>JAGTTD010000010.1:13226674-14665893 GCA_018398585.1 Simmondsia chinensis | reverse complement strand
ATATAATCTCATTAAATTTATAACATATATTATTGAACTCCGTAAATATCTAAGCTCATTAGATCTGACTTAGATTTATTCTCCTTGATTGAATCATGACTCATCTAAAATTTTAAACAATTTAAAACTTTAAGGACATGCAATCTTGTTATTAAATTACTTAACAACAATCTTCAGGATTACCTTTTTCCTTTATTGAAATTTCTAATTTTATATTTTCATAATTTTACATACTCTAGTTTTATCAAATCCAATGTTTTTAATGTTAGTCATGAACGTATTCAAAGTTGGCTCAGACACAAATTGTAGGGAACATATTTCAAGAATTTTCTACAGATGGGCTTGAGGGGGTGCAGTAGAAATGCAAATTTAAAATTCTTAATTCTAAATCTAAAGCCTTGACCTAATTAAACTATTTAATTAGATCTGGCTCTTATTTCAATAGGCTCATAATATGATGAACAAAAATTATCGAATAAAACAAGTATAAATATGGTGTGTAGAATAAACGAAATAAAGAAAAGCAATTAATTTAGAACATACCTGAAACCTGAATCCAAACTCCGACTTGAAGATCTGAAATTAGAAGAATAATATCTTGACACTTCAATTTCTTGTTCACAATAACCTCCTCTGGCACCGGGAGCGTGGGCTCCCTAAAATATTTAATTTAGAAAAATTTTCATAACAAAATTTTTCTTTTAATCTTTTCAAAAAACAAATTTTCAGAAAAATTATGCTAAACAATAATTTAAAAAATCCCTAAAATAATTTTATGGTTTTTTTTTCTATCATGGGAGAAAATTAGGTTCTAAAATTCTAAACATAATTAATTTTACTCACGTCAAAAGCGCTTCAATAGGTAAAAATCAAACAATTGTCGTGCTGCGCCATGTGGCGCCACTTGATAGGCGCATCCAAGGCATAAAACTGATGCGGTGTGCTCCACCCGGCATGTTGCGCCATGTGTCGCTGCGTGATTGGTTGAAATCATTTGACATGGATAGAGCCCCTGGGCAGCGCATTTTAATTGTGATTTTCCCTTTTTTTATTTAAATTCTCACATGTATAAAATTCATCTCATGAATATTATTTGAAAAAATAAACTTTTTCATCTTATGAAAAACTAATTCATCTCATGAATTATGTTTAGCAAAATTAATTTATTCATCTCATGAATACATAATTTATCCCATGAATTTAATTTAACTATTTTCAGGCGATGTTTAAGTTAAGGCTTACAAAGGGACCTCAGAGACAATTTAACTCGAGCTTTAAATGGGTCAAATCTGATTATGATCTCATAATAATAATTGATTACCATTTAGTCAAACTTATTTCTACTAAATAGGTTTTACTGCACTTAGGAGTTGAATATATTCACTTAAAAATTTTCCAAATAACTTTTATTACGACAATTAACCCTTCTATTAGATATTCATGAGCAAAAGTATCTTAAACTACTATTGTTAACTTTTTTCACATCTCTCGCTGTAGTTCCTGACTTGCCCTTCTTGAACAATTTTATAATATAGAAACAATTTCCGTATTAATTCCAAATGTCAAACCATATGGAACACTTTAGCCAAAAATTCTAGAATCTGTTCGTATATTTGTGAATCAACTAAGATGACATCTTTATCTCGTCAGAGATTATAGATTCTGGGTAAAACAACCGCTCTAGCTACACTTCATGCCTTTACCCAACTGTTAAGGTTCCAATCAATTTGGAGCAAAAACGTAAGAGGGTTAGGGTTTGAAGAGAGGTAAGATGAGAAAAGGAAATGAACAAGAAAAGAAGTAGGGAGGTAGATGAGAAGATTGAGAAAATATCTCAAGATTAATTAGATTTTTCATTAAATGCCTCACTGTTACACTTTAACTAACTATTTATACATGAACTAGATACAATATCAAATTGATACTTTATAACCAACCTAACTAACACTTTGCTATTGGCGCCACTACCGGAACATACACTTTGAACATTACAAGCAAAGTTATTACAATGATACTTCTATACAACCAATTACATCAAAAAGTGGCACAAACATAACAATCCCATCCTCTTGAAAACATTCTTGTCCTCAAGAATGGAAGCTAGAAAATTGGCTCTTCAAGAATTGTGGTTCTTCCCAAGTTGCATTCTTCTTGCTTAGATTTACCCATTGCACCATAACTTTGTTAAACTTCTTGCCCTTGGATTTCCTTGTCCTGGAACCCAACACAACAGCAGGCTGCAGCACCAAAGATCCATTGGAACCAGCTTTAGGAGGTTGGGAAGAGCTTGTATGACCTTTCTTCACCTACTTTTTTAGAAGTGACACATGGAAAATAGGGTGAATATAAGAAATAGGAGGCAATTCCAACTTATAAGCCATTTCTAAGATCTTATATGGCCCAAAGAACCTTGCACATAACTTCACATTCTTCCTTACAACCACAGTGGGCTGCCTATATGGTTGGAGCTTTAAATACACCATATCTCCCACCTCAAAGTTCCTGTCCACCCTTTTCTTATCTGCATATAGTTTCATTCTGGTCTGAGCTTGGTGAAGATTATCCTTCAGCAGCCGTATCAATTGCTGCCTCTGCTGCACTAGTTCAATAACCTCAGGAACTGATGAAACCATTCCTTGAAGTATCAAAGGTGTTGGGGAATATACCCAGACAAGGCCTTGAAAGGAGTAGTCCCAATCGAGACATGTGCATGGCTGTTATACCAGTACTTAGCCAGAGACGGCCACCAGACCCACACCTTGGGATGATTAAACACCATACTTCTGAGGTATTGTTCCAAGCACTGGTTGACTCTTTCTATTTGCCCATCCGTTTGAGGATGGTAGGAAGAACTAAGAGCCAATGTAGTCCCCAGCAAGTTGAACAACTCCTTCTAAAATTGACTTGTAAAGAGCTTATCTCGATCTAAAACTATGGATTGAGGCAACCCATGAAGTTTGTAGATGTTGTTAAGGAAGCTTCTTGCCAACTTTTCAGATGTCACTGGTCTAGCCAAGGCTACAAAGTGGCTAAACTTAGTGAATCAATCAACAACTACCCATATGACTTCCTTGCCTTCTGAATTTGGCAAGCCTTCAATGAAGTCCATGCTTATATTTTACCACACACCATCTGGAATAGGCAAGGGTTGGAGGAGGCCTTGATACCTGCTGTCCCTCAATTTGGTCTGTTGACAAGTCTCACATGTTTGAATGAAGTCCTTCACTGCCTTCTTCATTCCAGACCAACTAAAATAGGCTTTGAGCCTCTGATAGGTACCATCCACCCTAGAATGTCCACCCCAAGCAGAATCATGTGAAGCAGAAATGATTTTTTGCCTAAGATCAGTGGAAGTCCCAATGTACGACTTGCCTTTCAATCTGATGATTCCCTTCACAACTGACACATCTGCATTAGGAGCTGGATTATTGAGCTTGCCAATGCTGAATACAGCTATACATTCTCGTGCAAAGGAGTCCTACTCATAGGACTTATATACTTTATCAATCCAGGCTGGAAGAACCACTGAAATTGCACCACAAAAGCCTTGCTCACAATCCTCTAACCTACGTGATAATGCATTTACAGCCAAGTTCTCTTTGCCTTTCCTGTACTCAATCACATAGTTAAGCCCCAACATCTTTAACAGTTCTTTCCTCTGAATTCTAGTGATAATCCTTTGCTCAACCAGATATTTCAGACTCTGATGGTCTGTTTTGATGACAAACCGATGCCCATCCAGATAGTGTCTCCATTTATCTACTGCTAAGAGAATGGGAATATACTCTTTCTCAGAGGTGGATAGTTCTTGATGTTTAGGACTTAATGCTTGACTAAGGTACGCTATTGGCCTTCCATTTTGAGATAAAACTGCCCCAATACCATTTCCACATGCATCAGTCTCCAAAATAAGCTCCTCAACAAAGTCAGACATTGCAAGGACTGGTGCTTCACTCATAGCAGTCTTTAAGGCCTCAAATGCCCTTGAGCTTTATCTGACCATTAGAACGCATCTTTCTTTAGTAGATCAGTTAGAGGCTTGGCAATTGACCCATAACCAGCCACAAATTTGCAGTAATACCCAGTCAATCCCAAAAAATCCCTCAACTGCTTCAATGTCATTGGTACAGGCCAGTCCCTCATAGCTTGTACCTTGGAAGGATCGGTAGAGACTCCACCATAAGAGATCACATGGCCCAAATACTCCAGATAAGTCTGAGCAAAAGAGCACTTAGACAGCTTTGCATACAACTGGTGATTGCGCATGACCAAGAAGACTTCTCTCAAATGCTTCAGGTGATCATCAAGGGAAGAGCTATAGACCAGAATGTCATCGAAGAATACCAATGCAAATCTCCTCAAAAACTACTTGAACACTTCATTCATCAGTGCCTGAAATGTGGCTAGGGCATTAGTCAAACTAAAAGGCATAACCACAAACTCGATGTGCCCATGGTGGGTTCTGAAAGCTGTCTTATACACATATTACTCTAACACCTTGATTTGATGGTAGCCTTGCCTCAGGTCCAACTTGGAGAAGACTTGTTGACCATATAATTCATCCAACAGATCATCTATGAGCGGAATTGGAAACTTGTCTTTCACAGTCATTGCATTGAGCTATTTATAGTCTATACACATCGTTGCTGAGCCATCTTTCTTTTTAACTAATATGACAGGGGAGGCAAAAGGGCTATAACTCTGCCTTATGAAGCTTGTCTTGAGCAATTCTTCAACTTGCTTCTCAATTTCTATTTTCTGAGCATGCGAGTACTTATAAGGCCTTAACTTCACTGGCTTAGAGTTAGACTTAAGGGGAATTGCATGATCCAGACTTCTCTTAGGAGGTAGTGCTTTGGGCTGTTCAAACAAATCTACGAACTCCTCAATTAATGCCTTAATCTCAGGTTGAGAAATGCTGATCACTTCAGTGGGGGATATTGCAAACAATTGGCCTACCCACTGAATAGCACACTTACTGAATCCCTTCTTCAGATTCTTGCCTTTCATTAGTTGCAGCTGTGCTTGATCTGCCATGCCTTGTAGAGTGATCTTGGATCCTTGTACCTCAAAGGATACTGTCAGCTCAGCGAAATCAAAGAGCATAGGACTGAAAGTTCTCATCCAATCCACTCTAAGGACCATGTCACACCCACCCAAGGACAATATTCTGAAGTCATACTCGACTTTATGGTCTTGCATAAACCACTGAAACCCCTGGCACTTGTTTTGAGTTAAGACTGAATTACCATTAGCCACAGTTACTGCTAATGGATGTGTCTTGATCACTTCATGCCCAACTTTCTTAACTACTTTTTGATCAATGAAGTTGTAGGTGCTACCACTATTGATTAACACAATGATTGACCTCTTTCCAACCCTTCCTTTGATCCTTATTGTATTATGAGTTCCATTTCCAGTTAATGCTTTCATAGAAATGCCAACTTCATCATCAACAAGTTCCTCTTGTGATTCCTGATCTGAACTGTCTCCTTTAGACTCAAACTCTCCACTGATAGAATCCTCTACAGCATTCTTTCCCCTGGTTGACATGAGGAATTTGGGATAGCATTTATGCCCAAACTGATAAGGTTGATAACACTTGTAACATAGCCTTTGAGCTTTCCCTTCTTTTGATCAAGTGTTAGATGGTTTTTCAGATCCTTTCACCTGCTTGGATCCACTTCCTTGATACTTTGGTCCTTCATTTGAAGCAAGAACTGTTGCCTCAAAAAGCTTAGCCTTAGCATAAGCTTTGGACAAGGTTTTAGGACCAACTGCTTTCACAAGATTCTTAATCTTGGGTTTTAAACCACTTATGAAACTCGAGACATAATAAGACTCAGTGGCTGGTGGGTATGTAGCTATCATGCTGGCCCTAAGGTTCTCAAACCTTGTCATATACTCTCTCATAATTGTTTCTTTCTTTATTTTGTTGAAATTATCAACAATGTCACTCGAGTCATCATCACTATATTTTTCACACAATTCATTTACAAATTCAGCCCATGATAGTGCAAGATTACCCTTGAGCAAACTATAAAGCCATACCTTATGATCTCCAAGGAGATACACAGCTGCCATCTCAAGCTTCTCAAACTCATCAATGTGATAAAAGTGGAAGTACCTCTCATACCTTCTTAGTCATGACTGAGGCTGCTTCCCATCAAATGGTTCAATCTGGACCCCTTGCTATCTAAACCCCTTACTTATGTAACCAGATGAAGCTTCATTACTCCCTGATCATTGCTGATGATCTGGAGGGAGATCACAATGCCCTGGGTTTATACTGGTGATCGAAACTGACCCTGATCAACTGAATGATTCTATGCTCCTGCTGTTACATTAGCATCTACATCTCGTTCTTGAGTTCTGACATTAGTTGCTTGGGTTCGATCTTGAGGTCCTGCAGCAACATTTTGCTTTTGAGGATTAACCTCATCAGGTAACCTTGTCTGCTGGCGGGAAAACAACCAACTAGAAGGTAACAAAGGTTCTAGAATGGGAGCCACATTCTGTCTCCTGAATTGATTGCTGATTTCAGCCATCTTCCCTTCAACTCTTTACATTTGCTAATTCAATTGATTGGCTATTTTTTCCTCGAACTCTTGTGCTTGCTGATTAACCCGATCAACAATCTTCACTTTAACTTACTGAGGATATTGAATAAATCGTTCATTGAACTTTTGATCCTGATCGCTCATCAAATCACTATGATATTGTCGCATCATTTCACTTTGTGACTGCTACAACTGTACAAACATTTCTTTCATCTGCAAGTTCAATTTACTTATAGTAACAAACCCCCTGTCCGTTGTAGTATCAACACCAACAACCTCTGCATAGGTCGGGTTTGCAGCAGCCCTTACTGCTCCTGACCTCATTGTTACACCACTAGCCATAATTCTCAATTCTTGCAATACAATCAAATCAAAATGATAGCCTAAACGACGCTCTAATACCAAATGTTAAGGTTCTAATCAATTTGGAGCCAAAACGTGAGAGGGTTAGGGTTTAAAGAGAGGTAAGATGAGAAAAAGAAATGAAGGAGAAAAGAAGCAGAGAAATAGATGAGAAGATTGAGAAAATATCTCAAGATTAATTAGATTTTTCATTGAATGCCTCACTCTTACACTTTAACAAACTATTTATACTTGAACTAGATACAATGTCAAATTGATTCTCTATAACTGACCTAACTAACACCTTGCTATTTGCACCACTACTAGAACATACACTTTGAACATTGCAAGCAGAATTATTACAATGATACTTCAATACAACCACTTACATCAAAAAGTGGCACAAACGTAACACCAACACACTTAAGTGGATTTGTTGTGATCAACTCACGTCCCACCTTCCTCACAATCTTGGAATCCAAGAAGCTATGAGTACTACAACTGTCAATTAATACCACCAAGGATTGGATACCGACTTCCCCCTTGATTCTTATAGTGTTCTGATTATCATTCCTGGTTAAAGCTTTGATTGAAATCTCTGCCTCAGTTTCCTGTCTTTCCTTTGTCATGTCTATAACAACCTCGGAGTGACCTATAGCAGGCTCAGAACACTCTAGACCCAGCTCGAAATGCTCTAAGTCTACTCCTTGATCCTCTTCCATTTCGCTTCCCGTGACTACCATGAGATGCTGAGGATTACATCTATGACCAGCGTAGTTACGTTGATTGCACTTAAAACATAGCCTTTGCCCTTTTTTTCCTCCATGCTCAATTCCCTGGTGTCATCAATTACAACAGCCCCAGCACATGCAATCACTGTGGACTCATATAATTTTGCCTCAGAATAAGCTCGGGACAAAAACGACGGACTAAGAGCCTTGACCAAGGGAAATGCTATTGTAACCGAAAATGGAGTTCCACCTTCATTTAAAGCTTTTAAAACCTTCCTCTCTTAGTTTATACACCAAATTTGAGGCAAACTAAGCAACTTTTCCAAAAGGACAAAACATAATAAATGTTCATATCTTTCACAAGGAGGCCACACCTGAGTACAACTTGGATCTTTAATAATTCTCTGAAGCCCAAGATTTTCATTTGCTGCAAGGGCATTAGAAAAGTCCCTCCAAATAAAATGTTTGATTTTTGGAGGAGTGTTGGGTTTCCAAGTTGACCGGTAGGCTTTTTCATGGCTTGTGAGCGAACTCGAGGGATGATAGGACATCATGCCACGTCTCATGGCAAAGATCTAGAGGGGGTAGCCCGATTTGATGGTCTTGTATGGTGGTAGATCAAATCGTCCCTTTGGTTCTCTCCTCCAATTGGAATCATGTGAATGCATTGAACTTCTTCCTCTGTGAAGATCTCTGAAATTACACTATCTTTCAATCTTTTAGACTCATGGCAAAGAAGCTCCTCAACCTTTTAGCATTTCAATGCATTCGGGTAGGGGGAGGGATGATGAGGAATTGCAGGGCCCATTCATCACTCCGAATATCAATATCTTTCCAGCTTCGTACATTCTAACAAAGAACTTTTGACAGGAGCTCAGGACGACTAACAATAGAGGTAAACAAAAATCGATCCAATCTTTGGTTCGAGTATATGGGCTTAATCATTCTTCGGTCGAGTCCAATCCAAGGCTGAAAAACCCAAAGACTTGACCAAAAACTAATCAACATTAATTTCACATCAAAATTTTTGGGACATAATTCTAATTTATAATTAACATATAGTATATGTATCCAAAAATAATAAATCTTAGAAAATTAAAAATAATAAATCTTAGAAAATTAAATATCTCTTTAACTATTGAATGATTATATAAATATTCTATATAATTATCCTTAAATTATAATTTTGATTTATAATTAATATATACTATATGTATTAAAAATTTATAAATCTTAGAAAATTGAATATTTATTTTTGTACTATGTAATGATTATATAAATATTTTATATAATTATCCTTAAATTATATATATAATACATATTATACCATTATTATTATTTTTAATTATTAACTTTTGAATGGAAAAAATTTTCTTCTTATAATTGCACTTACTAAATGAAAAATCAGCCCATATCGAACCGGTCTGGTCTAGTCCTGTTTCTAACTGGTCTTGGACTAGACCGACCCAGTTTTAGTTGGTCTGGTCCACGGTCTCATGATTTGACCTAGTTCAGTGTTTAGTCTGGTCCCATTCGGTCTGGCCTTAGACCGATGTGCTCCCCTATCTAGCTAGCTCCTTCGTCGCCAATAAGGCCTATGACCTAGTGTAGCCTTCATGATGGAGCCATTACTAAAGTCAATTCCTTTCAAGATGTGAACCCAAAGAGCATTAGGGCTATTAATTGCTCCTCCCAGGTGTTTCGTGAGTTTAAGCCAATTCCTTCCAAATTTTTAGGAAGGGAGATGTTTCCCCAATTCAACCAATAGACATCTTTTTCATTAAATCCCCGTCGTTCCAGCAAAAGCGTGCGATAACACTACTAATTCTTTTGGAAAAATATGTGAAAATTTTGAAGTACCTCATCACAAAGTAGGGGAAAGAAATAATAGCGGAATTGATAAGGGTCTCAAAATAGCATGAGAGAGGAGTTTGGCTTTCCACCCCGGTATTTTCTTTCGGATTTTATCAAAGAGAATGTTAACTGCCCTTTGTGTTTGCTTCTTTTTTCTATTTTAGTGCATATGTGGTCGCCGTAAATACAAAATCAAACAAACATGCAAAAAGGAGCTCGCCTCGACACGGGAATGAGCCTACTTATTGACACTTACTGAACTGTACGTGTCTGATCTCAATCAATGATCTCTATGAAGGGTTAATAGTTTTGCTGAATCCAACTTTATTTTGCAATTAAATGTGATTTGGCACTTGCTCCACTTAAGAAGACTTAAATTATATTTTTTTGTAGTTTTTTAGTTTTAGTAATTGTTGTAGTAATTAAAAGGGATATGGACTTGGCTCGAGTGGCAGTTGGGTGGCAGATCAAAGCCCACCGACACTTTACCCCTTGCACTTAGGAGCTAGAAACTGGGGTGGAGACAAGCTTAAGAGCCCACAACAGTCCACTCGTTGGCCCAAGTCTACAAATGTTTAGGCCTAAAACCCTTAATTTATTATAACTCGAATGAGTAAAAGCTTGACAAGATTAAAATTGGGCGAACTATATTCCAGTCACTGGATTAGGACCAATGCAATCAACGTCTACCCTTGGTCATCAAAGCCTTGAAATAGTGACTCAAACTTAAATTCACATGACTCACTAAGTAGTGATACTAGTGTTAAGACCAACGCAGTCAAGCTTGAAGCTTGGGTGCCAAAGCCTTAAATTAATGACTGAAATCTTAACTCGTCGATTGTGGGAACAAATTTAAAAGAAGAAGTTCATACCTAAAACCTAACAAATGTATTGCCTTGGTGAAAAAGCAAAACAAGAAGCGTCAAGCTAAATTAAGCTATGCGACTACTAAGAACGGAAAGAAATAAAGTACAAGTGTGCCGTAAAAAAAACCTGAAGAAGTTTTGTGATTGCTGCTAGACCTAATACAATGCAAATGGTGCCCTTTATTTATAGACCTAAGTTCTAACTGTTGTGCCCTAAAACCCGGCATATCTATCCCATGTTCAGCCTTAATGCCTCCTTCCTGCACTGAATAGGCATTGAACGTGTATTGACACATGTGTTCGAGTCCTTTCTAGACTCCCCGTGTTCATACGCCTTCTTCTGGATATACTTGAGGCCCACATTCCTTGATATGCACTCCAAGTAATTGTCTCGAGCCTCACAGCCACCTTTCTCACAACTTTCTTGGTAAGCCCTTTGAGCTCGAGCCCCTTTTGCCCATTCCATCCATCTCTAGAGGTTATTATTGTTCAAGGGCTTTTAACTCCTTAAACCGTTGAACTCAATATGCCATTATTTCAATCTTAAGAGCCATTTATGCCTCGAGCATGCTCCAAATGTCACGCACGTGTCCTTTTATCTTTGAACGGCATACAACATTGTCTCAACCCCCTCGAGTTTGGGGTATGAACACTTTGCTTTGAATTACCCCAAAAAATTGGCGTCCCAAAGTACCTTTCTTCCTCTTTCATGTAGCTAAATTCAAAAATTATCCATATTCATTTCTAATTGAAAGACAAGTGCTGGAGGAGAAGAAGGTGTGGGATTTATTAAAGCCGATCTTTTTGCCCAAAATTGCACAAAAGTCTTTTAGAATCAATTTTATAGGAGCATATGAGTGGAGAAAGGTTTGGAAGAATGACACACAATCATCTCCGTAAAACGGACATGGGTAGGGCTCAGGAAAGGGGCCTTTATATGAAGAAAAACAAATTCCATTATTCTTGGCCTTATAAGTCTTGAAATACTTTCCATGATGAAGAAGAATAGGAATGTTGAAAGAGGTCCACCTTACCCTTGAAATGTAGTTTTGAAGTTCTCGGTTCACAACCAACAAAATTTTGACTGAGCAAACACATTTCATGACCCCTCTAATGAACCTCTTAGAGAAACCTAATTTTTTGTCGACCATTTTCAAAGAATGGCTACTCAACTCCATCATTCATTCTAAAGAGGTAAAGACAGGGATCTTATGGCATTCTATTAGGAAATATCCTGAAATCCAGATTTATTCTGGATTTATTGTTCTAATTAATAAATAAAATTGAAGTTCTAGTCATTTCCTAGTTAAATTTGTGTATGTGAGCATTTATACTCCATGTAATTTTCTTTTGGGAGAAATCCATGAGATGAGTGTAGTCCTCAGACTACAATTTACATATTTGTTCTTAGTGGTTTATGAGACTAAGCCACAAATAAACTTGGAACAAATGGCATGGATTGTTGTTTAAAAAACTCATAGTCGAAGACAAGTTTGGACCACTTGTATGTTAAGATCATAACGTGACACTTTAGATGACCTGTCTTGGTCATGTGGATGGAGATCTAACAGTGTTAGGTTAGTGTGTTTAATAAGATTGACACGCTAAGTTGGACCATGTGGATTACTTATTTCTAGACTATTATCGGAGATGAGTGATTCGTATTGTACTGTTTGAACGACGACTCTAAATCATTAGGGTATTCTGGACTTGTGCATGGAGCATTAGTTACTTTGGTATACTATAAGTAAGGTCCAAACGAATGACTGAAATCCCAGGTACACTAGGCAGCGACGTGAAGTGTGACATGGATCAGGTATTCAATAGGGAATCTACAGTCTCTTATGAGATACAGGTGTCCCCTTAGTTGATTCGCAAATATTTGAATAGTTCGGAAACTTTGGCTAAAGTATTCCAAGTGTTTGACATTTGGAATTTATACTATGAATATGTTTAAGTATAAATGAATTATTCAGTGAAGAGTGAGTCGGTAACTAATGGAGAAGCTGTGAGAATAATAATGGTAGTAGTTATATTTATCCTTTGTCATGGACATCTAGTGGAGGAGTTGTTGTCATCAATACAGTCTATTAGGGAGATATCGAATAAATAATTTAAGTTTGGAGTGCAGTGAGATTTATTTAGTGGAATTGAGTCTCATTAAATGGTAATTAAATTAATATTATGGGATGGTATAATTTAAACCATTTGGAGCTAGATTTAAATTGTTCCTGAGGTCCCTGCGCTGTATTTGTTGCCATCGAAAAAATATTACAGAATTCATGAGATGAATTATTTATCCGTGAGATGTGTAAAATTAATTTTGCCAAACATTGTTCATGAGATGAATAAAATTTGAAAATTATAAAATAAAATAAGTTTAGGAAATTAAAATTCATAAGATAATTTTTTTATATGTAGGAAATAAAGCAAAAAAAAAAATTGCAAAATATAAACGCATAAGTATCAATCCGCGTCTACGTGTATTAGCCAACCAGAGCACGACACTACCAGGGGCATGATCGGCACCTTTGGGCGTGGACCAATCGCGTGCCACCTCATGGCCCACGATGATAAGCCAAAAAAAATAAAAACATGCGGGATTTTGCTTAAGTGAAACGCGTCGTTTTGTTTCATTTTTGAACGATACACTGTTTTTTGTATTATAACTAGAATTATTTTCTGTGCGTCCCACATCGTTTATTTTTATTTTTCTCTCTGGTATACTACTATAAATAGAGGTATCTATTCTAAGAGTTTGCTATTCAATCAAAATAAATTATTTAGGGTTTCTAGAAATAGTTTCGGAGACTCAACAAGAGTGAAAATTTTCCGTTGAAATTTTTCTTTCCTTAGCTTAATATTTTCGGAGCCCACCCTCCAAGCAATTCAAGGTCATTGCGTAGAAGATCGCAGGGTCTCGGTTTTCTTAGTATTCTTTACTATTGAAGCAATTCCAGGTATGTTCTTCTTTCCCTATTCTTTTCACTTTTCTATTTATTTACAGTATCTGTTATTATGCCAGTTTGAGTTTAAGTATTGTTATGAATGTATTAGAGTGAAAGGCCTGTAGATCTAAATTAAGAATTTAGATCTATTGATTTAAATTATGAATTTAAGTCATTACATTTAAAATTAAGAATTTTAAATTGACCCTAGGTTTAGAGTTATGTATTCTAAACCTATTCTGCTGCATTAATTTTAAAAAAAACTAGGGAGAATTTTTGAAATTCATCCCAACAACTGGTATTAGAGCAAAGGGTTTATAAAGATAAACCTATTCCCGGGAACTCTCGCACATGAGGTGTCACAAAGCGTGACTCTCCGACCGAGGGCTTAGGTAGAGAGAAGAGCCTCCTATTCTAAGTGCTCTAATAGATGCCTATTGTTGTGACCATAGTAGAGAACTGTGAACCCAATAGTCAGCTTCAAAGTTTATTTTTCCAAAAAAATTCATGTTCTTTTTCCAACAATTGGCATCAGAGCCAGCATCTGATTACATTAATATATATGACTAGGTATAATAAGATTAAAATAAATAGATTTATGATTTAATGAAATAGATATTTTATTAAGAAATAAAGTTAATTTAATTTAACATATCGATTTAAAATGTTTAAATCAATAACGAATTAATGATTAATTCAGATGATTTTTTGAATTAGTGATTTAAATTGTTTGAATCATCAAAGTAATTAATTGTTAATTAGGTTATTTAAAGTATAGATTTAAATTACATAAATCAGTTAAAAGATCTAATAGTTAACTAGGTTGTTTGTAGTGACGATTTAAATTGTTTAAATCGTTAATGAATTATTCGTTAATTCGGAACAACCCATAAATCTACGATTATGTTGTTCGTATAATGAGATTGTACATTCTCATTCATGATTTACAAAATTGGACAAAATTGATCTAATAAGATTAGATTCAAATATTTTTAACAATAATGGATAAAATTGGTCTAATGAGATTGGATTCAATTAATTTTTTCCAAATCGGATAAAATTGATCTAATGAGATTAGATTAAATTAATTTTAAAATTAAATATTATTTTGTTCTTAAAAAAATTTCTGACGACGTCAGCACAAGTTTTTTTATTTTTTCAATTTTAGGGACGTGTTGACGTCAGTGTTGGTTTACATAATAATTATAAATTAATTATTTTATTAATTAATTTTCTTTTAGATTGAGATTCTGAATTAGATTATATGATAATCTAAGTTGTGAATCAGTATTATTTTAAATGAAAGTTATTTTAAATTATTTTAGAATAAGATTCTAAAATAGACTATGAGATAGTCTAAGCTTATTTAACTCATAGAGTGAGATTGTAAAGCAAACTATGTGATAGTCTAAATTTTAAGATGATGCTCATTTTAAATATAATTAATTTTATTAATTAATTTGATTTTAGAATTAGATTCTAAAAATAGATTATGAGATAATATGAATTACGGCACTATTTTAAATAAAAATTAATTTCTATTGATTTGTTTAGTTTTAGAATGGGATTCTAAAAGTCTAAATTTGTTTTGGTATTATTTTAAAAAAATAAAGAATGGGTTATGAGATAATCTATGGTACCATTTTAAAGGTAAAATTAATTAATAGTTTTATTGATAACGATTTAGAATGAGATTCTAAAGCAAGATTATAAGGCAATCAATATTGTAAAACGATAATGTTTTGAATTCATTAATTAATTAATTTTGGTTAATTTTAGAATGAGATTCTAAAAGGGGTTATGAGATAGATCGAGTTGTAAATCCAAGTTAATTTAAAAAACAACTAGTTATAAAAATCAAGTAGGAGCAAAATTTCAATTGTTGTAACCTCACAGTCTCCATTACCGGTCTAGCAGTATAGTAGATCGATAGACCACTCTGCAGAGAATGTCGGTTTATAGATTACAGGGTTAGACTTCTGTTGGGATAAACCAAAGTGCAAAGAAACGATGCGACCATGCTGCTGTGGAGTATTTCATATATTTGTGTGGAGGTTTAGGTAATGGTTTACACTTTACTAGCATGGTGTATTAGCCTCCCCGAGGAGCTCTGTTGTGCCATGTTAGAGACTAAGGTAAAGTGGTAAGTTAATCATGTTTAGTAAAAGTTACAAGAAAACAGTTTAATTGAGAAGAGTTCTCACCCGAACTAGCTTCATACGACCCTGCAGCCGGGGAGTGAGGAGTGGTGTGTTTGGGTCATCATTGTATGCATGATAGTACAGTTTGGTGGATATTTGACTTATTGTGTACGCTAAATTGAAAGAATATATATCACTGCATTATACATGACTCTTGTTAGACAGTTACACAAATATTTGCATTTACAGTATTTTTGATATGGATACGGCTGGCGAACTTTACTTGATTTCGAATACATAATGTACTCACAGGACCAAATCACTTTGCCTTGAAAAATAAGTTAGACTAACTCATTACTCACAAGGGACCTATTGGAAAGAAAGGAAAGGGCAAGGTTGCTATTGTAGCAACCAAGTCCACAAGGAATTAGCAATCGAAAAGTATTTCTTTCGTAAGAAAAATAGGCCACTGGGGAAGAAACTACACTAAGTACATAGCTACTCTTCCTACAAAGATTGCTAAGCTATCTAGTGGAGATATGCTGATATCTCACTTAGTTGAGTCATGCGCAGTTGAGAGTCCACCAAGTTCTTAGTCGGTGGACTCAGGTTCAACTAACCATATCTATAATACAGTATAGGAGCTCAAGCTAGGATCAAGGCTACACGATGGGTGTTGTACCTGATGGTCCTAAGTGTAGGAGATGTTAACTTAGACTTTAGTGATAGAGTTTTATTTTAAAGGATTGATTATTTGAACCTTCGCTGGACAGGAATTTGATTTCGGTGTTTCGGTTAATGAATAATTGTTATTCAGTTGATTTGATAATGAAAATTTAAATATGAGAAAAAAATTGTTTATTTGCACATGTATATGAATAAATTGTTTATTCATGTTATTTCCTTATCAAAACTCTGGTAATTGTTTAAATGAATCCAACATAAGTTCACTTGTTCAATCTTCTAAAAGAAAACACCCTTAAAAAGATAATGCCTACACCTCTCACCAATGTTTAGGTCACACCAATTTGAACAACATTTAGGTCACACCAATTCGAACAGCATCCAAAGACTGGTAAAAGATGGACTGCTAGAGGCTTTGGACTTGAGGTCATTACCAGTCTGCAAATCCTGCACAAAAAAAAAGATGACCAAGTCTGTCTTTAAGAGTAAAGGCAACAAGATTGGTGATTTACTTGAGCTAGTTCACATAAATGTATGTGGACCAATACATGTTCAGGCAAGAGGTGGGTAAGAGTATTTAATCACGTTTAGTGACGATTACTCAAGGCATGCATATGTTTACATAATGAAACATAAGTTGGACGTTTTTTTTTTTTTTTTTTTTTTTTGGAGAAATTCAAAGAGTAGAAAGTTGAATTTTAAAAGCTATTAGAAAAACAAGTTAAGTCACTTCGATCAGATCGAGGTGGTAGATATTTTTTGGCTAAGTTTTTGATTTTCCTAACAGCAAAAGAGATAAGATCTCAGCTTTTTGCTATGGGTACATAGCAGCAGAATGGTGTTGCAGATAAAAGGAACAAGGACGGTCTTTTCTACAGTTTTTTTTATTTAAAAGGTCTTTTGTAAATACAATGCAAAATACTTAGAGAATCATTTCGCAAAGTACTTTGCAAGTAAGCTACAAAAACACAAAAAAAATAATATTAAAGGAAAATGATACTAATTCTGAACAGCTAGACATAACTTAAGACAAAGTGGATGTATTAAATGCACCTACTAATAGGAACAAAAATGTTCCAGGTACACGAGAGCCTAGGTGCGGTTGAAGGATTGTCATGACACCTGACAGGTTCATAATAGGAGCCTTAGTGGTTGACCATGGCATTGAATATGATCCTTTTAGCCACAATGAAGCAATTAAGTCTTCTTGTTTTGTGCAATCGGTTGCTCGAACCATGCGTCTACAAAAGACATTAAGAGAAAGTAGTGATTTTCTTAGTGTTATATGTCAACTATATACTACTCATTGAGAATGATGTAGGGGTGCCGTTAGCTGTAAAGGTTTGGTTGTCAAGAGAGCTCAATATGAAAGACATAAGAGAAGCCAGCTCTACTCTTAAGATTAAGCTTCTGCGAGGTCGTAAGAGTAGGAAGTTGGGATATCTCTCCAGCCACTTATATTGACAAGACGTTGTCAAGGTATAGCATGGAGTCCCTCTTTCTGTTGAGTAATGTTCTTGGACACCTCAAGAGGAAGAGCAATTGAGGAATATTCCTTATGCTTTGGTAGTGGGAGCCTCAGGTATGCCATGTTGTGAATGAGACCTGATGTCTGCCATGTTGTGGTATAGTAAGCAGATGTTAGTCTAACGCAAGTCTGATGGACTAAGTGGCGGTGAAGCGTCTTCTCTAGTTCTTGAGAAGAACTAGAGATTATATGCTGATCTTTCAAAGTGACGAGCTGGTTCCAGTAGGTTATACTGATTTAAGACTTCCAGTCATATTAAAATGACAGACGTTCGACGTCTAAGCATGTCTTTACCCTTGGAGTGGGACCCATTAGTGAGAGGAATGTCAAGCAGTATAATACTGCTGACTTCACAATAGAGTAATTGAGCTCACTAAGGGTCAGGCTCAATAGATCTTTGGTTCAAACTTAAAAAGGGTGAGTATGGACATTGTCATAAATTGGATTTAGGACAAGTGGGAGATTGTTAGGAACAGTGTCCTAAAATTCAGATTTATTCTGGATATATTATTTTAATTAATAAATAAAATTGAAGTTCCAGTCGTTTCCTAGTTAAATTTGTGTATGTGAGCATTTACACTGCATGTGATTTTCTTTTGGGAGACATCCATGAGATAGGTGTAGTCCTCAAACTACAATTTACATATTTGTTTTAAGTGGTTTATGAGACTATGTCACAGATAGACTTGGAACAATTGGTATGGATTGTTGTTTGAAAGACTTGTGTTCGAGGACAAGTTTGGACCACTTGTATGTTAAGACTATAACGTGGCACTTTAGATGACTTGTCTTGGTCATGTGGATGGACATCCAAAAGTGTTGGGTTGGTGTGTTTAATAAGATTGACACACTGAATTGGACCATGTGGGTTACTTATTTCTAGACCACAATCGGAGATGAGTGATTCACGTTGTGCCGTTTGAACAAAGACTCTAAATCCTGAGGGTATTCTGAACTTGTGCATGGAGCGTTAGTTATTTTGGTGTACTTTAAGTAAGGTCTAAACGAATGACTGAAATTCCACTTACACTGGGTAGCGGCGTGAAGTGTGACAAGGATCAGGTATTCAATGGGGAATCTACAGAGTCTTATAAGATACAGGTGTCCCCTTAGTTGATTCGCAAATATTTGAATAGTTCGGAAACTTTGGCCAAAGCATTCCAAGTGTTTGACATTTGGAATTTATACTGTGAATGCGTTCAAGTATAAATGAATTATTCAGTGAAGGGTGAGTCGGTAACTAATGGAGAAGCTTTGAGAAGGATAATGGTAATGGTTATATCTAACCTTTGTCATGGACATCTAGTAGAGTGGTTGTTGTCATCAATACAGTCTATTAGGGAGATATCAACTAAATAATTGAAGTCTAGAGTGCAGTGAGATTTATTTAGTGGAATTAAGTCTCATTAAATGGTAATTAAATTATTTCATGAGATGACTAATTTTACCCATTTAGAGCTAGATTTAAATTGTCCCTGAGGTCCTTGCGCAAGCCCTTATATTCAATTGCCATTGGAAAAATATCAAAGAATTCATGAGATAAATTATTTATCCATAGGATGGGTAAATTAATTTTGCCAAAATTATTCATGAGATGAATAAAATTAAAAATTATAAAATAAAATAATTTTAAATAAATAAAAATTCATTAGATGAATTTTTATATGTGAGAAACAAAGCAAAAAAAAATAAAAAAAATAAAATAAAAGTCGCATTTAAACAGCTCGCGATCCACGAGAACTGAATCGGATGAACCAGCGCGCGACACATGGGTATCCGCGTGCCCACGCGGGGACGAATCGTGCGATGACACGTGTCACACGGCTGGAGGACCACGGATGTGTTTGACCTAGACTTTAGTGATAGAGTTTTGTTTTAAAGGATTGATTATTTAAACCTTCGCTGTACAGGAATTTGATTTCTGTATTTCGATTAATGGATAATTTTTTTTAGTTGATTTTGATAATGAAAATTTCAATATGAGAAATAAATTGTTTATTTTCACATGTGTATGAATAAATTGTTTATTCATGATATTACTTTATCAAAACTATGGTAATTGTTTAAATGAATCTAACGTAAGTTCACTTGTTCAATCATCTAAAAGAAAAACACCTTGATAGGGATATTGCCTACACATGGCACCAATGTTTTGATCACACTAATTCGAATAGGATCCAAAGACTGGTGAAAGATGGACTAATAGTGGTTTTGGACTTGAGGTCATTACCAGTTTGCGAATTTTGAATAGACTAAAGGGTGACCAATTCTGTATTTAAGAGTAAAGGCAACAATATTGGTGGCGTGCTTGAGCTGGTTCACATAGATGTATGTGGACTAATGCATGTTCAGGCAAGAGGTGGGTATGGGTACTTACCAATTTGGAGAAATTCAAAGAGTAGAAAGTTGACTTTTAAAAGCTATTAGGTAAACAAATTAAGTCACTTCAATCAGATCAAGATTGTGAATATTTTTGGGTGAGTTTTTGGATTTCCAAACTGCAAATGAGATAAGATCTTAACTTTATGCCCTAGTTACACTGCAGCAGAATGGTGTTGCAAATAAAAGGAATAAGGATAGTCTTTTTCCACAGTTCTTTCAATTAAAAAAGTAATTTTTTTTTTTTTTTAAATACAATACAAAATACTTCAAGAAGCATTTTGCAAGTAAGCTACAAAAATAAAAACAAAATAGTATTAAAGGAGAATGACACTAATTCTAAACAGTTAGACACAACCTAAGACATAGTGGATGCATTAGATGCACCTAATGATAGGAACAAAAATGTTTCAGGTACATGAGAGCTTAGGTGTAGTGGGAGGTTTGTCAGTACACCTGACAGATTCATAGTGGGAGCCTTAGTGGTAGACCATGGCATTGAATCCAGCCCTTTTAGCCACAATGAAGCCATTAAGTCTTCTAGTTTTGTGCAAATGGTTGCTCGACCCATGCGTGTACAAATGACATTAAGAGAAAGTAGTGACTTTCTTAGTGTTATATGTCAATGATATATTACTCATTGAGAATGATGTAGGGGTGTCATTAGCTGTAAAGATTTAATTGTCAAGATAGTTCAATATGAAAGACATAGGAGAAGCCAACACTACTCTTAGGATTAAGCTTTTGCGAGGTCGTAAGAGTAGGATGTTGGATCTTTCTCTAGCCACTTATATTGACAAAATGTTGTTAAGGTATTGCATGGATAAATCTAGGAAAGGTTTTTTACCTTTCAGGCATGGAGTCCCATTCTCTCTTTTGAGTAGTGTTCTAGGACACCTCAAGAGGAAGAGCAATAGAGGAATATTCCATATGCTTTGACAGTAGGAGCCTCAGGTATGCCATGTTGTGCACGAGACTTGATGTCTACTATGTTATGGTATATTAAGTAGGTTTTAGTCTAACATGGGTCCAATGGACTAGGTGGTAGTGAAGTGTTTTCTCTAGTTCTTGGGAAGAACTAGAGATCCTATGCTGATCTTTCAAAGTGACGAGCTGGTTTCAGTAGGCTATATTGTTTTAAGATTTCCAGTCAGATTGAAATTATAGACGTTCGACATCTAAGCATGTCTTTACTCTTGGAGTGGGAGCCATTAGTGAGAGGAATGTCAAGCAATATTGTATTACTGACTTCACAATAGAATAATTGAGCTCACTAAGGGTTAGGCTCAATAGACCTTTGGTTCAAACTTAAAAGGGGTGAGTATGGACTTTGTCATAAATTGAATTTAGGATAAGTGGGAGATTGTTAGGAATAGTATCCTGAAATCCAGATTTATTTTGGATATATTATTTTATTTAATAAATAAGATTGAAGTCCCAGTCGTTTCGTAATTGAATTTGTGTAAAATGAGCTTATATACTGCATGTGACTTTCTTTTAGGAGACATTTATGAGATGGGTGTAGTCCTCAGAGTACAATTTATATGTTTGTTCTAAGTGGCTTATGAGACTAAGCCACAGATAGACTTGGAACAAATGGTTTGGATTGTTGTTTAAAAGACTCGTAGTCGAAGACAAGTTTGGACCACTTGTATGTTAAGACTATAACATGACACCTTAGATGACTTGTCTTGGTCATGTGAATGGAGATCCAAAAGTGTTGGGTTGGTGTGTTTATTAAGATTGATATACTGAGTTGGACCATGTGGGTTACTTATTTCTAGACTACTATCAGAGATGAGTGATTCACGTTGTACTGTTTGAATGATGACTCTAAATCCTAAGGGTATTCTGGACTTGTGCATGGAGGGTTAGTTACTTTGGTGTACTATAAGTAAGGTCTAAATGAATTACTGAAATCCCACGAACACTGGGTAGCAACGTGAAGTGTGAAAAGGATGAGGTATTCAATAGGAAATCTACAATCTCGTATGAGATATAGGTGTCCCCTTAGTTGATTTGCAAATATTTGAATAGTTCGGAAACTTTGGCCAAAGTATTCCAAGTGCTTGACATTTGGAATTTATACTGTGAATATGTTCAAGTATAAATGAATTATTCAGCGATGGGTGAGTCGGTAACTAATGGAGAAGCTGTGAGAAGGATAATGGTAGTAGTTATATTTATCCTTTGTCATGGATATCTAGTGGCGGGGTTGTTGTCACCAATACAGTTTATTAGGGAGATATCGAATAAATAATTTAATTTTGGAGCGCAGTAAGATTTATTTAGTGGAATTAAGTCTCATTAAATGGTAATTAAATTATTTCATGAGATGATTAATTTAACCCATTTGGAGCTAGATTTAAATTGTCCCTGTGGTCCCTATGCAAGCCTCTGTATTTTTTTGCCATTAAAAAAATATTAAAGAATTCATGAGATGAATTATTTATCCATAAGATGGGTAAATTAATTTTGCCCAAAATTATTCATGAAACGAATAAAATTAAAAATTATAAATTAAAATAATTTTTAAAAAATTAAAATTCATTAGATGAATTTTTACATATGGGAAACAAAGCAAAAAAAACAAAAAATCAAAATCGCATTTAAAACAGCTCGCGATCCTCGGGAACTGAATCGGACGAACCAGGGCTTGACACGTGTCGTGCGCTGGGACGTCCACCATGGTTATCCGTATCCCCACGCGGGGGAGAATCGCGCAATGACACGTGTCACGTGGCTGGTGGACCGCGGACGAGTTTGACTTGGGGTTGAAACGCTGCATTTTGAACTTGCGTTTATATAAAACGATGCGTTTTACTTTTAGGTCTGCGCATCCCACTTTGAAAAATAGAGATTTTTTCGCTCTTGTATGCTACTATAAATAGAGGTACCTATTTCAGAGGTTTGCCATTCAATCGAAACAAATTATTTTGGGCTTCTGGAATTGTTTCAAAGATCTAATTGGAGAGAAAATTTTTTGTTAAAATTTTTCTTTCCTCAGTTTAATATTTTTCGGAGCCCACCCTCTAGGCAATTCAAGGTCATTGCATAGAAGATCGCAGTGTCTCAATTTTCTTGGTATTTTTTTTTATAATTGGAGCTATTCCAGATATGTTCTTCTTTCCTGCTTCTTTTAATTTCGCTTTTCTATTTATTTACAGTATTCGTTATTGTACCTATTTAAGCTTATGTATTGTTATGAATGTAATAGAGTAAAAGGCCTATAGATCTAAATTAAGAATTTAGAGCTGTTGATTTAAATTATGAATTTAAGTCAGTAGATTTAAAATTAAGAATTTTAAATCGACCCTAGGTTTAGAGTTATGAATTCTAAACCTGTTCCGCTGCGTAAACTTTGGGGAGAATTTTTGAAATTCATCCCAACAAGCGGTATAGAGCAAAGGGATTTATAGAGATAAATCTATTCCTGGAAACTCTCGCACGTGAGGTGTCACGAAGCGTGACTCTCCGACCGGGGGCTTAGGTAACAAGAAGAGTCTCCTACTCTAAGTGCTCTAATAGATGCCCACTGTTGTAACCATAGTTGAGAACTGTGAACCCAATAGTCGGCATCATAGTTTATTTTTTTCAACAAAATTCATGTCTTTTCCCAACAGCATTGTCTCAAAGGTCTAATAATGTTGGTCCAAAAAATCATCAAGGATTTATCAAGATTGACTAGCTAACCCCACTCCTTACAATATCCACATATCAAACTTTGTGGGAACACCACTGTCACCATTTTAGCATCACAAAAAGAAGATAGTAATTTGCGAAGAACAAACAAAGAATTACAGGAGCTCCTCTTACAATTTTAATTCCTCTCCCTAACTCTCTAGTCTAGCTTGGATCTAGAAGGTTTGCAGCAAGGGTTTCCATACAGGGAATAAACAAGTGGGGAAAGGGAGGATTGCCCTAACAAAGCCCTCTTAAGAGTTGAACCAAGCCATAGGAGAGTCTTTTATGAGAATTGAAAAGGATGTTGTAAAAAACACACTCCATAATCCAACTAATCCATTTAGGATGAAACCCAAACTCTTGAACAACCCTCCTAAGCAAACTCCACTCAATCCTATTGTATGCTTTTTTATATATCTGACTTCAGAATAGCCTAGCACATTCCTCCCTTCTTGCTCTTATAAGCTGTCATAATTTCATGAGCTGCCAAGATGTTATCTTGGACTGACCTACTTGGAACAAAAGCACTCTGCCAGTGTCCCATAAGCTTGCTTATAAGCGGCTTTAGGCAGTTAGCGAGGACTTTAACAATAATTTTATATAACACATTGCATAGACTTATGGGTCTAAGCTTATTGACATTTTGTGACTTATCCACCTTTTGGATGCGCCTAATAAAAGTATGATTAATAACTTTAAGACTACGCCCACCCTTAAGCGATGCTCAGTTAGATTCACAGATGTTTAGCCCCATAATCTCCAAGAAATGTTATAAGATCAAGGCTGAGAAACCATTAGGGTCAGGAGCTTTTGAGGTTCATTTTAAAAGTAGCTTGTTTCATTTCATCATCCCACATGTCTCTGATGAGATCATTATTTTCAAGTTTAGAGGCTCTTCCTCTTATCCAAGAAATCGACCTAATAGTGCCATTGTCACCATTTAAGGAAAAATGTCTTCAAAACTCTTAAACAAAGAGATGGAAAATTCATTCTTTTTCTTCACCACCAAACCAAGATCATTTCTAAGTTCAAAAATGCATTATTTTTGTTTGAAGCCGTCAAATAATGGAAAAGCATTGAGTTACTGTCCCCTTTTGTAAGCCACTCCTTACGGCAATACTTAGCCATATATCTATGGTTAAAAGACATAATTCTCTCACGTTGCAGGGTTAATTAACGGAGTTTCTTCAGTAGGCCCGGGCAATAAGGGCACTTAATAAGTCTTTCTTGAGTCTTCAGAAGCTTGACCGCATTATTCTTGAAACTATATATTAAGGGTCCCTTGGAAAGGCTTGGACGGTTTTTAAAAGATTTTTGACCATTCTAATCTACTATACCTCCGCAAATATTCTAGACCTCATGCATTTAACTTTCCAAGATTTGAACATAATTGTCTTGGTTATTTCATAATTTACCCATCCAGCCCTAAACCTAAGCGGTTTGAGTTTGTGCAACATAGGGACAGAAGTATGTAGCGCGAGGGGGCTAGTGTTTAAGACCGCCCCATGCATATTTTTGTCACAAAATTGCAGGAATAGCTGGAACCAACCATTATCAACTAATTCTCTATCCAGTTTTTCTTGTGTACAAAAGCCCCTAAATTCTCTTTTCCATGTGAACTTATATCCATTCTAAAGCAAATCTTTTTTTTGGTAAATCAGTGATATACACCATATATGATCAAAAATATATGTACAAGTCTACGAGGGGCAATACCCCAAGCCATGGCCAAAAGGCCTACATCAAATAATCAATCGTAAGAAAGAAACAAACAAAAGAAGTATCAACGGTCAAAATGACCAAACAAAGGAAACAAAGCAAAATGAAAGCCAAATCAAAGCTAGTGCTCAATCCCCCACTCCTGTAGGAGCTGCGAGTGACGATGGGCACCGCAAAGCATAGGAGCAGCAATGAGATGGCTGTAAACCAATCCTAAGATCTCCTCAGTTACAACAGCATAAGGCCTGGACTGGGAGCGCTGAATCCTCAAGTTATACTCATACCAGAGAATGTAAACCATCACAGAGAGACAAAGGCGGGCAAGGATCTAATCCACCCCTCAACCACGGAGGTTGGTTGCAGCCCACTAAACCTGCTCACGCCAAGGAAGCGTAGGCTAGGAAAAAGAGGTGCGAGAAAACACCCTGGACCAAACAGTAACGGATTAGCTACAGGAGAAGAAGAGGTGGCCATGCGACTCATCATTTGACCCACATAGCACACATGTAGACCGTACATCCTGCACTAGATGTCTCAATAGTCTGTCAAACGTCCACAGCTGCTCACAGGAAGCGAGTCACAAAATCAAGGAATGCCTCGGTATGTGTAGCTGAAACCAAAGGAGATGGTCAATGGAGTCCTCCTCCCCTCGACTGCGAATCATCTCCCATGCTGACCTAGTGGAGAAAATCCCAAATGGTTCCCCCATCCACCTAGCACTATCTGTTACCCCCAGCTAGGATTTGAAATCTACAGAATCCCAAATAGGCAACAGCTCAACAATATCCTATGGGAAACGCCATTGATCACCCTCAATGATATCTGAAACTCGAGAGCCTAAGCGGTGACCAGTGGAATGCAGGAGGCAGTAAGAGAACCGCCCCTCCAAATGTCTGACGGCAGCCAGTAGTCAAACCACAGAGCAGTATCACAACCATCACCAATGATATGCCGGAAGCTCCAGCACAAAGCAATGGAACACCCAGAATGATCTTCCATGACCATGGAATCGATCCTCTAGGCTGAATATCCCAGAAGGACTTCCCTCGGAGTCAGTTAGCATGGATCCATAGAGGACAAAGAGAGTAACGATCAGTGAGTAGAACCCAGATGTACTTCATGAAAGAAGCCTAGTTCCACTCAAGCAAGTGCCGAATCCCGAGACCACCCTCCCTACGAGGATAACAGAGATGCTGCCCGGAAACCTTTGTCCCACCTGGGCCTAAAGAAGTGCCCTTCCAAAGAAAGGCAGCAAGAATCGACTCAATCTTCTTGATCATCAGCTTCGGAAGAATGAAGACAGATGACCAGAAGACCTGAATAGAAAACAGAACCGATCTAATAAGCTGCAAACGCCTGGAATAAGATAAAGCATTAGATGTCCAGGGTTGGATACGAGCAAGGATGCGGTCTAATAAACGCTTGCAGTCGCTAAACTGAAGCCTCATCATGATAAGTGGCACCCCCATGTATCTGAACGGGCACTATCCCAATCTGAACCACAAAATGTCGAGAAGAGACTGCTGAAGCTTAGGGTCGACCCCGATAACGAAGAAAGTACTCTTTGTTGCATTTGAGGACAGCCCCGACAGTGTAGGAAATCAATCAAAAGTCTCCCGAAGAACCGATACACTACCCTCATCAGCCTCACTAAAAATCATAAGATCATCTGCAAAGCACAAGTGATTAAAGCTGGTACTTTGGCAACGAGGACGAAAGCGAAACCTCGGATCTGAAGATGCGTGGCGAAGCAAACCGGTAAGCCCTCCATGGCAATAACAAAGAGGTAGGGCGAGAAAGTAACTCCCTGCATACTGCTCCTGCTCGTGCCGAAAAACCCATGAAGCTCGCCATTAATGGCGACTGAAAATCTGGCTCTGGAAAGACACTCCCGCACCCATCGAATCATGACCTCAGGTATACCCATACAATGCATAGCAATGAGAATGAACTCCTAGCGCACTGTGTCAAATGCCTTGCGAAGATCAACCTTTAGAGCACATCGAGGCGAAAGCTTCTGAAGGTGATAATCACGCAGAAGCTCTTGAGCCAACATAATACGATCAGATATAGGAACAAAAGTAGACTATGAGTCATCAATGAGGTAAGGAAGAACCCCTTTCAACCTGTTTGCAGTGATCTTAGTGATGCACTTATAGATCACATTGCAATAGGAGACCAGGTGATAGTCAGCGAAAGTGGAGGGATTCTCCACCTTCGAGACCAAGCTGATGCGAGTAGACTTCAGAGGGCCAAGCATGCACCCTGACTAAAAGAAAGATCGGACAGCTCGAACAACATCATGCCCCACCACATCCCAAGCCCTCTTAAAAAAGAGGGAGGTCTAACCATCAGGGCCAGGCGCCCTATCATCACCGGTGGAGAACAGAGCATCTCTCACCTCAACATTAGTAACTGGAATAGTAAGCTGATGAGCTTGATCCTCAGAAAGACGGGTCTGAAAGAGCTATGAAATGTTTTCACGAAGAGGCCCACTCGGCTCTGTTAATAAATCACTAAAGTAAGAAACCCCTGTCTCCGAAACCTCACTGTCATCATACGTCCTCCTACCGTCATAACATATAACGGAAGAGATCTGGTTCCTAGCTTGTCAGTGCGTGACAGACTTATGGAAGAACCGGGTGCCCTGATCCCCCAAAGAGAGCCACTGAATACGAGACTTCTGATGGTAGAGAGCTTCCTCATCCTTACATAACCGCGAGTACTCCCGAGATAGGCGACGCTCCCCCTCGCAAAGTAACATACTCTCTGGGTCATCATCTAATGCCTGCTAAGCCTTAGTCTAGGTATCCCTTACCGCCACAACCCATGCCGATATGTGGCTATAATGTCTAGCACTGAGGGCCTTCAGTTCACTTTTCAGCCACTTGAGCTTCTTAGTGAGCTAATACATAGGCGTACCATTAATACTAGTCTCTCAAACCCTTTTCACAGTAGGTAGGAGCTTCTCCTAGTTAGCCCAAAAGTTAAAGAACTTGAAAGGGAGCCCTGAAGTGCGACGCTTTCCAAGTCCTCTAATTACAAAGGGACAATGGTCGGAACATAACTCCCGTGGAAGGAACTCAACAGATGAGGAAGAGAAAGAGTGAAGCCAGCCCTCGCTCACAATGCACAATCAAGATGCTTTAGAATGAGAGCGTCTCCATCAGACCCATTGGACCACATATAGTGTAGCCCATTAAATGGAAGAACCGTGAGCTCAAAATCATAAACACAGTCCCTAAAGTCATCCTTGTGCCCAGGCCATGAGTCCTGGCCCCCTCTCCTCTCACCCGGACTGAGGATAGTGTTAAAGTCTCCTAGGAGTATCCAAGGCTCTACCTTAAGACCCACGCTAGCTCCTAGAATATACCTCCAAAGCTCCCGAAGCTATCCTGGCTCATTAAAGCGGTAGAAAAATGTAGCAGTAAAGTCCAAACCACCTCGGAAGTCAGAAACCAGACAGGTGAGATACTGATCCCCACCTTGTGCTCTCACAACGTATAGAGGGTCAGATCCCAAAAGACAATGATGCGAAACCCACAGGGCTGCACCCCACTGATCAGAAACTACCACCCCTCAGCACAGCGGGTAACAGCGGACTCAACATCAATAGGGTTGGTCTTGGTCTCAATCAAGCCAACTAAACTCAAGCGACTGGAAATGATCCAACCATACACAGAACTAATAACATTGGGGTTATTAAACCCCCTCACATTCCATCAACCTATCATGGGAAACTGGAAATCTAACTTGAACCCCCACGGCCTCTGCGGCCCCCACGAGTACCCTAAGCATCCCGAGCATCCTTAGCACCCTAAGCAACATGAGCAGCGGCAGAGCGCATAACATGAACAGCTGGAGCACGGTTGGGAGGAGCATCTGTTGTAGAGACTTCTTCCGATCGCTCCTCGGCCGAAAGAGCATACTAGTTTGGAGACTCGATACTAGGAACTGTCTTCCCAGACTGGCTCTCAATACATGTTAGTGGCTCATAAATCCCCACAAGAGCATCCTGAGCGTCCTCAACCTGAACAGGAACAAAAGCCCGAGACAAATCAGTCGAGCTATGATCCTCAACATCAGTAGACGAGTTAAAACCAGAATAGGAAGGAGACCTGCTGATGGGTCGGGCATGGCTCTCATCAATACGAGGCAACTCTGTGGGCAAAGCCAACATGACGTGCCCCCTAGTACCTGATGCCGAGCTGGTGCTGAGCCCAGCCACATTGCAGCTGGTCGTGACTGCAATGGGACGTCATTTTGGGCTCGGGGGACACTCACTGTGTCCCTCGAAGCAGCAGCGTCAACCGGGCCCATTATGTGCCTGGCATCCTATCTATGTGAGCCCAAAGTAGGCCCAAGCCCGCGCGTGGGCTTAGTCCCTCGGCCCATTATTGGGCCAAGGGATGGGGGGGGGGAGGAATTTCTCCCCCGACCCCTACCTGGGCCTCGACCCGTTTTGGGCCCGAGGCACATTTGGGCCACCACTTGCAGGTGGCCCAACCTTAGTACCAGAGGGCAAATTCATCTCCCCATCAGCCGTAGCACCCCCCTTCACCACCGTCTGGAGTGGTGGCTACCTAGCATCTGGGCCAACACCACCGCGGACCCCCGCCAGCACACCGGTCTACCGGTCATCCCTACCCACTGCGTACTCCGCTACCACCCTAGTCTTCTTCTTCGTTTTTTCCCTTCTTGTTTTAACCTAACACTGGAGCAGCCACACAGGGAGCCTCCCAAGCACCAGGAGGTGAACAGTCATGCCCAAACACCATACAAGTCAGACAGCGCAACACGGACTCGCACGCCACGCATCTCAATGAAGGTCTCCCACGGCATAGGGGCCGTGGCCTTCACCTCAACACATGCCCAAATATGACCCAGACGAGTGCCATCAGCCATGACCCTGTCCATCAAGAAGGGCACACCAACTGTACTGCTAGCAATATTAATCCCGGCTGGCTTCCAAAGAGACAAAAAAAGACCAGATATTCGGATCCAAATAGAAGCTGTTTGGCTATCCTTATGCATAGCTAGCCCCTCCTTCCATAGTTGGAGGGAATGCAAACGCCCTTAAAGAACCAAGGACCGCTTAATAAGACATTCTCGGCCTGCACTTTAGTGCGAAATCGAAAGTAATACACCTCTCCATCAGAAAGAACACATTCAAGGCCCTTGTCATCCTAGAGAAAACAAGCAATCTCTTGAGCACAGGAGCAAGCCAATCCCGTGCCAATGAGCCTACCCACCAAACAACGCTCCCATAGGTCATTGGCAGAGTCTAAGACCTCATCAGGGACAACTCCTAAAGTCTTGCCACCAACAAATACAGGTTCTACATATTGTAAGGTGTTCAAGTCGGTGGGGTGAACCCGGTCAGCCCAGGTGGTGGCACCCGCACCACCCCCTGCCGTATCCGTACCTTCAGACAAGGTCACAACTTCAGGCACCACAGACATGGTGCGTGAACCAATAAAAGCAGTAAAAAAAAGTCACCCCCAAATAGGAAAAACGTTAATTAAAATTAGAGTTTTGTAGCTCCACCAAGGACGCCGGCAACCACCCAAAGTCGCCAAATCTAAGGCACATCCATTAAACCTAAAGAATTATAAAAGTGATTGAGCCTGACGAGGCAATTCTCAGTAACTGGAGGGACTCCATATTTTTTTCTAGAGGATCAGTAATTAACCAAATTACATAATGTACTCACTTAACCAAATTACTTTGCTTTGAAAAATAAGTTAAATTTGGTTATTATTCACAAGGGACCTACCAGAAAGTAAGGAAAGGGCAAGGTTGCTATTATAGCAACCATGTCCATAAAGAGGACAGCAAAAGAAAAGTGTTTCTTTTGCAAAAAAACTAGGCCACTAGAGGAGAAACTACACTAAGTACATAACTACTCTTCCTACAAAGATTGCTAAGCGATGTGGTGGAGATATGTTGATATCTCACTCAGTTGAGTCATGTGTAGTTGAGAGCCCACCAGGTTCCTGGTCAGTGGATTCAGGTTCAACCGACCTAATCAGTAATATGTTATAGGAGCTCAAGCTGGACTAAAGGCTACATGATGGGTGTTGTACCTAATGGCCAGGGACAATACAATAATAGTGGTCTTAAGTGTAAAAGATGTTAGCTTAGACTTTAGTGATAGAGTTTTGTTTTAAATGATTGATTATTTAATCCTTTGCTGTACAGGAATTTGATTTCTGTATTTCGGTTAATGGATAATTTTTATTCAATTGATTTTTATGATGAAAATTTTAGTATGAGAAATAAATTGTTTATTTGTACATGTACATGAATAAATTATTTATTCATATTATTTCCATATCAAAGCTCTGATAATTGTTTAAATTAGTCTAACATAAGTTCACTTGTTTAATCTTCTAAAAGAAAACACCCTAAAAGTGATAATGCCTACACCTCACACCAACATTCAGGTCACTCCAATTTGAACAGGATCCAAAGACTGGTAAAAGGTGGACCGATAGAGGCTTTGGACTTGAGGTCATTACCAGTTTGCAAATCGTGCATAGAAAGAGATGTGACCAAGTCTGTCTTTAAGAATAAAGGCAACATGGTTTGTGACTTGCTTGAGCTGGTTCACACAGATGTATGTGGACCAATGCATGTTCAGGCAAGAGGTGGGTATGGGTACTTAACCACATTTAGTGATGATTACTCAAGGCATGGATATGTTTACCTGATGAGACATAAGTCGAACATTTTTGGAGAAATTCAAAGAGTAGAAAGTTAAATTTTAAAAGCTATTAGGTAAACAAATTAAGTCACTTCGATCAGATCAAGGTGGAGAATATTTTTTGGGTAAATTTTTGGATTTTCTAACTGTAAAAGAGATAAGATCTCAGCTTTTTGCTCTGGGTACACCATAGCAGAATGGTGCTGCAAATAAAAGGAACAAGGACGGTCTTATTCCACAATTCTTGTAATTAAAAAAAGTTTTTTTTTAAACACAATACAAAATACTTCAAGAAGCATTTTGCAAGTACGCTACAAAAACAAAAACAAAATAGTATTAAAGGAGAATGACACTAATTCTAAACAGCTAGACACAACTCAAGATATAGTGGATGAATTAGGTGCACCTACTGATAGGAACAAAAATGTTCCAGGTACACGAGAGCTTAGGTGTGGTGGGAGGTTTGTCAGGACACCTGACAAGTTAATAACGGGAGCCTTAGTGGTAGACCATGGCATTGAATCTGGTCCTTTTAGCCACAATGAAGCAATTAAGTCTTCTAATTTTGTGTAATCGGTTGCTCGAACCGTGCATGTACAAATGATATTAAGAGAAAATAGTGACTTTCTTAATGTTATATGTCGGCGATAAACTACTCATTCAAAATGATGTAGGGATGTCATTAGCCGTAAAGATTTGATTGTCAAGATAGCTCAATATGAAAGACATAGGAGAAGCCAGCTCTACTCTTAGGATTAAGCTTCTGCGAGATCGTAAGAGTAGGATGTTAAGTCTTTCTCTAGCCACTTATATTGACAAAATGTTGTCAAGGTATTGCATGGAGAACTCTAAGAAAGGTTTTTTACCTTTCAAGCATGGAATCCCTTTCTCTCTTTTGAGTAGTGTTCTAGGACACCTCAAGAGGAAGAGCAATTGAGGAATATTCCATATGCTTTGGCAGTGGGAGCCTCAGGTATGCCATATTGTGCACGAGACTTGATGGCTGCTATGCTATGGTATAGTAAGCAGGTGTTAGTCTAACCTGGGTCCAATGGACTAGGTGGCAGTGAAGTGTTTTCTCTAGTTCTTGAGAAGAACTAGAGATCATATCCTGATCTTTCAAAGTGACGAGCTGGTTCCAGTTGGACACATTATTTTAAGACTTCTAGTCAGATTAAAGATGACAGACTTTCGACGTCTAAGCATGTCTTTACCCTTGGAGTGGGAGCCATTAGTGAGAGGAATGTCAAGCAGTATTGTATTGCTGACTTCACAATAAAGTAATTGTGTTCACTAAGGGTTACGCTCAGTAGACTTTTGGTTCAAACTTAAAAGGAGTGAGTATGGTCTTTGTCATAAATTAGATTTAGGACAAGTGGAAGATTGATAGGAACAATGTCCCGAAATCTAGATTTATCTGGATATATTGTTTTAATGAATAAATAAAATTGAAGTTCCATTCATTTTCCTAGTCAAAATTGTGTAAGTGAGCATTTGTGCTGCATGTGATTTTCTTTTTGGAAACATCCATGAGATGGGTGTAGTCCTCAGCCTACAATTTCATGTTTGTTCGAAGTGGTTTATGAGATTAACCCACAGACAGACTTGGATAAATAGTATAGATTGTTGTTTGAAAGACTCATAATCGAAGACAAGTTTGGACCACTTGTATGTTAAGACTATAATGTGACACTTTAGATGACTTGTCATCATCATGTAGATGGAGATCCAAGAGTGTTAGGTTAGTGTGTTTTATAAGATTAACACACTGAGTTGGACCATGTGGGTTACTCATTTCTATACTACTATCGGAGATGAGTGATTCACGTCGTACTGTTTGAGCGACGACTCTAAATCCTGAGGGTATTCTGGACTTTTGCATGGAGCGTTAGTTACTTTGGTGTACTATAAGTAAGGTCTAAACGAATGACTGAAATCCCATGTACACTGGGTAGCGGCGTGAAGTGTGACAAGGATCAGGTATTCAATAGGGAATCTACAGTCTCTTATGAGATACAGGTGTCCCCTTAGTTGATTCGAAAATATTTGAATGGTTTGAAAACTTTGGCCAAAGTATTCTAAGTGTTTGACATTTGGAATTTATACTATGAATATGTTCAAGTACAAATGAATTATTCAGTGAAGGGCGAGTCGGTAACTAATGGAGAAGCTGTGAGAAGGATAATGGTAGTGGTTATATTTATACTTTGTCATGCACATCTAGTAGAGAGGTTGTGGTCATCAATACAGTCTATTAGGGAGATATCGAATAAATAATTTAAGTCTGGAGTGTAGTGAGATTTATTTAGTGGATTAAGTCTCATTAAATGGTAATTAAAATATTTTATGAGATGATTAATTTAACCCATTTGGAGCTAGATTTAAATTGTCCCTGAGGTCCCCGCGCAAGCCTCTGTATTTATTGCCATCGAAAAAATATTGAAGAATTTATGAGATGAATTATTTATCCATAAGATAGATAAATTAATTTGGCCAAACATTATTCATGAGATGAATAAAATTAAAAATTATAAGATAAAATAATTTTGAAAATTAAAATTCATTAGATGAATTTTTACATGTGGAAAACAAAGCAAAAAAAGGAAAAAAAAAATTTGCGCATAAGTCAGGATCCGTGCATCCGTGGATGGGCCAACCAGAGCGCAGGGCGGCTCGGGGGGGGAGGGGGGGGGCCGCGTTCACGCGCCTTGGCCAATCAGGTAGCTACACGTGCCACGCGGTGACAAGGGCCCATGATCCGTGCACTGTGCACGGAACATGTCATTTTGAATTGCTTTTTGAATTAAACGCTGCGTTTTGCGTGTCAGCTGCAAATCCCACATCGAATTCATTGGATTTTTTCACTCCGGTATACTCCTATAAATAGAGGCACTTATTCCAGAGGTTTGGCAATCAATCAAAACAAATTATTTTGGGTTTCTGGAAATTGTTTTGGAGACCTAATTGGACAGAAAAACTTTCTTTGAAAATTTTCTTTCCTCAGTTTAATATTTTTCGGAGCCCATCCTCCAGGCAGTTTGAGGTCATTCCATAGAAGATTGTGGGGTCTCGATTTTCTTGGTTTTCTTTATTATTGGAGCAATTTCATGTATGTTCTTCTTTCCTTATTCTTTTTCGCTTTTCTATTCATTTATAGTATTCGTTATTATGCCTGTTTAAGTTTATGTATTGTTATGAATGTATTAGAGTAAAAGGCCTATAGATCTGAATTAAGAATTTAGATCTGTTGATTTAAATTATAAATTTAAGTTGGAAGATTTAAAATTATAAATTTTAAATCGATCCTAGGTTTAGAGTTATGAATTCTAAACCCATTCGGCTTCATATACTTTATAAAATTAGGGAGAATTTTTGAAATTCATCCCAACCCAACAACCAGTATTAGGGCAAAGGGTTTATAGAGATAAACCTATTCCCGAGAACTCTCGCTCGTGAGGTGTCACGAAGCGTGACTCTCTGGCCGGGGGCTTAAGTAGAGAAAAGAGTCTCCTACTCTAAGTGCTCTAATAAGTGCCTATTGTTGTGACCATAGTTGAGAACTATGAACCCAATAATCGGCATCACAGTTTATTTTTCCAACAATACTCATATATTTTTCCAACAAAAGCCAGATGAATCAATGGAAGATTATATTAATAGGTTCAAGAGAGCCAGGTTAAAATGTATTATAATCCTTTCTTAGGTTGAATATGCCAAGCTAGCCTTGAATGGCTTGGATATTGAATTTATGAAAAAAGTCTACGGCTCTAAAAGTCAAGAAGGCCTCGAGGATGTTATAGCATTAGACAAAAATCCCCAGGTGGAGCTTGCGGCTGAAGTAGCAGCCACCAAAGGTAACCCCGATGCTTTGTCTTTTAAAGTTCATACCCTAACATCCAAATCGCTTCATGATGCACCTGGCATAATGAAGATGATGTTTGATGGGCCTAATATGGCCAATGAACACATCAAGCCCCCATATAGTAAGGCCAAATTTGATGGCATTCTAGAGAACAGGGTCTTGGTGGATAATGGCGCAGCCATCAACGTCGCCTTCTTATATGTTGGAGGTCATTGGTAGATCTCAAGATGGATAACTTCAGATGCTGCAATCTATGGCTTTTTTGAGCTAGTGCTATGTTTGAATGTGTCATCCCGATTGAGTTAATTGTTGGTAGCTTAAGCAAGGTAACAGCCTTTTTGTGGTGGATACTTCATCGTGCTATAATGTTTTGCTTGAGATAGATTGGTTACACGCTAATTATTGTATTCCATCTTCATTACATCAATTGTTAATCTTCTGGAACCATGACAAGTATGAGATTGTCATGATAGATAATAGGCCATTCATGGCTTGCTTCAATTACGTTGAGGCAAAGTTCTATGAAGATGGCGAGGGACTGATTGGAGTCAAAAGGACCTTTCCATAGACTGCCCAACAACAAGACGCAATAGCCATCCTTGACAGCCCACGCATTAAATTTGAGGTTGGTCAAGTGGACATAGAGTCTGAAGACTCTGATTTCGGGGATGCAATAAGGGCCCTTCTTGAAGAAGGAGATCTCCAAGGCACACTAGAAACCTTATGCAGAGGAGCCAAGAGGCCATTTCCTCAGCATCAGCAAGGCTCGTGGCTTCGCAGGCTAAGGATCAACTTTGGATTGAGCAGCCGTTCAATGGCTTCGACGTCGAGACAACGCATGAAAAAGAGCTGAGCTCTCTAACTTGAGAGCAGCACCAGTCAAGATGGAGGATTTGAGGGCTGATGTTCAAGACCCCCTCGTCGAGGTTAACTAGGGCTCGATAGAAGACCCAAGATCTACCTATCTGAGCGCTCTGCTTTCTGAAGAGCAGAGAGAGCATTATTTGACCTTTCTTCATAAGTTCAAGGACTACTTTGCTTCGGACCATCTCAAGATGCCTAGCCTAGATAGAAAAGTGGCAGAGCGTAGGCTTCCTGTCCTACCAGGCTCAAGGCCCATCATTAAGGCCTAGAGGAAAATGTCCCAACAAGTTATTGGTTTCATCAAGGAGGAGATCAAAAGACTCTTAAAGGCCAAATTTATCATGACTGCCAGGTATGTTGAATGATTGGCAAACATTATTCCTGTAATTAAGAAAAATGGTAAAATTAGGGTATGTATTGATTTCAGAGATCTGAATGCAGTCAACCCAAAGGAGGAATACCTAATGCCAATTACTGAAGTGCTCATTGTCTGGGTGGCTATTATGGGGACTACCAAGTTATGATTGCTTTAGATGATACCCAAAGACAACATTCATATGTCCTAGTTCAATAGGAACCTTTGAGTTGGTGGGTATGCCATTCGGCTTGAAAAATTCTGGTGCCACCTATTGGAGAACCATGAGCATGATCTTTTATGACCTCGTCGGCAAGACCATGGAAGTATACGTGGACAATATCATGGTCAAATCAAAGTCCCAAGCCAAACACTTGGAAGACTGGGAGGGGCTTCCGTACAATGAGGACCCATAACCTCAAGATGAATCCATTAAAATATCCCTTTAGCGTACACGCTGGCAACTTTCTTGGTTTCCTTGTACACCGAAGGGGCATCGAGGTGGATGTTAATAAGACTAAGGCCATTCAACAGGCCAAACCGCCTTGAAGAAAAAAGGAGCTTCAACACTTCTTGGGGCAGGTTAATTACCTAAGACGTTTCATCTCGAATGTCGCAGGAAAAAGGAAAGTCTTCTCTTCAATATTGAGGCTCAAATCTGAGAAGAACATCAAGTGGGCAGAGCCACATCAAGCAGCCTTCGAGGCCATCAAGGAGTACTTGATCAGGGAGCCAACTCTCATTCCACTAAAGTAAAGCAAACCTTTGAAGATTCATGTCTCTACTTCTGAGGAATTTATTAGTTGTTTTCTTGTATAAGACAATGAGTAGGGGTTTGAATAGGCTTTGTTCTACCTTAGTCGTTGCTTAAGTGAATGTGAAATAAAATAGTGCTCGATTGAGAAACTGTGTCTCTCTTTGTTCTACGCATCAGTCTAATTGATACATAATTTCTTGGCATTTTCCACATACATGGTTGCTTAGACAGATGTCCTTAAATACATGTTGGATAGACCCTTAATGAGGGGGAGATTGAACAAGTGGAGTATTACTTTACTTCAGTTTGAGTTGGTCTATATGTCACAAAAGTCAATAAAGGATTAGGCCTATGCAGACTTTTTAGTTGACCAATCAAACATTCGTAATGGCTTAGACTACAAGCCAGACCAGCTCCCAGTGGTGGAAATGGTCCTTGGAGATTATACATTGATAGGTCAAGGACCAATTCAAGTGCTGGAGTTAGAATTGTGATAGAATCCCCTGCTGGAATCATCATTAAATTAGCAGTCACTTTAGTTGGCAAATGTTCCAATAACATGGTAGAGTATTGATGCATTTATAATAGTCCTTTAGACTTGGAAATGCAAGTCCTCAAATGTTATCATTAAAGAGGATTCGTAGTTGGTCATTTGGTAGGTAAAAGAGGCGTTTCTATGTTTGAGCAACACCTCGAACAGATACTTTTCAGGGGTGAAAAGCTATTGAATAAATTCGATGGTGCACAGTTTGAGCATATCCCTAGAAAGCCTAATGACTGGGCTCAATTAGCTTCAAGGTACAAGTTGCCCAACACTTGGTGCGAAGAGACTATGGTCATCAAGACTAAAGTTTTAGAGCATGACCTTGGGTTCATTGAGTCTTTCAGTTTTGAGAGCAAAGGTGTACCAAGCGAACACGTATTGCTTTGAAACCCATCAAACTGTCCTAAGTCAACATGAGAACTAGAGGAAGCCTTTAATGGATTATTTCAAAGACCCTCAAGGCAACATTAAGGACAGAAAGATCAAAATGAGAGCTCATAGATTCCATTTAGAAGATGCTTCTGCAGTGTTACTATAGTACTACCGAATTTTCCGCTGTGATTTTTCTGCAATTTTTTAGTATTTTTTCAACAATATTTTTTCTGCAATTTTACTGCATTTTTGCTGCTTTTACCGTGTATTTCAACATGGCTCACTCGAGCAATTGAAGAAAGCAGTTTGCACAACCTAATTCTAGCCTTGCCTAACTTCACTAGACCATTTGTAATTGAAAACAAGCAACGTGGGTATTGGAGCAGTATTGACATAACAAGGGCACTGAATTGCTGCAGCCCTCAACATCAACTACTCTCTATGTAATAAAGGGAACTCTTGTCTGCGGTTTAATCCATGAAAAAGTGGCAACAATATTTGCTAATATAACTCCATCATAAAGATTGATCATAAGAGTCTTAAGTTCTTGCTAGAGCAAAAAATTCACACCCACTTCCAACACTTATGGCTCTCCAAGCTGATGGGGTTTAGTTTTGTGATTGAATACAAGTGGGGCAAGGAAATTTTTGTTACGGATGCTCTCTGTAGAATACCTCTTAAGGAAATAACTTGCTTTTTGCTATCTATAGTCGATTTCAATCTCTATGCACTCAAACAAATTCCAAATGTTACTGGTGTTGGGGTGAATTTCAAAAAATTTTCTCTAATTTAACAAAGTTAATGCATCAGAAGGTTTTAAAATTTTTAATTTTAAATCTACAGATTTAAATTCCTAATTTATATGTACAGACTTCTACTCTAATATATTCATAATTACATAAACTATAACTAGCATAATAAGAAAATAGTAAATAAATGGAAAAGCAAAAACTTAAAAAAGAGAAGGAAAGAAAGACATACCTGGAATTGCTCCAAATAAAGAAAACCAAAATAATAATAAAACTCTAGAAAGCTGAGAAAACTGACACCCAGCAGCCTTTGATGCAATGACCTCAAAACTACCCGGAGGATGGGCTCCAAAAAATATTCAACTGTAGAAAGAAAGATTAGGTCTTCGAAAGTCGATACTTTCGGAGATCATTAATTTTAAATTAGATTGAATACAAACCCTGAAAATAATGCCCCTATTTATAGTAGGATACCAGAGCCAAAAATATATGAAAAATCAATGTGGGACTTGCAGAAAAATAACAAAACGCAATGTTTCATGTTAAAATCCAATTAAAACGCAGCATTTCAACTCAATAAGAAGCCGTGTTATTTTTAAGCCCATTCTACGTGCCACATGGCGGGCCGTGTTTCACCCGCGCACATGCATGCGGATAGCCAAGCATGACCTCCCAACGCGCGATGGTCCAAACATTTATACGTGAATTACGCTTGAAAATTTTACTATTTTTCCTTTTTTTTCTTTGTTTCCCACTTGTAAAAATTCATCTTATAAATTTTAATGATCTGAATGTTGTTGATGTGGGTTAGATTAATGTGAATCCAACGCAATCAAGTGTGCGTGAGGAAGTGATATGGAAAATTGGTGCTAAGGATGCTGAGTCTGGTAACAATCATGATCAACTAAGCTGGAGTCTAGCCAATATTGAACAAGTTGTTGGAAAGTCAAGGAGTACAAGATCAACTTCAAGTGAGGATGTAATTGGAGCATTTCGACCACAAAGTCGTGCATTACAGCCTAAAGTGCAAGATGTTGAATCACCTAAAGTTGCTGAAATGTATCCACAGGTGCAAATTGAGATCTTGAGAGTAAGGAGGTTGAGAGTTAAATTCACACCACAGCTTGAAAGCGAGATCAGCGTGATCATTCATTTAAATTGCAAAAGGTGCTATTCAAGCTAGAAAATGATAGCAATTGAAAGACCAAATGTGGCTTATGAGGGTCTTGCACCAGATTTCTTATTTCTTGAGAGGAATGACAAGGTCCTTGCAAGGCTATACGAGATCAAGAAGTTGCATTTGAGGCAACCTAAGATGGTGTTGTGATCAATTGATAGACTTAGAGCATCTTCTTGGATCAAAAGGATGATGAAAAAGGTAAGGAAAGGACACAACTCAAGCAACCAAGTCATGAGATCAGCATTGAGCCATGAAAATTGTACTACAATCATACCAAATTCAAAGCAGATTGCTGCTACTGAAGATGTAAATGTCACTGCTGGTTGTTGTGCTAGGGTCGGAACCAAAACTGAAGTAAATCAAATTAAGGAAATGAAGTCTCTGATGCAAGAGATGGGTGCCGTGATTCAGTTATTTGATCAAGAACTTCAACAGGTGTGCCTGCAGACCAATGTCTTACAAGAGCACCTCAATGGATAGCTTTTATCTACAAAAATTGGATTCACCTCAAATTTTGTGCGCCCTCCTATGTTCGAGGAAATGTTGCCGAAAAACACTTTTGAGGAATATGTGATGCTTTTGGAGGAATGGAGAGCAACAAGGTTATATTTGCAACAAGAAATTGGTGAAGAATTTTATGTGACTTGTTTCATGAAGCTTCTTAATCCTAGTACTTTGGCCATAGCATATGCCAAGGCCAGATTGTTTGATTCATTAGTTCTTCCTCAAGTGGAAGAGATTCCTCAAGTGGAAGCAAATCCTCAAGTGATTGTGACAAGAGGGGACATTGATCAAGTGTCCAAGGAAGCACCTCACTTTCTAAAATCAGATCCTATACTAAGCATAAAGCCAACGAGTCTGACTTATGCAGTAAGCTCAAGTGCTAGAGGCAAGCTAAGGCCTCAAGTGGGCCAAGATGAAGAGGAAGCGTGCTATGCTGGTAGGTCCGGTTTTTCTTCCCTTAGAGCGGCCAATTACTCAAATTCAGCTGGGTCAAGATCAAGATCAAGTCAAGGGGTAGGCTCAAGGGTGTGGAGCTGGTGCTTATTAATCTTTGAGTACTAATAATAGTCCACCTGAACTAAGGGACATGGAGCAAGTTGTCGAGCTCAGCAAAAAAGAATTCAACAGCGCAGAGATGTTGGTAGACAAAATTGCTGAGCAACCTCTTTTTTGGAGCCAAGGGAGTGGAACAATTTAGTCCAAAAGTAGCTACAGGGGGAAGTATACGGAGAGGAAGTTCCAAAGATAGGATATAGGAGCAATCAAGGGAAAATCTTTGGATTTTGTGATGAGGTCGAGCTGATTTTGATGGCATCTATTGCTGAATTTGCAAGGAAGTTGGAGCAAGAGTTGGATGTTTATGATAGTCCTGCTACGAGTAAAAGGCATCTTCCAAGAATACAAGCCAATGTAAGGCCTCTTGAATCCTTGGGGTCACTATTCCAAATACTAGAGGATGTTCATTGGAACGCAGCTAGCTTTCCTTGAAAGCAAAATGCTAATTCTGAAGCAGATCATGATGGGCATTATGGCATAAGTGAGGCTCAAGGTTACATACAAGTTGAGGAGATTGATCACCTTGATGGCAATCACCAACATGCTTTTATTGATAAAGTCACCGAGAGCTCGAGATCTTTTCCAACTGGTGAAATTGTGCCGCTCCGCAGCGGAATTACGATCAGATCAGTCATTGATCCAGAGATGTTTCAAGCTATTTTGATGTTCCTGCGAGCTCAAGGACTAGTGTATTTCAAATTCAAGCTTAGAGAAGGCATACTCAAAGGCCTGGGAGTACAAAATCTCTTGTATCAACTTAGCTGCGAAGGATCATGTGAAGGAGGGAAGCGAAAGAAGATGCAAATCTGAACTGCAGGCTTCGTAAATAACCTGAAATTTGTATGTTGCGGGTTGGGGAAAGTTAGTTGGGCTTCGTTGAGAGTTCAACACAAGAATGCATCATGCTGGAAGAATGCATCTGAGGACTTATCCAATTTGGGTAACAACCATCAAATTCCTAACTCTAGCCCAATTGGTCAAGAAAGATTGTTGTCTTTATGTTCAAGAAAGCCATTCAAAGAGTTTAGCAAGGAGTAAAAGGAAGGTAGTGGCTGAGAAATGGGCTCAAAGTTTTGAACATGAAGTTACGAATTGTTGTTCGACTGGAAGTAGCAACCGTAAGGCTGGGATAGAAAATGTTTTGAAAACCTGTAAAATTGAGCAACTTGCTATTGATTCTAACATTGGTACCACAATTTGGAAGGTTCTGAGGAGAAGGGTCGTGAATAGTATGCAAGCTGCTGATAATCATCAAGATTTTAAGAGCCTTTATGTCAGGGTCAGGAGACTTCATGTTGGCATCAAGCAAGTCAGTGATTTCTTAGTGAAACCTCTAAATTGGGAGGAGATTAGCAAGCTTTTCTCGACCTTACTGCTGGGGGGAAAACATCACTGAAATTAAGCTTAGAAGAGTGAACAATCTGAGATTGATGCAAGATGCAGGTGCTGCTACTTGATCAGAGTTTGAGGGAGTAAATACAATTCAATAAGTATCTTAAAGCTATAAAGTGGAACCTATATAAAGTTTTAAAGCTACATCTTCTCTATTAAGATTATTAATGGCAAGAATCTCTAAAGGGAGGAGAATTGTCATGATTCTAGAGGATGGGGCATATGAAATTGAGTATTAATAAGTCAAAGATTGTAATAAAATAGTATAAGTCCTTAGTTAAGTCTAATTAGCATCTCATTAACTGGTAGCTTGTAAGATAAGGAGGGAAATGTAGTTAAGTTCGGTTTAGTAGTTGTGGCGGTTGAGTAGTGTCTAGGTGAAAGGCATTGCTAGATATTTTCATTGTAACTAAGATGAGTATAAGTAGCTTGTCTTGCATTGTAATAAGGATTAATGAATGACATAATATCTTTTCTCTCTCTTAACCCGAATTGTCTCTACTTCTCATCTATGTTCTCTCTAATTCTCATCTATTTCACTTCTCCTCTCATCTCTTACTCTCTTATCCTATGGTTATGATCCAAGGTTACCTTGAATCATAACACTATTATAATGCTTTTATCCTCCCTAGGGGCCTTCTTGGTATTACTTTTGATGACATAGTTATTGGTAAACTATAATTGAGCAGCTTGCTAATGTAAAGTGGTAAGTAAGTTATACAGACAATTATTTGGACAAAAATTAAAGCAAAATCGATACTATTCGCCCAGTAGAGGCAAAATCAGCACTATTCGCCAAGTAGAGGCAAAATTAGCACTATTCGCCCAGTAGAGGAAAAAATCAGCACTATTCGCGTAGTAAAGGCAAAATCAATACTATTCGCCCAGTAGAAATACAACGCAATTCACCCAGTAGCAAAACAACTTAATTCACCCACGAGGTTCAGCTCAACATAATTCGCCTACTTTAACCTGCTTAACACATAAGTAAATAAAAGATAAAATCAACAATGCTTAGCCGAAAAGGGATACTTATCCAAAAAGGAATTTCATCCCAAAACATCCTTCCTCTATAGAAGGGGGGGTACACGCCTTCTTCAAAAGCACCCATTTCTACGATCACCTTTGCGGAGCAATAATCGTTCAAACACCTTATTTTCCTCAAGCTAAGTATTCTATCTCTATTATTTCATTTATTACTTGCCCCTTATTTACTATTTCATAATATTGATATTGACTTGAGCGTCGGAGGGGTCCCCCGTGGGTTGCTCCATAGACCCCACTAACCATTCATTTGTTCTTGCTGGGAGCATCAAGTCGGGCGTGCAGCTAGAGCTTGAGTTCGGCTCATCCTAACAAACCCCATCTCCTACAGAACTCCAAAGCGATGCATAAACACACTGACAAAATTTATCACAAACAATAGTGACCTTAATAGGTCTTTCACTGGAAGGAGAAGAATTGCCTCTCGATTCTTTTATTTTTTTAGAAGCTGAAGCCCTTACCTCTTCTTTCTCTGTCACCAATTTACTTGGTGGTTATGAGTCCTTTGTCAAGATGTTTGTTACATGGGCTCATGACTTTGGACAAGGTTCCAGAGAAGAAGAGGCATGTTTTTACCTATTTTGGCTGACCCAGTTTTTCATTGCTAAATCTTCCAACTTAGTTCTTAAGTTTCTCAAGTCCATGACTATTAACTTGTTCTTTTGTAGTGGCTCACTAACCCTGAGACCATTATTCTTGGCCCAAGTATACAGATGCCTTACGAATAACATAGTTAAAAACTATGTCATCCAAATAGGTGGACCCTTTTGGTTGGTCCAACTTTGGGCTCAAGCCTACTTCCTCGAGCTCTGCCCTGCCCTTACGCTCCCACAGGTGAGGGGATGTTATGATTCAAGACCAATCTTGAATCATAACATAGGATAGGTGAAGAATTAGAGTGGAGATGAGAATAGAATTAGAGAATTAGACAAGAAATAGAGAGTTTTAGGGTTGAGAGAAGAACAATTCAATCTCATCATTCATTAATGAAGAATCTGACAATACAAACTCTTATACTAAGAATCACTTAAGTCGGTTGAAACCAAAATATCTAAGATACCATGAATCTAACCAACTTAACTACTAAAGACACTAGCCAAGCCTTTCCCGCCATATAACCTCCTCTAAACCTGAATCATGACAATACCCCCTCCTTAATATCATTCTTGACTCAAGAATGAAATAATGGAAATCTCTAAACCTGAATCATGACAATACCCTCTCCTTAACATCATTCTTGACTCAAGAATGAAATAATGGAAATTGGCTCCTAAGGAAGTTCAGATTCTCCCAAGTAGCAGCTTGCTAATCTAAGTTAGTCTAAAGTACCAGCACTTCCTTGACTTATCTATTTTGCTTCTGAACTTCCCTTGATTCCAAGATAGCTACAGGTTCCTACTTGAGTCTCCCATCAGAAGTAGTCTCTGGTGCTGTCTTCGAGCTGATCCTACATTCTACTATAAGTTGCTTTAGGAGAGACACATGGAAAACAAGATGTACATAGGAGTATGGTGGCAACACCAATCTATAGGCTACTTGTCTAATCTTTTCTAAAATCCTGTATGGACCAAAGTAACGAGCACTGAGCTTCACATTTTTGCGTACTGCTACAGTAGTCTGCCTATAAGGCTACAATTTCAAATAAACAGGATCTCCAACTTGAAAGGATTTATCAACTCTCTTCTTATCAGCAAAGAACTTCATCCTAGCCTGAGCCAGCTGCAGATTATCCTTCAACTGCTGCACCAATTCCTTCCTCTGCATCGACAGATCATTAACTTCACTCATAGAAAACATAGCACCTTGTATCAGTATAGGAGATGGAGGATCATAGCCATAAAGAGCCTTGAATGGAGTTTTCCCCAATGCAGCATGAGAGTGTGAATTATACCAAAACTCAGCCAATGACAACCACCTATTCCACTGCTTTGGATAGCTAAAAATTCCTCAAATATTATTCCAAACATTGATTCACTCTTTTAGTTTTCCCATTGGTTTGTGGGTGGCATGAAGAACTCATGGCCAAAGAAGAACCCAACAACAGGAATCGCTCACGCTAGAAATTACTGGTAAACAGCTTATCACGATCAGAGATGATGGATTGAGGCAACCCATGGAGTTTATAGATGTTATCCAAAAACAATTTGGCAAGTTTTTCAGCTAAATTGGATGACTCAAAGAATAAAAGTGCCCAAACTTAGTGAATCTATCCACGACCACCCAAATTACCTCTTTGCCTTCAGACTTAAGCAATCCCTGTATAAAATCCATACTTATATCTTGTCATGCTCTATTAGGAATAGGTAAGGGTTGTAGCAATCCTTGGTAATGCATATGACTGGTCTTAGGACGCTGGCAAAGATCACACACCTGAACAAAGTCCATAACATCCTTTCTCATACCGAGTAATTGGAAGTACTGCCTTAGCCTTTAATATATTCCTTCAAAACTAGAATGTCCTCCCCAAGCTAAATCATTTGAAGCTATGATTATTTGTCTTCTCAAATCAGTCACTACGCCAATGTATACCTTTCCTTTGATTCTGACAATTCCACGAGCCACAGTCACATCAAAATCCTCACAAGAAGAGCTATTCTTGATGTTAAATGTTGTGATGTATTCCTGAGGCTGTCACCATCATAAGACTTGTGCACCTCATCCATCCAAGAAGCAAAAACCACATAAATAATAGAACAAGAAGCCTGCTTAGCCCCCTCAAACTTGCGTGACAAAGCATTTAAGTTTTCCTTGCCTTTGAAATACTCAACCAAATAGTCAAGTCCCGACATCAGGCCCTTATGCTGCACCCTTGTAATGATCTTTTGCTCCAGTAAGTAATTCAAACTTTGATGATCTGTTCTAATGACAAAGTGATGACCATCCAAGTAATGCCTCCAAATTTTTACTACCAACAGAATTGCCAAATGCTCCTTCTCATTAATTGATAATCCCACATGTTTTGGACTCAGACCCTGGCTCAAGAGAGCTACTGGCCTGCCCCTTTGTGAAAGAACTGCTCCCACACCAATACCACTAGCATCAGTCTCCAAGGTGAAAGGAACACTAAAATCAGACATGACTAGCACTGGAGCTGAATACATTGCTATCTTCAAACCATTAAATGCTTCCTGTGCTTTCTCAGACCACTGGAAGGCATCTTTCTTGAGTAAATCAGTAAGAGGCTTCACCATCATACCATATCCAGCTACAAACTTCTTGTAGTAACCTGTTAGTCCCAAGAACCCCCTTAATTAGTTAAGAGAAACAGGTGTTGGCCAATGTTTCATTGCATCAATCTTAGCTGGATCAGTAGCAACACCCTCTGAGGAAATAACGTGACCCAAGTATTCTACCTTACTTTGGACAAAAGTACACTTAGGAAGCTTGGCGAACAACTTGTGCTGCCTCATAAGTTCAAAGACTTGCCTGAGATGATCCAAATGTGCCTTAAGTGAAGGACTATACACCAATATGTCATCAAACAAGACCACGACAAATTTCCTCAATAGGGGCTTGAAAACTGAATTTATCAAGGCCTGAAATGTAGCTGGAGCATTTGTCAATCCAAAGAGCATCACCACAAACTCATAATGCCCATGATGAGTTCTAAAAGCAATCTTGTGGACATCCTGCTATAGGACTGTAATTTGATGGTACCCTTCCCTTAGATCCAACTTGGAAAAGAAGTGGGAACCATATAATTCATCCAGCAAGTCATCAATAATTGGAATTGGAAACTTGTCTTTGATAGTGAGAGAATTCAGGTGCCTGTACTCTATGCACATGTATGAAGAACCATCCTTCTTCTTGACCAAAATCACAGGAGAAGCAAAGGGACTGTGAGAGTGTCTTATGAATTCAGTATTTAGTAGCTCATCCACCTGCCTTTCAAGGTCGCTCTTCTATGAATGTGGATACTTATAAGGCCTCAAATTAACTGGGTCAGAATTGGCTTTCAATGGAATTGCATGATCCAAATCCCCCTTGGGAGGAAGGCACCTTGGTTGTTCGAATAGATTATTGAAATCCTTGATTAGCTTTTGAATTGGAGGATGAAACTCTTTCTCAACTTGAACAGATTCTATTGAAATGGAAAAGAGATGTCCTACCCACTTGTAGTTTTTCCTCCGAAGTATTCCATTAACCTTCTTGCCATTTAGCATCTTGAGCTGCCCTTGGTCCACAATTCCTTGCAACTTGATGGCTTTACCATGCAAATTGAAGGAGATTAAGAGCTAACTGAAATCAAACACCAGTGGACTAATGGTATTCATCTAATCCACCCTTAAGAACCATATCACATCCTCCCAATTTCAGCACTCTAAAGTCATAAGAGAACTGGTGGCCTTGCATTTGCCACTGTAGAATTCCCATCAGCAACAGTCACGGCTGAAGGACTTGTTTTGATCATCTCATGACCCACTCTCTTCACTATTTTAGGATCAACAAAACTGTGTGTGCTTCCACTATCAATCAAGATCAGAAGTGACCTCTGATTTGCTTCACCCTTGATTCTTATGGTGTTGTGTGTCCCATTGCCAGTTAAAGCCTTAACAGAGATCTCCGTTTCATTCTCATCATCATCTGGCCCTTGCAACAACTCCTCCTCTGGCTTCTCACTTGCCTCCTCCTCAACTCCAGTCACAGATATTAGGAGCTTAGGAATGCACTTATGTCCAAAGAAGTATCTTTGGTTCCATTTGAAGCATAGTCTTTGAGCCTTCTTCTCTTCAATGGTTAAGGTTTTGGGAACAACCTTACTACTAGCTGATGTAGAAGAGCGACTGGAAGCATTCTTGCCTCATGATACTTCTGAACTAGCAAGCATTGTGGCCTCATACAACTTTGCCTTAGAATAGGCCCAGAACAGTGTTAAAGGATTAATGGCTTTAACCAAATTCGTTATCTTTGACCTAATGAAACTAGAGACATAGTATGCCTCGCTAGCACCAGGATTTGCTACCATCATTCCAGCTCTAAGGTTTTCATATCGTGTCATATACTCCTTCACATAAGTGGTTTAAGTCGCCTTCTTAAAGTGATCCACCACATCCCCAGGGTCCTCACCTCCATCTCTCACAGAACTCATCAACAAACTCATACCATGTTATATCATGATTACAGAGAATCAGGCTATGAAACCATACCTCATGATCACCTTATAAATGCACTGCAGGTAGTTGCACCTTTTCCACATCCATCACATCATAAAAGCGAAAGTATCTCTCACACCTTCTTATCCAAGACTGTGGCTGTGATCCATCAAAAGTATCAATTTTGACCTTAGGCTGTCTGTAACCACTACTCCTGGCCATAGTTGTAGCTTCAGTTCTCTCCTCAGATACTCGAGGATGCATCTGATCAATATGCCTTCCCTGCTAACTAGATGGTGTTAAGACTCTAGCTCCTAATTAGCAATCAAGATGCTGCCTTATATCATTCATCTGCTGCTATATTTGCTTATTCGAATTGCTGTTATTATTCAATTCTTGTTGAATACCTGCCATTGTTGCTACTAACCATCGCGTTTTAGCTACCAGTGACTCTAGACCCTCACCTTGATTAGAAGTCACTCCTACAGTGACTCCAGCATAAGCTCCAGGTGCAATGCCAGCTCCCGCAACTGCATTTACAATAGCACCAGCTCAAGTTATAACTCCTCCAGGCGTTGTCACATCTTGTACTGAATTGTCACCAGTTTTGATCCAGTAACACTTACTAAGTGAATAAAAAACATAATTGAGATTGCTACAATTGTTCAGAAGTAGATATTCAATCAAATAAGCTGCAATTCAATTAAATCAACACAATCAAGCTCTGATACTAATTGTTATGATTCAAGATCAATATTGAATCATAATATAGGATAGGTGAAGAATTAGAGTGGAGATGGGAAAAGAATTAGAGAATAAGAGAGAGTTAGGTTTGAGAGAAGAACAATTCAATCTTATCATTCATCAAAAATCTTATAATATAAGCTAAACTCTTATACTAAGAATCACTTAAGTCTGTTGAAACCAAAATATCTAAGATACCATGAATCTAACCAACTTAACTACTAAATACACTAGCCAAGCCTTTCCTTTCATACACCCATTTGAATATTACATGAATTGCCCTTACAATTACCTCCTCTAAACCTGAATCATGACAGTAATCCACATGGTCCAACTCAGCGTGTCAATCTTATTAAACACACCAAACTAACACTTGTGGATCACCATCCACATGACCAAGACAAGTCATTGAAAGTGTCGAGTCATGGTCTTATCAGACACATAGCCTAAACTTATCACCGACCACGAGTTATTCAAATAACATTCCACACCATTTGTTCTAAGTCTATCTGTGGCTTAATCCCATTATTCACTTAGAACAAACATGTCAAATGTATTCTGAGGATTCTGTCCATCTCATGGATGATATTTAAAAGAAAATCACATGCAATATATATGCTCACTTACACAAATTTAACGAAGAAATGACTAGAACTTCAATTTTATTCATTAATAAAGTAATATTAACAAAATAAATCTGAATTTTAGGATACTATTCCTAACAATCTATCACTTGTCCTAAATCCAATTTATTACAAGCTTTATACTCATTCCTTCTATGTATGATCCAAAGGTCTACAGGGTTTAAGTCTTTGTGAAGCCAACTATTCTATCTGCACCAACATGCCCTCTTTGCAGCTTCTGAAGCTGCAACGCATTCAGATTCTATGGTAAAGTCAGTAATACAAGACTGCTTTATACTCCTCCCACTTATAGCTTCACCTCTAAGGGTAAAGTCATATCCAAACGTCAAACTTCTGGCATCTCTATCTGACTGGAAGTCTAAATCAGTATAGCCAGCTTGAACCAGCTCGTCACTATAAAAGATAAGCATATAATCTCGAGTTCTTCTCAAGTACTTGAGAATATGCTTCACTGTCACCTAGTGCATCAGATCTAGGTTAGACTGATATCTACTTACCATACCACAGCATAACAGATATCTGGTCTCATGCACAACATGGCATACATGAGGCTGCCTACAGCCGAAGCATATGGAACATTCCTCGTCTGCTCCTCCTCTTGAGGTGTCTTTAGGACACCGCTCTAAAGAAAGAGGGATTTCATGCCTGAAAGGCAAAGACCCTTTCTTCAAGTCCTCCATGTTATACCTTGACAACATTTTGTCAATATAAGTGGCTTGAAAAGGACCCAACGTCCTACTCTTACAACCTCGCAAAGGCTTAATCCCATGAATATAGATGCCTTCTCCTAAGTCCTTTATATCAAGCTGGCTTAAAAACCAAATGTTTACAACTAATAACACCCCTACATCATTCCCAATGAGTAGTATATCATTGACACACAATACTAAGAAAGTCACTGCTTTCTCTTAATGTCGCTTGTACACGCATTGTTGGTCAGCCAATTACATAAAACCATAAGACTTAGTTGCTTTATTGAATCTAATACCATGAGTATGATGCTTGCTTCTGCCCATATATGGAGTTCTTTAGTTTGCATACCATATGCTCCTGATTTTGGCCAATGAATCTGTTTGGTTGCACCAAATAGATGTCTTCTTCAAGATGACCGTTAAAAAAGGCCGTTTTGACATTCATTTGCCAAATCTCATAATCATAACAAGCTACAAAGTATAAGAGTACCCTTATGGACTTTAGCATGGCTAGTGGTTAGAAGATTTCATCATAATTGATTCCTTTCTTTGGGATAAAACACTTAACAATCAGTATTACCTTGAAGGTCTCTACCTTCTTGACCACTCCTCTATTCCTCTTGTAGACCCATTTACAAACAATGAGCTCAATGCCAACAGGCGCCTCTATAAATCCCAAACCTTATTTGAATACATAGATCCTAACTCAAATTTCATTGCTAAGATCCATTGGTCAGCATCATTGTCTTTAATTGCCTCATTGTAGGTGAGAGGATCAAACTTAATGTCACGGTCAACGATTAAGGCTCCCGCCATGAACTTGTCAGGTTCCCTGACAATCCTCCCTCTACGCTTAGGTTCTCGTGTACTTGGAATATTATCAACCCTATGAGTAGTTGAATCTAATGCATCTACTGTATCCCGAGTTGTGTCTAACTATTCAGAATTAGCAGCTTTTTTTTTTTAATTCCACTAACACTACTCTGCTTTTTCTTTTATAATCTACTACAAAATCCTCATCTAAACATTTCACATTATCATTTACAAAAACCTTTTGATTAGAAGGACTGTAAAAAAGACTACCCTTATTCTTTTGGGATAACCCCAAAAAGAGACTAGTAAAGTAGCATGACTCATCATGGACCATACCATCTCTACACAAGTCATAATCCTTCTTTCTGCAACACCATTCTGCTGCGGTGTACCTAGAGCAAAAAGTTGAGATCTTATCCCATTTGCAGTTAGGAAATCCATAAACTCACCCGAAAGATATTCTCCATCTCGATATGATCGAAGTGACTTAACTTGTTTACCTAATTGCTTTTCAACTTCATCTTTGTACTCTTTAAATTTTTCAAAAAAGTCTGACTTATGTCTCATTAGGTAAACATATTCATATCTTGAGTAATCAACAGTAAATGTGATGAAGCACTTATACCCACCTCTTGCCTGAACATTCATTGGTCCACATACATCCGTGTGAATCAGCTCAAGTAAGTCACCAACCTTGTTGCATTTACACTTAAAAACAGACTTGGTCATCTTTCCTTTTATGCAAGATTCGCAGACTGATAATGACTTCAAGTCCAAAGCCTCTATTAGTCCAACTTTCACCGGTATGTGGATCCTGTTCGAATTAATGTGACCTAATCGTTGGGTAGGTGTTATCCATTTCAGGGTGTTTTCTTTTAGGAGATTGAACAAGTGAGCTTATGTTAGATTCATTTAAACAAATACCAGAGTTTTAATCAGGAAATAACACGAATAAACCATTTACACATGTGCTTTTGGAAGTAAACAATTTATTTCTTGTAATAACAGGTTCACAACCATAATTAACTGAATAACCAATATCCATAAAATGAGACACAGAAATCAAATTCTTGTGCATTGCAGGTGCAAATAAACAATCCTTTAAAAATCAAAACTCTACCACTAAATACTAAGCTAACATATCCAACTCCTAAGACTACTACTCTTGACCTATCTCCAACCGTCAGGTACAGCTCCCCATAATGTAACCTCCTAGTTAGCCTGAGTCCCTATAACATATTATAGACATGGTCAGTTGAACCTGAGTCCACACATCAGGAGCCTGATGGACTCTCAACTACATATGACTTAACTAAATGAGATGTCAACATATCTTCACCAAATGACTTAGCAGTCTTTGCAGAAAGAGAAGCTAAGTACTTAGTGCAGTTCTTCTTTAAATGGTCAGTCTTCCCGCAAAAGAAACACTTTCCTTTTATTGACCTCCTTATGGACTTGGTTGCTACACTAGTAACCTTGCCCATTTCTTTCTTTCCAGTGGGTCCCTTATTACTGAGTCCATCTTATATTTTCAGGCAAAGTAGTTTGGTCCAGTCAATACATTACGTATTAAAATCGAGTGAAGCTCAACGTCCATATCCATTTTAAAACGTTGTAAATGCAAAAGTTTGTGTAACCATCTAACAAGAGCAATGTATAATGCAGTGATATCTGTTCTTTTATGTTAGCATACACAATAAATCAGGTATCCATTAAATTGTACTATCATACATATAATGATGACCCAAACACACCACTCCTTATTCCCCGGCAGCGGGGGTCGTACAAAACTAGTTTGGGTGAGAACTATTCTCAATTAACATGTTTTCTTGTAACTCTTACTAAACATGATTAACTCACCACTTTACTTTGGTCTCTAACATAACACAAGAAAAATACTCGGGGAGGCTAATGTATCACGCTAGTTAAGTGTAAACCATTACCTAAACCTCAATACAAATACATATAATACTCCACGGCAGCGCGGTCGCATCACTTCTTTGCACTTTAATTTATCCTAATAGAATTCTAATCCTATAACCTGCAAACCAACATCCTACACGGGGAGGTCCATCAATCTACTATACAACTAAACCGGTAATAAAGACCATGAAGGTTTCAACAATTGAACATCGTTCCCACTTGATTTTTATAAACTGTTAGTTTTTTTTTTATCAACCTGCATTTACAGCTTAGATTATCTCATAATCTCCTTTAGAATCTCATTCTAAAAAATTAAACTAACAAATAAAATTAATTAACTTTTTTTATATTTAAAATAGTACCAACATATAATTTAGATTATCTTATAATCTACTTTAGAATCTCATTCTAAAATTAAATTAATTAATAGAAATTAATTATTATTTAAAATGGCATCGACTTTCAACTCAGATTATTTCATAATCTACTTTAGAATCTCATTCTAAAAATTAAATTAATTGATAAAAATTAATTTTTATTTAAAACAATACCAACTTACAACTGAGATTATCTTATAATCTATTTTAGAATCTCATTCTAAAATTAAATCAATTAGTAAAAATTAATTTTTATTTTAAAATAATATTGACTTACAACTTAGATTATCTCATAATCTATTTTTTGAATATCATTCTAAAATTAAAATAATTAGTCAAAATTAATTTTTACTTATTATATAAACTAGTACTAACGTCTACACGTCCCAAAAAATAAAATTTTTTTTAATTTAAAAAATGCTGACATCAGCGCTGACATGTCCTGACCTCAGCATCATTTTTTTTAATTTAAAATAATTGAATCTAATTTCATTAGCTCAATTTTATCGGATTTCGTAAATCATGATCATTTATGAATTATCTCATTATACAATAACATGAATGCAAATTAATTAATTAACAAATCTGAATCAACTATTAATTCATTAGCAATTTAAACAATTTAAATCGTTACCTTAAACAATCTTTCTTTCTTAATAAAATCTCTATTTTATTAAATCACAATTTATTTCGATCTTATTATACATATTCATGTATATTATGAATGTAATCAAAGGTGGGCTCTGATACCAATTGTTGGGGTGAATTTCAAGTAAGTTTTCCTAATTTAACAAAATTAATACAGCGGACGAATTTAAAATTCTTAATTTTAAATCTAAAGGTTTAAATTCTCAATTTAAATCTATAGGCTTCTACTATAATACATTTATAATAATTACATGAACTATAACTAGCATAATAAGAAAACTATAAATAAATAGAAAAGTTAAAACTTAATAGAAAAGGAAGGAATAACATACCTGGAATTACTCCAAATAAAGAAAAGTAGAATAATAATAAAACTCTAGAAATCCAAGAAAATCGAGACCTAGCTATCTTACGCAATGACCTTGAAACCGCCCGGAAAGTGGGCTCCAAAAAATATTAAAATATAAAAAGAAAATTTTCAATGGAAATTTTTTTCTCTAATTAGTTCTCTGAAAGTCTATACTTTCGAAGACCTTTAATTTTAAATTAGATAGAATACCAAATCTTGAAAACAATACCTCTATTTATAGTAGGATACCAGAGAGAAAAAAAAATTGAAAAATCATTGTGGGACGCACAGAAAAATAACAAAACACAGCATTTCAACTTAAGCAAAAACCGTGTCATTTTTAGGCCCATTTCATGTGCCACGTGGAGGGTCGTGATTGGCACGCATGCGTGCATGCGGATAGCCAAGCATGTGCGTTGGCTGGTCTAAACATTTATACACGGATTATGCTTGGAATTTTTGCTTTTTTTCTTTTTTTTTTTTTGGCTTTGTTTCCCACAAGTAAAATTCATCTTATGAATTTTCATTTTTAAAAAAGAATTATTTAATTTTATAATTTTTAATTTATATTCATCTCATGGATACTGTTCGGCAAAATTAAATTTACTCTTCACATGAATAAATAACTCCTCTCATGAATTCTTTAATACTTTTCAGATGGCATTAAATATAGAGGCTTGTGCAGGGATCTCAGAGATAATTTAAATCCAGCTCCAAATGGTTTAAATTAATTACCACCTCATGATAAAATTTAATTATCATTTAATGGGACATAATTCCACTAAATAAATTCTGCTGCACTCTAAACTTAAACCATTTATTTGATATTTTCCAAATACACTATATTAATAACAACAACCCCTCCTCTAGATGTCCATAAAAAAGGATAAATATAACTACTACTATTATCCTTCTCACAGCTTCTCCATTAGTTACCGACTCGCCCTTCACTGAATAATTCATTTATACTTGAACATATTCACAATATAACTTCCAAATGTCAAACACCTGAAACACTTTGGCCAAAGATTCCAAACTACTCTAACAATTGTGAATGGACATCTGTATCTTAGGAGAGACTGTAGATTCCATATTGAATACCTGATTCTTATCGCACTTCATGCTGCTACCCAGTGTATGTGAGAATTCAGTCATTTTTTTAGACCTTACTTATAGTATACCAAAGCAATTAACGTTCCATGTACAAGTCCAGAATACTCTCAGGATTTAGAGTCATTATTCAAACAATACAACATGAACAACTCATCTCCCATAGTTGTCTAGAAAAAAGTAATCCACATGGTCTAGCGTGTCAATCTTATTAAACACCTCAACCTAACACTTTTGGATCACCATGCACATGACCAAGAAAATTCATCTAAAGTGTTGAGTCATAGTCTTAACAGATAAGTATCCCAAACATATTACCGGCCACGAGTTATTCTAATAACATTCCATACCGTTTGTTCCAAACCTATTTGTGGCTTAATCTCATTATCCACTTAGAACAAACATGTAAAATATAATATGAGGACTCTGTCCATCTCATGGACGATATTTCAAAGAAAATCACATGTAGTATATATGCTCATTTACACAAATTTAATGAGAAAACCACTGGAACTTCAATTTTATTCATTAATAAAATAATATTAATAGAATAAATCTGGATTTCACGACATTATTCCTAACAAATGGAAGGATAATCAACTCATAAGAAAGGAGAGATTGGTGGGGGGACAAGATGAAGTCAAGAAGAAAACTTTGCAATGGTTGCATACATCACCTACTAGAGGCCATTCTATTAGAGATGCAAAATTAAGAAGAAGATTTGAGGATTTATCACCTAAATTGTCTGACTTTTCAATATATACATTGCGGTACAGATGTGCCTCATTTGTACATATTTTATACCTCATTCCTGCAGCATATTTGGTTTTTACATGTGTGTTTTGTTCTAATCTAGGAACATTTAGCCTTGGAGTGCATCGGAGCAAACAAAGGTTGAAAAGTGACAAATCAAGCATAATTTCGGCATATTGGAAGACTACTCTGAGAAACACCACCACGCACATAAAAGAAGGCCCCATCGGGTCATAATTCAATAACCAAAATAGATCTCGCAGGATTTTGGGCAATAAACGATCAATCGGCATGAAGTTCCTATCGGTTAGCAACACGTGGTAGGATGAATCCTACAATGGGACCACCGATGGATCGGCCAACAGTGCCGATCATTTGGTAGCCCAAAGTGGGCTAGATCATCAATCGGCCAACAGTGCCGATTGATCAGCCAAATACCCACTGCGGGTATAAATAAAAAGGATAAGACCTAATTTTTGAATCTTTTTCTTTGTCACCTCTCGTCCTCTCCGTCCAGAAGCCACAACAAGATTCGACCTTTCTCAAACACCGAAGCATAGGTGATCGAAGTGCTGGGGGAATCAAAGTAAGGATCAAGGTTCAATGACAATTGTGTTGGGAAAAACATGAATTTTGTTAGAAAAATAAACTCTAATGCCGACTATTGGGTTCACAGTTCTCAACTATGGTCACAACAATAGGCACCTATTAGAGCACTTAGAGTAGGAGACTCTTCTCTGTACCTAAGCACGCGGTCGTAGAGTCGCGCTTCGTGACACCTCACGTGCGAGAGTTATCGGGAATAGGTTTATCTTTATAAACCCTTGGCCCTAATACTAGTTGTTGGGATGAATTTCAAAAATTCTCCCTAAAGTCTACGCAATGGAAGGGGTTTAGAATTCATAATTCCAAACCTAGGGTTAATTTAAAATTCCAAATTTTAAATCTACACATTTAAATTCATAATTTAAATCTTCAGATCTAAATTCTTAATTTAAATCTACAGGCCTTTTACTCTAATAAATTCATAAAAATACATAAACTTAAACACACATAATAACGAACACTATAAATAAATAGAAAAGCGAAAAGAATAAAGAAAGAATAACATACCTGGAATTGCTCCAATTAAGAAGACCAAGATAATCGAGACCCCGAGATCTTCTACGCAATGACCTCAAACTGCCCGTAGGGTGGGCTTCGAAAAATATTAAACTGAGGAAAGAAAAATTTCAACGGAAAATTTTCTCTCCAATTAGGTCTCCGGATCAATTTTCAGAAACCCAAAATAATTTGTTTAATGCCAAACCTCTGGAATAGGTACCTCTGTTTATAGTAGGCTATCGGAGCAAAAAACTCTCAATTTTTCGATGTGAGAATCGCCTAGTTTAAAACAAAACGTGTCGTTTTATTAAGAAAATAACTCAAAACGTTGCATTTTAATCCCAGGAAAAATCGCGCCTTTTGCTTTGTACTGAGTGTGACACACGGCGGGCCGCGATTGGCCCACCCGTGCACACACGGATGGCCCTAGGGCCTACCAGCACAGTTGGTTGATCCGTGAGCACACGAATCGCACTATACACGCGATTTTTTCCATTTTTTTCTTTGTTTCCAGCATGTAAAAATTCATCTTATGAATTTTAATTTCTAAAAATTATTTTATTTTATAATTTTTTTTTAATTTTTATTCATCTCATGTATAATGTTTTGCAAAATTAATTTACCCATCTCATGGATAAATAATTCATCTCATTAATTCTTTAATATTTTTTTGATAGCAATAAATACAGAGGCTTGCGCAGAAACCTCAGGGACAATTTAAATCTTGCTCCAAATGGGTTAAATTAATCATCTCTTGAAATAATTTAATTACCATTTAATGAGACTTAATTCCACCAAATAAATCTCGCTGCACTCCAGACTTAAATTATTTATTCAATATCTCCCTAATGGACTGTATTGATGACAACAACCTTTCAACTAGATGTCCATGACAAAGGATAAATATAACTACTACCACTATCCTTCTCACAGCTTCTCCATTAGTTACCGGCTTGCGCTTCACTGAATAATTCATTTATACTTGACCATATTCACAGTATAAATTCCAAATGTCAAACCCTTGGAATACTTTGGCCAAAGTTTTCAAACTATTCAAGTATTTGCGAATCAACTAAGGGGACATCTGTATCTCATAAGAGACTATAGATTCCCTATTGAATACCTGATCCTTGTCACACTTCACTCCGCTACCCAGTGTACGTGGGAATTCAGTCATGCATTTAGACCTTATTTATAGTACACCAAAGTAATTAACGCTCCATGCACAAGTCCAGAATACCCTCAGGATTTAGAGTCGTCGTTCAAACAGTATAACGTGAATCACTCATCTCCGATAGTAATCTACAAATAAGTAACCCACATGGTCCAACTCAGTGTATCAATCTTACTAAACAAACCAACCCAACACTTTTGGTTCTCCATCCACATGACTAAGACAAGTCATCTAAAGTGTCACGTTATAGTCTTAGTATACAAGTGGTCCAAACTTGTCTTCGACTACAAGCCTTTCAAATAACAATTCATACCATTTGTTCAAAGTCTATCTGTGGCTTAGTCTCGTAAACCACTTAGAACAAACATGTAAATTGTAGCCTGAGGATTACACCCATCTCATGGATGTCACCTAAAAGAAAATCACAGGCAGTATAAATGCTTGCTTACACAAATTTAACTAGGAAACGATTGGGACTTCAATTTTATTTATCAATTAAAATAATATATCCAGAATAAATCAGGATTTTAGGACATTGTTCCTAACAAACTGAGGGAGTCTTCAATTCTTAGTTTTATTTACTATTGTTTTCTCTTTAAGATTTTAATGACGTGTAGAACTCCCATGGTGAAGTGGACTCTTTTAGTTTAGGGATGAAGGATGGCTCGCTGTCCGTTTCCTAGATTTGTATTATACCTTTGTTAATGATTTGGTTCACCCCTGTGGGGAATTATTCATGTTGCTTGGTTTTCTTTATGTGTGCTTGTAGCCATGTTTATATCTCCAGCTATTTAGCGTTTGTCTATGAGCTTGTAGTCTAGACCATAACACCACAGATTTTCCGGCGTGGTCAAGGTTGAGGTGGTACCCAAACCTGAATACAATATTTATATAAGTTAATATTGAATTAGGAGTAAGAAAGGAATTAAGTAGCGCTAATGAAATAACCTATGATACACTTAGGGTGATAAGATAGGTTATGCCTTTATAATAGTTCATTATCCTAAACTCTAATTTTAATATTAAGTTAGGCTTAGTTCTTGTTGCCTAAGCCCCTTAAATCATTGTCTTAAGTAAACTACAATGACGGGATACAAGTTAAGTGTTGAGACGAATTTCAAAAAATTTCCCTAAGTTAATTAAAATAGTGCAGCGGAATTGTTTAAAATCCCTAATTTTAAACCTAAAATTGAATCGACAAGCCTCTACTCTAATACAATCATAATAATAATATGAATTAAAGATAGCGCAATAAGAATACTGTAAATAAATAGAAGTGCAAAAAACTAAAAAGGAGAAGGAAAAAAGAATACCTGGAATTGCTTCAAACAAAGAATACCAAAAGAATACCGAGAATACCGATACTCAGAATCCTTTTACATAATGACCTCAAAATTCTCGGAGAGTGGACTCCAAAAAATATTAAACTAAAGAGAAAACATTTCGATGGAAATTTTCTCTCTGATTAGATCTTCGAAAGTCAATACTTCCAGAACCTTTTGATTTTATATTTTGATGCTAAACCTTTACTCCAAAACCCCTATTTCTGAAACGATACAAAGTCATTTAATGTATAAAACATACCACATTTTAATTTGCTCAAACCATGTGCCACATGTCGGTACGTGATTAGTCCGCGCCAAACCCTTTAACAAAGCATGTGACGTGGCAAGCTCTGGTTGGTTAGTGCCTGAAGGCACGAATCACCAGTGTTAGCGATCGCAACCAGTGCGAATTTTTTTCCCCCAAATGTAAAACTTCATCTTATGAATTTCAATTTTAAAAATTTTTTATTTTATGATTTTCACCATTTAGTCATCAATATTTAGCAAAATCAAATTCACTCATCTTATGAATTCTTTAATATTTTTTCGATCATAATAAAGACAAAGGTTTGCGTAGGAACCTCAACAAAAATTTAAATCTAGCTCCAAATAGGTTAAATTAATTTCTTACGTGTTTTAAAAGTGTTTTTAAAGCTGTGTACTAGCAGGCATATGAAATCGTCTGAATTTTGTCTCGCATACGAGTGTTGTATCCATAGGGAATCAGAGTTAAGTCAGATTTAGTTGTTAATAAAAGGTTGAAATCGGGTTTTTGGTTGTTTGAATAGGTTTTTGACTGAACTAATAAAACTAATATAAACTAAAGTTGTCAATTCAATTGAGGTTAGTTTAGGGAATGAATTCAGGGTAGTTTTACTTATACCCCATCATTATATTATACTATGATAATGATTTAGGAAGCCTAGGCTACAAGCACTAAACCTAGGCTATACTTAATCTAGGGCTTAGCTAATGTACTAAACTAAAAGTATAACCTATCATATCACCCTACGTGTAGCATAGGTTATCTCTATAATACTACCTAATTCTTTTCATGCTCCTAATTCAATATTAAACCTGAATTAATACTTAAACTAGGGCTTGCAGTAATGAAATAGTTTAAGGGCACAACCCATCTTATCACCTGGGTGTAGCATGTATTATCTCAATAGCACTAACAAATTTCTTTCTTACTCCTAATTAAGTATTATTTATATAAAAGATTGAGTTCAGGGTTGGGTACAACCTCAAACCTGGCCACGTGTGAAAACCAGATATATTATGATCAAGGCTACAAGCTCGTAAGCGAACGCTAATGTTATGATCCAAGCTTGGGGAGGACCTTGGGGATTCATTGGCTGTTGTTAGTTCCCTGCTGCTGTTAGTTCAGTTGCTGGTGGGCTGCTTATTGCTGTCATCTGCTGATTGTGCTGCTGCGGGTGATGATTTGCTGCTATATGGTGGTAGCTTATTTGTAGGGAAGTTGTATTAGTTAGTTGATATTGTATTTAGTAGCTTAAGCTTCGGTTGAGTCATGTAATAAGTGAAGTCTAAAGTTGTTAGGCTGTGGTGCTCAGGGCCGTTATTTAGTTGAGTCAAATGTGGCGGCTCACTTAAGAGTCGGTTAGTCCTTGTGTTGGCTAGATTCAATGTATTCGCTCATATCTTGTAAGTAGTATAAGTAGTTGGCTCTAGCTTGTAATCCATAACAACTTTGATGAACGAACATTGATATCTTTTGATATCTCTCTCTACTTCTCATCTCATTTCCCTTCTTATCTCATCTAAACTCTATATTCTCTTCTCATCTTGTACACTCACTATCCCAACCAAGGTTAACGTCCAAGAGCAATCTTTGAAACCTTAACAATTGGTATTAGAGCCTTGATTTGGCTTCCGAATCAAGCTCTTAATCAAAAAAAAAATACAAAATACAAAATCTAATTGATTGTGTTACAATCAGTCAACAAAAACAATTTGATACTGATTTAGGTCAGTTTATGTGATTAGGAATTCAATTCTGCATTTTGAATTTGAGATTGGCGGTTACTGACATATGCAATATTCATAGCCTGCGCATTGCCTGGGAGTGCTTTCGGTTGGGATTAAAATTGATCGAATTACATTGAAGAAAGTTCAATTGATTAGTATTTGTTGATTACACTCAAAATCAAAGCTGATTCATATTGAATTCAGTAGAATCGATCAAGTATTAGTTGCTGAAGTTGTGTGCTAAGCATAATTGATCTTGACCAAATATTCCTCTGATCTGTTAAGAAGAATTTAAAGTGATGTTATCTGATCAACATTACACTTGATCATAATCAAAAGATCAAAAAGAAGTTGCATTGAGGTGATTTCAGGTTCTACAATTCAGAAATTGAGGTTGAGGTAACTGTTTTCTGAACTACAAGTTACATACTCAATCCGAATCTATTTTGTTGCTGAATTGTGATGAAATTGTGTTGATAAGCATAGAAGTGGTGAGAATTCAGTTGATTCTTAAGAATTATAGGTTATTAAGTTGAAATTTGCTTAGGCAAAAATCTGACCTTGAGCTGAGCTCCGAAAGTGTTGAAATCCGATTTCATTCTTGAAGACTGCTTTGAGTATTGTGTTGAGGACTTGATTGCGATCTAGAATCGAGTTTAATTCAGAATTGTAAGTCTTAATATTCAGGAAAGCATCACTGCTAGGGTTTGTTCGAAGTTAGGGTTCATTCGCGGATTCTGCTTTAGGTTTTGTAATCAGTGATGATTGTCGAACCGATAGTAAGGAATTGTTGTGTGAACTAAGGAGTAGAACTTCATTAAGCAATCGATTGTTGAAGAGATGCGAACAAGTTTCACATTTCTATGATTTTCGAACTTGTATCCTGCAAACTGAGCTGTTCCGGATCGAAGCTTGTTGTCACTGCAAACATGGCTGATATTAGCTCTTTTCAATTAGAGTGGAGTGAGATTTTTGAGAAAACAAAGCGACAATTGAAACAAGATCTCAGAGAGAGAGTGGACGAATGTCGAGAATTGAGACAAGATCTCGAGGAGATAACAAAACAGGTAATGGACGAATCTCGGTAAGAAACTAAGTCTCATCAGTTTGCAAATTTCATTCGAGATTGTGCTTGTGTTTTTGATGCAAATGAGTTTCCGGAGCTAGTGGTTAGCGTTAAACAACAAAAGTTCTATGTTGAGCGAAAAAGGAGAGTGGAATCTGTTGCCATTGGAGATGAACTCATCCACGATAATGCCGAAATTGATGAACACAAGTTAGAAGAACCTAAGTTTGAACAAGGTCATCCTTATGAAGACTCTTTACTTGAGTTAGAGTATCTTACTGATGTTAAGGCACAACATGACATGCATCCGGAATGGGAATACGATTTTCATGTCAAAGGAATGTTAAAGAATGCAAAGAGTAAAGTGAAGAGGAATCATCTTAACAATGCATTGAAATATTTTTGGGGTAAAAAGATGTTTACTAAGCAGAAATTGAAGCATGACAAGTCAATGATTGAGTCATGGTCTCCAAAAGATGATTCGATGCTACAAGTGGGTCACTATGAAGTCGTTGCAAGTAATCAAGCAGAGAACTATGCAGACCCGAAGTATTCTGCTAAAACATTCGATGCTACTACTATAATACCACTGGATACATCGTCAAATCTGTTAAGTGTTACTCCATGGCAAGCTGGCATGCAGAATCGAAGCATCTTCACTGCTGGTCTACCACATTCTGTTGAGAAATCCATTGTTGCTGCTATGGCACTACCTGATGCAGAACAAGGTGTGATTTTGAGTGGAGAAAATGTGTGTCCCAATACATACTCTTATGATGAGTTGCCCCCTGATCCGGGAGAAGATACTCAAGGTTATGTGAAGATGAAAAGAGTTGATTTTATGCTGAAAAGAATTAATCATATAGCGAGAGTGCATTTCAAGGTTCAACAAAGGAGAAGCCTTATGACTATGCAAGCAATTGAGTTGAAAGCGGTGTATAAATTCAGTAAGGTGCTGCAACAGATTTCTATGCAGACCAAAACGAGTACCATAAATGCTTTAACTGATGCAAATGTTGTGGGAAGTCCCTTTAATCCGGGGAAGATAGATCTTGATTGTAACAAGCTGAAACGTGAGGCCAAGTTGGAGGAAAGGTTTGAGCAAGCTGCTAAAATCATTTTTCGAGTCCAATTTAGGCCAAGACTAATTTCTGGAAGAATTCTTAACATGTTAGAAGTTCACAAATTGGGTACTGGTCTGAAAATGGAATTTGTTCAGCCAAGATCCATTAGCACTGAAGGTCTTTGGGATATTTTTGATAATGGTTCTGGTATGGCTGTGCTGGACAAAATTGAGGCAAGTGTGTTGAGCTCCAAATTTAGATTGTGCATTAATCAAGCTATGAGTGAAGAACAAGCTCCATTAATGCAACCAAATGTGAGCCCTCTTGAGGTTATGGGGCTTGGTGGTTGGTTGGATTTTGGAATACAAGAGCTTGTGGCTGGGAATTCAGAACTATGGCAGAATTGGATCACATTACAGAAGGGTGGCTCGTTGGTGATCTGTTGTGGGTGTTCTGAGTGGAAAAATCATTTACACATGCTTCAATATCTTCTTAATGTTTGGATGGAAAAGATCAATGCAAGATTGAGGAAAACTCCAGCTAAAATCAGAGTAAAAATCAGCAAGGTAGTTTGGGACAGAACAACTCTGTGTTTGAAGAAGTTTTCAGCTATTCAAGAGCTTTGTTGGTGTCTCCACTTGTTATGTTTGTTACTCATGCTTGTGATTGTTTCCAATAAAGCAAAGCTTGATCATTTGAGGCAAGATTGGTGGCTGGTAGAGCTTTGGGTCCAAAGAAATCTATTGTACAGATTGAAAGTTGTGAGCTGCAGCGTGAGCTTTGCAAATGGAATGGTTTGGGATGTTCACGTTATGACATTATGTCCTTAGAACTCAATTGTGACCTGTGAGTACTTAATTTGGTGGAGCAAGAGTCCAGAATTTCAAGCCAAAGTCACAAGTGCTAAATTGCTCAAGTTGGGACAGCAAGAATGCAAGGTAGTTGCTGAAAAATCTGGAAGAATTCCAATTCTTTCATTGTCAGCAGTAAAAAAGTTGTTCAGAGTTAGTGTGATTGGTGCTATCCTGATTTTGGGAGGATGCCATAACTTGTTCACATCAAGAAGCTTACATATGGACAAGAATCGAGGCGAAATTTGTGACTTCCCCAGCTATGAATTGTCTTGGTTGTGCACTGCTGCAATTTTTAGTTCTGCAGTTAATCATGTGGATTTGGGAAGCAATCAAGAGTTTGTTGAGCATGGTTTGAGATGGTTTAGTAAATGGATGTTTAAGCAATACAAATTTTGGATAAGATCTAAGATGAAAGAGTTGCAGTTGCATTCTTATGGAAATTCAATGTGTTTGGTTACCATGATCAAGAGATGGGGCTGTTGGAGCTGTGTTTGGGAATGCGTACAAGAAGATTTTGATGTTGGATTCTCTTGGTTTGAGTTTGGAAGGCCTCTCGAGAAGTTAAAGAAATTCATATGCATTCTTATGGGTTTAATGAAATTCAAACTCTGTTATGCAGCTTACTACAAGCAGAAATTTAGAATTACTGATACATTTTGTGATTCTCAGTAGCAAGATAAAGTTTTGACCTGTATTAATTGTAACAAGGTGTGCCATGGGCTGATTGTTGAAGTTTGGCTGGCATGGTTTGATAAGTGTAGACCACCAGAAAGGTTGAGTTGCTTCAGATGTTCTTCAACTACAAAATTCAGCAAGGAGTCTTCACATTCAGCTCTTACCTTTCCATCAATTAATGTTCTTCAAGGTCTCAACACTCTTCTATTCTTAAGGACAAGAATGTTCTCAAGGGGAAGGGAATGTTATGATCCAAGCTTGGGGAGGACCTTGGGGGATTCATTGGATGCTGCTAGTTCCCTACTGCTGTTAGTTCAGTTGCTGGTGGGCTGCTTATTGCTGTTTTCTACAGATTATGCTGCTACGGGTGATGATTTGCTACTATATGGTGGTAGCTTATTTGTAGGGAAGTTGTATTAGTTAGTTGATATTGTATTTAGTAGCTTAAGCTTCGGTTGAGTCATGTAATAAGTGAAGTCTAGAGTTGTTAGGCTGTGGTGGTCAAGGCCATTAGTTAGTTGAGTCAAATGTGGCTGCTCACTTAAGAGTCGGTTAGTCCTTGTGTTGGCTAGATTCAATGTATTAGCTCATATCTTGTAAGTAGTATAAGTAGTTGGCTCTAGCTTGTAATCCATAACAACTTTGATGAATGAACATTGATATCTTTTGATATCTCTCTCTACTTCTCATCTCCTTTCCCTTCTTATCTCATCTAAACTCTATATTCTCTTCTCATCTCGTACTCTCACTATCCCAACCAAGGTTAAGGTCCAAGAGCAATCTTTGAAACCTTAACAGCTAATAATTCAAAGATCTTAAGATGGCTACAAGCACATACAAAGAAAACCAAACAACAATCATAAATTTCTCATAGGGTGCGTATATAACATAACAAAACCATTGTCAGAAGCATAACATAAATATGCGATATAGACGACTACCCGCATGACACATGTCACATGCCTATCGGTCGCTGAGAGAAGCCACGGATAATTGGGGTTGTGCACGCGTGTTTCCTTTTTTTTGTTTTGTTTAAGTTCCCACATTTATAAAAATTTTCTCATGAATATTATATGGTTAAATTAATTTAATCGTCTCAGGATTTATATTTAGCTAAATTTATTTATTCATCTCATGAACAAATAATTCCTTTCATGAATTCTTTTTAAATATTTTTCAACGGTGTGCTTGTAGAGGCTTGCAGAGGGACCTTAGAGACAACTTAATTCCAGTTCCAAATGGGTCAACTCTAATTATCAACACCTAATAACATTGATTACCATTTAGTAACATTTAATTCTACTAAATGAATATTACTGCACTCTAGAATTAAACATATTTAGTCAATAATTCCCAAATGACTTTCATTGTGACAATTAACCCCTCTATTAGATATCTATGAGAAAAATAGCTTTAACTACTATTGTTAATTTTCTCACATCTTTCACAGTAGTTCCCCACTCGCCCTTCTCGAACGATGGATGCATTTGTTAATATACTAGAATATCGCTCGATTGGGATATCAATTCTAGCAGGAACATCTATAGTGGAGACATATGATTTGGTCACCCTCTTTGCATTTGAGAATTGGCTTGCAACATTTTATAATTGAATAATTCTTTGAACTTTTGGTCCCTTGATGCATTCCATATAAATTCTTATTTTCCAACTTTACTTCTCTCCTCCTTATTCTAGAAACCTTGTTTCATCAAATTTACAATCCACAAACTATTTTGTAAAATGTTTCTAGCTAATATCTTCAAATATTTTATAATAGGCAGGAATTCCAAGTCTCTCGGCATTGCGGTCGAGAAATTGGGACATAGATTATATAGCCAAAATTCATATATGAGATATATATCTGAGTCTTATCAAAGACAAGTTACAATCGAGAGTATCCATAATAATCAATTAGTCTAGTACGAAATAGTGATGCAACATATATCATATCATGTACTCATGTAAAAGTAGGCAATAGTAATAGTCTAACAATTCACTACCAGCTTATAATTAAAAATCATGTAAGACCATTTTGTATATGCATGTGGGCTATATGGTAATTAATTGTACTTCCAATTGACATATAATACATATTAAATTATTGGGATGTAAATCCTCCTACATTGTCACATCATATAATCTAAGACTTGAGCTCATAATCGGATCATTTATGCAAAGAGTTTTAGAAATTTCACATCACAATTGTACTATCCACAATCATATGACCAATAGGTCGAGGCCTCTCTTAACATCATAAAATAGCAAACTGGTCCACGTGATGAAATAATTGGCCCACATATTGCGTATTCTTTCTTAGTTGAGGATGGTCATATAATCATTTTGGCTTTAATCATAAGCAGCACGCAAATTTTCATTTACTATAAGAATTTTTGTTTCTTCAATGGGTGTGCAAGAGAATTTCAGATTATTCTCTTAATCATCTTTATACCCGGATGACCCTAATAGTCATGGCATAAAATAAAAGCCTTTGGGTCCATTAACTTCCAGTTAACCATCCCAACATTTATCGCGAAAGGTAATTAGATTTCTTTGTAATCAATTACAAAACAAGCATCACTTTTCAGAAATGTTATTCCTCTTGGGAATATGATATATGCTCTCCTGGAGCCTTTAATTAATTTTAAAATATCCATTGTTGTTATATTGTCTGCCGGACAAGAATTATTTTTAAACATAAAATACATATAGATACTAATGAAAATATAAGTACGATATCAACAAAACATTTTAAATAAACATAATATAATAGCATGTTTTAAATTATAGTTCAATCGGTCCAATTCTTGGCAATGATAAATGTCAAAAATAATTCATAAGTATAAATAAACATACGTCATATAAAATATCAGATAAATGATACCACTCCAGTTTGTATATAGTAAGACAACTATTTGAACAAATTTCAAAAAATTTTCCTAATTTAATGAATTTAACGCAATGAAAGGGTTTAAAACTCTTAATTTTAAACCTAAGGTTGATTTAAAATTCTTCATTTTAAATCCACATATTTAAATTCCTAATTTAAACCAATAGGCCTCTACTCTAATGTATTCATAATAATAACAAAACTGTAAATAAATAAAAAAGTCAAAACTTAAAAGAGAAGGAAAGAAAAACATTCCCGACATTGCTCCAAATAAAGAAAACATGAAGAACAATATTTAACTTCAAGACTTCCAAGAAAACCGAGACCCGGCGACCTTCTACGCAATGACCTCAAAAATCCAAAAGAGTGGGCTCCAAAAAAATATTAAACTATAGAAAAAAAATTTTCTACGGAAATTTTTCTCTCCAATTAAGTCTCCCAAGGTCAACACTTTCTAAAACCCTTAATTTTTTTTAATTTATTTTCAAAGCATAAAATCGGTACCCTTATTTATTGTAGGATACCGGAGGAAAAAACTAGCATTTTTTCAAAGTGGGATGTGCAAAAAAAAAAGAAAAAAGCAAAAACCATGTATAAGCAAAACAAAACGATGTTTTATTGTTAATAGTTCATAACGTTTTATTTTCGGCATGCCAAGTATCGTTTTAGGATTGGTCCACGCCCCTTGACTCAAGTGCGCCACGTGGCAAGCTCTGGTTGGTTCGTGCCCGAAGGAATGGATCGCCAGTATCAGTAGCGTACTGGTTGGTCCTATCCGCGCGACGCGGATCGCGACCTGTGCTCCTTTTTTTTGTTTTGTTTTGTTTCCCAAGTAAAAATTCATCTTATAAATTTTAATTTTTAAAAAATTATTTTATTTTATAATCTTTAATTTTTATTCATTTTAAGAATAATGTTTGACAAAATTAAATTTACTCATCTCATGAACAAATAATTCATCTCATGATTCCATCTCATGAATTCTTTAATATTTTTTCGATGACAATAAATACAGAGGCATGCGCAGGAACCTCAAGAACAATTTAAGTCTTGTTCCAAATGGGTTAAATTAATTATCATCTTATGACAAAATTTAATTACCATTTAACAGTACTCAATTCCACTAAATAAATCCCACTGCACTCTAGACTTAAATTATTTATTCGATAATTTTTAAATAGACTGTATTAATGACAACAACCCCTCCACTAGATATCCTGACAAAGAATAAATACAACTACTATCATTATCCTTCTCACAGCTTCTCAATTAGTTATCAATTCTCCCTTCACTGAATAATGTATTTATATTTGAACATATTCATAGTATAAATTCCAAGTGTCAAACACCTAGAATACTTTGGACAAAGATTCGGAACAATTCAAATACTTTCAAATCAACTAAGGGGGCATATGTATCTCACAAAAGACTGTAACTCCATATTGAATACTTGATCCTTGTCACACTTCACGCCGCTATCCAGTGTACGTGGAATTCAGTCATTCCTTTAGACCTTACTTATAGTACACCAAAGCAACTAACATTCCATGCACTAGTCCAGAATACTCTCAGGATTTATAGTCATCATTCAAATAGTACAACATGAACTCATCTGCTATAGTAGTTTAGAAACAAGCAACTCATATGGTCCAACTTAAGGTGTCAATCTTATTAAACACACCAATATAACACTTTTAGATCACTATCTACATGACCGAGACAAGTCATCTAAAGTGTCACGTTATAGTTTTAGCATACAAGTGGTCCAAACTTGTCTTTGACTACGAGTTTTTCAAACAACAATCCCCACCATTTATTCTAAGTCTATCTGTGAGTTAATCTCATAAATCACTTAGAACAAACATGTAAATTCTAGTCTGAGGACTACACCCATCTCATGAATGTTACCAAAAAGAAAATCACGTGCAGCATATATGTTCACTTACACAAATTTATCAAGAAAATGGCTAGGACTCTAATTTTATTAATTAATAAAATAATATTAATAGAATAAATCTGAATTTCAGGACACTATTCCTAATAATCTCCCACTTGTCCTAAATCTAAGTTATTACAAACTTTATACCCGTCCTTTCTATGTATGATCCAAAGGTCAACTGAGTCAAAGTTATTGTGAAGTCAATTATTCTATCTGAACCAACATGCCCTCTTTGTTGCTTCTGAAGCTGCAACGTATTCAGCCTCTATGGTGAAGTTAGTAATACAAGACTGTGTGATACTCCTCCAACGAATGGCTCCTCCTCCAAGGGCAAAGACTTCCCTAAACGTCGAACGTCTGGCATCTCTATCTAACTAGAAGTCTGAAACAGTATAGCCAACTAGAACCAGCTCGTCACTTTGAAATATCAGCATATAATCTCTAGCTCTTCTCAAGTACTTGAGAATATGCTTCACTGCCACCTAGTGCATCGGAACCGAGTTAGACTGATATATGCTTACCATACCAACACAACAGCAAATATCTGGTCTTGTGCACAACATGGCATACATGAGGCCTCCCACAGTCGAAGTTTATGGAACATTCCTCATTTGCTCCTCCTCTTGAGGTGTCTTAGGACACTACTCTAAAGAAAAAGGGACTGCATGCCTAAAAGGCAAAACCCTTTCTTGAAGTCCTCCGTGCTATATCTTGACAACATCTTATCAATATAAGTGGCTTGAGAAAGACCCAACATCCTATTCTTACAATCTCACAAAAGCTTATTCCTAAGATTATAGCTAGCTTCTCCTAAGTCCTTCATATTGAACTGACTTGACAACCAAACCTTCACAACTGATAACACCCCTACATCGTTCCCAATGAGTAGTATATCATCGACATAGAACACTAAGAAAGTCACTACTTTCTTTTGGCATTGTTTATACACGCATGGTTCGTCAACCGATTGCTCAAAAACATAAGATTTAATAGCTTCATCAAATCTAATATTCCATGAGAGTGATGCTTGCTTTAGTCCATATATGGACTTCTTTAATTTGCACACCATATGCTCCTGATTTTTTTGCCAATGAAACTGTCCAGTTGCACCAAATAGATGTCTTCTTCAAAACAACCATTCAAAAAGGTTGTTTTGACTTCCATTTGCCAAATCTCATAATGAGCTGCAATGGATGGGAGTATCCTTATGGACTTTAGCATGGCAACTGGTGAGAAGGTCTCATCATAATGTATTCCTTCCTTTTAGTTAAAACCCTTAGCAACCAACCTTGCCTTGAAGGTCTCTGCCTTCCTATCCACTCCTATTTTCCTCTTATAGACCCATATACAACCAATGGACTTAATGCCAACAAGTGCCTCTACAATATCCAAAAGCTGATTAGAATACATAGATCCTATCTCATATTTCATTGCTAAGACCCACTGGTCAGCATCATTGTCTTTAATTGCCTCATTGTAGCAGAGAGGGTAAGATTCAATGTCACGGTCAACCAGTAAGGCTCCCGCCATAAACCTGTCAGGTGCCTTGACAATCCTCCCACTATGCCTCGACTCTCATGCTCCTGGAATAGTCTTGACCCAATCAGTTGGTGTGTCTAATGCATCTACTGTGTCCCGAGTTGTGCTTAGCTCTCCCGAGTTGTGTTTGACGGTTCAAAATTATTATCATTTTCTTTTAGTTCTTCTAACACTACTCTACTTTTGTTTTTGTAGTCTATTACAAAAATCCTTCTCCAAACATCTCGCATTTACATCTACAAAAACCTTTTGATCAAAAAACCTGTAGAAAAGACCACCCTTGTTCCTTTGGGATAACCTCAAAAAGAGATCAGTAAAGTAGCATGACTTATCATGAACCTTACCATCTCTAACAATGTCCTATTCCTTCTTTCTGTAATACCATTCTACTGCGATGTTCATGGAGCAGAAAGCTAAGATCTTATCCCATTTGTAGTTAGAAACTCACCCGAAAAATATTCACTACTTCGATCTGATCGAAGTGACTTAACTTGTTTACCTAATTTCTTTTCAACTTCAGCTTTGTACTCTTTAAATTTTTCAAAAGAGTTCAACTTATGTCTCACTAGGTAAACATATCTATTCCTTCAGTAATCATCAGTCAATGTGATGAAGTACTCATACCCACCTCTTGCCTGATCATTCATTGATCCACGCACATATGCGTGAACCAGCTCAAGCAAGTCACCAACCCTATTGGCTTTACTCTTAAAGACAAACTCGGTCATCTTTCCTTCTATACGGGATTCGCGGACTGGTAATGACTTTACGTCCAAAGGTTCTATCAGCCCATCTTTCACTAGTCTTTGGATCTTGTTCGAATAAATATGACTTAATGTTGGTGCCATGTGCAGGCATTATCCCTTTCTGGGTGTTTTCGTTTAGGAGATTGAACAAGTGAGCTTGTGTTATATTCATTTAAACAAATAGGGGAGTTTTGATTAGGAAACAGCATAAATCCATCGACACATGTATGTTTGCAAATAAATAATTTATTTCGCATAATACCATGTCCAATACCAAATTTGACTGAATAACCATTATTCACTAATCAAGACACAGAAATCCAATTCCTGCGCAGTACAGGTACAAATAAAAAATCCTTTAAAGTCAAAACTCTCTCACTAAATACTAAGCTAACATCTCCTACCCCTAAGACTGCTACACTTGTACTGTCTCCAATAGTTAGGTACAACTCCCCGTCATGCAGCCTTCTGGTTACCCTGAGTCCCTGTAATATATTACAGACATGGTCAGTTAAAGTTGAGTCCATACACCAGGAACTTGGTGGACTCTTAATTGCGCATGACTTGACTAAGTAAGATATCAACATTTCTTCACCAGATTGCTTAGCAGTCTTTGCAGAATGAAAAGCATAGCACTTAGTGTAGTTCCTCTTTCAGTGGCTAGTCTTTTAACATAAGAAATACTTCCCTTTTGCTGGCCTCTGTATGGACTTGGTTGCTACACTAACAACCTTGCCCTTTTCTTTTCTTTCCAGTGGGTCCCTTGTTAGTAATAACTAAGTCCAACTTGTATTTCTAGGGAAAGTAATTTAGGCCGGTGAGTATATTATGCATTAGAATCAAGCGAAGTTCACCAACCGTGTCTATTTTAAAACAATATAAATGCATACATTTGTTTAACATTCTAACAAGAGTCATATATAATGCAATGATATCTATTTTATTTTAGCATACACAATAAGTCAGGTATCAACTAAACTGCACCATCATGCATGCAATGATGACCCAAACACACCATTCCTTACTCCCCGGCAGCAGGGTCAAAATTAGTCTAGGTGAGAACTATTCTCAATTAACATGTTTTCTTGTGACTCTTACTAAACATAATTAACTCACCACTTTACCTTAGTCTCTTGCATGACACAACAGAGCTCCTCGGGGAGGTTAATGTATCATGCTAGTCAAGTCTAAACCATTACCTAAACCTCCATACAAATGCAACCAATACTCCACGGCGGCATGGTCGCATCGCTTCTTTGCACTTTAGTTTATCCTAATAGAACTCTAACCCTATAATCTGCAAACTGACATCCTCTACGGGGAGGTCTATTAATCTAATATACTGCTAGACTAGTAATGAAGACCATGAGGTTTCAACAACAGAACCTTGCTCCCACTTGATTTTTATAACTAGTGTTTTTTTTTTTTTTTTATTAACTTGCATTTACAATATAGATTATATTATAATCTCCTTTAGAAACTCATTCCAAAATTAAATTAACTAACAAAATTAATTAATTAATTTTTTCTATTTAAAATAATACCATCTTACTACTAAGATTATCTCTTAATCTACTTTAGAATATCATTCTAAAAATTAACTAATGAAATTAATTGACTAATTTATAATTTAAAACAATACTATCTTACTACTTAGATTATCTCATAATCTACTTTAGAATTTCATTCTAAAAGTTAATAAACAAAATTAATTAATTAATTTATTAATTTTATTTAAAATAATACCGACTTGTAATTTAGATTATCTCATAATCTACTTTAGAATCTTATTCTAAAAACAAATTAATGAATAAAAATTAATTTGTAATTATTATGTAAACTAGTATTGAAGTATACACGTCCCAAAAAAACATTTTAATGAATTTTTTTAAATAAATTGCTGACATTAGCGCCACGTCAACATAACATAAGCACAACGTCTGACACGTGCTAACATCAGCATTAGTAATAATTTTTTTAAAAATTATACTAATTAATTTAAAAAAATAATTGAATCTAATCTCATAAGATCAATTTTATCCGATTTCGTAAATCATGATCAAATATGCATAATCTCATTATACAAATAACATAACTGCAGATTAAAATATTGACTTATCCGAATTGACTATTAATTCATAATGAATTAAACATTTAAATCTTTACCTCAAACAAGCTTTCCTTCTTAATAAAATCTCTATTTTTTTAAACCACAAATCTATTTATTTCGTTCTTATTATGCCTATTCATGTATATTATGAATGTAATTAGAGGCTAGTATAATATCAATTGCTGGGACGAATATCAAAAAGTTTCCTAATTTAATGAATTTAACGCAGCGAAAGGACTTAAATTCCTAATTTTAAATATACAGATTTAAATTCCTAATTTAAATCTACAAGCCTCTACTAAAATACGTTCATAATAATAACTTGAACTTAAAGCAGGCATAATAAGAAAATTATAAATAAATAAATAAGCGAAAACTTAAAAGAGAAGGAAAGAAAAACACACCCGAAATTGCTCCAAATAAATAAAACCAGAAGAATAATAATTAACTCCAAGAATGCCGAGAAAACTGAGACCCAGAGGCCTTCTATGCAATGGCCTTAAAACGCCCGGAGAGTGGGCTCCCAAAAATATTACGTTGTAGAAAGAAAATTTTCAACGAAAATTTTTCTCTCCAATTAGATCTCCGAAAGTCAACACTTTCTAAAACCCTAAATTTTTTAATTTTATTACCAGACCATAAAATCGGTACACCTATTTATAGTAGGATATTGAAGCAAAAAATTTGCATTTTTTTGATGTGGGACACACAAAAAATAAAGCAAAAAAATCGTGTATAAGCAACAGAAACGAAGCTGTATTGTTAACAGTTCAAAACGCGTTATTTTATTATTTTCGGCATGCCACATGTCGCTTTGGTATTGGTCTGCACCCCCTTCCCCTTTACCAAACCGTGCCACGTGGCACACTCTGGTTGGTCCATGCCCTAAAGCACAGATCTCCAGTATCAGCTATCCTAGATTCCAATCCGCACAACACTGATCGTGACATGTGCTCCATTTTTTTTTTCCACATGTAAAAATTTATCTTATGAATTTTAACTTTTAAAAAATTATATTTTTTTTTTTTTTTTGTTTATCTCGTAAATAATGTTTGAAAAAATTAAATTTACTCATCTCATAAATAAATAATCCGTCTTATTAATTCTTAAATATTTTCCAATGGCAATAAATACAGAGGTTTGCGTAGGGACCGTAGAGACAATTTAAATCTAGCTCCAAATTGGTTAAATTAATTACCATATATGATAAAATTTAACTACCATTTAACGGGACTCAATTTTACTAAATAAATCCCACTGCACTCTAAACTTAAATTATTTATTCAATAACTCCCAAATAGACAGTATTGATGACAACAGCCCCTTCACTAGATTTCTATGATAAAGAATAAATATAACTACTGCCATTATCCTTCTTACAGCTTCTTTATTAGTTACTGACTGGCCCTTTTATTGAATAATTCATTTATACTTGAACATATTCATAGTATAAATTTCAAGCGTCAACCACCTGGAATACTTTGGCCATAGATTTCGAACTATTCAAATACTTGCAAATCAACTAAGGGGACATTTGTACCTTATAAGAGATTGCAGATTCCATATTGAATATCTGATCATTATCACACTTCACACCGCCATCCTGTGTATATGGGAATTCGGTCATTCATTTAGACCTTACTTATAGTACACCAAAGCAACTAACATTCCATGCACAAACCCAAAATACTTTCAGGATTTAGAGTCATCATTCAAACAGTACAACATAAATCGCTTATCTCCGATAATAGTCTAGAAATAAGCAATTCACATGGTCCAACTCAGTGTGTCAATCTTATTAAACATACTAACATAACACTTTCGGATCACATCCACATGACTAGGACAAGCCATCTAAAGTGTCACGCTATAATCTTAGCATACAAGTGGTCCAAACTTGTCTTTGACTATGAGTTTTTCAAACAACAATCCATACTATTTGTTGCAAGTCTATCTGTGAATCAATCTCATAAACTACTTAGAACAAACATGTAAATTATAGTTTGAGGACTGCGCCTATCTCATAGATGTTACCAAAAAGAAAATTACATGCAATGTATATGCTTACTTACACAAGCTTATCAAAGAAACAATTGGGACTTCAATTTTATTTATTAAATAAACTAATATTGACAGAATAATTCTGGATTTTAGGACATAACAACATAGTTTTATTAAAGTCAAACATAGTTTAGTACGAAAGATAGACTTAAAAACACAAACTTTAGCCAATATAAATGTTTCTATCACTTATCTAATTAACAAATCTCTTACTAGGATCTTCAAAGAATCAGAAATATCTATTTTGTGTATCATCGAGTGGAGAATAATCTTCCGCAAAATTTGTTTTTGGAAGTTTCTCTTTCCCTTTCAACTTGGTAAAGGTCCACTAGGTGGTCTTTTGTGGAATAGGTACACGCCCAGTGACCTTTCACACTGCAATGGCAGCAGTCTGTTTCCAGGTCTTTGTTATAAACCGAGAATCCGAGGCATGGGTGTGAATGGTTGGAAATGGCGGGAATTGTAGTTGATAGTTAAAATTCTGTTAATGCTGCTGTTCTGCTGCTGCTATGCACGTTAGCTACTTCTGCTCTTTTCTGCTACTGTTATTTTGTGATTTGGTGCCAATAATCAGATTTAAATGCTAGTTAGTTGTATTCTAGATACTTCTAGATTGTTCCTAAGTTGGTTACTTTGATGTCTAGATTCAATGTCTTGCATTGTGTATAAATAAGTGTGTCCTGATGTAAATCTGATCATTCAATCAAAATATCAAACACAAGTCTCAATTCGAGATCAATATTCTCTCTCTCATCTAACTCTCTCTATTTTCTCATTTCCTTTCCCTTCTTATCTCATCTAAACTCTAATCTCTCTACTATCTCATCTCAATTTCACTTCTTTCTCATCTTATATTCTCAATCTATCCTCATTTTACTTAGTTTACGCTTGTGGTTCAATCCCGAGCGTAACAATTGGTATCAGAGCCTCGTTTGGCTTCCAATCGAGTGCGTAATCAAAAGAAAAAAAAATTAAAAAAAAAAAAATTTTTCCTAAATTCAAAATTCAGTGCTGTTCTTGCTGGTTCGGTTCAGATTTCAATGAAGTTCATACCGGTTAAGGACAATTTGATCAAGATCAGATCATATTGGATGATTGTTCTGTTATCGATTCGAAAATCAGCAAGATCTAGTTCAGTTCAGCATTGTTCAGATCAGATTGAAAAGATTCAAACGTGACAACAATGACAATTGGAGTAAGTGCTCAATTGGCAGCTTTGATGAAGCAAATGGCTCAGATTAATCAATCAATTTTGGAAATTAATCAAACTGTGCTAGAAAATGAGCAAAAATCTGAGGTTAGAATGCGTAACTTGCTGTTGGAACAGGAACAAAGGTTGGATGAGAAATTCAACTTGCATTTCCATCGCGTTGATGTTAACATTGCAGAACAATTAAATCAACATAAGCAGCAAGTGGAGAAATCAGTGGCTGAGCAAATTGATCAATAAATGTAGTTGTTTAATCAGAAGGTAGCTGAGATTCAACATCAGTGCAATAGCCAAACTCTTGGAGGACATGATCTAGGCATTGAGTCTCAAGAACTGCAAGGTGAGGAAGAAAAGCTAACTGAAGATGTGAATCAGGAAGCTCAAGTGATCGAGGATAGGATCACAGACTGGTTGGATCATCAATCTCAGGACATTGAGGAAAGGTTCACTGAAATTCAAAGTCAGTTTAGGAGGAAAAATGTGTCTTCAGTTCTTGAGCCTTTGATTCCTGCCAGTTCGTTGCTGATGAACCGATCACCTGCAGAGTTGCAATCTTGTGTTCCTAATGTGGCTATTAGACCTGTAGTAGATGATGAAAGATCTCAAGATGGACCTCAAGTTGTTAAGGTGTCGACTAATCTGCAAGTTCAACCTCAAACAGCTGGTGTTAATCCTCAAGATCCAATTCCAGAAGCTGTTATGCACTGTCGGCATGCCGATCGGCAAGTTCAGGGTGATCCATTTCCTCTTTTGAGTGGAGATTTGATAAATAGGGTCTCTATCATGAAGCTATGCTATTGGGAGGATATTTGTGAGCTATTCACCAAGTTATATAGCTGCAACAAGTTCTCATCAGCTGTATTACATAGTTCTTACAGCTTAATGATCAAAGATTCAGAATTCATTACATTCTCAGCTGCACTTCCAACAATCTTTCAGCATGAATGAGTGATTTTAAAGTCTCAATTCTCTTTCATTCTTGAGGACAAGAATGTTTTCAAAGGGAAGGGAATGTTATAAACCGAGAATCCGAGGCATGGGTGTGAATGGTTGGAAATGGCGGGAATTATAGTTGATAGTTAAAATTCTGTTAAAATTCTGTTAATGCTGCTGTTTTGCTGCTGCTGTGCACGTTAGCTGCTGCTGCTCTTTTCTGCTGCTGTTATTTTGTGTTTTGGCGCCAATAATCAGATTTAAATGTTAGTTAGTTGTATTCTAGATCCTTCTAGATTGTTCCTAAGTTGGTTACTTAGATGTCTAGGTTCAATGTCTTGCATTGTGTATAAATAAGTGTGTCCTGATGTAAATCTGATCATTCAATCAAAATATCAAACACAAGTCTCAATTTGAGATCAATATTCTCTCTCTTATCTAACTCTCTCTATTTTCTCATCTCCTTTCCCTTCTTATCTCATCTAAACTCTAATCTCTCTACTATCTCATCTCAATTTCACTTCTTTCTCATCTCATATTCTCAATCTATCCTCATTTTACTTAGTTTACGCTTGGTTCAATCCCCAGCGTAACAGTCTTTTGACATGTTTTGTTCAAGGGATTTTCCCTTTCTATATTTCTCCTCTTTATTCACGGGCTTCTTAAACTTCGGTCCATTCTGATTACCATAGTGCAAATTACTATAACCTTGTCCACGTCCATGACTACATCCACTTTTACGACCTCGACCACGACCCTGATGGTCTTAAGTCATAGCATTCACTTCAGGGAATGGTTCTAACCCAATTATTCGTGACTGATAAGTTTTCATTTATAGTTCATTGTTTTTTTCAGCAAGAAGGAGACATGATATGAACTCCGAATATTTTTTAAAATCATGATCTCAATATTGTTGCTGCAGGAATATATTTGAGACTAAAAAGTTAGAAAATATTTTCTCTAACATATCCTCCTCGGTAATATTTTTCTTACATAATTCTAGTTGGGAGGTAATATTAAATACTATAGAACTATACTTGTTTACTGTTTTACAATCTTGGAATCACATGTAAACCCATGCATAGCAAGCTTTTAGGAGGATCATATACTTTTGATGATCAAACATCTCCTTTAATTTCAACCAAAAGATATACGAATTCTTTACTGTAAGATGCTCGGCTTTCAAACCTTAATGGATAAGATGCTAGAGAAATATCATTGCTTTGGCGCAATCCTATAGTACTGTGCTATTTCTCCTTTTAATTGTGTCTTCGAGATTTATGGCATCAAGGTGAATCTTAGCATCTAGGGTCCATGAAAAATAATTTTTGCCAAATATATCAACAGTAGTAAACTCAAGTTTAATAAGATTTTACATTAAAAAGAATAAAGATTTGGCAAGATGATAACTTACGTCAAGTATATAATCATCCTTAGCTGGCTCGAGACTCGTGTATAACGTGTTATAAAACTAGGAATATAAAGTATCAACAGAACAAGAATAAAAATACAAACTCGAATATAATAAGAGAGTAATAGCAAGTATTTTATTCCATAACTCATGAATCTAAAATATTACATTGTCTCTCAAATTTTCTTCACTTCCTTTTTACAACCATATTAATGTCTATCCTCTATCAACATATATATATATGCACAAAGTGTAATATCCAGTGTAATTAAATTAAGCTAGGTATTGTATATATATGCACAAAGTGTAATATCCAGTGTAATTAAATTAAGCTTGGTATTATAATATAATTAGAACTCATTATTATTTCGACTAGGTTATAAATAAAATAAATGGGCTAATTTTAAAAAGGGTCCATTAGTAATTTTAGGATTCTATAAGTATATATATATATATAAAGAGGAGAGTTTTAACCCTAATTTCTCCTTCTCCCCACTCTTCCAATCGGCCTCCCTCTCTCTTTCTCTCAAGAGCCAATCGTCAATCCCGATTCCTCTTCTATAATTGGTTTTCAAAGCTGGCTCGTAATTGAAGTTTGAATATCGGGTTAGAAGACAGCAAAGGTAAGTATACTATTTCCTCTACTTGTTTGCATAATATGAAAACCGTTTTACATGATTTGATGTATAAGACTTATATTTGAACGATCTGTTATTTTGTTAAAGTAGGGTCGGGCATATGTGTTTGATTGATGTGTAATTACTACTTTTACGATTTAAAATTATATTGATTCACAGGTCGGTTCGATGATAGAATATGTGAATTTTTGAAAGAATTTGTACTTGTGATAACGTGGATAAAATTATTGCAAACTTCTTATTTGAATTAAAAGGTTTTTATAGAAAGAGCTCACAGATACTACATTGACCCCCAGGGATCTTACAACTATAGAATACATTCTAAAGGAGCACGTGTGGTTGACAAATTGAATGTAACGTTAAAGAGCCTGCGTGGCCGACGAATTGAATGTGACCTAAAGAGCCTGTGTGGCCGATGAATTGAATGTGATTTATGCGAAAGTCAATCTATGGCCTTGTCACGAAATATTATGCTAGTCGTAGTCTTGATTGATCTGTGAGTTAAATCATGAAACTTACGTGGGATAAATTATAATCTAAAGTGCTGCTTTATTCCCTTGTTTAAATTGAATTCCTTCTTTATCATGTTTTAAATACTGTGCTCGATCCAGTAGGGTCTGTGGTGTACTTGTTGAGTGTGTTATTTGCTCACCCCTTTTCCTTCACTTTTTCCAGATTACTAGTTTGTGGTAGTACCAAAGGGATGAGGAAGGCAGAGCGGCATCCTATGTTAAGGATTATTTTAGTTTCGTAGTTTTAGATATTAGATAACCCCATAGGTTGATGTTATGGACTATTTGATAGATTGTAATTCAACTTTCGTACTATTGGTTTTGATCATTAGTATTGATGTTATTTGGGACTTAACCTATTATATTTCATGGAGACTTCTATGGAAATTTTGAAGTTTATGAATCAAAAATTTTCGGCCTTCGTGCTATGATGATGGAATTCTCATGATAATACGGCCATGTAGCGCCTTTCTAATTTAAGCCTATTTGCTATATTATCTAGGGGCATTACACAAAGCAAGCATGAGTCATCAATTATGCTTCGCAGATTAACACACAAGGTCACATGTGTTTTGCATGCAAATTGCCCATGTATATACATCTACATATATTGTATATATGTATATCTGTATGTATACATGAAGGTCTTTTACATAATTTTTAATTCTTTGGATATTTAATAGTATCCAATATTACACACAAGGTCATCGATTGTACTCAAGAGTAACAATCCATAGAAGAGTATACTATAGAATTATTTGCTTGATTGGCAAAGAACAATCTGGAACATATGGCGGACAAATACAATGGTCAATGGAGGGAATCAATTCAAGAGCTATTGATTGTGCTAGACAAATGGGCCTTTGAGTTGAGAAGCTGGTGGACAAGATTTGAACTAGGCAAGACCCCAAGTCAATAATGGAGTACAAGGACAAACTAACAAGCATGATGTTGGGAGTTCCAGCCGCCCAGGTGATCAAGAGCAAGTTAGCACCTCATGCATTAATTGTTCCTAGTGTGGCGAGATGAGTCACCATATCGCCAAATGTTGCAAAGGTGATTAATATGGAAAAGGGTTGTTTATTTAGGGTACAATTGGTGAAAAAGACGAGGAAGCTAAAGAAAAGCCTCAGGAGGAGGTCATACCAACTAAGGAAGACAAAATTGCTGGAGATAAAGGGTACCTTCTAGTCTTTAGGTGAGTGTTTTGTCCTCCATGAGAAGACGACGGAGAGTGGTGACTAAGAAATAACATCTCTTTAGACGACATGCACCCTAGGTGGAAAGGTTTCACACCTAGTCATTGATTCTAGAAGTTGTGAGAACGTCATATAGAGGAGGCGGTTAGGAAACTAGGGGTTAAAGACAGAAGAGCATCCAAACCCATATAGGCTTTCTTGGTTGATGAAAGGAAATCAAGTAATTGTGTCATGATATTGCCTAGTCAATTTCTCAATTGAGAAAGAAAAAATATCAAGATGGGGTTTGGTGTGATGTTATGAACATGCATGATTGCCACTTGTTTCTTTACAATCAACGGTAGTTTGATAGAGGCATCAGGCATGACGACAACCAAATACTTATAGCTTCATATTCGGGGGATCAAAGATTGTGCTATTACCAAAAATGCCAACCAAGAATTCGTATTATAGTGCAGAGCGATGTTTGCGAAGGAATTAATTGAGACCAAGATCATGTATGACTTGTTGAGAAAAGAGAATCAAGTGGACCAGGGAGATATGATGCCTCAATTAAAGGCACAGTTGGAAGAGTTTGATGATGTTGTTCTAGAGGAGCTGCTAGCTACCTTATTTGTTAGTAAGGGATATTCAGCACCGGATTTACTTGATTCCAGGTATCTCCTTACAAAATAAACCGCAATACCTGATGCTAAGAAGCTTAGGCCTACTCACCCGGGGTTTTACCTAAGAGAGTTTGAGTCCATGTGTAGAGATGACATTGTTAACACCTAAGAACGACAGGACTTAGGGGATGAGCATGGACAGCCAAGCTATAAATAAGATCACCGCTAGCAATCGATTCTCAATGAGATTACATGACTTGTTAGATCAGTTGAGTAGCGGTAAGGTGTTTAGTAAGCAAGATTTGAAGAGGAGGTACCGTCATATTCAGAGTATGCTTGGGGACAAATGGAAGACAACATTCAAAACTCAAGAGGAGCTATATGAGTGGTTGGTTATGCCATTTGGACTATCCAATAGGCCTACTACCTCCGTGCGATTCATGAATCAGGTGTCATGCCCTTACATTGAGAAATTTTTGGTGATTTACTTTAAGGACATCCCAATTTATAGTGGCAACAAGAAGGAGCCTTTGATACACTGGGGCGGTATTGGGGATGCTTAGGAAGCTGCATTTGTTTGTAGTACAAAAGAAATGCGCCTTTATGACTGACCGTGTATCCTTCCCCAAGTTTGTGATATCCAAGGAAGGCAGCAACTAATAAGAGCAAAGTGGAAGCTATCCAGCCTGCGCCAAATACTTTGACTGAAATTCGTAGTTTCCAAGGCCTAGCTTCATACTACAGGAGGTTTATCTCCGATTTCAGCAACATCATGGCATCAATCACAAATTGTAAGGTGGGAGTTTCGGTTGGACTCCTGGGGCATCTACAATGCTTGAAGAGATCAAACGCAAGTTATCTACGGCTCTAGTAATTGCCTTACCAGACTACCACAAGACATTCGCACTACACAACTATACGTCTAAGGGGAATGTTGGAACCAGTGCCCTAAAAACCCAATTATTTGTATTTAAATATTTTTTATCTATTTTATGTCTGACTATGGTTTAGAGTCAAATATACATTTGATTATTTCTAAAATGCTTCATGAGATGGAAGTAGCCCAATACGACATGTCATAGTTTGGTTTAAGTGGTTAATAAGATTGAGCCACGGAAAGACTATAATATGATACCCTAGATGGCTTATCTAGGTCAGTGGATAAAGATCCAGAAGCATCATGTTAGTGTTCATCAACAAGATTGGAACATTGAGCTGGGCCAAGTGAGTTACTTCTATCTAGACTACTATTGGAAATGAGTGATGCATAATGTACTATTTGAACAATGATTCTAAATTCAGAGGGTATTCTAGACTTATGCATGGAGAGTTGGTTATCTTGGTGTACATAAAAGTTAGGTCTCTAAATGTGACCGAACTCTTACGTACATTGGGTAGCGGCATGAAATGTGACAGAGATCAGGCATTCAATAGGGAACCTATAGTCTCTTACGAGACGCAAATGTCCCCTTAATTGATTCACAAGTGTTGGAATTAAATCAGAAACTTTGGCCAAAGTATTTCAAGTGTTTGACATTTGGAGTTTATACTATAAATTTGTTCATGTATAAATGAATTATTCAATAAAGGGCGAGTCAGAAACTAATGTAAAAGCTATGAGAAAAATATTGTTAGTAGTTATATTTTTTTTTCCCCATACATATCTAATAGAGGGGTTGTTATTGTCAATATAGTCTAATTGAGAATTATCGAATAAATAATTTAATTCTATAGTTCCGTAGGATTTATTTAGTGGAATTAAGTCCTACTACATAGTAATCAAATTTTATCATGAGATGATAATTAATTTGACCCATTTGGAGCCAGAGTTAAATTGTCCATGAGGTCCCTATGCGCAAGCCTCTAATTTTATACTATTAGAAAAATGTTGAAAGAATTCATGAGATTAATTATCTATTCATATAATGAGTAAATTTAATTTTGCTAAATAGTATTCATTAGATGAATAAAATTAAAAATATAAAATAAAATTCACAAGATTAATTTTTACATGTGGGAAATAAAAAAAAAATCGCACATTAAACAGCGTCAGCCAATCAAGGGAGAGGCACGGATCGCTCTTTTCTACGCTGACAAACCTGCGCGTGACACGTGTCGCAGGCTGAGACGTCCATAAGGTGGCGTGTTTTGGGTAGCGCAAGCATTTTAAGCTAAACGACGTCATTTTTCTTTGTTTGGTTTTGTCCCACATCGAGAACTTTAAGTATTTTTCATCCAATAGCCTATTATAAATAGTGGTCTTAAAATTAAGGTTTAGCATTGAAAAATCAATTAATTTTATAATTTTCTGAGAGTATTAACATTCAGAGAATTAAAAGAGGAGAAATTTTCGTTGAAATTTTTCCTCTAGTTTAATATTTTTCGAAGCCCACACTCCGGATGTTAAGAAGAGGTTGCGTAGAAGGTCTCACGGTCTCGGTGATTTTTTGGAGCGACATTACATCCATATATTTTTCTTTCTTATCTTTTCCTTTCAATATTTCGCTTTTCTAGTTATTTATATTATTTATTATGCTAGTTATTTTTCATGTCATTATTATGAATGTATTAGAAATTTTAAACCACCTGCAAGTTTAAAATAAGAAATTTTAAATTATTCCACTGCGTTAATTAGATTAATTTAGGGAATATTTTTGAAATATATCCCAACAATTGATTATCAGAGCTAGGCTCTGATCACATTCATAATATGCATGATAGGCATATTAAATTGAAATAAATAGATCTGCGAATAAATAAAATAGAGATTTTATTAAAAGGAAAAGGAAACCTGAAAATATTATTAAATAGGTGTTTTGATAACGATTATACTTTTCGATTTGGATTTTATATTGTTTGAAATTGCAATCAAATTAAGTGATTAATTCAGATCTGAAAATTTGATTTTCAAATATTACGTATAAGATCTAATATGATTAGATCTAATATGAATTTATGAAATATTCATTGGTTGAATATTTTAATATGATCCCGCCATGAATATCTAATATGATTGGATTTTTAAAATTATTTTATTTTAATAAAATAAGATAAGATAAAGATCTACTGAAATTATATATGATATTTTGAATATCTAATATGATTAGATGTTCAGATTTATTTTTTTCAAATGAGATTAGAAATTTTATTTATTTGATTTTAAAAAATATGTTTTTTTTTTTCAGCGGCACTGTAGCTAGCATCAACTACAGCAGTTGATGTCAGCCCAAAAAACATAAAAAATAATTAATTAATTAATTTATTAGGATGAGATTCTAATAAGAATTATATGACAATCACCCCAAAGGTATTTTAGAAGCCTAATTATGCCAACCATATGAAATATTTTAATTTTCTTAAGTGGAAGTATTTTCAAATAGATCTAATAGGATTAGAATTCAATAGTTGAATATGGAAAGAACAATATTTTATATAATGTCTAATAAGATTGGAGTAAAAAAAGGTAGGATAACTAAGGCAACCTAATGTGATTAGGAATTATTTAATAGGTAAATAAAATTCATAATATGAGTTTGATAATGATTATGAGATAGTCAAGACTAAAAGAAAGATCTGCCATTCAAAATATCAAGTGGGAGTGAGGTTCAGGAGTTGAATCCTCATGGCCTCCATTGCCAGTCTAACAGTATATTGGATAAGCGTTACTCCATGAGGAGGGCATTTTATATGCAGTGTACAGGGTTAGACTTCTTCGAGATAGATTGAGGTACAGGAAAATAGGTGCAACCATGCCGCGGTGGAGTATCTTGTGGACTTCTACCAAAGTCTAGGCAATGGTAGACACTTGACTAGGATAGTATATTCGACTCCTAGGGAGCACTGTGATATTATCTTAGAGGCCAAGGTAGAGTGGTGAGTTAATCATGTTTAGGAAACTTAATAATTGAGAATAGTTCTCACCTATTTGATAACTTGATATGGCTCCGACGCTAGAGAGTAGCAGGTAGATTAATTAGGTCATCAGTGCATACATCAAGGAATGGTTCGATGGATTCCATGCGCTATTTTGTCTGCTATGATTTCCACGGCCTCAGTTACTGGTCTAACGATATAGTAGATGTACGCTACTCCCTGAGGAGGGCATTCATTTGTGAAGTACAAGATTAGACCTCTTAGAGATAACTGAAGTGTAGGAAAACAAGTGCGACCACGCCGCCATAGAGTACTTTGTGGACTTGTATGGATTTCTAGGTAGCAGTATGCACTTGACTAGGGTACTACGTTAGCCTCCCCGAGGAGCTTTGTTGTATGACCTTAGAAGCTAAGAGAAAAGTGGTGTGTTAATTTTATTTAGAAAGAGTTTACAAGAAAATCAAATAATTGAGAAAAGTTCTAACCTTACTGATATCTCGATGCGGCCCCGCTGCCGAGGAGTGTTGGATAGTTTGGTTTGGACACCATGGCACACATCTTAGTATGGGATTGTGAATTCCAGACCTTGATTGTTTGCTAAAATTAAGAAATGTGTCTGTGAATGTTTTATTTTTCAGACTGCTTGTTTTTTAAATTTTATAATGCGTTGAGATCAATATTGTTGTCCTCTTAAGCTCACTAAAAAATATATTTTGTACATAAGAAGAGCTAAAGATGCTCGTTGTTCACCAGTTTACTGCTAAAAGATCTACTTGGTTAAAAGAACAATTTTGAACAGTAGCCTAGGCTAATAAGTGAGTAGGGTGCTAGATTCGAACATTAGTATCGAATGTATTATAGTATGAGATACTTAAAAAATCAATTGTAGTAGAGATGTCCACTTTTTGAGAAAAATATTTGATGAGCTATTAGGTAGTATGAAAACACCTTATAAGAAAGATTATTGACACTACAATGTGTTAAGTATTTTCAATTCAAGAGTGCATCATAGAGATGATAGCTCCAACAATTGAACTGGAATTCTTGACGCAATATTGATAGCCAATCTTAACATGATATGACCCTTTTGCCTATCAAGGTCCTTCAATCAGATCAGTAGGCATTGATTAATGGCGATTACTCGTTGAATGAACTGATGAAGGTACAGAGAGTGAGAAAAAGGGTGTCACGGATACTAAGAGAAGAGTCTACTTAGTGGGAGCAATCATCTCAGAGAACTAAGATCCTTTAAAGGGTAAATTAAAACAAAAAGAGGACTGGTCATTAAAAAATTTAGAAGGAGTTGCGGAGAAATTCACCTATTCTTGTTTCCAAGGTTTGAAACCCATCAGAATAAGGTATTCGATATCTTGTTGGCTGTAAACGAGAGTAGTTGGTAGTCCACCAGTGTCCTAGTGGACTGCAGATCATCTAATCGAATATGCAAGGAGTTGTGGACTTTTAAGTAAGCGAGGAAACTTATAGATAGCAACTTGTATCCTTTGCCTAAAGGTGATACGAGAGATTCAGTTTTGGCACCAAGAATTAATGGTTTAAGTTTTTTGAACATAGTTTTCATTTCAATGAAATACCTTCATGTACCAGTCTTGTAGAAATCTGATTTCCATTTCTGATCTTGTTTACAAAATCGCTTTCAATTATTTTTGAAAATAAACTGAATCGTATACAAATAAGATGTTTATTTAAAAGGTATACTGGTAGATAGCTTTCTAAGTCAAAACTTTGTCAGTGGCAAACCTATGTCTAATACAAGCTAGGCTGCATTACCGTGAAAAGGAAGATTTTCTTGAAGTAGACATAGCTCTTAGTGGCACTTGAGCTTAGGTCACATTAGTTTAATATGATTCTAAGACTGGTTTGAGGTGGTCTTTAGGATCACCGGATTTAAAATGACAACCAATCTGTCAATCATGCTTGAATGAGTGGTAATTTAAAGAGTCTTTAAGAGCAAAGGCAATAGAGCCACTAAGCTGCTTGAACTTGCTTACAAAATGCTTGTGAAATAATGATTGTTCGAGCAAGCGGAAGCTATAAGTATTTCATCAAGTTTTTTAGTTGATGACTCAAGTCACTTCGATTAGATCAGGGTGGTGGATTTCAAGATAACTTTGAGTTTTTCCTTACTGCAAAGTATTATAGAAAGGATCAATAATGTGTTATTAAATATGGTAAGAGCCATATAATGAATCAATCTTGCAGTCCAAAAGGTTTGTTCCGCAGGAAGTTTAATAAATGGATAATGGTAAGCTTGTGTTAGAGAATTTGACAACGTGCGATATTGTGTTTGAACCGACATGATCCAACTTCATTTTGGTTGATGCATTTGATGTGTACTAAGCTAATCTTAAATTGCACTGAAAACATGCGAGCCTCAGTGTAGTGAGAGTATGATCAGGGTCGTGATATATTCATCTGATCTGCCTTAACGATTGAGCATGATAATGAATATAATCCTCTAGACTGCAATGGAGCTCTTAAGGATAGGGATGCAGACCAATGTATCACGTCAATGAGAGCTAAATTGGAGTAAATGTATTCTAATAAAGTTTAGGAACTTGTACAGGCGCCAGAAGGAATTAAATCCATTAGATTGGATCTAAATGGATCTACAAGACATTGAGAGGAGTGGATGAGAAGGTAGAGACCTTCAAAGCAAAGATCGATTGCAATGGGTTATACTCTACAGGAAGGAATCGCCTATGACCAGACCTTCTGGCTGATTTCTATGCTTAACTCTATGAGGATACTCTTGTCCATTGTATCTCATTATGATGAGATATGATAAATGGAAGTCAAGACAACGCTTTTTGAATGGTCATCTTGGGGGGCATATGTATGTGATATAACCAGAGAAGTCTATTGCCAAATATCAGGAGCATATAGTACACAAACTGAGAAAGTTCATAGCATCTTGGTCATTAAATAGCAGATTCAATGACGATTATCATATCCTACGGGTTTGAACAAATGGTTAATGAACTATAGATGTACAAGTGACATAATAAGAAAGTATCGACTTTCTAAGTGATGTATTTGAATTGCATTCTACTCATTAAAAATGGTGTAGAATTGCAATAAACTGTTAAGACTTGACTATCCAATTATTTCAAAATAACAGACCTAGGATAAATCAAATGTGTTCTTAGGTCAAGCTTTTGCGAGATTGTGAGGAAGGATGTTGGTTTGCCATAGGTTGCACTTCCTCAAGGATTCTTGACGTTTGACGTTAGAATTTATGTTTACCCTAGGAGTGGGAGTCATTAGATGGTGAAGTGTAAAAGCGATAGTATTACTTAGTTTACTATGGATGGTTACTTAGTAACTTAAGAAGTTGTAAAGTAAGCTTATTGACTTCTGAGGCTTCATATAATTTCACAACTTGTGAGTAAAAGGATGAGAAAGTGAAGTATTGGTATTGAAATTGTTGTAGTCAATGAGTTAATAGGTCCCTATGGGATAGTTATACAATACAAGGCTAATTGGATTTATAACAAGTTGGAGATTGTTGGAACCAGTGTCCTAAAAATCCAATTATTTGTATTTAATTATTAATAAATAATATTATGTTTATCTATTTTATGTCTAATTATGGCTTACGAGTCAAAGATACATGTGATTATTTCTAAAATGTTTCATAAGATGGACATAGTCCAACATGACATGTCATAGCTTAGTTTGAGTGGTCAATAAGATTGAGCCACAGAAAGATTTAAATCAAATTTGTGATTTTTTGTCAAAGCAAATTCATAGTCGGTGATAAGTTTTTAACAACTTATCTAATAAGATTATAATATGATACCCTAGATGGCTTATCTAGGTCATGTGGATAGAAATCCAGAAATATCATGTTAGAGTTCGCCAACAAGATTGAAACATTGAGTTGAACCAAGTGAGTTACTTCTATCTAGACTACTATTGAAAATAAGTGATGCATAATATATGATTTGAACAATGATTCTAAATCCTAAGGGTATTCTAAACCTATGCATGGAGTGTTGGTTATCTTGGTCTACATAAAAGTTAGGTCTCTAAATGTAACCGAGCTCTTACGTACATTGGGTAGCGACATAAAATGTGACAGAGATCGGGCATTCAATAGGAAACCTATATTCTCTTACGAGATGCAGATATCCCCTTAATTGATTCGCAAGTGTTGGAATTAAATTAGAAACTTTGACCAAAATATTCCAAATATTTTGACATTTGAAGATTATACTATGAATTTGTTCAAGTATAAATAAATTATTCAAAAAAAGACGAGTCAAGAACCAATGAAAAAGCTGTGAAAAAACTAATAATAGTAGTTATAATTATTTTTTCCCATGGATATCTAACAGAGAGATGGTTGTCAATATAGTCTAATTAGAAGTTATCGAATAAATAATTTAGTTCTACAATTGTGACCCGCATCCAAAGTTCATACCCCCCCCCCCCCCCCCCCCCCCCCTTTTCTCGTTATAATCCTTACCTTTACGGAAGTTCTTACACTTAACTCGGAGATGCCTGCTAATAATTTCTCCTCTTTGGAACTGTTAACAATGCATTAAAGAAAATTGCAGTCTGTCCAACGCTTCTAAACTCTAATATCACATAGGAAAAATCCTTGCAAACTAAGACATTACTTACAGAAGTGTAATATATTGCCTGAAATGGAATTTCTTTAGTTCATACTAAAACAGATGAATTATATTACCTGGTAGATACAGCAACTCCATGCATATCACTGGCTTTTATCAAGCACAGACCATCTCCATCAATGACAATACTTTCAACAATGGAAAAACAAGAAATAAAATCCTTAAAAATTTTGCCAAGTACTTGCTCGAGGAGCATGCTCCAACAACTTGAGAATGAGAACATCGTAACTGCAAAAAGTTCACGTTTGGTGAATGTCCACAAATCACATATTTGAAAATTAGAATTCCTTTCATAAATATTCTGGTAACCCATAACTAACTTAGCAAACAAAAAGCATGGTACTTGTCCACAATGCTCAAAAATGGCTGAGAACAATTTCATCTAGTATCTCCGAGCAGATGAATCGATCAATCATCTTCATCAGAATAACTGAATTTGACTGAGTGAGGTTGCAGATCGATTTGCCCTCCTCTGTAGCTCCCTCGCTTCTTCTTGGTCTTTTCATGTCGAAAATTCCTGATAGAAAGAAAAATTGTTGGGGCATTTTGTGTATGCAGTAACCAATTCAAGAGATGTTCATTTGTCAAAAATGTATGCAGAGCATGGAATTTCATTGCATACGCGGCAACAATGTAGAGCATAATTGCATTGCGTTCCTGGCTGCGATGTCACAGAAGTAGGACATTGAGGACATAACACAACAGGTCATAGCAAACACCTTGGATATTTCAAGGAACATAAATTGCTTTTAAGCATTTTTTTTAACAGAACTTTCTAAATGGACAGCTATACAATAATTACTTCTAATACCCTTTAGATGGTATTTTTAAATGCATTTATTGATATAAATATGTAACACACTGCAAAAACCACAATGGAGACCGTTTCAAAAGTCCTGCTGCAACGCAATTTGAGTTGGTGCAAAATCCATTTAATGGCCATTAAAGGAGAAGCTATCTAATTCATGTGAAACAATATACCATCAGGGCATTCAAGTGCTTAGCTCACATATGCAGCAATATGAACTAATCGTAAGAAATGTTTAGACATTCCAAAATGGATATAAGCAGTAGGAAAAACAAAAAGACACTAGAAAAGGACATCGGAAAATTGATTTTGCCCTATATTTGCAATTGGGAGACACTCCAGTAAGGACACTCGACCGTGTCACCAATGCAAAGCCCAGACAAAGGTTCTCTAAAGAGATAGACACTGTTCACATCCATGGAATAGTTACATATGGTTGAACCATAGTGGATTTTGAGGTAGTAGTTATCCACAAATACTTTTGTAGGAGCCACTTTAATCTATACATGTTATATTCATCAAACATATAAATAGGCTACACATAAAAAGCGGTCAAAGGTTTATTAACTAAAAATACAATACAAGGTCAGGAACTCATTAGCTCACATCCGCGATCTCGCTTTTGTGACAATGCAACAAAGACCACAATGCGGCCTAGAACTGCACTTTAATTTCACGCTTACATCTACATAAGATGCAAGCAAATCTTTCCTAACAGAGATGTTCATGCAGAATTTTTGGAAGGTTGAGAAGAATTTCTTTTTGATTTCCTTTATCCTCTATAATGATTATTTCTTAAAAAGATGCCTCTTCCTAACATCATTCTTTCGTACTAATCGCTTTCAGAATGAAAACCCCCTGAGAAATGACTGGTAACAATTATATTAAAGCCACAATCTCAAAATCTTACCTTCCTCGAACCTGGCCTAAAACCTCCTGTGCTTTTGCTCCATACCCAATCTCTGCACCATCCTGCATAAGGTTTATGAAGCATGTTAGGAAACTTCCCAAGCGACCAAGTCTCAACACCAACCCCAAAAGTCCCCAAAAGACTCCAAAAGAAGAAAACAGTAAAAAGTAAAACAAGATAGCAAGAAGACCAAACCTTTGACCAGTAGGAATTATCTTTAAGTCTCTCATCCGCAAAGACCACTTCCTCCGCCTTCACCCTTTGAAATGCATGTGATTTTTTTGCCTGTGAGAACAGGTAACAGAATTCAGTTTTCAAATTCTGTACCATTATGCATTTTTCATTTTTAGGAATAAGGACTTCTTATTAAAGTCAAAGTCCACACTAGGATACACCATATTAGCCAAATAACAATGGCAGATAGCCCTTTTTGTCAAAATTCTCATATGGGGTAGCAAAGATATGCAAACCCAATAGTGGTACTCAGAGAAAAAGAAAGGCACAACCAAAACTAATTTTAATACGTTTGGCAACTTGAGATGATGGAGATTGCATAAGAGCAGCGAAATTAAAGAAGGTTAAGTACCCCATGCCCAACTTACCAAGTACCAAGACGACCAGGTTTAAGGAGTGTATTGCTTAAATCCAATGATCAATAAACTATAACTCAATCACCAATTGACCTAAATTTAAACTAATTGCATAGTATAAGCCTAGGCAATTAGCAGAGGAACAAAAATGAAGAAATGTTTTGATAAAAATATATAAAATATCCTGAAAATTATTTATTTCTAGATCTCATTTTCCATATTGGTGTTATGTTTGATCCTACAGAAATTTGAAAGGAGAATATTAAGGAAAGAAAATAAAAGGCAAAACAATAGAAGAATTTTCATCTTCTTTCCTTTGTGTAGAAGTTGAGGAAAGGAATGGAATTAGATTAAATTTGCATAAAAGAATGCCAAAGTATTGAGGAATAAAGTTGTTAAAACTTACAATCTAGGAGAAAAATTAGTTTACTAAAGGTTGAAATCCTAGGATTGAAGGCCCTATGTTCAAATCCTCCACCTCCAAGTCACTTAGATAATAAATTAAGAGGAAATGCGTCTAGTATTTCAGTTTTCACATGCCATATGCCAAGAAAAGCACAATTCACTTCCCAATAGGCCACAAATCCCGACTTCTTTCGTCTTGAGCTCCGCCCACCAAACAGGAGGCAGGAGCAGTGAACAAGATTGATTAGAAGATTCAGCAAATAATTCAGGAAAACAAATTAGCATAATACCAACAAGCGTATAATTATTGGTTTGAACAAGAAACCAAAATCAAACCGAAGAAATAAGAGTGAACCCGCAAAGTCTAAATAAAAAGGAACATACCCAGTGCCTCAAGGGCTCCCGCCTACGCAGGGTCCCCGGGGGGGGGGGGGGGGGGGGGGGGGGGGGGGGGGGGGGATGGCGGGCAGACGTACGCAGCCTTCCCCCTTCAGGGTGTTAACCTGAAGAGAGGTTGTTTCCCATTACCCCCAACCTGAGGTAAGGACTGGTCTAAAACCAAATCATTCCGGTCTAGTCTGGATTTCGATACAGAGTGATATTAACAACGTAATAAGTTTATTATTCTAACCTGGAACAGTTCAAAATAAAGATAGTAAAGCTTCTCATATTGTCAATGCCAAACAGTGTCCCTTCTAGAACATCCTCACTGAAGATTTAAGAGCAATTATAAAAAGAAAATGAAGGCTCTAGAGCTCAAACAACTTTTATACATTTTCCTTGCATATTATGTACAAAAATATACCAAAATTCATTAAAATTTCTTTGACTTCTGCATTTCATTTTTTCCATTCTTATTCCACATCGTCCAAAAATGAGTACCATTTTCCAGTAATTTTTTTTTAATTTCCATTGAATTTTCTTAGATCTAACAAACATAACATGAGTCTCCGATGAGTCATTGGTGGTGCATTAGTTCTCCCCGGCTTCAAAGAACTGACAGCGCATGAGTTGAAACATAGGAATCAAGTTACTCAAAAGCAAAGCACTATGCACCATCTTCAGTAACCCAAGAATTATGGGAAGTAGGATGACTCTCCAATTGCATATGTTAATATTATCCATCTCTATTATTAATGACCTCACTCAAAATTTTCATCAACCTCATTCAAAGGCCTGCGATGGAGGCAACTATGGCATTGAAACTGAAGAAATTCCAACCACCTAAACATTGTTGGAGAAGTTGAAGGCTCAAAGATGCAACTATGTGGTGTCAGGCCAATGAATCCCTGGTCAATATTCAAACACTATCATGGTTGAGGCCTGAGGACAAAAGGTCTCACGTGCAAATCCCTTTCCTCCAACTCAACTTAATTATGAAAAAAGGATAGTTTTCCGTCCTCCATTTGAAGACGTGACTTGATGGCATATCAGGAGGCAAATCAAGCAAACAAGCATCAGACTGAAATTTGAAAATAGACTAACAAGGACAGGAGCCTCGGGCAAAAAGCTCTTTAGATGAATGCTTAGGTTCACCTTTAGTTATGTGAACCAAGAGATAATCACCCTCACTAAAGTCTGATCTCCTCTACTGCACAGATACAACAAAATATACAGATTTCATTACTAATATCAACCTCCAAGTCTGGATGTATCAAGGGAAAAAAAAAAAATTAAGCACAGTTCTAAGCTATTCAACCAATTGGGCAGAAGAGAAGATGATAAAAAAACACAGTGACCAATTTCAAAAGAAGTCTTAATAGTCATGTGTTTTTACAAGTAACCAAGTGCTTGCAATGTATCTAAGGAGCTTATATAGACAACAACTGACAACCTGGGTACCATAAAGAGCTGTGAGTGTGTTTAAAAAAAGTTCCCAAACAGTCTCTTAAGTAACCCTAGATTGGGTTCCGAAATTAGTAAAACCAGGGTAAAGGAAGAGACGAGATACAAGATTTATGTGGTTCAACCAAAGCTTACATCTATGGAGGGGGGGAGCAATGAATTTCACTATGAAAATTAGACGTATTACAAGAGTTTCAGCACTCTCTCACTGTTACTTCTCTTCTTACTCACATTCTACCATTCCACATAGAACAAGGCCCTATTTATGGGCCTCAAGAACAGAACACAAGGGAGCCTAAAAAGCACCACATTACCACTAGCCATATGAAGGGACTAAAGCAATTTCACCCATATGAAGAGTCACCACCAAGGCTGTTGGAAAAGCCCAGAAGTCTCTAACTCCACACCATCCTACAAAAATGACTCATAAACCTAGTATGCAATCAGAAACAATCTAAGTAGGAAATTATGAAGCCCAACAATTTCCTTTAAAAATAGCCTAGTTACATTCAAGCATCAATAGTTGTCCAAAATGATATGTGTCATTTTAGAGAACCTAACATTGCAACTAATATAAAATCATAAATGCTAGTAATTTCAAGTAATCTATCAAAAAACCCGCACAAAGGCATTCATGAGGCACGTTGAAAAGAAAGAGGAATGTCCAACCTAGTGTTTTTACTTCCCAGTTTTACTAAGTTGGCCCCATCTTATATACAATCAATGACTAACAAAGTAATGATCTCGTGACCTTAATGTACTAATATGCCTATATTTACATATTTTATTTTTCATTCCCATGACATATTCGGCTTTTACAAGTGTGTTTTGTTGTAATCAAGGTACATTTAGGCTTGGAGTACAACGGAGCAAACAAGGGTTGAAAGAGGCATATTTGAAGACTATTTTGAGAAACCCGACCAAGTGCGTAAAAGAAGTACCGATTGGGTCAAGATTCGATCGAAAAGAGTCTTTCCTTGGAGGCATTGATTGATTGACCATGCATTTTAGTAATCAGTCAAGCTTAAAACGAGCAAAAGGTTAAAAGAGCAGTATTTATGACCCAATAATTTGCCAATCCACTAATGACACCACAGGGGTTATGTAGATCTTTTCGAGAGCTTTGATTTGCATTTTAGCAATCAGTCAAGCTTAAAACGAGCAAAAGGTTAAAAGAACAGTATTTATGACCCAATAATTTGCCAATCCACTAATGACACCACAGGGGTTATGTAGATCTCTTCGAGAGCTTTGATTTGGTATATAATTTGGCCCGTAACTCCTCACAGATCAAAAGTTATGCGCGTTTTAAGTTAACTGCGCAAGCTGCCGACGGGTAGCCTAGCCGATCGATCAAGGGGGCATCTGTACGTACCCTAATGACACCCCATCTATAAATAAAGAGTGGGAGACCTATTTTCACATCTTTTGCCGCACGTTCCCTCTCCTCATCTCCTTCCCGAAGCCGCTACGAGATCCAAGGAGTTCTCAAACACCAAAGCACAAGTGGTCGAAGAGCTGGAAGGATCAAAAGCAAGGATCAACATCAACGACAATTGAGGGAGCCTTCAAATCCTTAGTTTTGGTCATTATTGTTCTCTTTTGGATTTCATAATGTGTAAAACTCCTATGGAGAAGTAGACCTTTAGTTTAGGGATGAAGGGCAGGTAGCCGCCCGTACCCCAGATTTATATTGTGCGTTTGACAATGATTTAGTTATGTTAAATTCGCACCCCTGTGAGGAGTTATTCATGATTGTCTGGTGTTTCTGTATGTGTGCTTGTAGCCATGTTTAGATCTCCAGCTTTTTAGCGATTAGTCTTGTGCTTGTAGCCTAGACCATAACATAACAGGTTTTCACGCGTGGTCAAGGTTGAGGTTGTACCCAACCCTGAACATAATCTTTTATACAGTTAATATTGAATTAGGAGTAATAAAGGAATTAAGTAGTGCTAATGAGATAACCTATACTATACTTAGGGTGATAAGATAGATTATGCCTTTAGACTGGTTCATTACTCTAAGCCCAAATTTATATAATAACCAAGGCTTAGAACTTGTAGCCTAAGTCCTTCACATTATAGTCCCAAGTAAAATATAATGACGGGATATGTGTAGAGCTACCCTGAATTCACTCCCTAAACTAACCTCAATTGAATTGCCAACTTTAGTTTATATTTAGTTTTTTGTCAATTTAGTCAACAAACTATTCAAACCACACGAAAACCCGATTTCAACCGCAAGTTAACAACTAAATCCGACTTAACTCCGATTCCCTGTGGATACGGCACCCATATACCCGACTAAGCTACGACCATCTCATACGCTTGCGAGCATACAGTTTTAAAAACACACTTTAAAACACATCATGTACCCTTCCATGCAAGCCCCAAATCAGAAAATCCTTTAAGCAAAGGAGAAGAGAAAGCATATAGCCTTAAATAATCATTAATAAGCTCATCATAAAAAAGACAAAAATCAAGGGTAGAAGCGTAAACTTCCTTCATTTCTTCAAAACCAACAACACAACAAACCCAACTACCACTAAGAGCAACAAGAAAACACAAGGCACCGCAATCCTTAAAACCTTGGCCACAACATATGACCACCCCACATGATTTGATTCTATAGGCTATCACAAAATAGAATATATAAAATGATTGCCTTTACAATAAATGTATTTACAAGTGACAACTATATTACACACTATTCTAAAAAGTATGCAATTTCTAAGATTTTTCATTTCTAAAGTTCATTCAAAAATAAGTGATGCACCACCGAAAAAAAGGATTACTGACTATATAAGATTTATATTTTATTGAATTTCGATAAATTAATTGATAAGATTAGTTTAGAATATATCATTTTATCCAATAGGATATTTTTTTTTTTACTATTGGTTGTTTTTATTTAATGATTAAGTAGTTTATTTGTTTATTTCATATTTATCTGTTTGATTAATTAACAGGGTCAGGTTTTATAAACATAGCACTCCTACGCTTAAATATTTGCTATTTGTGCTCGTTGCTTGTTGCTTGCATGTTTTATTATTGTTCTATTGTTGCAGAAGCTTTGTTGCTTGCTGCTTTATTGTTTCGTTTACTTTAACGCTTTTAGGGCTGGAGGCCCTTGGACACAATCTCCCTTTAGGGTGGGTAAGGCTACGTACATCTCAGTCTAACACCAACACCAACAACAGTCCCAGTACCACAAGGGCTCCCGCATGAGCAGGGTCTTTTTTTTTTTTAGGGGGGGGGATGTACACAGCCTTCCCCCTTTAGGGTGCTACCCTGAAGAGAGGCTGTTTCCGAGGACCCCCAACCTGAGGAGCGTGTCATCATGTCACCTTAGAGCCTGAAAGCATGAAAACAACTTAGTATTATATCAATACATAACACAAGCCCAGTACGAAGCAAAACTCAAGGAATACTCGAGGGAAAACACGAGGGGTAACTGCAGACAAAAGTCGACTAGTAAAGACACCAATACATAAATAGATGCTCCAATATGAGTTTGCCAAAGAAGAAGTAAAGACACCTAGAATCACTAGTGTAAGCAGTCAAAGGTGCTCTACTCTAAGCCGCTACATCGGCTACCCCTATGCTAGCCCTCCACCGAGTTCTATCTAAGGCCATCTCCTCCCGTAGGTTTAAGTGGGTGAGGTCCTGTCAGATCATCTCCATCCATCTCTTCCTTGGCCTGCCTCTCCCTCTCCTCTCCCCCCTAGCGTAGTGTGAGACTGTTCGCATCTTCTGACTGGAGCAGTGGTTGGTCTCCTCCTAACATGACCGAACCACTTCAAACGTTGCGCCCTTAATTTATCTTCAATTGATGCAACGCCCAATTTAGCTCTTATGACGTCGCTCCTAATCCTATCCTTCCTTGTGTGTTCGCACATCCACCGAAGCATCATCATCTCTGCCACCTTCATCTTCTATGAATGGTGTTGTTTCATTGACCAACACTCCGCCCCATAGGACATAGCCGGTCTCACAACCGTCTTGTAATATTTTCCCTTTAGCTTTAATGGGAACCTTTTGTCGCAAAGTACCACGAAAGCCGTCCTCCATCTATGTCATCCTTTAATCCGGTTGTTGACATCTTCGTCCACTTCGCCATTGTGTTGTACAATGGAACCCAAGTATCTGAAACTCTCTTTTCTCTATATGGTCTCAGATCCTACCTTGACGTCTACCATGCTAGGCGTGGTGGCGGGACCAAACTTAAGTTCCATGTACTCGGTCTTGGATCTACTGATTCGTAGGCCCTTCGACTCCAATGCCCTTCTCCACAATTCCAGTTTCTCGTTTACCTCATCTCGAGACTCCCCCACCAAAACTACATCATCTGCAAAAAGCATGCACCAAGGCATGTCACCTTGGATGTGCCTAGTGAGCTCATCCATAACCAGTATAAACAAAAAGGGACTCAAGGCAGATCCTTGATGTACCCCAACTGTTACTGGAAAAGCTTCTGTCCCTCCCTCCACTGTACGCACATTAGTTTGTGCACCGTCATACATGTCTTTAATGGCCCGGATATAAGGCACTGGAACGCCTTTCCTATCCAGAACCCTCCATAGGACCCCCCCTTGGCACTCTATCATATGCCTTCTCCAAATCAATGAAGACCATGCGGAGATCCTTTTGTCTCTCCCTGTACCACTCTATCGTCCGCCTTAGGAGGTGGATGGCTTCTACTGTCGATCTCCCAGGCATAAATCCGAATTGGCTCTCGAACACCTCTGTCTGTTGCCGTAACCTCCTCTCTATGATCCGCTACCACAGCTTCAGAGTGTGGCACATTAGTTTAATACCCAGATAGTTGGCGCAACTCTGGATATCACCTTTGTTCTTATAGATCGGGATCAATGTGCTCTTCCTCCATTCATCCGGCATCTTTTTCACCAGGAGGATTTGGTTAAATAATCTAGTCAGCCAACTGATGCCCTTCTGTCCAAGGCATTTCCATGCCTCTATGAGTATTCCGTCTGGGCCAACTGTTTTACTCCTTCCCATATGTTTCAAGGATTCATTGACTTCGTCAGGAGTAATCCACATGCAATACCAGTGGTTCTGGTGCTCCGTCGATGTTTGGAGATCATCTAGGGATATCCCAGTATCTCCCTGATCGTAGGCTTTCCATCTAGCTTTAATTTGTTGCCCGTCCACGAGCACCTGTCCATACTCCCCTCTTATGCACTTTACTCGATCCAAATCCCTCGTCTTCCTTTCTCTTGCATTGGTGATTTTATATATATCCTTGGCTCCCTCCTTAGTATCCAGCCTTTTGTAGAAATCCTCATAGGCTCTTGATTGCGCATCTCTGACTGCTATCTTTGCTTCTTTCTTAGCTTGCAGTTACTGATGTCGCTTGTCCTCGTCGCCACTACTTTCGCATTCCTTGAAGCTGTCTCATTTGGCCTTAATCTTCTCTTGGACCTCCTCGTACCAGCACCAGGACTCTCTATTGTTGGGTGCCCCGCCCTTTGACACGCCCAGAACTTCGCGTGCCAGTCCTCTAAGCTTTTGTGCCAGTTGGTTCCACATTTGGTTTGTATCTCCCTCCAAATCCCACTGGATCTCCGACTCTGCTCTTTCCTTATAAACTTTCAAGTTCTCCCCCTTCAAATCCCTCCAGCGAATATGTGTCTACACTAGTTTCTTAGTTCTTTTGGCCCTCCTCTTGGCCTTTACATCAGCATACAACACCTTATATTGTGTGGAAAGGTCTTCCCCTAGGATAACCCTACAATCCTTGCAGTCTCTCCGTACCCTTCTCCTTAGTAGTATGTAATCAATCTAGGTCCTCAACCCGGCGCATTGATACGTGATGATATGCTCATCACGGTTTCTAAAGAAGGTGTTGGAAATTGTTAGCTTGTAAGTGACTGCAAAGTCTAGGTGCACTTTGCCTTCTGCCTTTCTATTTCCAAAACCAAATCATCCATGGTATGATATGTATCCATCCTTGGTCGTGCCAACATGCCCGTTGAAATCCCCGCCGATCACCACTTGTTCAGTTTGGGGTATGGCTTGCATCGTAGTGTCTAAGTCCGCCCAGAATGTTGCCTTCTTGTGCTCCGTTAGTCCTGTCTGAGGTGCGTAGGCACTGATGACGTTCCATGTATCCCCTTCTAAGACCATCTTGATGGCCATGATCCTATCGCCGGTCCTAGACACTCGGACTACTTTATCCTTGAGACTGCGATCCACAATGATGCCAACTCCATTCCTGCCTCTGACCTTGCCCGCATACCACAGCTTATATCCCAACACATCTCTGGCTTTCATGCCAACCCATTTAGTCTCTTGCAGACAAAGGATGTTGATCCTTCTCTTCATCATCATTTGGGCACCTCGAACCGCTTCTTTATTAGCGTCCCAACATTTAGTGTCCCTAGTCGCAATTTTCCCACTCCCTTTTGTTTGGTCCTCCCCCTCCCCAACCCCTTTGAAGATGGCCTCAGGTTTTGATTTCCATAAGTAGTAGCATTCATCCACTAATTGTCACTATCTCAAGCCCGATAATATAGATAATAACATAATATAGAAACACGAAGCATAACACCACACATAGGCATGTAACTACCACCACAAAGCACGATAATAAACCGCAGATAATAACAAACAAAATCAAAGTAGTAAGGGGAATAGTGAACAGCTCAAATAATAATACCCAACAACAATAGTTAAACACTTAAATGCTTCCCTACAATAGTAAAGGATAGATCAAACCTGGTGCAGGTGCCTAGTCGAGACTATGACCTATCTAATACTTACCTAGGCCCGCTTGTGGCTGCGGGCTGCGGGTTGCCAGTTGTAGACGTGGTCTCTTGTGGTGGCCAACGGGTCGGGTCGGCCCGGAAACCAGCTCGGCCCGGCCCGGCCCGGCCCAAAAGAGCCAACGGCTCTTTTCTTTTAAAGAGCCGTTGGCTCTTGAGCCAACGGCTCTATTTTTACAAAAAAAAAAAATATATATATATATATATATATATATTTTTTTTTTTTTTTTTTCTATAAATACTTAAACCTCCCCAACTCATTTTCTCACAAAATCTTCAATTCTCTCTTCTCTCTCTATACATTCATCATCTCCCATCTTCTCTAATTTGCTAATTGCAAAATTGTGCTCTAAAGTTCGAAGTTCGTAAAGTATTTGGCTGAAGTGTGAATTTCATTGTTCTCTCGTTTCGGTAATTTTAGTATCGTAATTTTTTTTTATTTGCATTTTTAGTTATTTAATTTGCATTACTACTTGCATTTTATAAATAATAATCATTTATACTAATATGGCACACAACTCTTCATCATCTGGAGCCGGTCGTGCTAGTTCTAGCTCTTCTCGGCCACCCAGAATCCCAAAAAGGACTAGAATTGTCTTACTTGATACTAAAGAACGAGCTTTTATACAACCAGACCCAACACCCCAATACCCTGATGATAGCATAGATTATAACTTTTCACAACCACAAGATTATCATGAGTCAGGTAGTGGTGGGTTGGAGACTCACAAACTGATGAGGAACCCACCCCCACCACAGATGCCCAGCCTGAAACTAGTACCTTGACTAGTAGGCGTACAACTAGTGGGGTATGGAAGCACTTTACCCTTAATAAGACAACTAATAAAGCAACCTGTAAATTATGTGACCCACCTAAGAATTTTAGCCATCAACCCGGCAGTGGGACGGGCACACTAAATAGACATATACTTAGGTGCCACCCCGAGCAATTCCCGGAAAATAGCCAACAACGTTTACTACAGCAAGTGACCGGTGCACTTGTTAATTTGAGGTTCTCTCAGAAGAGCAACCGTAGGGGGCTAGCTAAATATATAATTTTGAGTGAAAGGCCTTTTAGTACCGGCGAAAACCCACATTTTGTCGACTCCCTCCAACGAAATGTGAACCCCGCAATTGTGAGGATTCCTCGGAACACCATAAAGCGGGACGCTTTTACGTTGTACCACAATCTTAAAATTGGGATACATACACTTTTTGCGACGAACACGAGCATGTTCTCGTTGACGTCGGACGTATGGACGTCCAAACCCGGCCGACCTTATATGTGCATAACGGCACACTGGACCGATGAATCCTTCATCATCCAGAAGAGAATAATTCATTTTGGGCTTTTAGATTGCCCCCATACTGCCGAGGTAATTACGGGTGCGATTATGTAGGCAGTCCGCAATTGGGGCAAAGAACAACGTATCTTCAGTATTACGTTTGACAATGCTTCCAATAACACTGCATCCGTAGCACATTTAATTAGGAAAATGAGACCCATGTTAGGTGGGAAGTGTTTTCATATTCGTTGCATCTGTCACATTTTGCATTTAATGGTAATGGATGGTTTAGATCTTATAGACGCATCCCTTGCCACCTTAAGATTTGTAATAATATCAATTAAAGCATCCGTCGCTAGGAAAAAAAGATTTAAAAATGTATGTAGGTTGCATAACATAGAATATAAACAATTTAAATTAGACTCCAAGACTAGGAGGTCATCTACGGTAGTAATGTTAGAGCGCATTCTACCATACAACGACGCTCCGATGGAATTCGCCCAGGAAAATCGTGTAGAATGGCGCGATTACAACCTGAACGGTATACATTGGGAGACAATAGATGAAATGTGTAAATTTTTTAGCATGTTTAAAGACGCGACAACATTTTTTTCGGGTTGCTACTATCCGACCATGCCTCAAGCAATATCAATATTGCTTGATATTGTAAATTGGATGGTGGGTAATCAATCCAACCCCATTTTGTTCGGATCGATTGCGGCAATGAAAGAAAAGCTTGCCAAATATTTTTCTGAACTACCTCTTACTTACTGCTTTGCAACTATTTTAGACCCTCGTTGTAAACGCTCAGGTTTCAACTTGTTTTGCCAACATTTTTTCACGTATTTGAATCCTTCTCTTAATATCGACACTTTCATTGCCGATGTCGATAACGACTTGCATAGTTTATTTTCTCAATATTCCCGTCAATTAGCGTCCAATAATCCTAGTACTGCTGCAGTAGGATCTTCCACATCTAGTGGAAGTAGTTCACACACGTCATATTCGTGGAAATTGTTGGAGCAATTTACGCCCACAGCAGCCCCCATATCATGTGACGAGTTAGATTATTATTTGCGGACACCGATGGTCCATATTTTCGGGCCGCCGGCCAACCCGAATTTTGATTTGTTACAATGGTGGAACACAAACCAAACCCAGTATCCCGTGCTTTCCACCATGGCACGTGATATACTAAGTTGTCCGGTGTCTTCAGTAGCATCGGGAGTGTGCTTTCAGTCTTGGTGGCAGGTTGCTTGGAACGAAGAGGGCGAAGCTATCGCCGTCGAGCTTGGAGATGTCCGTGTGCTTGAAGGATTGGCTGCTAGCTGAGGCAAGAGATCAACAGAGAATGAAGATGGATTCATCGAGCGATGACGAAGACGACCGCACAACTGATACGTCAAATAATGGCGTAGAAACCCCCCGATATGACTGATATCAAGATTCAAGACTTTTGTATGTTAATTATTTACTTTCAAATATTTACGTCAAAAGATGACCGCACACTCCATATGTCAAACTTTATATTTTTTGATAAATAAATTTACATTTTTAAATATTAGGCCCCAACTTTGTATTTGTATTTGATACGTTATTTATTTACTGATATTTTTTTGATAATTACTTGTTGTATATTGTATTTTATTTATTATATATATTTAGTATTTTTTTTTTTGAACATGTATACTTGGAAAGAAATATATTTGTATCTCATATTATTTATCAATGAATTACAATAATTTTAGTACAAAACGACTATGTATTTTTTTTTTTTTAATTTAGTTAAAAAGGCCGGGCCAGCCAGGCCCGCCCGCACTGTAGCGGGCCCGGGCCGGCCCGACCCTGCCCACGGCCACCACTAGTAACTACTCCCCCCCCCCCCCCCGAGGTGCGGTTTAGTGGTACCGAACCACAATTAATAGAACTAAACCAAAAAAAAAAACCCTAGCCATAACAAAAAAAAAAAAAAAAACCCTAGCCACCTAAAAAAAAGTCGATGAAACCCTAGAGCCACCATCCAACAACAGTCGCCACAACTTGGCACCAACGCTCGACCACCAAATCTCAGCCCCAACCACCGACGAACCACCTACGCCTTCGCTCCCCTCCCCCACAACCCTCACGCAAGTGTGAAGATCAGAACCCTAACTCAAGTTCAAACCACCTAGCGCACCTTCACCACCACTATTCAACGCCGACCACTTTAACACCAAATCTCCACCACCGACTAGCTATGCAACACCTCCCAATCATTTGTATACAACACCCTATCCAAGTTCAAAGACCCTAATCGACCACAAATCCAACCTTACCCCATTAGCATACCTAAATTCGAACATCCTAAAACTCTAGTGCAAAATGCTAATTCGAACTCCCCAAATACGAAAACCCTAAAACCTAATTGCAAAACCCTAACTCAAAATCCCCACATTCGAGCCCTAATTCAACATTTATATGTATGTGACCCTAGTTCGATCTGATTTTCGTCACCTTATCAATGTCCCTATGCCTACTATCCACTATCAAGCTCATGTCCAATTACTTTCAACCTCAGAGTTGGATTATCTCTGAGTCAAATAAGCATGGGTCATATAGTAAGGGTAACTCTTCCCATCCCTATCATCTGTGGGAATTTGTTTGCATCTAGTTCTTCAAGATAAACCTTATACCCAATGCCTATTATGTTTCTAGGCTTAAGGGTAAGTTCTATTTAATTCCAGCAGACAAGCCCAAAGTATATCTTTGGGCTTACCGTTAGGGATGGCAATGGGGCGGGGCGGGGCGGGGCGGATACGGGGGGCGCCTCCTCCATACCCGTACACACCACACAAATTCTATACCCGTACCCACCCCATTACCCGCGGGTACCCAACGGGCACCCATAACCCCCCCAAACCGCCCCGTACCCGTTCCTCGTACCCACCTTGTTACCTATCCATTGTCCAACTTATTACACATAAAAATCTTTTCTTTTTCCCTTCAATAATAACCATGACTTCATAATTATAAATTGCTTGAGAAATTTATTTTATATAAAATAACACAATGGGGAAATCCAGGTACGGGGAAGAGCGGGGCGGATATATGCGGGTACAAGGCTGGTCGGGGAGAGGCGGGGCGAGTACGGGGCGAGTACAAGCCTATACCCGTACCCGCCCCATACCCGTGACGGGTATTGAAATGTGTACCCTACCCGTACCCGCATCATCTATACCCATACCCGCCCCAAACGGGGCGGATATCCACAGGTAACAGGTTTTACCCGCTCCATTGCCATCCCTACTTACCGTGATGCAATTGCCCCAACTTCTTCCCCTGTACTTATGAGCTTCCTTACGACCCGGATCCATAATATTGTCTTCCTCCTGAGTTACTATCATCAAAGGGTATTATGGAAGAAAAGGAAAAACAAGGAAGAGGAGGGAGAGAGCACAAAAAGAAGACGAAGAAGGTGAAGATAAAACACAAGAAGATTGTGAAACTATAGAATTCCAACATGCTCAACAAAGTACAAGTGAGCATGATCCGTGTGATATAGATTCTACAAGGGGAGACTCCAAATATTGATTTTATCCTACATGAAGAGCTTGTTAAGTCAACATCCCTTAAAGAGAAGTTCTGCATTTCATCCCAGACAAGCCTCGCACGCAGAGGTATGTTTGCTACAGTTTTCTTTTTCCTACATTTGTTTAAAACTCGTGCTCGAGTTTTATTGAATGATGGGGGAGTTATTGCAGCATGGAAAAAGAATATAAAAGATTTGATATTTTATTAGATTTCGATAGACTAATTGATAGGAGTAGATTCGAATACATCTTTTTAGCCAATAGGATATTTTTTAGTTATTAATGGTTTTCTTTACTTAAAGAAGTAGTTCTTAGTTTATTTCATATTTATCTCTTTGATTCTCCAATACGGTTTAGCTTCTCTATAAATATAGCTTTGTAATTCACTAATTTTCAATTCTGAAGAACAAATTTGAGTTGAGATTCAGTGTAGCAAGTTGTCCTCTATCAGTAAGTCTTAAATGGGCTTCGTAGATCTGCATATAAGACAAATGAAAGAAAGTGCTCCACATACCACCCAAAACTAGAAACTAGCACCCATTACGAAAAAAGGGACAAGAAAGGTTGTACATGTAGAAACAAAATAAATAGAAAAAGCACTTTATGCCTTCTTAGTGCTACAATACAACAAATGTCCATTTATTAAAATATCAAGACTAACACCAACGATATTATAAATAATACCAATCCTAAACTAGCCAATGCTGTTTAAAACGCCCTGAAGTAGAAGCAATTCTCTCATTCATGCTTGAGTCAGTACTTTGCCACAAAGGCAAACAAAAAACAAAAGAAGGGACCCCATAATTAGTTATCTAAATAAAAGAACCCAGCTTTGCAATACATAATAAATGATTATAGATACTTACGCTCAATCTAGCATCCAAAGCAATACATTGTCTATGAAATACAAGGTCATCCAACTCCTCATATATAATGTGGAATTTCTCTCCACAAAATTATCCTTCAATCTCCTATGACCATTGTTCGGATGAGCCATGAAATCAAATTTAAATTTTCTTGGAAAAAATTATTGATTGTGTGCTTCTTTTATCAACCCTTTAACCACCATTATTTGCTCAACCAATAACCATCATATTCACCATCACAACTTAATTCATTGAAGGTGTAAGAATTGGAAGCAACAAGCTATGATATAAACGTCCAAAGCATAGAAAGGAATGGTGGCTAAAGCCAAGTAAATGCGGATAAAATTACCTCAGTGGAATCATCATACTGCTTTTTAGAGCTTTGTGATGCAGAATTCTTTCTTCGATCCTTTTCCAATATCTCATCTACTGAGCCTTTAATAAGTTCCCTAGATGGTGTTTGTGAAGTTGCATGATCCACCTGGCCATTTTCCCCTTTGTTGGCCTGTCCATTCGCTCCTGAGGATGCTATATCCTTTATAATTTGCCCATTTCCACTTAGTCTATCTGAAGCATCGGTCTTCCTAGATTTAGAATATTTAGTTCCTTCTTCAATTTGACCATTTTCCTTATTCACGGAAAGAAACTTCTTTCTTTTCTTCAATTCCTTTTTTGTTGCATCGCTTTCACCTTTTGGACTCTGGAGATTCTCCTTCATGGACTGCCTCTCCTCCTCTATTATCTCTATTGCCCCAACAGAGGAATCATTGGAAACTAGAGCCTTTTCCTTCTGTTTTTTACTTTTATGTTTATCTTTTTTCTCTTCTAGACAAACGTGATCATCTTTCTCTAGTTTTTTCCCTTCCACCTGAGGCACCTGTGAAGATTTTTTTTATGTAAATCATCATTTGGAGAGTCCAATCAAAAATTATTTTTCTTCTTCTTGTCCTTGGACTTCTTCACATATTCAGTAGCATGTTCAAATGCTTCTAAGAAAGTTTTTTTATTATTGTGATCAGTGAAATCATTTCTGCTTACCTTCTTCTTGGATTTAATGTTGACATCATTAGCCACATTATTTTCTACATTCTCCCCAAAGGCTTTTGCAAATCCAGCAAGCTCGCCAGCATCTTTTACTTTTTTATCAAGACATTCATCACTTCTTTTTTTCTTCTTTCTTTCCACGGTTTCTATAGGAGTAACATGGTTTGCATCTCCATCTCCCTCTTTGATGCCTGCAATCGATCAAGGATTCTCAGACATCCTGGGTGGATACATTTTGAGATGCTATACAAAACAAAAGGCTACCAAAGATAGAAAGGCAGAGGATTAAAAAGGAAAACAGCAGAGCAGTAGAAAACATTGCAGCTTCACTTACTACATAGACCTTGCTCTTTGATGGCCTTTGAATCTGCAGTGATAGTAGTGCTGCAACCACAGAAGATTAATATGCATCAGACTTGATTGAGCATCATAAAGTGGCTGTTTCAATGTTTTACCAGGAAGATCCTATATTGTTGATCAACTTCTTTGTGGAAAACCGGGACAAATCAGTCAGTCACTAATACGCTCAATCAAGACACACTGACCTAAATCCTTCACATGAGGACAACTTTGTGACTCACTGTCACAAACAGGGTGGGAACAAATAGAGTTCACACAGCTATATACGTTCCTAAACATCAACTCAAAAAAGGGAGTTCGATTCAGCTTAAGTGAAAACATCACTGGATTCCTTATCAAAAGCTGAGGGTCATAAGGAGTACATAATATACAACCTACCACACACGTAGATACTCATAACACATCTTTTCCAAGTTAAGCTGACAAGTTTTCCAGCTGTCCTTCTGCAACAAGTGCAACAAATGATTTTTATTACGTAAATCATGTAAAGTTATAGATAAAGAACATAAAATAAATGTTGCACAAGAAGAAAAAGAAATATCACTAAAAAGAAAATTTATGCAATAAGATTGATGCACTTGTGATAGTGCATAGAGGCTTTCCTTTTCTGTTATTTCTCCGTTTTTGCTTCGGATATTTAGGGATGAGGGAGAAGATATTAAGAGAAACTAGAATCAAATGCAGGTATGACATCTAAAAGGATGAAGCACCCAAGGAAAAAACCCTTCTTGGACCAAATTTAGATTTCACTCAAATTAGGAAAATATTGATAACAAAAAATCATAAACCAGAAAATCATTCCAAAACCTAGCTTTTAGTTGCCACAAAAAAAAAAAAAAAAAAGAAACCAAAAACTGCAAACAAAAAACAATAACAAACAAGCCCTCAAATTCGTCGTACTTCCTAATATTTAAGGTACAAAAGAATGACACAAATACAATCATGCTTCCAGGGATACCCTTGCGCCAACTTCTAAACCTAATATCATCCATGCAATAATATATAAGGGATTCCCTCAAAGCCACTAAATTAGAATATAGCTAACATAAGTCAGAGAGCTTATCTCATCATTAATATGCCACGCCTTCTCCTAAAAATCAAACCCTACTACACTTACACTTGGTAAGATTGTTATAATCAATGCATTGGCTTCATTTTCTTATGTGGTTTAACCAAAGAACGAGCTAAAACCTTTACAACGCTCACAAGTTGAGTACAATTATTTTGGGGTTCAAGTCAGTGAAGTCAATATTGAATTCCAATTCCTTTTCCTATCCAAAGAACTGGAATGTATGATTTCTAGTAAAACTCAATTTCATTGAATTAAGCAGTACAGTTGAACCAAATGGAATAACTGGAATTGACTTAAGTCCCCTTTTGGTCACTAAAGTGACAAAAAATGGACCTTTTGGTCACCCAAGTCAAATTTTGGAAGATTTAGTCACCAAACTCTTAATAAAAGTCCTTTTCAGTCACCCAAGTGATTTAAAATGGACAAATTGGTCATCCAAGTTAAATTTTAGAAGACTTAGTCATCTACCTCATAATAAAACTTTCATTTAGTCACTCAAATGGTTTAAAATAGACAAGTTCGTCACCCAAGTAATAATTTGGAAAATTTTATCGTCCAACTTTAAATGCACCAGTTTGTTACAAATAGAACATAGACTTTAAAAAGCAAATAAGAAAACCAATTAAATAAATAAGTCAAAAACATAATTAAATTAGTTATTTTTCATTTGGATGAAAATATTTTCTCACTTCTAAATCAGTTGAGGGATGAAAATGAGTTGTCATTTAAAGTTCGGTGATAAAATATTTTAAATTATTACTTGGGTAACCTACTTGCTCAATGTAAACTACTTTGGTGACTAAATGATACTTTTATTACAAGTTGGATGACTAAATTTTCCAAATTTTAACTTGGGTGACCAATTTGTTCATTTTAAATCACTTAGGTGACTAAAATGAACTTTTATTAGAAGTTTAGTGATTAGATGTTCTAAAATTTGACTTTGATGACCATGGCCACTTTGGTGACCAAAAGAGGGCTTAAGTCAATTGGAATTATGGACCCCAAATCCAATTTCAACCCCATTTCCGAATTCCCACCATGCACGAAACAAACATAAAGAGGGACGGGGAAGTTCCATTCATTAAAGCATCCTTTTGCCCTCCAATATAATCTCCTATTTATAACTAAAACTAGGGGGTTGAATGCAAATATGAGAAAATGCCTAAAATTTAATATGAAAGCAGATATTAAAATCAACAGTTCTACATTACTCTAATCATTTTCATATTTAGGGATGTATCAACCACAGTGGAGAAGAAAGTCATGACATGCAAAAACGTAAAGGTAAAATACAACCTCAATATTTGCTTCTTTGCGGAACTTTTTGAGAGTTTTGGCGAAGAAATTTCTTTCAAGGAAGTGACAAATTGATTGGATAAGAAGACCTCTATCTTCTGGAGTTAAAGATACATTTTCACTGCTGAAACTGCCATTGTTGCCTCCGTTTTTACCAACTTTGTGCTTCATGATTTGATTCGATAATGATGACAGCAAAACCTGACGGGGTTTCAAAATTGTAGCACTAGAAATGGTGGCTACCTCTCCCTCACTCTTCTTCTTACTATCAAGCATGTAGTTGCCACTGTGTTGTAAAAAAAAAAAAAATTATTCATGTGCTAGGCATGCGATTGACGACGACGACAACAACAACAAAAACACCAACCAACCAACCTAGTGCCCCAAGGGCTCCCACCTGAGCAGGGTCTGGGCGCGGTGAGAGGTAAGCAGCCTTATCCCTTGAAGATGCTACCCTCAAGAGAGATTGTATCCACGAGAAGTCTATATAATGTACAAATCTTAAGCCTATATTTGTAAACCATATTAAAATAAAAATTTTTCATTAAATAACGAATTATAAAGCTATATTTGAGAAAGGGTATTCATTTCTTGATCAAGGCTTTAGTAACTCTACAGCTATATATGAATAAGATGCTAAAAATGATTAATCATGCGGGAAGTCTACATCATTCTTTGTTCCTAAGTAAGAAATGTTCTGGAAAAGTCAATTAAGCCATCTACTATGACAAGTCAAATGATTCTATAGTAATTGACTATATAGGTCCTCTTCTGCCTTGATTGGGGATGGCGTTGTCCATGATATCTAAAGCTAACACAGCCATAGCCACAATTTGACTAAGGCCAAGTATTCTTAGTCTTCAAAAACTTGGATTAGTCCATAATGAGTAGATTTTCTATTTTGGAATGTAAAATTAGTTTTTTGGGCTTAAATAGTAGTTTCCAAGGCATGAGTGATTTATGCAACTATCAACAATGATATAAAAATTAGATCTTCACAAACAACTTTTGGTAAAATGTACAAATATGATGGTGTTCATAAATCTGTCTTTTACTTTATAAAAGGTGCAATTGAAATGAAATCAAACCCAAACGAAAAAAAACGAAATCAAACCCTAAACGAAGTAGAAAGAAATCAAATTAAATTAAATCCTAAATAAAATCAAACGAAATCAAACCCTCAACGTAATCGAATGAAATCAAACCCTAAAGGAAATAAAACAAAATCAAATCCTAAACGAAATATGATACCAATCTACTCAATCAACACTCAACCAATGCAATAATTGGGCCTACGAGGCAGTAATTGGGCTTCCCCATTGGTATTTGTATTACTATAGTATGGATATAAGCTCCTTCAATGGAGATTTACAAGAGAAAGAGGGAGAAAAGACATAGAAGAGAGTTAGAGGGAGGAAGTAGGGTACACTCATCAACATGGGATATTTATAGAAAGCAATAGAAACCATCTAGAAAATATCTTAGTAAAATATCTTGAGCTGATGTGGCCAGCTCACAGTTGAAGAGAGACGTGGGAAGCAGATTGGTGACAAGTGAAGTAGATGATGGCGCGTAGCAGCAGGCGCCAAGGATGGGATTAGCTTATGTTCGTACCAATGTCGCCCCCTTGAGAAGATCCTCGTCCTCGAGGATCGAATTAAGGGAAACGAAGCTAGAAGTCATGAAGGAACTCCCAAGTTACATCGTCTGGAGATTGGCACACCCATTGAACCAAGACTTGAGTGGCAGCTAGGCGACGGCGCTTGACCAGCCTGCGGTCAAGGATGGCGAAAGGCTCGGCTGGAGCGGCAACCAGGGGCCAAACCTCTGGTAAGGGGGTGCTAGAGGCGGGAACCAAAAAACACTTCTTCAGGAGGGAAACATGTATGGTATGGTGGATGAAAGCGTGAGCCGGCAAATCAAGGCAGTAAGCCACAGCACCAACTTTATCAATGATCTGAAACGGACCATAGAACCATGGGGCGAGCTTGTGGAAGCGGCGGGCCTACTTGTTGTCAACCCGATGACGGTCAGCTTGTTGTTTCATGCGGTTCTGAGCACAGAACAAATGGTGCCAAAGACGGGCTATAGTATCTTCGCGAGCAGAAAGAGTGCGATCCACGACATAAACAGGTGACTCACTAAGTAAGGGAGATGAACCGGGGGTAGTTGGCCATAGAGGAGCTCAAATGGAGTGGACTGTGCAAAGGACTGGAATGAAGTATTGTACCACCATTCCGCTAAAGGAAGACACTAAGTCCGAAGCAGGGGCTAGTCAATAATCATGCAGTGTAAGTAAGTTTCCAAACAGCGATTGAGGACCTCTGTTTGGCCATCGGACTACGGATGGTATGATGATGAAAGGTTGAGGTGAGTGCCCAACCGAGAGAAAAGTTCACAAAAGAGGCTTGTGAAAATAGGGTCACGGTCACTGAGGAATGTTTCGGGGAGACCATGAAGACGGTAGATGTGATCCAGGAAGAGCTTTGCAACACTAGCAGCGGTGTATGGGTGAGTGTATGAGAGGAAATGGACGTACTTTGTTAAACGGTCCACCACGACCAACATAACCGAGCAACCCTAAGAAGGGGGAAGGCCTTCGATGAAGTCCAAGGAAATACTGTTCCATACAAAAGTCGGAACCAGGAGAGGTTGGAGAAGTCCAGCAGGGGTGGATGTATCATATTTCTGGCGTTGGCAGACGGGACATTGGCGAATATAAGATTGGATGTCATGGTGGAGATCCTTCCGGTAGAACAACGGGTGGATGCGACGATAAGTAGCATCAATGCCAAAATGCCCACCCTGGGCGGAGTCATGAAGCTAGAGGAGGATATCTTGGCGAAGACGTGTGTTATCACCAACAACTAGGCAACCATTGTAGCATAACTGACCCTGGCGCCAAGAATAACGAGGGTGGGAAAGAGGTTCTGTTAGCTTATCGGTGATGATACCCACCAAAACACGGTCGGGAGACCAAGACGCCTTCAATCAATTTAAAAAGTCAGAAGAGATAGAAGAGAGAGCCATGCAAAGGACCTCGGATCCGGAAAGGCGAGAGAGAGCATCAGCGGCTCGGTTTTCAAAACCCTTCTTATATATGATATCATAATCCAAGCCAATCAAGCGGAAAAGCCATAAATGCTACAAAGAAGTAGATAGGCGTTGTTCCAACAAGAATTTGAGGCTCTGCTGATCGGTGCGAATGATAAAATGCCGTCCCGTAACATACTGTTCCCACTTCTCGACAGCGAAGACAACAGCAAGTAATTCGCGTTCATAAACCGAGGGGCCCCGATGGCGGGGTGCGAGAGTCCGGCTCATATAAGCTATTGACCTGCCGCCTTGGCATCCGTTTCGATGATAAAGGGCTGAGAAAAGTCGGGAAGGGCGAGAACTGGGGCTGAAGTAAGGGCATATGCTTCAAACAGCCAAAGGCGAGTTCAGCTTCCGAATTCCAAAAGAAGTTATCTTTCTTCAGTAAGTCAATCAAGGGCCTGGCCATGGCGCCATAACAAGCAATGAAACGGCGGTAGTGCCCTGAAAGTCCCAAAAATCAGCAGAGCTGTTTTAAAGATTGAGGACGCGGCCAATTGGCGACGGCTTCCAGCTATTTGGGATCAACGGAGACACCTTCCTTAGAAATGAAATGCCCCCAATACTCAATGCGAGAGGCGCCAAACGTGCACTTGGCGCGACTAGTAGTGAGCTGATTGTGGCGGAGGACGCCAAGAACCACACGGATGTGATCCAAGTGAGTGGTCCAAGTGCTGCTGTAATTCAATATGTCGTCAAAAAAGACAAGGACGAACTAGCATAGAAAAGGTCAAAACAAATCATTCATGAGACTCTAAAAAGTTGACGGGGCGCATTTGATAACCCAAGGCGCATCACAATGAATTCTTAATGACCGGAGTGGGTCCGAAAAGCGGTTTTGGGAATATCCTCAGTAGACGTCCAAATTTGCCAGTAACCGGATTTGAGATCGATCTTGGAGAAGAATGCAGCATCGCCAAGCTCATCCAAGAGCTCCTCAACGATGGGTATCGGGAATTTGTCTTTGATGGTCATTTTGTTGAGTGCCCTGTAATCAACGCATAGGCGCCACGACCCGTCCTGCTTTTTGACAAGGACGACGGGAGATGCGTAAGGAGAATTGTTGTTCTGAATGACCCCGGCAAGCAACATTTCCTTGATCAGAGAATCAATGATATCCTTCTGAAAAGGGGGTACCGATACGGGCGAATGTTAACCGAGTTACTGCCTTCCTTAAGTGGAATGCGATGATCAAAAGATTGGCGTGACAAGGGAAGTCCAGGTGAAGTGTCAAAGGCGTCAACGAACTCAGTAAGCAGGGCACAAAGCTCAAGTGGAGCTTCGTCAGTAGGCGGATCAGTGTGAACCGAGAAACAAAAGGCGGGTTCAGTTGGCGGGGCCACTGAAATAGCATAGAACGAAGCGGATGATAAGAGAAGCGCAGATAGCGTGTTCTCCGTTATAGCCTTTAGCGGGGTTGGGCGGATCCCCCGGAGAGTGTATCGCTGACCATGTAAGCTGAAAGACATGCGGAGTTCGGAAAAATTCTAGAGGACGTCTCCCAAAGTGCGAAGCCACTGAATATCGAGGACCATATCGCAGCCGAATGCGGAATGAGTAACATGTAAGATTGGAAGGCGGCATCCTGGAGATGCCAACAGAAATTGCGGCAAATGCCCGTGCAGACTAGGGGTTTGCCATCAGCGACGGTAACAGATGGGCGATTGGCGGCATCAATGGTGCAACCCAGCATCTTGGCTAACCCGGCATCCCAGAAGTTATGGGTACTGCCACTATCAATAAGGATGCTCAAAGTGCGGCAAGGATGGTGACCCTGCAAACGCATCGTCTGACAATGCAGGACCCCTTCGAGAGCATGGATCGAAATGTGCGGATCAAAAACCAGGTCTAGGTCGGGGTCTAGGGAAGTGATGATAGCAGATTGCGGATCCTCTTCATCCGTCTCAAGCCAAAACACACGAGCTCGATTGCGCATGGCGCATTGACGGCCCGAGGTAAAACGTTCCCGGCAATAAAAACACAGATTACAAGTGCGGAGATCATCCAATTCAGTGGGTGCTAAACTGAGTTGACCCCGAGGGGGAGATCTAGGCGTGGCGCCTGGGGCAGGTAACAAACGGGCGGGTGACCTTGGGGGTGGGAGGGCAGGTCACACACGAGATGGACCCGGTAAGGGAAATAACAGAGTAGATTTCAGTGGGCTTTTCCCGGTAATGCGATCCATATAAGTATAGTTATGCTCTTGTTGCTTAACAAGCGTAACGGCATCATGTATAGACCGCGGTTTGAGCATAAGTACTTGACCCGCAATATCCTCTCTCAATCCGCCTAAAAGGATGTGAGTCATTTGGTCCTCATTCAACCCACAGCGGTTTACTAATGCCTCAAATTTACTTATGAAGGCATCAACACTACCCTCTTGCAGAAGTCTCATCAAATCGGTTAAGGGATCATTGGCGGATTCCGCGAAGCAAGATCGAATCCGTGGGGCATGGGGATGTAGACACCCAGGGGCCAAGATTTCTCAAAGGAGTTGTGCCACACTTGGGCATCATCCTCCATTGAGACACTAGCTAGCATGACCTTCAACTCCTCCGGAGTTCCATCGAGCACAAAATACCTCTCACATCTTTATAACCACCCATCTACACCCTTACCAATAAACCTCGAGAAATCAACTTTAGTAAATCGGGTGGGGGCTTCGTAGTTACCTCTAGCAAACGCTAGTGCTTGGAAATCAGGAGGCGCCTGACGTGGAGGAGGATGCTGAGGCGGTGGAGGAGCTGGTTCAAGGTTGGCGTCGAGGGTGGTGGTGGGCACGTGACCATCTGAGCCAAGCCGACGTACTAGATTGATAGCGCATCCAATGTCTCACTGATTCTAGCCACGATGTGTTCCAGCATAGTAAAACGCTGCTCGTGAGCCTCTTCCCTTTCTCTCATCGAGACCTGCGATTTGGTCCCTTCAGCCATGGCAGCCATGATCCGGTGGTTTGGAGGAATGAACGGCAACAACGGGGATGATGAACTTGCTCCGGTGGTGGTGAAATTGGCCAAGGAAGGAGTGCTCCGATACCAATTGATACAAATCTACTCAACCGATGCAATAATTGGGCCTACGAGGCAGTAATTGGGCTGCCCCATTTGTATTTGTATTACTATAGTATGGGTATAAACTCCTTCAATGAAGATTTACAAGAGAAAGAGGGAGAAAAGACATAGAAGAGAGTTAGAGGGAGGAAGAAGGGTACATGGGAAGCCCTAAAATAACTAACTCCCCTATTTATAGAAAGCAATAGAAAACATCTAGAAAATATCTTAGTAAAATATCTGGAGCTGATGTGGCCAGCTCACAGTTAAAGAGAGACACGGGAAGCAAATTGGAAACAAGAGGAGCAGATGATGGCGGGTAGCAGCAGGCACCAAGGATGGGATTAGCTTATGTTCGTATCAGAATCAAACAAATCAAACCCTGAACGAAGTAGAACAGAATCAAACCCAGAACGAATCAAACCCTAAACATAATCGAACGAGATTACACCCTAAACGAAATCAAACCCTAAACAAAACCGAACAAATCAAACCCTGAACTTAGTAGAACGGAATCAAACCCTAAACGGAATCGAACGAAATGAAACCCCAAGCAATATCAAATCCTAACAAAGTTCAACGAAATCAAACCCTAAACAAAATCAAACTCTAAACGAAGTCTAACCTAATCCAATCCAAAACGAAATCAAAATCTAAACGAAGTCAAACAAAATCCAAACCCAAACAAAATCGAACGAAATCAAACCATAAACCAAAACGAAATTCCGACAGTAAAGACGAAACGAAAGTCCAACACTAACCCCCAGACCGAGTGGTCGGCGAAGATTTGCGACGCAGTAGTGTGGGTCAGTCGGCGTGCAGTTTGTGCGCTGAGAACGAAAGCCCTAGGGGGACTCGAGAGGGCGAACACTTAAGATATAATATAATTTTTTTTTTTTTTTTTTTTTTTTACTTGGTAAAGCCAGCAGAGGGGGGTACACTAGTGGGGATTCGAACCCCGGTGCTCCTACTTGGCAACCGGGAATCCAATCACTAGGCTATAAGCCTCAAGCTCTATATAATATTACTAATCATTATTATTTGTTGTAAATACTAATTATTCTTCCGTTACAATTTTTATAGTCAAATTTAAATATTATTAAATATTCTAAAAAATTGAAAATTATGTAAAATATATATGTGTGTGTGTGTGTGTGTGTATATATATATATAATTGGGTCCCGATCATTGATAATGGTTTTCGGAAGACCATGAAGGCGGTAGATCTGATCCAGGAACAGTTGAGCAACAGTGATAGTCGAGTAGGGATGATGAAGAGACATGAAATGAGCATACTTTGTGGGAAGATCAACCACGACTAAAATAACGGAGTGACCTTCAGAAGGCCATAACCCTTCTATGAAGTCAAGTGACACACTGTTCCAAACCAAAAGCGGGAACTGGAAAGGGTTAGAGAAGGCTAGTTGGGGCGAGTGTTTCATACTTGTTCTGTTGGCAAATGGTGCATTGGCGGATGCAGTGTGTAATATCACAATGAAGTCCCTTCCAATAGAATAAGGTGCAAATGCGGCGATAAGTGGTGTCGACGCCAGAGCGCCCTCCTTGAGCGGAGTCATGAAGCCAAATAAGAATGTCTTGGCAGAGCTTGGCATCGTCGCCTACAACAAGTCTGCCATTGTACCGCAGGTGGCCTTGGCCCCATGTATACCAAGGATGAGATAGAGGCTTGGCCATCTTCACGGAGATGATAATCATGCTGTAGAAGGTCTTCGGTGGTTGTTGTTTAGCTTTTGACAATCCAAGCTTGTTTTGATTAGTTGCTGGTTCGTTGTCTTAATCTTCTGTTGTGTTAGGTTTGAGCTGATAGTTTGGCGCCAAGTCTTGTATTAGTCGGTTAAGTAAGTCAAGTGATGGTCAAATGTGGCGGTTGAGCTAGTTGTTGGTCAGTTGGATCTTGTCTTGATACATTATAACTAGATTTCTATAAGTAGTAGGCTTAAGTGTAAGATTCATCATTCAATGAAATGCAACCTAATCTCTTTGAGATATTTCCTCTCTCTCATCTAATTCTCTCTCTAATTTCTCATCTCCTTCACTTCTTTTCTCATCTAAACTCTCTCTTTCACAAGGTTAGACTTCTAGTTCAACTAGAGGCTTAACAATTGGTATCAGATCCTCGTTTTAGGCTATCAATTAAGTTGAATTACTTCAATTTGATTGTTTATGCTTAGATCAAGGTGATTTTGATCATTTGCTTGATAAATCAGAGCTGGCGAAGTGCAAGAATCAGCAATTAGCAATGTCTAGTGGTGTTGCTACGCGATCAGGAGCTGGAGTTGGAAATCCAGCTACATTTGTTGATCCTAATGTCTCCTATGCTGCAGCGGTTGGTGCAAATGCAGCAAGAGAGGTATAATTTGTTACGCATGATCAGCTGTCATTGTAGATGGATCTAATGTTCAATCGGAATCAGCAGCAGAGCCAAGAGGATAAAGATCAAATGCTTCAACAGATGAGGTAGGTTCTAAGAGAAAACGATCAAAGGAATGAAGGCCTAATGTCTCAACAACTGCAAGGTTTTGAGGAAAAGATAGCTGGTCGTGTTAATCAGCTAGCTCAAGAGTTTGAGGAAAGGATCAAAGATAGGTTGAATCAACAGACACAGAACATTGAAGAGAAGTTCAATGAGTTGCGCAACCAATTCGATAGGCAAAATGTGTCATCTGCTCCTGAACCTCTAATTCCTGCTAGTCTGTTACACATAAATCAACAGAGGAGGCTTCCTGATGAGGTGAATCCTCAAATGCCAAATGTTGCTGCTAGACCTCAAGATTGTGCTCAAGTGGCTTCTGTTAGATCTCAAGATCAGATTCAAGAAGCTGAGGTAACTGCCAGAGCATAAGATCATCCATCTGATCAAGTTCAGTCACAAGCTACCAGTTAATTCCAAGACAGAATGATCGACCTCCTAATCATCCAATTCACTTCAAATCTGCCAATTCTAATGCTGAACAGCTTGATCGTCCACATGATCAATGGCACCAGCAACATTCAGGAAGTAATGATACTTCATCCAATAACAGAAGTAGTGGTTACAGGCAGCTAAGAGTTCAGATAGATCCTTTCGATGGGAAGTAACCTCATTCATGACTGAGAAGATGCAATCGTTATTTCCATTTCTACCACATTGATGATTCTGAGAAGGTACAGATAGCATCTGTGTATCTTCTGGGAGACCATGAGGTGTGGTTTTACAGTTTGTTGAAGAGCAATCCTACACTTTCTTGGGCTGAATTTGTGAAAGAGCTTCATGAGCAATATGGAGAGGAAGATTCGAGTTATATTGTTGATAGATTTAATAAAGTGATACAAGAAACTTTGGTGAAGGAGTATATGACAAGGTTTGAGAACCTTAGAGCCAGCATGATAACTGCCTATCCTCAAGCTACTGAGTCATACTATGTCTTAAGCTTCATAAGTGGCTTAAAGCCGAAAGTTAAGAACCTTGTTAAGGCTGTTGATTTTACAACACTGTCTAAGGCTTATGCTAAGGCCAAGCTGTTTGAGGCAACAGTTCTTGCTTCAAATGAAGGATCAAGGTATCATGGAAGCAGTTTTAAGCAACAGAAAGGGGCTGTTAAGTCTAAGGCTAGTCAATCTAGAGAGAAGAAGCCACAAAGGCTTTGTTTCAAGTGCAATCAACCTTATCAATTTGACCATAAATGCAACCCAAAATTCCTCATGTCAGCTAGGGGAAAGAGTGCTAAGGAATTGTCTAGTAGTGAAGAATCTGAAATGGATAATGATAGTTCAGAACAAGAGTCACTAGAGGAACTTAGTGAAGATGAAGTTGGAATTTCTATGAAAGCATTAACTGGCAATGGAACTCATAACACTATAAGGATCAAGGGGAAAGTAGGAAAAGATCAATCATAATTTTGATTGATAGTGGGAGCACCCATAGTTTTGTTAATCCAAAAGTGGTGAAGAAGGTGGGACATGAAGTAATCAAGACACATCCTTTGGCATTGACAGTTGCAGATAGGAATTCAGTGTTCACTCAGAACAAATGCCAAGGATCCCAGTGGTTGATGCTAGACCGCAAGTTTGATTATGACTTCAGGATCTTGCCTTTGGGTGGATGTGACATGATCCTTGGGGTAGATTGGATGAGATCTTATAGTCCAATTCTCTTCGACTTTGCTAAGTTGACATTCTCATTTGAGATTCAAGGATCTAAAGTCACTTTGCAACGTATGGCAGATCAGGCTCAATTACAGACTATAAATGGCAAGAAATTGGAGAAAGGATTCAAGAAATGTGCTTACCAGTGGGTAGGACAATTGTTTGCTATATCTCCAACTGAAGTGGTGAAGATTACTCAGCCTGAAGTTCAGGCAGTGATAGAGGAATTCGAAGATTTGTTTGAATTGCCCAAGGCCTTACCTCCTAAGAGGAGCTTGGATCATGCTATCCCTCTCAAGTCTGATGCAAAACCTATGAAGTTAAGACCATACAACTATCCTCATGCTCAAAAGACAGAAATTGAGAAGCAGGTGGATGAGTTACTCAAGACAAGTTTCATAAGGCAGAGTCATAGCCCTTTTGCTTCTCTTGTAATCCTTGTTAAGAAGAAAGATGGAACAACAAGGATGTGCATAGACTACAGACAGCTAAATTCAATGACAATGAAGGATAAGTTTCCAATTCCTATCATAGATGACTTGCTTGATGAATTACATGGAGCACAGGTCTTCTCTAAACTGGATTTGAGGCAAGGCTATCACAAAATCAAAGTGTTGGAGCAAGATGTGTATAAAACTCAGAACACATCATGGGCACTTTGAATTTGTGGTCTTGCCATTTAAACTGACCAATGCTCTAGCTACCTTCCAGGCTCTTATGAATGATGTTTTCAAGCATTTCTTGAGGAAGTTTGTATTGGTATTCTTCAATGACATTCTGATTTACAGCACCTCACTTGAAGAACATCTGAAGCATTTAAGGGAAGTGTTCTTGGTCATGCGCAAGCACAAGTCATTTGCCAAATTAGCTAAGTGTTCCTTTGCTCAAATGCATTGAGAGTATTTGGTCCATGTGATATCTTATTAAGGAGTCTCTACTGATCCTTCCAAGGTGCAAGCTATGGTGGATTGGCCTGTACCTGTGACTTTGAAGCAGTTGAGAGGATTTTTGGGCTTGACGGGTTATTATCGCAAGTTTGTTGCTAACTATGGAGCTATGGCCAAACCTCTAACTGAATTGTTGAAGAAGGATTCCTTTAAGTGGTCAGACAAAGCTCAAGAAGCATTCGAAGCCTTGAAGTCTGCAATGTGTAAGGCACCCATTCTAGCAATGCTTGACTTCACTTTGAGATTCATCCTAGAAACAAATGCTAGTGGAAGTGGAATTGGGGCTATTCTGTCTAAAGAAGGGAAGCCAATAGCTTACCTCAGCCAAGCTTTGAGTCCTAAGCACCAAGTTTTATCCACTTATGAAAAGGAGTACCTCGCAATTCTGCTTGCTGTTGATAAGTGGAGGCATTACTTGAATGGGCATCATTTCACAATTAAGACAGATAATCAAAGTTTGAAACATCTTTTGAAGCATAAAATTGTTACAAGAATCTAGAAGAAAGGATTAATGAAGATGTTGGGGCTTGATTATGACATTGAATGCAAGAAAGGGAAAGATAATGCTACAACTGATGCATTATCTCAAAGATTGGAAGATTGTGGGTTAGTATTTTGTGGAGTAGTATCAATTGCACTTCCAGCTTGGGTTGATAATGTATATAAGTCCTATGAAGATGATCTTTTAGCACAAGAATGCATTACTGCTTTCAAGTGAGCAAGACTGGCAGTGAAGCCACTGATGCAGAGGTGTCTGTTGTGAAAGGACTTATTAGATTGAAGGGCAAGTTGTATATTGGCTCTTCCACTGATTTAAGACAACAAATCATTAGTGCCTCACATCAGTCAGCATGGGGAGGACACTCTGGAGTTGAAGGCACCTACCAAAGGTTTCAAGCTTGTTTCTGTTAGACAGGCATGAAGAAGGCAGTTGCTGATTTTGTTCAAACTTGTGAGGCTTGGCAAAACATTAGCATGGACTTTATTGAAGGTTTGCCCAAGTCAGAAGGAAAGGAGGTTATATGGGTTGTGGTCGATCGATTCACCAAATTCAGTCATTTCATTGGCTTGGCAAGACCAGTAACAGCTACGAAATTAGCTAAGAGGTTCTTAGACAACATCTATAAGTTACATGGGTTGCCTCAATCTATTGTATCAGATCATGAAAGGATCTTTACTAGCCATTTCTGTAAAGAATTGTTCAACTTGATGGGAACAACCTTGGCTCTTAGTTCATCATACCATCCCCAAACCGATGGACAAATTTAAAGAGTCAATCAATGCATAGAGCAATACTTTAGGGGTATGGTGTTCGATCATTTCAAGGTGTGGAGTAAGTGGCTATCTTTGGTGGAGTATTGGTACAATACTTATGCTCATGCTTCCACTGGAACTACTCCATTCAAAGCTCTCTATGGCTATGATCCCCCAACACCATTGATGTTGCAAGGCATTGTGTCAACCGCACCTGAAGTGGCTGATTTACTTCAGTAGAGGAGGCAATTGATGCAAGTGTTGAAGGACAATCTCCATCAAGCACAAGCTAGAATGAAGTTTTATGCAAATAAGAAGCGTGTGGACAGAAATTTTGAAGTTGGAGACATGGTTTATCTGAAGTTACAGCCTTACAGACAATCAACCATGGCTGTGAGGAGGAATCTGAAGTTGTGCGCTAGGCTCTTTGGACCATACAAGATCTTAGAAAAGATTGGCAAAGTAGGTTAGAAGCTGGACTTACCACCTAACTCTTACATTCATCCTGATTTTCATGTGTCCTTCCTCAAGAAACAGGTGCAGAGAGGTTGTGAAAGCTCAATTCAACCTCCTAACACAGCCTCAAATGGAGCTATTTTGCTGGAACCTATTGCTGTGCTTGATTCTCGCAAGTTGAAAGATGGTGACAGAGTCAAACAAGAGGTTCTAGTGCAGTGGGCCAATCTGGATGACAAATTTTCGACTTGGGAGGAGCTTCAATTCTTGAAGAGTCAATTTCCTAGCTTCCATTTTTGAGGAAAAGAATGTTTTCAAGAGGAGGGAAATGTCATGATCATGCTGCAGAAGGTCTTTGGTGGTTTCTTTTTAGCTTTTGATAATTGAAGCTTGTTTTGATTAGTTGCTGGTTTGTTGTCTTAGTCGCTTGCTGTGTTAGGTTTGAACTGATAGTTTGGCGCCAAGTCTTGTATTAGTCGGTTAAGTAAGTCAAGTGATGGTCAGATGTGGCAACTGAGCTAGTTGTTAGTTGGTTGGATCTTGTCTTGATACATTGTAACTAGATTTCTATAAGTAGTAGTCTTAAGTGTAAGATTCATCATTCAATGAAATACAACCTAATCTCTTTGAGATATTTTCTCTCTCATCTAATTCTCTTTCTAATTTCTCATCTCTTTCACTTCTTGTTTCCTCTAAACTCTCTCTTTCAGAAGGTTAGACTTCTAGTTCAACTAGAAGCTTAATATGATAGTGGCCAAAACAAGGTCTTTGGCCTAAGAGTCGATCAGGCGTTGTAAAAAATGGAGGAGATCGATGATAATGCCATGCATAAAACTTCTATTTTGGAAAGGCGAGAGAGGGCGTCAGCGGCTCGATTCTCGGCTCCCTGTTTGTAAACGATGTCATAATCAAGCCCAATTAGGCGAGAGAGCCAGAGGTGTTGAAGGGAAGTGGTCAGCCATTGTTCGAGAAGGAACTTTAAACTTTGCTGGTCAGTGCGGATGATAAAATGGCGACCTGTGATATAATGTTCCGACTTTTCAATTGCAAAGACGAGTGCCAACACTTCGTGTTCATAGGCGGAGAGGCCCTGATGGCTGGGAGCTAAAGTGCGACTGATGTAGGCTAAGGGGTGGCCTTATTGCATTAAGAGGGCGCCAATCCCAGTGCCTGAGGCATCATTTTCGATAACAAACACCTTGTGAAGTCGGGAAGAGCAAGGAGCAGGGTTGAAGTGAGGGCATCTTTCAGACGAATGAACGCAGTTTCGGCATCCGGGTTCTAGATGAAGTTATCTTTGGGAAGAAGATCTGTCAATGGGCTAGCAATGGTGCCATATTGGGCAATGAACTAACGGTAATAACTCGAGAGTCCCAAAAATTCCCTAAGCTGTTTTATGTTTGAGGACGTGGTCAATTGGCGACAGCCTCAATCTTTTGTGGGTCAACAGAAACGCCATCTCCGGAGACGAAGTGTCCCAGATATTCAATACGGTGGATACCAAAAGTGCACTTGGACGGTTGGCGGTTAGCTGGTTGGCGCAAAGAACCTCTAGTACCGTTTTCATATAAGAGAGATAAACAGACCACACTGTACTGTATACTAGAATATCATAAAAAAAGTACGAATTTCTGAATATACTGTCGAAAGATGTCATTCATTGAACTCTGAAAAGTGGAAGGGGCATTGGATAGTCCGAATCGCATCACGATGAATTCATAGTGCCCCGAATGAGTTCGAAATGCCGTCTTTTGGACGTCCTGAGCCGCCATGCGAATTTGCCAGTATCCCGACTTAAGATCAATCTTCGAGAAATAGTAAGCACCGCCCAACTCATCAAGCAACTCTTCAACAATCGGAATAGGGAATTTGTCCTTTATGGTCATCTTGTGAAGGGCCCTATAATCCACGCAGAGTTGCCAAGAACAATCCTTCTTCTTGACGAGCACCACAGGAGAGGCGAATGGCGAGTTGTTGTTCTGTATGATGCCGGCATGCAACATTTCCTTGATCACAGAGTCAATCATATCCTTCTGAAAAAGAGGGTAGCGCTATGGTCTGATATTGACTTGGTTGCTACCATCCTTCAATGGAATTCGATGATCAAAGGATGGTCATGAGGGCGGAAGTTTTTTTTGGCAAAAAAAACATCATCGTGTTCGGTAAGTAGTCTTTGCAATTTTGACAGAATAGTTTGATCAGGCTGATCAAGCTGAATTGATAACAGAGAAGGCTTATCAGAGGGGATGGCGACTGTGGCTGCGAAGAATGAAGCCAGGGTAGATAAAACTGAAGATAGAGTGTTATCCTTTACGGTCTTTAGGGAAGGCGAGTGAATACCGCAAAGAATGTAATGTTGCCCTTGGAGGGTGAACTCCATCAGTAGTTCAGAAAAATCCCAAGTAACTTTTCCGGGGGTTCGTAGCCATTGAATGCCGAGAACCATGTCACACCCGGATAACGGAATAACGAGCATGTAGGATGTGAAGGGCGCATCCTGTAGGCGCCAAGAGAAGTTGCAGTAGATACCGGCACAGAAGACCTGTTTACCATTAGCTATAGTGACCGTGGGCAGAATGGTGGGATCAATAGAGTACCCCAGCAGAGGCACAAGAGCGGCGTCAAGAAAGTTGTGGGTGTTGCCACTATCTATAAGTATACTCAAAGAGCGTTTGTGGCATTGGCCCACTACTCTCATAGTTTGGCATTAGGCAATTCCCTCCAATACATGGATGGAGATATGAGGTTCACTGTGCGGGGCTGGGTCCGGGTTCGGATCCACTGTTGTCGCTATAGGATCGGCAGAGATTTCTTTGTCATCTGCTTCCAGCCAGAATACCCAATCACGATTGCGGATAGGGCATTGATGTCCTGGCATGAAGCATTCACAACAATAAAAATAGAGATTCTTAGTGCAAAGATCATCAAGTTTAGCCGATGTCAAGCTTAAAGGGCCCCAGAAGGCGGGTCTGGGTGTGCTTGTTATTGGCGGTAAAAGCCACTAGGGAGGGCGAGGTGGAGGATTAGCAGGAAGCATGCATAATGGACTTGGCATGGGCAATATTGGCAAGGACCTCATAGAGCCCTTGCCGGTTATTTTCTCAAGGTACACACAGTTGCGTTCCTATTGTTTCGCCAACACTGCAGCATCATATATGGTTTGGGGTTGAAACATAAGGACTCCTCCCGATATGTTCTCACGTAACCCGCCTAATAGGACACTGATCTTCTGATCCTTGGTTAGGCCACACTTGTTGATCAATGATTCAAATCTGCCCAAATATTCGCCAACACTTCCCGTTTGCCGGAGCTTCATAAGCTTCGTGAGGGATGTACTAGAAGATTCCATGAACCTTGCTTGGATTCGGCGGGCATACACTTCCCAAGGCACAACCTCATCCCTAGGCCATGATTCTTCAAAGGATTCATGCCATTCTTGGGCGTCCCCTTCTAACGCCACACTAGCATACATGACTTTCTTGTCGTCAGGGGTCCTATCGATAATGAAGTACCTCTCACAACGCTGAATCCGCCCATCTACACCAGTCCCACTAAACTTAGGGAAATCGATCTTCGTAAGGCGAGTTGGGGATTAATAGTTACCTCGCACATTGGCGGGAGGTGTGTTAGTGACTTCGATTCCTCAAGGCGATGGGGGGTAGTAGTGGAGACAGGGGCCGGAGGACGGAGCCTATCATTCACTAGATGAGCTATTCCGACAACTTGCACAGAAATTCCATGAACAATCTCACGCATCTCTTCTTGGAGATCGTTAAACGACCTCTCTATCACGGTGTGGCAGCTGTCATTGGACACCTCCATCTCTCTGATGCTTTCTTCCATTTCTCGCATTGTGACATGAGCTCGAGTTCCTTCTACCATGGCTGAATCTGGACTGAGCTCGAAAAAAATTTTAGGGGCCAAGGATTGCCTTGTTCTAATACCAATTGGTACAAACTAAATACAATCTAGCTCAATCAATGGAATACTCAAGCAATTAGAGTTACGGGGCAGTAAAGGATGCCCCGTTTGTATATATTTATATATAACTAAGATAAAAACAAGCTCCTAACAATGGAGATTGCTACTATGAAAGGGGAGAAGACATAGACAATTTAGGGTTTGGGGAAGACGAAGAAAAGGGATACACATTCATCCATGACTTAAACCTTAGCTAATTCCTTTCTATATATAGTAAAAATATCTACAAATATTTATAAAATATTTGATATGGTGACGTGGCATTTGAAGGTATCAATCTGTTGCTGGTAGTTAGTTGTTAGGGTGACGCCTTGTTGGTCTGGCGGGAAGGAAGGCAGGGGAGAGCCTGGCGGCATCTTGGAAGGGCTGTTTGGCGGGTGGGAAGTTGCCTGATGCGTATATATACATACATACATACATACATATATATATATATATATATATATATATATATATATATATATATATATATATATTTTGTATGTGTGTGTGTGCATATCTTTAACTATATTATTGCAAAGTACTTCCTATCCCCAAAATCCTCTAATTCTAAAACCAAGCCTTTTTCCTAAATGTAATTTTCAACTTCCCATTTCCTACATCTTGCAAAGAATTCTTGGCATTCTTCAAGGTAAATATTAAATTAAATCCATTATTATTATTATTAATTAAATGGATAGATGCATCTTTTATTAAATAGAAAAAAAAACTAATAAAAATAAAATATAAAATCTGAATTGATGACACCAATATGATAAATTTTAAATTACTATTCAAAATATGAAATTGGAAAGTAATAAATCAATAAAAACCCTTAACATTCTATCATTAAATAAGAGAAAAAATTAATAAAACTGAGGAAATAAATTTAAAGTTACTACACCATAATTTATTTGCTTAAAAAAATTGATTACAATCATTAATATTTAAAATCTAACACTCAAACCATGAAACTAAAAAGTAATAAATCAAGAAAAACCCTTGACATTCTTTTATAAATAAAGGAACATACCCAGTGTCTCAAGGGCTCCCGCCTACGTAGGGTCGGGGGGGGGGGGGGGGATGTACGCAGCCTTCCCCTTCCAGGGTGTTAACCTGAAGAGAAGCTGTTTCCCAGTGCCCCCAACCTGAGGGTGATGACTTCCCAGGAGGTCACCCATCTTGGTACTACTCTCGCCTAAGCACACTTAACTTCGGAGTTCTAATGGGATCCGATGATGGCGTGTTGGCGCCCTCTTTGGTATTCTTTTATAAATAGAAAAAAACTAATAAAAATGAAATATAAAATCTCAATTAATGACACCAATATGACAAATTGTAAATTACTACTCAAAACTTCAAACTAAAAAGTAATAGATCAAGAAGAACCCTTGACATTCTTTCATTAAAAAGGAGGAAAAACTAATAAAGCTAAGAAATAAATTTGAAACTCCTAAATCAGAATTTAATTGCTTAAAAAATTGACTACAATCATTAATATTAGATTTTTCTCATGCGATGCACGAGTGGTATTTATTTCTTGATTTATTTTGTAGTTGTCTCTCTAAAATTTTTTGTAATTGTTTCTGCTTTATTCTGTTGCAAGTAATGTTTAATGTATGTAACATGTCCTTTGATCAAACTCAAAAAATACAGGTCCCACCATATGATTAGTCAAAAAGATACATGTAGAGCCAATATTTTGTAACTGCCAAAATAACTTGTACATTAAGATGCTCTTTTAAAAGAAACTTGAAAATAAATTAATTTCTCATTATATATATATATATGATTTTTTTTTTGTTTTACTTTTCTCGGATTTGATCACATTAGTGCAATACTTTATAAATAATTGTAATATGTGTGTGTGTTATTACCAAAAGTAAAAGCTCGTTATATGACACAACTCACAATCTTCTATTATTTTCATAATTATGTTAAGAGCATTATTATAACAACGAACAACCAAAATTTTAATTTAAATGGACTATGTAAACTTTTTATAATAACGTCAATGGTTTCGCATTTTATCCAGTGAAGCTCATATTGACTTAATGAATGTGATGAATTATTTTAAGAAATATATTTAATATATTTACCTTATGAATTTGATAATTAGTTTTGAAGCTAATAAAGTAATGTAATATTATTTTTATATATTGTTAATTTATTTAGCGGAAGTCATCATTTTCACTTAGTAGACATAATGAAGTTCTCGTGTTGCACCCCTCAGGTTGGGGATTCTCGGAAATAGTCTTCCTTCACTGAAGGGAGAAGGCTGCGTACATCTATCCCCCATACCCTAATTAGACGGGAGCCCTTGGAGCACTGAAAATGTTGTTGTTGTTGTTTTTTTTTTTTAAAGATATAATGAATTATCTTTTTTATTATTGTTGCTCTTTTTTTTTTTCTGCTTCTTTTTACTTTTTTACCTCTCACTTTTACTTTGTTTTTACCTTTTATTTCTAAGGTTGGGGCTCACAGAAAACTTCTCTTTGGGGTATCACCCAAAGGGGTAAGGCTGCACATATCCCCCCCCCCCCCCCCCCCCCCCCCGACCCTGCTAAGGTGGGAGTCCTTGGGACACTGAGATTGTTGTTGTTGTTGTTGTAAACACTTATATTAGGTCAAATAAAAAATATTTTAATATTATTTTTATATATTAATATTTAAGCAAAATACAATTAATTTAGGATAGGTATATCTATGTAAAAATTTATACTTTTCTCCCTTGTTTTTTTAAGATAGCGAAAATAATAGGGCAAAGAAGAAGTAGAAATTATTTGAGGCAAAAATATCATCACATTCAACCAAAAATTTAAGAATAATAGCCAGCCAAAAATAAGATAAATTTTTATTTAATTTTAAATACTTTGAGTGCACTAATATGTGTCCACAATGCCCAAATCCAAGCAACTGTGTCTTGCGGGTTAGTTTGGTCTCATATGATACACAAATATTGTTGATATTTATAATACGGATTTTAAAAATTGAAACGAACATTTACTCTATTGGTCTGTAAATTTATAAATTTGTTCGAATTGCTTATTTATTTATTTTTTTTTGTTAAAATGGTCTCTAATATTTATAAATTTATTCAAATTAGTCTTCCATTTTCTTTGAACAAAGCTAACAAATATTAGGGATCATTTCGAACAAAAAAAGGACCAATTTGTACAAATTTAAAAGGTTGTGACCAATGGTGCTGATAACTCAACACTTAAATGAAATAGGTGACACTAAAACCTTTGAAACAAAACATTATCATTTATTTGGAAGAAATATAAGGCACGCTCAGATCTCCCCCAAATAGTTAAATCCTAGTAGCTAGCTTACCTAAGGGTGGTGGTAAGGTTCCCGGTTTTTAATAGCAATCCAAACCCTATCAAGATGCCACCAGATTTGCTTCTAGAACTCCAATTTTGGCTTCAAGGCTTTAGTGGTTAATGACCCTGATTCCTTTTTTGGTTAAGTCTATAATCGCATGTATCCACAATGTACCACCTTTTTTTTATCATTTTGGAGGTCCATGCCAAAAGCGTTTTGGTGACAATGGCACCTCCTGGAGCACATTGCTGTGTGGTTGCAAAATTCTTCGTTGCTATGTATAGTGGTCATGGGCATTGGCCTAATCAGGCTACATGGTTGTCAAGGTTTCTGTTTTTCCTTTGGCTAGTTGTTGCTTAGTCTATTGGGTTACTTTATTTATGTTGATTTGGTAGATTATAGTGTAAATATTGGAGGTTCAGTGCTTTATTTATGTAAGCCATTTTTTGATATTATGAAAACTAAAATAATTTTCAGTCTTTAAATAATTTTTTTACATATCTATTAGTGTAAATAATAATTTTTTACATATCTATTTTAATTTCTAATTAATGGGTTTTAATTTTTTATTTCAGTTACAAATCTATTTATATAGCTTTAATTTTAATTTCTAATTGTTTTAATTTGTCTCACCTTCTCATCCTCCTCATATCCATTACAATTATAATTTATAGATCTTAATGAGATTTAATTGTTCTCATTGAATTTGGGGTTTGTGAAGGACATTTACTTTTGGAGGAAATAATTTGAATAGGTAGGTTGAGAAGTGAGGGATGGATGTTTGGAGGCTTATGTGCGGAGGTAGTACTTTGCAGTAATATATTGATAGATTTATAAACTACTACTAAAAACAAGAAATTAAAAAGTAATAAGTCAAAAAAAAAAAAAAAACTCTTGATATTCTTTTATTACATAAGAGAAAAAACTAATAAAAATGAAGAAATAAATTTGAAGTTACTACAGTAGAATTTAATTGTCTAAAAAAAAGTTAATTTCAATCATTAATACTCAAAAACTAAAATAGGCCAAATGTAATTCTTAAAATTGATTAAATTATTTTAAGGCACTATATTCAATATTCGTAACCATATAGCAATAAGTTTAGTTATCAAAAAATGGATTATAAAACACACTGTTAGAAATCATTTTTCCAATTATCATCAAAGCCATGTTATTAGACGCCTAAAAGTTAATGAAAAAACATAACTTATAACCAAAAAATATGGTAAGAAAAGCGAAAATAAAAAAAATTATAATACTTATCATATATATATATATTGTAATTTGTTAATATTGTATATATACGTGTGTGTATACGTAAAAATAATTTCTCTGTACATATACATAAAACAAATTATATATTTTACACATATACAATTATTTATCAATCGATAAAATAAGTATCAAAATTCTCAAAGGACTGTGTTATGAAAAATCAAATCTCAAAGAAAGGAAAGAAGCTAGATGATATATATACAATACCATAAAAACAACCATATAAGTATTTAGAATTCCTACACTTTTATAGTTTTGTACAATGACTTTCATGCATGACAAATATTATTTTCATCAATGTAAAACAAATAAGATTTATAGTTTTTACAAATCAACAAGTAAAAAACTATGAACATAATACAAACAACCTGTGCATTGCACGGGAAAAAAACTAGTGTATATATAAGACAAGTGTTACTCTCCTATAAAAACCTTCTAGCCTCAAATCCCAAAATTCTAGAATCAAAAATATAAAACATAATTACTTTTAAAAATACCTTTTTAAAACTTATTTCAATAGAATCAAACGAATTAAACAAAAAACTAAAGTTGGAATTTTTTTTGAGGAAACAGCAGAATAACGGATGCACGCATCGTGTAAAAAGGTTATGATAAAGAGACCTTGTGAACAAAATGGTTTGTGCATAATATTTTGGTATAGTTTTGTTTATTTTTTTGATCAATTCTTATCATATGAATTTTTTTGATAATTAGTGAAATAATTGCCCATAATGCAAAACCCGAGACCACACTTGAGTGGGTATAGATCGAGGCAAAAATAGAACAACAACCAATAAAGAAAAATCTACTTACGCCCAAATCCCAGGATACAAATCCACACCCACTATAATAACAAGTACAAATAGAAACCAAACAAAACACCACACCGTAAGACCACAATACCAAAGATGCCTACATGAAGATAGCATCGTTCCACACCAATAGCCAATCTTCTCGAAAAATCTCCCATAATGGAACATAAGCCCACCCAAACTATTCAATGAACCATATAAGGTATTAAAAGAAATAACAAACTTGACACGAAAATCAGACTCTAATTAGCATTTTCATGTTAGCGCAGATATATTAAATTAATTAAAGGATGACGAGCATAATGGGTACACATGAGAATGAAAAGCACATGAATAAAAATTGTGCAGGTCTAGATTATGACAACCACCACAATGTGCATCAAATAATAGCTAAATAAAAATGCAACTATTTTGAGGGCAAACAATGACAACATATCTTAAAAACAATACTTTAAAATGCACAAGTGACCGTGCATTGCACGGAAAAACGCTAGTATACAATATATATGTAAATATATGTGGCAACTTGGCAATTCTAAATTTTGAGCTGTCAACATTGTGGCACTTGAGCTCATGACTCAGCACACAAGATTTTCCTTATATATATATATTAGTGTATGAGGTGTGAAGACGACATTGTGAAACAAAGGAAATTGAAAAGAGTGCGAGGATTTGAGAGAATTAATTGAATAGAAGAAAAACATTTCCGGTTCTTGAGTTCTGGAATAAAATATTTGCTATTTTTGTTTAAATATATTTGGAATTGTATTTTTATTCCCATCCTTTTGAGTATAATATGTCTCTAGTTTTATAATACGTTATCAGCACGAGTCTCTAGCTAGCTAAAGATTATCATATACTTGTGATAAGTTTTTAATCCCTAGTCTTTGTGATTTATAATGGCTAATTTTACTAAGTTTGAGTTTACTGCTCTTGATATTACTGGAAAAAATTATTTGCCTTGGACCCTTGATGCTGAGATTCACCTTAAATGCTATGAGTATCGGATATAGAATTAAAAAGTGAAATAGCGCATTCCTATAGGATCACGCTAAAGTAATGATATTTCTCAGGCATCATATCCATGAAGGATTGAAAGCCGAGTATCTTACTATAAAGGACCTTGCTGAATTTAAAAGAGAGGTTTGATTATCAATAATATGTGATCCTCCCTAAAGCTCGCTATAAATAGATTCACATGTGGTTGTAGAATTTTAAAACTGTTAGCGAGTATAAGTTTGCGATATTTAGTATTACCTCCCGATTGAAATTATGCAGAGAAAATTTAATAAGGAGGATATGTTAGAGAAAACATTCTCTATTTTTCATGTCTCGAATATGCTCTTGTGACAGCAATATCGAGAGTGGAATTTCAAAAAATACTCAGAATTAATCTCATGTCTTCTTGTTGCTGAACAAAATAATGAACTGTCAATAAAAATCATCAGTCACGACCAATTGGGTCAGAGCCATTCCTTGAAGTGAGTGCTACATCCCACATCAATGATACATATAGCCATGGCCGTGGTCATGGTCGTGGTCGCGGACGTGGCCATGGTCGTGGACGCGGTCGTGGTTGTGGACGAGGTTATAGCCGTGGTCATAATAACTAGCACCATGGTAACCAAAATGGACCAAAGTTTAAAAATCCAGCAACAATGAAGAGAAATATAAAAGAGAGAAAATCGAACAACAAAATTCATCAAAAGACATGGAGATAAATTGCTATGTGGTATGAAAGGTAACTAGTCGCGTATCTATCGTATGGCTGAACTTCTGATGACCCTTTATCAAGCATGGTGAAAGAGAAAGGCAAACATGTAGAAACAAACTTTGTTGAAGATCATTCTCCAATTAATGTGATGTATCTTGATGTTTCTGATTTCTTTGAGGATGCTAGTGAAAGAATTGATGATTTGATAGGTAATGGAAATGTTAAAATGAACTGAAATTTTTTTATTTTTCAGTTATGTCCCCGGTACTAAAGTTTGTTTTACTTTTGATAGAATAATATCATTTTGGTGTGTGTAATTTAGTACAATATTATGTTTTTGATATTTCATCTTAATGAGTTATTTCCAATAAAATTAGACTTGATCAATTTTATTTATAAAGTAAAATTTAAAAGTATTATTATATTATAGTCATTTTAAAACTTTATTCATTATACTTTTGTAATTTTATTAATGCATAACATAAATAGAGTTCTACTAATATATATGTATTTTATACTTGAAGAAACGTGAATTTGATCAAAGATGGAGATTTATGTCTAGCAGATAGTACAACGACACACACTATTTTCAAAGGCTGAATATATTTTTCTCAACTACAATTAGTTGAAGCGAGTGTTAATATAATATCGAGTGTTTCAAATTTAGTTGAAGGCTCCGAAAGAGCACATGTTATGTTTCCCGGAGGAACAAAACTAAACATAAGTGATGCTATGTTTTCTAGTAGATCACAGAGAAACTTGATCAGTTTTTGAGATATTCGTCGCAATGGTTATCACATTGAGACAATAAACGAGGGTGATAAAGAATATCTCTACATTACATTGCTTACCTTAGATGGAAAAAGTATAGTGGAAAAATTGTCAGGACTTTTTTCTGGGTTATATTAAACTTATATAAACCCGATTGAATCGAATACAGTGGTTAATCAGAAATTAACTGATTGCAAAATGTTCACCTTATGGCATGACGTTTGGGCTATTCACGTGTAACAATGATAAGAAAAACCATTGAAAGTTCTCATGGACATTCATTAAAAAACCAGAATATTCTTTCACTTGATTAAATTTCTTGCACTGCTTGTGCTCAAGGTCAAATGATTACTGCGCCATCCCCAACTAAAATTGGGGTTGAACCTCCTGCATTTTTAGAAAGAATACAATGAGACATATGTGGGCCTATTATTTCATCATGTGGACCATTTTGATATTTTATAGTGTTAATAGATACCTTAACATGTTGGTCACATGTCGGCCTATTATCTACTTGCAATATGGCATTTGCGAGACTCATTACACAAATAATCCTATTATGGGCTCAATTTTCGGATTACATGATCAAAAAGATTCGTCTTGATGATGCAGGAGCATTTACATCCCATGTCAATTGGGATTACAGTTGAGCACTCTATGGTTTAACAGCATGCACAAAATGGTCTTGTAGAATCTCTGATCAAACATCTATAACTAATGGCTAGACCATTACTCATGAAAACAAAGTTGGCCAATTCTACATGGGAGCACGCTATATTACATGCTGCAGCACTAATTCGTGCCAGGCCAACTACTTATCATAAATACTCTACATTGCAACTTGTTTCTGATCAAGATCAAATATATCCCATCTACAAATTTTTGGTTGTGTTGTATATGTTCCAACTGCTCCACCACAGTGCACAAAGATGGGTCCACAAAGGAAACAGGGAATTTGTGTTGGGTTTGAATCCCCGTCTATTATAAAGTATCTTGAACCATTAACAAGAAATATTTTTACTGCACAGTTTGCAAATTGTAAGTATGACGAAATAATGTTCCCAGAATTAGGGGAAAAAAATTAAAGCTGGAAAATCGTGAAGTTGTGTAGAATGCATCATCGATATTACATTTGATCAGCGTACAAATCAATGTGAAATGAAGGTTCAGAAAATTATCCATTTATAAAATACTGCAAACTAATTACTAGATGCATTCGTTGATATAAAAAGAGTGACCAAGTCACATGTTCCAACTATGAATACTCCTGTTCAAATTGATATTCCAAATGAACAGTCTTCTAAGACATTGGCAAGTACATCTACTGCTCGCCAGAAGCATGGTAGACTTGTTGGTTCTAAAGATAAGAATCCAAGAAAGAAAAAAGAGCAAAATAAAGATGTTGGCTCCTCTATTAAACTCTTGAAGAGGAAACCCTCTTAAAAGGTACAAATGCAAATACAAGAAAAAGATATAGAGGACGAAATGGCTCCTTAAGGATATCAAGTACATGAGAATTGTGAAAATGATGAAAATATTGATAAAGAGGAAATCTCTATAAACTATGCTATTATTGACATACGATGGCATCGAAATAAGATGATTATTGATTAAGTGTTCGCATATACTGTGGCTACTGATTTGACCATAAAAGGTTAAGATCTTAAACCTAAATCTATTCAAGAATGTCAAAGAAAAAAATGATTGGCCTAAATGGAAAAAAGTAATTCAGGCGGAATTAGACTCACTTGCGAAACGTGCAGTTTTTGGACTTGTAGTCCAAATGCCTTAAAACACGAAGCCCGTAGGCTACAAGTGGGTATTTGTATGAAAAATAAATGAAAAGAATAAAGTGGTTAGATATAAAACACGGCTTGTAGCTCGAGGTTTCTCGCAGAGGCCAGGAATTGATTATGAAGAGACATATTCACCAATAATGGATGCATATTTAGATTCTTAATAAACCTGACAGTCTCTAAAAGACTCCACATGCGTCTTATGGATGTGGTAATGGCTTATCTATATGGATCAAATAATATCTATATGAAAGTCCCTGAAGCACTACAAATTCTAGATGCATATAGGTCAAAACCTTGAGAGCTGTGTTCAATCAAATTACAGAGATCATTGTACGGATTAAAACAATTAGGGCGAATGTGGTACAATCGTCTTAGTACATACCTTCTGAGAGAGGGATATATTAATAACCCAGTTAGCCCATGTGTTTTTATTAAGAACTCGAATTTTGAATTTGCTATAATCGCAGTCTATGTTGATGATTTAAACATCATACGAACTTCTGAAGCGATTAAACAAGCTATTGCATATCTGAATAAGGAGTTTGAGATGAAAGATCTTGGAAAGACAAAATATTGTCTTGGCCTGCAAATAGAGCACTTATCGGGTGGAATTTTAGTCCATCAATCTGCTTATATAGAAAAAGTGCTAAAATATTTTAATATGGGTAAGGCACATCCATTAAGTACCCAAATGGTCGTTTGATCCCTTGATGTAAATAAGGACCCTTTTTGACCTCAAGAGGATAACAAAGGAATTCTTGGCCCTAAAGTGCCATATCTCAGTGCAATTGGTGCACTGGTATATCTTGCTAACTACATGAGACCAGATATAGCCATTTCAGTTAACTTATTAGCAAGATACAGTTTAACTCCTACCCGAAGACATTGGAATGGGATTAAATATATATTTCGATATCTCCGCGGCACATTTGATATGGAATTATTCTATTTGAAACAATCAAATCCAAGATTGGTTGGATATATAGATGTTGGATATTTGTCTGATCCACATAAGGTCATTCACAAACAGAATATTTATTTACCTATTGTGATATTGCTATATCTTGGCGATCTACCAAACAAACAACAGCAAAAACTTATTCAAATCATGCTGAGATACTTGGACTTCATGAAGCAAGTAGGGAATGTTTATGGTTGAGATCTCTTATTCAACATGTTCAAGAGGAATGCGATCTTCTAACAGTCAGGGGGAGTCCAACAGTACTGTATAAAGATAATGCTGCATGTATTACTCAAATCAAATGTGGATACATTAAAGGCGACTGAACTAAACATATCTTGCCAAAGTTCTTCTTTACACACGAGCTCTAGAAGATGGGTGAAATAGATGTTCATCAAGTTCGATCAAGTGAGAACCTAGTAGATATGTTCACGAAAGCATTGCCAATAACAACTTTTGAGAAATTAGTTCAAAAGATTGGCATACGTCGACTCAGGAACGCCTCTTACTAATATATTCACATGAGGGGGAGTTAAATACACATTATACTCTTTTTCCCTTTGCTATGGTTTTTATCCCACTGGGTTTTTCATGGCAAGGTTTTTAATGAGGTAGTTTAAAAGCGTATATAACTCGGACATTATACACTTTCAAGAGTGTTATGTCCCGCGATATTTTACGTGAGAATATCCAAAGGGGGAGTATTGTAAATATTGGACATTCTACGGATACAATTTTTATGGTTGAATTTGGATACATATATATATGTGTGTGTGTGTGTGTGTGAATATATGTAGCAACTTATGGCAATTCTAAGTTTTGAGCTGTCAACATTGTGGCACTTGAGCTCATGACACTGCACACAAGATTTTTCTTCTATATATATATATATATATATATATATATTAGTGTATGAGGTGTAAAGAAGACATTGAGAAGTAAAGGAAATTGAAAAGAGTGAGAGGATTTGAGAGAATTAATGAATAGAAGAAAATTTTCTTTGGTTCCTGAATTTTGGAATAAAATACTTGCTATTTTTCTTTAAATATATTTGGATTTGTATTTTTATTTTCATCCTTTTGAATATAATATATCCCTAGTTTTATAACATTATTATTATTATTATTATTATTGTTATTATTATTATTCAATGCCAATATTTATGAAATAATACTTTTAAAAAATATTTATAATATTGTTAACTAATACTTTTTAAAAAATATAAATTTAATTATCTAACTTGTATATTAAAAAGGTAATGATATAACTTGTAGTAATATAACTTGTTTATACTTTTTACAATGGGTTAAAGTTTGTCGTTACTAGTACTTTTTTACTATAGACTTTTTTTCCGTTGTAAAATATTTGTCACAAATAATAGCCAAAAGATTATACAAAAATGCACCGCAAGTTATTACAAAAACCAATAGATGTAATACTGATTAAAAATGCATCATTTGTGTTATTTCCCATGTCTAAAAAAATTATTATAAAAGAGAAGAGTTGAAGTAAAGGATTTAAAGTATTGCAAAATACAGACATATGGAACACTTTACAAAAAATGTTATCTATAATATGACTTATGCTATAGTTTTTGAGAAATGTTACATTATGTAGCAAACAAATGCAACAAATTTTGAGAAGTATTACATTACGTACCAAGCAAATGAAACATTGAAGGAAGTGTTACCTAAAGACTATCTCTGACAACATTTTAAACAAATGTTACAATTTAAGTGTTACTGTTAGGATTATGTCTCAAATTACTTATTTAGGTGTAGGGCATGCTGTGGGTAAGCCGATCGATCGGGTGAATCCCCGACCGATCGGGTTTTGGATCAAGCGTGATTGGGCTGCAGAAGTGCAGCCGATCAATCGGGCCCCACCCGATTGATCGGGACTCCCCAGACCCGCGCGGTTATAAATAGAGAGCTAGGGTTTTCGGTTTTTTAGTATCCAATCAAAGTGAGGCTGCCGTCATCACCTAAGAGAGAAACCCTATGAGAGTCAAGAGAAAGTGATTTGTAATTCTTTCATAGATCTTGTGAAGACGAAGTGTCATTGTAATTCTTCTGTTCAGTATCAATAAAGAATCTCCATCTCTGCCCGTGGTTTTCTCCCCTCTCGATTGTAGAGGAGTTTCCACGTAAATATTGTGTGTTCTCGTTTGTTCTTTCTTTCTCCATATTTGTTTACTCCTTGTTTGTGTGAGTCATATTATTTGAATCGAATCAAGTGATTAGGGTTTACGCTTCCGCATCAAGATTTCCCTAACAAATTGGTATCAAAATATATGAGTTTGTTCGAGATTTATCCGCACAAATTGGTATCAGAGCATATCAAATTTGTTAAGTTTCCCTTACAAATTGGTATCAAAGCCCTGTTTATTTCGATTTGATACTATGACATTCGCAATTAGGTCCGAAGTTGAGAAGTTTGGTGGTCAAGGAAGTTTCAGTTTATGGCAGGTTCGCATTAAGGGTCTCTTGACTCAGAGTGGCTTGAAGAAAGCTTTAGATGGGAAAGAGAAGAAACCAGAAAATCTGACAGAAGCACAATGGGAGGAGTTAGATGAGAAGGCTTTCATTGCAATTCAGATGTGTCTTATCGATGACGTTTTGACAGAAGTTCTGGAAGTGAAGACCGCTAAGGAGTTGTGGGAGAAATTGCAGGTTATGTTCTGTTTCAAGTCCGTCTCCAACAAGCTTGCAGTTAAGCGCCGGTTATTCACGTTTCGTATGTCAGAAGGTACATCACTTAAAAATCACGTCAATAAATTTAATTCAATTATTCAAGATTTGAAAGAATTGGATGATGTTCCTAAGGATGAAAATCAGGCAATGTTATTGTTATGTTCTCTCTCTGCTTCATATAAGGGTTTTGTCGAAAGCATGATTTATGGTGGTAGACAAACCATAGCTGTTGATGAAGTTAAGAGAAACCTATTGAGTAAAGAACGAGTAGATAGAGAATTATCTGATTCTGTTTATAACTCTGGTAGTGGTTTATTTGTGAGAGGGAGAATTGAGTATGATTATAGTGGAAACAAGTCTAAGTCTAGGTATCAAGACCTAACCTATAACTATTGTCACAAGAAAGGGCACATTAAGAAAGACTGTTACAAGCTTAGGAGAAAACTTGAAGCAGATAACAAGTCTTACAAGAGATCCATAGTAGCTAGTGTTGTGGATGGTGAGAATGAAGATCTTCTACTGTCTGTGTCTGAACCTCAGTCCAATTTGAGAGATAGTTGGATTTTGGATTCGGGTTGATCCTATCATGTCTGTCCCAACCGGGATTGGTTTTCTACATACGAGTCAGTTCGAGGTGGAGTTGCTTTGATGGGTAATGATACTCCATGCAAAGTTCTGGGTATAGGAACAATTCGTTTTAGGATGTTCGATGGCACTATCAGGGTTTTGAGCGATGTTAGCCTTGTTCCTGATTTGAAGAAGAATCTCATCTCGTTAGGTACTCTTGGGTCTAAAGGGTACAGGTACACAGCTGAAGGTGGAGTTTTGAAGGTCGTTAAGGGTGCTTTGACAGTTATGAAGGGCAGAAGGTTAGGTACTCTGCATAAGCTTGTCGGTTCCACAGTTATTAGATCTGTTGCATCATCTTCATCATCCTTGTTGTTGATAGAACTAGAGATCACAAATTCAGAACGTTTGAGATTGGATCATTCAGGTGATAGGGGTCTGTCTGAGCACAGTGTGAGGGGCTCTTTGTGTGGTCAGTTTACAGGACTGATAGTCTGTGAACAAGGGCTTTATGGGAAGCAGAAAGGTTTTCGCTTCAAACAATTCTGGACGAGTAGACGTGTCACGTTTGGTGAGTCTTCGTTATTGTCTCCACAGAAGATGTCATCAGTTGATTGTGATTCAGGTCAGGTGAGTAAGCCAGAGGGAGCTTAGTTTCAGTTGAGTAACACAGTTCAGCAGCAGGTGGCTGTTTCAGATAATGTGTCAAGAGCCAATTCAGAGAAGAAAAAGATTGGCATTGCTGATAACCTCTCAATATGTTCACTCAGTTGCTACCTAGCAGGAAGTTCAAGCTTCGCTCGGACTAGGTTAGGTTTCGTGTTTTGTTGAGATAACCCCGTGTATGGGGTGTTTAGTGGAGAAGGTGGAGGAAATTCTTTTATGTATGTAATTTGAGCCAAGGTGGAGATTTGTTAGGATTATGTCTCAAATTACTTGTTTTAGGTACAGGGCATGCCGTGGGTAAGCCGATGGATCGGGTGAATCCTTAGCCGATCGGGTTTTGGATCAAACGTGTTCGGCAGCCGCTTGATTGGCATCCCAATCGATAGGGACTCCCCAGACCCGCGTGGTTATAAATAGAGAGCTAGGGTTTTCGGTTTTTTAGTATCCAATCAAAGTGAGGCTGTCGTCATCACCTAAGAGAGAAACCCTATGAGGGTCAAGAGAAAGTGATTTGTAATTCTTTCATAGATCTTGTTAAGAGGAAGTGTCGTTGTAATTTTTCTGTTTAGTATCAATAAAGAATTGCCACTCCGTCAGTGGTTTTCTCCCCTCTCGATTGTAGAGGGGTTTCCACATAAATATTGTGTGTTCTCGTTTGTTCTTTCTTTCTCCATATTTGTTTACTTCTTGTTTGTGTGAGTCATAGTATTTGAATCGAATCAAGTGATTAGGGTTTATGCTTCCGCATCAAGATTTCCCTAACAAATTGGTATCAAAGTATATCAGTTTGTTCGAGATTTATCAGCACAAATTGGTATCAGAGCATATCATATTTATTAAGTTTCCCTTACAGTTACCTATGTTCAATTTTGTTATAGCGATGTCATAGATTGAATTTCAATTGAAAATAATTATACAATATAATTGTCTTCAACCGAATGGGGTATAAGAAGGGGCAATTACATGGTACTTCCACTCACGTGAAAACCTAACATACTTCAACTCAATTAACTTGAGAAAAAGTTACTAAAGTTTAGGGTAAATCAAAGCATTTCAAAAATCTCAAACATATATTACCTAACCAAATATTCTCTTCAATTTTTATATTCTCTTAAGGCTTGTAAAGCTATGGCTATTTACACTAAAGATTAATTTACTTTTCTTATTGTATCACTTATATCAATTTAACCCCTTTATAATTAATATCGTGTCAATTTAGTTATTGTTAAAGCGAAGATAAGTTAATGATGTGATTTTCAATGGCATAATTATGTTAGATGCAAGTAATCTACTACTAATTATCCATTGACTCAATTTAACCAAAATTGAAGCATTTAAAATTTTGTTAACAATTTTACGTAAACTTTACTTTAAGGGCCAATATATTTATAGGCAAACTAAAAATTTTTTTAATGTAAATAATCTTAAAAACTTTTAGGTATTTGGCTTCAGCTATTGGCTGTTGGCTATTAGCAGTTAGCTGTTAGATGTTAGTGTTTAGCTGGTTGACCAACTGTTAGCTGTTGGCTGATAAATAAATTAGTAGATATAAGTATTTTGGTAAAATTAGTCATTGTAATTAGTTTTTTAATGTAAATTACATATAAAGACATTAAAAAAAATTATAGAGTAAGTAAAATAGTACAACTTAATTTCTTTTATATCAATTTGACATCACATTTATAAATTAGGCAAAATAGTTATATGAATTAACTTTGTTTTATCAAAGTATGGATTAACTTATATTCTGTAAATTCTAATAGTTAAAATCTTTTTTTTATTAACCTAACAATTGAAATATTGATAATAGTAAAATCAGTTTAGTTTAAATTAATTAATTTTTAATATTTTAAATTAATTACAATTCCATTTATAGACATAAACTAATACTTTGACAAGAATAATATAAATAGGTCTTATATTACAAAAAAAAAAAAAAAGAACAATGTTGAAAAATTTAATTTCTAAAACTAAAATTTCCCTAAATTTGCTAGATCAAGTGCAATGGAAATAATTTTAGAATTCTTTAAATTTAAATCTAAGAACCTCTATTCTAATATGTGCATAATGGCATACAATATCTAAGCATAATAAACGAGAAATTAAAAACACAAATAAAATTGCCAAAATTAAAGGAAAGTTTTAAAGAAATAGTACTTTCAAAAAATATTTATAATATACCACACGGTCTCAAACACTACTAACTAAATCCTAAAATAGTACATTTGAAAGTTGAGGTGGTGGGGCAATCCACTGTCTATGATTACACATATTATAAAAATGGAGCTTGGCTCCTACATGAGCAACACGATTACAACAAGAAGGAAATCATTTAAACACAATACAGTCAAACAAAATACTAAGCCTAATAATGTCCTGCACTAGGGCTTGGATAGTCCAAGTAGGCTCAGTCCTTCATTCAATAGCTTCAATTGTTAAAATATCTAGTGTGGGATATGTATTTTGTATGTATTATTCATGTATTTATTGGGTAGCATTTACTTAGATAGCAATTAGTAGGGAAGTTACTCTTCCCCTTCCTCTTGTTGCAACCGGCCAAGGGCCTTGATGGGCATTATTGTGGGATTTATTTCTTTGTAACTCCTTAGGATGAAGGTCATTAGTTGTGACCTTTCACTAGTTTTCTCTTTGTATAAATAGGTTGTAATTAGCATTGTTTTATCATCCAATACAAAAATACAATCAAGGTTTTCTTGATTCAATTTAGCTTATAATTTCAACATGGTATCAGAGCAGGTTTTGATCTTGTGTTGATCATTCTTGCATTTTCTTCACCATTGGTCGCAGCCTTACAGCAGTAATAGGAAGTTTACTGCATTTTTCTCATTTTGGCAGAAGCCTTACAGAAGTAACAGGAAGTTTACTGCATTTTTCCTTCTCTTCGGTCCATTACTGCAGTGCATAATTTAGCGAGTTTGATCCGGGCTCAACTTTTCCAGTCGGCATTGTTCAACCGTGAGCGGCATCATCCAATCGTGAATCACACGATTGTTTTGTGAGTTTTTCCTTCATATTTGCTTGTTTTTTTGTGCTTGTTTTGATTTCATAATGTCAGGGTCTAGTTTTACTCAAGATGAGACACCCAATACTCCCAATACTCCAAATCCCAATTCAAATGCACCAATTAACAATTCAGGGGGAGTATTGGATCCTAGTTCTCCCTTCTATTTACACCCCTCCGATCATCCTGGGCTTGTGTTCGTAAAGGATGTTTTAACTGGACCCAATTTCCTTGCGTGGAAGCGTGCTATTCTTCGTGTTTTTAAAGCTAAGCACAAAATCGGTTTCTTAGACGGAACCATTGTCAAACCGGATGAAAATTCTCCGGATTTCGAAAATTGGAGTGCTTGTGACTCCATGGTGTCTTCTTGGCTTACTAACTCCGTGTCTAAGGAGATTAATGCAGTGTTGCGTATTTGAGATCTCTCGAGAAATTTGGAATGATTTGAATGAACGTTTTTCTCAAGGTTATGTACCCCGCATCTATGAAATTAAACGCGATATTGCGCAACTTAACCAAGCCAATATGACAATTTCTGATTACTTTACCAAATTGAGAGCTTTGTGGGATGAGTTATATACTCTTGTTGCAATCCCGCCTTGCACTTGTGGCTCGGGTCATGCTTTTGCAGCTATTCGAGATATGGAACGATTACTTGATTTTCTCATGGGTCTCGATGTCTCTTTCTCCACTGTGAGATCCCAATTAATTAATACTACACCTCTACCTTCAGTCAGAAATGCATATTCGATTTTGTGTCAAGAGGAGAAGCAACAACGAGTGGCGGCCGGGAACCATGTGGTCCCGGAAGCCACGGCCTTGGCTGCACGGCAACAAGACGTGACTGCAGTGGGGAACACACAGTCCCATGCGGGTAATGCTCCTCGTCGTACTAATCGTCCTATGTGTGCTCATTGTAAGAAACAGGGGCATACCAAAGATCGGTGTTTTGAGTTGATAGGTTATCCTCCCGGTTGGAAGGTCAAAACTCCAAATGGAGGAGCTAGAGGGACAGTCGCGGCTGCTACTACCGAGGAGGTCCAGACCGAGACTGACAACCCCATAACAGGCCTCACGGCAAGTCAATATCAGCAGCTCATTACCTTACTCGGGTCCAATTCGGGGTCTCCTAGTATAAATCTCACAGGTGAGAATAAATTTAATTCACGAGATTGGATAATTGATACAGGAGCGACCGATCATATGGCCTCCTCGTTGGACATGATGCACGATGTCATGGAGAACAAGGTTATAGGGCCCGTCAGACTACCTAATGGGTCAAAGTTGTGAGTCACTCATGTGGGTAAAGTACGGGTCAATAAAGATCTTGTTCTTTACAATGTTTTATATGTGCCTTGTTTTTGCTATAATCTCATGTCCGTGAGTAAATTAACCTTAAATGAGAATTGCGTGTTAACGTTTCATCCAAATTTATGTTATATCCAGGACCCACGCTCGAGGAGGCTGATTGGAGCGGGTAGGCAACGCGATGGGCTATACATCCTGACGATGAGGTCCGAGGCTACTTCAGCTCTTGCCCTTGAAGACAATAAAAGGACAGTTCTTTGGCACAATCGTTTGGGTCATGTTCACTTTTCTAGATTGAGTGTTTTTCCTTTTTTGGGTGTCAATAAGATTGATCATGTTTGTGACGCTTGTCATCTTGCCAAGCAGGCACGTCTTCCATTTCCGTTGTTTGTTACAAGTACTCGTGTTTGTTTTGAGGTGATACATTGTGACATTTGGGGTCCTTATCGTATTGAATCCTTGACGGGTGCTCGTTATTTTCTTACTATTGTGGATGATTTTAGTCGTTGTACGTGGGTTTTCTTGATGAGAGAGAAATCTCAAACTCACAAAATTCTCATGGATTTTTGTGGCATGGTTGAGACGCAATATGATTTACAGGTTAAGCAAGTCAGGAGTGACAACGGGCAAGAATTCAAGCATGGGGAACTTTTGGCATTTTATGCTCAAAAGGGAATTCAAGCACAAACATCTTTAAGGGAAACACCACAACAAAACGGAGTTGTGGAGCGAAAACACAGGCATCTTCTCGAGGGAGCACGAGCTCTTCGTTTTCAAGCCGGGTTGCCTAAGAAATTTTGGGGTGAGTGTGTCCTTGCGGCAGCTTACTTAATTAAAATTACGCCCTCTTTTACCTTGAAAAATAAAAGTCCATTTGAAGTTTTAACCGGGAAATTACCTACATATGAACATTTGCGAGTTTTTGGTTGTCAATGTTATTTTCACACCAAAACCACAGATAAATTCGAAAGTAGGGGTTCACCAGGAATTTTCGTAGGATATCCTTATGGGCAAAAGGGGTACAAGGTGTTTAGTCTAGAAGATAGAAAAATTGCGGTGTCTAGAGATGTGCGGTTTTATGAGAACATTTTTCCATTTCTAGAGACCGGAATATCAGAAAATGATGAAAATGAGCAAGGGAATGATGCACCTACAGATTTTATATACGTTACAGAACCGGTTCAAGTCGAACCGGTTCATCCAAACATTGCAGAACCGGCCGGACCAGTTCCAGCAGCACCGGCCGGTCCTGCTGTGCAGCAGCCTTCGGGTACTGCAGTACCTGATTTGCAGATCTAATCCGATACTCCGGGGTTCAGTAATTCTGGTTCAGAACCGGGATCAGAAGTTGTAACGAGAAGAAGTGGTCGTATTCGTTCCGTACCCGTAAAATATCAAGACTATATTTATGATCTTCCTTCTTCCATAGCCCATCCGCTTGCCACTGATCCATCAGCTAACTCGGGTACTCTCTATCCAATTTCAAATTTTGTGTCTAACGCGCAATTTTCTAATGCTCACGTGACAGTTTTAAACGGAGAAGGAAATATAGGTCCTAGAGCAGAATAAAACATGGACTTTGGAGCATCTACCCGAAGGGAAGCGGGCCATAGATTCTAAATGGGTGTGCAAGATCAAGTACAAGTCAGATGGGACGGTTGAGCGCTACAAGGCTCGGTTAGTAGCTAAGGGTTATACGCAAGTAGAAGGTATTGATTATCATGATACTTTTGCACCTGTAGCTAAGGTGGTCACTGTTCGATGTGTTCTAGCCGTTGCTGTGGCTAAAAATTGGCTCATTCATCAATTGGATGTTAATAATGCATTTTTACATGGATATTTAGATGAAGAAGTTTATATGAAGCTTCCTTTAGGCTTTGAATGAAAGCATGAAGGAAAGGTGTGTAGACTTCGTAAATCTCTCTATGGTCTAAAACAGGCGTCTCGTAATTGGAATCAAAAATTCACCTCAACCATACAACAGATCGGCTTTTGTCAATCCAAGGCAGATTATTCGCTTTTCACGTACTCTCGTGGAGAAATTTATACAGCCATATTAATTTACGTTGATGATGTTATCATTACGGGTAACAGCAAAGATCACATTTCGAAGGTGAAAGAAGTGCTGAATGCCTCATTTGGGATTAAAGATTTAGGGGTTACTAAATATTTCCTAGGGATTGAGATGGCACGGTCGTCTTAAGTCAACGTAAGTATGTTCTTGATGTCCTTAGTGAAGTGGGTATGTTGGCGTCCAAACCCGTGTCTACACCCATGGTTCAAAATCATGGGCTAGCGGACGGTGTGGGGAACATTTATACAGACCCGGGTCTGTATAGGAGACTAGTGGGTAGGCTGTTATACCTAACTATTACACTACCCAATATTTCTCGAGCCAATTTATGCATGACCCTTGCATACCTCATTACGAGGCCGTGATCCGAATTTTGAGATATTTAAAGGGTTCGCCGGGACAGGGCGTATTCTTGCCGTCAGATAGTGATTTGAAATTGTGGGGCTTTTGTGATGCTGACTGGGCCGGGTGTCCTACCACTAGGCGTTCTACAACAGGTTATGTTGTCTTTCTAGGAAAAGCTCCCATATCTTGGCGATCGAAGAAACAATCAGTCGTTTCACGTTCATCAGCGGAAGCGGAATATCGCTCCATGGCATCTACAACTAGTGAGATTGTTTGGTTAAGACGGTTATTAACTGATTTGCATGTTCCTACTAATGATCCTAGCATGCTATTTTGTGATAACCAAGCAGCTCTTCATATAGCATCTAATCCGGTTTTTCATGAAAGAACCAAGCATATCGAGATTGGCTGTCATTTTGTTCGAGAGAAGCTGATGGAAAAGGAGATTGCAACATCATTTGTTCGCTCTACGAACCAAGTTGCAGATGTGTTTACAAAAGCCTTGGCTAGTGCTAGTTATTTGACCCTTCTTCGCAAGTTGGGCATGATTAATCTCCATGCTCCAACTTGAGGGAGATTGTTAAAATATCTAGTGTGGGATATGTATTTTGTATGTATAATTCATGTATTTATGTATTTATTAGGTAGCATTTACTTAGATAGCAATTAGTAGGGAAGTTACTCTTCCCCTTCCTCTTGTTGCAACCGGCCAAGGGCCTTGATGGGCATTATGGTGGGATTTATTTCTTTGTAACTCCTTAGGATGAAGGTCAATAGTTGTGACCTTTCACTAGTTTTCTCTTTGTATAAATAGGTTGTAATTAGCATTGTTTTATCATCCAATACAAAATTACAATCAAGGTTTTCTTGATTCAATTTAGCTTATAATTTCAACAAGCCTCAAGGCGGTTGGACTCGATAATAATTCAATCCCAACCCAATACAATTGCATAAAAAAAGCTCCATGAATAGCAAGGGTTTCAACTAACAGGGAATTCAACACAGTAAAAGAGGAACATTAACCTCCAATAACAGAGCCTAAGGGGTCACGAGCCACTACCGCATAGGTAGCACTTTTACCCCTATCCAAGCAGCATCGACATTGAGCTTCACGAAAGAAAGAGGACGCGGCTGTCATGATTCTATTAGATGGGGCATATGAAATTGAGTATTAGTTAGTCAAGATTGTAATAAAGTAGTATAACTCTTTAGTTTTAGCTAATTAGCCTTTCATTTTGGTATTACCCGTTAGTATTGATTGTGTTGGAAGGAAGGTCGGTTAGGGTAGTTAAGTCTTGGTCAAGTTGTTGGTTTGAGTCAAGGTTGGCAGCTAAGTGGTGAAGAGGTGGTTAAGTCAGCTGAGCATTGTGTCCATGTTCAATGTATTTGCTCTAGTCCTTAGTATAAGTAAAAGCTAATCTTGTAAACATGTCATATGCTGAATGACAATTGATCTCATTTCTCCCTCTTAGATCCAATTCTCTCTACTTTTCTCTCAATTCTCTTTACTTCTCATCTTTAATCTCTTCTAATCACATTTAATTCTCCTCTAATTCTCTCTTAATCTCATCTTATTCTTCTATTTCCTCATCTCAACTATCTTTTCTAATGTAGTTCTTCACCTAAACCTAGGTTATGATTCAAGTTTGATCCTGAATCATAACAATTGGTATCAGAGCTTGAAAATTTGCTTCTGTATTGATCGAAGTTGATTGAATAAAGTTGTAGATATTGAGTTCTTGATCACTTGTATTTGATCAAGAAATTGTGCTTAAGTGTTCTAATTTTATTGATTGAGCTTCATTATCATTGCGTTGTTCCTTGGCAGCGGTTCTTAGTCTTGATTATGCTATAACAAGTCCAAGTTCTGTTGTTCAGAACAAATTTGATCAAGAATTTCTTCAGTTTGAAGTTGCTTAAGAAATTCAGTTCAAAGTCGCGGTTAAGGTGTTCAAATTACACTTAATCAAGTCCAGTTAGCTGCTGATTTTGTGATCAAGCAAGATCAAGTCCAGTTCAAGTGCTCTAGACCTTGTTAAGTTGTTACGGGAGCATTGAATCAGCAACGATCAAGCTAATTGACATCTATTTGCATCCGGACTGCTATTGATCTAATTGTTCAGATCTGAACTGAACTTAAAACAAGATTGCTGATTGGATTGCACTTGATCAGGATCAGGATTTAGGTTTTTGTTGCAATAGTCCTTGCTAATCAGATCAAGATTTTGAGCTGGAGTTCCGCAGTTGCCCAGCAGCAGAATATCTCGAGTGATTTTGTGGAGTAGCAGCAACGAACTTGCTAGTAAGTGTACTCGACAAGCTGATCTCATATTGAACTCTTGAATCAGCTACAAAATCAAGTTGCTCTGCAGTGCTGCGATTGAGAATAGCTGCTGAAGGAATTACTCGAATTTTTTTTTGCTGAAGTAAACTTGATTTAGCTACTACACTCAAGTACAATTGAGCTTAGCCAATGGCCACTGCAGTGTCCAACGATCTTGCAAGAACAAAGAAACATTAGAAAATGGTTAGGCATGTTACAACTCGATCACAATCTGCCACATATGCTGCGGCAGCTGAGGAACTACATTTTTGGTAAAAATTTTGGATGTCCTCTATCCTATCACCAAAGATATCCTCTACCAAGTATTTTATCCCTATGGTTATATTGAAGAAATTGAAGTCAAATCAATATCTACCTCACTTTGAAGCATATGTGACCTATTCCTCGAGGAATCATGATGCATCCGCCATCATTCAGCTACACAGAAGGAATATCTATACTAATTGTTGTGTGTTAGATGTTCAATTCTCTAGTCCTTGCGAGGAAGTTGGAGAAGCAAAAGGAAGTCATTCTCCAAATGGGCCTTTTGAGTTGGGAGATGGTAATGCACACCAAGGAAGCAAAGCTAGCAGCCAAGGCTCAAGATCAGCATTAAATCAAGACGATTGCACTGCAGGACCTCCAAACATAGAACAAGTAGTTGTCAGTTTTGGTATCAATGCTACTACTGGTTGTTGCACTGAAATGGGAACTAAAGCTGAGGGAAATCAATTGAGGCAAATGGAGTCCCACATATAACGAGAGTCTGCAGCATTGCAGCGTTCTTTGGATGAGAACTTAGATCAGAAATGAATCAGAACTTTCATAAGCTGCATATGATGATCAATGGTCTGTAAGAGCAGCTCAATGGACAACACGTACTTGCGGAAATTGGATTATTTTCAGATGTTAGTTAACAAGTTTGACCAACTAAGGAAGTGCAAGAGTACATAGAAGTTCGAAGCTTTAGAATAAGTGTTAGAGGCATGCCAAGGCCGTGCAAGTGGGCTAAGATGAAGAGGAAGCGTGCAATGTGGGTTGATCCAGGTGTTCTTCTAGCAATACAACCCAATGTGAGGCCTCCAGAGTGGTTATTGTTACCTTCCTTGATGCATAGTGGTAAATATGATCAATTCCCCTTAGGGTTTAAGTGTAAGAAACAAGATTAGTGGCATGAGCGAACCATTGATGGCTCAAATACAGCTGAAATGATGGCTTAAACTCACCCACGGTTTCAGGATGGGGTCACACCAATAACAATTAGACAACATCTGCTTTGGCAAGAGCCTGCGCAGGTTGTTGTTATGCTGAATGGAGTTCTTGTGCAAGCAAATAAGGCTAGAGACTTCATCATGAAACTTTATACATGGGAAGAGATTTGTAAACTGTTTTACACAGCTAGCTGCAGAATTGGACAAGGAAAATGCTCAAGTTGCCGTAATTCAAGAATCCAAGTCATTCGTAATTTAGATACAACTTAATAAGCGTTCTTCAAGCTGCCCTTCCGCACCAGTGAAGCTGCCCTTCTCTACTAAGATTCTTGAGGACAAGAATCTCTAAAGGGGGGAGTATTGTCATGATTCTATTAGATGGGACATATGAAATTGAGTATTAGTTAGTCAAGATTGTAATGTAGTAGTATAACTCTTTAGTTTTAGCTAATTAGCCTTTCATTTGGGTATTAGCCCTTAGTATTGATTGTGTTGGAGGGAAGGTTGGTTGGGGTAGCTAAGTAGTAGTTAATCTTGGTCAAGTTGTTAGTTGGTTTGAGTCAAGGTTAGCAGCCAAGTGGTGAAGAGGTGGTTAAGTCTGTTGAGCATTGTGTCCAAGTTCAATGTATTTGCTCTAGTCCTTAGTTAGTACAAGTAAGAGCTAATCTTGTAAACATGTCATACGTTGAATGATAATTGATCTCATTTCTCCCTCTTAGTTCTAATTCTCTCTGTTAGGAATAGTGTCCTAAAATCCAGATTTATTCTACTAATATTATTTTATTAAAGAATAAAATTAAAGTTCCAGTCGTTTCCTTATTAAATTTGTGTAAGCGAGCATTTGTACTGCATGTGATTTTCTTTTTAGAAACATCCATGAGATGGGTGTAGTCCTCAGCCTACAATTTCATGTTTGTTCTAAGTGGTTTATGAGATTAACCCACAGACAGACTTGGAATAAATGGTATGGATTGTTGTTTGAAAGACTCGTAGTCAAAGGCAAGTTTGGACCACTTGTATGCTAAGACTATAATGTGACACTTTAGAAGACTTGTATTGGTCATATGAATAGTGATCCAAAAGTGTTATGTTGGTGTACTTAATAAGATTGACACACCGAGTTAGACCATGTGGATTACTTATTTCTAGACTACTATTGGAGATGAGTGATTCATATTGTACTATTTAAACAATGACTCTAAATCCTGAAAGTATTCTGGACTTGTGCATGGAGCGTTAGTTACTTTGATGTACTACAAGTAAGGTCTAAACTCACGACTGAATTCCCACGTACACTAGGTAGCGGTGTGAAATGTGACAAGGATCAGATATTCAATAGGGAATCTACAGTCTCTTATGAGATACAGATGTCCCCTTAGTTGATTCACAAATATTTGAATAGTTAAGAAACTTTGGCCCAAGTATTCCAAGTGTTTGATATTTGGAATTTATATTGTGAATATGTTCAAGTATAAATAAATTATTCAGTGAAGGGCGAGTCGATAACTAATCAAGAAGCAGTGAGAAGGATAATGGTGGTAGTTACATTTATTATTCATTATGGACATCTAGTGGAAGGGTTGTTGTCATCAATACAGTCCATTAGGGAGATATCGAATAAATGGTTTAAGTCTGGAGTGCAGTGAGATTTATTTAGTGGAATTGAGTCTCATTAAATGGTAATTAAATTATTTCATGAGATGATTAATTTAACCCATTTGGAGCTAGATTTAAATTGTCCCTGAGGTCCTTACGGAAGCCTCTATATTTATTGCCATTGAAAAAATATTAAAGAATTCATGAGATGAATTAATTTATTCATAAGATGAGTAAATTTAATTTTGCCAAAGATTATTAATGACATGAATAAAAATTAAAAATTATAAATAAAATAGTTTTTGAAAATTAACATTCATAAGATGAATTTTTACATGTGCGAAACAAAGCAAAAAAAAAAAAAAAAAATTGCATTAACAGCTTGTGATCTGTGTCACTTTAATTGGACGAACTAGCGCATGACACGTGTCGCGCGCTGGGCGTCCCATATAGTTATCCGTGTGTCATGGCGGACTAATGGTGTGCTGCCACGTGGCACACAGTGAGAGGGCAATTCAGCTCAAGCTGAAACGCCGCGTTTTAATGAGGATTGAAATCAAGCGCTGCGTTTTGTATGTTTTAACTGGGTTATTTCAGCAGATCCCACATCAACTTTCTTTTTTATTTTCGCTCCGGTATCCTACTATAAATAAAGGTAACTATTCCAAGGTTTGGTATTCAATTAAAACAAATTTTTTAGGGTTTTTGAAATTGTTCTAGAAACCTAATTGGAGAGAAAAATTTCCGTTAAAATTTTTCTTTCTTAGGTTAATATTTTTCGGAGCCCATCCTCCGCGTAGCTCGAGGTCAGTGCGTAGAAGATCGCAGGGTCTCGATTTTTTAGTATTCTTTCGAAGATTATTAATTTCTTTTTGGTTTTCTTATTTTGGAGCAAATCCAGGTATGTTTTTCTATCCTTCGCTTTTAGTTTTCGCTTTTCTATTTATTTACAATATTCATTATTATGCCTGTTTAAGCTTATGTATTGTTATGAATGTATTAGAGTAAAAGGCATATAGATCTAAATTAAGAATTTAGATCTGTAGATTTAAATTATGAATTTAGATCTACATTTAAAATTATAAATTTTAAATCCACTCTAGGTTTAGAATTATGAATTCTAAACCCCTTCCACTACGTAAACTTTATAAAATTAGGGACAATTTTTAAAATTCGTCCCAACAACTGGTATTAGGGCAAAGGGTTTATAGAGATAAACATATTCCCGGGAACTCTCGCACGTAAGGTGTCACGAAACGTGACTCTTCAGCCAAGGGCTTATGTAGAGAGAAGAGTCTCTTACTTTAAGTACTCTAATAAGTACCCCTTATTGTGACTACAGTTGAAAAATTGTGAACCCTACGATCGGTATCAAAGTTTATTTTTCCAACAAAAGTCATATTTTTCCAACAATTGGTATCAGAACTAGTCTCTAATTACATTCATAATATACATGAATAGGTATAATAAGATCACAATATCTAGATTTGCGATCTAATAAAATAGAGATTTTATTAAGAAGGAAAGTTTGTTTAATTGGGCATTGATAAAAATCTACGGTTCGATTTAAATTGTTTAAATCGTTAATGAATTAATAGTTATATAACGTAACGATTTGAATTGTTTAAATCATTAATTAATTAAAAGTTAATTAGATCATTTAAGGTAACGATTTAAATTGTTTAAATCGTTAATGAATTAATCGTTAATTCGGATCTATCAATCTGTAAATTTGCGATTAAGTTGTTTGTATAATAAGATTATGCATCGTTGATATGCTATATGAAATCAGATAAAATTGATCTAGTAAGATTAGATTCAATAAATTTTAATTAAATTATTTTAATTTAAAAAAAAATCCGACGCAGCTTGTCAGGCTGACATCAAAGAGAAAATTTTTTATTTAAAAAAATTAAATTACGATGTTTGTTTAAAGCAGCGATATAAATTATTTAAATCGTTTAAAAATTAATTATTTTATTAATTAATTTCTTTTAGGTATGAAAGAGTTCAAGAGCTTAGCTTTTATCCCTCCAATTGCTTTAATCCCAAGGGAAAGCAAAGAGGTTAGAATTTGATTCTAAATTAGATTATAAAATAAGCTTAGTTGCGGATCAGTGTTATTTTAAATAAAAGTTATTTTAAGTTATTTTATAATAAAATTTTTAAATATAATTAAATAGGTCGATATTATTTTAAAAATAAAAATTAATTATTGTCATTAATTTAATTTTAGAATAAGATTCTAAAATAGACTATAAGATAGCCTAAATTTGAAGTTGCTACTACTTCAAATAAAATTAATTTCTACTAATTAATTTAATTTTAGAATTAGATTCTAAAAATAGATTATGAGATAATCTAACTTTCGGTATTATTTTACATAAAAAAATTAAATTAATTTATCTAGTTTTAGAGATAATCTATGGTTCTGTTTTTAAATAATGAGATTCTAAACAATAGGTTATGAGGTAATCTATGGTTCTGTTTTTAAAAGTAAAATTAATTAATTAATTTTATTGAATAAATTTAGAATGAGATTCTAAAGCAAGATAATGAGATGATGGATGTTAAACGATAATGTTTTGAATTAATTAATTAATTACTTTTGGTTAATTTTAGAATGAGGTTCTAAATGGGGTTATGAGATGATATGTTTTAAATGTGTATTTTAAAACCGTCTACTCGCAAGCGTACGAGACGTCGTAGCTTTGTCGGGTATACGGGTCGTATCCACAGGGAATCGTGTTAAGTTAGACTTAGTGATTAACAAGTGGTTTGAATTTTTAGGTTTTTGTTGTTTGAATAAATTGTTGACTAAATTAATAAAATTAAATATAAAGTAAATGTGTCAATTCAATTGAGGTTAGTTTAGGGAGTGAATTTAGGGTAGCTTAACACGTATCCCGCCATTATATTTTACTTAGGACGATGATCTGAAGGACTTAGGCTACAAGCTCTAAGCTCGGGTTAATATATAAATTATGGCTTAGGGTAATGAACTAGTCTAAAGGCATAACCTATCTTAGCATCCTAGATGTAGCATAGGTTATCTCATTAGCACTACTTAATTCCTTTGTTACTCCTAATTCAATATTAACTTATATAAAAGATTCGGTTCAGGGTTGGGTACAACCTCAACCCTGACCACGCGTAAATTCCTGTTATATTATAGTCTAGGCTACAAGCACAAGACTAATCGCTACAAAGTTGGAGATCTAGTCATGGCTACAAGCACACATACAAAAATATCCAACAATCATGAAGAACTCCCCACAGGGGTGCGAATATAATATAACTAATCAATCGTCAAAAGTATAATATAAATTAGGGATACGGGCTGCTACCTGCCCTTCATCCCTAAACTAAAAGTCTACTCCTTCATAGGAGTTCTAAACATCATGAAATCCAAGAAAGAAAACAATAATGATAAAACTAAGGATTTGAAGACTCTCCCAATTGATGTTGACGTTGATCCTTGCTTTAATTCCCACAGTACTCCGACCACCTGCGCTTCGGCGTTTGAGAACCCTTTGGATCTCGTAGCGGCTTCGGGAAGAAGAGGATGAGAGGAGGCGTGGCAAAAGATCTTAAATTAGGTCTAGCAACCTATATTTATAAGTGGCGTGCTGTGCGGCCGCCGCCGCGTCCTCCCTCTCCCACCGTCTATATATATATATATATATATATATATATATATATATAATATAATATTATATAAATATGAAAATATATAATATTATAATATTAAATAATATATAATATACAATATTGAAATATATATAAATATATATATTAATTATCCACGAGACCTATTTGAATTACCGAATTACAGTCCGATTGGTCATTTTTCGCTCACGTGGTCGGGTTTCACAAAGCAGTCTTCAATTATGCCTCAATTATACTAGATTTTGCCGCTTTTCAACATTTGTTTACTCCGTTGCATTCTAAGCCAAAACATACCGAGATTACAACAAAACACACATGTAAAAGTCGAATATGTCGCAAGAATGAAGAATAAAATATGTAAAATATAAGGTACGTCAACATCCGCAAACCCACACCTTGCTTGTCCTTAAGCAAGATTCTATTTAAACTAGCTACTGGCAGAAAAGTTGAGTGAGGCATTTAACTGCAAAGGTCACTTGTGAAAATTATTGTTCGACCATACTTGAGAGTGTACTTGAGAGTAGCGAATCCTTATGTGATGTTATTATTACACTAGCTCTGACTTAAGTCTCCGTTATTAAGGTCTTTTTACTAGTGAGTGATCTTAGAACTTGTCTCCCCTCCATCTTACTTCAAAACCCTCTGACTTAAAGAAGAAATAAAGGTAATAAGTAAAAGAACAAGTTATCCTAACCCCTCACTACTAATCAATAGTGAAATCAAAAGGCTTCTCTTTTCTCTCTTGTTTTCCCTTCTTCCCTTTTTTTTCTTTCTTTTTTTTTTTTTTTTACTTTGTTAGGTGTGTCTTCCTCAGACCCATGTAACGAGTTTTCGGCCGGCAGCTCCTGATCCAGTTGGCTCAAGGTACCACGTTTTAAGAGACCCCTACGGACCTAATGGCTCGAGTCTTAAGGATCCACAACCTAACCTGCTAGCACATACCCTTTTTTTATGGGTATTAGTGCTTATTTTGGTAACTATAAAGTTGATTCTTCTTAAGCTTTCCCTGTGGCCCATGTAGCGAGCTTTCGACCGGCAACTCTCGATCCAGTTGGCTCAAGGTACCAGGTTTTAAGATACCCCTAAGGGCTTACTTGCTCGAGATACAGGGGCTACAAGAACCAACCAGTCACCTCTTTTTTTTCTCTTTTCTTCTTCTTTTTTTTTTTTTAAAGAGTTACCGAAGATAAAGAAATGTACAATTGATTTCAACATTGTTAGAAGTAGAAAGGTGGACTCCTATTCCTAAAATTATTACCATTATTTTGACCCAAACAGTAGGATATGTCACAAGATTAAGGATGAAAAGTAATAATCCCACTAACTAGTTAAAAGACAAAAATATGGATTCAAAAGTCTGATCCAGCAATAATCTCGTCTCATAAGTATTCTAATCGTCAAAGTAAATCTTAGAACTAGTCGACAATAAGGGTCACAAACAACCTTATACTCATTTATGCCTTTAAAAATGTAGCTAATTTAAGCCAAATGAAGCTTTAAAGGACAAACAAAAGTTCGCTCTCGTCTGCCATCACCAAACCCAAACCTTGCATTGTCCTCAATGAAAATCGACAAAAATAAATTCAAGTAAGGAAAGGAAAGAGACGACCTGAGGTGCGACATGTCTAGCGACATGTGGTGAGCAAATTTGAAGAAGAAAGACGGAGGTAGCAAGCTGCAATCGAAGACATAGAAGATAGGATACTAAACAGACTTGTTAGTAGTGTTAGAAATAAAGAGCGTATAAGTGCTTAGTAAAAGAGAAACAAAGTTAACATAGGAGGGATAACAAATAGATCAGCAATTGAATGGGAGCTCATGCTAAAGAAAAAAAACTAAAACAAAACTAAAGATAGGTTGGGTTGCCTCCCAAGAGCGCTAAGTTTAACGTCTTCAACCGGACATAGTTTAGAACACGAGATCAACCAAAATCCGTGGCAATGTCTACCATAGAACTCAGGTTGATCTGGTAGGGACGATCCCCAAACCCAATAGCGTTTTGAGACCCGTGACTATCTAGGAGGGAATCATTACCAGCATCGGGGTCACAATTCTCTATCCTACTAGATGTGGACGATGACGCACAACTATCGACACAGACAGGGATATTATTACATTCCGCAATTGTGATAAAATCGGGCTTATCCGTCTCTACCAAAGGGTCAATATCATCAACTCTATAACATTCCAATTTGTCCTCAGTCTCAGGGTGTTGAAAAAAGTTCGAGACCTTCAAATTGCCCTTGAGATTTCCAAGAGAAACCTCCAACACTCCCGTCCTACAATGAAACACAGCGTCGACCGTTGCTAGAAACGGTCGACCTAGAATGATGGGAGCGTTGTGCTTCTGTCTAGGAGTACGGTCTATATCTAATACAATAAAATCGACCGGGAAGACAAACTTGTCAACCTTGACAAGTACGTCCTCCACCATCCCACGAGGTATACGCTTTGTCCTATCGGCCAACTGCAGCGTGACAGTAGTTGGCTTAAGGTGGCCTATTCCCCATTCCTGAAAAACTGAGTAAGGAATGAGGTTTACGCTTGCTCCTAGATCTAGCAAGGCTCTACTGGTGTAACTCCCTCCTAAAACACATGGGATTGTAAAAGCTCCGGGGTCGCGAAACTTGGGTGGGGTGCCTGACAATAACATACTGCTCACCTTCTCAGTGAGCAGGACCTTTTTCGGGGATATGCGCTTGTGCGCGCTTCTTTTTGGTGCAAAGGTCCTTGAGGAACTTGGTATGCATAGGAACGTGTTTAATGGCTTCAATCATCGGCAAGTTGATCTTCACATCCTTAAACACATCTATTAGCTTAGCCCTCTTTGGGTCGTCCTTCTTCTTCGGTCCTATAAGGGCCAAAGGAAAAGGGACGACGGGTTCAAAAACCCTTTCTTGTGATCCCTTCCTATCAGCAATGGGAGGGGGAGTCACATCCTTCTCAGTTTCAACCTCAATTTTTCTAAGGTTCTCCTCTTTTGAAACCAACACAATCTGAGCTTGCTCAGGGTTAGAACTAGTTGTTCCTGTGAGGTTTGTGAGTGGTTGGGAGGGTAACCTCCCTTCCTCTATCCTATTTAGTACATGGGTCAACTGTCCTATCTGGGTCTCTAAGTTGGCGATAGATTGCGAATGAGACCGAACTAGCTGTGTGGTAACCTCCATAAAGTGGAGCATACGCTCCTCAAAATGTGACATAAATCCTGGAGGTGGAGGAGGAGGGTCATTATGAGAAACATTAGAGTGAGGTCGAACATCGTACCTATGCCCTCCCTGAAAAACTGGAGGGCGCATGTTACCTTCAAAACCCGGATCTTGTCATTTCGTGGGTTGATATTGATTGGCGTCCTGCTTCCACGAGAATTTCGAATGATTGTGCCACCCGGAATTGTAGGTGTTTGAGAACGGGTCACTATTTCCCGAATATCCTTGAGCTGTATGAACCTGTTCCTGTACATATTCGGAAGAGTGTGACGCATATAAACAATTAAACAAAGAATGGTCCTCACCTGAACAAATGCCACACGGAGTAGTACCACTCGATAACTCCGCTGCATAGACTGGGCACACATTAGTAGGATTCGCATGCAAGTTCATAAGCTGATCTATCTTCCTACTAAGGGCATCCAGTCGAAGATTAATGTCATTAGTTGGTGCTACTTCGTAGGCACCATGTGTGCCCCCTCTAGCCACCCTCACAAGAGAGGCTTGGTCGAGAGAGTGTTCACTGAGGCGCTCAAATAGCGTCCACGCCGTCCTCATCTTGTTGGTTAAATGCTCCCCCGCATGAAGCATTAATCATTTGTTTGTTGGAGGCCGTGAGACCATTATAGAAATTCTGCACAAGAGCCCACTTGGGTGACCCGTGGTGGGGACAACTTCTAAGGAGCTCCTTAAAGCTGTCCCAACTCTCATGGAATTGTTCCTGATCCTTTTGTTCAAAACTGTTGATTGCACATCTAACAGCCATAGTTCTGGCTTTAGGATAAAATTTGATCAAGAACTTTTGCTGGAGGTTAGCCCAAGTGGTGATTTCACCTCTCGGAAGAGACTGAAACCACCTTTTGGCTACATCCTTTAACGAGAATGGAAAAAGACATAGCCGAACAGCATCAATTGAGACACCTTGATGATGACAAATTTCACAAATTTCTATAAACGCATCAAGGTGCTCGTATGGGTTCTCAATCGGCTTCCCATAGAAAATGGGAAGCATATTGATGATCTCAAGCTTAAGCTCAAAGTTAACATTACCCAAGGCAGGTAACGTAACTCTGGCGGGTGTGACGTATGTGTGGGGAAGGAAGTGGTCCCCAATAGTACGCGGTACAAAGTTAGCCATTCCAAAAAAAATATATAACTAAAAAAAAAAAGTAAAAATAAACTAACAAAGAAAAATAAAACAAAAATTTAAACTAACGAAAAATAAGATTTTTTTTAAACAAAGAAAAAAAAATTAAAAGCAAAATTAAAAAATAAAAATAGTAAAATAAAATAACGAAAAATAAACGGCCAAAAAAAAAAAAAGTAAAGCAAAATTTTTTTATTTATTTTGATTTTTTTTTTCTTAAACAAAAAAATAAAAAAATAAAAAAAAAATTAAAATAACTTGTTAATTTCAAAATCAACTTAGCTTACCGATTCCCCGGCAACCGCGCCAAAAACTTGATGTGTTTTAAATGTGTGTTTTAAAACCGTCTACTCGCAAGCGTATGAGACGTCGTAGCTTTGTCGGGTATACGGGTCGTATTCACAGGGAATCGTGTTAAGTTAGACTTAGTGATTGACAAGTGGTTTGCATTTTTAGGTTTTTGTTGTTTGAATAAATTGTTGACTAAATTAATAAAATTAAATATAAAGTAAATGTGTCAATTCAATTGAGGTTAGTTTAGGGAGTGAATTTAGGGTAGCTTAACACGTATCCCGTCATTATATTTTACTTAGGACGATGATCTGAAGGACTTAGGCTACAAGCTCTAAGCTCGGGTTAATATATAAATTAGGGCTTAGGGTAATGAACTAGCCTAAAGGCATAACCTATCTTAGCACCCTAGATGTAGCATAGGTTATCTCATTAGCACTACTTAATTCCTTTGTTGCTCCTAATTCAATATTAACTTATATAAGAGATTCGGTTCAGGGTTGGGTACAACCTCAACCCTGACCACGCGTGAATTCCTGTTATATTATGGTCTAGGCTACAAGCACAAGACTAATCGCTGCAAAGTTGGAGATCTAGTCATGGCTACAAGCATACATACAAAAATATCCAACAATCATGAAGAACTCCCCACAAGGGTGCGAATATAACATAACTAAATCAATCATCAAAAGTATAATATAAATTAGGGATAAGGGCGGCTGCCCGCCCTTCATCCCTAAACTAAAAGTCTACTCCTCCATAGGAGTTCTAAACATCATGAAATCCAAGAAAGAAAACAATAATGATAAAACTAAGGATTTGAAGACTCCCCCAATTGATGTTGATCCTTGCTTTAATTCCCACAGTACTCCGACCACCTGCGCTTCGGCGTTTGAGAACCCTTTGGATCTCGTAGCGGCTTCGGGAAGGAGAGGATGAGAGGAGGCGTGCCAAAAGATCTTAAATTAGGTCTAGCAATCTATATTTATAAGTGGCGTGCTGTGCGGCCGCCGCCGCGTCCTCCCTCTCCCACCGTCTATATATATATATATATAATATATAATATTATATAAATATGAAAAAAATATAATATTATAATATTAAATAATATATAATATACAATATTGAAATATATATAAATATATATATTAATTATCCACAAGACCTATTTGAATTACCGAATTACAGTCCGATTGGTCATTTTTCGAGCACGTGGTTAGGTTTCTCAAAGCAGTCTTCAATTATGCCTCAATTATACTTGATTTTGCCGCTTTTCAAAATTTGTTTACTCCGTTGCATTCTAAGCCAAAACGTACCTAGATTACAACAAAACACATATGTAAAAGTCGAATATGTCGCAAGAATGAATAATAAAATATGTAAAATATAAGGTACATCATGAGATAATCCAAATTGTAAATGCAAGTTAATTAAAAACCACTAGTTTTAAAAATCAAGTGGGAGCGAGGTTTCAATTGTTGTAACCTCACAGTCCCCATTACCAGTCTAGCAGTATAGTAGATCGATAGACCTCCCTGTGGAGGATGTGGGTTTGTAGATTACAAGGTTAGACTTCTGTTGGGATAAACTAAAGTGCAAAGAAGCGATGCGACCATGCTACCGTGGAGTATTATGTGTATTTTTATGGAGGTTTAGGTAATATTTTACACTTGACTAGCGTGATGCATTAGCCTCCCCAATGAGTTTTGTTGTGTTATGTTAGAGACTAAGGTAAAGTGGTGAGTTCATCATGTTTAGTCAGAGTTACCAGAAATAGCCAAACTAGCTTCGTGCGACCCCGCTGCCGGGGAGTAAAGAGTGGTGTGTTTGGGTCATCATTGTATGCATGATAGTACAGTTTGGTGGATATCTGACTTATTGTGTATGCTAAATTGAAAGAATAGATATCATTGCATTGTACATTACTCTTGTTAGACAGTTACACGAATATTTGCATTTACAGTATTTTGAAATGGATACGATTGGTGAACTTCACTCTATTACTAATGCATAATGAAGTCATTGGACCAAATTACTTAGCCTAGAAAAACCAAGTTGGACTTAGTTATTACTCACAAGGGACTTAGTGGAAAGAAAGAAAAGGGTAAGATTGCTATTACAGCAACTAAGTCGATAAAGAAGTCGGCAAAAGGAAAGTATCTTCTGCGGGAAGACTGGCCACTAGATGAAAAACTGCACTAAGTACTTAGCTTCTCTCCTTATAAAGATTACTAAGCCAATTGGTGAAGATATTTAATATCTCACTTAGTTGAGTCATGCGCAATTGAGAGTCCACCAGGTTCCTAGTGGGTGGACTCAGGTTCAACTAATCATGTCTGTAATATTTTACAGGGGCTCAGGCTAATCAAAAGGCTGCATAATAGGAATTGTACCTGATGGTTAGGGACAGTACAAGAGTAGTGGTCTTAAGTGTAGGCGATGTTAGCTTAGTCTTTAGTGCTAGAGTTTTTGATTTTAAAAGATTGTTTATTTGTAGCTACTCTGCACAAGAATTTGATTTCTGTATCTCGTTTTATGAATAATTGTTATCTAGTTGATTTTGATTATGAACCTTTTAATACAAGAAATAAATTTGCAAAATATACATGTATAAATAGTTTATTCATGTTATTTCCCTATCAAAACTCTAGTATTTATTTAAAAGAATGTAACACAAGCTCACTTGTTCGATCTCCTAAACAAAACACCTTGAAAGAAATATTGCCTACATATGGCACCAACGTTTAGGTCACACTAATTCGAACAAGATCCAAAGACAGGTGAAAGATGGAGTGATAGAGGCTTTGGACTTGAGGTCATTACCAGTTTGCGAATTCTGCATAGAATGAAGGGTGACCAAGTCTGTCTTCAAGAGTAAAGGCAATGATGTTGGTGACTTGCATGAGCTGGTTCACACATATGTATGTGGACCAATGAATGTTCAAGCAAGAGGTGGGTATGAGTACTTCATCACATTTACTAATTATTGTCCAAGGTATTGATATATTTATCTAAAGAGACATAAACCGGACTCTTTTGAAAAGTTCAAAGAGAAAAAGAGTACAAAGCTGAAGTTGAAAAATAATTATGTAAACAGGTTTAATCAATTCGATTAGATCAAAGTGGTGAATATCTTTCGGGTGAGTTTCTAGATTTCCTAATTGCAAATGGGATAAGATCTCAGCTTTCTGCTTTGAGTACACCGTAGTAGAATAGTGTTGCATAAAGAAGGAATAGGACATCGTTAGAGGTGGTAAGGTCCATGATGAGTCATGCTGCCTTACCAATCTCTTTTTGGGGTTATCCCAAAGGAATAAGGGTGGTCTTCACTATAGTCTTTCAGATCAAAAGTGTTTTTGTAAGTATGCGAAATTTTAAAGGAGGATTTTGTAGTAAATTACAAAAACATAAACAGAGTAGTGTTAGAGGGTTTTAAAAGAAAATAACACTAATTCTGGACAACTAGACACAACTCGGGATATAGTGGATGCATGGGATACATCTACTGTTAAGGTTGAGAATGTTCTAAGTACACAAGAGCCTAGGTATAGTGGGAGGATTGTCAGGACACCTGACTGGTTCATGGGAGAAGCCTTAATGGTTGACCGTAACATTGAATTTGATCCTCTTAGCTACAATGAGGCAGTTAAGAACAAGGATGCTGACCAATAGGTATTAGCAATGAAATCTGAGTTAGGATCTATATATTTTAATCAGTCTGGAATCTTGTAGAGGCGTCTGTTGGCATTAAGCCCATTTGTTGTAAATGGGCCTATAAGAGGAAAGGAGGAGTGGACAGGAAGGTAGAGACCTTCAAAGCAAGATTGGTTGCTAAGGGTTTTACCAAAAAGGAAGAAAGTCATTATGATGAAACCTTCTTACTAGTAGCCATACTAAAGTCCATAAGGATACTCCTATCCATTGCAGCTCAATATGAGATTTGGCAAATGGTTGTCAAAACAGCTCCTTTGAATGGTCGTCTTGAAGAAGACATCTATATGATGCAACCAGACAGTTGCATTGGCAAAAATTAGGAGCATATGGTATGCAAACTGAAGGAGTCCATGTATGGACTGAAGCAAGCATCATGCTCATCGAATATTACATCCAATGAAGCGATTAATTCTTATGGTTTTGAGCAATTCGTTGACGAACCTTCCGTGTACAAACGACATCAAGATAAAGTAATGACTTTCTTAGTATTGTACGTCAACGATATACTACTCATTAGGAATGATGTAGGGCTTTTATCAGCTGTAAAGATTTGTTGAGCTAGTTCCAGTTGGCTATATAGATTCAGACTTCGAATCAGATAGAGATGCTAGACGTATGACATTTGAGCATGTTTGTACCCTTGGAGTATGACCCATTAGTGGGAGGAATGTCAAGCAGTATTGTATTGCTTACTTCACCATAGAGGCTAAATATATTGTAACTTCAGAAGCTACATAGAGGGCATGTTGGTTCAGATTGAATAATTAACCTAGTAGACTAAAGAGATGGGTATAAACCTTGTCATAAATTGGATTTAGGACAAGTGGGAGATTATTAGGAATAGTGTCCTAAAATCCAGATTTATTATGCTAATATTATTTTATTAAAGAATAAAATTAAAGTTTCGGTCGTTTTCTTGTTAAATTTGTGTAAGCGAGCATTTATACTGCATGTGATTCTCTTTTTGGAAACATCCATGAGATGGGTATAGTCCTCAGACTATAATTTACTTGTTCATTCTAAGTGCTTTATGCTATTAACCCACAGATAGACTTGGAACAAATGGTATGGATTGTTGTTTGAAAGACTTGTAGTCAAAAGCAAGTTTGGACCACTTGTATGCTAAGACTATAACGTGATACTTTAGATGACTTATCTTGGTCATGTGAATAGTGATCCAAAAGTGTTATGTTGGTGTGTTGACACACTGAGTTTGACCGTGTAGATTACCTGTTTCTAGACTACTATGAGAGATGAGTGATTCATATTTTACTGTTTGAACGATGACTCTAAATCCTCAGAGTATTTTGGACTTGTGCATGGAGCATTAGTTACTTTGGTGTACTATAGGTAAGGTCTAAACGCACGACTAAATTCCCACGTACACTGGGTAGCGGCATGAAGTGTGACAAGGATCAGGTTTTCAATAGGAAATCTACGGTCTCTTATGAGATACAGATGTTCCCTTCGTTGATTCGCAAATATTTGAATAGTTCGGAAACTTTGGCCAAAGTATTTCAAGTGTTTGACATTTGGAATTTATACTGAGAATATGTTCAAGTATAAATGAATTATTCAGTGAAGGGCGAGTTGGTAACTAATGAAGAAGCTGTGAGAAGGATAATGGTGGTAGTTACATTTATTCTTCATTATGGACATCTAGTGGAGGAGTTTTTGTCATCAATACAGTCTATTAGAGAGATATCGAATAAATGGTTTAAGTTTGGAGTGCAGTGAGATTTATTTAGTAGAATTAAGTTTCATTAAATAGTAATTAAATTTTTTCATGAGATGATTAATTTAACCCATTTGGAGCTAGATTTAAATAGTCTCTGAGGTCCCTACACAAGTCTCTGAATTTATTGCCATCGAAAAAAATATTAAAGAATTCATGAGATGAGTAAATTTAATTTTGCCAAACATTATTCATGAATTGAATAAAAATTAAAAATTATAAGTAAAATAATTTTGAAAATTAAAATTCATAAGATGAATTTTTACATGTGGGAAATAAAGAAAAAAAAATAGCGTTAACAGCTTGCGATCCGCATCACTTTAATCGAACGAACTAGGGCACCACATGTGTCGCGCGTAGGGCGTCCCATATAGTTATCCGTGTGCCCCATGGCGCACCAATAGTGTGCCGCCATGTGGCACACAGTGAGAGGGCAGTTCAGCTCAAGCTGAAACACCGTAATTTAATGAGTATTGAAATCAAGCGCTGCGTTTTGTATGTTTTAACTGAGTTATTTCAACATACCCCACATCAACTTTCTTATTTATTTTCGCTCTGGTATCCTACTATAAATAGAGGTAATTATTCCAAGAGTTTGGTATTTAATTAAAATAAATTTTTTAGGGTTTCTGAAATTATTTCAGAAACCTAATTGGAGAGAAAAATGTTTCGTTAAAATTTTCTTTCATGGTTTAATGTTTTTCGGAGCTCACTCTCCAAGTAGCTCGAGGTCATTGCATAGAAGATCGCGGGGTCTCGATTTTTAGTATTCTTTTGAAGATTATTAATTTCTTTCTGGTTTTCTTATTTTGGAGCAAATCCAGGTATGTTCTTCTTTCCTTTGCTTTTAGTTTTCGCTTTTTTATTTATTTACAATATTTGTTATTATGCCTGTTTAAGCTTATGAATTCTTATGAATGTATTAGAGTAAAAGGCCCTGTAGATTTAAGTTAAGAATTTAGAATAGTAGATTTAAATTATGAATTTAGATTTAGATTTAAAATTATGAATTTTAAATCAATCCTAGGTTTAGAATTATGAATTCTAACCCCTTCCGCTGTGTAAACTTTATAAAATTAGGGAGAATTTTTGAGATTCGTCCCAACAACTGGTATTAGGGCAAAGGGTTTATAGAGATAAACTTATTCCCGGGAACTCTCACACGTGAGGTGTCACAAAGCATGACTCACCGACCGGGGGTTTAGGTAGAGAAAAGAGTCTCCTACTTTAAGTGCTCTAATAGGTACCCGTTGTTGTGACCACAGTTGAAAAATTGTGAATCCAATGATCGGTATCTGAGTTTATTTTTCAACAAAAGTCATATTTTCCCAACACTCTCTACTTTTCTCTCAATTCTCTTTACTTCTCATCTTTAATCTCTTCTAATCACATCTAATTCTCCTCTAATTCTCTCTTAATCTCATCTTATTCTTTTATTTTCTCATCTCAACTATCTTTTCTAGTGTGATTCTTCACCTAAACCTAGGTTAGGATTCAAGTTTGATCCTAAATCATAACAGAGGCCTCCAAGTCAACTGGCGACGCTCACCTTGTGATCTGGAAGTTTCAAATCTTTGCTGGAAATCATATAGCCCGACATGTAAATTTAGATCGTCCATAACCCGTTGGAATTCATGAGCTTCTTCCAGAGCTTTAGAGTAAAGTTGGTCAGGTGGAACATATCTGCCTCTGAAAATAAAATTACATCTATTTTACATAATCACCAACATGAAACAATGTCGGCTAGCCAACGAAGAAAGTTCGGAATCCAACAGGATTAAGCCTAAAGCCCATCCCAAACGAAAACCATGTCAATTTCGCGTATGGGAAAAAAAAGAATATGCTCAATCGATTCGACACCACCATCACAATGAGTATAGTGCTATGAGGGAATAAGCCTCCTTGTAAAAAGATTTTCTCCTAATCCAAGAGCGTTGTGACAAGCTCTCCACAAGAAATACTTAAGAATGCAAAGGGACCTCCAAATGAGGAAAAATATTTTGCTCAATAATTTTTAGTGGGAGAATTCTCCCTTAACACCAGAATTACATGACTTGGTTTTCTACAATGCATACCCATTTTTAACCCTATAAACACCATCCTTAGACCCATCCCATAGAAGGACGTCCTTGACACATGGCCCCCAGTCGGAATATGCTTAATTTCTCATGCAACATGAATGAGAAAGAGAGCTTCATAATTCCAATGTTTGGAATTGGGGCAAATAAGGTCAAAAACCTTATCTTAGGGATGCGAATGGGTGAAGGGAGGAGATCCACACTAGGAATCCATTTCTCATTCCATATTTTCACAAAACCCCCATCACCAATGGACCAATGCAAATTATCAACATTAAAATCTCTACCTGCTATAAAGCTCCTCCACCACCAGGATGGGCTACTTCCTAATCAGGTATTGAGAAAAGACAAACTATGGAAATGAATGCCCCTTGAAAACTCTAGCCCAATAAGCCTCCGAATTTTGAATAATATGCTACGCTTGCTTTCCCCAAAGAGAATTATTAAAACCTTCAAAGTCCTTAAAGAGAAGCACCGCCACCACCCCCCCCCCCCACAAAAAAAAGTTTTGACAGTGCGTCCAATGGACAACACGATTACAATCAGCCACACCTTTCCACCAATATCAAGGTATGAGCTTTTTTATTTTATTACAAAAAGATAAAGGCAATTCAAAACAATGCATAATATAGATAGGTATAACTAACAGCATAAACTTGATTAGGACCTCCTTATCTGCATGAGATAGCATGGAATTAGCCCAACCTTTAAGACGATACTTGATGCAATCAAATATAACAAAAAGCGTACCTCATTTGGAGCAACCCCATATTAATAGAATCCCAAGGTATTTCTCCTCTTTCTGCATTGTTTCAACCCCAAAGAAATTCAACCAACATGATCTAGTCTCTGGATCAACATTAGCCCAAAAAAATTCTCTAGATTTTTGAAAATTAATTAGTTGTCCTGAGGCTCGGCAAAATAGATCAAAAACTTCTTTAACACACATGTGAGGACTAACTTCAAACAACAAAATATAATCATCAGCGAAGAAAAGATGGGAGATAGGAGGTGTAAATCTATTTATTCGCAGTCGCTCCCACGGCCTACACCTGACAACCCCGTTAATTAATCTGGACAAGGCATTAATGACAAAAATGAAGAGATATGGGGATAAAGGATCCTCTTGTCAGAGTCCATTCCTAATTGAAAATCTTTCCAACCGTTTACCACTAACCACGGGGCTAACAGATACATTCGAAACATATTGCATAATCCAGGTAATAAAAGAGCGATGAATGCCAAACTTAAATAGAAAGCATTCAAGAAACCCCAATTAACTTGATCATAAGCTTTAGTTAGACCAATTTCAGCACCGTGTACCTATTTTTTCCTCTTTTCCTTAGTCTCATGCATTGAAATGCTTCGTGGGTAACAATGATGTTATCTTGGATTTGTTGGAATTTAACAAACGCTGCTTGAAATTGGGAAATTAGTTCCCCCATCAATGGTTTGAACCGATTGGAAATAATTTTAGTAATTATTTTATATATAAAATTACATAGGTTGATGGGTTTAAACTGATTCATGGCCTTGGGTCTGTTATTTTTTGGAATAAGAACAACGTCAAATTCATTAAATTTTTTAAGCATTCATCAATTTTGAAAAAAACGCCAGTACTGCATTAGTCACATCCTCCCTTATTAAATCCCCAAAATACAAAGAGAAAATGCCTGGAAATTTGGGTTGGGAGTTTTGAGGCTGCCAAGTTGCTTGAGTGCCTAAAAAGTCTCTTAAGAAGTCATAATAGCACATAAATCCGAGTTCATTTGGTTTGTAACTAGACAAGGTATAACAAAAGCATCTTCAAAGTTTTCTCCATTTCTAGCAGCATAAAGGTCTTTAAAAAAGGTAAACACCATAACCTAGATGTCTTTAGGATCATCAACCCAGCTACCATCGATCATCTTTAATTCTTGTTACTGAATTGAACCTTCTTCTTAAGAAGGTGGTAGTATGAAAAAACTTGGTGTTTCTGTCCACATATTTCAGCCAGTTGATCCTTGAGCGCTGATGGCAGTATCTTTCCTCAGCTTCCCAGAATGAGTGCAGTTGATCTTTTAATTGTTGCTCGTATTCATGCGATTTGGATGGGCCTTCTTTGTTTTGAACCTAAGCCAACTTCTGCATAATACCATTAATGAATTTCATTCTCTCTTTTCTGCGGCCCGACCACCACCTCAGCAAAATGGCTTTTGCACGAATGCAACTTTTGACCAACCGTGAACATCCTTAAGCCTCTAGACACCGACAGCCAATCCTCTCAGACAATATCAGCACAGTCATCTTCTAAACGCCACTTGGTTTTGAACTTGAATGTAGACTTTAGCTTCGAACCCGGGCCTTCAATCAAAATAATGAGAGGTGAGTGGTCGGAACCCATCGCTAGTAGCAGCATAGCCTCAACAAATTTAAAGCCTGACAGCCAAGCATAGTTGACGCCAATTTTATCAATACGCTTTCTGGTGTATATTTCACCATCTCTGTAACTGGCCCATGAGAGCCTTCATCCCTTGGCTTCCAACTTCATCATTTGACAATCCTCATACACATTCCTCACAATTTCCAGTTGAGAATTAGACACATGAACCCATTCATTTTATCAACAAGCATTAAAATCCTCAGAGACGGCAAAGGGGCTAGCTACCCCTGAGTTTCTCAAACTAAAATTACTCTAGAACTCCCTTCTATTATTTACCATGGGTTCACCATACATAAAGACATGACACCACCTTTTCGTTAATTTGACAATCTCGATCCACACATCAATAAATCTATCAAAACAGTAAACAATCTCAATTTTCACCTCATTATTCCAGCCAGGGGCTACCCCCCAAGAGACCAACCGCATTAACAACAAAACATTCAAGGAATTAAGATTGTAAAGAATTCTAGTCACATATTCACTTTTGTGTGTTGTTTCAGCCAAGAAGACAACTACGGGCTTATAATTACAAAATAGCTCCCGAAGAACTTTAACTGTCAAGGGCTGCACCAACCCTTGATAATTCCAATAAAGAAGACTCATGGCTTTAGAGGAGGTTGTTAAGAGACAATCACCACAAACCCCTTATTAGAAGGAACATCAGAACAAGCCTTAAACATCTTCAGAAGCAACAACCATTTCAACACTATCCACTATTTGAATTGAACACTCAGCTTACATCTTCATTTTTTCTAACTCGAATTTATATCAGGCAGCTCTTTTTAGATTGCTTATCACCTTTCTAGCAAACTGCTTGGGCTGGTTTAATGCACCTGAGGAAGCATAAAACTCCAACTCGAATTTATATCAGGCAGCGCTTTTCAGATTGCTTATCACCTTTCTAGTAAACTGCTTGGGCTGGTTTAATCCACCTGGGGAAGCATAAAACTCCAACTTGTTCACTAAGGCTTGTGAGTTAAATATTGAAGTGATATTGTCTCCCACATGGTCGACCAAGTCTTCAGGAGGAAACCAGTTCCCTAATCGGTCCTACTTAACAATGTTGTAGACAAGATTGTGCATGGCCCTTTAATTCTTTTGCTAGCCTCAAACTGATCAACATTTAAAGCTGGCCTCTTCCTTCCTAATAGTGGGACGTCATAGCTCTGCCCACTCTCAGCAAGTTCATTAATGGAGACACCAGACATAGCATTCTGAGTTACTTCGTCTAGGTTCATGGGAGATCTCAACAGCATTAAAGCTACATTAGCCATTCTGTCTGACTCTTATTTATTGCTAACAGATCATCTACTATGGGGCTAAGGCTAGGGGCAACCATTAGATTAATACTATGTCTATCAAAAGATGAGGCCTCACTATATAGAAGATTGAGCTCGAGTTTTTACGTTCCAAATTCAAAGGCCCTTAACGATTTATCATAAAAGGGGTTAACATTGTTTAATAACATGACCCAATCTACCACATGCATAGAAAAAGTCAGGGAGCCTTTCTTACTTAAAAATAATCCGAACATCATCCATTCCTACCCTTTTGAGCCAAAATCCCCTCTTAATGGGAGCATTGACATCACTAAGAACTTTTACGCCTAAGTTTTACGCCTAGGCTACCTCCTAGTAGCGTTAAGTTTTACACCTTCAGCTGGGCGCAATGGGTCTAGCAAAGATCAAATAATGACATCAATTAAAGAAGTAGCTTCAATGAGCTCACCTAAGACAACACCTACAGCAAAATCAGAAGCATCACACATGATTTCAGAAGGGAGGGAGTAGTCGGGTGGCTTCCTAATGGGGGTGGCAACAAGCATAGACTGAAGCTTATGAAAAGCTTCTAAACAAGAGCCATCGAACTCAAAAGATATGTCCTTAGCTAGCACGCTAGTCAATGGTCTAGCTAACTTCCCACGATCCTTAAGGAATCTCCTATAGAAACTCGCATGACCTAGGAAGGCTCTAACTTGCTTCACCTTTGAGGGAGGGGGCGAGTTAACAATCAAATCAACCTTAGCCTTATCAACCTTAATACCCTGTTTAGGAATCCTACGACCTAATACATTTCCCTCTTGAACTATAACATGATTCTTTTCCCAACCCAAAACTTCTTTCATGTCAGGGTTCAACCTTCGTTGCATCTCTCTAGAAGGTTTGGCATTCTCATTAAGGAGATCACTAACTAGGAAATAGGGGAGTGTATGGTCAACCAAATCATCAACAACATTCACAAAGAAACACTCCAACTCATCCTCACCAGTGGGTAACGACAAAGCCTTAAAAATGTTCAACCTAAGAGTCAATTTTGCAAAACTAACATCCATTACCCCGGATCTACAGTTAATGGTGGCATTGGCTGTTGCTAAGAAAGGCCGATCTAGAATGATAGGGATATGGTTTTTTTTTTGAATGACTAGAAAGTTCCATATCGAGCACAAGAAAATTAGCAGGAAACAGGGCTTTGTCTACCTTCACTAGCATGCTAGTAAGCTCAACACGGGGAACTCTAGTTGATTTATTCGCTAACTACAAGGTCACCATAGTGGGTTGCAACTCTCCTGGGCTTAGCTTCTCATAAACCGAGTAAGGAATAATATTGACACTCGCTCCTAAGTCCAGTAAAGCCTTATCGATCGGGTAGTCTCCAAGTGAACAAGAGATAGTGGGGACATCGGGGTCTTTGTACTTAATCGGTGTGTCACACTTTAGAGTCGAGCTCACTTGCTCCGCTAAAAACACTTTCTTAGGCAGATGTGCTCTAGATCGCCCTCTTTTGGTTTAGCAGGTCCTTAATAAACTTCGCATAGACCAAGATTTGTTTGATTGCATCAAAAAGGAAAATGTTTATCTTTACTTGCCTAAAAGTCTCCAAAATGTCTTCCCACTTCTTGTCCTTCCAATTTAGATATGGTGCAACTAAAGCCTGGGGAAGGGTATTCTAGGTTCACACGAGGAAGGAAGATCAAAGGCTTTAGAAATAGGAGAACAGTGCATAACCTTATCGGTCTCCTTCTTTCTTTCCTTGCTCTTCTCTTCCCCCTCATCACTCATGGGTACTTCACTCTTAATACTCACCTCATTATCAACTTTCTTCCCACTTTTCAACACTACAATGGACTTTGCTTGTTACTTAATGGGGAGGATAGTTGTGTTGTCTCACACAGTTCTTAAGGTTCTCTACGGCTTGGCTAGGGAGTCTTCTCTCATCTCTCCTACTCAAAGCATTAGTTAGCCGACCTAATTGGGTTTCTAGCTTTGAGACTGATTGCGTATAGGAGTAGAGGAGTTAGGAATTAGCTTCTAAACCCTTCAGCGCACTCAAGATTTTCTCTTCAAAATTCGAATTAAAGCTCAAATTAGAAGGTTGAAAATAGTTAGAAACATATCCTTGCGGTTGAAAACTAAGAGGTTGTGGCATACCAGATTGTTGAGATCGTGGATTCAGTTGTTGTTGCACAAATTGCCCTTCTTCTTCTTGCCTCCAGGAGAAGTTTGGATGGTTTCTCCAACACAGATTGTATGTGCTTGAGTACGGATCGTTCCTTGAGAATCCTTGGATTGCATTAACCTGTTCCTGCGACCACTCAACAAAAGGTGGAGCAGAGGGGCAATCAAATGTAGAATGAGAAATATTAGAACATGCAGAACAAGCACCATGCATGTTTTGAACATTAGACACAGTAGAGGGAGTCAATGCCATCTTACATAAGAAAGTAAGCTACTCCACAGAAGAGGCAAGATAGTCTACTTTCTTATCTAAGATGGAGGTGTGAGCAATTTCATTTACTCCTCCTCTATTCAACCCAGCAGCATTTAAACATGCATGTGCAGCAGATAGTTGTGAATTCTCATTCAAATGATCGAAAAATTCCCACTCCTGATCCTCATTCTTCCTAAGGAACTGACCACCACATGAAACATCAATAATTTGTTGACCCTATTCATTCAACCCATAATAAAAATTTTGGATCGGTTGTCATTTAGGGATAGCATGATGTGGATAAGCGCATAAAAGCTCCCTAAACCTATCCCAACTCTTATGAAACTCTTCACTAGGAAATTGGGCAAAGGTGTTAATGGCTCTCATAGCAGTGTTGGTCTTACTAATGGGAATAATTTTTTAAGAAATTCTTGATACATTTGAGTTCAAGTACTAATCGTCCCACTAGGTAAGGTGCCTAGCCAATACTTGGCCTTATCCTTCAAAAAGAAAAGAAAAAGGCAAAGTAGGATGGCATCATCACTAACATTAGGAATCTTGAAGGTAGAGCAAACCTCCATAAAATTGTCCAAATGATTATACGAGTTCTCATAACCTAAGCCATGGAATGAAGGAAGCATTTGTATGGCATGTGGCTTAAGCTTAAACTGATGGGCTATAGATGGTAACCTAATGCATGAAGGTGAGGTGTGGTGGGAGTAAAATACTTCATAAGTGCATGTGGTTTTTCGTCAACCATTGTGGTCACAAAAAGTCACAAAAAGTCACGAAAAATTCTAAAACTAGAAAAACACGAAAAAATAAAACACGAAAACTAAACTAAAACACAAGTAAGACTCTAGCCCTAAATGAAATCACAAAAATAATAATCATAAAGTAAATCCTAAGCCCTAAACTAAGAAACAGTTAAACTCACGACACACAACAAATAAATTGAATTAAAATCACAACTAAAAATTAGAATCCTATGCTAAAAATAAAAATTAATAAATTAAAAACAAGGAAATTAACAAATTTAAAAAAAAAAAATCAAAGAAAATCACAAAATAAACCACAAATGTTGCGTAGTCCCCAACAACGCACCAAAATCTTGATGTGTTTTTCTACGTCTATCAAAATTTAATATAAAATCCTATACACTAAACACATCTAAATTGAACTCTAAGGCGAGAGGATATCGAACCATAGGGACTAGGTGTGCATTAATTTATTCTATGATCTAAATTGATTTGAGAAAAATTACAGAATTTTGTGTTAATTAATCTAAAGGAATGAAAATTAATGAAGTATTCTACTTCTAAAAGAAAAAAGAACTTGGAATTGGAACCTAGGGTTTTGAATCAATCATTAGCCAATTATTCTTGCGTTAACTCTTAAATTGAGATTATTGATTGTCACACGAGTAGTAGTTTAGGCTACAAGCTTCAACCTACTAAAGTGATCTTGTTAGTATCGTGTATTGACTCTATCTAACTAAAATATAAAGAAAATAGGCTCTACCTAACGTACTGTTAATTATCATGTATTGACGCTATCTAACTAAAGCATAGGAAAGATATGCTTTAATTAACAATTCGGTGAATACTATTATTCGATTAATTAATCATAAGGTTACAAGCATAAAGAGTTAATTTATAAATGCAAAATCAACAATCAAAGGTTACAAACTTAATAATTATCTCAATTGAATAAACGACAAAAAACTTAATACTTCAAAGTATTTATCTCAATCAAACAATTTATGTGAACAATCTAATTAAACTCAATTAAAAGTAATACAAGAATAAAAAGACTAAAATTTCTTCTAGGGCTAGAGAGCAAGTTAGCTCTCCATGAAGGACAAATGAAGGAGGATGAGCGAACTTATGTCGGTTTCGATGCTAATTTCCCTCTCGTTCCAATTTAACGGAAAAAAAACAAAACTAATAAAACAAAAGAGAGAGAGAAAACTGAGAATTGGGCTCCGTTTGTTTTGACGGAAAAGTAGAATCTAGGAATTGATTTTTCTTCGGAAAAGATTTTCCAAGGAAATATAAATTCCGAGTGGGGTTTTTCGTTGTTTGTTTTAAAAGAAAAATTAATTCCCCATTGTGATGTTTTTGTGTATGTTTTAAAAAAATATTTTACACCAATTATTTTATATCTTTTTATAAGACAACATAAGTAATAATATAACATATATAAAGTAACAAAATAAAATATTACCCAGATATTTTCCTTCTATAATATTATATAACAATTCAACTTAATTAAAGTTGTTCTTTGCAACAATAATAAAGTAGTATCCAAGCTGCTTTTAATTATTTAGTCTAATTTTTGTCCGTTGTTGACATTAAATGTCTACAGTACAGTCTGATTTATTTTGATTCGATCTCGATTTGTGTGATGATAACCGCCAAGGTTTCTGAGCCACTTAGAATCACGACTTCCCCCATTTTGAAAGGGAAGTCAATTTCCCTCATTTGAGGGAAAATATTTTCCGTCGGAAAATCTTTTCCTTGAACTAATGATGCCCCAAACAAAAGAAAAAGGAAAAATCACTTCTTAGAATAAGATTTTCCCCCGAAACAAACGGAGGTGGTGGAAAAAATTAACAAAACAGAATCAGAATTCCAAAAACGAACCCCCAAAATCGAAGAAACTCCCCTGATTGTATACACAATGCTGGGAAAACGAAACCCTAGATGTGCTGGGCCGTGACGGTGAGGAGTTGCGGGTATAGCTAGGCCGGTGCGTTGGTGGTGGGCCGAGCTTGAGCTTCAGGTGGGCTGTACTGCGCGTGGTGTTAGGCTGCGTCCATGGGCCGGTGATGAACAGGGGATGGGCCACGCTGGAGCTGGTGGCTGGACAGGACGATGGCGTTGGGCTTGAGGCGCTGAGGTTGCTGGTGTAGGCCGCTGGACCGGAGATGATGGGCCTGTGTGTGTACATGACGATGGGTGTGCGGGTCGGCAGTGGGTCGGACTTGGGTTTGGCTTATACAATGTTGCCACGATCTCCGATTGACTTGATTTAATTGTCCACGCATAGAATTTGTATCATTTGCACCAAAATTTAACAATTTAGGAAACTTTAATTTTGAGCCTATAAAACATAAAAATTGCCTAAGTGAGTATAAAACTGCAATTAAACAGGTGTAAAATAATTAAAATAATAACTAAAAGATGCGTAAATATGAAACGCATCAATAATTCAATTAAATTAACTTAAGAAAAAGCTACTAAAGTTTAGAATAAATCAAAACATTTCAAAAATCTCAAACATATATTACCTAACCAAATATTCTCTTTAATTTTTATAAGCTTTCAACGCATTTAGAGCTAGGGCTATTTACACTAAAGTTTACTGTACTTTTCTTATTGCGTCACTTTAGTTATTGTCAAAGTGAAGATTAGTTAATGATGTGATTTTCAATGGTAAAATTATGTTAGATACAATTAATTCACTATATAGGTATCCATTTACTCAATTTAACCAAAATTAAAGCATTCAAAATTTTCTTAACAATTTTTACGTAAACTTTACTCTAAGGGCCAATATAATTGACACAATAGACAAACTATAAAAATATTTAATGTAAATAGCCCTAAAAACTTTTAGGCTATATTTGGCGTCAGTTGTTAGCTGTTAGCTGATAGAGTTTAACTAATTAGCTAGCTGTTAGCTGTTGGCTGATAAATAAATAAGTTGATATAACTATTTGATAAAATTAGCTGTTGCATTAAGTTTTTTAATGTAGATGACATATAAACACATTTATCAAAAAATTATAGAGTAAATAAAATAGCACAACTTAATTTCTTTCTTATCAATTTGACATCACATTTATAAATTGGGTAAATAGTTATACGAATTAACTTTTTTTTTATTGCAGTATAGATTAACTTATATTATGTAAATTCTAATAATTAAATTTTTTTGATCAAACTAACAATTAAAATTAAAATATTGATAATAGTAAAATAAATTTAGTTTAAATTAATTAATATTTAATATTTTTTAAATTGAGTCACAATTCCATCTGTAAATGTAATTTAATGCTTTTATATAAATAAAATAAGTAGGTCTTATATTACAAAAATAAATGAACAATGTTGGAAAATTTTATTTACAAGACTAAAATTTTCCTAAATTGGCTAGATAAGGTGCAGAGGAAACAATTTTAAAATTCTTTAATGTTTAATCTAAGGACCTATATTCTAATATATACATAATAACATAGAATATCTAAGCATAATAAATAAGAAATTAAAAGCATAAATAAAATTACAAAAATTAAAGGAAAGCTTAAAAAAAAAAAGGAATTAGAAATACATGGATTCTAGACCGCAATTGTCTCCAAGGGGGAATTATCGGAACCACGAGATCTTCTTCGCAATGATCCCTTGACACCCGGGCTCCAAAAGTGTTTACAAAGAAGAATTTCATGGAAAAATTCCTCCCTTTTAATTTTTAAAAAAATCAAAATTTTCAAAAAATGACTAGATACTAAATAGAGTTCTCAAGACCCCTAATAAATCATGGGTCAAAAACACTCTTCAATTTCTGATGTGGGATTCAGTGACAAAACAAAAAAACACATTTAAAATACTTGCCGAAACAACTTCGTAATCAGGGTCAAAACAATGCAGTGAAATTTTGTACTAAAACCAGGACAAGTGACATGCTTGGATTGGCCAAATCAAATGTACACGGACAGGCATCCAAAGCTCAGCATTAGGTGCGTCATAGTGTGCCAAATGTCCAATTGTGATTCGTCTATAATGAATGCCGTGGATAGCCACCCTACCTCTCATGGCGCGGCACGCGTCGCCCTGTGATTGGATTAGAAAGAATGGTGCGGATTGTGGAGCTGTGACTCTGTTTTTTTTGTTTGTTTAAATTCCCACATATAAATTAATCTCATAAGTATTATTTGAAAAAATAAATTTATTCGTATTATGAATAAATAATTCGTCTAATAAATTTTATTTAGCAAAATAAATTTACTCATCATCTGAATAAATAATTCATCTCATGAATTCACTTAAATATTTTTTTCAACAGTGTACTTCTAGAGGCTTGTAAATGAACCTTTGGGATAATTTAATTCTAGCTCCAAATTGGGCAAATCTAATTAGAAACGCTTGATAACATTGATTACCATTTAATATTCAATTCCACTAAATAAATATTACCGAATTCTAAAATTAAATATAATTATATAATAATTCCTAAATAACTTCTATTGTGACAATTAATCCTTCTATTAGATATCCATGAGAAAAAATAACTTCAACTACTATCATTATTTTTTTCACATCTTTCATCGCAGTTCCCAACTCGCCCTTTTCAAATATTTCATTAATACATAAAACAATTTCTGTACTAATTTCAAATGTCAAACTTATGGAATACTTTGGCCAAAGATTCTTGAATCTTTTTGTATGTTTGTGAATCAACTAAACGGATATCTTTATCTCATAGAGGCTATAGATTCCAAGTAAAATACTTGTTCCTGCCACACTTCATGCCGTTACCCAATGCATGTAAGATTTCAGTCACCTATTGTGACCTAATCCTTTTAGCATATTAAAGCAACGAACATTCCATGCACGAGGTCAGACTAATTTAGTGTTATCATCTAACAAAATTAATTATTTCTATAATAGTTAAGAAATAAATAATTCAGTTAGTCTAGCTCAATGTTCCAGTCTTCTAGACAACACCAATATAACACTTTTGGATCTTTATACATATGATAAGACAAGTCCTCTAAAGTATCATATTATAGTATTATCAGACAAGTTGTCCAAACTCATCACTGACTACAAACATACTTTGACAACATATCACTAATTTGATTGAAGTATATCTCTGGCTCAATCTCGTGACCACTTAAAACAAACTTGACATTTCATCTTGGACTATGTCCATCTCATGAAACATTTTAGAAAACAATAACACATATATTTGACTAGAAAAATATAATCAGACAATAAGTAAATGAAATAATTTTATTTAATTAGTATTTAAAACTAATTAATTGAGTTTTAAGGACTTCGATTCCAACAAACAATACATTTATGCTTGTATTGTATTTTTTTTAGAAAGTAATAGAATGGTGTGTGTATATATATATATATGAATAGTATCCTAAAATTCAGATTTATTCGGGTAATATTATTTTAATTAATGAATAAAATTAAAATTTCAGTCGTTTCCTCATTAAATTTGTGTAAGTGAGCATATATACTACATATTATTTTCTTTTAAGTATCATCCATGAGATGGACAGAGTCCTCAGATTATATTTTACATGTTTGTTCTATGTGGATAATGAGATTAAGCCACAACTAGACTTGGAACAAATGATATGGAAAGTCATTTTAATAACTTGTGGTCGGAGATAAGTTTGGGCTACTTATCTGTTAAGACCATGACTTGACACTTTAAATGACTTATCTTGGTGATGTGGATGGTGATCCAGATGTGTTAGGTTGGTGTGTTTAATAAGATTGACACATTGAGTTGGACCATGTGAGTTACTTGTTTCTAGACTATTATCAGAGATGAGTGATTCATGTTGTATCGTTAAATACTCTCTACTTTCAATTGGGAAGCTGAGTGATATGGACTTGTGCATGGAGCGTTAGTTACTTTGGGGTGCTCTAAGTAAGGTCTAAATGAATGATTGAATTTCCACGTACATTGGGTAGCGCGCATCCCCCCGCAATTGGCTTGAAGTGAATGGCGTAGATTGCAGGGCTATGAGAGTGATTTGGTTTTTTTGTTTGTTTAAATTCCCACATATATAAATTCATCTTATAAGTATTATTTGCTAAAATAAATTTATTCATCTTATGAATAAATAATTCATCTAATAAATTTATTTAGCAAAATAAACTTACTCATTACGTGAATAAATAACTCATCTTATGAATTCTGTTAAATATTTTTTCAACAAGGTGCTTCTAGAGGCTTGTAGAGGAAACTTTGGGACAATTTAATTCCAACTCCAAATTGGTCAAATCTAATTATCAACACTTGATAACATTGATTATCATTTAGTAATATTTTATTCTACTAAATAAATATTACTGAACTCTAGAAATAAATATATTTACATAATAATTCCCAAATAACTTTTATTGTGATAATTAACCCTTCTATTAGATATCCATGAGAAAAAATAACTTTAACTACGATTATTATTTTTTTCACATCTTTCATTGCAGTTCTCGAGTCTCCCTTCTCAAATAATTTATTAATACAGAAAACACTGTTTATACTAATTCCAAATGTCAAACTTATAGAATATACTTTGGCTAAAGATTCTCGAATCTTTTTGTATGTTTGCGAATCAATTAAAGGGATATCTTTATCTCATAAGAGACTATAGATTCCTAGTAAAATACTTGTTCCCGCTACACTTTATGCCGTCACCCAACGCATGTAAGATTTCAGTCACGTATTGTGACCTAATTCTTTTAGCATATCAAAGCAACGAACAATTCGTGGACAAGTTCAGACTAATTAGTGTTATCGTCTAATAAAATTAATTATTTCTATAGCAGTTAAGAAACAAATAATTCAGTTAGTCCAGCTCAGTGTTCCAATCTTATAGACAGCACCAATATAACACTTTTGTATCTTTATACATATGACAAGACAGGTCATCTAAAGTATCATATTATAGTATTATCAGACAAGTTGTCCAAACTCATCACTGACTATAAACATACTTTGACAACCTATCACTAATTTGATTTAAGTATATTTGTGGCTCAATTTCGTGACCACTTAAAACAAACTTGACATGTCATCTTGGACTAAGTCTATCTCATAAAACGTTTTAGAAAACAATGACACATATATTTGGCTAGAAAAACATAACCAGATAATAAATAAATAAAATAATTTTATTTAATTAGTATTTAAAACTAATTAATTGGGTTTTAAGGACAACGATTCCAACAAACAATACATTTATGCATGTATTTTATTTTTTTAGAAAATAATAGAATGGTATACTAGATATATATATATATATATACTTATACAAATTTAACGAGGAAATGACTTAAACTTTAATTTTATTCATTAATTAAAATAATATTACCATAATAAATATGGAGTTCAGGACACTATTCCTGACAATTAAAAGGAAAATAATGCATACTTATAGGACCGTGTTAAAGCAATGATATTTCTCAGGCATCATATTTCTGAAGGATTGAAAGCTAAGTATATTACTTTAAAGGATCTGTATGTCCTTTGGTTGAATTTAAAGGAGAGGTTTAATCACCAAAAGTCTATGATTCTCCCTAAAGCTCGCTAGGAATGGATTCACCCGCGATTGTTAAAACTGTAAGCGAGTATAACTCTATAGTATTTAATATTACTTTTCAATTGAAATTATGCAGGGAAAATATTACTGGGGAGTGATATGTTAGAGCATTTAAATTAGAAAGTATTTACTTATAGCACCCCAAGGTAACTAATACTCCATGACAAACTGTAAGATGAGTGCTATGTTAGAGAAAACACTCTCTACTTTCATGTCTCAAATATGCTTCTGCAGTAGCAATATTGAGAACGGGATTTTAAAAAATACTCAAAGTTAATATCATGTCTTCTTGTTGCTGAATAAAATAATGACTTATTGATGAAAATCATCAGTCATGATCAATTGGGTCTGAACCATTTCCTGAAGTGAATATTTCAACATACGACCATCATGGACATGGTCGAAGTTGTAAACATAGTCGCAGACGTGGACGTGGCCGTTGGCAAAGTTATTGTCGCGATCACAATAACTGGCACCATGGTACCTAGAATGGACCAAAATTTAAGAAGTCCACTAATGACAAGGAGAAAAAATTGAAAAAATAGAAAAGTAAAGGAAAGAGAAAATCTTTAGTTTTTATATTTTCTACTTTGCATATTCATGGCTAGTTAAACCGCATACTTTTTATTACTCGTTTATTATTCATATGGTCGGCTATGTTACCTACTTATTATTTGTTATTCATATGGTCGGCTATGCTAGCGGGAGGTGGTCATGTTAGCAGGAGACCGACTATAGCCCCAGTCAGGAGGTGTGAACAGCTTCACACGACGCTAGGTAGAAGAGGGAGGGGCAGACTAAAGAAGAGTTGGCTGGAGACGATCCGTCACGACCTAACCCACCTAAACCTAAGAGAGGAGATGGCCTCAGATAGGGCACGATGGAGCGCTAGCATAAGGGTAGCGGAGGTGGCATAGTAGATTAGTGCGGGGAGGGACTGGTAGTTTAAGATCCTGAGGCAGGCATAACCTCAAGTGAAGCACTTATAGGCTAGTTTAGTCTCTGATCATGCTTCTTCCTCTTCTTCTTCTTCTTTTCCTCAAAACTCATTGGTAATTAATTGGTGGTTTATTTGCAGGCACTCAATTACTTCAGGTTGGGTGTCCTCGGAAACAGCCTCCTTTCCACCCGGAAGGGGTAAGGCTGCGTACATCACCCCTCCCAGACCCTGCTTTCTGCGGAAGCCGCGAGGCACTGGGACTGTTGTTGTTGTTGTTGTTGCTGCATATGGTCGGCTATGCTGCTTACTTATTATCAGTTATTTAATGTGTTTTGCAATATTATTTTGTTTTTTTTTTTTTGCCAAAAGGCAAGCACATATATCATTCATGTATCAAAATTTTGCAAACATATACATATATACTCAACATTCAAAAAACAATCTAAAAGACAATCACCTAAAGACTCCCCACCTCTTGCAAAAATATGACCTAACTATGTATTTTATGTTTGAAAAACTATTAATGGTGGAAATTCATGTCTCAAAGATAATGTAACAACAATGGGTGTTTGAAACTTAATTAAAGGCTCTAGAAGAGCACATATCATGTTTCCAGAAGAAACAATATTTAATTTTGAGAAATCCATCGGGATAGTTAACCAAAAGTTAACGGACCTCAAGGCCTTTATTCTATGGCATGACTATTTGGGTCATTCGGGTATAAAGATGATTAAGAGAATTGTTGAAAATTCTCACACCCATTGAAAAACCAGAAGATTCTTATATCGGATAAAATATAATGCGCTGCTTGTATTTAAGGCAAAGTGATTACTATGTCATACTCAATTGAAATTAGGTTTTGAATCCCATATATTTAAAGGATTAATAAATGGGATATATGTGGCCTAATTATTTTATCATGTGGACTAATTTAGTATTTTATGATATTAATAGAGGCCTCTACCCGCTAGTCACATGTTTGCCAATAATCCACTTGTGATATGGCATTTGTGGAACTCCTTGCATAAATAATCTGACTATGAGCTTAAGTCATGGATTGTATAATGTCATAATGCAGGAGAATTTACATCCAAAAATTTTAATGACTATTGTGTGGGATGAATTGTCATACAGCCCACATACAAACACAAAATAGTCTTGCAAATTTTCTGATTAAACGCATGGCTAGACCATTATTATTACCTACATTTACATGGGTAAGTGTTATGATATATGTTGCAACACTAATTCATACTAGACTAACTAATTATCATGGATCTCCCCAGCACAACATGTCTCTAACAAGATCCAAATATATATCCCATTTATGAATTTTGGTTATATAACGTATGTCCAATTACACCACCTTAATGTGGAAAGGTGGGTCTAAATAAGGGACTTAGAATTTATGATAAAATATCTGGAGATATTAACTGAAAACATTTTACAACATGGTCTGCTAACTGTAAATTTGACAAAACAAGGTTTCCAAAATCAGGGAGAGAAAAATGAAAATTAGAAAATAAGAATTTTGTGGAATGCATTATTGAATTAGAAGTTCAAAGAATTGTTCACTTGTAAAATATTACAAGCCAATTCACAGATGTATTCATTAATGGAAAGAAGAAGACTAAATAATATATCCCTACTATAGATGCTCTAGCTCGATTTAATATCCCAATCAAGCAATATTCTAATATATTGATAAATGCATCCATTGCACGCTAGAAGTGTGGCAGACATTTCGGTTTCAAAGATATAATCTGGAAAAGAAAATGGAGCAATAGAAAAGATTGGTCCCTCTATCATGAAACTTTTGAGAAGAAAAACTTTGTACAGATAATAGTATAAAGGAAATGTATAGATGAAATTCCTCAAGATTATCAGGTACTTGAGACTACTAAAATAGTTAAACTACTGAAATTATGATGATAAAGAGATCTCTATGAATTATGAGATATGATGGAACTAAAAAGAATTAAAAATTGATCAAATATTTGTATAGATAGTAGCTATTGATCTGATTAATTAAATTGAAAAACTTGAACAAGAGTTCATTCAAGAGTGCCAACAAAGAAATAATTAGCTTAAACCAAAAGACGCAATTCAAGTAGAATTAATAATATTTAGTATTTGGATCTGTAGTCCAAATGTCTAAAGTGTAAACCTGTAGGCTACTTGTGAATATATGATACAAAGAGAATGAGGTAGTGAAAAGCACAATTTGTAGCCCAAGGTTTATTACAGAGACCAGAAATAGATGGGACATATATAAAGAATGGATGCAATTAATCTGGCGGTCTCTATATGCATCATATATATATATATATATATATATACACAACTTATTTATTACTTGAAATGATATTTATATGAAAGTCCCTGAAAGACCGAAGATGCTAGAAGCATATAGTTCAAAACCGCGGTATATATCTACTAAAAGAGAGATATGTTAATATCATCATGACTCTTAAAGAATTTGAAAAAGCCGTTACGCACTAAAACTAAGAACTCGAGATTAAGGAAAAGTTTAAGTTTTGTCTCGACTTGTAGATCGAGTACTAATATGATAAAGTATTACTCTATTAGTCAACTTATACAAGTACGGTACTTAAGTGTTTTAATGTATTGTTTAGTCCCTCAACTTGTTTAATTCCTTTATAAAGATAACGACCTATTTCGGTCCTTAATGAGGTAATGAATGAACTCTTGGTCTTAAAAGTACTCTAACTTGATACAAATGTTGCATTAATATAAAGTTACAAGACCAGGTATAAACCTCCTTCGATTAACTTGTCACCAATATAGAGTATGGCACCAATAGGGAGGTATGAGCATTTGGTTATTGTTCATCCTAATGGAACAACTAATATAGCACTATTGTGTATGCGAGTACTGATTATTTATTTGAACTATATAGGATAAGTGACAATCATATACTATTTCTTTATATAGTTATACTGCTATATTTTGGCAATCCACTAAAAATTGCAGCTACTGAGACGTTTGCACTTTACGAGAAAATAAAGAATGGGTATTGCCTAGGCCCTTAATCCAACATATTTTGTAAGCTTCTAGTGATCAGGGGGAGTCAAACATTACCATATGAAGATAAGTCTGCACTGTTGAGCGAAAGAGAGTTCATAGAACCAAACACATTTCAATCAAGTCTTTCGAATCTTGAGTTTCAAAAGAAGGATGAAGCAATTATTAACAACTTCACCCAAGAAGTTGGAAGAACTGTTCAAGAAAGTATTTACAACAAACTTTCGAGAAATTGGAACAAGATTGGCATTCGCCAACTCTGAGACATCCCTGGCTAATATGCACCCATGAGGGGGAGTTAAATATGCGCTGTACTCTTTTTCCCTTTGCTATGATTTTTCCCACTGGATTTTTTTCCGGTAAGGTTTTTAACGAGGCGGTTTAGGAAGCATATAAAACTCGGGCACTATACACTTTCAAGAGTGTTATGTCCTGCAATATTGTAAAGGAAAATATCCAAAGGGGGAGTGTTGTAAATATTGGACATTTTTTGGGTACAATTTTTATGGTCAAATTCGGATATTATTAAATATCCTAGAAAACTAGAAATTATATAAAAGACCTTTGTATGCATATATACAGAAGAAGGATGAAGCAAATATTAACAAATTCACCCAAAAACCTAGAAGAATTGTTCAAGAAAGCATCTATAACAAACTTTCGAGAAATCGACACAAGATTGGCTTTCGTTAACTCCGAGACATCGCTCGCTAATATGCACAGTACTCTTTTTCCCTTTGCTATGGTTTTTCCCATTAGGTTTTTTTCTGGCAAGGTTTTTAATGGGGCAGTTTAGGAAGCGCATATAACTTGGACACTATACACTTTCAAGAGTGTTAGGTCCCGCAATATTGTGAAAATACCCAAAGGGGGAGTGTTGTAAAAATTAGATATTTTTCAGGTGCAATTTTTATGGTCAAATTCAGATATTATTAAATATCCTAGAAACTACAAATTATGTAAAACATGTAATATATATATCCACTTTTCTTCTCTTGTAAGAATTTCCACTGCTTAGAAATTGTATAAATAGAGGCGGCGAGCACATGCAGTGAAGCAAGAGCAGCGCAGTAAAAATGTAGAAGTGAATTGAGAGTAAATATAAGAAGAGAGCTAGAAGTGAGAATTGAGATTTGCAATGAGGATTTGAGTAAAATTTTCTAATAAAATATTGAGAGAATTATTTGAATAGAAGAAAAAAAAAAATTATTTGGTTCTTTAGTTCTGATATAAAATACTTGTTGTTTTTCTTTAAGTATATTTGAGTTTGTATTTTTATTCTCTTCCTTTAGGGTATACTATGTCTTTAGTTTTACAACAGCATCGAAAAATTTGCTAGTTTGGCTCTCTTTGGTTCTACTGTACACGTGAATTCAACTTGTGAAATTTTAGGGCTCATGAATCCAATTTCACTCTTTTCTGGATCAACTTTTACAACTATTTATCAGGTTAGATTTTTTAAAGGTAAAAAGAATACTAAGAGGCCCATCAATAAATAGGTTGACTTAGTGCTTCATTCTGGATAATCTTAAGAAAATCAACATTTAATTACTCAATATTTCTTGAGTTAGTATACTCTCAAAGACCTTTAACTACTACCCTATCTGTTGCTCGGTTACCTTTTTTGAATACATGCGAAACCTTCCATTTGTAACATATATCTAATAAAGACTAGATATCCTCCATAATAGATCTCAATTGCCATGGGGCAGGTATACTCCTTCCTAATAACTTTAACTACCGCCATATTGTCACTATTTTGTAACTCGTCAAAATTAATGTCCTATTCCGCTCTTGTCTTTTATCATCCACCTGACAGCGCACTCTCCATTCAAACATCTTCAATTCCTTTAAAGAGATAACCTTCCATAGGTTACACATCACACCTCTAAAGATCATATCATTTTGACACTTCAATAAAGTCCATAAAATATGAGCCCATTCCATACTGTCTTTCCAATCTCTATCTTTCCTACCTACAAATTCTGGATCTCCTTAATTAGATCATTATTACAATAAGGGCTCCGGGCTAGTCCTTAAGCTTTGGCTATAATCTAGCGCTGTATAGGAAAATCATAAGCAAGAAACAGGTGATCTAAGTTTTCCTCCTCGAAGTTACACAAGGTACGTGTTATGACCTTAGGTCATAACATAGGAGAATAGAGTATGAGATAAGGAAAAAGATAGAATTTGAGATGAGAAGAAGAAGAATCTTTGTATTTCAGTCAATACCTTCTCCAGTACAGCCGAACACTACTTATACTAGTGGCTAACACAATACGAGAATATCCGAACAACCACAACTAACTTTCCCGCCTATTCACCACTCTTTCTAAATTCAATTATTAACAAGTATTCACTACAGTTCAAATATTATAATTATAATACAATTCATGACAATAATCCCCCATATAAGAATAATTCTTGTCTCAAGAATCAAAGGTAGGAAATTGTCTCTTGATGAAAATCAAATCTTCCCAAGTTGCATCTTCTTTCCTTAGATCGGACCAATGAACCAAAGCTTGATGTACCTCTTTGCCTTGATGAATCATCGTGCATCTTGCTAGAATAGCCATGGGCTCTTGCAGAATGAGACCATTGAATGAAGTTTTGGGAGTTTGGGCTGAACACTCTTTGTCAGCAATTATTTGCTTCTTCAATAACAAAACATAGAAGACATGATGTATGGAGGCAGTTCTAACGATAAGCGACTCCTCCCACCTTCTGCAAGACCTTGTAAGGACCAAATAATCAAGCACATAACTTCACATTCTTTCGAATTGCCACTGATGTTTGTCTATCAGGCTGCAACTTCAAGTAAACATAATCTTTTTCTTGGAAGGAACGATCAGCTCCCTTCTTATCAGCAAAGAACTTCATCCTAGCTTGGGCTAGTTGTAAATTATCCCTAAGTCATTGTACTAGTTGTCTCCTTTGCTACAGAAATTCATGCACTTCTACTACTAAAGTGGAATTGTCTTGAGATACAATAGGGAAGGGAGGAGCATACCCATATAAGGCATGAAATGGGGTTGTACCCAGAGATGAATGAGGATGTGTATTGTACCAGAATTCCTCTAAGGACAACCACTGCTAAGGATGATGATATGTCTTACATCTCAAATACTGTTCCAAGCATTGATTCAATCTTTCAGTCTAACCATCCATTTGAGGATGATAAGGAGAACTAAGAGCAAGTGATGAACCAAGTAACATGAAGAGTACTTGCCAAAAATTACTTGTAAACAATCTATCTTGATTAGAAATAATGGATTAAGGAAGGCCATGTAATTTGTAAATGTGATCCAAGAACAATTCGGCAAGTTTTCAACATACATTGGATGACTAAGTGCACGGAAGAGGCCATACTTAGTAAAATGATCCACCATCACCCATATAATTTCCTTCCCCTCTGAATTGGGCAAACCCGCTATGGAGTCCATACTAATGTGTTGCCAAGCTTGATCAGGAATAGGAAGAGGTTGAGGTAATCCCCGATATGGTACATGTTCACCTTTGGCACGTTGACAAACATCACAAGACTGTACCCAAAGCATTACATCCTTCTTCATGCCTTTCCAATGAGAGCTTTTTTTAAGCCTTTGATAAGTGCCTTCAATTCCTAAATGGCCACCCAAAGCAGAGGAGTGAAAAGCTAAAAGTATTTGCTTCCTCAATTTAATTGCAGTACAAATGTAAACTCTGCCTTTAATTCTCAAAATGCCACTAGCCAAAGAGACTTCACCACTGGAATGATTTGAAGACTTCTTGATGGATAAAGCAGTGATCCATTCTTAAGCAAATTGGTCCTCCTCATAATACTCATATATTTCCTCCATCCATGAAGGTAATACTGCTGAAATGGCTTGAGCAACGAGCTTCACACTCTTCTTCTTGTCTTCTTGAAAGGACATCAGCTACTACATTGTCCTTTCCCTTACGACACTCAATGGAGTAGTCAAATCCCAACATTTTCATCAAGCCTTTATGCTGCACTCTAGTAGTAATCTTTTATTCCAAAAGATACTTCAAACTTTGATGATCAATTCTAATGATGAAGTGATGGCCTTCTAGTTAATGTCACCATTTATGTACTCTTTGAGAAAGAATTGCCCCACATCTTTACCGCTAGCATTCGTATCAATAATGAAAGCCTCACTAAAGTTATGCATACTCAATGCTAGGGCTGAACACATAGCCATCTTCAAGCTCTCAAAGGCTTCTTGTGCTGCAACATTTCATACAAAAGCATCCTTCTTGAGAAGGTCAGTTAGTGGTTTAGCAATAACTTCATACCCAAATACAAACTTTCTATAATATCCTGTGAGGCCAAGAAAACCCCTCAATGATTTGAGTGATGTGGGTGTGGGCCATTGTCTCATAGCTTGAACCTTAGAGGAATTAGTTGACACCCCGTTGTAGGAAATAACATGACCAAGTACTCTACTTGATGTTGGGCAAAGGAACATTTTGAAAGTTTGGCAAAAAGTTGGTGTTTATGCGTGGTATTGAAGAATTGTTTGAGATGGGAAATGTGGGAATTAAGGGAGGGACTATAGACTAAAATGTCATCAAATAATGCTAGGCCAAACTTCCTTAGGAATGGTTTGAAAACTAATTTCATTGAAACTTGAAAGGTAGCTAGAGCATTTGATAACTCAAAAGGCATCACAACAAATTTAAAGTGTCCATGGTGAGTTTGGAACGCAGTTTTGTGGATGTCTTGTTTAACCACTCGAATCTGATAATAACCTTGCCTTAAATCCAGTTTTAAGAAGCAAACAAAACCATACAACTCATCCAATAGATAATCACTGATTGGAATTGGAAATTTATTTTTGATTGTAAGGGAATTGAGTTGTCTATAGACAATACACATCCTAGATATGCCATCTTTGTTTTTTACAAGGATCATAGAGGAGGCAAATGGACTATGACTATGCCTGATAAAGTTGGGTTTTCAGTAGCTCATCCACTTGCCTTTCTATTTCGTTCTTTTGAGAATATGGGTATTTGTCAGGTCTAAGATTTATTGGATCGGAGTTTGTTTTAAGTGGAATTGCATGATTTGAAGGTCTTTTAGGAGGGAGGCTAGTAGGTGGTTCAAATAGGTCCTTGAAGTCATGTATTAGCCTGCTAATAGAAGGGTTAGAATTCACATGAGCCTCCACTGGTTCAGCACTAAGAGAATAGAGTTGCCCAATCCATTGCTAAGCATTCTTCTTGATCACCCTCACAGTCTTTTGCAACTCGTAAGCTGTAGATGTCCTCGCTCAGCAATACCTTGCAACTTGATTGAAGTTCCGGCTCTTTCGAATGAGATAGAAAGCTTAGCAAAGTCAAAGATAATTGGGCTAATTGTCTTCATCCAATCAACTCCCAAGACCATATCACATCCTCCAAACTTTAGAACTACGAAATCATACAGAAATTAATGGCCTTGCATCTCCTCCCACTGGAATTGCTTGCACTTGGTCTGAGTTAGCTTTGTATTCCCATCTGCCACTGTTACTGAAAGAGGGAATGTTTTGATTAATTCATAGCCTACAAGCTTTGCAACCTTTGGATCTAAGAAACTATGAGTACTCCTACTATTAATCGGTATCCAAAATGGCTTCTCATCAGCCACTCCATGAATTCTAATTGTATTATGAATTCCATTACTAATTAAAACTTGCACCGATATCTCTACTTCATCATCATCAATCTAACCAGCTAACTCCTCAATTCGTACACTAGATTCTAGTTTTTCTACTTGGAACTCTTCTTGCTCAGTGCCAACTACTGTTATTAGTAACTTGGGATTACACTTATGCCCAAAGAAATACTTTTGGTTACATTTAAAACACAACTTTTGGGCTCTCTTGTCCGCAATAATCAACGATTAAGATTGGCCCGGGTTCAAGTGCTGTGAATTTTGATTTACTTGGGCATTCACCTTTCCTTTTAGCCCATTATCTGGCATTCCTAAGACTGAAGACTCAAATAGTCTTGCTTTTGAATAGGCCTTGGATAAGGACTGAGGGTTAAGAGCTTTTACCAAGTTCTTGATCTTGTGTTTAAGCCCACTAATGAAACTTGAAACATAATATCCCTCACTTGCTTCCAAGACTAATAACCATCACTCTTGCCTTCAAATGCTCAAATTGTGTCATATACTCCTTTACAGAGTTAGTTTTGGCCACTTTATTAAAGTTATCAACATCACCACCTGGGTACTCCTCTCCATATATTTCACACAATTCATCTACAAATTCATGCCATGAAAGGGAAGGATTGCTTGTGATAAAGCTATGAAACCATGCTTCTTGATCCCCATGCAAGTGAATTGAAGCTAATTCTACCTTTTAAGAATAAGAAATGCTATAGAAGCAAAAATATCTCTCACATCATCTTACCCAAGATTGAGGTTGAATACCATCAAAAGCTTTGATTTTCTACCTTGGATTGTCTAAACCCTGAAGACTTGCCATTATGCAAAAGATCACTCCCAGTTGTTTACACACTAATTTCGAGGGAGTTGGGTCGACGCCATTTTGGATAAAGTGCCACGTGATCATCACATGAGGGTCTTCTTGAGGGAAGTCAGGCCTTTAAATACTAAGATAACAGCATCTTGAGCCCAGCATCTTGAGAAGTCAAGGGTGCCGAGCTTTAAAACCTAATTGACTTGGGCTTGTAAGTGGACCGTTGAATCTTGGGTTTGTCTCCATCCCAGTTCCTTACTTTTAAGTGCATAAGAAAAGGTATCTGTGGGCCCTGCTCCATCACTGCAACTGCCACTTGAGTTAGGTCCATGTCCTTTTAATTTTCTATCATAAAATACGTAAAAAATCCACAAAAAAATTTAACAAAGTCTTCTTAATTTAATCGTAAGTAGAACTCATGGTATAACCGAAGTCAAATATACCAATATATCACAGCCTTTTCTCCGAGTACGGTGAGTGGTTGAGGTCAAAACGTGCGGTTCGTAAATAGTCTCACTGCCTAGTTGCGGTGAGTCACTTTTGCATGCTTGTTTTGTTTTCACATTGACGGCAACCACACACACAAACTTGAAACAAAATAGAGCAAGCATGCCTTTTTGGCGACCACAGTGGGAGGCTTGAAACGAGACTTAATCTTCTTTAGCCCATCGTGGACTACCAGAGCGTAATTGTCGGCCATTCATCGATGGCCAGGACCAGGAGGTCTAGTGCCCTCGAGCATGAGGAACCGGAAGGCTAAGCCTTGGTTAAATCCCCGCTTCCTCTTAAGCAAAGACAGGGATGACTCGAGGATGTAAGATCCCTGAGTTTACCCTCTTTTCAGGAGAAGGGACTGCTTCTACCCTTGAGCATTTGGCAAGATTTAATAGCCAATGTAGAGAACCCTCGAGCATTTGGCAAGATTTAATTGCCAATGTAGAGAAGCGGTAAATAATCAATATCTCAAATTAAAGCTCTTCCCTAGCTCATTAACTGGGACCGATTTTCAGTGGTATATCAGCTTGCCTCCTAATTCTATTAATTATTGGGATGCCATGACCAGTCAATTCTAGGCCTAATTCCCGAGAATGGAATTAGAAGCTTCCATGTCAAACTTGGCTTGGATGAGACAAAAGCTAGGCGAGTCAGTGGAAGTCTAGATTAACCATTTCAAGAGAGCCATGTTAAAATGTACCGTAGCCCTTCTTGAACTTGAGTACGCCAAGCTGGCCTTGAACGACTTGGATATTGAATTCAGGAAGAAATTCGAAGGCTCTAACTTTACGATGTTTCTTCAGCTGGCGGAATGTGCCGCTGGATACGAGGCTATCTTAAAAGAAGAAAGCCTTAAGAAAAATAGCGTGTATGGAACTTATGGACACGACTTAATAAAATAGGAAGAAGATCCTCAATATGAGATTGACGTTGCTGAATACATCAAAGGGCCTGCTTTGGTTTGTAATCCTTTGGTCAAAAAGGATATTAAAGCCAAAAAGTCTTATCAATCCCAAGACTTGAGAAAATACTCGTTTGACCTCTTTAGAGCCGATGCAATATTTAATTGGCTTTAGGCAAATAATAAACTCAAGATTAGGGGTAGACATAGAAAACTTGACCCCAGTTCTAATAAGGGAAAGATATATTGTAAATGGCATGATTCATTGACCCATTCAACGAGGAACTACATGATCTTTAGAAACGGGGTTCAGGATGCCATTGAGGTAAGGAAATTGATTTTCCCAGGAGAAGGACAAATGGGAATTGATGAAGACCCCTTCCCTAGTACTACCCAGATCCATGTAATTGAGATAATAGAGCCTTATCATCTTCATGACAACCAAACTAATGGCCGATCTTTATGCCCGATGAATGCAGACAAAGATGACATGGCCATGGCCAATGCTTTGTCTGACAGGCTACTCGAATAAGGAACACTGAGGTTTCCCCGAACCATGTTGAGATTGACAGAAGATCACTGTAGATGGCACATCATAGTTGTGCACTCTACACACGATTGTGAAGAATTCAGGAGGTTTGTAAGGAAGTGATGCCAAATTGGTGTTTATGCTTAGCAAGTGCACTAAGTCATATCAAGTAATATAGAGTGAGTAGAGTATCGTTCCCATGAGGATTGTTATTGAATGAGTACCAAAATGAGTACTTTTAGCACTATTTGAAAAAACAAATTTTGTAGTTTTTTGTTATGTAATAAAAAAAAGAAAAAGAACTAAAGAGGTTACTGTTTTTTTAGGGTTTTCTGATTTAATTAGCTCCAAGGCATCCGATTTCACCAAGTTGCATTAGTACACCTTTCTATTCTCGGTATTCAAGTTGTTATTACATGTTGATAGTCGAAAACCCTAATTTACTAAGTATTCTCTCTCGAGAAACATTTAGCATGCTCTTTTACATATTAACTCATCAATATCTTGGATGAATTTAAATAAGAAAAGAGTTATGAAGATCCATGGTTTTCACTTAAGATCACACAAATTGCGTTAATTTATCTCTAGCATTCGCTTAATTTGTGGTGTTTATCACTTTAGCATTCATCATAAATCTCTTCTTGGACTCATTATGAATCATTATAGGCTTTGAATGGTGATCAAGCATTCAAAACTCATGAAGAACAATGATAAACACTTCAACAACGCAATAAACAAAACATTGAATACGTCGAATTAGAAAAGAGCGTAATTTACAACTTAGGCTACATCGTAGCCTTGAAAAGAAAAATTAATTCATTGTAAACATAATATAATACAAAACTAAGAAAAAATCTACGAACTTGAAGAAGAAAAGGATAGAAAAGAACTAGAAAATAAGAAATCATAAACCAAACTTCTTCTTTTCTCCTCCTTCTTTCTCTCTGCGAATTTCTACCATATTTCTCTACTTTGTATTGCGTTTTTGTGCTGGATGAGATGCTAAAAAACTTCCACAACCTCCCTATTTATAGTACATAAGGTTGGGATTACTTAATATAAAAAATATTGCAAGCTTAAAGCTCATTGCACGACCTTGCTACCATTGCCGCCCAGTTTTTGCAACTTGCTGCTCTTGCTCTTTCTTTTTTTTATTTTTTTCTACTTTGCACCGCCCAAAATCAGTCTTGAAATCATTATGAACATGTTCTTGAAGTGTACAAAGCATCCTTGCACTTGATTTGTTCATTTTGCCACCCATTTTTGCAAGTTGAAGTGAATTGTTCAAGCTTGTTGTTCATCCTGTGCAACTTGATATTCTTGCTGTTTCTCTTCAGTTTTTTCAGCTTTGCACCACCCAAATTTAGAGTTTACATCAATTTGGACATGTTAAAGTATTGATTAATCCATCCTTGCTCTTGATTTGTTCATTTTGCCACCCCTTTTTGCAATTTGATTTGAATTGTGCATGATTTTGTTGTTCTTGTTGTGGTTGTGTTTTTGATGTGTTTTACCCAACTTTTTGCTTTTATTTGATGTATTCTGCATTCATTCGTTGATGTTGATGATAAAAACTAGTAAAATTTAGCACCAAATTAGTGTTTTTGCAAGAAAATAGCAATAGGAGAAAAAAAGAGCAAAAGCGAGCAATAATGATAAAAGTTTTATGTATTTTAAAATGAATCAAAATGATATAAATAATTATACACTAAATTAGACTTATCAAGAAGCAATTGGAGGAAGGTACCGTCCTCCTCTCTAAGGAAGAAGAGTTAGCCATAGCGATTCTTACACATGACCGTTGGCAGACAATCTTCGTCTCTAGGAAACAGGTGTCAAGGAAACTCCTACGCCTTCCCCATGACCTCTGTGGGGTTTGTAGTCATAAGCTGGTATTTGAAATGAAGCCGATGAACCTTTTCCTCAAGAAAAGGCTAGCTCTTCCTACAAAGACATCATCATTAGGGCTTCCTTGTGGCTCTCTCTAAAAAACTGAGGTCATCATGAGGACAGGACACCCTAAGAGAAATCCAAAGTACACCCTATTGGATGTAGACCCAGTCTGGCACCATAGCAGTCAGGATGTCAACCTTCTAGTATTAGGTTCGATAATGTTTGGAGGAGGAATCACCTCAATCAAGGGGCAGTTAGTCCCTCCAATCTTACTTGAACCCATAGAAGAAGGGAGCTACACAAAAAGGCAGCTCAACGGAGGACTTTGCTCTATACTTGCTTGGCTAAGCTTTCTCAAGAAGAGGCTAAGGTCCAGAAGGGAAAGCAAACCAAGCATATGGATCTTGATGATCCAATGGCTGAGTCTAAACCTCTTAATACAGGAAAAGGGCTAGCTCACAAGAAGCTCGAGAGATGGGTCAGTTCTTCATCATCTAAAGGGAGAGAATCATGGTGGGACTAGCTTGCCAAGGATCCCTACTGCTGAAATTTGCTGAGAACGAGGAGGAATACTCCCCTCTTAGCATTAACGTAGTGGAGTGTATGAATTGTGTTAACGCAACGTGGTATGACATCGAGAATGACTTCTACGAAGAAGATTTCCCCCAACCTATGGAGGAGTCTCAAACACAAGGGGTAGATCTCAATGACCAACCATAAGAGCAAGGCATGCGAGTTAATGGCAGTCCTGAGCAGCAGAATCAGGATACATCCATGGTTGATAGCCCTAAGAAGGGAGTAGACCAAGGGATTCAAATTCAATTTGATACGCTTCCTAAAAAGGTTGAGGTCTGAACCACCTTACTCCTTCCCTTGGAGTCCATGGCAGCTGATGCCCAATAAGGTCTCGAGGGTGATGTGATAGCATCAGACGAGGAGCCTCAAGTGGAGCTCATGGCTGAAGTCTGGGCCACTAAAGGTACATTCAACCTGTGTCTTTTAAGATTAATGCTACAACATCCAAATTGCCTTATGATGCACCTGACATAATGAAGATGATGTTTGATCGGCCTAACGCCGCCAATAATCACATGATGCCCCTACATTAAAGCCAAATTTGATGGCATTCTAGTGAATAGTTTTTTGGTGGATAATGGCGTAGCTATCAATGTATTGCCTTCATATATATTGGGGGTCATTGGTAAGTCTCGAGAAGACTTAATTACTTTAGATGTGGCAATTTGTGGCTTTTCTGAGCTACTACCAAATCTGAAGGAGTCATCCCAATTAACTATTGGTGACTTGAGCAAGCTGACATCTTTCTTTGTGGTGGAAACTACCTCAAGCTATAATGCTTTCCTCAGTGAAGATTGGCTGCATACCAATTATTATATTCCATACCATGATAAGTATGAGGTTCTTATGGAAGATAACAGGGCATTCATGGCTTGCTTCAACTTCGTGGAGGCAAAATTCTACGAAGATGGTGTGAGACCTCTAGACGTTAAAAGGACCACTCCACAATATGCCCAACATCAAGACACGATAGCCCTCCTTGACATCCCACTGACTGAAGCTGAGGTTGGTCAAGTGGATATCGAGTCTGAAGACTCGGACTTCTGGGGATGCATGAGACCCTTCTTGATGAAGGGGACTTCCATGGCACTCTAGAACCTCAATGTGAAGGCACCAAGACCTCCCAATAATGGCCCAGGAGGCCATTTCCTCACCACTAGTAAGGCTCGTGGCCTAGCTCGCTGAGGATCAGCTTTGGACTGCGTAGCCTTTCAATGGTTCCCAAGTCCATACAACACAAAAAAAAGAGCTGGAGCTCCCCGATATAAGAGCAGCTCTAGCTAAAATAGAGGATTTAAGGGCTGAAGTCCAAGACCCCTTCCTCGAGGTTAATTTGGGTTCAACAGATGACCTAAGACCTACTTATCTGAGCACTCTACTTTCTGAGGAGCAGAGAGAGCAGTACATATCTTTGCTTCGTGAATTCAAGGACTGCTTTGCTTGGGATCATCATGAGATGCCAGGCTTAGACAGAAAAATGGTCAAGCGTAGGCTCCTTATTAAGCTAGGCTCAAGGCCCATTATTGAGGCCTAGAGAAGGATATCCCAAGAAGTCATTGATTTGGTCAAGGAAGAGATTGAAAGACACTTAAAGGAAAAATTTATAAGAACTGCCAGGTATGTTGAGTGGTGAAAAATATTGTTCCTATCACTAAAAAGAATGGCAAAATCAGGGTTTGTATTGATTTCAGAGATCTAAATGCAGCCGCCTTGAAGGATGAGTATCCAATGCCTATCATTGATATGCTCATTGATTCAGCCTCGAGGCATATTTGGAGATAACGCCTATCCGCTCTAAGACCTGGATGGAAGGATTCACCCAAGGGTTATAATGGTAGGTTCTACAAAGAAGTCCTTAAGTAAAGATTCCTAGAGCTATGGGCTCAGTTTCAATAATAGTGCTTGGAGGATCAGCCCCATGATCCTTAAATGAAGATAAAAAGAAAAGAAAAGAACTACCAATCTAAGAGACGTATTAAACAAAATGCATATTTCATTAGCTATGGAAAGAGTACATGGCTTACATATAAAAGAAAAATTACAAGTAACATGTACAGCCAAAGTCTCTTTACAAAGACTTTTAAATATCAAAATAGTTGAGTCCTAATTCTCACTAGGGATTCCTCTATTAAAAAGAGTTAGTTAGTTGTGTCATTTAGTTCATGATCAAGTGAAACGAGCTTCTTCTTGAAGGGCTTGGTTGTTCCTCTGAGCCTCCATGGTGGCCTCTTTGGGTATGCTTTTGTCTCAAAGAGAGAAGCTCTTCTTTAAGGTGGCTTAGCCTCTCTTCTAAAAGACGTATATCGTCTTCTAGACTTCTGATCCCTTACGCCTGATGGTCCCGGATTCCTCTTGCTGCTTGGAGCTCTTCAATTAGCAATTTTAGGCCACCTAGGTTAGTTGAACGCCCAAGGTTTCTAATGGCATCTTGACAATGCCGTTTTCTCCGAAGAAGGGTTGGGACATCGTGGTTCACCTTCAGGAATGCCTCATCAAGGACCTCGAGTTCCCTAGCAATAGAGGGAGCCACTTTGGGTCTTCTTTCATGGACCTTACTAGGGAAATGGCCTCTCGAGAAGTGGTCCTCTCAGTTAGGGATATAACTTGGAGATGCATGATTTCTCTCAATCGTTGGAGTTTGGGAGACTCTTGGTCTAGTTGCTGGAAAGTCAATTTATCACTGGCTCCAAACCTCTCCAGAGGCGAAGACACTTCCCCTATCCTGGAGGGAGGAATGGTTTTGGGAGAAGTAACCTTCAAAAGGGTAACGACAAAGGATTTAGCTAAGATTTTGACTTTGGAAAGCAACCAACCAATGGTAAAAGAAAAGCCTTTACCTCAGCAGCCTCAATTGGAGGCAAAGAAGGAGCCTCTATTGGCATTGCTGCCACAGGAGCTTTTCATGGTACATCTATCCTTGAAGTTTCAACAAGTGTCTTAACTGTTGGGACTGCATCTGGCTTTTCAACCACTGATATAACCTTCCTCGAGAGAGACTTCTGAAAAACAAGGCTTGCTTGTTAGAATCAAATATGGCTTGAAACATCAATAATTGGGAAACCAGATAAGCCTTGACCTTCAACAGTCTCTTTTGTAGAGATTGGGCCTTCTAGTAGTAGAAAGGGAGCTTGCACAAGGCCTTAGCTCAAGGTAGCTAGGAATGAAGCATATTTAGGGGGCTGACTTACGATTGGCTCCATGGCTAAGACAACCATATCACCTTCTTCTTCTGTACCCGAGCATAATGACTCAGTGTCTTGATGGGGCTTTAGTGTAGTTTCTCGAGAAGGAGAATCTGGCATATCCACAATGTATGGAGTTGGCTCTTCCTGTGGCTATAAAAGGTCATGTTAGAAGATGTCTTGACATAGACAAATGAAAGCACCAATATTTTTTTTTCAATTTATCTTATTTGGTACAGGGAATTTAGCTCTTCTTTTTCTCACTAATTGTGAGATGGGCATCTCTTCTTCTTCTTCTGCGATAGTAAGGAGAGTTGAAGAAGCAACATCCTTTCTCCTCTTTCTTAAGCCACCAATCTCGAGGACTGGTGAAGAGGTGCTTGGAGGGGACTCCTCTAGTGGCATTTGAGTAAAGCTCCAAGTCTTAGCACTCCTGGGGTTTTCTGGGACAGTTGTTGTAAGAGAAAGGAACAAGGATCAATTTTTCATCCAAACCACTAAAAGATTGAAGCGTGTATCGGAAGTGGTTACTCACCCAAATGTGCCTTTTGTGGGGTTGGCCTGACGTTGACTGGCTATCTTCTTCCTGTGTTGGGACCTAAAAGCTCAAACAAAGGCATAAAATATTGCTTGGTGCCTTTGGCTTCCAAGGAGGACCAATGGCCTTGGTACCAAGCCACGGGAGGAAAAGCAAGTGATGTACAACGCTCTCTCGAGCTCCTTGTAGTTGTTTAAGGTCAAATCAGGCAAATTTGGCAAATTTTTACCCATTGTAATTTTAAATTTACCAATGGTTAAAGGGGGCATTTGTTTACACCCTAATTTCTAGGGAGTTGGGACGATGTGGTTTTAGATAAAGTGCCACGTGGTCAGCATGTGAGGGTCTTCTCGAGGGAAGTCAGACCTTTAAGTACTAAGATAACGACGTCTCAAGCCCAGCATCCTGCGAAGGTAATTACCCTTGACGAGGGGTTTAGCCACTTAAGCCTCGAGATGGTTAAGGGGTGAAGTGAACTCGAGCTTGAGGGTCTATCAGGAAGGCTGCAAGACAGGTGATTCCCAGGCTTGAGGCAGTTACTTGGAGTGTAATTTTAGTTACTTGGGCATTAAGCTTAATCCAAGAGGACATGGGGCTTCTAAAAGCAACTTCCGCTAAGAATTCAGACGTGGGCACCAATGATTTCCTTCCAATACTGAATTCAGGGCATGTTCATTGAAGATTTGCTGGCATAGAAGAAAGCTTAGTGGCCAGAAGTGGGTGGAGATGCTGTTATGTTTTATTTTCTATAAATAAAGGACTCTGCATCAGTCCAAAGCAGTACATACACTCTTTACAAAACTTATTTAGGTATTCTTTTACAACACACTCGTTCTTTCTCCTTAGGAGTGGCATAACTTAGCTAGGCGTAGCGTAACATAGATCTCTGCTGTACTTACCTTCATAGTAATACAGTTCTCAAGTGTTATGATTCAAGATTAATCTTGGATCATAACATAGGATAGGTGAAGAATTAGGGTGGAGATGAGAAGAGAATTAGAGATTTAAGATGAGAATTAAAGAATATAGATGAGAAGTAGAGAGAATTAGGGTTGAAAGAATAAGGTAGAAATCATTATCGTTCATTAATATCTCTTTACAAGAGAGCCATCACTACTTATACTAACCTCAAGATAAAGATGATTAAGCTAGATACATTGCACTTGGACTCCTAATGCTAACCGACAATAACCAAACTAGCTGCCAATCTTGACCTATTAACTAACACTTGACTAACCTTGACTTATACAAGACTAAAGAGGCTAATTAAGCTAGATTATTACAAACCATGGACCTTCACTAGATTATTACAACCCATGGACTAATTAGTACTTAATTCCATAAGCCTCATATTTTGTGGAATCATGACAATACTCTCCCCTTTGAAAAGATTCTTGTCCTCAAGAATCTAAGTAGAGAGTTGTGACTTGAAGAACTCTTATTGTTCTTGTTGGCACAGTATGTACATCTAAAATGTGACCATTTTGGATCTGAATCTGAATTGTAGCTTGAAGATTTGCTATTTGATGTTTATTTCCTACTGTCGACGATGTTGTAGCCTAAAGAATTTAGATCACTATTTTGTAGCTGAAGTAGAGCATTCATAATTGGCCTCAAGGATCTTGCATCTGCTTTGAAGAATCCACATCAGAAGGTCTGCCAATTTCATACCAAAAATTAGCCAAACTCTAACACCAATAACCCCACTGAAGAATATCTTGATGCAACTAGTACAGCCACACATTAATATTTTGCAGCAAACGTGCATTGATGGTCAAGAATGTAGCAGCTGTAAATCAAGAATTACAGCCCCTTTCATGAACTTCCATTTTCTAACCTTACAGAATTCAAATGCTATGCTACTGTTAACCTTGCAGAACCCAGCTCTTGACCTACTTAGGGAAAGACTTTTAGTTGTTCTTGGTTTTCCCAACCTTCTAGGAATCCATTTGGCACATTTCCTTGTCCAATTAGCATCCTTAAGTGCTGATTCCAATGAGTGTAATGAGCTAATCAATGAGCTAACATCAGCTTCTCTGAATTCTATTTGCTTGCTACCCTCATTGCGTACTTCCACTCTCTTCACTTGTAAAGACGTAATGAGATTTCACAAAAAAACACCTAGCAACCCAAGCTACCAGATTAGCAAACACAAGATTGAAATCAAAATACATCAAGTTGTGAGAACTCTGAAGCCTCAACACAACTTGGAGCATCTCTGCATTTAAAACTGATGGATTGCTGATTCTTTCACTAAGCTTCAAAACTATATCAGCTAGCAATGTTCGTGATCCCACGCTAAAGTCCTCAATATCAGCATTTTGATGACTGCTTTCAAGCCGATAAATTCCCTCAATTTGTATGTAGTCTTGAACTACACTTAAATGACAATGCTTATCATCATCTTCTTCACGGTTAACTGATTGTTTCCAAGGATAACTTATTGCTTTGCCTTGGACATCTCTTACAATCGTGATATAAATTTCAAGTATTCAGGGGGCCTTACTCTGGCTTGTATTTGAGGACGACGTTCTTTGCTTTTGGCTTGACCAACCCAAGTGTCTAACTCTTGATCCAAATTCCTCGGTAAATTAGCAGAAGAGCCCAACAAAATTTGCTTGACCGCAGCAAAACTTGTAAAGATTTTCCCTTGGTTGTCTTTGTATCCAATCCTTTGGAACTTCCTCTCCTTAAAGTTCACTTTGAAGCTATTCTTGGACTAAATTCTTTCACTCCCTTGGCTCCACAAGTGAGGTTGCTCATCAAATTTGGCTAACAACATATCTTCACCTCTGAATTTTTCTCTTCTGCCCTTAATAATTAGCTCCAATTCCCTTTAATCAAGAGGTCTGTTGTTGGTGTTCTTAGATGAATAAACATCAACTCCCCTCAATTTTACCTGCATTTGGATCTGGTCTTGCAAATTTTCCAACTGATCAGATTGATTTGCCGCAGTAACAACTTGATGTTTCACTGAATTTGGTCTTATTGCAGTAGCATCGCCCTGATTTTGTGCCGAAGTTGTATCAATGCTGATAGAATTCTTCACTCTCCTTGCCATCTTCAACATCCTTTTGATCCAAGAAGATGCTCTAAGTCTATTAATGGATCACAACACCATCTTAGGCTGCCCAAATTCCAAATCCTTAAGCATGTTATACTGGTCAAGAAATGCCTTATTTTCCTTAAGAAGTAGAAAATCTGGAGGCCTTTCATTGTAGCCCAAGATTGGCTTGATCAAGGCTCTCAATCTCTTGCTTGAATAACACTTCTTATGGTTAAGGCGAACTACTACTTTGATCTCAATTTTCTGCTGCATTGTGAGCTTAAACCTCAACTTTCTAATGCTCAAAACTTCTATGTATACTTGTAATTTCTTAGCTACAGCATTCAGTGGCTCTACAACTTGCAATGGTACAATTTCGCCCTGAATTGTTGTCTGATTTATAGCTACAGCTTCCTTTTTCCAACTAAATCCAGCATTACCAGTTGAGATTTGCTTCATTTCTTGATCAATTTCCTGCTGCGATTTATGTTTACCTTCCCAAGTGACAATAAGTTCCTCTTTTCCTGGATCTAAAGGCTTCAAGTTTTCCTGAGTTTGCAAGTTAAGCTGCTGAACAGATTTAAATTGTGCTACTAGACTTTTCATCTGCTTCGAATCATCTTCCTTATGGTGTAAAATTGACATACAAATTTGAAGAGATGTTTCCTCCTTCCTTTTATGTTGTTGATCTTGCATCTTTGAAGGTTCAATCACAACCTTGTGCTGGAACACTCACTTTTACTTAGCCTCTTGCTCCATCTTTTCAACTTTGATCAGCATAGCTTGAGGAACCTCTAACATCCTCTCTGTAATTTGCATCATCCTCACATGTGGTTCAATTTCAGCAACTTCAAGAGTTTTACTATCTTGTACTTCAGGCTGTAACGCATCAGCTTCAGATTGAAATGCACCAATTTGTGGACGAGATGCTCCAATTACATCCTCATTTGAAGTTGATCTTGGGCTACTTGACATTTCAACAACAGCTTGTTCAATATTAGCTAGATTCCAGCTCAACCGATCACTATTGCCACCAAACTCAGCATCCTTAGCACCACATTTCCACATCATTTCCTCACGCACATTTAATTGCATTAGATCTTCATTAACCTGACTCGCAGCAACCACATCCATATTTGGGAAAAGATTTTCTTTTGTTTCTCTAATTTTCTTACAAGGATTGAGAAGTTGAATAGCTAACACACAACAATAGCCATAGATATTTCTTCCTTGTAGATGAATAAATGCTGATTCAGCTTGTCTTCTTACAGAAAAGATCACTCGTGCTTCAACCTCTAAGGTTGATATTGAAGTGACTTCAATTCTTTCAATATGACCATAGGGATAAAAAACTTGGTAAAGGATATCTTCGGTGATAGGATGAAGGACATTCCAAATTTTTACCAAGAGTGTAGCATTCATTTTCTATCTTGATTGGAGCTCAATCAATCAGCACTGCAACAGATGAATCGAGTATGACTTTAACGGAATTGAAGTACTGAAGCTTAATTAATGTGAATTCAGCAAGTTCACTGAAGGTGTGTGAAGCTGCAGCCAACTAACTCAACTATTCAACACGATCTAGTGTAAAGGAACACAGAATCGAAGTTAATTCAAGGTTATGGCAGATAAATTGAACAAATCTGATCAATTCAATATGATCTTTAGCTCAACACTTCAGCTTAATCAGATGCAACCTCCTATGCTCATTAGACTTGCATGCATGTAAATTCCAGTTAGATCAAATCAAGACAGCACCTCTGTCTAAGACTTCAATATATTGAACCTATGGAATCAGCTAGGTTCTAGTGCAATTCTAGTTTGATCGATGACTTAACAGCACAAGCTCACAAGAATTCAGCTACAGAACACAGTTACAGCAACTTATGAACTGAAATCTTTGATCAAATTCAACCGAAACAGCAGAACCTGACATATGATCAAGTTTATAGAAACGCAGCAAGAATGAGATCCAATGTAACTGCAGCTAGCTCAACCAATCTGAACACTTAGCACGATCTGTTGATGAAATATAATTTGATCAAGAACTAGATATCAAACAACTTGATCCAAAGCTTATGCAATCAAATTGAACTAAATCAACTTAACCAGAAGCAAATTCACAAGCTCTGATACCAATTGTTATGATTTAAGATTAATCTTATATCATAACATAGGATAGGTGAAGAATTACAGTAGACATGAGAAGAGAATTAGAGATTCAAGATGAGAATTCATGAATATAGATGAGAAGTACAGAGAACTAGGGTTGAGAGAAGAAGATAGAAATCATTATCATTCGTCAATACCTCTTTACAAGAGAGTCATCACTACTTATACTAACCTCAAGCTATAGATGATTAAGGTAGATACATTGGACTTAAACTCCTAATGCTATAACCAAACTAGCCGCCTGTGAGGAAAAATAACTCTGATGCCGACTGTTGGGTTCACAGTTCTCAACTATGGTCACAACAAAAGGCATCTATTAGAGCACTTAGAGTAGGAGACTCTTCTTTCTACCTAAGCCCCTAGTCGGAGAGTCACGCTTCGTGACACCTCACATGCTAGAGTTCGAGGGAATAAGGTTATCTCTATAAATCCCTTTGCTCAAATACCAGTTGTTGGGACAAATTTAAAAAATTCTCCCAAATTTTATAAAGTTTATATGGCGGAAAGGGTTTAGAATTCATAATTCTAGACCTAAGATCGATTTAAAATTCATAATTTTAAATTTACAGATTTAAATTCATAATTTAGATCTACAGATCTAAATTTTTAATTTAGGTCTACAGGCCTTTTACTCTAATACATTTATAACAATACATAAACTTAAACAGGCATAATAACAAATACTATAATAAATAGAAAAGCGAAAACTAAAAGTGAAGGAAAGAAAACGTACCTGGAATTGCTCCAATATAAGAATACCAAAAAGAAAATAATCTTCTTCATAAGAATATCAATAGAAGTCTAATCCTGTAATCTGTAAACCGACATCCTCTGTAGGGAGGTCTATCCATCTACTATATTGCTAGACCGGTAATGGAGACTGTGAGGTTACAACAATTAAACCCTGCTCTCACTTGATTTTTAAAACTAGTGGCTTTTAATTAACTTTCATTTACAACCTATATTATCTCATAACCCCCTTTAAAATCTCATTCTAAAATTAACCAAAATTAATTAATTAATTTATTCAAAACATTATCATTTTACAACATTGATTATCTCATAATCTTGCTTTAGAATCTCATTCTAAATTTATTCAATAAAATTAATTAATTAATTTTACTTTAAAAAGGTACTATAGATTATCTCATAACCTATTCTTTAGAATCTCATTCTATAATTAAATAATTTAATTTAATTTTTTATTTAAAACAATATTGAAATTTAGATTATCTCATAATCTATTTTTAGAATTTAATTCTAAAATTAAATTAAATAATAAAATTAATTTTATTTAAAATCAGTAGCGATTAGAGCTTAGACTATCTCATAGTCTATTTTTAGAATCTCATTCCAAAAATTAAATAAGCTTAAACTATCTCATAATCTATTTTAGAATCTTATTATAAAATTAAATTAACTAGTAAAATTGGTTTTTTATGTTTAAAATAATATTAACTTAGACTATCTCATAGTCTATTTTAGAATCTTATTCTAAAATAATTTAAAATAACTTTTATTTAAAATAAAACTGATTTACAACTTATATTATCTCATAATATAATTTAGAATCTCATTCAAAAAATATTAATTAATAAAATAATTAATTTAATTATTATGTAAACCAGTACTAACGTCTACGCATCCCCAACAATAAATAAATAAAAACTTTTTTTATTTTTAATTTTGAAAATGCTGACGTTAGCTGACGTAGTTAGAAATTTTTTTAAATTAAAATATTTAATTTAAAATAATTGAATCTAATCTCATTAGATCAATTTTATCTAATTTCAAAAATCATGATTATATATGCACAATCTCATCATGCGAATAATGTGAATGTAATTTCATAAAATGATAAATCCGAATTAACTAATAATTCATTAACGATTTAAACAATTTAAATTGTTACTTTAAACAATCATCTGAATTAGTTTATTATCGATTTAAATAATTTAAACCGATACATAGATTATTTTCAATGTCAAATTAAGCTAACTTTCCTTCTTAATAAAATCTCTATTTTATTAAATCCCAAATCTATTTATTTCGATCGTAGTATACCCATTCTTGTATATTATGAATGTAATCGGAGGCTGGCTCTGATACCAATTGTTGGAAAAAATGAGTCTGATGCCGACTGTTAGGTTCACAGTTCTCAACTATGGTTACAACAAAAGACCCCTATTAGAGTAGGAGACTTTTGTTTTTACATAAGCCCCTGGTCGGAGATTCATGCTTCGTAACACCTCACGTGCGAGAGCTCCTGGGAATGGTTATCTCTATAAATCCCTTTGCTCTAATTCTAGTTGTTGGGATGAATTTCAAAAATTCTCCTGAATTTATAAAGTTTACGCAATGGAAAGGGTTTAGAATTCATAATTCTAATCACAAGGTCGATTTAAAATTCATAATTTTAAATCTACAGATTTAAATTCATAATTTAAATCTACAGATCTAAATTTTTAATTTAGATCTAAAGACCTTTTACTCTAATACATTCATAACAATACATAAACTTAAACAGGCATAATAACAAATACTATAAATAAATAAAAAAGCGTAAACTAAAAGTGAACAAAAGAAAACGTACCTAGAATTGCTCCAGTATAAGAATACCAGAAAGAAAATAATCTTCTTTAGAAGAATACCAAAATTGATACATCGTGATCTTCTATATAAATATCTCGAGCTGCCAGGAGGGTGGGCTCCGAAAAATATTAAACTAGGAAAGAAAAAATTTTAACAAAAATTTTTCTCTACAATTAGGTCTCCAAAACAATTCCAAAAACCCAAAATAATTTGTTTCAATTGAATGTCAAACCTCTGAATAGGTACATCTATATATAATAATGTACCGGAGTGAAAAATAACAAAAGAACGATGTGGGATTCGTAAATTATCAAATCCAATTAACAAGCAAAACTCGATGTTTAATTCAAAAACAGAGTAAAAAATGCAACGTTTTCGTGCACATTGTACGTGTCCTTCTGCCTTATCATCGCGTGCCATGTGGCGGCACGGGACTAGTCTGCGAGGGCGGTCACGGATGGTTCATCCGATATGGATCACGCGAATTTTGACTTGTTAAACGCGATTTGTCCTTTTTTTATATTTTTGCTTTATTTCCCACATGTAAAAATTCATCTCATGAATAATGTTTGACAAAATTAATTTACCCATCTCATGGATAAATAATTCATCTCAAAATTTCTTTAATATTTTTTCGATGACAATAAATACAGAGGCTTGCGCAGGGACCTCAGGGACAATTTAAATCTAGCTCCAAATGGGTTAAATTAATCATCTCATGAAATAATTTAATTACCATTTAATGAGACTTAATTCCACTAAATAAATCTCGCTGTACTCCAGACTTAAATTATTTATTCGATATCTCTCTAATGGACCGTATTGATGACAGCAACTCCTCCACTAGATGTCCATGACAAAGGATAAATATAACTACTACCATTATCCTTCTCACAGCTTCTTCATTAGTTATTGACTTGCGCTTCACTGAATAATTCATTTATACTTGACCCTATTCACTGTATAAATTCCAAATGTCAAACACTTGGAATACTTTGGCCAAAGTTTTCGAACTATTCAAGTATTTGCGAATCAACTAAGGGGACATCTGTGTCTCATAAGAGACTACAGATTCCCTATTAAATACCTGATCCTTGCCACACTTCACGCCGCTACCCAGTGTGCGTGGGAATTCAGTCATGCGTTTAGACCTTACTTATAGTACACCAAAGTAACTAACGTTCCATGCACAAGTCCAGAATACCCTCAGGATTTAGAGTCGTCGTTCAAACAGTATAACGTGAATCATTCATCTCCGATAGTAGTCTACAAATAAGTAACCCACATGGTCCAGCTCAGTGTGTCAATCTTATTAAACAAACCAACCCAACACTTTTGGATCTCCATCCATATGACTAAGACAAGTCATCTAAAGTGTCACGTTATAGTCTTACTGTACAAGTGGTCCAAACTTGTCTTCGACTACGAGCCTTTCAAACAACAATCCATACCATTTGTTCCAAGTCTCTCTGTGGCTTAGTCTCATAAACCACTTTGAACAAGCATGTAAATTGTACTCTGAGGACTACACCCATCTCATGGATGTCACCCAAAAGAAAATATCACATGCAGTATAAATGTTCGCTTACACAAATTTAACTCAGAAACGACTGGGACTTCAATTTTATTTATTAATTAAAATAATATATCTAGAATAAATCTGAATTTTAGGACATTGTTCCTAACAAACTAAGGGAGTCTTCAATTTTTCATTTATTATTGTTTTCTCTTTAAGATTTTAATGATGTATAGAACTCCCATGGAGACGTGGACTCTTTTAATTTAGGGATGAAGGATGGCTAGCTGTCCGTTTCCTAGATTTGTATTATACCTTTGTTCATGATTCGGTTCACCCCAGTGGGGAATTATTTATGTTGCTTGGTTTTCTTTATGTGTGCTTGTAGCCATATTTATATCTCCAACTATTTAGCGTTTGTCTATGAGCTTGTATTATACCTTTGTTAAAGAATAAGTATAACTACTACTATTATCCTTCTCACAGCTTCTTCATTAGTTACGAACTTTTCCTTTTCTGAATAATTCATTTATACTTGAGCATTTTCACAGTACAAATTCCAAATGTTTTTTTTTTTTGATAAGTCAGTATGTATATATCAAAAAAGCCGCACCGATGTACATTCATACATGAGTACGAGGGGCATATAGAAGCCTACAAACGCAGTAAAAAAGAAAGCACAACATGCAAAAGCAACAAAGAGGAAATACAAAGGAACATCAATGGAAAATCCTAAGTACAAGCTTCTAAACAAAGGAAAAACAATGCGTAAAAACAACAATAAAGATCCTTAAATCCGAAAAAAAAAACGAGAGTGCACTTGAGCCCAGTCTTGGATGAGAAATGAGATGTTGAAACTGCTTCTTTGAAACCGTTCATGCGTCATCATACTCAACAAAGGACTGACAAAACCCGTGACAACTTGCAACAAGCCCTCGAATCGGCCATGTGGCCAAAGTCGCAGACAAGCAAAGAAAAGAAGGGACATGGATGGTACTTGTGCCCATTCTACGGCCCAGCAGGCGAAGAGCAGTTCAAGTGAAAATAGACGGAGTCAGCCCGCTTCCAAAAGCCATCTCCATCATCAGCCCGACGATTGGTCCGGGGTCCAACATACTTGACCCAGTGTAGACCAAACTTCCCTCAACACATCCAACACACCCACATGAGCCATCACAGCAAAGGTCAAGCGGGGAAAAAGGCCCTCAAGCCTAAGAGAACTTCGGCCAAGGGAAGAGGACCCGTGAGGGCCTGAGAAATAGGCTCAACACGGGCAAGAAAGCAGCCCGTGAGGCCTGAGAAATAGGCCAAACACGGGCAAGAAACAGCCCGTGTGGGCCTGAGGGGGTCAGGCCTAACACAGGCAAGGAAAGCAGCCCGTGTGGGCCTGAGGGGATCAGGCCCAACACGGGCAGAAAGGCAGCCCGTGTGGGCCTGATTTGGTCAGGCCAAACACGGGCATGAAGGTGAACCGGGCCTTTGGGCCCAGTTCATCAATATTTTTTTTTTTTGAATTTTGAGGACCCCCAACAGCATGGAGGTAGAAAGAGTGGGTCGTGGCTCATTTTGGCCCATTCCGCGGCCTAGCCAGTGAAGAGCAGTCCAAGTGGAAATAGACGGGGTCAGCCCGGCTCAAGGCCATCCCTATCTTCAGCCCGACGATTGTCCCACACCCCAACCTTGCTTAGCCCAGTTTGAGTCCAGTACTACCTTCAACCCAACCAACACGAGGTGGCCCTTAGTGGCTAGCCCATTTCATATAAAGCACTTACATCCTAAACCTGGACTCGAAAGCCCACTCCCATCAGGCTTGGACGCCCCACAACCCGTGGTCCCATCAACAAGCCCAATACAGCACAAGCCCAAGCACCCTCCATGAACCTAAGCACCACCCAAACACCACCCCTTCAACCACCCCAAAACCCGAGCAGGGAGGAGAAAGCCGAGAGGGTGAGGAGACACGAAAGAGACACCACGACCATGAAGGCTATGATATCGGCAACCCCCGGAGCACAATGACCATCATCATCAACAAACATATCATCAACAAATAAATTCCAAATGTCAAACTATTGGAGTACTTTGGCCAAAGTTTCCGAACTATTTAAATATTTGCGAATCGACTGAAGGGACATTTGTATCTCATAAGAAACTGTACATTCCCTATTGAATACCTTATCCTTGTCACACTTCACGTCGCTACCTAGTGTACGTGGGAATTCAATCGTGCGTTTAAAACTTACTTATAGTACACCAAAATAACTAGCGCTCCATGCACAAGTCCAGAATACCCTCAGGATTTAGAGTCGTCGTTCAAACAGCACAACGTGAATCACTCATCTCCTATTGTGGTCTAGAAATAAGTAACCCACATGGTCCAACTCAGTGTGTCAATCTTATTAAACATACCAACCCAACACTTTTGGATCTCCATCCACATGACCAAGACAAGTCATCTAAAGTGTCACATTATAGTCTTAGCATACAAGTGGTCCAAACTTGTCTTCGACTACGAGTCTTTCAAACACCAATGCATACCATTTATTCCAAGTCTATCTGTGGGTTAATCTCATCAACCACTTAGAATAAACATGTAAATTGTAGTATGAAGACTACACCCATCTCATGGATATTTCCAAAAAAGAAAATCATATGCAGTATAAATGGTTGCTTACACAAATTTAACAAGGAAACGACAGGAACTTCAACTTATTCTTTAATAAACTAATGTTAACAGAATAAATCTGGATTTTAGGACACTATTCCTAACACCGCCAATCTTGACTTGTTAACTAACACTTGATTAACCTTGACTTATACAAGACTAAAGAGGCTAATTAAGCTAGATTACTACAAACCACGGACCTTTAATAGATATTTACAACCTATGGACTAATTAGCACTTAACTCCATAAGCCTCTATTTTGTGGAATCATGACATCGGGTTTCAGGTATGACTTTCCAATTTTAATCTATTTCCACAAATCTACAAGTTGAGATTTGAGGCTTTAGTTTAAGGCTTTGATGGCCAAGGCGTGTCCCTTGATTGCGTTGGTCTAATACTACTGTCACTACTTGATAAGTCAGGTGAACTTAGGTTCGCACCATTGGTTAGGACTTTGACAACCAACGCTTGTCCCTTGATTGCGTTGGTCCTAACCCAATGACTTGAATACGGTTTGCTCCATCTTAATCTTGTCAAACCTAAACTCATTCAATTATTTATAAGTTAAGGGTGCCAGGCTTCAAAACCCAATTGACTTGGGCTTGTAAGTGGACTAGTGAGCTCTTAGGTTTGTCTTCATTCCAGTTCCTGATTTTTAAGTGCATAAGGAAAGGTGTCTGTGGGCCCTGCTTCATCATTGTAACTGCCACATGAGTTAGGTCCATATCCTTTTAATTTTCTGTCATAAAATACGCAAAAAATCCACAAAAAAATATTTAACAAAGTTTTCTTAATTGAAGCGTAAGCAGAACCCACGTTATAATCGAAGTCAGATACACCAACATATCATAACCTTTTCTTCGAAAACGGTGAGTGGTTGAGGTAAAAGATGTGTGGTTCGTAAATAGGCTCACTCTCTAGTCGTGGTGAGTCCCTTTTGCACGTTTGTTTTGTTTTCACATTTACGGTGACCACACGCACAAACTTGAAACAGAATAGAGCAAACTCCAGTCTCATTTGCTTTAGGAAAGTGAAATAACATATCCGAAGGTCTTCCATTTGGGTTTATCAAAGGCAAGATCCCTACTCTTTCTAAACTAGATCTCTTATTGATCTTGTCTTCCTTTCCCAAAAGCTGCTGCTACATCTGTTCTTGCGACTGATGCATATTGCCCACCACAATCACCAATTCTACAAGTTGTTGCTACAATTGAGACATCTATTCAGCTTGATTTGATCCACCAGCTGAATCACTTGCCATAGTGGTCTGCTCCTTTTCCTTGGTTAGCTTGAGCAATTTGCAATTTGCAATTTGCAAGCTCTAATACCAATTGTTATAACCTTAGGTCATAACTTAGGAGAATAGAGTATGAGATGAGGAAGAAGATAGAATTTGAGATGAGAAGAAGAAGAATCTTTGTATTTCATTCAATACCTTCTCCAATACAGCCAAACACTACTTATACTAGCAGCTAACATAATGCAGGAATATCCTAACAACCACAACTAACTTTCCCCCCTCTTTACCGCTCTTTCTAAATTCAATTATTAACAAGTATTCACTAAAATTCAAACATTGCAATTATAATAAAATTCATGACTGTACACTTCCTTCCCACCAGAATATGATGTCTACGTAATTCTCTCCTTGTAGGTAACGAATTAAGAAGAAGCTGCAAAAAAAAAAAAAAAAAAAAAAAATTTAATCCTAGGGGCAATATCAAGACCGCATATCCATTTGTGAGGTCACTGCCTATCTTTCCATTCAAGACCATGTGCTAACCAAGTCGCTATTTTAACAGGGAAGTTGTCGTTTGCCAAAAAATCCCAGCAGAAGCTATCTTTGCTTTTGCTTAAGGGAATTGGGATGTCCAATATTAAAGGAGTAAGTCTTTTTGGAAGAACCAAAGATAGTCGAGGGATATCCTAGCTCCCATTTGATATAAAATCTGCAACTTTAAGATAAGGATCCTTGAATCCTACCTCCTCGCCAACCACATGTGCTAATGTCTCTAAGAAACACCGTGTATCAAACCAAAAGGATATGCTACTGCCATCCCCTATGAGCCATCTAATGCCTTTCTTAAGAAGATCCATACTCTGCAAGATTTATTTTTTTCCATGGGTTTACAGACATATTCAAAGAAATCAATTTTGTTCAGATACTTACTAACAACTACCCCTAGCCAGAGGTTATCTAGTTTGTTAACACCTTCCAACCAAGCTTACAAACGAAGGCTTTGTTAATCGCCTCTGTATGACGAAGTCCTAGTCCCCAGCCAGTTTTTGTTCATAGATTTTATCCCAGGCTATCATTGGAACACCCTTGCTCCCATCCCCTTTTTTCCAAACAAAAATCTCTACTAGTCTTATCAATATACTTAGTAATTGACATTGGGATTTGAAAGCACTACATAGTGTGTGCAAGCGTAGACTCAATATTAGCTTGGATTAAAACACCAATCCCTACTTAGATAACAAATGTGCCTTCTAAGGAGCAATCTTACTTAACACTTGGTCCCTCAAATTTCCAAACTCATTTCTACTCGGTCTCTTCCCCACCAAAGGACACCTGAAATACATTCCTAACCCATTTGTGGCTGTTACCCTTAATAAACCTCCTATCCTACATCTCAAATCTCCAGGAACATTTTTAGAGAATATCAAAGAAGCTTTTTTGATAATTAATTAGCTGGCTTGAGTCATTATAAAATACATCCAATAATGATTTCAACTTCCCACATGCCTTAACAAACACTTTACAAAACAACAAGCTATCATCAACAAACATTAGGCAGGGGATCGTCGGGGCCAATGAAGAAATCTTAACTCCAAAATCTTTACTACCTGCATCAATCTCCTTTTAAATGTTGATACATAGAATGAACAAATAGGGGGACAAAGGATCCCCTTGTTGAAGGCCTCTAGCTAGTTTAAAGAGGGGTAACATCTTTAGCTTCAATAACTAAAGAGTATGAGATTGTAGTAACACATTGAGTTATCAATTTGATCCACTTTTCACATATTCCCAATTTGGAACGAAGCACACACATAAAGGTCCAGTCAACCGTATCATATGCCTTCTCCATATTTAAAATTAAAGCCACCCAACCTAGCTTCCCTCTCTTTTGATGAAACATCATCATAGATTCATGAGCTAATATTATTATCATGGATAGATCTACCTGAGACAAAAGCTCCCTGAGCAGGATGAATGATTTAATCCAATATAGGCCAAAGGCAGTTAGCTAAAACTTAGCCAAAATCTTGTAAATCGTGTTACAAAGACTAATAGGTCTAAAGTGAGATGGAATTTTCGGAAAATCACGTTTTAGGACAACCATAATAAAAGTAAGATTTATCTCAATCAAAAGGCACACTGTTAGCTTTATTTTGTTTGCAATTAAGTGTGATGAGAAAAATGATAAACAAAACAAACATGCGAAAGGGACTCACTGCGACTAGGAGTGAGTCTAAATTCGAACTGCATGTCCTTAACCTCAACCACTCATCGTTTTTGGAGAAAAGGTTGTGATATTTTGGTGTATCTGACTTCGGTTGTACTGTGAGTTCGCTTATGCTTCAATTAAGAAGACTTGGTTAAATGTTTTCATGAATTTTTTAATGCATATTTTGACAGAAAATTAAAGGATATGAACTTAACTCAAGTGGCAGTTACAGTGACGGAGCAGGGCCCACAGACACCTTTCCTCGTACACTTAAAATTAAGGAACTGGGGTGGAGACAAATTCAAATGGTCAGCAGTCCACTTACAAGCGAGTCAATCAAGTTTCTAAGCCTGGCACCCTTGACTTATAATAACTCGAATAAGTTTAAGTCTGACAAGATTTTAGGTGGAGCAAACTGTATTCAGGTCACTGGATTAGGACCAACACAATCAAGGTCAAGCCTTGGTTGTCAAAGCCTTAGTCTAAAGCCTCAATTCTCAATTCGTCGAAGTTTGGGAACATATTAAAACAGAGAGTTCATACCTGAAACCCGAAAGACTATATTACTGAAGAAGCAAGTACAACAAGTTGATATACGCTAAGTTAAGCTTAGTTAAGTTATGCTACTCCTAAGAAAAAGCACAAATGTGCTGTAAGAAAAAATTGAAAAAGTTTTGTATTGTTTGCGTGTGTGTTTTTTGGGCTGCAGCAGTGTCCTTTAATTATAAATAAAACTAAATAATGACAGCCCCTAATCTCGCCACATTTTCTCCCCACATTAGGCCACAAAGCTTCTTCTTGCACGTCAAGGATCAATGAACGCGTCCATGATTCAGTTTTAGAGGGAATTCCTTAAAACCCACGTTCGGATTTCTATCTCGAGTCCCCTATAGAAGCCCCACATTCTTTTGGATTAAGCTCAGTTCCCAAGTATCTGAAACTGCACTCCAAGTAACTGTCTCGAGCTTGGAAACCACCTATCTTGCAGCCTTCTTGGCAGTCCCTTAAGCTCGAGCTCCCATTACCTTTCAACCATCTCGACCCTCGAATGGTTGACACCCTTGTTGGGGTAATGATCTTCTTAGAATACTGGGCTCAAGACGCCATTACTTCATCACATAGAGGCTTAATTCTCCTCGAGGGAGGCCTCATGTGTGAAGCACGTGGTACTTTGCTCAAAATGTCGTCGTACCAAGCCCCTTGAATTTAGGGTGCAAATAAATGCCCCCTTTTAGCTGTTTGTAAATTCAATTTACAAATGGATAAAAAATCCTGATTTGACCCTCAACAACTACTGGGAGCTTGAGAGATCACTGTTTTGTCATTTGCTTTTCCTTCTTGCATGTTTATAAATATGACAGTTAGGGCTTGAAATCATCACTTTTCCGCTATATACTCTCTCTGTTTATTGCAATCAAGCGCTCTTTAAAATACTTACTCTCCGCTGCTCTTGTATCTTTGATTCTTTCAATCTATATTCATCCTTTTGCATCTTCTTGAAACTGATCCAATGATGGCTCAAATTTCTTTCACTATTTCTGCTCCCCTTCCCCAGTCCAACAGCCTTATTGAGCAACTAATGTGTTTGCTCCAATTTGAGACCTCAATGGTGTCTGGCATGATTCATAGTTCAATTGATCTTAACCCCATCGAAGAGGATCTTTCTTGGTTACTAGAAAATGACCCTTCGTCTTCTTTCGAGTTATATGCCCTAGGACCGATCTCATGACGTTCCTAGCCTTCCATGCTTGTTTCTAGATACTGACGAGTCTCCTTTACTTTGTACAGCCTCTGCGGGTCAATCTTGGGGAGGAAGACGGATCTGCAAAGAAGCGGCACCTTTCAAAGGATGGACATTCTCGGAAATGGGTTGACAAGCTAATGTTGACCCACAGAGAAAAATGGAAGAAACTGCGCATCTATTAAGCCATAAGGCCTTCCACCATCGCCCTCAGGTATGACTATCCCATTATGATGGTGATAACCTGCTGTTGGAACACCTGTTATAATGCTTTTGTCCTTCTTGAGGGTTTTCTTGGTATTACCTTAGAGGACATAGCGGCCTTGACAGGTCTTTCACTAGGAGGAGAAGAATTGCCTCTTGACTCTTTTATTTCTTCAGAGGCTGGAGCCTTTGCCTCTTCTTTCTCTGTCATCGATTTACCCGGTGGTTATGTGTCCTTTGGCAAGATGTTTGTCATAGACGCTCATAACTTTAGAAAAGGTTCCAGAGAAGTTTTTACCTGTTTTGGCTAAAGAAGTTTTTCTTTGCAAATTCCTCCAACTCAGTTCTTAAGTTTCTTAAGACCATGGATGTTAACCTGGTCTTTAGTAGTGGTCCATTAGCCCTGGGACCATTATTCTTGGCCTAAGTATATGGATGCCTTAGGGACATCATAGCCAAGAACTATGCTGTCCAAATAGGTGAAACCTTTTAGCTGGTCCAACTTTGGGCCTAAGCTTACTTCCTCAAGCTCTACCCTAGAGGCCCTTATGGTCCTATAGGCAAGGGGTTTTGTTGTTTTCGAAAGTAGTGTGCTCGTTGTGAGGTCCAACTTCCCCTAGGATGGTCTTTTGACCAATGCCTTGAGAGATTACTGTCTCCTCGAGGTAGGAAGGGGACTTAATGGTCTCCTTTAGGGAGAGAAACCTTGGTCCTCGGTTCAGAAAACTGGACCTTCATTATGATGTCTCTGTGGTCATCAACTCATAGATCTGGTAAGCAATCCTATGCCCTCAATATCTATTCGTCTATCACTAGACTCATCCTAGTGTGGAGACAGGCCTGGGTTGTTTTTCAGGCAATTTGATATGGTCCAAGATGTTCCCTTTCCTAGTATAAGGACCAAAAACCTTTGGTGGGCCAAGAGGATCTCTGTTCAACTCCCTCAACGTAAAGAGGTTCGTGAGTTGAATCAAGAAATCAAATCCTTGTATGGGTACCCTGTTGTCTGTAGGTATAATCCATGTGCCACACCTCGTTTTGCAACTTGGTTCCAAGCCTATTGGTCCTCTTTGGAGGCTAGAGGAGCCAAGCAATATTTCATACCTTCTTTTGAGCGTGTAGGTCCCAGCTCGTGGGGAAGCCAACCAGTTTGCATCAAGCCAACTCCAAAGAAGGCACCATTAGGTAAAGAGCCACCCTGAAGTATGTTTTAGTTCTATTTTTGGGTGGTTCTTAACAAAGACTGATCTTTGTGCTTTCTTTTTGCAATAGCAGCTGTCCATGGGACTCCTAGGACTGCCAGAACCAGGAGTTTCACCTAGATGTTTCTATAGGAGTCCCCACCAAGAACCTCTCCATAACCCTCGAGATTGGTGGCTCAAGGAAGAGAAAGCAGAAGGAGGTTCCCCAAACTCTTCCTACTAGAGCCATTCAGGCAGTAGAAGAGGAAGAAAACGAAGAAGTATCCATCTCATAGCCAGTGAGAAAAAGAAGAGCTAGGCTTCCTGAATTAGAGGTATTGGCTTTTCTTGATTGGTGTCTCATTCATCTTTGTCAAAGCAGCTCCTAACTTGGCCCTTTTATGAGCCACAGGAAGAGCCAGCTCAAGTTATTGTGGAGATACCAGATTCTCCACCCCAAGGGATTGCACTAGAGCTCGGTTAGAGTACTGAACCATTGAGCTTAAGTACTAAAGAAGGAGGTGACATGGCTACCTTTGTTGTGGAGCCAATTATCAGCTATCCCTTTGAAGAGGTTTCCTTCCTAGTCACTTTGAACCAGAGCCTTGTGAAGGCTCCTTTCCTCCTCCCAAGAGGCTTAATCTTCATTGAGGAAATCTTTGAAGGTACATTCTGTAACATGGCTGCCCAACTCTTGATGTTTCACAACATATTGGGTTCTAACATGCAAGTAATATCTCTCAGAAGCTTCCCTCAAGGAGGCGTCCCTGTGGTTGAGGAGCCAGTAGAAGCTCCAAAGGCAAAGATGCCAGCAGATGTCCTTCCTTTGCCTTAAGCTGGAGTTTCAAAGGTAATAATTGTTTCCCTAACCTAGGCGGTTTTTCCGAAGTTAAGATTTAATCTAACTCCTTTTGATGTTTACCCTTTCATAGGTCACACCTCCAAGAGCCATTCCTTCTTCATCACTAGGAGGGATGACCTCTCCTTTAGAGAAGTTGGGAGCAAGTGGCAGGTTGGCCTTCCAGCAACTAGATTAAGTGTCCTCAAAATTCCAGAGACTAAGGGAACTTGCACATCTCCCTATTTTGACCTTAGCTGAAAGGGCTAACTCTCAAGAGGTTGTGGCTCTGGTGGAAGCCTTAAAGGACGACCCTTAAGGTGGCTCCTTTCATCGCCAAAGAACTCGAAGTCCTGGAGAGAGTGATTGTGAGGGTGAACAATGAGGTTCCAACCCTTCATCAATAGAAGCAGTGCTGCCAAGACGCCAGGTTGTTCAGCTGACCTTAGTGGCCTGCACCTTTTGTTTGAAGAACACGAAGCATCCAAAAAGACTTAGAGCCAGCAAGCTCAAGAGATCAAGGGCCTCGTAGATGAAATTCACCAATTGGAGGAGAGATTGGGTCATCTTAAGGGAGAATTGCTTTCCCGGAGACAACATTCCCCTTAAGGCACGGTGGTTGGAGGGCTCGAGGAAGCTACCGTGCAGGCCCAAAGAAGCAGTCAAGTTCTCGAAGATGAACCTCTATTCTTGAACCACGAGTTGAGCAACGTAACCAATCAGTTGGTTTCTATAGAGGAATCCTTAGAGAGGAATAAGACTTAACTCTTTTAGCTTCCTTTTTTTTCTTTTTTCTTTTTTTTTTGTAAAGAGCTTTTTGGCCATACAAGTTACGTGCTTGTATTTCTTTGTATATAAGCCATGCACTCTCTGATAACATTAATGAAATACGCATTTTTGTTCTAATATGTCTCTTAGCGTGATGGTTCCGTCTTTCTTGTTCTTTATTTTCTTATCCGAAGGATCATGGAGTTGATCCTCGAGAAATTGATATTGAAATTGAGCCCATAATTCAGGGAATCTACACTTATGCACTTCCTTGTTAGACACCCAAATTAATGGCACATATTTCTTTAGGAACCTTCCATTAATAGCCCTTGGGTGAATTCTTCCATCTAGATCTTGGAGTAATTAAGCATTCCAAATACCTCGATGACTTTAAATGACCCCTCCCAATTTGGGGACCATTTCCCAAAGTCACGATCTTTCTGACCAATGGGTAAAACCACATTCCAAACTATATCTCCTAAGTTAAACACCTGGGTTTGACCTTTTTGTTATACACTACGGCCACCCTCTTCTTTTGTTTGTCTAACTTGTGAAGGGCGTCAAGCCTAACTTAGTCTAAGTTAGTTAGTTCGTCCACCATAACCTGCTTATACTCAAGTTCAGAAAAACTTTCCATGATGAGCCAACCTAATAAACTGACTGCTACTTTCATTGGGAGTGCAACATCATGGCCATACGTCAAATGGATGGGAGCTGTACCAGTTGCATGGTGTTTGAATGTTCTGTAAGCCCAAAGAGGATCCAATAGCAATTCATGCCACTTCCTGGGGTTGTCTTCGATCATCTTTTCAATATTAGCCTTCAGAATCTTATTTGTTGACTTTGCTTGGCCATTGGCTTGCACATAGTAAGGAGTTGAATTCAAGATTTCTATGTTGAAACTCTTGGTGAACTCCTTAACCTTAGCCCTATTGAACACTCTAGCTTGGTCCACAATTATATGGTTTTAGGGATACTAGGATGTATTCTTTGATAAAGTCAATCACATCTTGCTGATTGATATTTCTATATGGTTAAGCCTTTACCCATTTTGTGAAGTAGTCTATGACCACAAGGATATTGGAGTATTGCTTGCTAGAAGGGGGGTTGATTTCCCCTATGACATCTATTTCCCAACCTCTGAAGGGCCACAGTTTGATAATGCATCTCAGCTACATGGGACACTTGTTACATGTCCATGTCTTTCGCATGCTTTGCATCCCTTGGCATATTTTATGCAATCATCCATCATTGATGGCTAGTAATAGCCATAACGTCTGATGAGCCAATGCACTACCAGCAAGATGGGATCCATAGATACCCTCATGGGCTCCTACCATTACTAGCATAGCTTCATCTAAGCCAAGAAACTTGACAAGCACTCCACTAGCGTCTCTTTATAAAACTCTCCAGATTTATCATCTAGATGGAATCTATGAGCTCTCATTTTTGTCTTTTTGTCCTTAATGTAATCTTGAGGGCTCTTGAAGTAATCCATTAAAGACCTCCTCTAATACTAGTGTTGATTTAGGACAGTTTGACGAGTTTCAAAACAATTCAAGTGTTCACTTAGCATAGCTTCGCTCTCAAAATTGGAAGACTTAGAGAGTTTAATGTCATGGTCCAAAGCCTTAGTCTTGATGACCATGGTTTCTTCGCACCAAGTCCTAGGAAATTTATACCCTAAAGCTAACTGAGCCAAGTCATTGGCTGCTTTGTTTTGTTCTCTAGGGATATGCTTAAACTACACACCATCAATCTTATCCAAAAGCTTTTGCACTACTGAAAAGTATACGTTCGAAGTGTTGCTCAAACATTGAAACTCCCCTTTTATTTGGCAAATTACCAACTGAGAATCCCCTTTAATAACGACATTGAGGACTCACATTTCCAAGAAAATCTGTAGGCCTATTATTAGTGTCTCATAATCTGCCATATTGTTGGAGCATTTACCAACTAAAGTAACAGCTAACTTAGTGATTATCCCTGCGGGGGATTCTATCACAACTCCAACTTCGGCGCTTAAACTGGTCCTTTATCCGCAAAAGTAGAGTTTCCAAGGGACCATTTCCACCACCAGGAGCTTGCTTGGCTAGTAATCTAAGCCAGTATGAATGTTTGGGTGGTCAGCTAAAAAGTCCGCCTTTGACTGACTTTTATGAAACATAGAGCAACTCAAACTGAAGTAGAGCAATACTCCACTTGTTCAATCTTCCCCTCATCAAGGGCCTATCTAGCATATATTTAAAGAAATCTGTCTGTTCAACCACGTATATGGTAAATGCCAAGAAGTAATGTCTCAATTTTACTGAAGCATAGAACAAAGATAACACAATTTCTCAATTACGGAGTATTTTATTTCACATTCATTCAAGCAACGGCTAAGGTAGAACAAAGCCTGTAACCCTTGCTTATTGTCTCGTACAAGCAAGGAACCAATAGATTCCTCAAAAGTAGAGACATAAATCTTTAAAGGTTTGTCCTGCTTTGGCAGAATAAGAACTGGTGGCTTAATCAAGTACTCCTTAATTGCCTCAAAAGCTACTTGATGTGGCTCCTCCCTCTTAAAGTCCTTATCAGTCTTGAGCCTCAATGGTGGAGAGAAGACTTTTGTTTTTCCTGCAACATTCAAGATGAAATGTCTTAGCAAGATAACTTGCCCCAGGAAGCGTTGGAGCTCCTTTTTACTTGAAGGCGGTTTAGCTTGCTGAATGGCCTTAGTCTTATTAATGTCCACATCAATGCCCCTCTAGTGTGCTAGAAAACCAAGAAGGTTCCCAACACGTATGCCAAAAGCACACTTTAATAGATTCATCTTGAGGGTGTGGATTCTCATCCTAAGGAATGCCCTCCACAAGTAAGTGTTTGACTTGGGATTTTGATTTGACTTATGACTTTCATTACAAACTAATACAATCGAAAAAAAAACTACATATGTTCTTATATAAAAGGAAGGGAAACTAAGTCTCCTTCAGTATAAAATGCCTAAATTTGTGTAAGTCTATCTAGCGCTCCATGATCCCATCTTCAAGTAGTATCTGGAATATTTTAAGAAAACACAAAAACAAATGAGCTAAAAGCTCAATAAGGAAATTATCATCAACCATAAAACAAATTTAACCATGGTATTACAAGTAGAAGCTCATTCTATCTTTATGTACAAGATAATCTCTCATTCAAATGATTTAGAGGGAAGGTAGCCATTTCCTTTGAGTCGATTGACTTTCACACTACATACATGACCAAATTATTGTTTCAGAACGTTAACACCAATGTGCACAACTCACGAACATGGTCTACCATTTCAAAATAGCTTTTAACACCTCATGATTATTTTTCTTATGTTTACAACTCAACATATGTAAAGCTCATTGTTTTTCCAACATTGTTTCAAATTTCAAATAAGATACTTTCAAAACTCACAATTTTGCCAAACTAGCATCTTTCAACATAAAACATTTTATTTTTATAAATTTAATGAAGAATCACACGAAATTAGTGTAAGGTTACATCAAATAGATAATTTGCCTATCTTATCTAAACAAAGTTTAAAAACTCGTTTATATTTAGTATTGACTCCATATCTTGCCCTAGCAAGGTTTTACTTTCAAATCTGATGCAAGTTGTTAAAATAACAGGTTTGCACTCTAAACACATCATATATGAACTTAAAGCATACTTCATCAAGTATTTTCAAGAAAAATGACAATTTAGTCATATTATCAAATTAATTAACTCCTTAAGCAGAATTATGAATAAAACACATTATATGCAAAACAAAGCTTATTACTAGAGATTGATGCTACTACCCTTTGTTGGGATATTTCCACACTCCAAAATACTTATAACTTGTTCTTCTTATTTTTTTTATAAATTTTTGTTTGGAGTTGGTTTGAACTACTCATACTTGCACTCCTATTTATATTTGAGGGGTTTTCAAAGCTAAGGAATAAATCTGATGGGAGGAGAGAAGGCTTAGGTTGGTGGGTTTTATGCCACCTCATGCTTGGTGGTTGCCACCTTTTACTAGTGGTTGACACCTCCTACTTAGGTGTTGCCACCTCATGCTTCGAGTGCCACCTCGTGCTAATTTACATGCATCAAACACCACCTCGTGCTTAAGGAGCCATCTTGTGCTGATTCAGTTGTTTCGAGTGTCACCTTGTGCTTAAAAGTGCCACCTCATGCTGATTCACCTACTTCAGCATCACCTTGTGCTTAAAAATTCAACCTCATGCTGATTCATCTACTTCAACCGCCACCTTGTGCTTAAAACGCCACCTCGTGCTTATTTATCAGAACTAGTATTATTTCTCTATGTTTTGTTGCCTAATTTTTAGGTATTTGCATTGGTTACAATTACTTGAATCAAAATACTTTTAGGTTACGGTTAATCAAACCATGAATACCAATAAGTATGGGTATTCATCTCATATCTCTAATGGGTATGGGGTGGGTACAACAACAACAAACCTAGTGACTCAAGGGCACCCACCTGAGCAGGACTGGGAGAGTGAGATGTATGCAGCCTAACCCCTTCAGGGTGGGTAACAAGTATGAAATATTAAGGCGGGTACGGGTACGTGGGAAGCATTCCCCATACTCACCCCACCTTATTGCCATCCGTAGACAAAATATCTTGAACCACTAATGAAGAGTTAAAACTTAAGCAACAAGATGGACATGAAACAAGATTTTGGCATTGCTAAGTGGGTGGGTGAGCTTGCTTTGAAAGAATGCTTCGATTGGCCCTACTCAGTGTCACTTCAAAAGGATCACGCAATCTATGACATGGGCATGTGGGATGAAGCTACTTTGGCAATGAATGTTTAACTCAAGAAGACACTTTCTACCGAGAGAGGAAGACTTGGTGTAGCAATTATCTCTGCTATTGGAGTCCCTACAACTTGACCAAAGATGCATCGAGACTATCACTTGGAACACAAACACAAATGGTGAGAAAGCTTACACCACTAAATCATTTATTGAAAGTGATTGTTCTACATTAGCTTGTCTTTATAACGTTGACAACTAGTGCACGAGGTTGGAAAGAACTAGCCCCACCCAAGGTGCAGCAACTGGTATAGATGATACCGTTACGAAGATTGCGCACCAAAGATAAACTTTCTTAGTTTGGTGTTATAGGAGCCGAAAAAGTCTCATACCTTTTGGAGGAAGGGTTTAAAGTGTGGATTGTTTATTTCTCTGAAGTTAGGAAACATGACTTGTAAAGTCGAGATGCCTATATTGGTGGCAGGTGGTCTTGTTGCCTGCTGTTATAAAGGACCCTGAAACAATGGACAGTGGGCAATGTTGGAGGGAAATATCAAAATGAAATATCAAAATGAGTATGGATCAATCCATCACTCTATCTTTGGAACTCGAATCCCCCCCCCCCCCCCCCCCCCCCCGTCTCTCGAACCTCTCCTTAGAAAATCCTTGACTTAATTGGCTCCTATGATGTATGGGTCGCCTCATGGACCGAGGTTTACCAGGTAACCCGGTTCCTCATTAGCAGGAAAAAAAAAAAAAAAAAAAAACAGAATAGGATTATCTTTGAGGATGATGCATATGTACAGAGGACCTATTCTGGAGCATCTCCCTGGGCTTTTGGATTAATGTGTGATACAAGAACTTTCCGTACAAGTCCAAGGAAGTGGCTAGATGCGTCAACTACGTGAAAAGAGGCCCAACCACAGGCAATCCAATTACGAGTCCAACTTATATCGTTATGCTTTTCAAATTTGACTTATTTGTCTACATAGTGGTATAGGAAAGGACGGCCAAGGAAGAGTTGGGCGAAGACGATCCGACAAGACCTTGCCTATCTTAACCTAAACGAAGAGATGGCCCTAAATAGAGCTCAGTGGAGGATTAGTAGAGGTGTAAACGACATAGTGGTATAGGAGCATTGGCCACTCCTAAGCTCGCTCAAATACCTAGAGGATACTTATATGCCTAGCTGAGACGCAGTTCTAGCGTCTGTTAGTTGCTTAGTGCTCCTAAGGTTGGATGAACAAAATTTGACAGATGTGAAGAGAGGAAAAGGCTAACCAAAGAAGAGATGGATGGAGACCCACCATTGCCCTTGTAAGGAGATGCGAACATGCATAATACAGACGAGAAGAGAGGACGAGGTCGGCCAAAGAAGAGTTGCAGGAAGACAATTGAACAGGACCTTGTCTACCTCAACCTAAATGAAGAGATGGCCTTACTTAGAGCTCAGTCGAGGACTACTATAGGAATAGTATAGGAATAACCGATTTAGCTGGGTAGTATAGGAGCATCAAGCACCCCTAAGCTAGTTCTATACAGCACTGGCATTTGTTGGTTGTCTAGAGCTTCTAGGTTTCTCTCTCTCTCTCTCTCTATTTCTCTACTTTCTCTTTCTGTCCTTTCCCCTCTCCCTATACGCTTGAGATGCTCTAATTTTCCTACTCTCACTACATGCTTCTTTGCTTTTACTTTTTACCTTTTACCTTCTACCTTTTGCTCTGGCTGATATGATTCCATGCTTACTTGTGTACTTGTTTATTTGTGTACTTGCTTACATACTTACATGCATACTTGCTTAGCAGAATCTCTATACTATGCTTTACATGTGCTTCATACTGACTATTCATAACTATCAATATCAATATCAAATATCAGGTTGGGGGCCTTTGGAAATAGTCTCTTGTCAGGGTCTCACCCTGATAGGGTAAGACTGCATATATCCTACCCCCAGACCCTACGTAAACAGGAGCCCTTTAGATACTGGGACTGTTGTTGTGGTCTACATGTCCTTGGGGGCCCGCTTTGAGCTTTGACCCGCACTTCGGGGCGGGGGGACCCATTCCATTTTGCTCAAGTAAAATTAACATATTCAGTAAAACGAATAGAATGTACACAAACCCAACGCATACTGGCTGTGTTTCGACTGTTATGAATCGAACAGGACCTGCCTATTATCTTCATTTCGCTCAATTTGGACTTAAAGTCGACATAATGAGCACGTTTTTAAAAAACAAAAAGTAAACAAATTAACATGAGTACTGTTACTGCTATAGAATTTCTTGTTAATGTCATGTCAGTATCAGCATAATAAAACTCAAAAAACCTTTATTATTGCCCTAACACGAACAAAAAGACGTCATACCTGTAACACTAACATTAACAAATTTACTATGTTTATAAGTTCATAGACAAGTACAAAGTTTATAACGTCAAAAAATCCACAAGAAGTATGCCCAGTAACAGATTACTATTTAATGTAAATTACACTTCAAACTGAGCCAAACAATTATGACAAAAATGGTAAATACCGTACAGACCCAGCACTATAACTTAGAAATGAAAACTCCCACAACTTTTAGTTCATCAAGTATACAACACCAATAATTTATTTGTAACGATTATACCGCTTTGTCAATCCATTTGCAATCAAAAACAAGCGCACATCATGAAATCGCAAGCGATGTGATAGCTTCAATTGAGTAGAGTAATTTTGACCATGTTCGGAAGAAACTACAATAACAATCTATACAAATTAATAGTTAAGGATGTCTTGATTTCAAAGAGTTACAGGCAGAATAAGGTATTTTCCCCGAAAAGAATTGACTTATAGAAGTTGCATTTGATCCAAAAGAATACGACAGACAACAATCGAAGCCAGTTTTCCATATACAAATACACGTACTTGCCCTCAAAGTCCATCACGAATCATATCTTCATTCAGTACGTGTGAAACAGGAGGCTCCTTTGGTATAAAGGGAAAAAAAAACGCAACAGGATTGTCATTTCAGCTGTACATAATCACCATCATATGGACATACACTAATTAAATCTACTTTAAAAAGAGTGGCAGCATTAATCAAAAAAAGGAAAAGAATTTATTTTATTTTATATATGCATAGAAATATTGCAAATTACTAAGGGCAGCTCAAATCAGACTTACATGTCACATCTCCAGCAAAAGATTGCTGATCTTTCGGAGCTCCTTGAATGCAGCCATGGCTATAACTTGTCCTTGTTTCTCAACCAGGACATTATCGGACACGTCTAACAACCCTGCTCGACTTCTATCTTGCTGGAAAACTGACTCAATTGCCTGTGAAAAATCATAGCAAAAGTTAAAGTCAATAAAGGCTGTCACATTGTTCAGAGCTAGCCCTGACATTATTGGCTGTAACGTTGAAGGTATTCTTACAATCGTCTATATCATGCATACACATTGTAGCTTCTAGAGCATTTTTGTGAATGTATTTATATGTCAGAAACTATCAAAGACATTCAAGAATTAACGATTGTAAGCTATTTGTCCAAATATTCGAAAATATAAGGCCTAAAGGCAAAATCACTGTGATCAACGTAACAATTGCAACCCCTGCTAATGTGACAACGTGACTGCTATCATTACATGACCATGAACAGCAATTTGGTTCCACCCTAGCATGTACACGGATTCAGAGCCAGAAACGCATGCCATGCTAAGCAAATAATCATAAAGTCTCAAACAATAGATTATAAGTAAATGGCTAATTCAGAGCCAGAAATGCAGCCGTGCTAAATAAATAATCAAAAAGTCTCAAACAATAGATTATAAAATGGCTAATAACACTTCCAATCATATTTGCAACAAGTAAGAGGAAGCCGGGTGAGAACCAGAGCACAAGCGGAGTTGATATGTAAGTAAAAAATTAATAAAATTTCATTGACCAAGAGAGTTGAGTTTAACAATTCTATTCTCTAAAGAATCCAATGGGTAAGGCCAAGAAATTCAATTCCTAGCCTCTTTATCAACTAATATAATTATTAGCTAATAAGTCATTACATAAGACTAGAAATTTTTTTAAAAAAACTACCAAAAGGTCATTCTCCTTACATGCAAACAATTCAACCACAGGGTGCTACGTTTCTTTCCAATTTCTTACGTGCTTCATACACAAGTATTATTTTGAAACGGTAAATTGCATTCTTGAGCATGATACACAAGTGCCCTAGGTGTTTCCTACCACTATGCTTGAAATTCCTAGACTATAACAGCAAATCTTAGTCTTTCTCCCACTGGGTAAGGTCCTTTATATAGATCTAAGTCCATCTAGCCTAGATATTCCAACCACTTCAAAAGGGAAAAGGAAAGAAAGACACGCATCAAAGCAATAAATGCAATCAAGAATCAAACCGTGCCTTTCTCTGAGCCCAAAAGACAATGGTCATTGTGTAATGAGAATTAACCAAGTCATTACTTTAGTCTTCCCAAAACTGCCAGCCATCATGTTTGCAACTCCATGGCCACAACCACTATCTAAAATCATATTCACTCCACCTGTGAGAGCCCAAGACAACAGCCACAAGTTAAGCAGCAGTATTGCGGCAACAATACAGGACCTGATCAATTGTTCTTGCTCACAGCAAACCTCTTTACCCAGCTAAAGTTCCTCCAGCACATCCACCATATATTCAAATGAAGAAAGTATTTCGAGGTCAGAAAAGGGATGAACTAATAAATTTAGTGAAGTGATCCTCGGGGAGGAGCACGAACGAGTTTTCAGTAAACAAAGAAAGAAGAATTCTTTAACCATCCGAATAAGTATTTTGAAAAACACCTGCACCAGTTCAATAGCTTCTTGCTAAAACCTTAAAACTCTCAGTGACCTATATTATTCAACCTCTTCATTCCAATGGAAAATACCCATATTCAACCCTCAGGTACCTGAATGCAATATATGAAATTTTGGACACTCCAAATTATACAAAACAATAGAAAAGAGTCCCTAGAAGCAGCTGGATCCAAACCTCTCATATGTATGCATACCCGATTAGCAATCCCTGACAACTTCCTTCTTCCCTTTCCCCCAACCAAAACTTCCAAGACAAAGGAGAATCAAAGTCACTTATAGATGTAAAATAGGAAGCCTTCTGAGTAAGCTTTCCCTCATGTGAATCTAAATTTGGCAATCCATGACAAAATAGCATACTGTATAGCTCAAAGAAAACCCTGTTTTGTCTTCCTTCCATTCATATGGCCCCCAAAGTAGTTGAGCTCTGAATGCTCCAATGTGCCACTGCCCCCTTTTTCTATAGGAGAAGAAAATCAAATTAAGAGTGAAATAATGTACAACGTGTCAAGGACAAAGATGTCCTCAAATAAAACACAAAAAAAAAAAAAAAAAACAATTATTTGCAGGTTTAGTTTTTGAATTTCCTAGTTTAAGTAAAATATAAAAACAAAAAAAACGTCATTTTCAAAACCAAATTTACTTTTTTCAAACCAATACTGCAAAAAAAAAAAAAAAAAAAGAGGATAGCAAACAAGCCGTATGATGAGAGCGCGCCCCCCCCCCCCCCCCCCCAAAAAAAACCCAAAAAAAAAAAAAAACCCACCCGGTTCCTTTTCTTTTCAATTTCTCTACAAATTAACCGAGGGTGCTACTGACAAACCCTCCAAAACATTAGCCCAAAAAGAACCAAGAAAGACGATCTTGTCCCAGAGAAAGTCAATTGAAATACACTGATCCTTAGAGAGTCTGACATTTCTTTCAATCCAACATCCATGTTTTTCTCAATCCCTAAATTTATCAGAAGAGCACTTTACAGTGTACAAGGAGATATCCACGCCTATCTGAAAATCAATCTTTTTACGGAAGACTATCTCAATAAATATTGCGATTTATTCCACGTAGTTCAAGTGCCAAGATCGTAACCCAACTGAGAGGACCCATCATAATGACAGGAACTCATCTGAACCAACCCAAAGCAAGCTGAGTTCCTGATTTTTCTCCTAATGGAAAACGCACTTGTCTTCTTAATACTACTCATAGTATAAAGCAGTATCCCTGGATGCCTATGTTACTCCATCCCAAAATAATTGAACGCTTCCAATCTATTAAATATAGCCTAAGCTAATCCGAATATCCAGACAATCACTCATGTATAAGACCAGCATCAGTAGCTGAATGACCAAGAAGCCATTCAACACCACTTTTGCCACAAAAAGTGCCCAACATCAATTGCAGATGGTCGAATGATCAGTCCCTCAGTTTTTGGAAGAACAAAAAAGAGAGATCTGAGTTTCAACTGGAATCCAAAAATCCATACTGAGAATGAATAGCTATACCCAACCTGGTATTCCAGGGAAGCTGTAAACCTGTCTAAAAACAAGATTTCTGTAAACGATCAATGTAATGCAAGCTAATCCCATTAAAATGCCATCCATCACCGTAGTTTCTGTTCCTATTATATACCTTCATCTTTATACTTAGCAGCTTTCTTCTCTCCTGATCAATAGTTGTAGGGTAAGATCATGTATGGTACAACTGATTGGCAAGCAGCAACATACACATTTCCGATTAACATTGACATTATTATAAAAAGAATACAGAGCATGTCGGTTTCACATACGATGCACAGAATGGTACAGCCCAAGCCAAAGACACAGGCAAAAGGGAGGGCTTTACCCAGATATCTAATGGCTGTCCTGTCTCCTTAAATAGTTCAATAGAATTTTATATGTTACCGTTCAAGATTTTACTTACAGGCCATATTATGTAGGTGCAAACAGTTTAATTTGTCATTATGTAGCAAGTTCATAGCGGCAGATCCAACTCAATTTTCTCATGATGAAATCAGATGTTGGTCCATACCTGAATATTGTGCAACAGAGATTGCCCGATATTCCTCAGCGAACAGATCAAATTCTGGTCAAGGCCATCACGTTTTACATTTGCAAGGTTACCGTCCTCTTCCACAGAAAACTGTAGCTTTCCCCCCTGACTGCCTCCACCATCAGAAAATTTTGTATCTACCACAGATTGCCCTTTATCAGATGTCCCCTCACTAGAAGCATTGCGCCCGAACTTCCAAAACCACTGGAACTTACCCAATAAAGGTCTCCGATCCCTTAAGCCCATAACTGAAGCCTCCTTAGAAGTTTCATCACAAGCAGATATCCCATGTACACAAGAATTTGAAGGATCTGATGTCGACACGGGAGACTCTCCTACAGTTGATTCAGACAAAGCATGATTTCTGATTTCGCCCTCATTTACATCATGCAAAATGTTTGAGGCAACACTGCTTTTCTCAGAGTCGTTCTCAAGGCAATTTGATCCACTGACAGGGCTTGCAGGATCTGAAAAGATAGGAGAGTTCTCCTCACTCACAGTATTCTGACTTGAACATCCTTTTTCTACATCAGCAACATTTTCGTGGACATCTTGTCCTCCAATGTTGGCCTCAGCATGAAGAAGATCCTCCTGACAACATGATGTGTTATGCTCTAACTTGTCAATATCATCACCAGCAGCTAGCTGTTTGGACAGATCCTCAAGCAAGCTTCTTCTGACAGATGACTTATGATCCTTGCCCCTGCTTTCCCTCCATGATGGGGAAGGATCAGACTCTGACCTTGATAATCTCAACTTAATTTTCTGTGTCCAGCCCTTTTTTTGACTTGAACCTGGTTTCACAGAATTATCCTTCTTAAACTCTTCATCCTTGTGTAAAACTCTCCACTTTTCTTCCCAATATCTCTCAGGTACAAAGGTCACTGGTGTCTTATGAGAAACAGAATCAAGTGAGAGATTACGACATCTCACAGAATTCGATTCATTCTGGTTGCAAGCTCTGATGACAGGAGCAGAAAAGGAAGAAATATCAGCATCCAAAGCAAGTGCCAACAAAGATTTTGCCTTTCCTAACAGTTTTTCTAAGTCCACATTGTCATGGAAATTCAGAAGTCTTTGAAGACAAGAGGTAGCATTTTCAGTCGCGAGCAGGGAAGATCTCATGTTAAGAAGCATGGAAACAGCCATAGCGGAGATAAAAGCTCCCCTGGGAGAATTCAGGGCTCCGAATGAAGAACCTGGATCATGTTCAGCGGCTTTTATTGATCTACTATTGTCAAATGAAAATACCTCATCCCAGATTATCAAGAGGTCTTCCAGTAAAAACTCACGCCCAAATAGAACACGTAACCAGCGGAGAGCAAAGTATTGAGGTTCAACACCAAGTTCAACGAGGTGACTGTACAATGATGAATCAACAATAGAAAGCAAGTGGTACAGTGCTGATGAAGCTTCTATTACAGGAGGTAAACCAGTTTGGGATAAAATCTGCGGTGAGGGAGAAAAGAATTCTGCCATGGCCACAGCACCGCCAGCCCCACTCATCAATGCATCAAACATACAATATGCGTCATGTTCCAGAAATTTTTCAGATAAAACACTGCCCAGCTCACCCTCTGCTCCATATGTGTCACTCAGCAGCACAATTGTCTGTATACTAGGATCAAGGTCATCAAGACTGATATGCTTTCTGACCTTTTCTCTGAAGCCAAAATCATCTTGTAAGGAAACAGGAGATACTCTAAAATTGAAATTATCATTTTCAAGGAGCAAGAGCTCATCAAATTTGTCTGTGAAGTGGTCCTCATAATGTCTCCGGACTTCAGAAAGACGCTGAACATCAGCATGAATTACATATAATAGAGGAGCCAAAAGTTCATGCATTCCTACAAACAAATAAAATTGGGATAAAATAACGAGCTGGATAAAGAAAATCCTGTGCATGTGAATTGCCAGACTTCAAACCATATCTATATCATTGGAAACAAATGTACAGTAAAAGCCGAATTCAAGGGAGACAGCTCAATCAGAAGTAGCACATGCTAGTCCACTGCAAGCAGATGATTTTATTGATTGATTCGTCTTTTACTTGCTTTCCAGCATTTCATTTGCTCATTCACTGAAATCCAAATCTCCATTATGTTTAAGTGGCATAGTTTGTGACACCCGTCTGTTTCCAGTCCAGTATTACCTAGGTCTCTGGTACATATTTAGTTTCAATCTCGACTCTCCTCTATTTCAAACAAACTAGACAAACTTACTCATAGAACTAGAGGAGAAAGGGCCAAGATATTTAGAGTATTTGAAGATAATTGGAATCATTGAAAATTCTATCGCCTAAGCTATATTAATTAATAGTCATAATTATTATAGGATTAGGAAATCATTCTTATTAGGTTAATTTATTACCATTAGTTTAGGAATCCATAATCTTTTAGGACTGTAGTGTTATATTTTAATAAATACCCATGTAAGTAGGGCCAGAAAGAGATCATTGGACTATTTGAATATATTCAGTTACTTCTGTCTTGATATAAAAGTTTCAATTGCTCGTATTAGCGAGGTTACAAGAATCACAGCTCCATACGGACCTTACAATGATGATCAAGTTAAAGAGCATTTCAATTGATGGTGTCATCTTCCAAGAAATTATTTACATTTTCAGCAAAAACTACAACAAGAGGGTCATATGATTCTTGAAGTTATGGCACAATCTAGATCTTATTTGGTGATGCTAGATCTTAATGTGATACCTTGATTCTTGAGATTTTTCAGCATTTCTTCATATCAATAACTATGTTTGGAACACGGAATTGGAATTAAACTGTAGAATTGCAACTATAATTCCAATTCTGCTGGAATTGGAATTCTAATGGAATTGAAATTCCATTGTTTAGTTATCAAAGGAATAAGAGGCTGGAATTGTAATTCCATAATTATTTGGGTCATCATCGGTTTTCGGTCAATTGAGTTGGAGCATTTCGAATTTTGAATCAGCTAGGGTCGGATTTTGGTTGGGTCGAATCACTTTGAGTTCAACTTATTCTAGCTTCGAGTCAAATCACGTCAACTTTTTGTCGTGTCGGATCATTTCGTGTTCAAATCATCTTGGATTGTTCAGTTAATTTGGTTAGGTATTTTTGAAGTTTAGGCTAGAATGGAACATATTTGAGTTGATTTAGGTCATTTTGAGTTCGGGTCACCTTTGTTTTGGGTCAAACAGGCTGCATCATTCCAAATTCAGGTTATCTCAAATCAAGTCATTTAGGCTGAGGGTGAGAATAGCAGGGTCATTTTGGGTTCAGGTCATGGTAGGTTTCAGGTCAATTTAGTCACTTTAGGCTTAGCTTGTTTACCTCACATTCAAGCGTTGCAGTTTCATTTTTTGTATTTCAGTCATCTCGGGTTTTTGGGTTAATTGGTTTGGGCCACTACCAACTTTGAGGTAAGTTGATTCGGATCATTTTAGGTTCAAGTCTTCGAGTTGGGTGATTTCGAGGTCCAGGTCAAACTTAGGTTGCGCCTAATTCTTTCAGTTTTGAGTCATCTTGGCTTTGGGTTAATCAAGTAGGGTCATTTTGGATTTCAGATCAATGAAGTTAATATGGAATTGCAATTCCTTAACCCCACCCCAAGAAATTTGGTTGTATGATTTTTAGTTAAAACCCAATTCCATGGAATTGGGCAGTAGAATCGCAATTCTAATTCCAGCAAGTAATCCAAACAACAGAATTGAAATTCAAGGCCTAATCCCCATCTCAACCCCAATTCCATACTCCAAATCCATGTGCCAGAAAGGACCTAAGGTATTTCACTATGACATTGATCTTATATGATATGAAGCATCATCAAAGTTGTTATGCATCTTAGAAATTGTCCAAATGGGCAATAAAGAATTCTTCCCTATTACTCAAAGGCTTGCAAAGAGGGCAATTAGAAGAATCACTGAAAAACTCCAACCATGCCTTAACTGATGAAATTTCCATGTAGAGTTACAATAAGGTTGCTGCTCACCCGTCCTATGGGCCTTTTACAACTAAGACCATAAAAGAGCACAATATTAAATAAGTTTTAGGTGATTATGAGGAACTAGCAGGAACTAGCAAATGTCGATAACGAATATGAGCCACAAGTTCATAGAGAGGGGCATGACATCCAAGAACTAGCAGAGAAGGATGATCGCAACAGGTCAGCTCTAGCTAAACAAGAGATGATTGTAGTTAAGGTTAAGCATATTAGCCATAGCTGCAGGGAACTCCTAAAATACTAACTTTTCATGTTTCGGAAATGCAATTAGGTGTTTCAAAGTCAGATTCGCATTTTCAAAGCGTATCAAACTCGAAGGAAACACAATTCAAGCAATCATGATGAACAACTACAGAATTTATTACTTTTAACTATTTCATCACTTAGGACCCTTCTCTATTACTTTTAACTAGAGAAGGCCACCATCTATGATGAACCAAAATGAAAGTGTTCACAGCTGGAGCAAAGAATCAATTCAGTTAGACGATTAGATTCCATTGCTTGGGAGTTGCAAGTTGTTATAAAGAATTGGTATGGGTTATTAAGTAACATTGTTGAGTTTGTTTCTTTTTTCTTTTTATCATTACATTATTCAGTTAGTTGGGTTGTTCTAGGTGGTTGTAAGAGATTGAAAGTTTGTTATTTTGATATTTACATTGCAAACCCAACTATAAACAGGGGTGTGAGGTTCCCTTAGAAATACAAGCAAATACATGAATTTTCACCTCTTATTCGCCCTCTCCCTCTCTCTTCCCCTCATCTTTCCCTTCACTCTCTCGTCTTCTCTGTCACCACAAGAGTGGTGACAAGTGGTATCCGAGCAATGAAAGACATGCTGCTTAAGTCCTACTGATAAATTTGTGCAACAGACCCCAGGGCAGTGCAAATGTCAACCCGCAGAGGCAGTAACACAAGTGCAACTCAGTGCTCTGCGCAGTCAATTCTAGTCCTCTGTTCTGAATATGAAGCAAGGGGTCGTACAAACAACACTGCCATTGAAGGGCAGTGAGTCTTCTTTTCAGAATTTTCAAAGTCAGCGGCAAGGCGATTCGATCAAATCCACCAAAAGCTGGGATAGATTGATCAGGTCTGGGAAACCCTGGATTCTGTGGCCTCATTGATGATGAACAACTTCATCGTGCTCAAGAAGTCAACAAATCGACGGCAAACGAAGGGGTTGGCTGCGTACATATTGGTTCCACCGCCTGTTCGAGCAATGGAGCCTCCTTCCGGGCGAACGCTTGGCCAACTAAGGGTGAGTGAAGTTCAGAATGGAAGCACCAGATCTTAGGCGCCCCACTTCAACCGTAAATTGGAATTTCCCAAGTTCAAGAGCTCAAATCCACGAGCCTGGATAAAGAAATGGCAAAAATTTTTCAAGAGGTATATTAGTGAGTCGAAATCTGCACTACTCAAATGCATGACTATGTTGATTTGTGGTTCCAGGGATTGGAACTTCAGCAACCCAATCGCTCATGGCTGTTTTTCACCGAAGAACCGTGTAAAAGAACTGGTGAGATAAGACTGTATATATAATATAATGTCTTGGAAAAATTTAACTTGTTGGAACAGAAGGGACCAGTAAAAGAGTACTAGTTCAAGGAACTAACCCCCTGAATGGTTTTCCATATGCGTGATTGCCCAATTCCTATTTCATATCCAATTTTCTGAGTGGACTTAAACCTGAATTGTGAGCGATACTAAAGACAATGAAGCCACAAGACCTTATGGCATATGAACAGGAGAAACTCCAAGAGATAGTAGTAACAAAAGCTCAAAACCCCTAACAACCATGCTCAACTGTGGGTAAACCTCCAGTTGCTATAAAGCTACGTTTCGGTGAAAAGACCACCCACTGGCTCAAGTTTCGTCCTACAAGCCTTCTTAGTCCACACCCTAGCAAACCACCTTGCTATCTTAAAAACTGCCTAAGCATGAGCCAGCACAATGTAACAAGTCTAATGAAAAGTACTTCCCAGGGCATGTCTGCAACCCCAAAGAATATATAGCATGAATGCACATGCGGAGACCTTGGAAGGCAAACTGGTCCAGGTAGACGAGGAAGCTGTAGAGGACGAAAGCGGAAGCAGGGAGATCTCATTAAATGCTCTATCTGGCCAGATCACACATAGTAATCTAAGGTTAAGGGGACAATCAGATGTCGGCCATTGATGGCGCTAGTAGATAGTGGAAACATGAATAGTTTCCCGGATAAACATGTGACCAAAGAAATGAAATGTGAAATGATTCTGACCATTGTAATGATAGTGACCATAGCCAATGGAAATAACTTATTAGCTATCAAGAATGCCCTAAGGTAGAATAGAAAGTCCAAGGGCAAACTTCTTCCAAGGAGCTTCGTGTACTTGACTTACGTGATAATGCCATCACTGAAGTGGTGCTAGGAGTGGATTAGCTCAAGAAGAATGGCACCACCACGTTTGACTTTACAACCATGAAATGATCCTGTTATACAGATGGACGATGGTTCATCTACAAGGAATCAAGGAGCAGGCTAGCTTGCATTCACTATCGGGGAAGAGCAGAGTAGATGGTGGCCGACAACAAGTTCGCCACACCTTCGACCCTTCTCCTCAAAAAGGAATCATGGTTCTATACCTTTATTTCCCAATGCAGAACTCATGAACCGCCGACCCTATCAATACCCCCACCATCAAAAGACGAAAATAGAAAATTAGGTCCGAGAGATGCAAGCAAGCTTGCATAATCCAACCAAGCGGTCACCCATTCACTTCGCCAATATTACTCGTCAAGAAAAAGGATGGCACTAACCAGTTTTGAGTAGATTATGGGCAACTCAAGCCATGACTACAACTACAACTACAACAACAACCACCCCCCGATGCCTCAAAGAGGCTCTTGCCAAGGTAAGGTTTGGAGAAGGTAAGACGTACGCATTACCCGTTGTCATAAAGGGAGGTTGTTTCCAAAGGGACCCCATCCCCAAAAGAAAAGAAGAAACACTATTTATAAATGAAAAAAATCTAATTCAAATAAAACAATACTAAGCATGCAAGCAACAATTGCAGACATGTAGACCTAGGGGTACTGTGACTAGGCATCGGTGTGTTCTTCTCTCCTAACTGTTGTGTCAACCCAGCACTATTGAAGAGAAATTTCCCTATCAAATGATTGATGAGCTTCATGGTGCTACTATTTCTCCAAACATTAACACTAGGGAAGGCTATCATCAAATACGAGCTCACGCGGATGATATCAACAAGACTGTTTTCATATGCATCTCAAGCATTTTGAATACAATGATGTTTGGAATGACGAACGCCCCGGCCACCTTCCAAGCCCTTATGCATGACATGTTCTCTCCCTGCCTACGCAAATTCATCCTGGTTTTTTCAACATTCAAGTATATAGTCCTACGCTCACTTTGCATCTCACACTCTTGGAAATTACCCAAGGTGTCCTCAAGAAGCATCAATAGTTTGCTAAAAGAAGTATGTGCTCCTTTGTCTTGGATCAGATGAAATATCTCGGGCATGTGACTTCCAGGAAAGGGATCTCCACGGACCCCTCCAAAATCGAAGCAATGAGGCATTGCTCCACTCTAAAGACAGTTCGCACTCCGAGGATTTTTGGGCCTCACAGGTTATTACCAGAAGTTTGTCACATGATATGGGAGCATAACTCATCTTATGACCAACTTTCTAAAGAAGGGAGAATTTCAATTGAATTTAGAAGTAGAAGCTGCCTTCAAGCAGTTAAAGGAAGTCATAGTTGCCACGCCTCTTCTTTCGTTGCTTGATTTCCAAAAGCCTTTTGTCCTAGAAACTGAAACTCGTGACTCGAGCCTTGGAGTGGTCTTGACTTGGGAGGAAAACAAATAGTTATCTAAGCAAGCCTTTAAGTACGAAAAACTTAGGGGTTATGGGTGTAGAGAAAGAACTTTTAGCTACATTGATGGCATACCGATGGAGGCATTACTTATACAAGATAGTGATTTTATAACCAAGATGGATGAATCACGAGAGCCTAAGTATTTGTTAGACCAAAAAATCACCTCCCACCTTCAGCTAAAGAATTAAGCGGTATTCAGAGAAAAGGAGCTCAACTATAGCATTGAATACGGGGAAGGGGCTGAAAATAGCATTACCGGGGAGCCATCCCAAAGGGATTCAGAGATCAGACACTAATCAGCTCTCGGTCATTGCCACCCAATTGATGCAGAAGATGAATAAAAGTTATAAGGGGGATCCCTTGGTTTCCTTTGTACATCATGAAATGCTCATCGATCTTGATAGTAACTACTCGTGTCAGAAGGGCATTCTTCGCTATAAAAAGTTGTATATCGGGTCTGCCTCCAACCTATAGAAATAAATATTTTTGGCCTTGCAAGATTCAGCCATAGGGGGCCACGTGGGAGTAAATGGTACTTAAATGCAATTGTAGCATTTCTTTTGGCCTAACATGCAACATGGCATGCAAGAATTGGTTACGCATTTTGATGTTTGTTAACCGTTGAAGGGGGGAAAACCAACCTTATCCCAAAAATTTGCAACCTTGCCAATCACAAAGCAAGCGTTCTCCTGTGTTGGTCTTCAATCTTCATTTCATTGAAGGGCTTTCGCGTTCTGAAAGGGAAAGATGTGATCATGGTGGACATAGATTGTCTTACCGAGTATGGCCACTTTTTATCATTGTCTCATCTGCATACCACAGTACAACTTGCAGAACTTTTCCTCGACAATATGTATAAGCTTCATGGGTTGCCCAGTTCGATGGTCTCAGAAGGGGATAGTGTATTTCATGGCAATGCATTGAGGGAGTTGTTCAGATTGGTTGGTTTAAACAAAATTTTAGTACATCCTATCACACGTAGATGGGAAAACAAAGAGGGTGAATCAAATGTCCAGAAAATTATTTACGAAGCATGGTTTTTCAGCACCCTAAGCATTGGGTCAAGTGGTTGTCCCTCACGGAATTTTAATATAACACGAATTATCACACCTCACTTAAAATGACCCCTTTCCAGGCTCTTTATGGTTACATTCCTAGGAAACAAGCTTTAGACCTTCCGCTGACCACTCCTGATGCGGTGGTTGAGCACATGCTACAAGAACATCATGCCATGTGGAACCTCCGGCGAGATAACCAGGCAAAGTCTTACCAATGACACAAGTGTTAGGCCAATCAGAAAATGGTCGAAAGGCAATTAGCAGTGGGAGACCTCATTTACTTGTAAGTGCAACCTTATAGGCAGAACTCACTGTCTGGTGGTACCTCAACCTTGCAGCAAAGTATTACAGACTATATTCAGTTCTGGCTCCGTTGGGAGCATCGCCTATAGGCTCTATCTTCCTCGAAATTCATGTTTCATCCCCTTTTTCAAGTCTCAATGCTTAAGAAGCTTGGAGATCAGGTTGTCACAACTAAGGACCTTCCTAAGGTAAATCCTGAAAGCCAACTGAAGATAGAACTGACAGTCGTACTTAAGCATAGGCTCATCAAACACAATAATCTTCATGTTGTTCAAGTTCTAGACAATGGTTGAATGACTAATGAAACTAAAAAAAAAAAAAAAAGGGCCTAGTGAAATCAACTACTTGGAAAGACAGGAGTTTCATCAAAGCTCAATTTCCTGATTTCCATCCTTGAGGGCAAGGATCCTTTGAATATGAGGGGACTTGTCATAGCTAGAGCAGAGAATCAGAATTCAGTTAGGCAATTAGATTCAACTGCCTTGGGAGCTGCAAGTTGTTATTAAGGGTATTTAAGTCCTTGTGGACTTGGGCTTCATTTATCAAAAAAAAAATTATCATTAAGACTGAAAGAAGCATTAGTTGGATTGTTTTAGATTGTTGTTAGAGATTTGAGTGTTTGCTATTTAGATTCTTGCGTTTAATTCCAACTATAAATAGAGGTGCTGGTTCCCTGAGAAATACAAGCAAATACAAGAATTTTTCCCTCGTACACAACCTCTCACTTCCCTTGTCTCTCCTTTCATTCTCTCGTCTTCTGTCATCACCCCAAAAGTGGTGTGGAACACAATCTTGACATTTGATAACATGGACCTGATTTCAAACATGCAGTCTAGTAGACTCAAGCTCTTCTCTTAAAGGAAAAGGGAAAAATATTCATTCATTTTAACTCAATAGCTGATAAACAAAGAAGTGGAAGCAGGAGTACCTTGTCTATAACCATATTCTGGATTTCTAAGGCTCCAAAGTAGCAAAATCCGTCTCAACATGCCTTGACATCCTGGAGTTTGGAAATAGCTTCCATTCTCAGGATACAAGCGTGACAAGTCTTGGTCTACCATTTTCTCCAGCTCGGCATTTCGAAAGAAGCGTCCCCATGTGCTATCTGCATCAACAGCTTGCCCAAGGTTAATGAAGTAGTCATGGGACAGCCACTGTGAAGCAAAAGTGCTGCAAAAACTACAATGGAGCACATCGCAATCCTTTAAGGAAAACTCATCTATGAGCCTTTTCCTGAGCTACAGTACCCACTTCCCATCAAGCATCTTATTCGCCATGTTTTCTTTTCCTATACGTTCTGGAATCAACAATATTAGACTCTTCTTACTTACCTCTAAACTTTTGCCCAAAATCTTCAACCCTATGTGACGTAAATTCTAATAGGCCTAAGCTAAGGAAGCAGGTAATGTGAAGCCCACAGACAACCCAATTTCTATCTTACAATCAATTGGCATTAGGTGGAGTAATCAACAAGACTTGAATGTCGACATCTTCTATGTCAGATAGAGATCAGTGGACATAAGGGTAGCCGAAGTAGCGGCGTAGGATAGAGGAGCATATTTTGGCCAGCACTAGTGCCCTAGGCTTATATGTCTACCTGTTTGATTTATTTGATATGTTTGGGAGCTGTTTTATTACTTATTGCCTATTGCTGCTTCTTGCTTCTTGCTTCGGCTTGCTCTAGGCTTTTTTTTAATACTCTTATGCTCTTATGCTTTATGCTTTATGTTTGTAGGCTATTATGCTTTTGTGCTTCTCAGGTTGGGGGTCCTCGGAAACAGCCTCCCTTTAGGCTAGCACCTTGAAGGGGTAAGGCTGCGTACATCCCTTCCCCCCAGACCCTACGTATGCGAAAGCCCTCGAGGCACTGGGTCTGTTGTTGGTGGTGGTGGTGGTGGTGGCGGCGGCGGCATGGCATCCAACATACCATAACCTCATGGCTCTATACATTAGACCAGTGCATCTTAAATTGTGCCAACTGAGACCATCTCAATTACATTCATGTATGCTCATTCGCTGTTGATTAAAGTTCGATGCACTCAGACTTTATCTAATTTCTCCAACTAAAAGACCATAAGCCATTTTATGTGTTATCCAAATGAAAGAAAAGGCTCTGTAGACTGTAGTCCTATTAATATGGGAGGAGTGAGCTTGACAAGGCTATCCAAGCTGATTTACGTTGTAACATGTTTACCATAGATGTATCTTTGTAAAAACTAATGCATTGGCCAAACTTTGGTTGTCCTCCTAGAAACTCTGCATGTGAAATTACAGAACTTTCTCCTAATATAAAGTTGAGAACTTTCTCATGTCCAGATACTGATTCCATATAATTGTTATGTGCAGTACTTGAAATTGTGAGGCCACAGCATCTAACAGCCCTACCAAGCAGGTTTTGTTTAGGTCATGTCAAATCATGATCTTTTCCATGAATTATAATACACAAATCTAAGTTGCGAATGGAAGAAAAATTTGACAAGGAGGCCCTCTACCCCATCCCACAAAATGTGGTACTTTGTTTTCAATTTAATTTTCACGTAAGTAACCGGCCCAATAAATTGCTTCTCCGATACATTAGAATTTTATATGCTAGCATTCTTACATATAATTCATCTCTCTTGACTTGTTAATGACTAGTTGAAGAAAGCTATTCTGGACTAATGGTGCATAACAGAGAATCAAAAGAAGGGATCATTACGCATGACCTTATTTCTTTTTATGGCTGTGAGTGATAGATGATAAAAATAGAAAATTGACACACTGTTAACCTAATGCCTCATATGAAATATTAACAATTACTATCTCCTCTTCAAATATCTTTGCGTAATTTTACCTGGATTTTGTGACAGTGGATTATCATTGACTAGATCCGGTGGAGTATCACCGCCATTGGGTAAATGTGGATCCACAAGAAGCCGCCTTCGCAAACCAGCATATCTGGAGATGAACAATAGCTCAGTTTAGTCCCAGAAAGAGCATCCTGGTATTTTTAGGTGACAAGAACGTATAATTCTGTATGCATATTATATTAAAGTGAGGAAACCAGACCCCAATTCAGAATCTTGAGCATCTCTAGCAATATTACCACAAGGCACTCTTCTACGAAGGATACCTTCAATACCACAGCTAAACATCCCTATTCTTGGCATACAAGAAAAATTCAGGTCACAGAGAATCAACACTGAGATCCAGCATGGTGACAGGGCCTACAGCTCCTCCCCGCTCCATCCTGCAGATCCACCACCCCTCCCCAAGAGAAGAACAAAAAACCCCTAACATATGCAGAACATTCTTTCTTAACTATTTAGCTTGAACATTCCAGATCATCCTTGGAGATCCCAACAATACAAGGCCAAACAATAGCAGCAGTAATTAACATCTACAAATAGATGACATTATCAATCATAAGACTCAAGACACTCCTGAAAGGGGGCTTAAGTTAGAGACTTTAAGTTCTAAACCCCAACTTTGCATGTATTCTTTAGGTGTGGGAGACGAACCCATGCTTTCCTGACAACACTTCCATTTCATATTCATTAACCTGTCTTCCAGCAACTGAGGAGGCAAAGAAAGGTAAACTACAAAGAAGATTGAAGTACAACAAAAGTATTTTAGCCCTGGTACAAGAATTAGCTGTGCCTTGAAGTAGGGTCCTGATCATCTCTTCCTAAAAGGAATTTCCTTCCCGAGGACAGTTCCTAGAATTACATTAAAGAAGGATCACAGCACAAAGCTGACACCTTTTCAATAGAAAAGAATAGCCAAACCAACCCAGCTGGCTGGTCACTATCCAGCTTCCAACAACAATATTTTTTCTTGATTTGACTACAATGAGAAAGTAAGTGGGCCAGCATTATTCTCAACTAATTAAAACGATAATTTGCGATGGGTTTGCCACTTTTTACTGAAATTTGGCTATGACAAAAAGAAAGTGGAATGAACTACGAAGAGTTTGTACTCTAATTCTGTTCATTTCACATGACAAATAACTAATAAGACTTCTTTCCTAAGAAGAAGTCAATCAATCTCAAGCATCTGCCACTAATGCTACCAAAAGATTAAGAATTTCCCTTCACTGATAGCCACATCCAGAATGCATCTGCTATTAGCAAGCCCATTCATCAAAACAGCATTGATAATAGTGCTTTGAATCCCCAAACCCATTAAGGTACATGTGAGCGGCTGGATGTCATTAATGCTCTCTGCAATCTCATTTTCTTATTATTTCAATTGAAAATCAAAATAAAAGAATTATTTACACAAGGTCCTTGATCTATGGAAACTCAAGGAGATATTTGCATATACAATCCCAAGTCATTTCCATGTACTATGTAGGAGGGAAAGAAATTCCTTTGTGAAACCATCGAGTTGCAAAACTCATCTGCATGACATTGATGCCAAGCTCTATCTCAATAGGCCCAATTCCAAGCAAAGAATTTCAAAAAAGTTACAATGCAAGTTCACTAGGTGCAGCTCTATCAGTCTTGGTAGGTTGGCTATGATGTTAGAAGCTGAATGAGCATTTGCGTCCTATGGAAAAGTCTGTTTTGTCTCTATTTGCAGCCATGTGTACATCTTGGGGGTCAAGTGTGCAACTATGGTGCGAGCAGGTGTGTGTTTGTGGCTGTTGGTGTATGTGTTCATGAGAGAGAGAGGTGGGGGAAAAGGAAGAGAAGCAAGGGTGAGATATTCATAATAAGCATAAAAAGCCTTACTGGCATATAATACCTGCTTCTACTCCAACTGGCAAAACAGAAATCCCAAATGCGGCCTTTCAACAATATAGATAATTTCAGCGATGAATGATACAAGGGAAACAAAGAGAAGAATGAAAGAGATTATGGCAGTAATCCTCGCGATGGATAGCCAAATTGATCAGAAACACAACAATAGTACTTTGACCTACATTGCTCTGACTAAGGGAGAATGATCAGGTATGGGCACAAATACAAGGGGTATTCAAAGACTTCCGTAGGTCAGCTCTAGCTCAAAATGCCATATTGTATCTAAGTGTCCGCAGATCAAATTCTGGTACTTGGGAGAGTCTGAGGGACAGAGCTAATAAAATCAAGCCACAAAATTAGAAGTGAGTCAGACGGACAAACAAGGGAATGCTTGGTATTGGTCATAGTTAAATTATCCTACAAATGATGCTTCAGGAGTGAAGCTGATAATTCTTGCAAATTTTGGCTCTGAACTGCTAGATCTAGCTTTATAAAATTTATTCAAACTACAGACACATTGCTTCAGTCTATGGATACAAAGAGCAGTTACAAAATAAACAGGTACCAATATTCTATGTGCAATGCCTTTGAAAGAAAATAAATAACAATTAGCCATATTGTTGCAACACACAAGATGGGAGTTAATGATGTTAGAAGACACGATATTTTACGTTATGTTTTATCAGCTTTGGCAAGGATAAAGATCGGTTAGTTATTTTTATTTTAGTTAATAGGATAATCTAGTTATCTTTATTACAGAAAAGTAGCACATCGCTTATTTGATATTGATCTTCTTAATTTTAAAGAAAATAGTTTCCTAGTCGATTAGCATCTATATTAGTTATCATATATTATCTTAGAGATTAGTTTTGCCTATAAATATAGCTTTATAATTCATTATTTTCAACTTCTGGAGAAATACTATTGAATTTAGTATTGGGTAGCAAGTTGTACAATATCAATTTGGTATAAAAGCATTAGTCCTAGATCGCAGCCACCGAGCCGCCTGCCATGGCTGCCGCTATACGCCAATACAACAGATGAATAATATCTCATTCCCACCAGTGCCGCTGTGTAGTGTGAATCTGCAACTTATTATAAACTCATATCAAAACCACATCTATCATCAAATAGGGGGAAAAAAAAAATATTAAATCCTACTCGTAGAATCAGGCCACCGCTGCCAATCACCACCAACCAAAAGAAACGTGTCACTTTACCCATGCCTATATGCCTATCATCTCGAATATCATGCTCATATCTGATTACTTTTCAACCTCACAATCAGATTGGCTAGAACCAAATAAACACGGTCATATGACAACGATAGCTAGCTCTTCCTATCCATAACATCTACAGAAATTTGTTTGTGCATCCGATTTTCTTCAAGATACAACCGATACATGATGTCTATAACGTTTCTAGACTTAAAGGTAAGTATAATGTACTTCAATCAGACAAGCGCAGAGTATATCGTGACACAACTGCCCCAACTTCCTTCCTTGAGCTTCCTTATGATTCAGATCTAAAACACTACCTTCATTGCCAATTACTATCATCCAATGAAGTTAACGAGGAAACAGATGAAGTTGAAGACAAAGTCATAGAAGAAGAGGAAAAGAAGGAAAATGAAGCAAAAGAAGAACAAGATTGCAAAAAATCCCAAATGTTCAATCTCCCACAACTAAGGATGATGCACATCATGAAGATTTTATTCATTTATTCTTCCGGGAAAGTTTTTAACACTTCACCATTGGCAAAAATTTTGCATTGTATGAAGAAGCCAGATACACAAACACATGCATGGGATGCCTCCTTCCTCATTCGCTTGTTTAAAACTCGAGCAGAAATTTGATATAGCACGCAAGATGAGATTTAATGATGTTAGAAGATACGATATTTTTTATTTTACTAAATTTGGTGAGGATAAGGATAGGTTGTCTTACTAATTGTTACAACAAAATCCCAGTGCCCACGAGCTCCCGCTAGGGCAAGGTCTAGGAGGGAGGAGGGGGAAGGAGCTATATGCACCTTACCCCTTCATGGTATTACCCTAAAGGGATAGGATAATTTAGTTAGGGAACTAGCATAGTGTTTATTTGATATATATATCTTTATATTTTTAGGAACATAATTTCAAGTTAATTTAGCATTTTATCTCCTTATTTATCCTATATTATCTTAGGGATTAGATTTTACCTATAAATATAGCCTTGAAAATTCATATTTTCAATCTCTAAAGAAACATTACTCAGTTTAGATTTGGCGTGGCAAGTTGTGCTACATCACAGGTACTATGGTCAATAGCTGAAGGCCTTGAAGAGTGTTAGGGTTGCATAGCAGTCTGTATCTTCATTCTTCATTTCAACGAATGCTAACATGGAACAAATAGAACATAGGAAACATTTAGATAAATTTCGTCAAGCTGCCGACCCTGCAGAAAACACTTACCATACTGCTGCATCTGTAACCTTTAGTGCCATTTTCAAAGGATGCAAAAGATTAGGTACTCATACAAATACAAATCACCCTGACCAGAGCTCTAAGAAGATGAAAGAGACCAAGAATCACAAATGTTTGGAAAAGCTCTATTCTAGTTTCACAAGGCAATCCACATCAATGTACAATCCTAACATTTGGCCAGTAGATAAAAGAACACTAAAATGAATGTCTTTCAGCCTAATCAAATCCTAAACTCCAGCACTAGATTTGCTCACTGATTAAGGCAACACTAAGTACAAACATAAGTTCCTGGAAACGGATGCATACTACAAGTATCTCTTTATACATGAGTGCAGACACATAACTACATCAGAGACACTAGAAATCACATTGGTTAGTTGTAGTTGAACGGAGCTGGCAGGGTCAGAGAGGGATTAGGTGCCTACCCATTGATATCGGATTCATTAAGGTGATCAATTGAAAAAAATTCAATTGCTGAACACAAACACGCTCATCTCTCCATTCATCTTTTCTCTCTATCTCTTTCCTCTGACTCACACCGTTAAATTTTATAGGGCCAAAAGCCTGACCCACAGAGTTGGCATGTATGAGATGCACCTATAAACCCAATCGGGTTGTATCCTAAACCACTTGACAATAAGTAGAGTAACCCACAAGGCTAACATATTGATCTCTTCTTTCTCACAACCCTACGTGGGATTCAACTATACTCACATGTGCAGTCCCTAACACATGCACACACTCTCTCTCTCTCCCTGAAGTCTTCTCTCTCTTCTTCCCAAGATTCTTTCCATTGCCTCAAGTTTCCTGTACTTATCCTCATCTAGTTGAACAGAAAAGGTGAAAACACACACAGATACTGAGTTTCACAATCTGCGATACAATTCATTAAATTCGGTTGCACACAAAGACTCGATTAGCTCTCTGAAACTTACCCTAAACCCTGAATTACCAAAAAGCAAAACAGGAATCAAATCACTATACAATTCTTCTCCAAAACACAAAAGCTACAAAGTCGATCGACAAGGGAGTACCTGCGGCGAGTGTCGGCAGTCACACGTCGCAAGTCGTCAATGGAGGAGGAAGCAGGCGAAGAGGGAAGAACACCGAGATTTATACGCCACCGTACACCCCGCAGATCCGCAAAACGATCCGATGACGCAGGCTCCATCGCAGCCGACTTGTCTCCGAACGAATCGTTCACAAGGTCATCGAATCCCTTAAAGAAACTGCTCAATTTCGCAAAATACACCTAAGGATTTGAAGCTAAGGAGCAGATCATGTGGCGGAAAAGCTGAATTGCAGAAGAGAACACACTACCGTAACGTATGGGCAGAGAGAGAGAGGGAGAGAGAAAGTTGAGTCCTTGCAGAGAAGATGAGGGCGGCGGAATGTGGATTGTGAGTATACGTCAGTTGCGTTTTCTGGCTCCTTCGCAGAGAGAGGAGACAATCATTTACAAAGAAGAGACAAATGAAATGCCTTTGTTGTTGTATGTAATCTTTCGGCAATACTGGCCGCCCACTTGCTATTATAGTATATTATAATTATATTATGCATAAATATTAACATATATAATAAAAATTATAATAGATCTTAAATTTTATATATTAAGATTAAGTATATACTTAAATTAATAGCAATTCTTAATTGACCGTTGATTATGGACACTGAACAAATCTAATTTCTCCCTCTTCCCTCTTGACCACTTTTAATTATCCTTCATATTTATGGGCTTATATGTTGTGACAGATAGAAAATTAGAATATCTTATTTATAGAGAAAAAGGGGGTGACTTCTATCAAAATATCAGTGGCCTTACTCTTTTGTTAATAGATACATCTTTTCATTAATAAATATGTCTCTTCATTAATAGATATGTCTATTCAGTAAAAACCGTGTCTCTTGACTAAGAAATATACCTCTTTATTAAAAGACTTGTTCTTTTATTAAAACATATATTTTTTCCTTAATGGGTGCTTTATTTTATTTTATTTTATTTTTTTGAAAAGTCACTTTTAATAAAACGACTTAGAATTGTAGGATTATTAGAATGAAAAATTTTAAAGGGGTTTATGGGAAGTGAAGATTTTATAATAATAATATAATATAATAATAGACGAAGTTTTTTCCGTGCGATGCATGAGTATTTTTGTTACCTGCTTCTTTTTTTTTTTGTCTTAGTAAAAAATTTTCAATAAATTGAATTTGTTTAAGTTGCCAATAATCATGGTTTGTTATTGTACTTATATCACATAATTTAGTTCATTTTTAGCTTTCATTGTATTCTAATCGAAGACACCTATTTATTGGCTCAAGCTCTGTAAATTCCATTTTATTTTTTTGGATTTTATTTCATAATTTTAGTTATTTTAATTCATTAGATGATTAGTAGCATTTTTCATTTTTCATTAAACATAAAATCCTAAAGAATTTTTTCTCCAATGTTTTTTTAGAAATTTGTCCAACTCTATATTTTTATTTTTTACTTTAAATATCTTTTTTATTGGTACTTTCTTTTTATCTTAATGTATTGACGAGTGTTATCCCGTGTGATGCATGGAGGTATTTGTATTTTTTAATTTTTGTATTACTATATTATAATTGTATTATGTATAAACATTAGTGCATACAATAAAAATTTTGATAAATTTTAAAATTTATGATTTTCACACATTAAGATTAAGAACATAACTTAATTAATAGCAATCCCTGATTGATCGTTGAGTATGAATACCGAAAAAATATGATTTTTCCCTCTTAACCACTTCTTAATTATCTTTCATATTCATAGGCTTATATGTTGTTGTAGACAAAGAACTAAGATCTTATTTATAGAGGGGAGGGGTGACTTTTATTAAACACCAATGGTTGAGTCATTTCGTTAATAGACACGTCTTTTCATTAATAGGCATGTCTCTTCTTTAATAAATATGTCTCTTTACTAAAAGAGATGTCTCTCTACTAAGAAACATATCAAAGAAACATACCTATTTATTAAAAATGTGTCCTTTTATCAAGACATATGTCTTTTTCTTTATGGGTGCTTTAGTTTTTTTTTTTTTTTTTTTTTTGGAAAAGTCACTTTGTGATGAAATGGCGTAGAATTGTAAAATTCTTAGAATGGAGCATTTTAGGAGGTTTATGGAGATAGATAAGCTTCTACGTCTTCTTTTGTTGAGGTTGCAGAAAGATTAGGTGAGTTTCCTTTTTTTATATAATAATAACTAGTGTTATTAACTAAGCACTAGTTTGCTACAATCTGGTGTTACTCGTTTGTCCAAATATTGGTTAAAATAAAATACTACATTTAATTTTTAAAATTTAATTATATGCTCATAATTAATTGAATATTCTCATGTTTAATGTATTTTTTGGACATTTATAAGTGATAAATCACATAACATGAAATAGGTGTTGTATTATTTTTTCGTTTACCGGTTAACCGACATAACCAAACCGAATTACCAAAAACAACAACAACAATAGGCCTAGTGCCTCAAAGGCTCCCGCGTAAGTAGGGAACCAAGCCGAATTACCGATTTACCAAAAGTCAGTTAACTGATCTTTTCAATTACAGTAACGGTTACAGATTTTCGAATATTTTGGTTAGCAATAACGGTTACAGATTTTTGAGTATTTTGGTTATGATTAACTAAACCGAAATAATCTTGGGTACAATTAAACGAACTATGAACACCTCTACCTATTCCTTTGGAGTTGCCCTTCTACTTTCCTACCCATATCCTTAATTTGGGCATGTACCAGTACTTTCCCCTTCAAAAGATTATTTTCCTTAATGGTCTAGGTATTATATGTTGTAGCTTCGAAAATTTTGAACAATATATTTTCAGGCCCATCCCCTTATATTGTTGGATATGTCTTAATGTTTAGTTCCTCCAAGGTCAAACACAATAGTGATGTATTTTAGCCCAATAAATTGTCTACAACTTACAAAAAATCTCACATCATTTTCCTTTAAATATTTGAGTATAAGATTACTTGGTAAATGTAAGTAACTAAAAAGGTAAAATGGTAAATTTATAAAAGAAGTAACCCTAACCCTAATTTCGACTTGTTTGTGCGTCATTTCCTCTTCACCATCAAAACCAATTATGTAACCCCAGCCTCCTCAGGCGTCGATGGCCTATTCCAATAGCATGGTACTGCACCTGGGCGACGTGTTCTCGTCTTTCTCATGTTCACCGCCTATACAATTAGTGGCGTCCTCTCTTTCTCTAGCAAATCTCCGACGGTGTTGATGGTGGTAGCACCTGGCCTCACGCAGCCTTATTCCAATTGCAACGGGCGGTGCTACACCTTGGCAACAACATTGACAAAGCCGCGGCCTCCTCCCCCTCTTCGTATGCTTCACAGTGGCCTTTGGCCATGTTCTCGGCTTTCTCGCGTTCACCACTTGTACAATTAGTGTCATACCTCTCCTTCTTGAGCAAATCTATGCGGTGTTGATGCTGGTAACACCTGGCCTCAGCAACGATGGTCGATCACTCATCGTTGATCACTTCCTTGCTCCGATCAATGCCCATTTTGAAGCCGTCGAGATCGTCCTCCTCCTCTTTCACATTAACCGTCTCCTCCACTACCTTCGCCGACCTTCGCTCCTTGATTGGCATTGTTTTTAAGACCATCAATTTGGCCCCCTCGTTTAGCACTATTGGACGTTGATTTGCGCCCCACTTTGGTGGCTCGAACACTTCCTCAGGAGCGTCTACCTTTGACTTTGGTAGAGTATCAATTCTAGTCTAATGATGTCACGTATTCGATCTAGTCACTCTGATGCTTCCATGGCCCCCATCGACCTTCAATTATGACTAACCTGTTTCAGAAACCATTGTTTCTTTGCCTTGGATCACCATCAACAATGTATTTTTTACTAGTTTAACATAATTTTCTATAATCTCTTAATCATGTTGAGTTTTGCCAATGACTTTGCTATCATTGTTTGAATTCTAACAATTGTCATCAAATCAATTGCCATGGTAATCAGAGGTCCGAGGATAGATCAACTCTAATATAATGTTATTTTCCGAAATTGAAATAAATTAAAAACTAATTCAAAGCAATGAAACATTAAAATTAAAGAGTTAAGTAAGAAGGATAGAAAATAGCATGATTTCATTACTCATTTAAATAGTACAACGTGATGCTTATGCTTTATAGAATTGTTTCCCCCTAGGCAGGGCCCAACTATATTCCTTTTGGGCTGCTATGTTGCTTCGCAGCCCATGTTGAAAAATATTTTAAAAATATTCCTTAAATTGACTAGAGCAACATAGTAGAATAATTCAAAATTCATAATTTTAAATCTAAGGACATTTAATCTAATATATTCCCAATGACAAAGAATATCAAAGCATAATAAACAAAAACATTAATGCATAAATAGAAATGTGAGAATTAAAGAAAAGTTTAAAAGAAAAGAATCAGAAATACCTAGAATGTAGATTGCAAATGTCGTCCGGGAGAAATTATCGAGACAACGAGACCTTTTCCGCAATAACCTCTTGATCACCAAGAGTGTGGGCCCAAAAAATATTTACTTAAGGAAAGTTTTCAAAAAGAAACTTTTTTTTTTTTTAATTCTCCAAATGGGATGTTAAACCGAACTTCAAAAACCTGTATTTATGTTGGATAGAAAATATTGTCAAACGTCGATGTGGGATTTACCGAATAAACAAAATCAATTTTAGTGCTTCAAAAAATTGACGTTATGCGAGCACCAAAAGCGTGTGTTGTTTTCACAAGTCAACTGCACTACACATTGATCTCCTACCAGTCTGCAGCAATGCGCATGGATACCCAATTGCCTGCCCAATGTGCAATTGCGTGCCGATTAGCGGAGAGTTGAGTGGCATGGATTGAGCCTAAGCCAATCACGGTGCTACACTTGCCACGCGTTCACTGTGCACGCAAGACACAAATCGCTTGGCTGATTTTAAACGCCTTTATTTATTTATTTATTTAAATTTTGCGCAGGTATAAAAATCATTTTATGAATTATATTTAGCAAAACTAAATTTATTCTTCTCATGAATAAATAATTAATCTTATGAATTCATTTTAAATATTTTCCACCAGTGTATTTGATGCTTGCGAAGGATTTCAAGGAAAATTTAATTCTAACTCCAAATTGGTCAAATTAGATTATCATCTTATAATAATATTTGATTATCATTTAATAATATTTAATTCCACTAAGTAAACTTTACTGCATTCTAGAATTAAATATAAGGATTCAATAATTGTCAAATTAGGATTATATTAACAATCGACCTCTTTATTAGATACTCATGAGAAATTTGTATAAAGAAATTACTATCATTATATTTCTCGCCTCTGTTTCCATAAGTTCCTTACTCGCCCTTTTTTGAATAATTTTGTAATACAAATATACTTGTTGTATAAATTCCAATGTTAAACACTTAGAACAATTTGGCCAAAGATTCCGAATGTATTCAAACACTTGCTAATCCACTTGCGTAAAATGTTTGAGTCTTACAAGAAGCACCAAATCAAATGTGAGGCTATAATCCTTCCTGCAGATGGCGCCAAAATGTTTACGATGGCTTTGGCAGTGTGTTTGTTCATCATGTTTGAGATATATTTCAGGTGGGGTTCGTTAGGATGAGTTGAACTCAAGCTTTAGTTATATGCTTGATAACTCTCAATAAAACAGCACCCGAACAAAGCACACGTGGCCCTCGGGACGTAAGTGCATCTCGGACCGAGATGCACCCTCAAGGAGCGACTTCGAAACTCTAACTTCGACTGAGGAGAAATGGACGCATCTGGCTAACATGATACATTCCGGCCCATAGATAGTTTCATGTTGACACCTCGACGCAACGTGCCTCTCTGGTCCAGGGAGGCATCTTGCCCAGGGATGCCGGCTCCCTAGAGGACCGACCAGCGACGATTACCCGCTATCTTGATTCGAACAGGCCACAACCCGAAGCCGCGGGTGCAACGACCAGGGGAATCTCGCCCTTCGTCCAATACCCGGCGAAATACACTCCTCCATCAAAGCACAGTACTTCAGCTACTTCATGAGGAAAAATTTTATAAATAGGGCTCAGGGCTCTAGAGAAAGCAAGATCATTGCTCCCTTTCCAAAAACAGTTGGAGAACCTCTAGAGTAGCGGCATCCTCCATGTTTTTCTCTCTTTTCTTCCATTACACTTGTAAAAAATCAAATACCCTTGTAATCGAATTCATTAAGTCAATAAAATCTAAAGTTTGAGTTTGACCTTTCATTAAAAGAACCTGTACCAAAACAGTTGGCGCCGTCCGTGGGAAATGAAAAATTTTCCCCATAACAACTCCATAGGATCTCCCTTCCCCCCGAGGAAGTCAGGAGATTTGTATGTTACTCACAGTTAGCTCCATGAGCTTCACACACTAATCATGCAACTCGCCGATCATAACCACTCTAGCAAGACCCCTCTGCATCCCGCAAAGCCGAACCCAAACGTGGTCGTCGAATCCTTTGCTTCCACGGAGCATGGAAGCAAGCGAAGCCAATGAGAGAAGGAGGGAGATAAGACGCATCGCCGCCCGTACAAGTCAGGGAAGACACCAGCAAGGATCCCTCCCTCGGTTGAGGCAGACACCGACACCGATTCTAAAGGAACGGCATGCGAGGCCTTGAGAAGGATTCCAGTAACCCACTTGCCCTTCACACCTTGGATACTCATCACCCCAATGGGGAAAGTGAAAATGCCGAACTTGGAGTTATTCGACGGGATGCAAGACCTAGACGACCACATCTAGGGATTTGTGATGCGAATGTATACACAAACCGCATTTGAGGACGTATGGTGCAAATGTTTCTCGGCCACCCTCAAGGGCATGGCCCAGGCCTGGTTCGCCTCTCTTCCCAACAGATCCATACAAAGCTTCAAGGAATTGTCCGAGAAATTTACCCGCCACTTCCTTAGCAACAAAAGAAGGAAGAAAACCGCTGTCCAACTAATTCTGTTCCACCAAACCGATGACGAGTCCTTGAGAGCATTTGTGCGAAGATTTTTCAAAGCAATGATCAGCATCCCAAACATAGCAAATCAAAACGCCATCACCACCTTTATAAACAGGCTCCGGAATAGCGACTTCAAATTTTCCCTCGCCGAGGCTTTCCCCGTGACTGTGGATGCACTCTGGATCAAATCCGACAAATACATCATCGCAAAAGATGTGATGGACAAAGTAGAGCCACCTGGGCCCGAGTACCGAAAGTATGTGACGCATGCTCTTGGCCCCAGCTCGAAGGTTGAAAGAACGATAAGGGACGTGAGGAAGGTTCGCAATCTTAGCCTCAGGAGGCCCCCCAGGCTACTTTTGGAGGTTAAGAAACCAAAGGAAGGAAGGGACCAGGCTCCCATAAACCCCACAGCTAGGCCTAACCCGGATGTGTGGTGCGAATATCACGAAGCATTGGGACATGACACCAAAAATCGTCAAGCACTTAGGTACTGGATGGACGAATTAGAGAAAAAAAAAAAGGTGATCTCAAAAAATTCGTGGATATAAAGAAGCTTAAACCCAAAAAAATTTTAGACCCGCCCCTTAGGGACAGAACAACACAGCGCACCCTCCAAGGCATGTAATTGCAGCCATAAAGCAAAAACGGGTTGATGCAAGTTTCGGTACTCTGAGGAGAGGTGAAGGCAAAGTCAAAAAGTGTCGGCCCTTAACCTTTATGCAAGACGATCTTAATAACATCAAAAACCCTCACAAGGATCCCATGGTTATTACCATGGACGTCGGTGACTACTCCATTTGAAGGGTTTTGGTGGATCAAGGAAGTGCGGTCAACATCCTTTTCCTCATTGCTTTAAGCAAAATGAAATACCGCTCGAAAAGCTGCTCCCCATGACTGGGACCCTCGCAGGATTCTCCGGCGAAGTGGTTGATCCCCTAGGCACCGTGAGCATTGATATCCTCCTGAGAGACAGGGGACAGGGACATGCACTTAATGCTAAATTTAACGTCTTAGCAGCCGACTCGGCGTTCAACGCCATCTTAGGACGCCTAGTGCTAAATTTGTTAGGCGCTGTGGTGTCAACTTATCACCTCGCCATGAAATTCGAAACCGACAAAAGGGAGCATCATTACAGTGAGAGGATGTCAACAAACAACTCGCAGGTGTTGCTACACCCGAAGATACACCCGAAGTAGGAGAGACGAAAAATGGAGGAAAGGAGGGCTAAGACCCAAAGGAAACCGTCAAAGTCGAACTAGAGCCGGAAAAGTCAGTCCAAATTGGGATGCAATTAGGCATGAACGTATTAGACCAGATCCATCAAGTGCTCCAACAGCACCAGGAGGTTTTCGCGTATTCAGCAAATGAGATGCCGGGAATAGACAGTCGGATAATCAGTCATCACCCGAACGTCTTGCTCGAGAAAAAAACCTGTTAAACAAAAAAAGCGCTACTTGCGTTGAACGAAATAAGGTTATAAGTGAAGAAGTGCAAAAACTTCTAAAGGCTAATTTCACACGAGATGTACTGTATCCAGATTGGTTAGCGAACGTAGTTCTGGTGAAGAAGCCGAACGGAAGCTGGCGGATGTGTGCAGATTTAATTGAGCTGATTAAAGCTTGCCCAAAAGACTCGTTCCCCCTCCCGAAGATAGACCAACTGGTAGACTCTACAGTGGGGAACACGCTATTCAACTTCTTGGATGCCTTCTCTGGATACCACCAAATTGCGATGGACCCGGAAGAAGAGGAAAAAATGTTTTCCATCACCCACGAGGGCACATACTACTTCTGAGTCATGCCCTTCAAATTGAAAAATTCCGGAGCCACATACTAGCGCCTAGTGAACCATGTCTTCCGGCAACAAATATAAAAAAAACTTGGAGGTGTGCGTCGACGATATGATCATAAAAAGCGAGGCCTCCGATCACGTGGGCAACTTCAGGGAAACCTTGGAAACACTTAAGGCCCATGGAATGCATCTTAACCAAACAAATGCACGTTTGCGGTTCCGAAACAAAAAGTTTTGGGCTTTATCATAAGAACTAGAGGGATGGAGGCCAACCCCACCAAGATAGACACTATACTGAGAATGGAAACCCCTCAATCACAAAGGGACATCCAAAAACTGACCAGCTGTCTAGCTACTCCAAACAGATTCATCAACTAGTTAATGGACCAATCCCTCCCCTTCTTTAGGATATTGCAGAGAAGAGAGGTTTTCAATTGGGAAGAAACTTGTGAACAAGCCCTCTGAGAACTCAAGGAACACTTAGCAAAGCTCCCAGTCATGTCAAAACCTATCTCGGGAGACGATTTGATCCTCTATGTTTGGGCATCGGATGACATGATAAGGGCGGTACTAATATCCAAAAGAGAAAGCCTCCAATTCCCGGTCTACTTCGTGAGTCGAATATTGAGGGACTCTGAGACACGATACCCTCACTACAAGAAGCTTGCCTATACCGTCGTCATAGCTGCAAGGAAGCTTTGGCCTTACTTTCAGGCACATCGTATCTAGATTCGCACCAACCAACCTTTACAGAAATCACTCCAATGACTGGAATGCTTAGGTAGAATGTTGTCCTGGCTGATCGAACTCTCCGAGTATGAAATCCCGTTCGAGTCACGGACTGCGATTAAAGCACAAGCTCTAGCCGACTTCTTAGCAGAGTCCTTGTTCACCAAACTAGCATCGCCAAGCACCGAACTGACGGATACCGAAAGGATCATGGAAGCTGTACGTGGATGGATCTTCCAACAACCAAGGGAGCGAGGGTAGGCATCCTACTCCTATCGCCCGAAAAGCAACATTTCCCTTACGCATTGAGGTTCAAGTTCAGGACCAGTAACAACGAAGCCGAGTACGAAACACTCTTCCACAGACTAAGAATGGCCCGAAAGGCAGGGGCACGCCAGGTGGAGGTATTCAGCAACTCTCAGCTGGTCATCAAACAGGTCCAGGGGATTTAAGGAGCGAAAAGCAGTGCCATAAAGGAGTATTTGGAGATGGTGAACGAGGAAGCGAAAACATTCTCCACTTTCAAAATTCACCTCATAGCAAATAAGTTAAGCCGAGTTGCCAGCTCAGAGATAGAGGAGAAAAGTTTAGACCCCACCATTCGGATAGAAGAAATCCGAACCTCATGCCGAAGTTCGCCTCAGCATGAGGGAGTTAGTCAAGTTCAGTATGTGGATGATAGGCAACTTCCCCTCACCGAGTTCATAAGAGACAAGACTCTCCCAGACCGCCAGCTACAAGCGAAGCGAATCCGAAAATGAGCATCATGGTTCGTGCTGATTGATGGGGACTTATACAAGAGATCCTTCGTGCATCCTCTATTGAAGTGTGTTGGAGAAGAAAAGGGAAAGTACATCTTGCGGAAATCCACGAAGGCATTTGCAGACAACACCTTGGCCACCGGGTTTTGACCAACTAGGCATTACGATCGGGCTATTACTGGTCCCGAAGTGCAAGAAATGCCAGAAGTATGCTTTGATAATCCACGTGCCTGCATCTTTACTCCAGCCCATACTCAATCTCATGCCCTTCGCTTAGTGGGGAATTGTTATGCCGGGACCGTACCCCAAGGCAACAGGACAAAGGAAGTACATCATTGTGGCTGTAGATTATATTAGCAAGTGGATCGAGGCTGATCCCGTTGCCCAAATCTCGGACCACGCCATCCAGCACTTCTGGAAAGGAATCATCACTCGGTACAGGATCCTCCGGGTCCTGGTCGTAGACAGTGACACTCAATTCAGCTCACAGAGGTTCCGCAATTTCTATAAAAACTCTCTCTCTCTTTTATAAAAAAAATATAATATTAAAAAAAAGGAAAAAATAATAATATTAAAAAACATAAATAAAATAATAATATTAAGAAAAAAAATAATATTAAAAAGGGAAATATTATTATTATTATTATTATTATTATTATTATTATTAATGAATGAAAATATAATAAATGAATATAAACGTTTAAACTGTAAGCCCTTCCGAGGCAGGTGGAACATAAACGTTTAAATTGTAAGTCCTTCTGAGGCAGGTGGAACATAAAGGTTTAAGCCGTAAGCCCTTCCGAGGCGGGTGGAACATAAACGTTTAAGCCGTAAGCCCTTCTGAGGCAGGTGGAACATAAACGTTTAAGTCGTAAGCCCTTCCGAGGCGGGTGGAACATAAACGTTTAAGCCGTAAGCCCTTCTGAGGTGACTGGAACATAAACGCGTAAGCTAGTAAGTCCGTAAGGTCCGTCCGCGGCAAACAAAGTTTGTAAGTCCGTAGATTTGTCCGCTTTGGTCCATCTGCAGTAAACAAAGCCCATAGGTCCGTCTGTGGCAAACGAAACCCATCGGTCTCGCCCATGGCAAATAAAGCTCAGAAGTCAGTAAGGTCCGTCCGCAGTAGGCACTCGAAGCTCGCCGGTCTCGCCCACGCCAAACAAACCCCCTAAGTCCGTAAGGTCCATTCGCTGTAGGCACTCGAAACTCTTCGGTCTTACCCCTGGCAAACAAAGCCAGTAAGTCCATAAGGTCCGTTCGCGGCAGGCACTCGAAGCCGTTGGTGTCGCCCATGACAAACAAAGCCCTTAAGTCTGCAAGGTCCGTCCGCAGCAGGCACTCAAAACCCGTTGGTCTCGCCCACGGCAAACAAAGCCCATAAGTCCGTAAGGTCTGTTCGCAGCAGGCACTCGAAGCCTGTCGGTCCCGCCCACGGAAAACAAAGCTCGTAAGTCCATAAGGTCCATCCGCGGCAGGCACTCGAAGCTCGTCGGTCTCGCCCACGGCAAACAAAGCTCGTAAGCTTGTAAGATCCGTCACCAACAGGCACTTGAAGCCCGTCGGTCTCGCCCACGGCAAACAAAGCCCGTAAGTCCGCAAGGTCCATCCGCGGCAAGCACTCGTAGCCCGTCGATCTCGCCCATGACAAACAAAGCTCGTAAGTCCGTAAGATCCGTTTGTGGCAGGCACTCGAAGCTCGTTGGTCTCGCCCACGGCAAACAAAGCTCGTAAGTCTGCAAGGTCCATCCCCGGCAGGCACTCGAAGCCCGTTGGTCTTGCCAAAGACAAACAAAGCCCGTAAGTCCATAAGGTCCGTCCGCGGAAGGCACTCGAAGCCCATCAGTCTCGCCCACGACAAGCAAAGCCCGTAAGTCAGTAAGGTCCATCCGCGGTAAGCACTCGATGCCCGTTGGTCTCGCCCATGACAAACAAAGCCTATAAGTCCGAAAGGTCTGTCCACGGCAGGCACTCGAAGCCCATCGGTCTCGCCCACGGCAAAAAAATCACGTAAGTCCATAAGGTCCGTCCGCGGCACTTGAAGCCCGTCAGTCTCGCCCATGGCAAACAAAGCCCGTAAGTCCGTAAGGTCTGTCCGCGGCAAGCACTCAAAGCCCGTCAGTCTCGTCCACGGGTAACAAAGCCCGTAAGTCCGTAAGGTCTGTCCGTGGCAAGCACTCGAAGGCCGTCGGTCTCGCCCACGGAAAACAAAGCCCGTAAGTCCGTAAGGCCTGTCTGCAGTAGGCACTTGAAGCCCGTCGGTCTCTCCCACAGCAAATAAAGCCCGTAAGTCGGTAAGGTCAGTCCGCGGCAAGCACTCGAAGCCCGTCAGTCTAGCGCACTGCAAACAAAGTCCATAAGTCCATAAGGTCCGTTCGCGGCAGGCACTCGTAGCTCGTCGGTCTGGCCCACGGCAAACAAAGCTCGCAAGTCCATAAGATCCGTCCGTGGAAGGTACTCAAAGCCTGTCGGTCTCACCCACAGCAAACAAAAGCCCGTAAGTTCGTAAGGTTCGTCCGCGGCAAGCACTTGAAGCCTGTCAGTCACGCCCAAGGCAAACAAAGCCCGTAAGTCCGTAACGTCCGTTCGCGGCAGGCACTTGAAGCCCGTCGGTCTCGCCCATGGCAAACAAAGCCCGTAAGTCCGTAAGGTCCATCCGTAGTTGGCATAAGCCCGTAGGTCCATCCACGACAAATAAGCCCCGTAAGCTCGTAAGGTCCGTCCGCGGCAGGCATAAGCACGTAGGTCCATTCGGGGCAGAATAAAACCCATAAGCCCGTAAGGTCCATCCGCAGCAGGCAATATATGAAGGCCTTAAGCCCGTTTGTGATAGATAACGCACCAATACTGAAAGCAAGAAGCCCATTTGTAGTAGATAAGATACGTAAGCCGTGGGCCCCTCCGAGACAGAATGAGCCCTAAGCCCACACAATGTAGACAGAAAGCCAACACTCGAAGCCCCACGCCCCCTCGAGATAAGAAAAACGCCAATATAAGGCTTGGGCTGGCACAAGTCGGCTCTAACAGAGAGCCCACATGGGGCAACACGAGCAGCGAGCCCACTCAAGACAGGTAAGACGCCGATGCATGAGGCAGTAAGCCTCTTCGAGGCAGGAGAAACACCCATACTTAATCAAAACCGAGCAGAAGAATGAAGAAAGGCAAAAGATCAATAGGCATTATAACAAAAAGTCATACAATACATCCCAGTTGAATCGTTCCCTTCATACACAAAATACATCGAAAACAAGGACGAAACCTCCAAAAATTAGCACCAAAAAAGCTACCAACATAAGACTTAGCATAACCTATTCTTCATCGCTGACAATACAAAAGGGAGGAATAAAAAGAGAGAGAACATAACGAAGCCCTACTGAGGAGGGGCGGGGGGAGTGGCTTTCGAAGTGTTCTATGAAGAGGCCGCGCCAAACCTCCCCCCTTTCACGTCTTCAAAAACAAAGCGGCAGACCTCTTGAAGAAAGGGGATCTCTAAACCTGTCTCCAAGAGCTTTGCCTTCTTCATTGCAAGGCTAACTCCCGTGTCAAAACCCTTCCAATATTGATCAGCTCCGTAATCCGGAAACTCAGGACCCCTCTTGTAATTAGCAACTACACGAGCAACTTGCTCCAAGACTTGAGAGATGACGATTTCCTGCTCAGATATGCACTGCCCCTGCTCCCGAAGCCGAACAGCCTGCTCGGCAACTTGGGCATGCAACGCCGAAATAACAGAGCGAAGCACCCTCACCTCATGCGCGCTCTGCCTTCAGCTGGAAATGGCAAACTCCGACGCACACAGGTACAACAAATAAAACCAAAATATGTAAAATTACATTAATAGAAATATACCAAAAATACATGAAACAATACAAAATAACGCAAATCGAAGCATGTTAGACCGAGATGCGTAAAAAAAAAATAAATTAATCTAATCAAATCAAAATCATCATCGAACAAATTCTAATATGACCGAGCCCCTCCGTGACAAATACGAAATGCATGACCAATCAAAGCAATCGGAAATATCAAAAGCAGCGAGGGTAGAAGCACACCAGAAGCATCGGATTCATTAAAGCGGAAACCGTGTTACCAATTACATCAACATGCTTCGAGAAGGCATATACTTATCACACGAGAGACAACAGAAAGCGACAAGTTACAAGACCTAAAAATACAAGAAAAGAAAACTACGAAAAAGTAAAGTACAAAGGACGAGTGCCACGTCCTAGAACGGCAAGGCAGGACCCGGCAATTCGGGGTAAAAGGTCCTCATGTACGGGAATAGAGAAAGTGAGCCCCGATACGGATACTGTCCCAGAGGCTCTAAGAGCCCACGCTCACACCCGTCCAAGCTGCATCGGTAAATCCCTCCTGCACAAGCCATAATTGGGTATTGGTCCGAGATGGAGAAGCCGGCTACATGAAAGCCACCAAATGCCTGGGGAATTGGAAACCAATACTCGACACTCTTGTAGAAGAACCGGAAGGAGAAATCACTGCGATCACGTAACAGCATACCCCGAAGAGGGTACCACGAAGCAAGACCAGGCACAGGGAAGTGCCAAGAGACAAGGGCCATCCCAATGAAATATGCCTGCATCGTCGCTCTGTGTAATGCCCCGGTGAACCTATGACGGAAAAAATAGGAAGTTCGTCGTATTCGAGACTGTGCTCCAATGAACGGCATAAGTACGGTCGAAGGGAGAATGGTCCGAAATGTAAGGGGCCCAGTCTGACATTAGGAAGATCACATCATTGACACAAGTAGGAACCTGGAATAGCAAGTTCTACCCCTTGGTGTAGAGCTCACCCTTATACACCCACTCATCCTCTCAGGTAAACACCTTATGGGTGTTTGTCCACTCTCCTCCTTCAGGCTCCGAGGTGTGATCATAGACCAACAAATGGACGAGGAATCCAAAGGACTCGGTAGGATGGCCGTCATGGGGCATTGGACGAATGGAGCCAAGACTCCCACGGTTAGTGAGCCCAGCGGAAGGTAAAAGCGAGTAACGGGGTTGAAGATAGAAAGGCGAGATGGGCCGACCGGGTTGAACTCCCTACACAGGACTAACCCACCGTTACACCCTAGAATTCTTCGGTGACCAGAGAGAAACTCTACCGAGGACTGAGGAATAACCCTCCCCATGGTAGGCGTACCAGGGAAGACGAAAAAGTCATTCGAGTCAAAATAACTACGGGACTGGATGAGCACACCATCAATATAACGGTTCAAAGAACGAGAATCTTGGGCATTTATAAAGCGCCGTGTACCGATGAGGCGAGAATGGGAGCGAGACAGGGTTCGAAATCGTAATAGAGATACTTTAGGGGAAGATAGGTGAAAATTTCAAAAGTCGCGTCTTTTGAATCAGCCATCGCTAGAACAAGCATGATGAGGGAAGGACGATCTGGTTTAAAATTCTAAAAATGGAAGAGGGAAGACTTGGAAGTCTAGTGACCCTATAGCTCCCATATTTATAAATTGAAACCACAATAAATCAAGTTGCAAACGAGAATCATTTGTGAAGTGGTGGGTGACTAACTTATAACTCTCAACAAAATAGTACCTGAATAAAGGACACATGGCCACCGGGACGTAAGTGGTTCTCGGACCGAGATGCACCCCTCGGGGGCAACTTCGAAACTCTAACTTCGACGGAGGAGAAATGGACGCATCTAGCTAACGGGATACATTCCAGCCCACGGATAGTCTCATGTTTACACCTCGACGTGACGTGCCTCTCAGGTCCAGGGAAGCGTCTTACCCAGGGATACCAGCTCCCTCGAGGACCAGCTGGTGACGATTACCCGCTACCTTGATTCGGATAGGCGACCACCCAAAGCCACAGGTCCAACGACTAGGGGCATCTCGCCCTCCGTCCAATACCGGGCGAAATACACCCTTAGTCAAAGCACAGTACTCCAGCTATTTCCTGAGCAAAAAGTCTATAAATAAGGCCTAGGGTCTTAAAGAAAGCAAGATCACTGTTCCCCCTCCAAAAATAGTTGGAGAACCCCAAGAGTGAAGGCATCCTCCATTTTTTCTCTCTTATCTTCCATTACACTTGTAAAAAATCAAACACCCTTGTAATTGAATTCTTTAAGTTAATAAAATCTAAGGTTTGAGTTTGACCTTCCATTAAAAGAACCTGTATCAAAACAACGGTTGACTTGATATTTCTTGCAAAACAAACAATAGGCTATAGTGGCCCGTGGAGTAAACCACGAGGGACCCCTTCAGTGCTCAAGTTAGTATCCATCTATAAAGTAATACATAAAGCAAGTAACAAATAAACAAAATAATAAAGTGTAGACAAATTGATAAAATCAGGTAAATATAGTGAAATATTTAGTTGAAGCACTTAAAGGGAATACGGTAAAAGGCCTAATATAAGACCAACTTAAGGCCTTTTTAAGGCTTTAATAGGCTAGCAAGATAAAGACTTGGCTATTTAAGCCCTTTGTGGGCTAGTAAGATGAGTAGTGTAGCCTAAGCCTTACTTAAGAATAAATAAAATAAGCATAAAATATTTAATTCTTAAATTTAATCTTAATATGCAAAAGGGAGAGAGAGAGGGAGAGAGAAGAGGGAGGGAGGGAAGGAGAGAGAAGTATGAGCCAGGAATGAGGAAGGTTATGCTTATCATCCTCCTCCCCTCAAGTGTAGTTTATGACTATACGATTTTTATATAATAATTATCTGCTCAATCATATTTATAATTTACTTCCCCATCCACAGTAGCAAGCTCCTGGGTCCCAGTTATGAACAACTTTTATTTTCTTTCCAATTTAATTTTCAATTCAGGTTTTGCAGTTCTTAAAAGATAAAAAAAAAAAAAAAAAGAAACACCCAATCCTTCCTTGAAAAATCATCCACAATTGAAAAAAAAAAAACCTAGTTCATGATTTGGGACCCAAGAAGAACCCTAACTATCAAAATTGGTATATTCTAGTGGTGCTTTGGTGGTGTGTTTATCAGTCTTAATGGCTAAATGGTGTTGCTTGCCAAATATGCAAGATGTGTAAAATCTACTTCGTGATACACTCAGTGCATAACAAACCTTGATTTTTTAATTTAATCAACCTTCTTTCGCTAACGTGTCCAAGCCTTCTATGCCAGACACGTATCTTGTTTGACTCAACTACATTAACTGACCTAGTGTGAATAGTCACGACGTCACTAGAAATTACATACAATCCATTTCCCGTGGCACCTCTAAGGACTATGAAAGAGCCATTAAAAGCTTTTATGACTCCATTTTCAGCCTTAACAGATAAAATTAGATTTGTCTAAGGTTCCAAAGAAATCAAGTCTATCTTAAGTTCCGGTACATGCCTAACATTTTCTAGAGTGTGAACATCCCATTTGGCACTTGTAGTCATACCGAGCTAATCAAAACTTTGCACCATGCAGGGTTTTATAGGTTGTAAAACAACCTATATTACGGGTCATGTGAATACTGCAACCAAAGTCTAGGACCCACTCTTAGGTTGATGACTCTGATGAGGCTCTTAGAACTTCAACACTTGAATAACTATCTTCGTCCCCTACTACGACATCAACATTTGCAGTCTGTCTATTTTTTCATTCAAAACATAATATTCAAATATAAGCCTCTTATTGCACCCCACAGAGGGTATCAACACACAAGCCTCGGATTCCATTAGAACTCCGAAATTAAACATGCTTGGGTGAGAGTAGTACCAAGATGGCTGACCTCCTGGGAAGTCCTCGTATTACACCCCTTAGGTTGGATGTTCTTGGAAACAGCCTCCCTTCAGGGTACCCTGAAAGGGAAAGGCTGCGTACATCTATCCCCCCCGGACCCTGCTTAGACGGAAGCCCTTAGGCATTAGAAATGTCGCTCTTTAGCCTCTTATTATAGTGGAAAACATTTTTTATTTGTATAGTCCTTTTTTATTCTTGTAAGTAGACCAATTTTCATTTAGATTTTAATTTCCTAATTTTCGGTTTTTATTTCTCAACCCTTTGATCTGCCTCTGACCAAGAGTCCTTCGGGAGCGAGGTTAGCCAAATTTTTTTTTTTTTTTTTTTTTTGTTGAGGAACTTTAAGCCTAAGAGCTTTTAGGACGTTCGAAAGTGATAAAGTATTCCCATATTTTAGATTATCTTTAAACCCCTTAAAAGATTTGGGAAAGTAGTTCAATAATACCATGACTTTTATCTCTTCTTGAATTCTAGTGGCAACGTTATCTAGATCTTAAATCAATTTATTCAACTCACCTAATGACTCTATAATAGGTCTAGTTTCGTCCATTCTAAAACTGAAGAATGACTGCATTAGGAATATGCAGGTTGGAGGAAAATTTTCCTCCCAAAGTGCTTCTTATTTAGCCAAAATATCGAAAATAATTTTTCAGACGGGATGTGAAGAGAGTTGGACCAAGACGGGCAGTTCTGGCATTTGTTAGTCGCTTAGTGGTCCTAAGGTTGGATGGACAAAATTTAACAGATGTGAAGAGAGGAAAAAGCTGGCTAAAGAAGTGATGGATGGAGACCCTCCATTGCCCTTGTAACGAGATGCGAACATCCATAAAACAGATAAAAAGAGAGGACGAGGCCAACCAAAGAAGAGTTGGACGAAGACAATTGAACAGGACCTCGTCTATCTCAACCTAAGTAAAGAGATGGCCTTACATAGAGCTCAGTCGAGGATTAGTATAGGAGTAGTATAGGAATAACCAATTTAGCAGGGTAGCATAGGAGCATCGAGCACTCCTAAGCTAGTTCAATGCAACATTGGTGTATGGTGGTTGTCTAGAGCTCCTAGGATTCTTTCTCTCTCTCTCTCTCTCTCTCTCTCTCTCTCTCTCTCTATTTCTCTACTTTCTCTCTCTCTCTTCCCCTCTCCCTATATGCTTTAGACGCTCTAATCTCCCTACTGTCTCTACATGCTTCTTTGCTTTTACCTTTTACCTTTTACCTTCTACCTTTGCTCTAGCTAATATGATTCCATGTATACGTGCTTACTTGTGTACTTGTTTATTTGTCTACTTACTTACATGCTTGCATGCATACTTACTTAACTGAATCTCTATACTATGCTTTACATGCTCTTTATACAAGCTATTTATAACTATTGATATCAATATCAAATATCAGGTTGGGGGTCCTCGAAAATAATCTCTCGTCAGGGTAAGGCTGCGTACATCCTACCTCCCCCATGACCTTGTGCAAGCAGGAGCCCTTAAGGCACTGGGACTGTTGTGTGTGTGATCGAAAACAATTTTTTAGAGGAGACGAGACGTAATACCGGAATTGTAAGGCTAAGAATGATGATTATTTTTTTATAGGCCTCTTCTCCTTTTTTGTCATCTCATGCTGCTATTTTTTGAGTAACAGAGTCGCTTCAACGCCTTGTTTAGTCGATACAACCTCCATCTTAATGTTCAAAAGGAAAAAATCATTTCGGCTATTAAACTTCTCTATTTTGAAGGTATACATGTTCATTTTTTCAGAAACCCTAACTAGGATCCGATACCACTTGTTGAGATTATGTACTTTGAGTTTTGATTTAGAGTTGCAAATTTGACTTCAAAAATACAAATGAAAATGGCCAAAATATTCAAAATGAAATTAACAAAGATCAGTGACAGTGGATTTAACATGGCTTAGATTAAACTTATCAGTGACAATGGATTTAACGTGGCTTAGATTAAACTTACATCAATAGTACCCTATAAAACAAGAGGAGACTCTTCACTATAAAGTGTTCGTTACAAATACAGGCAAATTTCAGCAATCTTTACCTAAATTAATACCAAACAAGGTTTTACAATATAAAACCTTAAACATATCCTAAAGATGATTCGATTGCATTCTCTTTGATGAATGAAAATTCTGCAACAAGCCAAGGAAATGTCGTCGATGCTGGAAATAAGCAAGGGACAAACCGACTGCTTTATTTTTGGAAGAAATGGAAAGTGGTGGAAGCCTTAATATGCTAGGGTTTTTTGATTCAAAGCCACACATAGTAAAGAAAACCCATGCTTTAAATAGCACAAAACACTATCTCAAGTCAGCCACCCAATCCAATCTTCCGCCATCAAACGAATCAAAAATTAACGGCCTTGATTTTTTCACAAGATAGGCCATCTGCGAGGTAAGAAATCGCTTGTGGACCAGTTCTTAAATTGGTATACATAAGTAGAAAGAACCCAAGGATCCCTCAATGTTCAAATTTTCTAAATAGTCACTACAAGAAAAAGAGCCTATTACGACACTAATTTTATATTCTCGTTAAGCTTAAACGCGTTGCTGCTTAATCTAGTGACACTTTAACAAATGACTCCACTTGCTATGTAGCTAAGGCTATTGCGGCGCTTTTATGAAGTGATGGTATAGCCATAAAAAAGCGACCATAGATTGTTATGCTTACATCGCGACATTTTTTAGCATATTTACAATACAAGCATTACCAACATGCTACTTTCTCGTGATACAAAGTTTTATAATAGCATTCACCAAACTTGCGAGCTTATATGTAACACAATTTTTAGTTGTTACTACAAATAACTTGAACGTAAACATTGTATTGCATTAACAAATATAATTACATTTACAATAAATTCTACATATACAAAGAATCTAATTGTTCTCAAACAATATATGTACATTTACTACACAATAACATGGAAGATCAAATATCTTGAAGTTTGATCCTTAAATGTCCATCCAAGAAAATTTACTTACAAACAAAGATGAATAGGGGTTAGTACAACAAACATTTTCACAAATAACGGTATACTCTCCTTAAATGTCCATCCAAGAAACTTTACCTACAAACAAAGATGACTAGGGGTTAGTACAACAAAAATTTTCACAAATAACTGTATACGCCAATTAATGTACTCTATGTAAGTGTGAGGTCCTTTTTAGAATTAATATAGTTCTTCATTCAATACAATCATCACAAAAAGCAGAAAAGAACCTATTAAAATAGGAGTAAGAGGCATAATGTGAGTTAACTTTAAATCCATGATAGAATCCACAAAGTAGGTCTTGTAATGAATCCATGAATCAAAATCGTGAAAGAAGAAAGAGAACATCAACCTAAAGTTAAGTAACTAAAGCCTAATGTTAAGTTTAATTAAAAGATTTTCTATTAAGAATCAATTAAATTTTAGATGTGGTTTTAAGAAATAATCCATATTTTTTAATTTTTTAAAAATTATTTAAACTTTACATAATTTTTAATGTCATATTTTAACGTTAATGCTTTTAATATTCGTTAGATTTTGCTGAGATGGCATTTAAGAAAATATATTTTTTTTAATATAAATTTTTTTATATATTTACAAATTTTTAATAAATTTAAAATATTTTATATGTAAATCAAAATTTTTTAAATTATTTTTTTTCTTTCAAAATCCACGTCAATAAAAAATAATAGATATTAACGGTGTTAAGTTTAAGGTGTGACATTGAGAAATTTTGTAAAGTTTAGGTGGTTTTTAAAAAATTACAAAGTATAGATGCTTTTTTGAAACTGTGCATAAAATTTAGGCGGTTTTCAATCAAAAAAACCCTTAAGTAAATCTTCTTCAATATTTGAGCTTCAAAACAACTTTGTAATACTTTATGTAAGAGTCTTTATACTGAACTAAAAGTGTAACAAGTGTAGCAATAGAGTAAAGTTATATTTTAACTAAGTGAGCTCCGACCTTTACAAATAAGTGTCACAACACCTGTGATGCTATAAGTTGTTTTTGTTGTAGTGATATTGACATATGCTTAATACGTTGTTGCTTATATACAAAAGAAGATTTATCCCTAATTTAAATATACATTTTATTTAAAAAAGTACAAAATTGATACACACACACACAGATATATATATATATATATATATATATGTATATATGTCCCTTAGAGACATAGTAAAGTGGTCGTTAACGCCGGGTGCCAACGGGGTGGCCCGGGTTTCAAATCCCACTAAGCTTTAAAGTGGGCCTCTTTATGAGGCTATTTAGGGATATTATCCCCTCCCCTGCCTTTATAACGATAACCGAATTTGTAATGTTTCATGGAATAACGATAACCTTAGATTAGCCTTTATAGATAGCTTGTCCCAATTTGTTATCCCTGAAAATCATGTTTTCTTTCAACTACCTTCTACTTTGAAAACATGACCTAATGATGCCACTCGATCCGCTTCGGGACACATGGTCGACTATAATTTCTCAAGATTTCAGAAATTTTTAATTTTAATTTATCGTGGATATTTTATCTCATTTCTTAGTGTCTTAATAACCCGTAGATTATCAACTTCAATGTGAAATCTTGTAGAAACCATGTTAATGCATTTTTGAATGCAAAGCCCTAGCAGTAACGACCTTTGCAACAATAACTGATGCATCCTCCATCCATTTACAGCCAGAAGCCGTATGATAACCCAGGTGATTTCTAATTGTATAACCATAAGTTTCCATTCTCTTTTTCGTAATCCATTCAAATTCATCCAATATGCTATGATTTCCTTTGTAAATAACATTATGTACATTTTCTTTTTTTTTTTTTGGCTATAGGTGGAAGATGTTGTCTCTCTCGATGATCTTCGGTAGATTTTCTCATTGTTTCATTCAAAACTTTTGTCATTGCTTCAACTAATACTTTATCCGCTATGGGGTCCTAACCTTTAAAGACCTTATCATTGTGATTTTTCCAAATAGTCTAAAGAAAATTATTACCCTTAGATAACTGCTCTTGAACATCTTTGCATGCAGGGTTACAAATATCCTGGAATCACCTCACTTTGGATACTTTACATGATGCACAATAGACGCAACCACTACTTGCTGTTAGGTTCAATCAACATTTGGAGGGAGCATTTGACAAACAAAAGGTCAATACTCTCGATATAATTAGGACACATACGACACGCTGTTCAATCTACCTTCCACTCTTAAGAACTACTATTTGCAAGGTAAAGTGGTGCTAGTATGTAGTCAACCAAACACTTTCGTTTTGGGATAAATATCAGAATTTTCAAATCCATCAAAAGGACTAGCTATTTTTGTAGTTTAGAACACACAGATGTTCAATTACATTATAATTACTCGAGTAGCTCTTGCTGGATACCTAATAAGAACCAAGTCATTATTCTTATAAAAGAAAATGTATTAGTTAAGATCCATATGCTTCTCTAGTGAACAACATACTATTCAAACTATTTATTACTATACTACTATTATTGTGTATAATTGTAGTAGAATGTGAATTATGTGCTATTAAGTGTTGAGTATAATGTTTAATATATTTGTGAATTATATGGGTAGAAATGCCTCATGTAATATTGAAATGTAAGGATAAAATCTATTTTTTCTATATTATTATATTTCCCATACAAATGACTTATAATAGACAAGGCAAATTTTTTTTTAAAAAGTGTACTTATGTTATGATGTATAATTACAAGAAGTTAATTCTTTTTTTTTTTTTTTTTTTGGGTATCAACAAGAAGTTAATTCTATAGCTACGGCATTGTGTAATTAGCTTTGTTTATGTAAGTCAAATGTAAATTATACATGTAAAAATAAATACCCAATGCAATAATAAAATTTATAACTAAACTTTTTTTTCCTTTTATAAATAAAATACTAAAGGTTTCTAATAAATTTTTTTTTTTCTGGGAATAAAACAATGCTGAAGGCAAGAAACTAACACTAGAGATCAAGATTTGGAGCAAGTTTAGCTACAATAGCGTGGGGGATATGACAGTGGTGGATATACCTTATAGATTGAAAATTTTGGCAACAAAATGATCACATCTACCCCTAGCATGACATTTGGTAACAAAATGAGCTAATTTTTTTACGATTCTATGGAAACCACATAGAAAATTTCAAAAACGGACAGAACAGTGAGGATGCCCTGAATTGCGGCTTCAAATTCTTAGGGGATCTGACAGTGGCAGATATACCTTATGGATTGGATGGGCTTAAGCCCCTCGGAATACGAGATTTTATAGCATACATGTGTGCATTATACAATATGTGGGCTTAAGCTACATTAAAAATGTAAAAGTTATTATATGCATTTTTTTTACAATTGGTAATGGCCCGCGGGGGGGGGGGGGTGGGGGGGGGGGGGGGGGGGGGGGGGGGGGCGTAAATTTATTGTATGTATGAAGAATCATAATGATTCAATTTGAATGAATGACATTGGTACAAACATGCCCTATGTATAGAGCTCAATAGATGATTAAATGAAAATTATTACCTTCTTATACATTGAAAACTAGGGGTCGAAAGGTAAAAGACATAAAATCTTAGTTGACTTTCTTAAGAGGGAGTATTTGTTAAGAATAGTATCCTAAAATTCAGATTTATTTTGTTAATATTATTTTATTAAAGAATAAAATTCAAGTTTCAGTCGTTTCCTTGTTAAATTTGTATAAGCGAGCATTTATACTGCATGTAATTTTCTTTTTGGAAACATCCATAAGATGGGTATAGTTCTCATACTACAATTTACATGTTTGTTCTAAGTGGTTTATGAGATTAACCCACAGATAGACTTGGAATAAATGGTATGGATTGTTGTTTGAAAGACTCGTAGTCGAAGACAAGTTTGGACCACTTGTATGCTAAGACTATAACATGACACTTTATATGACTTGTCTTGGTTATGTGGAGGGTGATCCAAAAGTGTTATGTTGGTGTGTTTAATAAGATTGACACACTGAGTTGGACCATGTGGATTACTTGTTTCTAGACTACTATCGGAGATGAGTGATTCATGTTGTATTGTTCGAACAACGACTCTAAATCCTGAGAGTATTTTGGACTTGTGCATGGAGCGTTAGTTACTTTAGTGTGCTATAAGTAAGGTCTAAATGCACGACTGAATTCCCACATACATTGGGTAGCGATGTGAAGTTTGACAAGGATCAAGTATTCAATAGGGAATCTACAGTCTCTTATAAGATACAGATGTCCCCTTGGTTGATTCGCAAATATTTGAATAGTTCGGAATCTTTGGACAAAATATTCCAAGTGTTTGATATTTGGAATTTATACTGTGAATATGTTTAAGTATAAATAGATTATTCAGTAAAGGGCGAGTCGGTAATTAATGGAGAAGTTGTGAGAAGGATAATGGCAGTCGTTATACTTATTCTTCATCGTGGACGTCTAGTACAAGGGTTGTTGTCATCAATATAGCCTATAAGGGAGATATCCAATAAATGGTTTAAGTCTGGAGTGCAGTGAGATTTATTTAGTAGAATTAAGTCTCATTAAATGGTAATTAAATTATTTCATGAGATGATTAATTTAACATATTTGAAGCTAGATTTAAATTTTTCCCGAGATCCCTACGCAAGCCTTTGTATTTATTGCCATTGAAAAAATATTAAAGAATTCATGAGATGAATTATTTATCCATAATATGGGTAAATTTAAGTTTGTTAAACGTTATTCATGAGATGAATAAAAGTTAAAAATTATAAAATAAAATAATTTATGAAAATTAAAATTTATAAGATGAATTTTTACATGTAAAAAATGAAGCAAATTAAAAAACAAATCACAAAATTTCGCAGCACAATAGTTATCCGCTTCTAAACGGATGGACCAACCAGCGCGCGACATGTGAGGTCCTGACGAGGTCCATCCGCTCCTTTGGGTGCGGACCAATCACTGCATGCCACGTGGCACGTGGTGACAAGGCAAAAGATGCATGTACTTTGCTTGAAATGATGCGTTTTGGCTTATATCTGTGTTAAATGCTGCATTTTATTGTAACTGTTTTTTTGTTTATGAATCCCACATCGACAAATTGATTTATTTTCACTCCGGTAGCCTACTATAAATAGGGGTGTTTATTCAGAGGTTTGGCACTCAATTGAAACAAATTATTTTGGCTTTTTGGAACTGTTTCGGAGACCTAATTGGAGAGAAACGTTTTCGTTAAAATTTTTCTTTCCACAGTTTAATTTTTTCGGAGCCCACCCTCTGGGCAGGTTAAGGTCGTTGCATAGAAGATCGCGGGGTTTCAATTTTGGTATTATTCTGAATATTATTATTCTTTCTGGTATTTTTTTATTTTGGAGCAAATCCTTGTATGTTTTCTTTCCTTCTTTTTTTAGTTTTCACTTTTCTATTTATTTAAAATATTTATTATTATACCTGTTTAAGTTTATGTATTGTTATGAATGTATTAAAGTAAAAGGCATGTAGATCTAAATTAAGAATTTAAATATGTAGATTTAAAATTAGGAATTTTAAATCAACCCTAGGTTTAGAATTGTGAATTCTAAACCCTTTACGCTATGTAAAATTTATGAAATTAGGGAGAATTTTAAAATTTATCCCAACAACCGGTATTAGAGCAAAGGGATTTATAGAGATAACCTATTCCCGGGAACTCTCGCATGTGAGGTGTCACGAAGTGTGACTCTCCCCACCGTGGGCTTAGGTAAAGAGAAGAGTCTCCTACTCTAAATGATTTAATAGGTGCCTTTTATTGTGACCATAGTTGAGAACTGTGAATCCAATAGTTGGCATCCAAGTTATTTTTTTATAACAATATCCTCTAATAGGCGCCCTTAATATAATTGTGAAGCTGCAATTTGAAGATTGTTCTTGTGGTAATGCAAGAGATTGTTGCCTAGGCCTTTTGTGAAAATGTTAGCCACTTGCTTGGTGTGTAAAAAACTTGTAGATCACCCTTGAGAACCTTTTCATAGACATAGTGGAAGTCAAAGTCGACATGCTTGTTGCAGCGTTAGAGACTGGGTTGGCTGCAAGATTAGAGTTGGAGACATTGTCACAGCATATAATAACGGGGCCAGAGTGTCAAATACCTACATCATGCATGAGGTAGCGAACCTAGTCAGCTTCAGATACGGCTTGGACTACGGCACAATGTTGGGAAAACGATATGAAAATTTTGTTGGAAAATAAACTCTGATGCCGACTATTGGGTTCACAGTTCTTAACTATGGTCACAACAATAGGCACCTATTAGAGCACTTAGGGTAGGAGACTCTTCTCTCTACCTAAGCCCCCGGTTGGAGAGTCACGCTTCGTGACACCTCACGTGCGAGAGTTCTCGAGAATAGGTTTATCTCTATAAACCCTTTGCCCTAATACCGGTTGTTGGGATGAATTTCAAAAATTCTCCCTAAAGATTACGCAGCGAAATTGGTTTAGAATTCATAACTCTAAACTTAGGGTTGATTTAAAATTCCTAATTTTAAATCTACTGACTTAAATTCATAATTTAAATCATCAGATCCAAATTCTTAATTTAGATCTAAAGCCTTTTTACTCTAATACATTCATAACAATACACAAACTTAAACAGGTATAATAACGAATACTGTAAATAAATAGAAAAGCGAAAAAGAATAAAGAAAGAAGACCATACCTGGAATTGCTCCTATAATAAAGAAAACCAGAAAGACAATAAGATTCTTCAAAACCGAGACCTTCTACGCAATGACCTCGAACATACCTAGAATTGCTCCGATATTAAACTGGGTCTCCGAAACAATTTCAGAAACTCTAAAGAAATATTTTGAACTCCAATGCCAAACCTCGGAATAAGCCTCTCTATTTATAGAAATATACCGAAGCGAAAAAATCTAATTATAATCAAAGTGGGATTGCACAGTTTAAAACAAAATGCATCGTTTTAATTAAAAAAAAGTTCAAACGCTGCGTTTCAAACACTGTTAAAAAATGCGTGTCTTTTTAGTTCAAAACGCGTGCCACGTGTCGCACTGCCATTGGTCCAAAGCATGGCATGCAGATTCCTCCCCTAGGCAACCTAGCGCGCGACACGTTTCGTGCGTTGATTGGCTGCCTGGGCGTGTTGCGGATCGCGGGCTATTTTAAATGCGATTTATTTATTTATTTTTTTGCTTTGTTTCCCACATGTAAAAGTTCATCTTATGAATTTTAATTTTTCAAAATTATTTTATTTTATAATTTTTAAATTTTATTCATCTCATGAATAATATTTGCAAAATTAATTTTACTCATCTTATAGATAAAAAATTCATCTCATGAATTCTTTAATATTTTTTTAATGGCAATAAATATAGAGGCTTGCGCAGGGACCTCAGGGACACTTTAAATCTAGCTCCAAATGGGTTAAATTAAATCATCTCATGATATTAATTTAATGACCATTTAATTCCACTAAATAAATCTCACTGCACTTCAGACTTAAATTATTTATTCGATATCTCCCTAATGCATTAATGACAACAACCCCTCCACTAGTTGTCCATGACAAAGGATAAGTATAACCACTACCATTATCCTTCTCATAGCTTCTCCATTAGTTACCGACTCGTCCTTCACTAAATAATTCATTTATACTCGAACATATTCACAGTATAAATTTCAAATGTCAAACACTTGTAATACTTTGGCCAAAGTTTTCGAACTATTCAAATATTTGTGAATTAACTAAGGGGACATCTGTATCTCATAAGAGACTGTAGATTCCCTATTGAATACCTGATTCTTGTCACACTTCACGTCACGACCCAGTGTATGTGTCATAGCCTCGCGGATGTGACGGCCAAAGTACAAGACTTGGGCCCGAATGAAAGAGAGGTTAGGTGAGAAAAGAAAGAGAAATAGAGTTTAGATGAGAGAAAGAATTAGAGTAAGTTGAGAGAGAAGTAGAGTAAAATGAGAATTGAGAGAATTAGATGAGAATGAAAGAGATATTTCGTTAATTGTCAATTGATTACCAAATGAATTACAATAATCCTATTTATAGAATTACAAGAATTACTAAAATCATATCTAAAATATAAAATACATCAAATAAATCTAGAATAATATCTTGCAAAATATTCCCTAACAACTAGTTTAGGAGCGGGCCCAACGGTCATGAGGAGCGGCCCTCCAACGGCTAGTACAGGCTGGATCTAACGGCATGAGGAGGGTCTGGCACGGGCTCAGGTGCGGCACGGCCTTGGGAAGGGAAGCTGGGGACGTGGCACAGGCACGGACTGGGGCGCGAACTGGACAAGGCCATGACAAGGCCTGGGCGCGAACCGGCACGACACCTTGACAAGCCTGGGGCGCGAACTGACACGGCACCTTGACAAGGTCTGGGCGCGAACTGGCAGCGCCTCAGCACGGTCATGGACACCTGCTCGTATCTAGACAAAGTAAAGGAAAACCGATAGTGTCATGACCATGACAATACCCCCTCCTCAAGCCAATCCTTGTCCTCAAGGATTGAATTGTGGAAATTGGCCCTGAATGAAGGCCCAATCCTCCCAAGTTGCGGCCTCACTTGGCATGTTTTCCCATTGCACAAGAACTTGAGTTATCTTCTTGCCTTTGCGCGTTAGGGTGCGTCGTTCGAGGACCTTCTTGGGTTGAACTTCGGGGTGGCCATCCTGGTCACAACTAAGGAAAGAGACACTAGGCACAACATTATCTCCAATTTTCTTTTTAAGGTGTGAAACATGAAAAACGGGGTGTATTTTAGATTCTTGCGGTAGTTCTAATTTATAGGCAACCTTCCCTACCCTTGCAATTATCTTAAATGGCCCGTAATACCTAGCGGCTAATTTGAGGTTACGCCTCATGGCGACCGAGGTTTGGCAATAAGGTTGTAACTTCAAGTACACTAAGTCCCCTATGTCAAATTCACGTTCGGTCCTATGTAGGTCGGCTTGTTGCTTATAACGATGTTGCGCCTCGACTAGGTTTTCTCTTAAGAGGTTAGCCATAGATTTCCTCTCATTAAGCAAGGTTTGGCCATCCGATTGGGGATGGTAGGAGGTACTCATGATAAGTCCTACACCCGCCAACCTAAATAACTCCTTCCAAAAGATGCTTTGGAAGGTGCCATCCCGATCCGATATTATGTTTTTGGGTAGCCCATGCAAACGATATACATTTTCAAGAAATATTTGCACCACTTTGGTGGCCGTGAAAGGATGAGTTAAGGACATGAAATGAGCATACTTAGTAAATCGATCAACTACTACCAATATTGTATCCTTACCCATGGACTTAGGCAAGCCTTCAACAACATCAAGACTTACACTTTCCCAAGCTTGGCTAGGAATGGGCAACGGTTGAAGCAAACCGGGATAAGCGACATGCTCAATTTTGGTGCGTTGACATGTGTCACACTTAGAAATCCAATCACTAAAGCTCTTTTTCATATTAGGCCAATAGAATAAACGTTTTGCCCTTAGTAAGGATCCTTGGACACCGGAGTGCCCCCCAATAGGTGAATCATGTAAGGTGTGCATAATTTTAGTTCGCAAGTCCATGTTTTCACCTATGTAAATACGACCTTTATACCTTAAAAGACCACCATGAAGAGTGAAAGGGCCTTGAGCCGAAGGTTCAAGGGTGGCGTGGGAAATGAGATCTAGGGCGCGCTTGTCGTTGTCATAGCTTGCCTCGACTTCGCGTACCCATTGAGGTACCACGCTAGTGAGGACCAAACAAGACCCTAACTCACATTCCTCATCACGTCTAGATAGTGCCTCCGCGGCTCTATTTTCCACTCCCTTACAGTACACTATAGAGTAACTAAGGTCCATGAGCTTTGACATACCCTTTTGTTGCAATTGGGTTGTCAGACGTTTGTCTAACAAGAATCGTAAGCTAGTGTGATCGGTTTTGATAATGAAATGGTTGTTAAGTAAGTAATGTCGCCATTTTTCGACTGCCATTAGGATTGCCACGAGTTCTTTTTCATAAACCGATAACCCTAAGTGACGAGGACCTAAGGCCTTACTAAGATAAGCTACAGGTGTACCTTCTTGACCTAAAACCGCACCAAGGCCTACGCCATAAGCATCCATTTCAAGTATAAAAGTTTTAGTAAAATCGGGGAGAGCTAGAACCGGCGTCGACACCATAGCATGTTTGAGGGTGTCAAACGCAAGTTGGGCACTCTCATTCCATTGAAATTCACCTTTGGAAAGAAGGCAATTTAGTGGTTTACTAATGGATCCATATCCCTTAATAAATTTTCGGTAGTAACCGGTTAGACCTAAGAAACCCTTAATACTTTTAAGACTCTTTGGTTGAGGCCAAGCTACCATAGCTTCAATTTTACTAGGGTCCGTAGCTACACCGTGTGGGCTAATGATATGTCCTAGGTACTCAACATGGCCAATACCGAACGCACACTTACTTCTTTTAGCATACAATTGATTAGTTCTTAATGTTTCAAGGACTTCACCTAAATGTCTAATGTGAGTTGTCATGCTAGGACTATATACCAAGATATCATCAAAAAAGACTAAAACAAATTTACGAAGGAAAGAAGAGAAAACCTCATTCATTAAAGCTTGAAAAGTGGTCGGTGCATTGGTGAGACCCAAAGGCATCACGTTGAACTCGTAATGACCTTGATGCGTGTGAAAAGCCGTTTTGTGGCGATCCTCATCTCGGACACGAATTTGATGGTAACCGGCTCTTAAGTCTATCTTAGAAAATACACGTGCTCCATGCAAATCATCAAGTAAATCATCAATAATGGGGATGGGGAATTTATCTTTTAATGTTATGTGGTTAAGTTGTCTATAATCAACACAAAAACGATAAGTACCATCCTTTTACGTACTAGCAAAACGGGTGAAGCAAATGGGCTATGGCTCGGTTGAATTATATAAGAGGAAAGCATTTCCTTAACTTGTTTTTCAATTTCATTCTTTTGACTATGAGGGTAGCGATAGGGTCTTATAGATACGGTTTTAGCATCGGGTTGGGTGGGAATAGCATGATCATGGGCTCGGTTAGGTGGTAGAGTCTTAGGAATATCAAATACATCCTCATATTTGTTAAGTATAGGTTCAAGGTCCGGATGGGCATAAGTAGTATTTTCTTCACTACCAATGGCTAAAAATAAGTGACCTACTAAACTATGAACTTTCTTTTTAATAAACCGTGTTAGGCCTTTTTTGGACATAGCATGCAAGGTCGCATTATTGGATGTGCCTTGTTAGTGAATAGGTTGTCCATCCTTAAACATGAAAATTTAAGGTTAGTAAAATCAAAAGTAACCGGTCCATATCTTTGTAGCCAATCCACACCTAAGACCATGTCACTACCTCGTAAATCAAGTACTCGTAAGTCATCGGAAAAGATGTTACCTTGCACTTTCCACTTCAAGGTTGGATATTTTTGGTAGCTTACCAAGCTCTCTCCATTGGCAACCGTCACTGTCATCACCACGGTAGGCACCATGTCAAGCTTGAGCTCTTGGACAACGCTTGTGTCTAAGAAACTGTTAGTGCTCCGGCTATCTACTAGGATCGTAATAGGCCTTTTCTTGATTGAGCCCTTCAACCGTAATGTGTTGTGGGTGATGCGTCCGGACAGGGCATTCAAAGAGATCTCCATGACACCGTCACCCTCTTCTTCGGGAGGAAGTTCTTCCTCTATATCTTCGAGTTCATCATCCACTTCCTCTTGGCCTTCCATACTTTGGAGCTTGTTTTTGCATACATGGCCTGGAAAATATCGTTCATGACAACGATAGCATTGTCCCGGGTCTCGCCTAGGCACGTTAGGCGCTGTCGTGGTGCCAAGCGCTGGTCTTAGAGGCACGGCCTGGGACGCACCAGCAGGGGCCTGGGCACTGGACTGGACAGGGCCTGCTGGGCGTGATTGGAATGAGGACCCAGATCTGGTCCCATACAGTTGCTGTTTGTATGTGGGTCTGGTAACCGTGGCACCCCTAATCTCCGATATAGTGATTTCTTGGAGTTTTGCTTGCTCAATGGCGGAATTCATATCAGATGGACGGTTGGCTTTAACAACAGCCCGGATTGCGGGCTTTAAATCCCCAATAAAACTCGAGACATAATAGGATTCACTTAGGTTGTGATGATAAATCATCAACCAACTGCGTAATTCCTCAAAACGGACCTCATACTCCTCCACGGTACTGGTTTGGGCAGTTTTATTAAATTGTTCAACCACATCTTGTAAAGACTTATCCCCAAACCTTTTACATAATTCGTCTCTAAAAAATTGCCAAGTCATAACCGGGTTGCTTAGTTCTAGAGCATGGAACCAAATGTCCCCATACTCATGTAAGTGTGACGAGGCAATGTTGACCCATTCATCAATCGGAGTTTGGTACCAACGAAAGTATTTAAACATTTACGTGTCCATACTCTAGGATTCTTACCATTGAAGGTTGGGAGATCAATCTATAAGTTGTGATGGGAGGACCATGATCGTGTACTAAATTCATTGCAGCTATGATCACCATCTTCGGATCTTGGTTGGTGCCTTATTTCTCTTGGCTTAGGCATACGGATAGGAGGAGGTGGTGGGGGTGGTAGTGGTAAAATTCCCGAACCACCCACATGCATATAGTTACCCGATCCAACTTGCTCACCATGCGTTGCAGCATAGGGTGCGACCACAGGAACACTTTCGGGTCGCTTCTCTTGGTTCATCAAGATTCGGTTCATGGTCTCAGCCAAGGACGCCATTGAAGCTTCGAACCCACGTTGGCTGCGTCCAATGCCCGTGACCTCAGTGGCCAAGTTGTCCACTGATGCCTTCAAACCGTCGCTCACCACGTTTTGGTCTCGGACCAACGTGTAAAGCCTATCCAATCTTCTTTCAATAGCCATAATTTTCTCTTGTGAATCGGAAGTCTCCTCAGATGAAGACATATTGTTGGAAGCTCGATTGTTTCTTGTAATCGCCAGTTTTGAGATCGCAACGTGCTCTGATACCAATTTGTCACAGCCTCGCGGATGTGACGGCCAAAGTACAAGACTTGGGCCCGAATGAAAGAGGGGTTAGGTGAGAAAGGAAAGAGAAATAGAGTTTAGATGAGAGAAAGAATTAGATTAAGTTGAGAGAGAAGTAGAGTAAGATGTGGATTGAGAGAATTAGATGAGAATGAAAGAGATATTTCATTAATTGTCAATTGATTACCAAATGAATTACAATAATCCTATTTATAGAATTACAAGAATTACTAAAATCATATCTAAAATATAAAATACATCAAATAAATCTAGAATAATATCTTGCAAAATATTCCTTAACGGCTAGTTTAGGAGCGTGCCCAACGGTCATGAGGAGCGGCCCTCCAACGACTAGTACAGGTTGGATCTAAAGGCAAGAGGAGCATCTGGCACGGGCTCAGGTGCGGCACGGCCTTGGGAAGGGAAGCTGGGGACGCGGCACAGGCACGGGCTGGGGCGCGAATTGGACAAGGCCATGATAAGGCCTAGGCACGAACCGGCACGGCACCTTGACAAGCCTGGGGTGCGAACTGACACGGCACCTTGACAAGGTCTGGGCGCGAACTGGGCGCGACCTGGGCAGCGACTCAGCACGGTCACGGACACCTGCTCGTATCTAGACAAAGTCAAGGAAAACCGATAGTGTCATGACCATGACAGTATGTGGGATTTCAATCATTTGTTTAGACCTTACTTGTAGTACACCAAAGTAACTGACGCTCCATGCACAAGTCCAGAATACCCTCAGGATTTAGAGTCGTCGTTCAAACAGTACAACATGAATCACTCATCTCCGATAGTAGTCTAGAAATAAGTAACCCACATGGTCCAACTCAGTGTGTCAAACACACTAACCTAACACTTTTGGATCTCCATCCACATGACCAAGACAAGTCATCTAAAGTGTCACGTTATAGTCTTAACATACAAGTGGTCCAAACTTGTCTTCCACTACGAGTCTTTCAAGCAACAATCCATATCATTTGTTCCAAGTCTATCTGTGGCTTAGTCTCATAAACCACTTAGAACAAACATGTAAATTATAGTCTGATGACTACACCCATTCTCATGGATGTCTCCCAAAAGAAAATCACATGCAGTATAAATGCTCACACACACAAATTTAACTAGGAAACGACTGGAACTTTAATTTTATTTATGAATTAAAATAATATATCCAGAATAAATCTGAATTTCAGGACACTGTTCCTAACACACAATAATCAGATTCAATAGAGGATTTGGAGACTGTGGCTTGTTTCTTGACACGCTAGGAGATGAGGTTTGGTCCAAGGAAAAGTGCGTAGCCTATGGTGGAGCATTGAGTGTCCAAAGCTTCCCCCCACCCCCACCAATTAGGCATCAGCATAAACTACGATAGATGTACATGACCCGGGAAGGATTGTGAACCCGTGATTAGGGGGTGCTTTTAAGGTATCTGAGGATTCATTTTACGACTTGCCAATGACTAGTCCTGGGTGCATGCATAAAATAAGAGACAAGATTAGCAACATAGAAAAATATTAGGACATGTCATAGTGAGATATATAAGTGCACCCCAACCGCTCTTTTGTATTCGATCAGGTTAGGTAGTAAGTTGTCATCATTCAGCGATAGGTGGGTGCCGACTGCTGGGCGGTATTGAATGTTTGGTGAGAAGGCTGATGGTGTACTTATGCTGTGACAAGAATAGGCTAGTTTTGGTTCGGTGAACCTCAATGCCTAGGAAGTAATGTAGTGGGCCAAGATCTTTCATGGAAAATAGGGTTGAAAGATTGCGAACGAGAGCATTGAGGGACTTAGGGTTGGAACTCTTGAGGATTGTGTCATCAACATAAAGGAGGTGACAAATGATATGTGAGAGTCGTGATAGAGAAAGAGTGAAGGGTCGGCTCTACAGCAAGTGAAGCCAAGGTCAAGCCCTTAAACAACGACTCAAACCTAAGTTCAGTTGACTTATCAAGCAGTGACATCGGTACTAAGACCACCATAATCAAGGTCAAGCCTTGACCGTCAAAGCCTTAAACCAACGCCTCAAATCTTAACTCATTAACTGTTGGGAACAGATTAAAATGAAGCGTTCATACCTGAAACCCAAAATTCTGTATTGCCTTGGAAGAAAGCAAGTACAAAGAATGCTACGCTATGCTAAACTAGGCTAAGTTACGCTACTCCTAGTTAAAAAGCACAAGTGTGTTGTAAAAGAAAAACTTGAAGAAGATTGTATGGTGGTGCTGGACACTTTACAGCTACAATAGTATCCTTATTTATAGAAAAATGAAATAAATACTACATCCTACAATGGCATATTTTCCCCGCGTCTGCCTCAATTTCTTCTTTGGTGCACAGAATGAGTGTTGATCGTGAGCGTCTTTTTGGAAGCCCCATGTCCGTGTAATTTGCTAAAGTCCCTTCTAGATGCCCCATGTTCATTTGGATATACTTGAGGTCCACACTCTTTGATATGTGCTTCAAATAACTACCTCAAGCTTCAAATAACTACGCTCGAGATGCCATTGTCTTAATATTTAAAGGCCTAACATCACTTGTGGATAGCCCCAAGTAGCAGACACATAACCTTTAGTCTTAAAACGACATTGTTCCAACTCCCTTAAATTTGTGATGTAAATGGACCAAATTAGGGTTCAATTAGGGTAATATTGAACTAGGATTATAACAAAGATTCACCCAATTAGGGCTCATTAGGGTTGTATTAAACTAGGACTGTAAAGAAAATTGATCCAATTAGGGCTCAACTAGGGTTGTATTAAACTACGATCATGACGAAATTGACCCAACTAGGGTTCAATTAGGGTTGTATCGAACTATGATTGTTGTTTGCTCCTTTTAATTGTTTAGTGTGTGGGTGGCTGCCTTAAGTACAAAAGTCGAACAAACATGCAAAAAGGGACATGTAGCGACTTGGGAGCGAGTCTAATTTACAAATCGCACGTGTTTGACCTCAATCAATGACCTTTGGAGAGGGTTGATGCTTTTTGTTAATCCGACTTTGATTTGCAATTATATTGTGGATTCTACACTTGCTCCAATTAAGGGACTTAATTTATATGTTTTTGGTATTTGTAGAGTTTAACATTAGATAAGAAAGTAAATGGATATGGACCCGGCTCAAGTGGCAGTTGAGGTGATGGTGTGGAGCCCACATACACTTGACCTCGTACACTTAAAAGCTATAAATTGGAGTGCAGACAAACTCAAGAGCTTAATAGTCCACTTACAAGCCCAAGTCTACAATTGTTTAGGCCTAGCACCCTTGACTCGTAATAACTCGAATGAAGTTAAAGTTAACAAGATATAGGTGGAGTGAATTGTATTTGAGTCATTGGATTAGGACCAACACAATCAAGGTCAAGCCTTGTTCATCAAAACCCTGAAACGATGACTCAAACCTAAATTCATCCGACTTATCAAGCAACAACCCCAGTGTTAAGACCAACGTAATCAAGCATGAGGCTTGGCTATCAATGCCTTAAACTAATGACTTAATTGTCAAGTCGTTGATTGTGGGAACATTTTTAAAACAGAAAGTTCATACCTGAATGAAGATTGCATTGCCTTGAGGAAGGAAAAACAAGTTACAAGCTATGTTACGCTAGGCAAGACTTACGCTACTCTTAAGGAAAAAGCACAAGTGCACTACAAAGAAAACTTGAAGAAGTTTTATGATATTGGTGTTGGACGCTTTACAATGACAACAGTGTCTCTTATTTATAGAACCAAGAAAAAATTGTTGCATCCTAAAAACTTGGCATTTCTGCCCCTAGCCTAGCCTCAATGCTCGTTTCTAGCATTGAATTGGCGTTGAACATGCTTTGAAACACGTGCTTGAGCTCCTTCTAGATGCCCCACATTCATCCACTCCCTTCTGGACATGCTAAGGCCCACATTCTTTGATATGTGCTCCAAATAATTGTCTCACCTAAAATATGCCTTTCATGTAGTCTTCTATATGGTTCCTCGAGCTCAAGACCCCTTTTACCCCTTTATCACCTCAAACGACTCTTAAACGATTAAGGGATTCTAACTCCTTAAAAAGCTAGACTTGAGACGCCGTTATTTCTATTCCTAACAGCCATTTAAGCCTCAAGCATGGCTCCACATGATGAGCATGTGTCCTTTTACCCTTAAACGGAAACATCTTAACTCCCTTGAGTTTAGGGTGTAAAAAAAGCTCCGCTTTTAGCCATTGGTAATTTAAGACTTCCAACGGGTAACACATCTGTGTGATTTGACCTTTAATGGCTATAAGGAGCTCACGATAGTGCTGCAATGCTTGGGCTTTCACCTTGCGCACTATGCTTTTTCTTTCTTGCACTTCTATCCCTCATCACTTGCCCTCAACTCTCAAGCCCTTGCTCTTCTTCCTTTGTTCTTTGCGTCTTTAGGACTTTCTTGGGAACTTTTGACTTTTGATCCTAAGAATGGCTCAAATGATACATTGCGTCCCTAATCCCATCCCTAAGGATGTAGCCCTATGGAGTTTTTAACGCTTCTGCTCCAATCATACCCTTTTATGGTCTTGGACAAGCTCCAGGTTCCCATAGATGTTACCTCCATTGAAGAGGACCCCTCTTGCTTTGCTGAGGAAGATCCCTTTTTCTGGTATGAACCATATTCCCTTGGTCTAATCTTTAAACCCTTAGATGAGATACCTAGCCTCGAGGGCATATCTCCTGACATTGTAGAGTCTCCCTTACTTCTTTCTATTTCTACAGTCCTGGGGGAGGAAGACGCATTTCTAAAGAGTCTGCCCTTTTCGAGGGGTGGACTTTCTTGACGAAGTAGTAGGTGAATTGGGTGGACAACTTGACGCTCCGTTATAAGGAGAAATGGAGGGAACTTCGCATATTCAAGGCCATAAGACAATCCAAGGTCTAGTATAGGTATGATTTCCCCATTGTGAGTTTGCACGTGCTGTTGGAATACCTGTTGCTACGCTTTTGTTCTTCTAAAGGGCTTTCTTTACATTATTTTGGGGGACATTACAGCTATAACGAGTCTTTCACCAGGATGGGCCGTCTTTCCCTTGGGCTCTTTCATCTTACAAGAGGCTGCGGCTTTTGCCTCTTCTTTCTTTATGACCTCATTGGCCATTGGTTGAGAAACTTTTGTCAACTTCTTTTTCAAAGAAGCACATGAGTGTGGACAAGGATCCAGGGAAGAATCAGTTTTTTTTTTTAGTTGTTCCGGCTGAGCAAGTTCTGTTTTGTTAACTCCTCTAACACCCTTCTTAAATCATTTAAGACGGCAGCTGTTAACCTGGCCTTTAGTTCCGGTCATCTACCTCTAAGATTATTACTTTTGGCCCAAGTGTATGGATGCCTTAGGGACATCATAGCGAAGAACTATGTTGTCCAACTAGGAGAACTCCTATGGTTGGTCCAATTGTGGATCCAAGCTTATTTCCCTTAGCTCTGTTTCATAAAGGCCACTTTGTCCCCACATATGATGCAACCAGCTACTATGGGGAGTATTTTGCCACATGGAGGTTCTTTTGCCTCCTGGGTGGACCTTTGATCATTGCCTCAAGAGGCCACTGGCTTCTCATGGTGGGTCAGAGGTCTAATGGACTCCGTTCAGGGAGAAAAAACTTGGCTCTCGTTCGTTCAAGAAACTGAACCTAGATCTTGATGTCACTGTACACATCAATTCTCAGAAATTTTATGCCCTTAAGACTTCTAATTTTACCACCAAACTCATCATGGTGTTGAGTCTTATAGGCCTGGATTGTTTGTAAGGCAATTTTTGATTGTCCATGATGTTCCTTTCTCGAATGTGTGGACTAAGAACCTCTAGTGGGCCAAAAAGGGCCTCCATGCAGCTTCCTCAACTCAAAGAGTTTTGTGAGACTAACATAGCCATTAAGTCAGCCTTTGGGAATCTTGTTCCTAGTAGATATGCCCCCTGTGCCACCCTTCATTTCTCAGCTTGGTACCAAGCCTATTGGTCCTCCTTGGAGGCCACAGGCGCCAACCAATATTTTACATGTGTTTTTGAGTAACCGTCGTAATAGCCAGCACTACTTGTTGAAATGATTAAAATGCCAGAATTTAAAATCGAAACTCTAAATGTTGTCCTAAATAGCTTTTCAAAAGCGAACCCCTAGACGCTAAAAGATACTCAAAATGCTAAGTTATATTTTTTTTTCACCAAACAAAGAGTTTTGCAATTTGACTAGTCAAATAGCCAAACATTGCCAAAACGCTAAAATTTTCCCAAGCATGTCAAACATCTTCTGTAAGTTCGGAACCATTTGGAAAAATTGTAATGGGAAGGTTTTTTCAGGAAAATGGAATACTCTGGCTAAAGTTTTGCCAAAAGCACAAGTGAAAATTTCGAAATGGATGATGCACAATCACGTAAAACCAAAGTCAAGAATTCGTTATGATTCGAAATCAACCCACCAAACAACATTACCACATGCAATGGAGCACGCTGGGGAAGACTCACCTACACGAGGCATGGCAACATGTGTGTTTCTAATCCATAATCATTTTGGTCAATATTAGGTGTTTGGCTACTAAGGACTTAGGATTTTATCAGTTATGGTGGCGGAAGTGCTGACACCTATATATGGTATTCAGAAGAATATTCATATGGCTTTTAATCGAATTTATATAAAGGATGATAAGTTGGTTATAATTAAGGTCTCAAAGAATGAGTTAGGATACCCATGATAGAATGGGAATATATATTGGATATTCGAAACATGTTTAATAATGTCAAGGTAGTTCGTATTTCTCATATATAAAGAGGAGAAATTAAGAGGTGGATTGTTTGGTAGCAGCATCTCATCTTTTGCGGGAGGGTAGATCGGTCCATGGGTAGTGCGCCTACTGTTCTCCTTATCTTTGAAAAAAAATATTTATTTAAGTTTTCCTTCTAAATCTTAATGTTTTAAAGATACCTAAACTTTGGTATTTTTTTAGGTACCCTCCGAAACATCTGTTAACTTTCCTTGATGTTACATTTAGAAAAGAAAAGTACATAAAAATAATTTATTTAGGAATAAAAGTATTATTTTATAATTTATAAATTATAAAAATTTGAAACAAATCCAAATCCTCCTCCCGCCACTACCACCATATGATTGAGCTATTAACCTTCCCTCATCATTACCACTGTCGTCAGTTGGCATTCGTAACCACTTGAGTGTCATCATCAGCCTCCCTTTTCCCTTACTCTAGCCTTTGGCCTCCTCGAACCCCTCCCCTCTCCGACCCTGCTATCACCAACCTCCCCAATGTCAAAATGTCCTCATCTACCTCCCCACCACATAGCCTGCCTCTCTTACCCTTTGCATCATCAAGAACCTCCTAGATGGGGTGGGAGATAAAGCCAATGGTGGCATGTTGTATATTTTAATAAAATATTTTTAAATATGATTTTGATGATATTATTTATGTCCTTTAAATTGATGATAGATTTTTGTTCAATACCAATAATCCTCTTTTATATTATAATAAAGATTTTTGTTCTACAATAGATCAAAGAAATGGTGCCTTACTCTAAACTTTCAAATTAAAGGTTTGATTATAACATCATATGGGAAATGTGCTAAGTTTTATAATTCATGCAGTATAAATAAGAAAATTTAGGAAAATGGAATGTTCAATAGTCTTCCTTTAAACTCTTATTGCTTAAACAATTAAAAAACACATGAGAAATAGTTAACCCTAATTCTCACACCTCGAGCATAAAGGAAAACACATAAAAGAGGAATAAACTATAAAACCCTAGATTTCATGTTCCTTAAATAGACCAGCTAATTGATTATAATGAAAGAGTAAAAAATGAAAAAGATAAATACATAGATAAATAAACAACAATTAATTTAAAAATAACCCAACTATATGTCAATATTTTAAAAAATAATTCAACTCTATTTACTAATCAAAAAATAACCCGACTTTAACTTTTCTACCAAAATATAACCCAACTCTAATTTTCAACCAAAAAATAACCCAGCTCTAATTTTTTTCCCACAAAATAAGCCAACTTTAACTTTTGTACCAAAAAAATAATCAAACTCTAACATTTTTTTAAAATGATACTGAATTGACGGTTAAGCATGGTGTGTGGTATGATGTTTCGATAATATAGTTTTATTCTATGTATTTTTGGTTTGGATTTGGTTTCTTTTCTCACCTAACCAAACTAAAAATACGTTTTTGGGTAATTGAGTACAATCCCACAAAAAGGCAACATCCCTGGGCAAAGAACAAGCAAAACTACCAGAGAAGTAGGGCTGCAAATCAGCCGAGCCGAACCATAGTTTGATCGACTCGGCTCGGCTCGTTAAATAAATGAGACCAGCTATTGGTATCATTTATCTAACCGAGCTATATATTTGTGCTCGCTCAACTCGTTTACTAAATGAGACTGCTTATAGAGAACAAGCCAAACCAAAAATACGTAGAACAAAAATATGTTGTCGGAGCATCATAATTTAATATTTTTTAAATGAAATTTTTAGAGTTGGATTATTTTTGATTAATTTTAGAGTTTGGTTTTTTGTTTTTTTGGTAGAAAAGTTAAAATGGGGTCATGTTTTGGTTAGATAATAGAGTTGGGTTATTTTTTTTTATATTGACATATAGTTGAGTTACTTTTAGATTAATTGTTGTCTAAAAATAATCCAACTATATGTCAATATACCAAAAAATAACCTAACTCTATTTACTAACAAAAAATAACCCAAGTCTAATTTTTCTACCAAAAATAACGCGACTCTATTTTCTAACTAAAAAATAGCCTAACTCTAACTTTTCTACCAAAAAAATAACAAAACTTTAAAATTAATTAAAAAAAATACTTAATTGATGGTTAAGCATGGCTTATGGTATGACGCTCCGATAATAGATTTTTCTACTATATATTTTTTGTTTGGTTTGATTTCTTTTCCTACCTAACCGAATTAAAAATACGTTTTTTTCGATAATTGAGTACAACCCCACAAAAGGTAACATCCCGGGGCAAAGAACACGCAAAACAACCGAGGAATATAACCAGAGAACTAGGCTCGTTAACTAAATGAGACCAGCTCGTAACAGTATCTTTTATCTAACATAGCACCATATATGTGCTCGGCTCAGCTCATTTACTAAATGTGACCGGCTCTGTATCGGTATCCTTTAGGCTTGATTATTTAGTGAGCTACCGCGTTGAGTTTTGCCGGCTCATTGCACTCATTTTCCAGGATCGTTAAGCTCATTTATTAGGCTTGTTAAACTCAAATAGATCATGTACAAAATTTGAAAATTAAAAAAAAAAAAAAAAAAACTCAATTCCGTAATGTAGACATGGGAGCTAATAATTGAGCCTGCCCATGAGCCCACAAATGAGCCGGCTCATGAGCCCAACAATGAGCCGGCTCGTGAGCCTTTCAAGCCCAGTCGGCCTCGGTTCGATTTGCCTTGTTTATTTAAACAACCTGTCCTTAAATGAGTTGAGCAGGCTCTCGAGTCGGCTGAGACGTACCCAAGCCAAGCTCTTAACGAGTCGAGTCAAACCGGGTTGAGAGCTGGCTTGGCTCATTTGCAGCCCTACATGGAACAAGTCAAATCAAAAATACATAAAAGAAAGCTATACTGTAGGAGCATCAAATTCAATATTTTTTAAATCAAATTTTTAGAGTTGAGTTATTTTTAGATTAATTTTAGAGTTTGGTTATTTTGCAGTAGAAAAGTTAGAGTTGGGTTACTTTTTGATAGAAAAATTAGAGTTGGGTTATTTTTTGTTATAAAATAGAGTTGTATTATTTTTTGGTATATTGACATATAGTTGGGTTACTTTTAAATTACTTGTTGATGTTGAAATCAACATGCACATATTAATATTTTAGTAAATTTAAGGTTTTAATTTTTTTTTTATCAATATTAATATTTAATCTTGTATTGTCCTTAATTGATAAATTAAATAATAGGATTAAATATTAGAAAGGTATTGAAATAAACCCCAAAGAAATTTTTTGGTATTTCACTCTTCAATGGTATAATGAAAGCACTGAACATCCATGTCGGAATTAATTTGCAATTGAACCACCATATAGAAATTAATTTCGAATTGTACAATTGAGGGGAATAAATTTAGTATTCTAGATATATATTTAATATATATTCAATTTTAATTAAATATATTTTATGACATATATTGCACAATTATATTATATTTATTTACATAAAATGTTTTTATACTTCATTCAATGTGTCAGTTTAGTTCTTTTGATTTTAATTGTATAAGTTTAGTCGTTGTACAAATTAATAACATACTTTCTAATTGTTTAATCATATTTTTTAGCAAATTAAACTCAATTGTAACCCGACTGTTAAAAGAATTTTTATCACATTGACATTAATTTTATTGTAGAGCTACGAGTAAAAGTAGGCTAATTAAAATAAACTTTGCCTAATTAAACTCACTAGATATATTAAAAAAACTTTCATCATGTTGGCGTTAATTTTATTATAGGACTACGAGTAAGATTACGCTTATTAAAAGTTAATTTAACCTAACTAAACTTACTCATGACCCGACAGGTTAAAAAGATTTTACCACATAGATGTTAATTTTACTATAAAACACGAGTAAAGTTAGGCTAATTAAAAATTAATTTAGCCTAATTAAACTTACTTATTACCGGGCCATTTTCACAACGTGGACCTTAATTTTATTGTAGGACTATGACTAAAATTAGGTTAATTAAAAATTAATTTAGCCTAATTTAATTTGGCCCTATTATAAAATAAACGTCAAGGTGGAGAAAACTTTTATAGCGATCGGGTCGTGATTGAATTTAATTAGGTTAAAGGGTGGGTTTGTATTGAGATGTACATCTAATGTAACCAAACGATTAAACAATATGTTATTAACTTGTACAAATACTAAACTGATACAATTAAAATAAAAGGATTAAATTGACACATTAGTTAAAACACAAGAACATTTTATTTAGATAACCCTTATTTAATTATAAAATATATATCATAAATATACTTAATGTTAAAAAATAGATTATAGATATTAAATATATCTCTATAATGCTTAATTTATTCCCTTTACTTGTGCAATTCCAAAGTAATTTCTATTCAATGCTTGTATTTTACCATTGAAGAGTTAAATACAAAAAACAAAAAATTTAGGGCATAGTTCAATACCTTTCTAAATATTATTTCCTAAATAATATTATGAAAAAAATTATAATTCTATATCAAAATGACAAGGAAATACTAGGATTATTAGATTATCAAAATAATGATGGATTGACTTGAAAACCTTCTCGAGCCTAGGCGATCATATTTGAGATTAACATGACTTCAGATTTACGTGATCAATTGTCGACACGATACTAGACTGACACGACTCGGGCCCAAACCCATGATTAACTCTAACACAATCAGAACTTAATCTGAGCCAAGCTCATTGCAAAGTTTACCTCTTGTAACAATGCTACGCCATAAGAGTATTTCATTAATGTAACTAAATAGCATGTTTTGACTGTACAAACAGCCTAGTTTACTTCTTACGGGTCCTCGGACACAATCTTCCTTTAGAGTAGCTCCCTGAAGGAGTAATGCTGCATACATCTCACCCTCCCATCCCAGATTTTCGTTAACATTAGATTTTTATTAAGTAAAAATGCTAAATATGATGTTTGGTAATGATTTTGATGGTTGATGTTTTCACTAACCTTAGTGTTGAAGTTAAGCTTTTGCGAGTAGAACAACTAGTGTTTGTTTGGCACATGAGTATGGGAGGGATGGAGTGGGAATGAGTAAGTCATTCTAATTTTTCGGTTGGGAGCAACTAAGGACTAATTTGGGATTGCTTATTTCAGGAAAAAAAAGTACTTTTTTTCTGGAAAAAGCACTTTTAGGAGATTTCAGGGTGTTTAGAACCTATGAAAAGTGCTTTCTATTAAAAGTAAAAGCTGTTTTTCTGCTTTTAAGCATAAGTAAAAATTTGGTGCTTCTCCTTTTAAGCATAAGCAGAAGCAGAAGCAAAAATTGAACAATTGAGAAAGTTTATTTCAAGTACCCTAAAATTTGTTAATATATTTGAAATATATATTTCACAAATAGTTTATACATTTTAAAATATATATTAAATATGAAAAAAACATTTGAATAATTAATAATATATTTATGAGATTTAGAAAATATTTTAAATATTTGAAAAAAAACATTTTAAAGATTTGACAATTTCTTAATTTTTAAAAAATTAATTATTATAAAAATATTGAGAAAATATTTTATAAATATTAAAATTTGTTTTAAATATTTACATAAATTTAGAAAATATTTTAAATAATGGAAAAAATATTTTAAATATTTAAAAATATATTAAATATTTAGAATGGTTCATGGATAATTTTTTCAACTATAAAAGACTTCTGTTAGTCCTTTGTGGTAATTTTATCGAAATAAACACTTTTTAAACATTGGCCAAATACTCATAATACTACAATAAGCGCTTCTTTACTGATTGGCCAAATACAAACTGTTTATTTGAAACAACACTTTTTACAAAAGTGCTTTTGAAAAAAACAGTTTTTTCATAGCAATCCTAAACAAGCCCTAAGAACCCATTAGGGCCGCACAAAAGACGTAGATAAGCTAAGAGATGAAGAAAATGAGGCCAGGGATGTTGGTTCAAGAATGCACCAGGTCAGAGATGCAGGCCCATGAAAAAGCATAGCAGCACAATGAACCACTAGCTGCAGCCTACCACAGGCCGCAAAGTTGGCCAAGGTTTTTAACTTGGTGGCGCTCGATGACTGGGTCAAAATGGGTCCTAATTAGCATAAAGCTCTAGGTCGTTCATCCTACAGCAGTGCGTCTCGTCTTCTCGCCAATGTGGTCATCTCGCCAAGCATCACGCCAAGTGTAAAGGCATGGCTACATCATCCTCCTTGGGTTGGAGAGAATTCACCCTCGAATTTGTCAATTGATCACCTGGATCGTTCTCGCCAAAGTAAGGAACTAGATGCTTCACATTGAAAATGTCTAAAGTTCTCGTGCCACTTGGCAATTGTAGACAGTAACCATTGTCGTTTAGTTTCTAAATAATATGCAAAGGACCATCTTTCGTGCCGTCAACATGCTGTACTCCCATGTTGGAAAACGTTCCCTACTCAAAATCGCCCATACTTGATCACCAACCTTTAGCTGAACTATCTGCCCGTCGCTTATCAGTTGCCAATTTATACTCAGCGCTTGCTTTAAGTAGCTGTGCTCGAGTCTCCTCAAGTATCTTTTGAAGGTTAGAGATGAAGTCCTCTGCCTTGACAAGAAGATGATTACCATCGGGTATTAGAGCAAGGTCTATCGAGGAATGGGGTACAAAGTGATCGGCGACTTTGAATGGGGGAAAAACAGTGCTCCTATTTAGCAAGCTGTTGTAAGCGAACTCGGCTTTGTACAACTTTTGATTCCAACCCTTGATGTTCTCATCTTCCATAGCATCCTCTAGAAGTAGTTCACAAACCGCACGTCCCTATCCTACAGAAAGCTAGCTAGATTCCTATAAAGCTCGTAAACTTCTCAGAAATACAATTGAGCCAATGTATAGTGACAACGACTTTTTTGCAACCTATGAAGGGCACTATCTTGGAGAATCGATCCACAATGATGAAGATTGAATCAATGTCCCTCTGCGTCCTTGGTAACCCCAATATGAAATCCATACTAATATCTACCTAAGATTGACTCAGAATCAGTAATGGTAGATACAAACCCGCATTGGACATGCTGCCTTTTGATATCGGACAAATGTAGCACCTCTTGACAAACTGCTCAATCTCCTTCCTCACCAAAGGCCAATAATAGGTAGCGCTCGCCAGCTTGAGCGCCTTGTTTATCCCCATATGCCCTTCAATGTTTTTCTCTTGAATGATCTAAAGGCGCAACTCAAATCGGGAATGCATAGTTGATTTCCTTTGAAGAGAAATCCATCTTAAGTTGAATAACCTGGTACTGACTTGGCTTGGGATTCTTGCTAAATCTCCCTGAAGGCGAGATCATTTGCATACTGCTTTGCTAATTTCTCAAAATTCAGTACTAAATCTCGGTTAGCAGTCACAATAAACGTACGCCTACTCAAGGCATTAGCCACTTTATTCAATGCCCTGGACTTATGCTTGATCACAAAGTGAAAAAGCTGAATATAACTCACCCACTTTGTTTGTCAGTCAGAAAGCTTGTCCTAACCCTTGATGTATTTCAACACAATATTATCTGAGTACAACACGAATTCTTTGTTGGCTAGATATGACTTCCAATGCTTCAAAGCTCTTACCACCGCATAGAACTCAATGTCATAAGTTGAATAGTTCAACTTACTTCCATCAAACTTCTCACTGAAGTACGCTATAGGATGCTAAGCACCGCGCCAATACTAACATTAGAGGCGTCAAAGTGCAAGTTGAATTTCTTCCAGAAATCCTGTAAGGCTAATACCGGTGCTGTGGTCAACCTTCACTTACCTCTTTAAAGGTGCCAGCTGCCTCCAAAGTCCCACTAAAAGGTACTCCCCTTCATGCAATTTGTGATCGGCACCATGATAGACTAAAACCGAGCGCAAACCTTCGATAAAAGGAAGCCAAGTCATTGAAGCTATGTACCTCACTTATCGATTTTGGCTATGGCTAACTCCGGATTGCCTATATCTTCTCTTAATCAGTTGCAATCCCATTGTTGGACATGATAAACCCAAGGAAAGCCACCTGGTCCCTCTTGAACTTGCACTTCTTCAGAGCGGCAAACAAATGTTGCTCCCTCAAGGTATCCTACACCTCCCGACTAGAGACTGTTTCTGAGGACCCCCAACCTGATATTTAGATATTGATATTGATAGTTATGAATAGCCTATATAAAGAGCATGTAAAGTATAGAGATTCTGCTAAGCAAGTATGCATGTAAGTAAGTAGACAAATAAACAAGTAAACAAGTAAGCATGTACGCATGGAATCATAACAGCCAAAGCAAAAGGTAGAAGGTAAAAGGTAAAATGTAAAAGTCAAGAAGCATGTAGAGAGAGTAGGGAGGTTCGAGAGTCTAGAACGTATAGGGCTAGGGGGGAGAGAGAAAGCGAAAGTAGAGAAATAGAGAGAGGGGGGGGGGGGGGGGGGGGGGGGGGGGGGAATCATAGGAGCTTTGAGCAACCAACATACGTCAGTATTGCATAGAACTAGCTTAGGGGTGCTCGATGGTCCTATACTACTCTGCTAAATTGGTTATCCCTATACTACTCCTACTCTAATCCTCAACTTAGCTCTATGTAAGGCTATCTCTTCATTTAGGTTGAGGTAGGCGAGGTCCTGCTCAATTGTCTTCGTCCAACTCTTCTTTAGCCGGCCTCGTCCTCTCTTTCCATTTGTATTATGGAGTTGTTCACGTCTCCTTAGAGGGGCAATGGTTGGTCTCCATCCAACTCTTCTTTGGCCGGCCTCTTTCTCTCTTCACATATGTCGAATTTTGTCCATCCAACCTTAGGAGCACTAAGCGACCAACAGACTCTAGAATTGCATCTCAGCCAGGCATATAAGTATCCTCTAGCTATTTTAGCGAGCTTGTGAGTGGTCAATTCTCCTACACCACTATGTCTGTTACACCTATATTAATCCTCCACTGAGCTCTATCTAGGGCCATCTCTTCGTTTAGGTTGAGATAGGCGAGGTCCTGTTGGATCGTCTCGGCCTAACTCTTCTTTGGCTGTCCTCTTCCTCGTTTCCCATCTGTAATATGGAGTTGTTCGTATCTCTTGACAGGGGCCGCGATGGGTCTCCTCCTAACATGCCCGAACCACCGCATACGTTACTCCCTCAACTTATAATGTCATTTCTGATCCTGTCATTCTTTGTGAAACTACACATCTATCTCAACATCCTCATCTCGGCCACCTTTAGCTTCTGCGTGTGATGACACTTAACTGGCCAGCACTTTGCCCTCGAGGACATAGCCGGTCTGACTATTGTCTTATAATATTTACCCTTTAGCTTTAACGGGAACTTCCTATTGCACAGTATTGCAGAGGCCATCCTCCATTTATGCCACCCCACTTTGATCCTATTGTTGACATCTGCGTCCACTTCGTTGTTTTGTTGGACCATGGAACCCAAGTATTTAAAGCATGCTTTCTATGGTATGCACTCTGATCCAATCCTGACTACTTCTGTGCTCGGCGTGGTGGGGGAGCTGAACTTGAGTTCCATATACTCAGCCTTAGACCTACTGAACCTCAGACCCTTCGATTCTAGGGCAATCCTCTAAGTTTAATTTCTCATTCAACTCCTTCCTAGATTCTCCCACCAGGACTATATCGTCTACAAAGAGCATGCACCAAGGGATGTCCTCTTGGATGTGCCTTGTGAGCTTGTCCATAGCCAAAATGAAAAAAAAGGGGCTCAAGGCTAATCCTTGGTGTACGTAAATTGTAGTAGGGAAAGCATCTATATCTCCTTCCATTGTGCGCACATTGGTTTGGGCGTCTTCATACATGTCTTTGATGACTCGTATATATGGCTTGGGGATGCCTTTCTTTTCTAAGATCCTCCATAGGAGCTATCTCGGTACTGTATCATATGCCTTCTCTAAATCAATGAAGGCCATATGGAGGTCTTTTTGTCTATCTCTGTAATACTCTATGGACCTCCTCAAGAGATGGATGGCTTCTGTCGTCGACCTGCCTGGCATTAATCCAAATTGGTTCTCTGAAACCCCTGCTCTCTGTCGCAGTCTTCTTTCTGTGACCCGCTCCTAGAGCTTTGGGGTGTGACTCATTAACTTGATTCCTCTGTAGTTGGCACAACTCTGAATGTCGCCTTTGTTCTTATACACGGGAACTAATGTGCTCTTCCACCATTCATCAGGCATCTTCTTCCCTTAGAGGATTTGGTTGAATAATTTGGCCAGCCACCTGACACCCGTTTCTTTAGTGCCTTTCCATGCCTCAATGGGTATTTCGTCTGGGCCGACTGCTTGACCCCTGCCCATCTTCTTTAATGCTTCCTTAACTTCCTCTGGTCTAATTCTTGTGCAGTAGCAGTCGGTCCCTTGCTCTGTCGGTGCTTGTAGTTCTCCTAGGGATGCATCTGTATCTCTCTCTTCATTGTACAGGTGTGGAAATAGGATTGTTGCCTAGCTTTAATTTGTTGCTCGTCCACGAGCACTGGTCCATCTGCCCCTGTTATGCACCATATTTGGTCTAGGTATCTAGTCCTCCTCTCTCTTGCTTTTGCAATTCTATAGAGGTCCCTAGCTCCCTAAACTGTGTCCATCCTTTTATAAAAATCCTCAAATGCTTTAGTTTGGTCCTCTCTTACTGCTATCTTAGCTTTCTTCTTGGCTTGTTTGTACTGTTGTCTCTTTTCCTCATCCCCACTTTGATCCCACTCTTTAAAGCAATCTCGTTTCTCCTTAATCCTTTGTTGGACATCCATGCACTACCACCAGGTCTCTCTGTTGTTTGGTGCCTCACTCTTTGATGCGCCTAGTACTCTATGTGCCACATCTCTGATCGTTTGGGCTACTTGGTTCCACAAAAGGTTTACATCTCCCTCACGCTCCTCTCCTAGCTCAGGCTTGACTCTTTCCTTAATGCTTGGGCCTTTTCTCCCTTCAGATCCCTCCAATGTGTGCGTGGCTGTGCTGGTTTCATTGTTTTCTTTCCCCTTCGCTGGGCCTTGACCTCAGCACATACTACCTTGTGTTGTGCTGAAAGGTCTTCCCCAAGGTTAACCTTACAATCCTTGCAATCTTTTTGGACTCTCTCCCTTAATAGTGTGTAGTTAATCTGGGTCTTTGCTCCATTGTTTCGATACATGATGATGTGGTCTTCACACTTTCTGAAGAAGGTGTTGGCCACTGTTAACTCATAGGTGACAGAAAAGTCTAATAGAGACTTACCCTCCTCATTCCTCGTTCCAAAACCCAAGCCTCCATGGTGGGATGCATAACCTTCCGTGTTCACACCAAATGCCCATTGAAGTTAGCCCCAATCATAACTTGTTCGCTTTGGGGTGTGCCTTGCATTGTTAGGTCTAGGTCCTCCCAGAATCTAGTCTTCTCCTGTTCTGTCTACTCAACCTGTGGAGGTAGGCACTTATAACATTTAATATCTCCCTATTTAAAATTAACTTAATGGTAATGATCTTATCGCTAATCCTAGTGACCTCTGCTACTTTGTCCCTAAAGAAGCTATCCACCATAACACCCACTCCATTCCTTTCCCTGGCTTGGCCCTAATACTACGGTCCACCCATCTAGTCTCTTGAAGGCACATGATGCTGATCTTTCTCCTCATCATCATTTGAGCCACCTTAAAGGTCTTTCTCATTAGTGTGCCAACATTTAGTGTCCCAAATCGTAGGCTCCCCTCATTGCATTCACTATTTCGTCCCTTCCCCTACCCCTTTGAAGATGGCCTCAAGTTTTGAGCTCCATTACTAGTAAAGTTCATACACTATCTATCACTAGTCACGATTAGACACTCACAAAATCACTAGATACAAGGATATAATAGCCACAACACAAGCAATATCATAGCACGGAGGGACACCGACTAAAAAGAGACTGGAGGAGAATTCGAACCTGGGACTGGCTGATATTTGCTGACCTGGGCTGGCCAGCTGCAAGAGGAGCTGGTGGTCAGGGCTGCCTTGGGGTGGGGGTCGTGAGGTGGTGGTGGTGGTGGTCAGGGGCAGTGGTCGGGGGTCGAGGTGGGGTGGCCGGTGGAGGTGTAGGTGGTGGACAGGGTGGTGTTGCTTAGTGGAGGTCAGGAGGCCAGTGGTGTTACTCAGTGGAGGGTTGGGGGGGAGGGGGGAGGGGGAGAGAGGGGAAGGAAGTGGTGGGGTGGTTCAGGTGATGTAGGTGGTGGTGGGGTTTGTGGCGGTGGATAGGGGGTGTTCGGTGGTGGCGGGTCACGGTCGGGGGCCGGGGGGGAGGCAGGTCAGGTGAGGTGATGGTGGTGGCGGTGGCAAGGCTACAACGTCTTTTTGGCCGGCGTCGGGTTGTCGCTGTCTTGGAGGCAATGCTGGGATGGACGTGTTGTGGCTGGCGAGATTGCCAGTGAAACTGCCTTTTAAAACAAATGACCCATGATAAACTCAACATCCTTTCTTACAATCTCGCTAAAGCTTGACCCTAAGAACATAGTGTGTTTATATTGATTCTTTCATTTTAAACTAATTAGACAATTAAATCCTAACAGCTCACGACAATTATACAACATTCTCAATGAGTAGAATGCCACCTCTATAAGCAACACATTGAAAGTCACTACTTTCTAGCCATGTCACACGTACTCTCATGTTTCACTAACCCTTGACTGAAATCACTAGGACTTCATAACCGTCATCGAATCTATTATTCAATAAACAAGATGCTTTTTTAAGTCTACAAATAGACTTCCTCAGTTTGTATACTATATGCTCCTGACTCTTGGCAACAACTTGTTTGGTTATGTCATATACATAAGCTTTTTAAGATAACCATTCAAAAAATGTCGTCTTGACTTCCATTTTCGTATTTCATCACAATGAGATACAATGTATAAGAGTTTCTTTATGGACTTAAGCATAACATCTGGCCAGAAGGTGTCATCAAAGACGATTCCTTCTTATAGAGCCCACTGCCATCAATCTAGCCTTAAAGGTCTCAACTTTCTCATCCAATGAACTCTTTATACTTGTAGATCCATCAGGTCCAATCTAATGGACTTAATGCCTTTCGACGCTAGTACAGGTTCCTAGAATTAGTTAATACAATTACTAACGCAAATTTTATTGCCCTGACATATTGGTTTGGATCTTTATACTTAAGAGTTTCATTGTAGTCTAAATGATCAAATTCACCATCATGCTTAACCATTAAGACTGACGACATGAATCCGTTAGATAACCCTAACCATCCTCCCACTACACCAAAGTCTCAATTTGCTAGAATTTCTCCTCCAAATCCTCAATTCTTCTCTCGAGCTGGCGTTGAGAATCTCGCTCATAGACATCACCAACAACGACGTACCTCTATCGCCCATAAACCATCTCAGAAAATGTTTTTAGCTCTAATAGCAACTAATGCAGTGCAGATAAGAAAATTTAGGGAAATGGAAGGTTCAACGGCCTTCCTTAAACTCGTATTACTAAAACAATTAAGAAGCAAAGGGAAAATAGTTAACCCTAATTCTTACACCCTAAGAATAGAATAAAACATGTAAAAGTGGAATAAAATCTATGAATTGAATGACTAAATCCCTAGATTTCCTATTCCTTAAATAGAGTGGCCAATTAACTTATAATGAAAGACTAAAAAACTAAAGAGATAAATACATAGATAAAAAACAAAATCAACTAATCTAAATTAAGCCTTCCTAATTAGCATAAAACTCTAGCTCGTTCATCCTACAGCCGCATGTCCCGTCTTCTCGCCAACATGGTCATCTCGCCATGCTCCGTCCGCCAAGCGTGCATCAGTAATAAAATACAAGTATTGTTAAGTAGCTCGGTACTTTATGGATTATTCTCTCTCCCACACACCTTACTTGGGAGCTCTATTCTTCTCTCTCTCTTTCTCATGCTCTGGTTTCTTGCTTGTCTTAATCTAAGTAATTTGTGCTTATTTTACTTATTATTAAGTACTCATCTTACAAGCCCGCAAAAGGTGTTGCTAGCAAAGTATTCATCTTGCTAGCCCATTAATGCCTCCAGAAAGCTCTAAGCCGGTCTTGTATTAACCCCTTTTATCATATTCTTTTTCTATGGGTTCTAGATAAGTGTTATGCTATCTTTACCTAATCTTATTAATTAGCTGACTCTTCATTATTACGTTTATTTTTTACCTGCCTTTTTTTTAATGAGAATGATAACTTAAGTGTCGAAAGGGTCCCCTATTGATTACTCAATGAGTCCCTCTAACAGTATGCCTGTTTTATAGGGAATATCAAGTCGGGCATGTAATTAGATCTTGAGTTCAGCTCATTAAGGGCAATATCAAACCCGAACTCAAATATGATGAATAAGCCCATTGCCAAATTCATCATAAACACTAAGAAGTATGTGAATATTGTTTTGCAAAGAAAAAGGGAAATAACCAATGAGCTATATGAATTTATAGCGACCACACATTATATAGTTGAACTCCAAGTTATACACTAAGTATTGTCATTAAGGGCAATCTGTGATGAAGATGGCTTGCTCATTTTGCAATATTTGACTTTGTCGTTTTCTTTATGATACACCATAGTAATTTTCTTCATACCAATAGTTACTTACATTCACTTGCAGTGTATATCCCTTTGATGTGCATTAGCGAGCTTGAAATGCTAATATCAAAAAAGAGAAAACATAATATTCATAATATATTACATATAGTGTGAATATTCCATTAAATAAAATATACTTCTCTTTATTTTTCTAATAGTAGGGTAAACTCGATTAAAAGCATGTGGAGAATCCTAGTGTACAAGTCTTGTAAAAGCTACTAAGCTTTGTTTGCATAATGGTGCTAGTAAGCTTTGTTTTATTTAAAAAGGCCGCAATCTTAAAAAAAGGTTGAAAATGTAACACTAAGGAAATAAATGCTATGATAGATGTAAGCTTCAAATGGGACAATATTAAGGCCATTGGTACTATGTTTTCTATAGAGTATACATATAGCATGTCAAGTTAGCATTATGAATGTCTTAAGTTGTCTGACAAGTGGAGTTATACGGAGTCGGTTCCGGAAATAATGCTAAAAAATAAAAAAAATAAAAAAAATAATGCTGGAAAAAAAATAATTCCAAATCTACTGTTGAACCGCGTTTACAAAATGCGGTTATAGTAAACCGCGTTAATAAAACACGTTTTAGATGAAATAAAATCGCGTTTCGTTTTACCATAAGAACAACCACGTCTTAATAACTCGGTTTATCTTAATAAAAACCGCGTCTTATTAACGCGGTTTATCTAACAAAAAACGCGTCTTGATAACGCGGTTTATTATACAAAAACTGTGTTATTAAGACGCAGTTTATCATAAAAAAACCGCGTCATATGAACGCGGTTTAATATGGTAAACCGAATGAGTCGAGCCGAGCTCATTATCGAGCCCAATCGAGTTTAAAATTAATGAGCCGAGCTTTATAAGTTATTATCGAGCCATTATCGAACTATTTTTGAACCAATACTAATTGTTATCGAGCTCATAACGAGCCCTTAAGGAGCTCGTATCGAGCCCCTTAACGAGCTCTTGTCGAGCCCTTATCAAACTGTTCGTGAACATTAGCGAGCCGAGCACCCCCTGTTCGAACTCGACTCGTTAAGCTTATCAAGCCTGCTTGAACTCGGCTCGTTAAGCTATCAAGCTCTCCTAATGAACACAAACGAGCCCTAATCGATTTTGAACACGAGTAGTTCATTGAACGCTCAGTTCGTTTACATCTCTACTCACCGCCGGTCATGTCGTCCGCCGCCGCCCTTTTTCTGCTTTATACGCCGGAGATCTTTAAGTATCATTGTCGTAGCTATTTGATCACTACTGAATTAATAGCCTTTTATTGATAACTTTTTCTGATTTCTTACCACCTCTACTTTTAATGTTGGAGCTTCATTGAGAGGAACATGGGATCAATGTGACGATCATCACGAATTGTGGCATAATGGCGACTATAAGCGATGAAAACAGGGTTTATGTGTACTGCGGATAAACCGCGTTTATTAAAAGCGGTTCAGGGATAAACCGCGTTATATAAACGCGGTTTATTTGGTATGAACCGCGCGTTGTAAATGCGATTGACATGAATATAAAACGTGTGTTATAGACGCGGTTTTTATGCATTTTAAACGCATCACCTTGACGTGGTTTACTATAACCGTATTTTGTAAACGTGGTTCAACAGTATATTTGGAATTATTTTTTTTTCAGCATTATTTTTTTTATTTTTTTATTTTTCAGCATTATTTCTGGAACCGACTCAGTTATACTGAAGTATATTATGAAAGACAAGTCCATAGCTCTAATCTTAGTATCTTGAATGTGTGGTACTTCATTTCATACTCTTGTGATTTGGCATGTCAATAGGAAGTAGATACTATGAGATATTGTATAATTGACATCAGGGCCAAGATACAACCTCGGGATAGTGGCTCCTTGAAATTGATTTATTGTCAATGATGGACATTGTCACAATATGACTTGTGAGTTTGAGGTTGGGTGAGTGTCAAAGGACGTTTAATGCCAAATATGCAAGAAAGCGAAAACAAAATCTTATGTTAGTTTTGTGATGGTATATCTTCTATTTGCGAGGCATTTATGAAGTCCTACTGGGATATTGCTCAGAGTGGCAATAAGTGCATGCTGATGACGCGAAATGATGAAAGAGGATAGATTATATGTTATTCTCATGTGCTACAACGATTAGATAGCATCATTATGATTGGAGATTTGTGTGGTAAAACCCATGAAAATGGTTGGTTCAGGTCTGTTACTAATGACACTATGATGATGTCATATAGTTTGCTAACATAAAAGCTTTAGCCAAAGTTGAGATATGTACGACATCAAGAGAGATGAGACTTCAGCCCAGAGCAAAAAGTTGGTCACCTATGAGTATAACGTGAAAAGGACAGATGAATAATAGAGTGTTCAGGGTTAGCATGCACTTTATTTTGGTTCGTCCCTATAGTGCGGCGTGCTTACTTGCAGCGATTTTGAAATTGAGCAAGTTATGCTCTCAATGAGGCTATAGCACCTATGTTGGGGTCGCGTGAAAGTCCACAAGTACACCCCTGGTAGACCAACTTATATGAGTGTGGAAGTGAGGCCGCTTCCTAAGAGAGTTAGAGCCAACTCTCTAGATAGCTTATGAATCCATGAAATTACACAACACCCTAATATGCACGCATTAGAGAGCGTATGAGCACCTTAGATACCATGCATGAGAAACATTCTACATTCTCTCAAACAACCAGAGTTTAAAAAGCTAAGTCTACCATAGTTCTAGTATTGGAGTTGCTAAAACACTAAGTGCGAGTTTAAAGGCATGATCACTCTCATGATGCATGAGGTCCTGACTCAGCTAAGGTTAAAAAAAATTTTCTCTTTCGTTTTTATTAAAATATTAGGGAAATAGTGGATATTTTAATACAAATATTCATATATATGATTTTGAAATTTAACAAGTTTTGATTTTTTTAAAATAGGTAAAAAGGCCGCTAGACCTATTGCACACAGTTAGTAGAGTCTAGTGACTTATTTTATAATAAACTAAGAAGAGACGAATATGATTCTAATTTCTCGCTTGGGCTAGGCCCGAGCTTGCAACTCTATCTGTCACTTTATTACGCTCATGATAGACATGAGCTATCCGAAACTTCACAAATTGTTGGAGAAGAACCCAAATGTCTTCAACAATCGTTCTTAACTACCAAGCACACTGAAAATCCTTAGTTAAAGCCCGAATTATATTCACATTGTCTCCTTCTATATGAAGATGGTTGATGCCTAGATCAATACATTTTTTAATTCCTTCTCTAGCTGCCCAAGCTTCCGCCAAGAGGATTGGGGTAGTTCCAATACACCCCCAATCAAAACTAAGATGTGTGCCCCTACTATTGCGAATAGTAAACCCATGTGCTGCACTCCCATTACTTTTAGCACCATCAAAGTTCATTTTTATCCAACCCTTCTTAGGAGGGGTCCATCGTATTTCGTTTCTAATTTTAGCCACCTCCTTAACTCTAGAATGTGACTTGCTATTACTGTTCCTTATGTTCCTGAACTTCCACTCGATGATACAACCCTCCACCTGGGTTCACACCCTACAAATGTTAGATCTCCTTCCACTGAAAACTAATGGATTCCTGCCTTTCCACTTGGTCTCGGTTTGGGGAGGCAGACTACATGCTTGATAGTAAGAAGAAGAGTGAGGGAGAGGTAGCCACCATTTCTAGTACTACAATTTTGAAACCCCTTCAAGTTCTGCTATCATCATTATTGAATCAAATCATGAAGCACAACATTGGTGAAAATGGAGGCAACAATGGCAAAAATAGAGAGAAATTTTCGTTAAAATTTTTCTTTCCCTAATTTAACACTTACCAAATGTTAGGACGAATTTCAAAAATTTTTCCTAATTTAATTAGATTAACACAGCAGAAGGGTTTAACAAATTCTTAATTTTAAACCTAATATTAATTTAAAATCCTAATTTTAAATATACATAATTAAATTTCTAATTTAAATATACAAGCCTCTACTCTAATACATTCATAATAATAACATAAATTTAAATCAAGCATAATAAGAAAAACTGTAAATAAATAAAAAAGCTAAAACTTAAAAGGGAAGGAAAGAAAGACGTACTCGGAATTGCTCCTAAATAAGAAAACAAAAATAAATAACTCCAAGAGTAATAACGAACCCCAAGAAAACCAAGACCCAGCGGCCTTCCACGCAATGACCTCGAACCGCCTAGAGAGTGGGCTCCGAAAAATATTAAACTAAGGAAAGAAAATTTTCAACGAAAAATTTTCTCTCCTATTTGGGTCATCGAAAATCAATACTTTAATTTAATTGGATGCCAAACTTTGAAATAAGTACCTCTATTTATAGTAGGATACCGAAGCTTAAATATGCAAACAAATCAATGTGGGACGCGCAAAAATATAATGCAAAAAGCAGCATTGAATACCAAAAACACAGCAAAACGATGCATTTTGTACTAGGGAAAAATCATGTGCTTTTGGTCCACTAGCCGCGTGACACGTGTCATGATCTTATTTGCCCCCTTACGTGGCCGCGAATCGACTAGAGGGACGTGTCGTGCGCTAGTTCGTCTGATTCGAATGACACAAATAGCAACCTGAGATTTGAATTTTACGACTTTTTTTTAAGCTTTGTTTCTCATATGTAAAAATTCATCTCATAAATATTTAATTTTAAAAATTATTTTATTTTATAATTTTTAATTCTTATTCATCTCATGAACAATGCTTGGCAAAATTAAATTTACTCATCTCATTAATAAATAATTCATCTCACAAATTCTTAATATTTTTCTAATGGCAATAAGTACAGAGGCTTGCACAGAGATCTCAGGGACAATTTAAATCTAGCTTGAAATGTGTTAAACTAATTATCATCTTGTGATAAAATTTAATTACAATTTAATCAGACTTAATTGCACTAAATAAATCTCACTGCACTCTAAACTTAAATCATTTATTCAATATTTCGCAAATGGACTGTATTGATGACAACAACCCCTACACTAGATATCCATGACAAAGAATAAATATAACTACTATCATTGTCCTTCTTACAGCTCCTCCGTTAGTTATCGACTCGCCCTTCATTGAATAATTCATTTATACTTAAACACATTCATAGTATAAATTCTAAATGTCAAACACTTGGAATTCTTTGGCCAAAGATTCCGAACTATTCAAACACTTGTGAATCAACTATGGGGACATCTGTACCTCATAAGAGATTGTAGATTCCATATTGAATACCCGATCCTTATCACATTTCATGCCGCTACCCAGTGTATGTGGGAATTCAGTCATTCATTTAGACCTTACTTATAATACACTAAAGCAACTAATGTTCCGTGCACAAGTCCATAATACTCTCAGGATTTCGAGTTGTCATTTAAACAGTACAACATGAATCACTCATCTCCGTAGTTGTCTAGAAATAAGCAACTCACACGGTCAAACATAGTATATCAATCCTATTAAAGACATCAACATAACACTTTTGGATCACCATCCACATAACTAAGACAAGTTATCTAAAGTGTCGCGTTATAGTCTTGGCATACAAGTGGTCCAAACTTGTCTTTGACTACGATTCTTTCGAACAACAATCTATACCATTTGTTCCAAGTCTATCTTCTCATAAACCACTTAGAACAAACATGTAAATTGTAGTTTAAGGACTATACCCATCTCATGAATGTTACTAAAAAGAAAATCACATGCAGTATAAATGCTCGCTTACACAAATTTAACAAGGAAACGACTGAAACTTTAATTTTATTCATTAATAAAATAACATTTACAGGACAAATTTGAATTTTTAGGACACCATTTCTAACAATCTTTCACTTGTTGTAAATCCAAACTACTATACATTTTATACCCATCCCTTCTATAAAGGTCTAATGAGACAAAGTCTTAGTGAATTCAATTAATCTATCTGAACCAACATGCCCGCTTTGCAACTTCTGAAGCTGTAACGTATCCAACCTTTATGGTGAAGTCAGCAATACAATACTACTTGATACTCCTCCCACTAATGGCTCCTATTCCAAGGGTAAAGACATGCCTAGACGTTGAATGTCTGGCATCTCTATCTGATTGGAAGTCTGAATCAGTATAGCTAACTAGAACCAACTCGAACTGACTTTCCAACCAAATCTTTATAGCTATTAACACCCTACGTCATTTTTAATGAGTAGTATATAGTCTATATACAATACTAAGAAAGTCACTACTTTCTCTTGATGTTGTTTGTACACGCATGGCTCGTGAACCAATTGCTCAAAACCATGAGAATTAATCGCATTATTGAATCTAATATTCCATAAGCGTGATGCTTATTTCAGTCCATGTATGGACTTCTTTAGTTTGCATACCATATGCTCCTGATTCTTGCCAATGAAATCGTTTGGTTGTACCATATAGACGTGTTCTTCAAGACGACCATTCGAAAAGGGCCGTTTTGACTTCAACTCGCCAAGTATCATAATAAGCTGCAATAAATAGGAGTATGGTTATGAACTTTAGCATGGCTACTGGTGAGACGGTCTCATCATAATGGATGCCTTCCTCTTAGGTAAAACCCTTAGCAACCAATTTTTCCTTGAAGGTCTTTACCTTCCCATCCACTCCTCTTTTCCTCTTGTGGAACCATTTATAACTAATGGGCTTAATGCTACCAGGCGCCTCTATAAGATCCCATACTTGATTAGAATACATATATCCTATTTCATAGTTCATTGCTAAGACCCACTAGTCAGCATCTTTGTCTTTAATTGCCGCATTTAGCTGAGAGGATTAGATTCAATGTCACGGTCAATCGTTAAGACCCCGCCATGAACCTGTCATGTGCCACAACAATCCTCCCACTACACCTAGGCTCTCGTGTATTTAGAACATTCTCAACCCTAATAGTAGGTGTATCTAATACATCCACTATATCCCAAGTTGTGTTTTAGCTGCTCAGAATTAGCGTCATTTTCTTTTAACTCCTCTAACACTACTCTGTTTTTGCTTTTGTAGTCTACTACAAAACTCTCCTTTAAAAATTTCGCATTTACATTTATAAAAACATTTTGATCAGAAGGACTGTAGAAAAGACCACCCTTGGTCCTTTGGGATAACCACAAAAAGATATTGATAAAGTAGTATGACTCACCATGGATCTTACCATCTCGGACAATGTTCTATCCCTTCTTTCTGCAACGCTATTCTACTGCGGTGTACCTGGAGCAAAAAGCTGAGATCCTTATCCCATTTGCTATTAGAAAATCAAGAAACTCACCCAAAAGATATTCACCCCCTTGATCTGGTTGAAGCAACTTAACTTGTTTACCTAATTGTTTTTCAACTTCAGCTTTGTACTCTTTGAACTTTTCAAAAGAGTGTGACTTATGTCTCATTAGGTAAACATATCCATACCTTGAGCAATCATTAGTCAATGTGATGAAGTTCTCATACCCACCTCTTGCTTGAACATTCATTTGCCCACATGCATCTATGGGAACTAGCTCAAGCAAGTCATCAACCCTGTTGCCTTGACTCTTAAAGACGGACTTGGTCATCTTACCTTCTGTGCAGGATTCGCAGACTGGTAATGACTTCAAGTCCAAAACCTCTATCAGTCCATCTTTCACCAGTCTTTAGATCCTATTCGAATTAATATGACCTAAACATTGGTGCCATGTATGGGTATTGTCCCATTCAGAGTGTTTTCTTTGAGATTGAACAAGTGGGCTTGTGTTAGATTCATTTAGGCATACACTAGAGTTTTGATTAGGAAATAACATGAATAAACTATTTATACATGTACTTTTGCAAATAAACAATTTATTTCTTGTAATAAAAGGTTTACAATCAAAATCAATTGAATAACCGTTATCCATAAAAGGAGACATAGAAATCAAATTCCTGTGCAATGCAGCTACAAATAAACAATTCTATAAAATCAAAACTCTTCCACTAAATACTACGCTAACATCTCCAACTCCTAAGACCACTGCTCTTGTACCGTCCTTGATCATCAGGTACAGCTCCCACCATGTAGCCTCCTGGTTAGCCAGAGCCCCTGTAAAATATTACAGGCATGGTCAGTTGAACTTGAGCCCACACACCAAGAACCTGATGGCCTCTCAACTGTGCATGACTCAACTGAAAGAGATATTAACATATCTTTACCAGATGGCTTAGCAGTCTTTGCAGGAAGAGAAGCTAAGTACATAGTGCAGTTCCTTTTCTATTGCCCAATCATCCCGCCAAAGAAACACTTTCCTTTTTCTGGCTTCTTTATGGACTTCGTTACTACATTAGCAGCCTTGTCCTTTCCTTTGTCTCCAATAGGTCCCTTGTGAGTAATGACTAGGTCTAACTTGCTTTTCCAGGCAAAGCAATTTGTTCTAGTGAGTACATTATGCACTAGAACCGAGTGAAGTTCACCAGCCATATCCATTCCAAAACACTATAAATGCAAACATTTGTGTAACTGTCTAACAAGAGTCATATATAATGTAGTGATATGTATTATTTTATTTTAGCATACACAATAAGTCAGATATCCACTAAACTGAACTATCATGCATGCAATGATGAGCCAAACACACCACTTCTTACTCCTCGGTAGCAGGGTCGTGCGAAATTAGTTTGGGTGAGAACTATAACTCTTACTAAACATGATTAACTCACCACTTACCTTAGTCTCTAATGTATCATGCTAGTCGAGTGTAAACCATTACCTAAACCTCCTTAAAAATACAAGTAATACTCCACGGTAGCGTGGTCGCATCGCTTCTTTGCACTTTGGTTTATCCTAGTAGAAGTCTAACCCTGTAATCCACAAACCGACATCCTCCACAGGGAGGTCTATCAATCTAGTATACTCCTAGGCTAGTAATGGAGACCGTAAGGTGTCAACAATTGAACCTCGCTCCTACTTGATTTTAATAGACTAGTGATTTTTAATTAACTTGCATTTAGAACTTAGATTATCTCATAATCCTCTTTAGAATCTCATTCTAAAATTTAAATTAACTTATTAAATTAATTAATAATTTTTTTTATTTAAGACACTACCATCTTACAATATAGATTATCTCATAATCTACCTTAGAATCTCATTCTAAAATTTAAATTAACTAATAAAATTAATTAATTAAAATTTTATTTTAAAACAGTGACAACTTATAATTAGCTATCTCATAACCTATTTTAGAATCTTATTCTAAGACTAAATTAATTAATAGAAATTAATTTTTACTTAAAATAGTACCGCCTTACACCTTAGATTATTTCATAATCTATTTTAGAATCTCATTCTTAAAAATTCTATTAACTAATAGAAATTAATTTTTTATTTAAAACACCAACTTACATCGTAGATCGTCTCATAATCTATTTTAAAATCTCATTCTAAAAACAAATTAAATTTATTAATAAGTATTAATTTTTATTTAAAACAGTGCCGACTAACATCTTAAATTATTTCATAATCTATTTTAGAATCTCATTCTAAAAAAATAAATTAATTAATCAAACATTAATTTTAATAATTATGTAAATTGGTACCGAGGTCTAGTGCCACATTAGCAGCGCTGATATCAGCTCTGACTGCTGACGTCAGCGGCTGACACAACATTAGACTTTTCTTCCTTTTTCTTTTTTTTTAATTAAAAACAATTAGAAAAATTGAATCTAATCTCATTAGATCAATTTTATCTGACTTTGTAAAAAATAAGTGAATTTAATCTTATGAGATCAATTTTATCTGATTTTATAAAAATAATTGAATCCAATCTCATTATCAATTTCTGATTTCATAAAAATAATTGAATCTAATCTCTTTAGATCAATATTATACAAATTGTTAAATCATGATCAAATATACATAATCTCATTATACGAACAACAACAACAGCAGTCCTAGTGCCTCAAGGGCTCCCGCCTGAGCAGGGTTTTGGGGGGGGGGGTGTACGCAGCCTTCCCCCTTTAGGGTGCTACCTTGAGGAGAGGCTGTTTTCGAGGATCTCTAACCTGAGGAGCTTGTCATCATATCACCATAGAGCCTAAAAGCTTGAAAACAATTTAGTATTAGATCAATGCATAATAGAAGCCTAGCATACGTAGCAAAACTCAAGGAAAACTGGATGGGAACACGAAGGGGGGTTACTGCAGACAAATAGTCGGCTAGTAAAGACACCGATACCCAAATACATGCTGTCATATGAGATTGCCAAAGGAGGCAGTAAAGATCCATAGAATCACTAGTGTAAGCAGTCAAAGGTAGTCTACTCTAAGCCACTGCATTTGCTACCCCCATGCTAGCCCTCCACTAAGTTCTATCTAAGGCCATCTCCTCCCGCAGGTTTAAGTGCTTGAGGTCTTGTCGAATCATTTCCATCTATCTCTTCCTTGGCCTGCCTCTCCCTCTCCTTCCTAACTTAGTGTGAGACTATTCGCATCTTTTGACTGGAGCAATGGTTGGTCTCCTTCTAACATGACTGAACCACCTCAAACGTTGCTCCCTTAATTTATCCTCAATTGATCCAACGCCCAATTTGGCTCTTATTACGTCATTCTTGATCCTATCATTCCCTGTGTGTCTGCACATCGACCGTAGCATCCTCATGTCCGCCACCTTCATCTTCTGTGAATCATGTTGTTTCATTGGCCAACACTTTGCCCCATAGGACATAGCCGGTCTCACAAACGTCTTGTAGTATTTTTCCTTTAGCTTTAATGGGAACCTTCTGTCACAAAGTACCGCTGAAGCCATCCTCCTTCTATGCCATCCTACTTTAATTCGGTTGTTGACATCTTCGTCCACTTCGATATTGTGCTGTACCAAGGAACACAAATATCTGAAATTTTCTTTTCTCTGTATAGTCTCAGATCCTACCTTGACTTCTACTATGCTAGGCGTAGTGGCAGGACCAAACTTAAGTTCCAAGTACTCGGTCCTAGATCTACTGATTCGTAGGCCCTTCTACTCTAATGCCCTTCTGCATAATTCCAGCTTGTCATTTACCTCATCTTGAGACTCCCCCACCAAAACTACGTTTGATGGGAAAAGATATGAATTTTGTTGGAAAATTAAACTCTGATGCTGACTATTGGGTTCACAGTTCTCAACTATAATCACAACAATAGGCACCTATTAGAGCACTTAGAGTAGGAGACTCTTCTCCGTACTTAAGCCCCCGGTCGGAGAGTCACGCTTTGTGACACCTCACGTGCGAGAGTTCTCGGGAATAGGTTTATCTCTATAAAACCTTTTTCCCTAATACCGGTTGTTGGGACGAATTTCAAAAATTCTCCCTAGTTTTATAAAGTTAACGCAGCAGAACAGGTTTAGAATTCATAACTCTAAAGCTATTTTAAATCTACCGACTTAAATTCACAATTTAAATCAACATATCTAAATTCTTAATTTAGATCTACAGGCCTTTTATTATAATACATTCATAATAATACATAAATTTAAACAGGCATAATAACAAATACTATAAATAAACAGAAAAGCGAAACTAAAAAAAGAAGGAAAGAAGAACATATGTGAAATTACTCCAATAATAAAAAATACCAAGAAAATCGAGATCCCGCGATCTTCTACGCAATGACCTCAAACTGCCCGGAGGGTGGGCTCCAAAAAATATTAAATTGAGGAAAGAAAAATTTCAACGAAAACTTTTCTCTCCATTTATGTCTCCGAAACAATTTTCAGAAACCCAAAATAATTTGTTTTGATTGAATGGCAAACCTCTAAAATAGGTACCTCGATTTATAGGAGTATATCGGAGTGAAAAAAATCCAATTAATTCGATGTGGGATTCGCAGTTAACAAGCAAAACACAACGTTTCATTCAAAAAGCAATTCAAAACGACACGTTCCGTGCACAGTGCACGCGTCATGGGCCCTTGTCACCACATGCCACGTGTCGCAACCTGGTTGGCCAAGGTGTGTGCATGCATATCCTCCCGAGAGCCGCCCAGCGTGCGTATCAAGGGCTGGTTGGCCTATCCGCGAATACGCGGCTCATGACCTGTGCGCAAATTTATTTATTTAATTTTTTTTTTTTTGCTTCGCTTTCCACATGTAAACATTCATCTAATGAATCTTAATTTTAAAAATTATTTTATTTTATATTTTTTAATTTTATTCAACTCATGAATAATATTTGGCAAAATTAATTTACCCATCTTATGGATAAATAATTCATCTCATGAATTCTTTAATATTTTCTCGATGACAATAAATACAGAGGCTTGTACAGAGACCTTAGGGACAATTTAAATCTAGCTCCAAATGGGTTAAATTAATCATCTCCTTAAATTTTTTAATTACCATTTAATGAGACTTAATTCCACTAAATAAATCTCAATGCACTCCAAACTTAAATTATTTATTCGATATCTCTCTAATAGTCTGTGTGGATGACAACAACCCCTCCACTAGATGTCCATGACAAAGGATAAATATAATCACAGCCATTATCCTACTCACAGCTTCTCCATTTGTTACCGACTCACCCTTCACTGAATAATTCATTTGTACTTGAACATATTCACAGTATAAATTCCAAATATCAAACACTTAGAGTACTTTTGCCAAAGTTTCTGAACTATTCAAATATTTGCGAATCAACTAAGGGGATATCTGTATCTCATAAGAGACTGTAGATTCCCTATTGAATACCTGATCCTTGTCACACTTCACACAACTTCCTAGTGTACATGGGATTTCAATCATTCGTTTAGACCTTACTTATAGTACACCGAAGTAACTAATGCTCCATGCACAAGTCCAGAATGCCCTCAGGATTTAGAGTCATCGTTCAAACAGTACAACGTGAATCACTCATCTCCGATAGTAGTCTAGAAATAAGTAACCCACATGGTCCAACTCAGTGTGTCAATCTTATTAAACACACTAGCCTAACACTTTTGGATCTCCATCCACATGACCAAGACAAGCCATCTAAAGTGTTAGGTTATAGTCTTAACATACAAGTGGTCCAAACTTGTCTTTGACTACGAGTCTTTCAAAAAACAATTCATACCACTTGTTCCAAGTCTATCTGTGGCTTCGTCTCATAAACCACTTAGAATAAACATGTAAATTGTAGTCTGAAGACTATACCCATCTCATGGATGTCTCCCAAAAGAAAATCACGTGCAATATAAATGCTCACATGCACCAATTTAATTAGGAAAATGACTGAAACTTTAATTTTATTTTTTATATAAAATAATATATCTAGAATAAATCTGAATTTTAGGGCACTGTTCCTAACAATCTCTCACTTGTCCTAAATCCAATTTATGACAAAGTCCATACTCGCCCCTTTTAAGTTTGAACTAAAAGTCTACTGAGCCTAACCCTTAATGAGCACAATTACTTTATTGTGAAGTCAGCAATACAATACTACTTGACATTCCTCTTACTAATGGCTCCCACTCCAAGGGTAAAGACATGCTTAGACGTCAAACGTCTATCATTTTTAATCGAATTGGAAGCCTTAAAACAATGTATCCAACTGGAACCAGCCCATCACTTTGAAAGATCAGGATAGGATCTCTAGTTCTTCTCAAGAACTAGACAAAATACTTCATTGCCACCTAGTTCATTGGACCCAGGTTAGACTAACACCTGCTTACTATACCATAGCATAGCAGACATCAAATCTCGTGCACAACATGGCATACCTGAGGCTCCCACTTCCAAAGCATATGGAATATTCCTCAATTGCTCTTCCTCTTGAGGTGTCCTAGAACACTACTCAAAAGAGAGAAAGGGACTCCATGCCTGTAAGGTAAAAAACCTTTCCGAGAGTTCCCCATGCAATACCTTGAAAACATTTTGTCAATACAAGTGGCTAGAGAAAGGCCCAACATCCTACTCTTACGACCTCGCAAATGCTTAATCCTGAGAGTAGAGCTAGCTTCTCCTATGTCTTTCATATTGAGCTATCTTGACAATTAAATCTTTACCGCTAATGACACCCCTACATCATTCTCAATGAGTAGTATCATTAATGTATAACACTAAAAAAGTCACTACTTTCTCTTAATGTCATTTGTACGTGCATGGTTCGAGCAACCGATTGCACAAAACTAGAAGACTTAATTGCTTAATTGTGGCTAAAAGAACCAGATTCATTGCCATGGTCTACTACTAAGGCTCCCGTTATGAACCTATCAAATGTCCTGACAAACCTCCCACCACAGCTGAGCTCTCGTGTGCTTGGAACATTTTGGTTTTTATCCGTAGGTGTATCTAATGCATCCACTATGTCTTGAGTTGTGTCTAACTGTTTAGAATTAGCGTCATTCTCCTTTAATACTATTTTATTTTTGTTTTTGTAGCTTACTTGCAAAATGCTTCTCTAAGTATTTTGTATTGTATTAAAAAAAAAAAAGAAACTTTTTTTTATTTAAAAGAACTGTGGAAAAAGACCGTCCTTGTTCCTTTTATTTGCAACACCATTTTACTATGGTGTACCCAGAGCAGAAAGCTGAGATCTTATCTCGTTTGCAGTTAGAAAATCCAGAAATTCACCCAAAAAATATTGACCACCTCCATCTGATCGAAGTGACTTAACTTGTTTACCTAATAGCTTTTAAAATTCAACTTTCTACTCTTTGAATTTCTCCAAAAATGTCCGACTTATGTCTCATCAGGTAAACATATCCATGCCATGGGTAATCATCACTAAATGTTGTTAAGTACCCATACCCACCTCTTGCCTGAACATGCATTGGTCCACATACATCTATGTGAACTAGCTCAGCCAAGTCACCAACCTTGTTGCCTTTACTCTTAAAGACAGACTTCGTCATATCTCTTTCTATGCTTGATTTGTAGACTGGTAATGACCTCAAATTCAAAGCCTCTATCAGTCCCTCTTTTACCAGTCTTTGGATCCTTTTCAAATTGGTGTGACCTAAACGTTCGTGTGAGGTGTAGGCATTATCACTTTCAGGGTGTTTTCTTTTAGAAATTGGACAAATGAACTTATGTTAGATTCATTTAAACAATTACCAGAGTTTTGATAAGGAAATAACCTGAATAAATAATTTATTCATGTACATGTGCAAATAAACAATTTAGTTCTCATATTAAAATTTTCATTATCAAAATCAACTGAATAAAAATTATTCATTAACCGAAATACAGAAATCAAATTCATGTATAGCGAAGGTTTGACTAATCAGTCCTTTAAAACAAAACTCTATCACTAAAGTCCAAGCTAACATCTCCTACACTTAAAACCACTATTATTGTACTATCCCTGACCATCAGGTACAACACCCATCGTGTAGCCTTGAGCCTAGCTTGAGCTCCCATAACATATTACAGACTTGGTCAGTTGAACCTGAGTCCACCCACCAGGAAACTGGTGGACTCTCAAATGCGCATGACTTAACTAAGTGAGATATCAACATATCTCCACCAGATGGCTAAGTAGTCCTTTTAGGAAGAGTAGCTATGTACTTAGTGTAGTTTCTTCCCTAGTGGCCTAGTTTTCTTGCAAAAGAAACACTTTTCTTTTGCTGGCTTTCTTATGGACTTTGTTGCTACAATAGCAACCTTGCCCTTTCCTTTCTTTCAAGTTGGTCCCTTGTGAGTAATAATCAAGTTTAACTTATTTTTCAAAATAAAGTAATTTGGTTTAATGAGTACATTATGTATTCAAAATCAAGTGAAGTTCGCCAGCCGTATCCATATCAAAAATACTGTAAATGCAAACATATGTTTAATTGTCTAACAAGAGTCATGTATACTGCAGTGATATATATTCTTTCAATTTAGCATACACAATAAGTTAGATATCCACTAAGTTGTGCTATCATGCATACAATGATGACCCAAACACACCACTCCTCACTCCCCGGCAACGGGGTCGCACGAAGGTAGTTCGGGTGAGAACTATTCTCAATTAACCTATTTTCTTGTAACTCTTACTAAACATGATTAACTCACCACTATACATTAGTGTCTAACATGAAACAATAGAGCTCCTCGGGGAGGCTAATGCACCACGCTAGTCAAGTGTAAACCATTACCTAAACCTCCATACAAATACACGAAATACTCCACGGTAGCGTGGACGCATCGCTTCTTTGCACTTCGGTTTATCCCAATAGAAGTCTAACCCTGTAATCCACAAACCGACATCCTCCGTAGGGAGGTCTATTGATCTACTATACTGCTAGACCAGTAATGAAGACCGTGAGGTTACAAAAATTAAAACCTCGCTCCCACTTGATTTTTATAACTAGTGATTTTTAATTAACTTGCATTTGTAACCTGGATTATCTTATAATCCCCTTTAAAATCTCATTCTGAAATTAACCAAAATTAATTAATTAATTTATTCAAAAATACTATTATTTTACAATATAGATTATCTCGTAATCATGCATTAGAATCTCATTCTAAAACAAATCAATAAAATTAATTAAGTAATTTTAAACTAAAACAATACCAACATCTTAATTTAGATTATCACACAATCTACTTTTAAAAATCTAATTCCAAAATTAAGTTAAAAAAAATTAAGTTTAAAATCAATAACGATTTTGTGCATATACTATCTAATAATCTATTTTTAGAATCTCATTCTAAAAAATAAACAAACTTTAGACTATCTCATAGTCTATTTTAGAATCTTATTCTAAAAATAAAACAAGCCTAGACTATCTCATAATCTATTTTAGAATCTTATTCTAAAATAATATCAAATAACTTTTATTTTAAATAACACTGATTTGCAGCTTAAATTATCTCATAGTTTAATTTAGAATCTCATTCTAAGAGAAAATTAATTAATAATTATTATGTACATCAGTAAATAAATAATTTTTTTTATTTTATCTTAAACCTTGATGCTGCATCAGCATGACGTATGTGCTGACGTCCATGACGTCAGCGTCAGCCTGACGCTGACAACCGCGTCAGAAAATCTTTTTTATTTAAATTAAAATATTTAATAAATAAATTGAATCTAATCTCATTAGATCAATTTTATCCAATTTCGTATAAAATAATTGAATCTAACCTCATTAGATCAACTTTATCCAATTTTATAAAAATTAATTGAATCTAATCTCATTAGATCAATTTTATTTGATTTCATAAAATTAATTGAATCTACTATTGTTAAACTAATTTTATCCATTATTAAAAATATTTGAATCTAATCTTATTAGATCAATTTTGTCTAATTTTGTAAATCATGACTGAGAATGTACAAGCTCATTATACGAACAACATAATCGCAAATTTATGGGTTGTTCCGAATTAACGATTAATTCATTAATGATTTAAACAATTTAAATCGTTACTGAAAATAACCTAGTTAACTATTAAATCTTTTAACCGATTCAAACAATTTAAATCGATACTTGAAATACCCTAGTTAACTACGAACTCTTTTAACCGATTTAAACAATTTAAATCGATACTTTAAAATATTCTAATTAACAATTAACTACTTTAATGATTTAAAATTTTAAATCCCTAATTCAAACAATCATCTGAATTAACTGTTAATTCTTTATTGATTTTAATAATTTAAATCGAGCCGTCAAATTAAATTAACTTTCTTTCTTAATAAAATCTCTATTTTATTAAATTGCCAATCTACTTAATTTGATCTTATTATACTGAGTCATATATATTATGAATGTAATCAGAGGCTGGCTCTAATACCAATTGATGAGAAAAGATATGAATTTTGTTGGAAATTAAACTCTGGTGCCGGCTATTGGGTTCACAGTTTTCAACTATAGTCACAACAAAAGGCACCTATTAGTACACTTAGAGTATGAGATTCTTCTCTCTACTTAAGCCCCAGGTAAGAGAGTCACGCTTCGTGACACCTCACGTTCGAGAGTTCCCGGGAAAGGGTTTATCTCTTCAAACCCTTTTGCCCTAATACCGGTTGTTGGGACGAATTTCAAAAATCTCCCTAGTTTTATAAAGTTAATGCAGCGAAACATGTTTAGAATTCATAACTTTAAACCTAGGGTCGATTTTAAATTCCTAATTTTAAATCTACGGACTTAAATTCATAATTTAAATCAATATATCTAAATTCTTAATTTAGATCTGCGGGCCTTTTACTCTAATACATTCATAACAATACATAAACTTAAACCGGCATAATAACGAATACTATAAATAAATAGAAAAGCGAAACTAAAAGAAGAAGGAAAAAAGAACATACGTAGAATTGCTTCAATAATAAAGAATACCATAGAAAATCAAGACCCCGCGATCTTCTGCGCAATGACCTCAAACTGCTCGGAAGGTGGGCTCTGAAAATTATTAAATTGAAGAAAGAAAAATTTCAATGGAAATTTTTCTCTCCGGTTAGCTTTCCGAAACAATTTTCAGAAACCCAAAATAATTTCTTTTGATTGAATGCAAAACCCTTGGAATAGGTACCTCTATTTATAGGAGTATACCGGAGCGAAAAAAAATCCAATTAATTCGATGTGGGATTCGCAGTTAACAAGCAAAACATAGCGTTCATTCAAAAAAAAATTTAAAACGATGCGTTCCTCGCACAGTGCAGGCGTTATGGGCCCCTGCCACAGCGTGCCACGTGTCGCGACCTGATTGGCCAAGGCGCGTGCATGTGGATCCTCCCCAGAGCCGCCCTATGCCTGACACTTGTCACACGCTTGTTGGCCCATCCGCTAATATACGGATCATGACCTATGCGCGAATTTTTTTTTGCTTCGCTTCACACATGTAAAAATTCATCTAATAACGAATACTATAAATAAATAGAAAAGCGAAACTAAAAGAAGAAGGAAAGAAGAACATACATGGAATTGCTCCAATAATAAAGAATACCAAGAAAATCGAGACCCCGCGATCTTGTGCACAATAACTTCAAACTGCCCGAAGGGTGGGCTCTGAAAAATATTAAACTGAAGAAAGAAAATTTTCATCGGAAATTTTTCTCTCCAGTTAGGTCTCCGAAATAATTTCCAGAAACCCAAAGTAATTTCTTTTGATTGAATGCAAAACCCTTGGAATAGGTATCTCTATTTATAGGAGTATACCGGAGCGAAAAAAAACCAATTAATTCGATGTAGGATTCGCAGTTAACAAGCAAAGCACAGCGTTTCATTCAAAAAGCAATTCAAAACGATGTGTTCCTCGCACAGTGCACGCGTTATGGGCCCCTACCACCGCGTGCCACTTGTCGTGACCTGATTGGCCAAGGCGCGTGCATGTGGATCCTCCCCAGAGCCGCCCTACGCCTGACACTTGTCACGCGCTGGTTGGCCCATCCGCGAATACACGGATCATGACCTGTGCGCGATTTTTTTTTTTGCTTCGCTTCACACATGTATAAATTCATCTACTAAATCTTAATTTTAAAAATTATTGATTTTATATTTTTTAATTTTATTCAACGCATGAATAATGTTTGGCAAAATTAATTTACCCATCTTATGGATAAATAATTCATCTAATGAATTCTTTAATATTTTTCCGATGGCAATAAATACAGAGGCTTGTGCAGGGACCTCAGGGACACTTTAAATCTAACTCCAAATGGGTTAAATTAATCTCTTAAAATAATTTAATTACCATTTAATGAGACTTAATTCTACTAAATAAATCTCACTGCACTCCAAACTTAAACTATTTATTCAATATCTCCTTAATAGACTATATTGATGACAACAACCCCTCCACTAGATGTCCATGACAAAGGATAAATATAACCACTACCATAGCTTCTCCATTAGTTACCGACTCGTCCTTCACTGAATAATTCATTTATACTTGAACATACTCACGGTATAAATTCCAAATGTCAAACACTTAGAATATTTTGGCCAAAGTTTTCGAACTTTTCAAATATTTACGAATCAACTAATGGGACATCTGTATTTCATAAGAGACTGTTGATTCTCTATTGAATACCTGATCCTTATCACACTCCATGCCGCTACCCAGTGTACATGAGATTTTAGTCATTCAGTTAGACCATACTTATAGTACACCAAAGTAACTAATGCTCCATGCACAAGTCCAGAATACCCTCGGGATTTAGAGTCATCGTTCAAACAGTACAACGTGAATCACTTATCTTGGATAATAGTCTAGAAATAAGTAACCCACATGGTCCAATTCAGTTTGTCAATCTTATTAAACACACTAACCTAACACTTTTGGATCTCCATCCACATGACCACGACAAGTCATCCAAAGTGTCACGTTATAGTCTTAACATACAAGTGGTCCAAACTTGTCTTTCAAACAACAATCCATACCATTTGTTCTAGATCTATCTGTGGCTTAGTCTCATAAACCATTTAGAACAAATATGTAAATTGTAGTCTAAGGACTACACCTATCTCATGGATGTCTCCCAAAAGAAAATTACATGCAGTATAAATGCTCATATACACAAATTTAACTAGGAAAGCTAGAACTTCAATTTTATTTATTAATTAAAATAATATATCCTAAATAAATCTGGATTTCAAGACACTGTTCCTAACAATGTCATCTGAAAAAAGCATGCACAAGGCACGTCACCTTGGATGTGCCTAGTGAGCTCTTCCATAACCAGTATGAATAGAAAGGGACTCAATGTAGATCCTTGATGCACCTCGACTGTTACTGGAAAAGTTTCTGTCTCTCCCTCCACTATAGGCATATTAGTTTGTGCACCGTCATACATGTCTTTAATGGCCCACATATAAGGCACTGGAATGCCTTTCCTATCCAGAACTCTCCACAGGACCCTCCTTGGCACTCTATCATACTCCTTCTCCAAATTAATGAAAACCATGTGGAGATCCTTTTGTCACTCCCTATATCGCTCTATCATTCGCCTTAGGAGGTGGATGGCTTCTATTGTTGATCTTCCATGCATAAATCCGAATTGATTCTCGAACACCTCTGTCTGTTGCCGTAATCTCCTCTCTATGATCCGCTCCCACAGCTTCAGAGTGTGGCATATTAGTTTAATATCTCGATAGTTGGCGCAACACTGGACATCGCCTTTGTTCTTATAGAACGGGATCAATGTGCTCTTCCTCCATTCGTCATGCATCTTTTTCCCCAGGAGGATTTGGCTAAATATTGTAGTCAGCCAACTGATGCCGTTATGTCCAAGGCATTTCCATGCCTCTGTGGGTATTCCGTCTGGACCAACTGTTTTACTCATTCCCATATGTTTCAAGGCTTCAATGACGCAGGAGTAATCCACCTGTAATGCCAGCGGTTTTGGTGCTCCGTCGATGTTTGGAGATCATCTAGGGACACCCCAGTATCTCCTTGATTATTGAGCAGATCGTAGAAGTAGGCTCTCCATCTAGCTTTAATTTGTTGCCCGTCCACGATCACCTGTCCATCCTCCCCTCTTATGCACTTTACTCGATCCAAATCCCTCGTCTTCCTCTCTCTTGCTTTGGCAATTTTATATATATCTTTGTGTCCCTCCTTAGCATCTAGCCTTTTGTAGAAATCCTCATAGGCTCTTGATTGCGCATCTATGACTGCTCTCTTTGCTTCTTTCTTAGCATGCAGATACTGATGTCGCTTGTCCTTATCGCCGCTGCTTTCCCATTCCATGACGCAGTCTCTTTTGGCCTTAATCTTCTCTTGGACCTCCTCACACCACCACCGGGACTCTCTGCTGTTTGGTTCCCCCCCCCCCCCCCCCCCCCCCCCCGCCCCCCTCTGACATGCCCAGAACTTCGCGTGCCAGTCCTCTAAGCTTTTGTGCCAGTTGGTTCCACATTTGCTTTGTATCTCCCTCCAAATCCCACTGTATCTCCGACTCTACTCTTTCGTTATAAACTTTCAACTTCTCCCCCTTTAGATCCCTCTAGCGAATATGTGTCTGCATGGGTTTCCTAGTTCTGTTGGCCCTCCTCTTGGCCTCTACATTAGTATGCAACACCTTATGTTGTGTGGAAATGTCTTCCCCTAGAATAACCCTACAATCCCTGCATTGTCTCTATACCCTTCTTCTTAGTAGTATGTAATCAATCTGGGTTCTCAACTCGCCGCTTTGACACGTGATGATATGCTTATCACACTTTTTGAAGAAGGTGTTGGCAATTGTTAGCTCATAAGTGACCGCAAAGTTTAGGAGAGCTTTGTTTTTGGCTTTTCTAGTTCCAAAACCAAATCCTCCATGGTATGATATGTACCCATCCTCGGTCATGCCAACATGCCCGTTCAGAATGTTGCCTTCTCGTGCTTAGTTAGTCTAGTATAAGGTGCGTAGTCACTGATGACGTTCTATATCTCCCCTTCTAGGACCATCTTGATGTCTATGATTCTATCGTTGTTCTTGGACACTGTAACAACTTTATCCTTGAGACTGCGATCCACAATGATGCCAACTCCATTCCTGCCTCTGACCTTGCCCACGTACCATAGCTTATATCCCAACATCTCTGGCTTTCATGCCAACCAATTTAGTCTCTTGCAGATAAAGGATGTTAATTCTTTTCTTCATCATCTTTTGGGCCCCCTCGAAGCTCTTCTTTGTTAGCGTCCCAACATTTTGTGTCCCCAGTTGCAATTTTCTCACTCCCTTTTGTTTCGTCCTCCCCCTCCCCAACCCCTTTGAAGTTGGCCTCAGGTTTTGATTTCCATAACTAGTAGCATTCATCCACTAATTGTCACTATCTCAAGCTCGGTAATATAGATAATAAGATAACATAGAAACAAGAAGCAGGAAGCATATCACCACGCATAGGCAAGTAACTACCACCACAAAGCATGATAACAGACTGCAATCAATAACAAACAAAATCAAGCATTAAGGGGAATAATGAGCAGCTCAAGATAATAATACCAGCAGCAATAATTAACACTTAAATGCTTCCCTATAGTAGTATTGGATAAATCAAACCTGGTGTAGGTGCCTGGTCGAGACTATGACCTATCTAATACTTACCTAGGCTCGCCTGTTGCTGCGGGCTGCCAGCTGTAGAGGTGGTCTCTTGTTTGGGTTAGGATCGGTCTTTTTGGGTTAGCCTATGTTGGGTAAGATTAGGATTGAGGTCTAGCTAGGGTGGGTGAAGTTTATGTTTTTGTTTAGTTTTAGGTTTAGGTATAGGGTGGTGTGGTGGTGGTAGTTAGTGTGAGGCCTGGTGCTGGTGATTGGTTCAAGGTGGTGCATGGGTGAGGCCTGGTGGTGGTGAGGCGAGGTGGGTTTCGAGTTTGGTGAGGGGAGGTGGTTAGTGATGGGTTTGAGGTGTGTGGGTGAGGCAAGGCGGTGCGTGGGTGAGGCCTGGTGGTGGTGATGGGTGCAAGGTGCGTGGGTGAGGCGAGGTGGTTAGTGCATGCGTGAGGCTAGCTGGTGGTGGGGTTCGAGGTCGATGGGGGGTAGTGCTTCGTTATGGTCGCGGTAGTGCAAATGGAGGTCGGGGGGTGGGGGGGGGGGGGGGTGTGGTGCAGATGGAGGTCGTGGTGGTACAGATGGAGGTCGGGTGGTGGGGTATGGTGCGACAGGTCACGGCGGTGGTGGTCACAGCTGCTACATCGCGCTAGCCGGCATTGGGTCGTCGCCATCTAGGTGGCGTCGCCGTTGTTGGTGGTGTCCCAGTGAGTGTCCACAAGGTTGCCGACGTGACGCGACTGATGGGACGTGGGGCATGGCGACTTTGGGAGAGAGTCAGAGGAGAGTGAGAGAGAGAGGAATGCAAATTAATGAATTGACATATCCAAATTAACTATTAATTCAGTAACGATTTAAACAATTTAAAACGTTACCTTAAACAATATAATTAACTATTAATTCATTGATAATTTAAACAATTTAAATCGTTACTTTAAACAATTTTTCCTTCTTAATAAAATATCTATTTTATTAAATCGAAAGTCTATTTATTTCAATTTATTATACCCATTCATGTATATTATGAATGTAATCAGAGGCTGGCTCTGATACCAATTGTTAGGACGAATTTCATAAATTTTCCCTAATTTAATTAGATTATCACTGCAGAAGGGTTTAAAATTCTCAATTTTAAACCTAAGAATGATTTAAAATTTCTAATTTAAATCTATAGGCATCTAATCTAATACATTTACAACAATAACATGAACTTAAATCAGGCATAACAAGAAAATTGTAAATGAATAGAAAAGCGAAAACAAAAAAGGGAAGGAAAGAAAGACATACCCGAAATTGCTCCAAAATAAGAATACCAGGATAACTAACTCCAAGAATAATAGCAAACTCCGAGAAAACCGAGACCTAGTAGTCTTCTACGTAATGACCTCGAACCGCCATGAGAGTGGGCTCCGGAAAATATTAAACTGATGAAAGAAAAATTTCAACGAAAAATTTTCTCACCAATTTGGGTCCTCGAAAGTCAATACTTTCTAAAACCCTTAATTTCATTGAATGCCAAACCTTTAAAATAAGTATCCTTATTTATAGTAGGATACCGAAGCGAAAATAAGCAAAGAAATCGATCTGGGATGCGTAGAAATCTAACGCAAAACGCAGCATTGAATACCAAAAACATAGCAAAATAACGCGTTTTGTACTAGGGAAAAATAGCGTGCTTTTGGTCCATTAGCCGCGTGACACGTGCCTCGATCTTATTCGCCTGCTTACACGGGCTCGGATCGACTAGGGGGACCTCGTGCACTGGTTTGTTTGATTCGAATGACACAGATGGTGACCTGAGATTTGAAATTTGCGATTTTCTTGGCTTTGTTTCCCACATGTAAAAATTCATCCCATGAATTTTTAATTTTAAAAATTATTTTATTTTATAATTTTTAATTCTTATTCATCACATGAATAATATTTGGTAAAATTAAATTTACTCATCTCATGAATAAATAATTAATCTAATGAACTCCTTAATATTTTTTTATGGTAGTTTGTGCAGGAACCGCAGGACAATTCAAATGGGTTAAATTAATTACCATCTCATGATAAAATTTAATTACCATTTAGTAAGACTTAATTGCACTAAATAAGTCTCACTACACTCTAGACTTAAACTATTTATTCGATATTTTTCAAATAGGCTGTATTAATGACAGCAACCCCTCCACTAGATGTCCATGGCAAAGAATAAACATAACTACCGCGTTATCTTTCTCACAGCTTCTTCATTAGTTACCGACTCGCCCTTCACTAAAAAATTCATTTATATTTGAAATAGTATAAATTCCAAATGTCAAACACTTGAAATACTTTGGCCAAAGATTCCGAACTATTCAAATACTTGTGAATCAACTAAGGGGACATCTGTATCTCATAAGAGATCGTAGATTTCGTATTAAATACCTGATCATTGTCACACTTCACGCCGCTACCCAGTGTACGTGGGAATTCAGTCATTCATTTAGACCTTACCTATAGTACACCAAAGCAACTAACATTCCATGCATAAGTCCATAATACTCTCCGGATTTAGAGTCGTCGTTCAAACGGTATAACATGAATCACTCTTCTCCGATAGTAGTCTAGAAATAAGCAACTCACATGGTCTAACTCAGCATGTCAATCTTATTACACATACCAACATAACACTTTTGGATCACTATCCACATGACCAAGACAAGTTATCTATGTTATAAAATAGTAGGCAAAAGTAGTAAGCTATCAAACACATCAATGAAATCGATAAAGTGAGGAAAGATTTTACAAAGCAATTAACTGCGTCGTGGAACAAGCTACTGTCCTAAAAGATGATTTCTCTACTGTTAGGGTGCGCACTATATAACCGGCAACTGTCTTCCAGTATTAACGCCATCTGACCTTTGATGTGCACTTGTTAGAACCCGAATGGGATGCCGAGAGAACTTTGCCTAGACTTAGAGAGGAAGTATGAAGCGGAGAGAAGAGAGAGGTTAGAGGAAGAAAAAAGAAAGCTTTCCTATTTTTTGGATGGATGAAATGGCTGATAAAATTGTAGTATTTATAGCCCTAATTTTGACTATTGGGAGCAACCTTGAACTCCCAACGGTTAGCTTTGGAGGGGTGCATCTCATGGGAACAAGAAGTAGTAATGGAGGTCATGCTTGGGAGAGACATACACGTATTTACGAGGAGCATTGGTAGCCCGTGAGAGAAAAGAAAATATTTATGATAAAAAAAAAAAAATACCCGTTATAAAAAAGACACCCACACCCACACCTGAGCACGGCACAACGGGAAGGTGGCGTGCACGTGTGGTTCCCACCATTCTTTCACCCTTAACTTAAGTCAAATCATTGTCTTTACAAGGCTATATATAAATTACCCCTCCCTTCTCTAAATTATCTATGTGGGATGTGGGTTTTAGCTTAGGACTTCAATTATTCAATTTGGCTAAGCTTTGTGATATTTCCAACAGTCCCCCACAAATGTCACAAAGCTAAAGGAAAGAGATCAGTCTGGGAAAAAGGGCGAGCTTAGCTTTTCAATATCGATGTCTCGCAACTTGAATCGACACCTAGTATGTAACAAGTTTAAGACCAACAACTTGTCAAGTCACTTTCATTTTTAACAAGACAAGAGGTTGTATAGTCTTCCACCTGAGCATATACCAAGCTCAAAATATCTTAGCAAATCCTATAGTTTGACGCTTTTATCAGCCATGCGTCTATCCTAGATTTTTCATAAGTGCTCTAGAAGACAAGTCTCCAACCTTCATAGGGAGCGGCCACACCCCCACACCTACATACGTGGATTCCATCAAGTGTGTGTTAGTTCGCACCACCAAATAATGGCTATGGGTCCATTGAGAGCTAATGCTCATCCTCATCACCTTTGTAAAAATTTTCTCGGTTCCATCAAGGGTGACTCAACTCACACCACCAAAACTATGACTATGGATTGTCCAACATTGCCAACATCATAGGGAGGGACAATTATTGATTACAATATACAATCAAACTAAACTATAACATACTCATTAAACCTGTATAAACTAGATTGAGATACATCATAGTTAATTCACTTTACAGACTTTAATCCCATCCCCCTCGATGCATTTCTAATACAATATTTGACAAAGTGTCTTTATTAATGGATCCACAAAGTTCTTTTCAGACCTTGCGCAATTTAATAATGTCACTTTCTTTCGAGTCTATCGTTTACGATCTTATCCCTGAGACAAATAAGTCTCACTAAGAACATGGAGCTCATCCTTGACATCATGGTAGGTCGGCGCATCCATAAAGTGTGTTGCCTCATACCACCATAACAAGCTATGGACAACATTAAGAGCATTAAGCTCAACCTCAACATTTTAGCAGATTCAACATATCCTTAAGCCACAGAACAACATTAGCTCAGGATGGGCTAGGGTGGCTTGATTACCTTTTCATCTATTTTATCAAATCTTCCCTTCTCAAGTGGCACTCGGTATAAGTCACCTTCTTAAAAGGCCTTTTATTAAAGAAGATCTATGAAGCAGTCTCACTCCTAACTCAAGTGAGATCATGAGTGTCCCTTGACACAATAGCTAAGGCAATAGCCCTTAGCTTTCCAAACCCATCAGGTACCATCCTTCACAAATTATGGGTAGGTTAACGTTAAGCTCAACCTTCTCAAATGTAATTACGACGCTGTAAATGAAGAAAAGTGGTACTTAAGTTGGTCAATGCCAACAGCAGTCATAAGTCGCTCTTACCCCCACATTGAGGCATCTGCAACGAGCTGTTAAACAACCGGCTTCATATCCTGCCAATTTCAACATGAGTCAATGTAACACAATAGTGGAGCAAATATCATATTAATAAAATCATATCTCCACCCCAAGTACTCATATAGTACATACACAGTTGGCAAAACAATTTTACCCCGTGTAATATCAATTTTACATACTAGCATAAGAGTGAAATTTTTATAATCTTAAATCAACCCAACAGCCACTAGTTGGTTCACAAAAGACCATAATCTATAATTTGTCTTTTATCATTCAAACTAAGGCAACCTAAGCCTTTGCAAGGCTCTCAAGTTCAAGTGTTAGCATCATTAAACTATTCGCACTGAATTTGAATAGTCACCATAATAATCTAGCTATAGCTAGCAAACTTGGAACATAATAGAGATTTCGATCAGACAACATATTTTATAGGCTCTTAGGTGCTCACATTAACTCCCACAATGGAATGTATCACTCTACATTCCTAAGCTATTTAATTTTTCTATCTAAATACAATTCACTAACAAGCCTGAGCACATAGTCATTAGTAGGACAGTTTTCATCAATATTAAATACCCAATTGGCATCACATTATCCATTCGACATAACATAGAGTCTATTAAAATGTAAGCCTCAATGCATAGTACTTCACCGGTACATCAACACTTTCATTATAGAACTGCTCATCATGTGAATCACAAGTATATAAACTAGGTTTACTAGATTATGTTATATCAGGATGAGCATTGTTCTTTACAAATATTATGCTATCAAAAACCTTAATGCATTTTGCATGTGATATACAATCAACTTCGTACCTCTATAAGTGAGCACCAGGATTATATGGAATCTTAATTAGCATGTCATTAAGAGTAAAAATCCTTAAGTGTTCTAATGATCTTTGCAGACCAACTTCACTAAAGTCCTTCATGTCAAAGCATGAGATTAAAGGGCTTAGAAGCATACTGATCTTTCAAACTCATGCCAAAATTATCATATAAACAAAATATATCACACCAATTCTCATTATATTTAGAGTACATAAATTCATGTTTGAGCAACACTTATCTCTCTCTCTCTTTTTTAATGCGCTCTTTCAGGGGCTTGTTTAAAATCTTGCCCAAGATTTACAACCTCATAAAATTTACTTTAAGTCAAAATGCAAGTTTGACACCCATTTGATAGACTAATTGATTTCTGAAAGAAGCAAGAGCTATCAAAACTCTAACGGTGGAGATTTTAGTCATGGTTGGACAAGTGTCAACGAGGGAGGTCAATTTCACGTTTTGAGTGTATCTCTAGGCCATTAATCTTGCCTTAAACTTATCTTTAGAGTCATCAACTTCCAACTCCTTTTCAGATTCCAAATAATCGATTCACAACATGTAGAATGTCTACCAATTTTCATGTATGATTATTGAGGATTCACTCCAATTCATTAATAATGGCCTTATTATAGGTTTTGGCGTCTTCTTTTATTAGGCACGCACACAAAATTTCTTCATTCATTTTCTTGAGTGAAGAATGTAGTGACAAAACTAGGTCCAAGGCTAGTTACTTTCCTAGCCTATTTGCTCCCTCTAATTTTAGGTGTGTCTATGTCATTATCACGAGCTAGAAAGCACATAATATAAAGACAAAGCAACAGTAGTGTATTATGGGTTGTATTAGATTTCATGGGAGACATATCGATATCTCTTGAACATACAATACCACCGTATGCATGAACATTAGTATTACCTTTGATAGGGAAGTGATATTAAACACTATGATATGCTTATCCAAATAATTTTCTTTTATTTTTGAAATCAATAGTCTAACCTTATTCTGACGCCCCCACATTTTAAAGAATTTTAGGTTAGGATTGTGACCTTTCATTATGGAGTTTTTATAAGGTACCTTATTAAGTACATAACAAGCAAATAAAATTGCCCTTCTCACCTATTATTGAGAAGTCCAAGCAGTTCGCATGTGTGTGTGTGTTATTTTTTTTTTGTGGAGATATAATATGGTGTAGTTAGAATAATCATCTACATGTATTTTTTTTTTCTACTTTTACTCATTTGATTTTGAAGTCCCATAAGTTACCTTGAGCTAGGTCGGTACTTTTAGCTGGTTTAGCTTTCACAAATGCTTCGCATTTAGTAATGCCGACACTACTAAAATTAGGGATCAAAATCAATTTCTTAAGTCATTTAATAGAGCCAAGATTTATGTGTACTAAGCAAATATGCCATGAGTCAAGAAACTCAACGATCTAATTATAAGAACTACTAATAACAACATGCATCATACAAATTTTAAAGTATGTATTATCAACGTTTTAGGTCTAATTAATTTTAAACAACATTTCAAAGACCTGAAATAATACTCCTTTTTTTTCTTTTTTCTTTTTGGACCACTAATATTTTTAATTCAATATATACCTAATTTGGGCTTCTATTTCCAAGACAATCCATGAGAGCCTTATATTATTACTATCATTATTTTCTTTTTAATTCCAAGAATATAGTTTAAAGAACCTAAATTTGAATCCAAGTGTCTCTCCCTATTTCCCATGACCACCGCGACCACCCTGCTGGTATTTTCGATGAGCTTTCTCCACTGTCGAAACCCGCGTCCCGGAGATGGCTGGAAACCTCCCTTATAAGGCAACTCCGGCAGGTGCCTGCCTTCAGCTAGTGGCACACGCAAAAGTTTCCGTCTTTTTATGCTTCGCTCAACACTTCTCTTGTTGTACCGCGAGTTTTAGTTTCCAGGTAGTTCTATATAACGTTTCCCTGATCATCCCAAAAAATCTTCTTTTCCTCCACACTATTCCAATTTTCTAATTAATTGTTTTTAATTTTGTCATATGTACATCTCACATGAAAAATAATCAATTTTCTCTAGGTCTAACTAACCACACTATTATGTTCTAATAGCTTATACTAAACTACTTTAGATATCCAAAAATCATCTTTTAGATTGTTATAAAACAGTAGGCAGAAGCAATAAACTATCAAACACATCAACGAAATCGATAAAGTGAGGAAAGATCTTACAAAGCAACTAACCACGTCGTGGAACAAGCCGCTATCCTAAATAACGATTTCGTCGCTGCTAGGATGCACACAGTGTAACCGGTGGCTGTCCTCCAGGATTAATGCGATCCGACCTTCGACGTGCACTCTTTAGAAGCCGGGTGGGATGTCGAGAGAACTTTGCCCAGACTTAGAGATGAAGTATGACGCGGAGAGAAGAGAGAGGTTAGAGGAAAAGAAGAGAAAGCTTTTCTATTTTTTGGATGGATGAAATGGTTGATAAAATTGTAGTATTTATAGCCCTAATTGTGACTGTTGGGAGCAACCTTGAACTCCTAACGGTTAGCTTTGAAGGGGTGCGTCTCATGGGAACAAGAAGTAGTAATGGAGGCCTTGCTTGGGAAAGACAGACGTGTATTTATGAGGCACATTGAAAGCCGGTGAGAGAAAAGAAAATATTTTCGATAAAATAAAAAAATACCGGTTATAGAAAAGACCCCCACATCCAGACCCGAGCACGACACGGCAGGCAGGTGGCGCGCACGTGTGGTTCCCACCATTCTTTCATCCTTAACTTACTCAAAGCTTTGTCTTTATAAGGCCATATATAAACTATCCCCCTTTTCTAAATTATCCATGTGGGATGTGGGTTTTAGCTTAGGATTTCAATTATTCAAATTTGGCTAAGCTTTATTATGTTTCCAACAATCTACAATTTCACATTATAGTCTTAGCATATAAGTGGTCCAAACTTGTGTTTGACTATGAGTCTTTTAAATAACAATTCATGCCATTTGTTCAAAATCTATCTGTGGATTAATCTTATAAATCACTTAGAACAAACATGTAAATTGTAGTCTGAAGACTACATCCAGCTCATGGATGTTACTAAATAGAAAATCACATGCAATATAAATGTCAAGGAACCATCTGTCCCAAAAGCTTAAGCTGATAGGTGAAGGCCCACGATTGGTTTTATACTCTAACATGCCCCCTCACGCAAATGCCCATTTGGGCTTGAAGCGTGGACAATGCATAGGCCCACCCCATACCTTGTGCTTATTATTTTAATATTGAAAGTGAGGGCTATTGAGATTCGAACTCCTGACCTCTTGGTCATCAAGGCTCTGATATCATGTTAAGGAACCATCTGTCCTAAAAGCTTAAGCTGATAGGTGAAGGCCCACGATTAGTTTTATACTCTAACAATAAATGCTCGTTTACACAAATTTAATAAGGAAACGACTGGAACTTCAATTTTATTTACTAATAAATAATATTTCCAGGACAAATTTGAATTTTTAGGACTCCATTTCTAACAGTTTCAGCAATGAAATCGTATCTTTAACACAAGAAGAAAGAGGTCTTTTTATCCAATCAATTTGCCGCTTCCTTGAAAGAAATTTCTTCTCCAAAACTCTCAAAAAGTTCTGCAAAGAAGCAAATATTAAGGTTGTATTTTACCCTTACGTTTTTGTATGTTGTGACTATCTTATCCACTGTGGCTAATACATCCCAAAATATGAATACGATTAAAATAATGAAGAACCGTAGATTTTAATCTTTACTTTGATATTAATTTTTAGGCATTTTCTTATATTTGCATTCAACCCCCTAGTGTTAGTTATAAATAGGAGATTATTTTGAAGGGAAAAAGGATGCTTTAATGAATGAAAATTCTCCCTTCCCCCTTTACGTTTGTTTGGCGCATAGTGGATATTCGGAAATGGGGTTGAAATTGGATTTGAAGCCCAGAATTCCAATTATGTTATTTGGTTCAACGGTACTGCTCAATTCAGTGAAATTGAGTTTTACTAAAAATCATATATTCAAGTTATTTAGATAGGAAAAGGAATTGCAATTTGATATTGACTTCACTGACTTAAAACCCAAAATAATCGTACTCAACTTGTGAGTGTTGTAAATGTTTCAGCTCTTTGTTTGGTTAAACCACATAAGAAAATGAAGCCAATGCATTGGTTATAACAATCTTACCAAATGTAAGTGTAGTAGTGTTTGATTTTTAGAAGAAGACATGGCATAGTATTGGCGAGATAAGCTCTGTGACTTGTGTTAACAAAGTTTTGATGATGTTATTTATGTCCTTCAAATTAATGCTATATTTTTTATTCGATACCAATAATTGCATCCTCTTCTATGTTTTAATTAAAAAAAAAAAAAATGTGAAGGGCATAAAGGCTCTTTTTAGTTGTAGTTACATGTGAGCATTTACTTGAATTTTATGATACTTTAACGGTTAAAGTGTAACTTACAAAAAATGACGTAGTTGCCTCTAAATGCTTGCAACGGTAAATTGGTTTTGAAGACTTGCATAAAATGAACCATGTATATATAAAAACAACCAGGAAACAGCTCATTGGGACCGCCATGGTTAAGTGAGAAGAAGCACCAATCAGATATGGGGCTGACAAACGTCAAGTTGAGCAAAAAATCGACAAAGGCTTCACTGATGATGAGTGAGAAGAAGGCGATCATGAAGGTGGCCAAAGAGTTGGCGGTGGAGGAAGAATTGACGCCACATACAAAGAATCAAACGGGATTGGAGGTGGATGCCAGGTCAACCAAGGCAATGGTAAAGAAAACTTCAACGGAGCCTCCATGGTTGTTTGGATTGGATTAGAATGAAGTGACGAAGCTGTCATGACCCGAGGTGGATTTTGGATTATGACTTAGAGAATTAGAAAGAAATAGAGTTTGGGGTGAGGAAGAATTGAGAAAGAGATGAGAATTAGAGAGAATAGAGAGAGAAGTAGAGAAAATAGAGAATAGAGGGAGAAAAGTAGAGTTTGCATTATCATTTGAATGCATATTACAAGTGTAGGATCATTTACTTATACTACTTCCTAATCACAAGAGGTGGTTACAGTATTGAGGTATCTAACTAAAATATCTAACATAAAGCTCTAACCCACCTAACTAACTAACTCACACTCTTTTTAAGATGACCACTACAAGTACTTAGGCTTCTTACACAATCCAATACATTCTAACTATCTTAGCTAATACAAATAAGTTGAGTACATATAGTATTCATGACATTACATCCCCCTTTAGAGATTCTTGTCCTCAAGAATCTTGTTAAAGAGTAGGAGCCTGAATCTTGCCAATGCCCACTTGATTGCAGACCCATCTCTATCTTTCTCTTCAAGGCCTTACAACCTGCTGCAGCACGTTCTGAACAGTAGGTCACAACATCTTGTTCCAAGCTTTGCATCCATTTCTTAGAAGCAGCCTTGCATCCATTTCTCAACAGCAGCTTACAATCTATACCATAATGATAGTTGGTTGCTTCACCCTATCCTTCTTCTAGCTATTGGTGCCTCAACTAGAAGGTTTCAGGTGGTCTCACCTGAGCTTGTGCCTTTGGAGGATGTCCCCAGCTTCTAATTGAACTCACATAAGCTTCCAACCCTTGCCTGAACTTTTTCTGCAATGACAGTTCCAAAACACATCACAACCAACTCAGATTTGTACTTCCCTTGGTTATTCTTATATGCCATCCATTGAACTTTCCTCTTCCTGCTTTTCATTATGGAGCTCAGTTTAACCTCAGTTATTCCATCCCTTTTGCTCAAAGGTTGAGGTTGCTCAACCAAGCTGTCAACTAGCTCATTTTTATTGTTGAGTTCCTTACTGCTGGACTTGGCATTTAACTCCAATTCCCTTTGATCAGGAGGCCTGTTGTTAGTGTTCTTGGATGAATAAACATCAGCTCCACTCATTTGACTCCGCACTTTGATCGGATCTAGCAAATCCTTCAGCTGAAATGTGTCTTTTGCTTGCATTGGATGAGTAACAGAATGTGCCTTGAATGTACATGTGTGGAATGCAGTAAAATCATCTTGATTTCTTACTGAATTTACATTTTTGTCGTGTGAACTCCACCTCTTCCATGCCAATTTGATCTGATCCAACCCCACTCCCAACTGAATTGGAGCATCTCCGTGCACTAGAACAAGATCAGAATACTTCTTGGTTGAGTTTACTTGCACTGTTGCAGCATCAGCTTTGCTTCTCACTGAATTTGTATCATTGCGAATTGAAGTCCTCCTCTTTCTTGCTAATTTCATTGTCCTCTTAATCCATGAGAAGGCCTCAAGTCTATCTATTGACAACATCATTACCTTAGGTTGCTTCAACTTCATATTCTTGAGCAAGAAAAGCTTGTCAAGAATCACCTTATTTGACTTGAGAAGTAGAAAATCTGGAGGTCTTCCATGATAGATCAAGATTGGCTTTTCCATTGCACTTAATCTCTTACTTGAGAAGCATTTCTTGTGATGTAAGTAAATGACCAAACTAATCTCCAACCCTTGTTGCAACTTGAGCTTTAATTGCAGCTTCCTTATGCTCAAAACCTTAATAGCCACATGTAATTTCTCTGCTGTAATTTTTAGTGGCTTAAATCCTTGTCCAATAGCTTGCATTGGTTCCATTGAATCCTGAGTTGAAGCAAAGCTTTCTGTAATGAACTTCCCAACATCTATGAAATCCAATTTATGATGACTCCTACTGCATTGCTTGACGTTAACTTTCTGTTCTCCAAGAACTATTGCTGCAGCCTTTAGATTAACATCAGGAACTTGAACTTGCAGCTTCTTATCTGGCCTAAGTTGAAGTTCTGCATCATTTTTATGTCTTGGTGCTGCATTTTCTTTGTGAGCATCCAATTGTTTTACTGCAATATCAACTTGATCTCTGCTAATGTGCTCCTTATGTTGTAGATCTTGCATACTTGAAGGCTCATTTGAAGGATTTCTTTTTGTTTCTCCAATTTTCATCCTAGGATTGAAGAATTGAACATCTAACAAGCAACAATTGTCATAGATGTTTCTTCCATGTCGGTTAATAATTGCCGAGGCAGCTTGGTTTATTGAAGAATATGTCACATAGGCTTCAATCTCTTGGTTAGTTATTGAGTTGATTTTCATTTCTTCAATATGACCATAGGGATTAAAGACTTGGTGGAGGATATTTTTGGTGATAGGATAAAGGGCATTCGAGATTCTTACCAAGAGTGTAGTTGTGGCTCCCATTTTGTCTTGATGTAAGGCTTTAAGTCCCAAGAACCAAGAGTGAAAGTGTACTGCAGCAGCAACCAATCTTGAACAGCAACCAAATTCCTTACAAGCATGTAAGTATACTGTAGCAAGTTCTGAACATTTAGCCCAATTCTTGATCTGTCGAGCAAGATGTAACCCTACGGATGCTCTCTGGTGAGCAAAAATTGTAGCAAAATTTAATGCAGCAATTACAATTGCTTTATGCAAAACTAATGACCATTGATCAATTTGATCAACAACTATATCACTGTAGCTTGATCCAACGCTTGATTGAATGCAAGTTTCCACAAGGCTCAAGATCGAGCTCTGATACCAATTGTCATGACCCGAGGTGGATCTTGGATCATGACTTAGAGAATTAGAAAGAAATAGAGTTTGGGGTGAGGAAGAATTGAGAAAGAGATGAGAATTAGAGAGAATAGAGGGAGAAGTCGAGAAAATAGAGAATAGAGGGAGAAAAGTAGAGTTTGCATTATCATTTGAATGCATATTACAAGTATAGGACCATGTACTTATACTACTTCTTAATAACAAGAGGTGGTTAAAATATTGAGGTGTCTAACTAAAATATCTAACACAAAGCTCTAACCCACCTAACTAACTCACACTCTTTTCAAGGTGACAACTACAAGTACTTAGGCTTCTTACACAATCTAATACATTCTAACTATCTTAGAATAAATTATCAAATTGGCACACTTTCGAAAAAAATTTACCAAAATGGCACAGTTTCAAAAATATTTACCAAATTGGCACACTTTACTGTAACAGTATCAACGTACGCCGTTTAAAATGGCGTATGTTGATAAAATTTTTTTTTTTTTTCAAATGGGGAGTCCCCCAATCCAATTTTTTTTTTTTTTTTGTTAATTTTAATATTATTAATATTTTTGTTTTTTTAGATGAGTTAAATAAGGGTATTTAAAATTAATATTTAAGTACTCAAAATTTTTTTATGTACTCTTACTTTTTTATAATATGTGTTGACACACATTTAACATACTCAAATTCAGCACCAATATAAGAGTACCTAAAAGAATTTTGAGTACTTAGGTAGTGATTTTAAATACTTTGGTGGTAAATTTGAGTACGTTAAATATGTGCCGACACACACTATAAAGATATACGAATACCTAAAAGAATTTTAAGTATTTAGGTAGTGATTTTAAGTACATTGGTGGTGAATTTGAGTACGTAAAATGTGTGTCAACACACATAATTTATATGTCGACACACACTATAAAGAAAATAAGAGTAACAAAAAAAAAAAAAACTTGAGTAGTTAGGTAGTGATTTTGAGTATTTGTGGTAATTTTGAGTACATTAAGTGTGTGTCGACACACATAATTTATGTGTCGACACACACCATAAAGAAGTAAGAGTACCTAAAAGAATTTTGAGTGCTTAAGTAGTAATTTTGAGTACGTTAAGTGTGTGTCGACATACATAATTTAGGTGTTGACACACATTATAAAGAAGTAAGAGTACCTAAAAAATTTTGAGTACCCATATCTAACCCATTTTCCAAAATAAAAAATATTAATAATATTAAAATTAAAAAAAAAAAAAGACTGGTGGGGGGACGCCGTTTCAAATGGTGTCCCCCCATTGGAAAAAAAAAAAATTTTTATCAACGTACGTCGTTTAAAACGGCGTACGTTGATACTGCTACAATACAGTGTGCCAATTTGGTAAATATTTTTAAAACTGTGCCATTTTGATAAATTTTTTTTGAAAGTGTGCCAGTTTGGTAAAAAATTCACTATCTTAGCTAATACTATAGAGTTGAGTACATATAGTATTCATGATAGAAGCCACCGCCAATGTGGGGTTCCGATTGACTTTAGCTGACGAAGTGATAGGGCTAATGGTGGCATAGGATGACAGGTTAGAGTCGATGTGGCCAAAGTCGACGGCGTCGCTAATGGTCGTTGACTTGATAGGGCTAATGGTGGCATAGGGTTTGCTTGAAAATGATAGGAGTAGAAATAGCAAATGACATAATTGCCATTAAAAACTCAACATATTACCCCCAACTTCCACTTGACTTCATCTACACAGACCATACATTTCACTTTATGTGCTCAAATTTAGCTTGGATCAACTTTCTATCCTAAAAATATCATATTAGATTTATTTTGTTGTAAAATTATAGAGACGTTATACTCTATAGGAAGAGAATAAAAAGATAAACCCAAATAAGCTTGAAGAAGAATAGTACGAATTTTGTATAAGAACTAGAGAATCGAAAAATAATTCTCTTAATATTTTATTATATAATTTAACTCTCAAAATTCTCACTGGAATTCTCAATCTTACTTCCTTCCCTTTTTCTTGTTGCTTTCTCGTGGCTTTCCTTCTATATATATAGTGGGATTTACATATGCTTACTCGTCTCACTTTGCTTTACACAATGACAACAAAGCATTGTGTGTTGTCTTGCATGCAAAATACACACGTATACGAATATTATATGTATGTGTATCTATAGGTGTATGTAAAGGTCTTTTACTTTATTTCTAATTTTCTAGGATATTTAATAATGTCTAAACTCGAACCTATAAATAGTACCCAAAAAATATCCAATATTTACAACACTCCCCCTTTAGACATTTTTATTATAACGCCTTGTTAAAAACCTTGCTAGGAAAACTCAATGGAAAAAACCATAGCGAAGGAAAAAAGAGTACAGCCCGTATTTAACTCCCCCTCATATGAATATATTAGTAAAGGGCGTTCCTGATTTGACGCATACCAATCTTATGAACTAGTTTCTCAAATGTTGTTGTTGGTAATGCTTTTGTGAACAAAGCTGCCAGGTTCTCACTTAAGCGAACTTGTTGAACATCAATTTCACTCATCTTCTGAAGCTTATGTGTTAAGAAGAACTTTGGTGAGATATGTTTAGTTCTGTCGCCTTTAATGTATCCACCTTTGATTTGAGTAATACATGTTGCATTATCTTCATACAATATCGTTGGACTCTCCCTGATCTTTAGAAGACCGCATTCCTCTCGAACATGTTGAATAAGAGATCTCAACCATAAGCATTCTCTACTGGCTTCATGAAGTGCAAGCATTTCAGCATGATTTGAAGAAGTTGCTGCTATTGTTTGTTTTGTGGATCGCCAATATATAGCAGTGTCACTATAAGTGAATAAATATCCTGTTTGTGAGTGTCCTTTATGTGGATTAGACAAATATCCTGCATCTGCATATCCAACCATTCTCGGACTTGGTTGTCTCGGATAGAATAAACTCATATCAGATGTACCACGGAGATATCGAAAAATGTGTTTAATTTCGTTCTAATGTCTCCGGGTAGGCATTGAGTTATATCTTGCTAATAAATTAACCGAAAAGGCTATATCTGGCGTTGTATAGCTAGTAAGATACATCGGTGCACTTATTGCACTTAAATGTGGCACTTCAGGGCCAAGAATTTCTTTGTCATCCCCTCAAGGTTGAAAATGGTCCTTATTTACATCAAGGGACGGACGACCAATGGGGTGCTCAATGGATGTGCCTTGTCCATATAAAAACGTTTAAGCATTTTTTTAGTATAAGCAGATTCACGGACTAAAATTCCATCATTTAAGTGCTCTATTTGCAAGCCAAGACAATATTTCGTCTTTCTGAGATCTTTCATTTCAAACTCTTTATTTAGATATGCAATAGCTTGTTTAATAGCTTCAGGCATTCCTATGATGTTTAAGTCATCAACATAGACAGCAATTATAGCAAATCCAAAATTCGATTTCTTAACAAAAACTTATGGGCTAACGGGATTGTTCACATATTCTTCTTCCGGAAGGTACTTACTTACCACATTTGCCCTAATTTTTTCAATCCATACAATAATCTTTGCAATTTGATGGAACACAACTCTCGAGATTTTGAGCTATATGCTTCTGTCATTTGCAGTCCTTCAGGGACTTTCACATAGATATCATTATCAAGTAATCCATACAGATAAGCCGTGACCACGTCCGTAAGATGCATATGGAGTCTTTCAGAGATTGCCAGACTTATTAAAAATTTGAATGTAATTGCGTCCATTACAGGTGAATATGTCTCTTCATAGTCAATTCCTAGCCTTTGTGAGAAGCCTTGAGCTACAAATCGTGCTTTATATCTTACGACTTTATTCTTTTCATTTCTTTTTCACACAAAAACCCACTTTTAGTCCATGGGTTTCGTATTTTCAGGTGTTTGGACTACATGTCCAAAAACTGCACGTTTCGCAAGTGAGTTTAACTCCTCCTGTATTGCTTCTTTCCATTTTGGCCATTCATTTCTTCTTTGACATTGTTGAAGAGATTTAGGTTTAAAATATTCACCTTCTGTGGTCAAACTAGCGTCCACATTGTATGCGAACACTTGATCGAGAATCGTTTCATTTCGATTCCACCGCATGCCAGTAATAGCATAGTTTATCGAGATTTCTTCATTCTCGACATTTTCATAATTTTCACAATTTTTAGCTATTTGATACCCTCAATGAGCCATTTCACCATTTGTTTTTTTTTTTTTGGATTTGCATTTGTACCACTTCAGGGTTTTCTCTTCAAGAGTTTTAATAAAGGAGCCAACTTGTTCATGTTGCTCTCTTTTCTTTCTTGGATTCTTATCTTTAGAACCAATATGTCTACCATGCTTCTGGCATGCAGTAGATGTATTTGCCAATGTCTTAGAAGACTGGTCATTCAAAATATCAATTCGAAAGGGAGCATTTATAGCTAGGACATGTGACTTGGTCACTCTTTTCGTATCAGTGATTACATCTGGTAATTAATTCGTAATATTTAACAAATGTATAATTTTTTTGGACTTCCATTTCACATTGATTCGTACGTGGATCAAAATGTGATATAGATGATGCATTCCACATAATTTCATGCTTTTCCAGCTTTAATTTTTCTCCCCCTAATTCTGGGAACATCGTTTTGTCAAATTTACAATCTGCAAAGTGTGCAGTAAAAATATCTCCAATTAATGGTTCAAGATATTTTATAATTGAAGGGGATTTAAACCAACATAAATTCTGGTCTCCTTTGGGGACCCATCTTTGTGCGCTGGGGTGGAGCAATTGGAACATACACCACGCAACCAAAAATTCATAAATGGGACATATCTGGTTCTTGACTAGACACAAGTTGCAAATGGGAGTATTTATGATTAAGCAGCTGGCCTAGCACGAATAAGTGCTGCATCATGCAATATAGCGTGTCTCCTTGCATAAGTAGGTAGCTTTGTTTTTATGAGTAATGGTCTAGCAATTAGCTATAGACGTTTAATCAGAGATTTTGCAAGACCATTTTGAGTATGCTGGTGAGCCACATGGTTCTCAACTGTAATCCTAATTGACATACAATAGTCATTAAAAGCTTGGGATGTAAATTCTCCTGCATTATCAAGACAGATCTTTTGGATTGCGTAATTCGAAAATTGAGCCCGTAGTCGAATTATTTGTGCAAGGAGTCTCGCAAATGCCACATTGCGAGTAGATAATAGGCAAACATGTGACCAACGTGTTGAGGCATCTTTTAACACCATAAAATATTGAAATGGTCCACATGATGAAATAATAGGCCCACGTATGTCTTCTTATATTCTTTCCATGAATGTAGGAGATTCAATCCCAATTTTAGTTGGGGATGGCCTAGTAATAATTTTACCTTGAGCACAGGCAGCACATGAAATCTTATCAGGAGATAGAATCTTCAGGTTCTTTAATAAGTTCCCATGAGAACTTTCAATAATCTTTCTCATCATAATTACACCTGGATGGCCTAAACGGTCATGCCACAGGGTGAACGTTTTGCAATCAGTTAACTTTTGGCTAACCACTGTGTTTGATTCAATCAGGTTTATGTAAGTATAATATAACCCAAAATAAAGTGCTCACAATTTTTTCACTATTTTCTTTCTTCCTAATGTAAGAGATGTAATATAGAGGTATTCTTTATCGCCCTATTTACAGGTTCAATGTGATAACCATTGTGACGAATATCTCGAAAACTGATCAAGTTTCTCTGTGATATACTGAAAAGTAGAGCATCGCTTATGTTTATTTTGTCCATTCGGGGAACATAACATGTGCTCTTCCGGAGCCTTCAACCAATTTTGAAACCCTCGGTATTGTATTCACATTAGCTTCAGCTAATCATTGATGAGAAAAATATATTTTGCTTTTGAGGATAGTGTGTGTCGTTGCACTATCTGCTAGACATAAATCTCTATCTTTGATCAAATCCATGTTTCTTCAAATATAAAATACATATGTATTAGTGGGAGTCTATTTAAAATTTCAAAAAATATAAAGAATAAAGTATTTCAAAATGACTCGAATATAATAATATTTATAGATTTTATTGATAAAGTATCAAAACATAAAATTGTGTTACACATTATATTTTTACATCAAAAGTAGGACAAACTTTAGTACAAAAAATATAACTGAAAATATAAAAACTTTAGTCCAGCATAACATTTCCATCGCCTATCAGACAATCAATTCTCCCACAAGCATCCTCAAAAAAATCAGAAATATCATGATACGTCACATCAAGTGGAGAATGATCTTCAGTGAAATTTGTTTTTGGGAGCTTTTCTTTTCCATTCAATGATGCTTTATATAGCTTCAAGAGATGGCCAGGCATACGACAGGTACGCGACCAGTGACCTTTTGTACCACAGTGGTAACAACTTGTTTCAGTGTCTTTTGACGAATTTTGCTTATAAAATTTCTCCCCTTTATTTTTCTCTTCGTTGTTGCCAGACCTCTTAAGTTTTGGTCCATTTTGATTACCTCGTCCACGACCATGACCGCATATACGACTACGGCCACGTCTGCGACCACGACCACGGTCTCAATTATATGTATCATTTTCATGGGATGTAGCATTCACTTCAGGGAATGTGTCATGATTTAAGGTGATCTTGAATCATAACCAAGAAGAAAGAGAGTTTAAAATGAGAAAGAATTGAGAAAGAGATGAGGAATAGAGAGAATAGAGAGAGAGAGAATTGGGAGAAAGAAGATATTTGTCTATTTTCATGAATGAATATTACAAAGTAAGAACATCTACTTATACTTCTAACAAGGATGGCCAAAGCTAATCAAAATATCTAGCAACAACTAAAGATATATCTAGATTCCTAACTAACTAACCAACCAACATTTCCACCAAAAATATCTAACAAGTGCTTTCCTAGACTTCCCTAATACATGGCTACCAACTAAAATACAATACTATCTAATACAATTGAATGAACTACTTGATTACTACATGAATATTACTACTTTATCCAACAATTTACAATCATGACAATACTCCCCCCTTAAAGATTCTTGCCTCAAGAATCTAAGTCGAGAGGTTGTAGCTTCAAGACCCTTATTGGAGCTGAACTTGCAGCTTGAAAATGCTTATGGGTTGGTATTACAGCTTCAAAAAAAAACCCTTATCCAATCTGCAAACAACTTGTATTATCTTGAATCAACCATGAGATCTCCACACCCTTAGCCGCTTGAAGATCATGTGCTCCTATTTTAGTATCTCATTTACTCCAGCAGTAGTGGTTGAAAAGAGCTTGCAAATAATATGAAGTCTCTTAGTGCCTGGGATAACCACTTGATTCCATTTCATTACATACTTCTTATCTGAATCAGCCCGATGTTCCACTGAATTAGCAGTAGTAAAGACACCATTCAATCCTTTCCAACCGTACTCGAATGTCCTAGGAGTCCAAGCTTGGAATTGAAGTCCTTCTAATGCTCCAAACGCAATTTTGATTGTCTTAATCTTGTGTTCTTGAGTAAAGCATTGCCACGCAATGACTCTTTCATCTATTATAGGGAGTAAAACACCAAGAGGTCTACCTCTGTCATGCCAAATCAGCCATGCTTTAACTCGATTAACCTTGTCAATGACCCTCCTATTGTGGCTGCTGCAAACTATAGACTTGTGGTGTTTGTCAGATAACCCAGGTTCAAGAGGCCTTCCTTTATCATTCACAGCTGAATTAACCCCAGCTCTCCATCATTTAGCTTGCAATTTGATATGATTTTGCAAGCTCCCCAGCTGAATTAGATTTGCTGCAAAAGAAAATTCCTTAGTTGAATGTTGCTTAGCCGAGTTTGCTTTTGAATTCAATTATTGAACTTGCATTAGCTTCAACTCATCCAACTCAAGCTAAATTCTTCCATTATCGATTTGTTTCATTATTGTAAACTCAATTCTAGATACCTCCTATTTCTTGCACTTGTTCCTTACTTTAATTGGAGTCTTTGATTCCTCTCCCTTGATTTTAGGCATGTCTTCATTCTCAGTCCTTTCCTCATGATGTACATTACCATCTTCCAACTCTAAAGGCCCAGTTGGAGAAGGATTTTCCTTTGTTTCTCCAATTTTATTACAAGGATTAAAAAATTGGACATCTAATCTACAACAATTGTCATAGATACGCCTTCCTTGAAGCTGAAATAATGCTGATGTAGCATATTTCTTTGAAGAAAAGGTCACTTGTGCTTCAACCTCCAGGACGGATATTGAATTGATTTCAATTCTTTCAATGTAACCATAGGGATAAAAGACTAGGTAGAAGATATTTTTGGTGATAGGATAGAAGACATTCACAACTTTTACCAATAGAGTAGCATAGTTGGGGACTTGGACAAATTGAGCATTCATTTTGAGCAATGAGATTCTGCAGCAAGATCAATTCTGCTATATCACAAATCCTTTGAGGTGTTCTATTGTACTTCAGCAATTTAGATCTAGGATTCGATGCACGGAGCTTGATTAATTCCAAACTGAGCAACAACCTGAATCAAGTCAAGCTTGATCTAATACTTATACAATCATGTTGAATCAAATTAATTGAAGCAACAATTAAGCTAGACTTGTTATCAAACAAAATGACCATATGTTTGGATCAAGGATTTCAAATACTGAAATCTTGATTAGATTCAATCCGATCAGCAAGTTTTGATACCAGTTAAGCAAGATGCAATGTGAACACAATCTAGTTGAATCCAATTCAACTCAATCAGAAGCACAAACCTGGGTCTGATACCATTTATAATGATTCAGGGTAATCTTGAATCATAACCAAGAAGAAAGAGAGTTTAAAATGAGAAAGAATTGAGAAAGAGATGAGGAATAGAGAGAGAGCATTGGGAGAAAGAAGATATTTATCTATTTTCATGAATGAATATTACAAAGTAAGAACATCTACTTACACTTCTAACAAGGATGGCCAAAGCTAATCAAAATATGTAGTAACAACTAAAGAAATACCTAGATTCCTAACTACCTAACTAACCAACATTTCCACCAAAAATATCTAACAAGTGCTTTACTAGACTTCCCTAATACATGGCTACCAACTAAAAGACAATACCATCTCATACAATTGAATGAACTACTTGATTACTACTTGAATATTACTACTTTATCCAACATTTCACAATCATGATAGAATGGCTCTGACCCAGTTGGTCGTGACTGACAATTTTTTATTAATAATTTATTATTTTGTTCAGTAACAAGAAGACATTGAATTAACTCTGAGTATTTTTTGAAATTTCTTTCTCGATATTGCTGCTGCAGAAGCATGTTCGAGACATGAAAGTCGAAAATATTTTTTCCAACATATCCTCCTTAGTAATATTTTCACCACATAATTGTAGTTGGGAGGTAATACTAAACATTACAGAGTTATTCTCGCTGAGAGTTTTAAAATCCTGCAGCCGCAGGTGAATCCATTCATAGTGATCTCTAGGGAGGATCACATATTTCTGGTGATCAAACCTCTCATTTAATTTAAACCAAAGGAAAAGCGAGTCCTTTATAATAAGATATGAGGCCTAAAAAATATCATTAGTTTTGCGCGATCCTACAGGGATGCACTACTATCCTTTTTAATTGTATCTCCGAGATTCATAGCATTAAGGTGAATCTCAGTATCAAGGCTCCAGGGCAAATAATTCATTCCATTTATATCAAGAGCAATAAACTCAAGCTTAATCAGATTAGTCATTAGAAATTGAAAAGGTTAGAAAATAAAAACTTTACCTCAAACTTATGATAATCCTTGACTGGCTAGAGACTCGTACTAATAATGTGTTATAAAACTATAGAGATATTATACTCTATAGGAAGAGAATAAAAAGATAAACCCAAATAAACTTGAAGAAGAATAGCAAGTATTTTGTATAAGAACTAGAAAACTGAAAAATAATTCTCTCAATATTTTATTATATAATGTAACTCTCAAAATTCTTACTGCAATTCTCAATCTTATTTTCTTCTTCTTTTCCTGTTGCTTTCTCATGGCTTTCCTTCAATATATATATAGGGATTTACATATGCTTACTCATCACTTTGCTTTACACAATGACAACAAAGCATTGTGTGTTGCCTTGCATGCAAAATACACACATACGAATATTATATATATATATATGTGTATGTATAGGTATATGTAAAAGGTCTTTTACTTTATTTCTAATTTTCTAGGATATTTAATAATATCTAAACTTGAACCTAGAAATTGTACCCAAAAAATATCCAATATTTACAATATATTTCAATTTTTTTGGACTTATTTCTTTTTCTGTAGACTTCTATTAGTACATATAATATATGACCTAGGAGGAGTATTGATTCGACTTTCACCCTTACGGGCAAGAGTTTTAGAGGGAGATATGTTACAGGAAAAATAAATAAATCACATGTTAGATATGTGATTAAATAGTATTTTAGTAGATAGCTTTATTTTAATGATAATGTAGGTAATTTTTCCTTTATTATGTAATAAGCATAATATGTTAGGTTTTAGTAAAAAATTTTATTAAAAAACAATTCTTTTAATTATGAATTAAATATCATTATTTATCCATCTATTTTCATATTCTCCGTGGAGTTTTAAAATATTGGCTTAATGCTATTCAATCTCAACAGCTCACGCATGCAAAACGTATATGTTAATTTCTTTTATGAGAGGTTTTGAAATTACTCATGCAATTTACTACATAAATTTGAAATTGAATTTCCTTGTGATGGATGGGAATGCTTGAAGCCTGTTAATAGAGGCAAGCCCTTGCCTTTGGGACACACAACAATTCTAATCTCATCTTCTGATTTTCATATCTCTCCCATTTCTAATATAAATTGGCTAAGGGTGTGTGTGGTATTATAGTTTGACCTCTTGGATCAATGCAGGATCTGAGAGTTATCCTGAGGATGGCACATTGTATACTTAAACCAACAGGTTCAACTCGTAAGAGCATGGAAATCGTCTTAAAAAGAGCGTGATTCGCGCCTTGTTTGGTTCTACTTTACTACTTTTATTCATTTATTCTTAATTTTTTTCTTTATTTCCATGCAGTTGAGGTATTATTATTTTATGAATTTTATATATTTTAATTGGTTTTTACTCTAACAATTTAAGATGGTTCTCATGGACACAACCATTGCTAATACTACTATTGCCACACCTACCTCCATCGATCCCAACAAGCCCTTTTATTTCTCGGGAGATCATTTCAAGAGATGGGCTAAAAAAATTCCTATTTTATTTAAAACTTATGAACATAGTGTGGATTCTAAATGATAGCGATCCTGATGGAAAAAAAGCGACAGCATGACCGATTATGAGAAAAAAAAAAAAAAAAGCATGTTATTTCGGTGGAAAAATGGCAACTTGATGAAAAGGATTGCAAAAACTATATACTTAATTGCCTTTTTGATGATCTATATGATTTTTACTCTAACAAATATGAAAGTGCAAAAGAAATTTGGTTAGCCCTATATGAGAAATATGATACAGAACAAGGTGGGGCAAAGAAGTACGTGTGTAGCAAGTTCTTCTGATTTCATATGGTGGAGGACAAATCTGATCAAATACAAACGCGAGAACTTCTCAATCTTGTCAACAAAACTAAAACTGAAGGTGTCAAAGTAGGTGAACAAATGCAAGTGGCTGCAATCATTGATAAACTACCAAAGTTGTGGAAGGAGTTCCAAAAACGGCTTCGTTACAAGCAAAAGGAGCTAATAACCGAGAGCCTGTTGGTACGACTCCAATGTGAGAGGAAGCAACGAAACAAGACAACAACGGAGTCACTAACAGAGATCGTAGTAAGGTAAACTTCATCTCTACTAATAAAACAATCATAACTGTCATGACAATAAAGCCAATGTCTATCCTAAGCCTAAAGGGAATATCAAGAAATATAATGGGCTACGTAAGTATGGTTCTAGAATAGTCTCAAGTTCGGTCAAAAACCTATAAATCAAGGTAATTCGTTAAATGGTTAAGGAAATCACGATAAGATTACTAAAGATGCCTATTTTCTTTGTATAAAAATGGGTCATGTTGCTAAAGATTGTCACTTTGAAAAAAAAGTAGATCCTCTTCTCAAGACAATGTGAATGAGGAGCCACTTGTGGCAATGATAACAGAAATAAATCTATTGGAAAACTATGATGTTTGATGGGTCGATACAGGTGCTTCTGGACATGTGTGTCATGACCAAAATTTATTTAAGTCCCATTCCCCCATGGAGGCTGAGAAAAAGGTCTTACTTGGTGATTCTTACACAACTAAAGTACTGGCCATTAATGATATTGAAGTTAAATTTACTTCCTGTGGCATTTTGACCCTTAAGAATGTGTTACATACTCCGAAAATTCGTAGAAACTTGACGCCTGGGTATTTGCTTAACAAAGCAGGTTTTAAACAGACTACTGAATTAAACCATTATGTGATCACAAAAAATAATGTCTGTATCAGCAATGGTTATGCTTGCGATGGTATGTTTAAGCTGAATGTCGAAATGAAAAAAAATAACTCTGTTTTGGTTTATTCACTTCGTGCACGAATACTTGGCATGCTCGTCTTTGTCATGTTAATACTAGGTATATGAATGCTATGTCTTCCCTTGGTTTAATTTCCAAATTAAGTAAAAATTTTGAAAATTGTGAAAATTGTAGTTTGATCAAGATTACTAAAAGTCCCCATAAAATAGTCAATAGGAATACTGAACTATTAGAAATTATTCACTTAGATATTTGTGAATTTGAAGGTATTTTAATTTAGCATGGAAAAACATATTTTATAACATTTATTGATGTTTTTTTTCTAAAAATTCCTATATTCATTTGATGAAAAATGAAAGTGAGGCATTTGAAAAACTCACTACATTTGTAAATGAAATAGAAAATCGTTTAATAAAAGGATTAAAAGGTTTAGAACCGATAAAGGAAAAGAGTTTGAGACTTTAGGCTTAATCAATTTTATTCATTAATTGTAGATGAAATCACTCCCCCTTACTCACCGGCCTACAATGGAGTAGCTGAATGTAGAAATAGAACGTTAATCGCCTTAACTAATGCCATGATGGTTAGTGCAAGGGCACCTAAAAATTTATGGGGCGAAGCTATACTCACCGCCAATTATGTTTTTAATAGATTAACTCATAAAATATGGAAAGGTAGAAGGCCTAACTTGAGTTACTTGAGAGTTTGGGGTTGTTTAGCCTTTGTTAGGAAGACGGAGCCAAAAATTCCCAAGTTAGGAGAAAGAGCAATTAGGTGTTTCTTTATAGGGTATGCCCTTACAAGTAAGGCATACAGATTTTTAAACCTAGAAGATAATATCATTATAGAGCCAATAGATGATATATTTCACGCAGATAAATTTCCTTTCAAAACTAAAAATAGTGGGGGTTCCCAAAAAAAACTTAGAAATTGATAGTGAACCTTATGATTCTCTTCCAACTAATAACTCAAGTTTAGAACTTAGAAGTAGTAAAAGGCCTAGAATTCAAAAAGATTTAGGTTGTGAATATTTGCTTTATAATGTACAAGAGCATCCTTTAATCATAGAGGATATTATTTGCCTAGTTGATGATAAACCTGGATATATACAAGAAGCTCTCTCCTCACCTGACTCTAAATTTTGGAAAGAAGCAATCAATGATGAAATGGACTCTTTACGTGCTAATAAAATATGAAAATTAGTATATCTACCTAAAGGATGTAAGACCATAGGGGGTAAATGGGTCCTAAGAAGAAAGCGTAGATCTAATGGTTCAATAGATAAATTTAAAGTTAGGTTGGTCGCAAAAGGGTTTACACAAAAGGAAGATATTAACTATTGTGATACCGATTCTTTGGTAGCTAAGGTCCCGTCAATACGAGTTTTGATAGCTATAGATGCTGTTTTAGACCTAGAAATACATAAAATGGATGTAAAAACAACATTTCTTAATGGAGACCTAATTGAAGAAATTTTTATGGACTAACCCGATGGCTTTGTTGAGCTAGGAAATGAACACAAAGTATGTAAATTAATAAAATCCCGATACGGGCTTAAGCAAGCCCCCTAAATAGTGGCATGAAAAATTTGATCAATGTCTTCAAGAGAATGGTTTCAAAATTAATGAAAGCAATAAGTGTATATACATTAAGTCTATTGGTGTATCTCATGCGATGATTAGCTTGTACATAGATGACTTGCTTATATTTGGTTCTAACTTAGAAGTTGTGAACTCTGCTAAGACTATGCTGAAAAATAACCTTGACAGGAAAGATATGGGTATGGCTAATGTTATGCTTGGCATGGAATTAAGTAAATTCAATGGTGGAATATTACTTGATCAATCTCACAATGTTGAAAAGATATTGAGAAAATTCAAATACTTTGATTGCCTGCCTGCTAGTACACCGCTTGATTCAAATGTTCTCCTGGTCCCTACTGAAAGGACAGAAGACATTATTAATCAAAGTGAGTACGCTAAAATTATTGGTAGACTTAGATATCATATATGTTGCTGATACTTCACACCCTGATATAGCTTATGCGGTTGGTGTGTTTGGTAGATTTACAAAAAGACCCTCGTTCCATCATTGGACAACCATTAACTACTTAATGAGATATTTAAAAAAGACAATAAATTATGCATTGCATTACAATAGATTTCTGGCTGTACTAGAAGGGTTTAGTGATGTAGATTAGAACTCTCATACTAGAGATGTAGTGTCTACAAGTGGATATGTATTTATTTTAGGTGGTGGTGCGATAGCTTGGAAATCCAAAAAACAAATTGTCATAGCAAAGTCCATTATGGAAGCAGAGCTTATCACTCTATCTACAGCCTATGATGAGGCAAACTGGTTGAGGAACTTAATATATGATATCCTTATGTGGGAGAAATCGGTAGCACCGATAGTAGTACATTGTGATAGCACCACTGCAATTGAAAGAGTGCATAATAAATATTATAATGGTAAATTCAGATCTGTGAGAAGAAAACATAGCATAGTAAGAGAACATCTTAATAATGGTGCCATTAACATTGTTCATGAGATATCTCATGATAATATTGCTAATCCATAAACAAAAGCTCTAACTAGAGATAAAATCTGGATGACATTGAGTGGGATAGGGCTGAAGCCCAAAGATGAATAATCACCCACAAGGATACTTTGAAAAGGGACAAACGAATACTGGAATGGTTTGGCTAGCATGTTTTGAACATGAATGAAATAGATAGTTCATCCCTATGGTGTCACGTATGCTTACTTGTGGGGTAATTGAGGTTGAGCTAGTCAAGCTCTTAATGTGGTCCTTAGCCCACAAGGGTGGGGTGTGTGGCCACAAGCACATCCTTAATGGACCAACCTATATGAGTGTAGAAGTAAAAGCTGCTTCAATGAGACCATGGGTTGGCCCTCTAAAGTACTCATGAAATCCAGGAGTTACACAAGGCCATAATGTGCAGGCTTCCAAAACTAATGTATGTTGGAATTGATGTCCTAAAAACCTAATTAGTTAGTTTAATTATTAAATAAATAAAATTATTTTATTTATTTATTGTTTGGTTATGTTTTACGAGTCAAACATGTATGTGATTGTTTTTTAAAACGTTCCATAAAATGGACATAGTGCAAGATGACATGTTAGATTTGGTTTAAGTGGTTAATGAGATTGAAAGATGGATAGACTTTGATCAAACTAGTGATATATTGTCAAAGCATATTCATAGTTAGTGATAAGTTTGGACAACTTGTCTGATAAGACTATAGTATGATACTTTTGATGACTTATCTAGGTCATGTGGATAGGGATCCAAGAGTATTATGTCGGTGTTGTCCATAAGATTGGAACACTGAGCAAGACCACTTAAATTATTTGTTCGTTGCTTTGATATGATAAGAAGATTTGTCAAGTGCATTGACTTGAATCATATGTGCGTTGGGTAACGGCGTTACGTGTAGCAGAAATAGTTGTTTTATGTGGAATCTATCTCTAACGAGATAAAAGGGTCCCCTTAGTTGATTTGCAAGCACATGAACATATTCTAGAATCTTTGGCCAAAGTATTTCATATGTTTGACATTCAAAATTAATACATAAATTGTTTTTATATTATTGAATTGTTCACGAAGGATGAGTTGAGATCTACGACGAAATATGTGAGAAAAGTAACGATAGTAGTTAAAGTTATTTTTGCTCATGGATGTCTAATAGAGGGGCTGATTGTTGTAATAAAAGTTATTTGGGAAATTCTTGAGTGAATATATTTTATTCTAGAGTGCAATAAAACTTAGGGTCATTTATGCTAAAGGTCCATGTACTTTGCCCATTGTGTCATTTTAGTTCTTTTAATTGTGTCAATTTAGTCCCTGTAGAATTCAAAATGTGTTAATTTGGTCCTTAGAGAAAATTTTATGTTAAGTTTTTAATAAAATTTTTAATCGTTCAGTCATAATTAAATTGAATAAACGGGTGAATTTATAATAAGTTGCTTGAGTCTAACATAATTTTACTGTTCAAAATTATGATATTAACTTAACTTAAATTTGATTAAAGGACTAAATTGACACATTTTGAATTGTTCAGGGACTAAATTGGCACAATTAAAAGTACAAGGACCAAATTAACATAATGGGCAAAGTATAGAGACCTTTTGGCTAAATAACCCTAAAACTTATTTAGTAAAAATAAGTTTTACTAAATGGTAATCAATTATGATCATGAGATGATTATTGGATTTGACCCATTTGGAGCTAGAGTGGAATTGTCCCCGAGGTTCTTTCGCAAGTCATAATTTAAGCATTATTTGAAAATATTTAAAAAATGAGCTAATGAGATAAATTATTTATTTATGAGATAGATAAATTTTTATGCCAAAAAAATATTCATGAAATAAATATATAATATAACAAATTACATCGTGTTTAAAAAAAAAAAGGGAAAGCAAGCATGAGCGAGATCAGCATATAAGGGGTGGACGAGTACCGTAGTTCAAAATGACATATCGGGTTTGGTTTAAGTGGTCAATGAGATTGAACCACAGATAGACTTTGATCATGTTCATAGTCGGTAATAAGTTTGGACGACTTGTCTGATAAGACTATTATATGATATTTTTGATGACTTCTCTAGATCATGTGGATAGGGATTCGAGAGTATTATGTTGGTGTTGTCCATAAGATTGGAACATTGAGCAGGACCACTTGAATTATTTGTTTCTTAACTGCTATTGAAAATAATTAATTCCGTAAGACAATAGCTCTAAATCCAAAAAACCGTCTGAATTTGTGCATGGATTGTTCGTGTCTTTCATGTGCGAAAAGGATTAGTCAAAGTGCGTTGGCTTGAATCTTACTGCGTTGGATAACAACATAAAATGTAGCGGGAACGATCGTTTTACATGGAATCTATAGTTTTTAACTATAAAAAAATGTCTCCTTAGTTGATTCGCAAGCATACAAACAGATTCTAGAATCTTTGGCAAAAATATTCCATATGTTTAACATTCAGAATTAATACAGAAATTGTTTCTATATTATTGAATTGTCCGAAAAGAGTGAGTCGAGAACGAAAGATGTGAGAAAAGTATCTATAATAGTTAAAGTTACTTTTGTTCATATATTTCTAATAGAGGGGATTGATTGTCGTAATAAAAGTTAATTGAAAAATTCTTAAGCCAATATATTTAATTGCAGAATACAATAAAACTTATTTAGTAAAATTAAGTCTTACTAAATGAGTTATTATCATGAGTGATAATTAAATTTGACCCATTTTGAGTGAGAGTTAGCGTCTCTGAGGCTCATTCGTAAGCCTTAACTTAAGCATTATTTAAAAATATTTTAAAAAAATGAACTAAAGGCATAAATTATTTATTTATGATATAAATAAATTTTTATACTAAACAAATATTTATGAGTTGAATATATGATATAATAAATAACATCATGTTTAAAAAAAAAAAAAAAAAAAAAAAAAAAAAAAAAAAGGCAGCATGCACGGGATCAGCATATAAGGGGCGGGCGTGTGCCATGCATGCGCCCAGCCCTGTGTTATGCATCTGCTGTTGCTGACATTAGTGACAGGGGTTTATATGCAAGTATGATGTGTATTCGTATGCTGATTATTTATTATTACATTTTTTTTCTTTTTTTTTATAAATAGCATGACTTTGCCATGAGTTATTATGATGTAAGTTTAGTGTTTTAGAATCTGGTTGTCTCTCTAAAGGAAAAACCTTATAATTGTTATTTTCTAAATTATTGTTTAATATAAATTTTTTGAATAATTATTTTTTGAAAAGATTGAAGGAAAAATTTTGTTCTGAAATTTTTTTTAAGTTCAAGATTTTTGGGAGCCCACACTCCAAGTGCTAGAAGAGGTCATTGTGAAGAAGGCCTTAAGGTGTCGATAATTCTTCTTTGAATTTCAGATCTTCAACTTGGAGTTGGGACTCGTGCTTTAGGTATTTCTAATCAAGTATTTGATATTTAATTTTTTTTCTTTATTTCGTTATTCTACATAATATGTTTTATTTGACTTTTTTGTTTGTAATATTATAAATTTATTAGAGTAAGATCTTAATCTAATTGAATAGTCTAATTAGATAGGGGCTTTATGTTTAAAATTGAGAATTTTAAATTGGTATTTGATGTACCTTATATTTTACATATTTTATTCTTCATTCTTGTGACATATTCAACTTTTACATGTGTGTTTTGTTGTAATTTGGGTACGTTTTGGCTTTGAATGCAACGAAGCAAACAAAGGCTGAAAAGTGGAAAATTGAAGCGTAATCGAGGCATAATTGAAGGCTACTTTGAGAAACCCAACTACGTGTGCAAATAAATACCCATCAGGTCAACATTCAGCCAAAAAGAGTCTTTCCTTGGATGCGTGGATCGATTGACCATACATTTTGGCAATCGGTCAAGCTTAAAACGAGTAAAACGGTAAAAGAAGGGTATTTATGACCAAATATTTTGCTAATATACTTATGAAACCACTTGGGTCACGTAGATCTCTTCGAGAGCTTCAATTTGGTATATAATTTGGCCCATAACTCATTACGGATCAAAAGTTAAGCTCGTTTTAAGTTAACTACGCAAGCTGCTGGGGAGGGGCCGATCGATCGGTTTGACCGCCGATCGATCAGGGATGGCACGGGACCAACCCTAAAGCATGCCCCATGTATAAATATGGAGGGGGAGACCTAATTTCAAATCTTTTGCCACGCCTCCTTTCATCCTCTCCTTCCCGAAGCCGCTACGAGTTCCAAAGGGTTCTCAAACGCCGAAGCGCAGGTGGTCGAAGTATTGGGGAATTAAAGCAAGGATCAACGTTAACATCAATTGAGGGAGTCTTCAAATCCTTAGTTTTATCATTATTGTTTTCTTTGTTGGATTTCATGATGTTCAGAACTCCTATGGAGGAGTAGACTTTTAGTTTAGGGATGAAGGGCGGGTAGCCGCCCGTATCCCTAATTTATATTATACTTTTGACGATTGGTTTAGTTATGTTATATTCGCACCCCTGTGGGGAGTTCTTCATAATTGTTGGATATTTTTGTATATGTGCTTGTAGCCATGACTAGATCTCCAACCTTGCAGCGATTAATCTTGTGCTTGTAGCCTAGACCTGAACATAACAGGAATTCACGCGTGGTCAGGGTTAAGGTTGTACCCAACCCTGAACCCAATCTTTTATATAAGTTAATATTAAATTAGGAGTAACAAAGGAATTAAGTAGTGCTAATGAGATAACCTATGCTACATCTAGAGTGCTAAGATAGGTTATGCCTTTAGACTAGTTTATTACCCTAAGCCCTAATTTATATATTAACCCAGGCTTAGAGTTTGCAGCCTAAGTCCTTCAAAGCATCGTCCTAAGTAAAATATAATGACGGGATACGTGTTAAGCAACTCTAAATTCACTCCCTAAACTAACCTCAATTGAATTGACACATTTACTTTATATTTAATTTTATTAATTTAGTCAATAATTTATTCAAACAACAAAAACCTAAAAATTCAAACCACTTGTTAATCACTAAGTCTAACTTAACACAATTCCCTATGGATATGACTCGTATACCCGACAAAGCTACGACGTCTCGTACGCTTGCGAGTAGACGGTTTTAAAACACACATTTAAAACACATCAGTATTCCACCGCGTCTGCTCAAATTGATTTAGAAAAAAATTTTGAAATATATTTCCAGAAATATACACCCCAAAACTATTGTGTGGGTGATGCATTCTACTTGGCCCCCTAGTGGTTGAAGTTTCAAGAATTTTTTACCAAACTGTCACACTTTATTGTAGCAGTATCAACGTACGCCGTTTAAAACGGCGTACGTTGATAAAATTTTTTTTTTTTTTTCAAATGGGGGGACGCCATTTGAAACGGCGTCCCCCCATCCAATCCTTTTTTTTTTTTTTAAATTTTAATATTATTAATATTATTTATTTTTTTAGATGGGTTAAATAAGGGTACTCAAAATTTTTTTAGGTACTTTTACTTCTTTATAATGTGTGTCAACACATAAATTATGTATGTCGACACACACTTAATGTACTCAAAATTACTACTTAAGTACTCAAAATTCTTTTAGGTACTCTTACTTCTTTATGGTGTGTGTCGACACATAAATTATGTGTGTCGACACAAACTTAACGTACTCAAAATTACCACAAATACTCAAAATCACTACCCAATTGTTCAAGTTTTTTTTTGTTACTCTTATTTTCTTTATAGTGTGTGTCGACATATAAATTATGTGTGTTGACACACATTTCACTTACTTAAATTCACCACCAATATATTTAAAATCACTACCTAAATACTTAAAATTCTTTTAGGTATTCGTATATCTTTATGGTGTTTGTCGGCACATATTTAACGTACTCAAATTCACCACCAATGTACTTAAAATCACTACCTAAGTACTCAAAATTCTTTTAGGTATTCTTATATTGGTGCTGAATTTGAGTACGTTAAATGTGTGTCAACACATATTATAAAAAAGTAAGAGTACATAAAAGAATTTTGAGTACTTAAATATTAATTTTAAATACCCTTATTTAACCCATCTAAAAAATTAAATAATATTAATAATATTAAAATTAAAAAAAAAAAAAAAAAGATTGGATGAATGGCGTCCCCCCATTTGAAAAAAAAAATTTTTTTTATCAACGTACGCCTTTTTAAACGGCGTACGTTGATAATGCTACGGTAAAGTGTGCCAATTTGGTAAATATTTTTGAAACTGTGCTATTTTGGTAAATTTTTTTCGAAAGTGTGCCCATTTGGTAATTTATTCAAGTTTCAAAGGCCAGTCCACTCTAACCCACGTCAGAGAAACATTAACAAGGGTTTTAAAGGCAAAGCTACCTTTACGTTACATGATGGCTATATATAGACCAAATTTTTTTATTAAAAGTGGGGAATTGTAAGATTTTAATAAAAAAATTTATTAAAATTCATTCTTTTAATTATGAATTAAATATTATTACTTACCCATCTATTTTCATATTCTCAGTGGAGTTTTAAATTATTGGTTTAATGCTATTCAATCTCAACAACTAGTGCATGAAAAACGTATTTGCTAGTTGCTTTTATGAGGGGTTTTGAAATTACTCGCGCAATTCTCTACATAAAATTAGGTGGCCCGGCCCGGCTCTCCCTTCCTGGGCCCTTTTTTTTTTTTTTTTTTTAATAATATCACGAAAATTTAACACAAAAATAACACTAATGAGATTCGAAGCTCATACCTCTAACATATAAATCACACTATTACTATGTGAGTTATAATTTCTTTGTGATTTTATTGGGTAAAAAAATAATTTAACATATTTTATGAAAAATTTGATATAAAATTGACACTAGTGGGATTCGAACCCCAAACATCTAACATATAAAGCACACCATTATCATGTGACCTACAATTTTTTTATAATTTTATTAGGTAAAAAAATAATTTAACATATATAGAAAAGACATTGGTGGCTTTTGGCCCCCCAATGGGCCGGTCTTGGTCCCGGAGTCAACCTGGTCGAGTCGGGCCTGGCCCAAACGGGGTGGGGCGGGGCTATTTCTGAGTCAGGCCCGACATACTGGGCACCTCTATACATAAATTTGAAATTGAATTTCTTCGTGAGGGATGAGAATGCTTGAAACCTATAAATAGAGGGTAGCCCTTGCCTTTGGGACACACAACAATAATTATAATCTCAATTTTTTTTTTTTAATATTTCTTTCATTTCTAATATAATTTGGCTAAAGGTGTGTGTGGTATTGTAGTTTTGGCCTCTTGAATCAATGTAAGATCTAAGAGTTATTACTGAACATTGTATCCTGGGGACGGCGCGTTGTATACCTACTGTATTAGGTTCAAGTCGTAGGAGCGTGAAAACCATCTTAAAGAGAGCATGATCCGTGCCTTGCTCGGTTCTACTTTACAGTTTTTATTTATTTATTTATATTTTTTTCTTTGTTTTCATGCAATCGAGGTAATATGTTTTATGCATTTTACTATATTTTAATTGGTTTTATTCTAACATAATGCCTAGTGGTCGCCTTTCTCAATCTCTATAAATAGGGTATTAAAGTTGTAATGGAGGATATAAAATAAATGATCAATTGAATTCTCTCTCATCCTCTACTATTCTCTTCTCTCTCTTCCTAAACATTTCTCTCTTTCCCCCTTCAATTTCTACTAGCTTTGAAAAATATAATCTAGCTATTCTTCTTGATTTTAATTGTATCAAATGACAGCATTACGAATATGGGAAAGGGTGCTATATATTTGAATAAAAAATTATATATTTATTATTACTTATTTTATTTTATTTTTTAATAAAAATAAGGCACGCAACGCATGCATCAAATGCATACGTTGCATGCATTTAGCCAAATGTTAAATAGTATTAAAGGGCCTCTAACAGTCAAATGGCACAAAATTGATCAAAGATGTATTATTTCATGTTTTAATTTGTTAATATACGCTCTTAATGCAAATACATTAAAGAAATGCAATGATACTTTTTAAGCTCGAGAAATTGTCAAAAATTTCTGACCAAAAACAAAAAGAGAGAGAAAGAAATTGTCAAATTCTCTATAAAATGGGACATGGTGGTTGAGCATATGTGAGATGAAATATTTATCATTACTGTTAGTATTTTTATTTTGCCATTTGAGTAAGATTAGGCTAAGTGTGTAGAGTAGAGATTTGGCCTCTTAGACCAGTGCACGATTTGGGAGTGAGAGCTTATGCTGAGTGATAAGTCCCAATAAAACAGCGTTCGAACAAGTGACACGTGGCCACCAGGACGCAGGTGCATCTTGGACCAAGATGCTTCGGAACTCTACTTTCGACCAAGAAGTAATGAGTGCATCTCACCAACAGGACACATCTTGGAACCCAAGTAGAAGAAGGCTCCCAAGTAAAGGAAACGCGGCCATCAGGACGCAGGTGCATCTCACACCGAGATGCACCATCGGAGGGCAACTTCAAAACTCTAACTACAGCCGAGGAGAAATGGACGCATCAGGCCAACATGGAACATTTCGGCCCCCGGACAGCCTCATAATAACACCTCAACAAAGCACGCTCCTCAGCCCGCTCCCCCGAGGGCCCGACAGGGACCACTTCCCTATACCGTGATTTGGATAGACGACAGCGCGAAGCCGTTGGTCTGAGAACCAAGGCTATCTCGCCTGCCGTTCCATACCGGACAAAATACACCCTTTGATAAAGCATAGCTTTTTAACGAATTCTTAAGGGAAAAAACTCTATAAATAGGGCTCAAGACCCTAGAGAAAGCTAAGTTCACTCCTTTCCCTCCATTATATGTTGAAGGACCCCTAGAGTAGGAACACCCCCCATTTTTCTTTTTCTTTCACTTGTATCCCATCAAAAATCCTTGTAATCAAAATCGTTAATTAATAAAAATCTGAGGTCTGTGTTTGACCTTCCATTAAAAGAACTTATACCAAAATAGCTGGCGTCGTCTATGGGAAATGGGAAATTTTCTCCAAAATAACTCCGTAGAATCCCCCCCCCCCCCCCCTCGAGGTGGTCAGAGATGAATATGTCAATCACAGCCAGCTCCACGAGCTCCGCACACTAATCATACAACTCGCCGATTGTGACCACTTTAGAAAGACCTCTCCGCACCCCGCCAGGTCGAACCTCGACGTGGTGGTCAAATCCCTTGCTTCCATGGTGCATGGAAGTAAGTGAAGCCAGCAAGAGAAGGAGGGAGACAAGACGCATCGTTGCCTCCCCCCCCCCCCCCCCCCCCCCCCCCCCCCCCCCCCCCCCCCCAAATGAGGAACATACGAGCAAAGACTCCTCTCTCGCTCAAGGCGGACTCCGACGCCGAATTGGAGGGAGCGGCACATCAGCTTATGGGAAGAATTCCCATCACCCATTCTCCCTTCACTCCTCGTATACTCAGTGCCCTTATGGGGAAGTGAAAATGCCAAATTTGGAGTTGTGACGTATGGTGCAAGTGTTTCCCAGCCATCCTCAAAGGCATGGCTCAGGCTTGGTTTGCCTCTCTCCCCAACGGATCCATACGATGCTTCAAGGAGCTGTCCGAGAAATTTACCTGTCACTTCCTTAGCAACAAAAGGAGAAAGAAGACCGCCACCCAGTTGATTCAGCTCCAAGAAGCTGAGGATGAGTCCTTAAGGGCGTTTGTGTGACACTTCTCAAAAGTAATGATCAGCATCCCAAACTTAGTTGATCAAGCTACCATTACCACCTTCATCAATGGACTCCAAAACAACGACTTCAAATTTTTCCCCGCCAAGGCTCTCCCCACAACTATGGATGCACTTTGGACCAAAGCCGACAAATACATCATCGCCAAAGACATGATGGACATGACGAAGCCACGTAGGCGCTAGTACCAAAAATATGAGACGCATGCCTTGGGCCTTAACTCGAAGATTGAAAGAACAAAGACGGACGTGAGGAGGGTCTGCAATATAGGCCCTAGGAGACCCCCCAGGCTACTCTTGGAGGTTAAGAAACCGGAAATGGGAAGGGACCAGGCTCCCGCAAGCCTGGTAGCCCGACATGACCCAAACAAATGGTGCGAGTACTACGAAATGTCGAGGCATGACACCAAAGACTGTGGAGTACTCCGATACCGGGTAGATAAATTGGAGAAAAAAGGTGATCATAGAAAATTCGTGGATATAAAGAAACTCAAGCCCGGAGCTTTTAGACCCACCTGTGAGGGACCGGACAATGCGGCTCACGCGCCGAGGCATGTAATTGTGGCCATAAAACAAAAACGGGAGGACACGAGTCTCAGTACTACTGGGAGAGGAGGCGGCAAAGTCAGGAAATGTCGACCCTTGACTTTCACATAAGATGATCTTGAAAACATCAAAACCCCGCAGGAAGATCCCATGGTCATCACCATGGACGTTCCTAACTACTCCATTCAAAGGGTCTTGGTGGATCAAGGAAGTTCGATCAACATACTTTTCCTCCATTGCTTTGAACAAATGGGAATACTGCTTGAGAAGTTGCTCCCCACAGCAGGGACCCTCTCGAGGTTCTCCGGCAAGGTGGTTGATCCGCTGGGCACCATAAAGCACAATATCCTCCTGAGAGAAAGAGAACAAGGACATACACCTAATGCTGAATTTTATGTCGTGGTGGCCTGGTCGGCATTCAATGCCATCCTATGATGCCCCGTGCTAAATTCATTAGGTGCCGTGGCGTCAAATTACCACCTTACCATGAAATTCGAAACTTACAAAGGAGGCGTCATGACCGTGAGAGGTTGCTAGCAAACATCTCGCAGGTGCTACTACGCCCAAGATGTACCCAAAGTAGAGGAGACGGAAAGCAGAGAGAAGATGGGCGGAGGGCCGGAGAAAACCATCAAAGTAGAAATAGGACCGAGGAAGTCGGTCCAGGTTGGGACACAGCTCGGTGCGAACGTAAGAGACCAGATCTACCAAGTGCTCCGAAAATACCAGGAGATCTTTGCATATTCAACGGATGAGATGCCGGGAATAGATAGTCGAATCATCAGCCATCGCCTGAACGTTTCGCCTGAGAAGAAGCCGGTGAAACAAAAAAGCGGAACTTCAATGCTGAATGAAACAAGGTTATAAGTGAAGAAGTACAAAAACTTCTAAAGGTCGGCTACATACGAGAAGTGTTATATCCAAATTGGTTAGCAAACGTGGTTCTGGTACAAAAGCCAAATGGAAGCTGGCGGATGTGTGTAGACTTCACCGACCTAAATAAAGCTTGCCCAAAGGACTCATTCCCCCTTCCTAAGATAGGCCACCTAGTCAACTCTACAGTGGGAAACACCTTGTTCAGTTTCCTGGATGCCTTCTCCAGATATCATCAAATCGCAATGGACTCGCAAGACGAGGAGAAAATGTCTTTCATCACCATGAGGGCACGTACTACTTTCGAGTCATGCTGTTCGGATTGAAAAAGACCGGAACCACATACCAGCACTTGGTGAAGCATATCTTCCGGCAGCAGATAGGAAAGAACTTGGAGGTGTATGTCGACAATATGACCATAAAAAGCAAGGAGGCCTCCGATCATGTGGGCAATTTGAAAGGGACTCTGGAAACACTTAAGGCTCACGGAATGCGTCTTAATCCAAACAAAAGCATGTTTGCAGTTCCGGAAAGAAAAATTCTTGGGTTTCATCATGAGAGCAAGAGGGATAGAGGCCAACCCTGCCAAAATAGACGCCGTATTTAAAATGGAGACCCCAAAAACACCGAGGGACATCCAGAAGCTGACTAGCTGCCTGGCCGCCCTAAACAGATTCATCAGCCGGTTGGCGAATTAATCCCTCCCTTTCTTTAAAATACTGCGGAGAAGAAGGTCTTCAATTGGGACAAAACTTGTGAACAAGCCCTCTGAAAACTCAAGGAACACTTAGCTAAGTTCCTAGTCATGTCAAAACCTATCCAGGGAGAGGATTTAATCCTTTATGTCTTGGCATCAGATGGCACGGTAAGCGCGGTGCTAATATCCGAAAGGGAAAGCCTCTAGCTTCCTATCTACTTCGTGTGTCAAATATTGAGGGACGCTGAGACACGACACCCCCACATAGAGACACTCTCCTATGCCATCGTCATAGTCGCATGGAAACTTCGACCTTACTTTCAGGTACATCGTATCTAAATACAGACCAACCAGCCCTTACAGAAATCACTCCAACGACTAGAGTGCTCAGAGAGAATACTGTCCTGGGCGGTCGAACTCTTCGAGTATGACATCCTGTTCGAGTCACGGACCGCAATCAAGGCACAAGCTCTAGCCGACTTCTTAGCAGAATGCTCATTCACCAACCCGACGTCGCCAAGCCCCGAATCGTGGGATACCCCGATAGGATCATAGAAGTTGTACATCGATGGATCTTCCAACAACCAAGGGAACGGAGCAGGCATTCTACTCATCTTGCCTGGAAGGCAACATTTTCCTTACGCCCCGAGGTTCAAGTTCAGAATTAGTAACAACGAAGCTGAGTATGAAGCACTCTTCCACGGACTAAGAATGGCCCAAAAGGTGGGGCACGCCAGGTGGAGGTATTTAGCGACTCCCAACCGGTCGTCAAACAGGTCTGAGGGATTTACGGAGCAAGAAGCACCGCCATGAAAGAGTATTTGGAAATGTGAACAAGCATGCAAAAACATTCTCTTTCTTCAAAATCCACCCCATACCGCGAACCGAGAACATCAAAGCAAACGAGTTAAACCGGATCGCTAGCTTGGAGATAGAGGAGAAAGGACTAGAACCTGCCATTCGAATAGAAGAGATCCAAACATCGTGCCGAGGTTTACCTCAGCTCGAAGGAGTTGCTCAAATTCCGTTCCTGAATGACTGGTGGTATCCCATCATCAAACTCATAAAAACGGAACTCTGTCCGACGACCAGCTAGAGGACAAGCGGATCCGGAAGTGGGCACCATGGTTAGTCGATGAGGACCGTGACAAGAGATCATTCATACATCCCCTATTGAAGTGCGTCGAAGAAGCAGGGAAGCACGTCTTGTGGGAAATCCATGAAGGCATTTGTGGATAGTACCTTAGCCACTGAGCTTTAACTAACAAAGCTCTACGGTCAGGCTTCTACTGGCCCACCATGAAAAAAGACGCATTGGATCTCCTCCAAAAGTGTGAAAAATGCCACAAACGCGCTCCGATAATCCACATACCCATGTCTTTACTCCTGCCCATACTCAACCCCATTCCTTTCACTCATTGCGGGATGGATATCTCGGGACGGTAACCCAAGGCAACCGGCCGAAGGAAGTACATCATCGTGGCTGTAGATTACTTCAGAACGTGGATAGAGGCCGAGCTTGTTGCCCAAATCATGAACCAAGCCTTCCAGCGCTTCCTCTGGAAAGGAATCATCACTCAGTATGGGATCCCATGAGTCCTAGTTGTGGACAGTGGCACTCAATTCGGCTCACAATGGTACGGTCCGTAATGTTAAAAAAAAAAAAATCAAGAAATCAATCAAAAAATTGATCAAAAAATCAATCAAAAAACTGACCAAAAAAATCGACCAAAAATTGGACAAGAAAAAAGTCAACCAAACAAAAAATGATAAACAAATTTATCAATAAAAAAAATCTGACCAAAAAAAAGGACCAAAAAAAATCGGAAAAAAAAAGAGTAAACATACACAGACCAAATTAAAAATATAAATAATACATCAATATCGATAAAGAAGAATGTAAATGTTTAAACAGTAAGTCCTTCCTAGGAAGGGTGGATATAAACGTTTAAGCTGTGAGGGCCGATCGTAACAGTCGTGCGAAGCTCATTGGTCTTGCCCACGGCAAGCTAAGTCCGTAAGTCCTTCTAAGGCAGGAGAAATGTAAGCGTTTAAATCGTAAGTCCTTCTGAGGAAGTGGGGATATAAATGCTTAAGCCGTGAGGGCAATCTGCAGCGGGCAATTAAAAACCGTCAGTCTCGCCCACGGCCCCTAAAAGCCCTTTGGTCTATCTGGGACAAACAAGGTCTGTAAGTCTGAATGGCTCTAAACACGGCAGGATGAAAAGCCCATTGGTCTATCCCCAGTAAACAAAGCCTGTAAGTTCGAATGGCTCTAAACATGGCATGATGTAAAGTCTGTTGGTCCGTCCGCGGCAAACATAGGCAGGTATAAAGCCCGTTGGTCCGTTCGCCGCAAACATAGACCGTAAGTCAGTAGATCGGGCCACGGCAAGCATAAAGCCTATTGGTCCATTCACGGCATAAACCATAAGTCTGTAGATTTGTCCAGAGTAGGCATAAATCCCGTTGGTCCGTCGGGGGGAAAACATAGACAGTAAGTCCGTAGATCTGTTCGCGGCAGGCATAAAGCCCGTTGGCCCTTCCGCGGCGAACATAGACCGTAATTCTATCGATCCATCCATGGCAGGCGTAAAGCCCGTGGGTTCGTCCGCGGCAAACAAAGACTGTAAGTCTGTGGATCCGTTCGCGGTAGGCATAAAGCCCGTTGGTGTGTACGCGGCAAACAAAGACTGTAAGTCCATGGATCTGTCTGCGGAAGACATCGACGGTAAGTTCATAGATCCATCTGTGGCAGGCATAAAGCCCTTTGGTCCATCCACGGCAAACATAGACTATAAGTCCGTACATTCGTCCGCGGCAAGCATAAAGCCCGTTGTTACGTCCGCAACAAACATAGACCGTAAGTCTATAGATCTGTCTTCGACAGGCATAAAGCCCTTTGGTCTGTCCGCAGCAAATGTAGACCGTAAGTCTGTAGATCCGTCTGCGACAGGCATAAAGGCCTCCGATATAGCCCTCGGCAGACTAACCCATTTTTGATAGGTACTGCACCAATACTCAAAAACAGGAGCCCGCTTGAAGCGAAATAGATATGCAAGCTGTGAGCCCTCTGAGGCAAGACAAGTCGTAAGCCCACTTAAGGCAGGCAAGAAGCCGACATGTGAAACCATGAACCCCCTTGGGACAAGAAAAATGTCAACACAAGGCTTGGGTTCGCATGAGCCAATGCAAGCTCAGAGCCTGCAAGGGGCAACGCAAACTGCGAGCTCGCATGGAACATGACAAGACGCCGATCCACAAGACAAGAAGCCTCCTAGAGGCATGATGAACACCCATACTTAGTCAAAATCAAGCAAGAAAAATGAAGAAAGGCAAAAAAGCGAATAGGCATTACAACAACAAATTACACACTACATCCCGAGTAAACTGTTCCCTTCACAAACAAAATACACTAAAGACCAGAACAGAACTTTCAAAAACTAACTCCAAAAAGTTGCCACCGGAAAACTCAATACAACCTATTCTTCACCTCTAACAAGACAAAAGGGAGGGACGAAAAGAGAGAAAGGCAACACGAGCCGCAAGCTCACACAATGTAGGCAGGAAAGTCGTGAGCCCCATCCGAGCTAGGTAAGACGGCGATGCTTCAAGCTGTGAGCCTTGTCCAAGGCAAGAAAGATGCCGATGCTTAAAGTTGTGAGCCCTATCCGAGGCAGGAGAGACACCAATGCTTAGAGTTGTGAGCCCCGTCCGTGGTAGGGAAGACGTCGATGCTTAAAGCCGTGAGGCCTGTCCGAGGCAGGAAACGCCTATGCTTAAAGCCGTAAGCCTCGTCTGAGGTAGGAGAGACACCAATGCTTAAAGCCATGAGCCCCGTTGAGGCAGGAAAGACACCGATGCTTCAAGCCATGAGCCCAGCCTGAGGTAGGGAAGACACCGATGCATAAAGCTGTAAGCCCTGTCTGAGGTAGGCGAGGCGCCGATGTTTAAAGCCGTAAGTCCCGCCTGAGGCAGGCAAGATGCCGATGCATGAAGCCGTAAACCCGCACAAGGCAGGAGAGGCACCTACATGAAAGACCCCTTCGAGGCGGGCAAGATGTCAAAATTATCTCAAAGCGAGATACCCGCCAAGGAATCCTTCTAGAAAAATCCATTTAATGGGCTCCTCTTACACTCATCAACGGCACGAGCAACATGCTCCGGGGCTCGAGAAATGATGGCATCCTACTCTGAAATATGAAGCCCTTGCTCCCGAAAAGGAGTGGCTCGCTCCGCGACTCGAGCATGCAACGCCGAGATAGCAGAATGAAGCTGTTTCACCTCCTGCTGGGAACGGTAAATGCCGACCGAACAAAGAAACTTCTACACACATATGTACAATAAATAAAACCAAAATACATAAAATTATAATAACAGAAATAAAGCAAAAACACATGAAAAAAATACAAAATAACGTAAATCGAAGCATGCCCGACCGAGATACAATTGCAAAAAAAAAATCAATCAAAATCAACCGAATCAATCAAATCAATCGAATCAAATCAAAGTCGTCATAGAACAAATTCTAAAACAATCAAACTCCTTCCAACAAATACAAAATAATGCAAACCAAAGCATAATGGATTGAGATACATCTCGGTCCAAGATTTAAACAAAAATTTTAATTTAATTTACAACAAAATAAAAGGCAAGAAAAATAGTAAAAATAAACACAAAACGAGGCAAGCCAGACCGAGATGCATCTCCGTCCGAGCTCCAAAAAAGAAGAAAAAAAACATATATAAATACACACACACACACACACACATGTAATAAATCTGAATGTCGAAAACACTATCAAGCAAAGTCTAACACAATCGAGCCCCTACGCGACAATGATGAAATGTGCTACCAATCAAAGTAGCCAGGAGTATCACAAAACGACAAAAGTAGGTGAATGCTGGGGATGTCACATTCATTTAAACAAAAGCCATGTTGCAAATTACATTAACACACCTTGAGCTAGCATGCACCTCCCCACACTGAAAGCAACAAAAAAACAACGAGTTATAAGGCCTAAAGATACAAAAAAAGGAGACTATACAAAAAAAAATGGATTTTTTTTTTTTGGTAATTCAGCAAAATATACAGACAAGAAGAAAATATTTGTACAAGCTACAAGAGGTATACCCCAAGACATGGCCGAAGCCTACAAAGATGAAACAACGTCAAAACAGAGTCCAGACATAGTTCATACAGCAACCAAGAAAATACAAGGAAACAAAAGAGAAAACTAAGTCTCAAAGCCCCATTGCCAAAGCAAGGAGGCACAGCGATGAGCTCCTATGAACAAGGGAGTAGCAAGAAGGCGGCTCCTAACTAAACCCGTAATCTTCTCTTGCACAACCACAACTAATCTGGATTGAGAGCGCTGCACTTGAAGGTTGTGCTCGTACCAGATAGTGTACACAGTCGTTGAAAGGCAGAGTCGAGCAATGATGGTGCCAATCTCTCGCCTCCTAAGGTGCTGAGTAGCCCAAGTGACGAGATCATCCCAAGGAAGGGTAGGCCAAGCAATCGATGTACGTGGAACGATGGAACTCCAGACCGATGCAGAAAAATCACAAGCGCAGAAGAGGTGCTCATAAGTCTCTTCAGCTAGGCCACAGAGAACATAAACACCCTGAACTCCAAGTGCTCCAAAACGAAGAAGCCGGTCCCTGGTCCAAAGTTGCTTCTGGGAAGCAATCCATAGAAGAAAGGAGTGTCTCGGAATATACATCTGAAACCATAGAAGGTGATGAATGGTGTCCTCCTCTCTCCTACTCCGTACAATCTCCCACGCGGACTTGGTGGTGAATTTCCTCGAAGGGTCACCCATCCACCTAATGGTGTTCGCTACACCAGCGGGAGGGCTGAAGTCCATCATGTCCCAAATGGGCCGGAGCTCCGAACAACCCTGTGGAAGTCTCCACTGATCACCCTCGATAACAGCTGAGACTCGAGAATCCCAAAAAAGTCCTGAAGAAGTGAGCAGTCGAGCAACTCGGGAAAAGCAAAATACAAAATACCGACACCGTGTCCTAAAACGGTAAGACGGGATTGGCAACTCGGGATAAAGGGTCCCAGCGTACGGAAACAAAGAAAGCCGACCCCGGTACGGATACTGCCCTAAACGCTCTAAAATCCCATGCTCCAGTCCGTCCAAGCGACATCGATATAATCACCCTGCGCAGGCCATAATTAGATCTTGCCTGAGATGGAGAACCCGGTGACATGAAAACCACCAAATGCCTTGGGGAGTGGAAACCGATACTCAACACTGCGGTAAGGAAACCAATAAGTGAAGTCACTATGGTTACGAAGCAGCCACACTTCAAAAAAGGTAAAACAAAGCAAAACCAGACACTGCAAAGTGCTAGAGGTTGAAGAGCCATCCCAGCTGAATGTGCCTGCATCATCGCTCCTGGCGATGCTCCGATGGACCCATGACAGGAAGAACAAAAACTTCGCCACATTCGAGACAGCGTTCCAGCAAACCACATAAGTGTAAGGGAGAATGGTCCGAGATGTAAGAACCCCAGTCTGACATAAGAAAAATCATATCATCAACACTGGCAGGGACATGAAACAACAGATTCAGCCCTCAGGCATAAAAGTCGCCTTTTTAGACCCAGTCATCCTCCCAGGCAAACACTGTGTGAATTCGTCCACCCCCTCCGTCAGGCTCTAAGGTGTAATCATAAACCAACAAGTGGACGAGAAAGCCGAATGACTCGGCTAGACCCCATTTGAGAATAGCCATCATGGGGCATTGAACTAACGGGACCAGGACCCCCTCAGTCAGAGAAACTAGCGGGAGATAGAAGCGAGTAGCAAGGTTGAAGATAGAAAGACGAGACGGGTCAAACAAGTTGAATTCCCGACGCAGAACCGGCCCCCGTGATATCCTAGAATTCTCCGATAACCAGAGAGAAACTCTACCGAGGACTGAGAAATAACCCTCCCCGCAGTAAGCGTACTATGGAAGATGGAGACATCGTCTGGATCCACATAGCAACGGGACTAAACCAGCATGCCGTAAATATACCAGGCCAGGGTACGATACGCTTAGGCGTTTACAAAGTGATGTGTACCAATAAGGCAAGAATGGAAACGAGACAGGGTTCGAAGCCGCAAGAGGGGCTTCACTGGAAGATAAGAAAAAATCTCAAAAGTGACATCTTCCGAATCAGCCATTGCTCGACCGAAATGCAACAATAAGAGGGGTAATGTAGTGTGATGTTCTAAGTTGGGAGGGAAGATAACTTGAGAAATTAAAAGACTCTATAGCCCCCATATTTATAAAGAGAATCCACTATGAACCAAATCGCAAACGAGAATCATTTGCGAAGTGGCGGGGCACTAACTCATAAGTTTCAACAAAACAGCATTCGAACAAGTGACACGTGGCCACCATGACCCAGGTGCATCTTGGACCGTGATGCAACCCAGAGGTTAACTTTGGAACTTTGCTTTCGGCCAAGAAGAAATGAGCGCAACTCGCCAACAGGATACATCCTGGAACCCAAGTAGAAGAAGGCCTCCGATTAAAGAAAACGCGGCCACCAGAATGTAGGTACATCTTGGACCGAGAGCCGAGGAGAGATGAACGCGTCTGGCCAACAGGGAACATTCCGACCCCGGACAGTCTCACAATAATACCTCAACAAAGCACATGCCTTGGCTACGAGGAAGCATCTCGGCCCGAGATGCCCACTCCCCCGAGGGCCTGACAGGGACCACTTCTCGGTACTATGATTCGGATAGACGACAGCCCAAAGCTGTGGGTCCAAGAACCAGGGGTATCTCGCTCGCCGTTTATACTGGGAAAAATACACCCTCCGATAAAGCACAGCTTTTCAACAAATTCTTAAGGAAAAAACTCTATAAATAGGGCTCAGAATCCTAGAGAAAGCTGAGTTCACTGCTCTCCCTTCATAATCAGTTGAAGGACCCCCAAAGCAGGGACACCCCTCGTTTTTCTTTTTTATTTCACTTGTATCCCATCAAAAATCCTTGTAATCAAAATTATCAATTAATAAAAATCTAATAAAAGTCTGAGGTTTGAGTTTGACCTTCCATTAAATGAACCTGTACCAAAACACTGAGCATTATATCCTAGGAACAGCGCGCTGAATACCTACTGCATGGAGTTCACTTGCAGGAGCATGGAAACTATCTTAAAGAGAGCATGATCTACGCCTCGCTCAATCATTACATTGGTATTTCATCTCATTTCCACTTTTGCTAGGCAATATCTTTCTTTTTTATACATTTTAGATAATATATTTTGTATCTAGTTCCAATAATTTTAAGACAATTTTTAGGATTTTATGATTTCGTTTGTATCTAAGTCGAAATAAGCGGATATTTAAATTTGAAAGTTGCAAAGACCTGCTAAATGAATATATATATATATATATATATATATGTGGATATTTTATATAATGGTACAACAACAACAACAACAACAACAACAACAAACCCAGTGCCTCCAAGGGCTCCCACCTAAGCAAGGTCTGGGGAGGGGGGTAAATGTACGCAGCCTTCCCCCTTCAGGGGCCTACCTTGAAGAGAGGTTGTTTCCGAGGACCCCCAACCTGAGAAGCAGGTTCGCCGCAATGATCATGTGACCTGGCAGCAGGAGAATAACAAATGAGTAGGGCAAACACACGGCGAGCGAAACAACAACATAAAGCAACCAACATTAGCAGAGATCAAAGATAAGATGGAGATAAGGATAGAGCTAATGATAAAGACAAAGATAGGACAAAGATACGTAGGCAAGTGGCAGCTCATGAAGCAAGAACACCACCTACGTGCGCCAAGAGGATGACGAGGCCTAGCACTAGTAAGCTCGATTACCCTACTCGAACTGGAGCCTCTATTACTCCTATACTAGCCCTCCATTGGGCCCTATCTACGGCCATCTCCTCGCGAAGGTTTAGGTGGGTGAGGTCTTGTCGGATCGTCTCCATCCATCTCTTCTTTGGCCTGCCTCTTCCTCTTCTGCCTAGTGTAGTACGGGGCTGTTCGCATCTCCTTACTGGAGCATTGTCCGGTCTCTTTCTGACATGTCCGAACCACCTCAAACGTTGCTCTCTCAATTTATCTTCAATGGAGGCTACGCCCAATTTGCCTCTTATGACGTCATTTCTGATCCTGTCCTTCCTTGTGTGTCCGCAAATGCTGAGGTTTAAGCTGATGGGTGAAAGTTCAGGATTGGTTTTATACTCTAACATGCTCTCTAACGCAAATGTTTATTCGGCTTGAAGCGTGTATATTGCACAGGCTCACCTCATACATTGTACTTAAATTATGTTAATATTGAAAGTCGGGGCTATTGGAATTTGAACTCGTGACCTCTTGGTCAACAAGGCTTTGATATTATGTCCGGAAATAAAAGAAGCAAAATGGCAGAGTATAAAACCAATCTTGGGCTTTCACCCATCAGTTTAAACTTTTTAGAAAGTTGGTTTCTTCACAGAGAACAGTCACCTTTAAATTTGGAATTTGCTACTCTATGATTTGGGTTTCAAATTACTTAGTATTATCTTTTTTTTTGTGTTTCCAGCTATGGTTTTTTGTCCATGATAAGGTCGACATTACATCTTAAATAGTCCACTTCGTTCAAAATATTGGAGTCTCGTATGGACAATAAGACAATGCTTTCTTGATGAAGTTTAGGGGTACACTTTTACCTTCCACAACATTATATCCAAGTATAGGATGAGAAGACAATTATATTACAAGTGTTTAATGGTCAAGCTCATACAACAAAAATGTTATGACTTATATAGTGAGTACCAATTTTCCCCCTTCTCATCATCATTCTCCATTATTGTGGCGTAGAAAATGCACCACATCACCGTGCATAAATGCATTTTAAAACAACTATCCTATAATGTGGCCTTTATTTTATGCTAGTATGTTTGCAAATATATGGAGGTGATTGTTATGTTATGAGCCTATATTTGACACTTAGATCTCATGTTGGGTTTGGTATTTCTATTACTTGTGTATCTTAATGTTCTTGTTTGTACTCACGAGCCTTATATAGGATATTGTATTATAAGTAGTTACTTGTTTGACTATCACACCTACGCTTTCATAGGCCTAAAGTTGTACCGCATCAATTAATAGAAAAAGAGCTCCTCAAGTCTCATGTACACTTGTGATCCATAATTACTCTTACTAGCATGGAAAAATTATATAGTTCATCGGCCATATAACTTCTAATTCAAAGTGTTGCACTAAAAATGTAGTTTTTCATTGGAATGGCCCAACTACCTACTGAACGGAAATATTTGGTATAATTAAAAATTGTATATTTATAATGTTGAATGCTTGATTATCTCATAATTATATGTTATTCAAGATGGAGTAGGCGAATCATTTTGTTAATAAACCCGAGTATTAACTTTGTTTAGTCTTTGCAAATATCGCCCATTCTATGACCCAGATCCGGGGGTATGACCTTTCTGCCTCCCTCACCCCACCTCCTCGCCCCATTCTGCCTCCCTCACTGCACCACCTCACTTCACTGCCGTGGGGGTTTGACCTTTAGTCTTCCCCTCTCCCTAGCTCCACCACCTCGCTCTACAACCTAGCTCCACCGCCTTCCTCGCTCCTCCACCTCACTCCACCTCCGACAACACTGCCCCCGTGGCTTCGCCTCCTAGTCCCAGTGCTAATCCAGTGACGATGAAGGGGGGTGAGACACCTCCAGAAGATCCACTTTCTGAAGACCTAGATCTGGTCGTACCACTTCGTGACGACCAGTGCTAGTGCCAGCTTCCCCCCTCATAACCGGTCTAGAAGGGCCCGGATGTGATGTTTTGATGCTGCGAGCCGCCTGACCCACCTACTGTTGACGCACTCCAAGACGTAGTAATTCCTTAAGAGGCCACTTGACGACACATCGTCTCTCACCCGCCAACCAAAATTCTTCCCCCTTTTCCTATGATGTTGGCTCGGTACCCTCCCTGTCCAGTACCTTCCCTGCCTGGTACCATTGCACGCATCATCACGGCGAGGGGGGGGGGGGGGGAATTATTCCCCTCCTATTTCTCCACCTTCTTCCAGGTCCTCGTTCATCTTCAGTCTGGTGATTTTATGGGTGGCTCTACTACGGCTCCCTTCGTTGTCCTTCTAGTGAAGGTCTTTGTCTGTTTTTGGTTTTTAGGTGTTTTTCCAGTTTTGGATTTTTTGTGCCTGTCCATGTTGTCATTTGCCTGTTTGTTTTGTTCTTTTCTATTGTACCCACTTCCATTTACGAGTTGGCCCAGGGCTCGCTTTGACAAGCTGCCTGTTTGTACTACGACTATGCCGATAATTATCAGGGGGGAAAAAAATCGCCCATTCTATGACATGCTTTCTCTCTAAATGTACTCCTATAATTAACGATGAGATGTTGAGAATTTCCAGTGAGTAAATTTTTTTGGAATATGACATATCTATCCTCCTGATTTTATAGCAGTTGCCAAACATATTCTTTTGATTATGTATGTTATGTCATAATATTGAGGCATATATATATATTAATAAAAAGTGGTTAACAAGTGCCATCTGTGTATGACTAGTTAAGCTACTAGTAACTCACATGATTTTGGTGTCTTAATATATTGTAAAGGAATCATATAGATATGTTCATATATTGGGTCACCTACATATGATAAGCATAATGTATATGTCTTCATTGTGTATTTTAGAAAATGCTCCATTCTCAATGCTGTGTTCATGAACTCAACAAATGTATATTCGTTCGAAATGTGGTATGGAATTTGAGAGCTTGATGCAAATGCATAACCATGATTCACATGATAATTTGTGGAGCTTCTAAATAAAGTATATGAATTTCTAATAACATTCATAAATAATTTGATGTTCTAGTACTCATTACAAGTGATGACGTTATATGATGTCATTTACCACATTCGTGGAAATTACTCTTTGTCTTGTTCTTAAAACAATAATGGTCGATAAGGCTAGCAGTGAAGAAACCATTGGGGAAGTGGTCTTCCTTAATGTTGCCAGAACAGTAAGAGTAAGCTTGATGTGCTTGCTTGTTTTATGGTTGTACGTTCAACCTTATTTATGTTTATTCTCAGTACAAAAACTTTTGTTGAAATCTTATTTGAGAGTTTAATATTCTGAAACCTGTAATGTTGTAATTTGCGATCACATAAGACATTGTTTCTGAAAACGTGTGACTGTTTTGAGATTCGAGAGAGTTCAAAGATATTCATTAGATATGTCCTTATCTAACTTATGTGGAGTTCCATTAATGGACATCAATTTTATAATGGAATTTTAAAAATTATATGGGAGTATTTTCCTCTCTAACCTGAACAATAGTGGGAATCAACTAGTTAAACATTTCTTTTACAAAGAAGAGAATTGCATCACAAGCTATACAACTAAAAGAATGGAAAAAAGACTGATGATATTGTACTTTTATTAGTTTGGTCATACAGTAATGTTCTATATAAATGTTGTTGTCTTGCCTTATCTCAGTGGGCATGTGGATCATTTGTATGAGAATGATCAATGTTGTAAGTGTAGCACAAGAGATCCAAAGTAAGGTTGTTTTGATTACCTATAAAAAAAAATAATAAAAATAAAAATTTTGATTGAGTGTCTCATGACCATATTTTTTATGAAAGCTACCGTATGTTTTGATTGGTACCACATGATTTGAAGAACTTGGTATAATTGTATATCTTATCTTGTTCTAATTTTGGATTGAATGATATCTCAACAATCATGTGTCTACTGATGTTTAAATCCTTAGTTTAACATATGGTGCTACACAAACAAGGATGTCCTTATTGAAAAAAGGTGGCGTTGATATATATCTCATGTTTTTGCTTTAAGACTTCTCGTTTGGGAAGTTATGTATGTGAGACATGTGTCTCTAATACTAGTTTGATGAAAGTGGAATCTATCTAATTATGACTGCATGAAAATTTTGAATCTTCATCTGTGGTGGGCATTGCTCAAATATTGCTTGTGAGTCTGTTGCAGGGTGAGCTCGAAGGTCATATGATGCAACCATGCTTTCACGTCTGATGGGTTATGTTAGGTTATGTCTCAAATTACTTATTTTAGTTTTATGGGGTTGCCGTATGGTCACCGATAGATCGGGAGGGAAGCTCGATCGATCGGGTGATTTAAGTGAATTTTCGGGAGTTTTGGCCGAGAGTGGGCCGATCAATCGGAACTCGGCCGATCGATCGCGAGTCGTTTTCCGCAAACCCTAGCCGTCTTCTATAAATAAGGGCTTAGGGTTTCGGCTTTGGTGAGTCTAACTCCAATTAAAGGTTGTGAGGCGCCGCCATTAAAAGTCAGGTGATTTCGTAATTCCTCCAAAATTTTGAGTGCTACGAGAGTTCAGAGGAAGTGATTGTAATTCTTCCATATATCTCGTTCTGTGAAGTGTCGTTGTAATTCTTCCGTTCAGTTAATAAAGAATCTCCATCACCGCCCGTGGTTTTCTCCTCTCTCGATTGTAGAGGGGTTTCCACGTAAATATTGTGTGTTCGTGTTTGTTCTTTCTTTCTCCATATTTGTTTACTTCTCGTTTTGTGTGAGTCATATTATTTGAATCGAATCAAGTTATCAGGGTCCACGCTTCCGCATTAAGTTTTTCCTAACAAATTGGTATCATAGTATATCAGATTTGTTTAAGTTTTTCGCACAAATTGGTATCAGAGCCCTGTTTATTTTGATTTGATAATATGACGTCTGTAATTAGATCTGACGTTGAGAAGTTTGGTGGTCAAGGGAGCTTCAGTTTATGGCAGGTTCGCGTTAAGGGCCTCTTGACTCAGAATGGCTTGAAGAAAACTTTAGATGGGAAAGAGAAGAAATCAGAGAATCTTACAGAAGCACAATGGAAGGAGTTAAATGAGAAGGCGCTCACTGCAATTCAGATGTGTCTTACCGATGACGTTTTGACAGAAGTTCTGGAAGTGAAGACCGCTACGGAGTTGTGGGAGAAATTGTAGAATATGTTCTGTTTCAAATCTGTCTCCAACAAACTCGCAGTTAAGCGCCGGTTATTCACGTTTCATATGTCAGAAGGTACGTCACTTAAGAACTACGTCAGTGAATTTAATTCAATTATTCAAGATTTGAAAGAATTGGATGATATTCCTAAGGATGAAGATCGGGCAATGTTGTTGTTATGTTCTCTCTCTACTTCATATAAGGGTTTTGTCGAAAGCATGATTTATGGGGGTAGACAAACAATATCTGTTGATGAAGTTAAGAGAAACCTACTGAGTCAAGAAGGAGTAGATAAAGAATTATCTAATTCAGTGTATAACTCAGGTAGTGGTTTATTTGTGAAGGGGAGAACTGAGTATGATCATAGTGGAAACAAGTCTAAGTCTAGGTATCAAGACCTAACCTGTAACTACTGTCATAAGAAAGGGCACATTAAGAAAGACTGTTACAAGCTTAAGAGAAAATTAGAAGCAGATAACAGGTCTGACCAGAGATCCATAGCAGCTAGCGTTGTTGATGGTGAGAATGAAGATTTTCTATTGTTTGTGTCTGAACCTCAGTCCAATTTGAAAGATAGTTGGATTTTGGATTCGGGTTGCTCCTATCATGTTTGTCCCAATCGGGATTGGTTTTTCACGTACGAATAAGTTCGAGGTGGACTTGCTTTGATGGGTAATAATACTTCATGCAAAGTTCTGGGTATAGGAATAATTCGTTTTAGGATGTTCGATGGCACTATCAAGGTTTTGGGCGATGTTCGTCATGTTCCTGATTTGAAGAAGAATCTCATCTCTTTAGGTACTCTTGAGTCTAAAGGGTACAGGTACACAACTGAAGGTGGAGTTTTAAGGGTCGTTAAGGGTACATTGACAGTTATGAAGGGCAGAAGGTTAGGTACTCTGTATGAGCTTGTCGGTTCCACAGTTGTTAGATATGTTGCAGCATCTTCATCATCCTTGTTGTTGACAGAACCAGAGATCACAAATTTAGGACGTGAGATTGGATCATTCAAGTGATAGGGGTCTTTCTGAGCACAGTGTAAGAGGCTCTTTGTGTGGTCAGTCTAAAGGACTGATATTATGTGAACAAGGGCTTTATGGGAAGCAAAAGGTTTTCGCTCCAAGCAATTCCTGACGAGTAGACGTGTTAGGTTTGGTGAGTCTTTGTTATTGCCTCCACAGAAGATGTCATCAGTTGTTTGTGATTCAGGTCAGGTGAGTAAGCCAAAGGGAGTTTAGTTGAGTAACACAGTTCAGCAGCAGGTGGCTGTTTCAGATAGTGTGTCAAGAGCCAATTCAAAGAAGAAGAGGATTGGCATTGCTGATAACCTTTCAGTTATGTTCACTCAGTTAGTAACTAACAGGAAGTTCAAGCTTCGCTCGGTTAGGTTTCGTACTTCGTTGGGATAACCCTGTGTGTGGGGGTTTAGTGGAGAAGGTAGAGAAAATTCTTTTATGTTTGTAATTTGAGCTAAGGTGGAGATTTGTTAGGTTATGTCTCAAATTACTTGTTTTAGTTTTATACGGTTGCCGTATGGTCACCGATCTATCGGGAAGGAAGCTCAATCGGGAGGGTGATTTAAGTGAATTTTTGGGAGTTTTGGCTGAGAGAGGGCCGATCGATCGGGAGTCGTTTTCCGCAAACCCTAGCCATCTTCTATAAATAAGGGCTTAGGGTTTCAACTTTGGTGAGTCTAACTCCAATTATGATCCAATTAAAGGTTGTGAGGCGCCGCCATTAAGAGTGAGGTGATTTCATAATTCCTCCAAGATTTTGAGTGCTACGAGAGTTCAGAGGGTGTGATTGTAATTCTTCCATATATCTCGTTCTGGGAAGTGTCGTTGTAATTCTTCCATTCAGTTAATAAAGAATTTCCATCTCCGCCCGTGGTTTTCTCCCCTCTCGACTGTAGAGGGGTTTCCACGTAAATATTGTGTGTTCGTGTTCGTTCTTTCTTTCTCCATATTTGTTTACTTCTCGTTTTGTGTGAGTCATATTATTTGAATCGAATCAAGTTATCAGGGCCCACGCTTCCGCATTAAGTTTTCCCTAACAAATTGGTATCATAGTATTTCATATTTTTTAAAGTTTTCAGCATAGGTTACTTGATAGATAGGAGTTGGCGAGACAGGAGGCTTGGCGGTTTGGCGAGAGGTGCCCGAAAAGGTGAACAAGCTTGCGAAAGTTAACATCAATTAGGAAACTTTATCTTGGATTAGTAAATTATCATTTATCTTTGTATTTATGTTTTAGCCTTTTATTCCAGGTCAATTAGCTCTTCTATTTAAATGAGGAAGCCTAGGGTTCTAGCATTCAATTTTGTTTAGATTTTATTCCTTATTTATGTGTTTCTCTTTATTCTCAGGTTGTGAGAATTAGGGTTTAACCTTTTCCCCTTTGCTTTTTAAATGTTTTAGCAATAAGAGTTTAAAGAAAGGCTGTCAAACCTCATGCTTCCCTAATTCTTCTTATCCATACTGCATCAATTAGTATTAGAGTTCAGAACATTTTCTGAGATGGCCCATGGGCAACAGAGGTATGCCGTCGCTGGTGACGTTAATGAGCGAGATTCTCAACGAATAGAGAGCAAATCCCAACCAAGCACCAACAACTCAGCTTCAAATCCACTAGAGGTGGGCGGTTAGAATGAAACAGATGAGAGATTTCATAATCTGCTCCCGAAGGTTGAAAATTAGAGGCAGAAAGTGAAGGGGACTTGTCCAAATACTGGTGCTTCTGATTATTCGAATGATTGGAGGTGGGAATCTGGGCTTTGGATTGTGATTCTAGAGTTTGCCTGCGAGAGGCAACCAGAGGAGTTCTAGGATTGGCTAGCTGCGATAGAAGAGGTGAGCGAATTTAAGGAGGCCCGGAGCATAAGCAGGCACCATGCTACTCGGTTGAGGGGTAGAGCCACCACTCGGTGGCAACAGCTAAAACATACTCGGTTCAAGCAAGGTTTGAAGATTGAGACATGGGAAAAGATGAAGATGCATATGCGGAACACATGTCTTCCCCCACCATCACGCCAAGGTGATGTATCAATGCCAACAAAACTTGAAGAGTACACGGTTGAATTCTATTCTTTAGTCGCCGGGAATGTCTTGGTGGAATTAGAGGAGCAACTGGCTGATAGGTATGTTGGCAGGTTGAAGGAGTTCATACAAGAGGTGTTAAACATGTTCAATACCTTTTCAGCCTCGGAAACAAACCAAAGGGCTTTAAATGTCAATAAGCAACATCAGCAACATTAAGCTGGCAGTACTTGAAGCACCCAGGATAGTGGGTGTGACCAAGTGCGACTACAGAGTCGCTCGGATGTGCAAGGGAAGCCAATTGTCGCCAACCGTGGAAAGCCAACTAATCAGGAATTAGCGGGTAGCTAAAGGACCCATTGTTTCAAGTGTGGAGAGATGGGATACTGTGCCGTTGAGCGTAAGAAGGGTGTTAGACCTGGAAAGGAGTTGTACATCAAAGGTCTCCATTGATGAGGATGGCGTGGTAGCTGAGAAAGAGGCTCACGATGAGTTGATGCCTAATAGTAAAGAAGAAGTTGCTGGTGACGAAGGCCGCATACTAGTGGTCAGGCGAGTTTGCTTCACGCATAAGGAAGCAGAAGGAGATGATTGGCTTTGAAATAACATCTTCCAGACGACATGCATGATTGCCGAGAGCGTGTGCCACCTAGTCATTGACTTTGGAAGTTACGACAACGTTAACTCCGAGGAAGCAGTCTAGAAGCTAGGGTTAAAGATGGAAAAGCATTTGAACCCTTATAAGTTGTCGTGGCTTAAGAAAGGAAACTACATAACCATATCTAAATAATGTATGGTTAATTTCTCAATTGGGACAAAGTATCAAGATAGGGTATGGTGTGATGTGCTTACCATGGAGGTGTGCCAATTGTTGCTTGGACGCCCATGGCAATTCAACAGAGGCACCATCCATGGTGGAAGGTGAAATATCTATAACTTCTTGCTTGGGGGCACAAAGATAGTTTTGCTGCCTAACAACGACGAAGCGCCACATTCGGAAAAAAGCCAAAAACTCGAAATCCCAAACTAGAGCCACGCTCGCTGAGGAAGTTGGTGAGAACAAGATGGTATTCATATTGAGGAGCAAGGAATGCCATGAGGTACAAGGAAAAATACTGGATGAAGAGTCAAGTCCTATGCCACCATTGAGGGAGATTCAACGCTCGATAGGTTTGGCAATGGAAGCTGTCTTACCATGTAGACTACATTACTGGATAAACCCTGGGAGCACGAAAAGCTAAGGCACCAAATTGAGAAGTTATTCGCCAGGAGTACTACACGGGAGAACTTGATCCCTCAAGAGGTTCTAGCTCTCTTAAAGCCAAAGAAGGGTGGAACTTGACGGATGTGCGTTGATAACAGAGCGATCTATAGGATCAAGGTATGTTATCGATTTTTCGTTCCACTGGTAGATGATCAAGCAGAGGTGGGGAGAAGATTATTGGGTCCCCTTATCCAATGTTTTACTGTCGAGAATGTCAACAGATGGGAATAGAAGTTGGATCATGCCAAGTTTGCTTATGATAGCTCTATAGCTTGAAGCATAGGGTCTCCACCATTCAGGATTGTCAATGGCATTGTTCCTCGATCACCTCTGAGAGGGCGGAAGAATTCATCTCTAACCATCAGGCGGGACATGAGGATACTCGAGGATCGTTCCTTGAAGAGCGCGCCAAATACAAGAAGATGAGAATGAGGACTTCCAACACGGTCCTGACTTTGACGAGAGTGATCCAACTGAACTGATGGTGAATTCTCTCCAAGTCAGGGAGGATGATGCAGCTCACATCTCGCCAAGTTGGGTCAACAGCCCACGTCTGGGAGAGCTAGGCGAGTCGGAGCCAGACTAGATGGAGAATGGGCGTGAGAAGCCATGATCCCAATGATCCGTTGGCGAATTCAAGGACAAATTCTCTCCAAGACAGGAAGGATGATGCAGCCATGCCTTCACGCCTGACAGGTTACTTGGCGGATAGGAGTTGGCGAGATAGGGGACTTGGCGGTTTGGCGAGATGCACGCGGAAGGGTGAACAAACTTGTGAAATTGAACATCAATCGGGAGACTTTAGCTTAGATTAGTAATTTATTATTTATCTTTGTATTTATCTTTTAGTCTTTATATAAGAAAAATTCCCTTTAGTATCAATAATTGACAGACACTAAAGGCCATTTTCCCGATACTATAACACTATAGTATTGGAAATTTGGTTTAATACCATTCTACTACTAATTCTAGGGACACTAAAGGGTTGGTTTCAGAAAACAACATCTGTCACTAAAGAGTAGAAGACAATGGCATAAGATAACTCTTTTGCATTGGATGTTGCATTGAAAATTTACCAATAAAAAAATCTCACCTAATACTATCGGATAGCATTTTCAATACTATTAATGTCATTAGTCTCGGATTGTTTCCGACCCCGAAGGTTCACCTAATAGTATCGGTTACGATTTCTTAATACTATTAATAAATCACCTAATAGTGTCGGATGATATTTTCAATACTATTTATAGCTCACCTAATAGCATCAGATAATATTTCGATACTATTATTGTCATTGGTCTCGAATTGTTTCCGACTTCGAAGTTTCACCTAATAGTATCGGATACTAGTTTTCAATACTATTAATATCATTAGTCTCCCATTGTACGATACCAAAAGTTAACCCAATTATTCGATAAAATCTTCCAATGCTCTAAATACCATTCACATTATATACTTTTAGACACCAGAAGGTTAAAATATTTCAATACATATCAAAAGCATTCGATGGTACAACACCAAATATTTTAAAAAATACTACATAACATCTGCTTTCACATGAAATATTGCATAAAAAAGAAATTATATATTAATACCAAAAAAATCTATTCAACCATTCCATCACAGAACCAAATAGTACACACACGAATTCAATTTGATCAATATCCCATATCCATAATCTAAAATCCAAAATCATAATCAACATCCAAACTCCAAAAAATTAATCCCAAAGTATCCTCCAAGAGATCATCAAAAAAGCTCTAACTCTTACACCGACCTTGTGCCTGCAAAGGGAAAAAAACGGTGATCAATCCATCATGTTACAAAATATAATATGACATTAATTTAGATATGCATATCAATTAAAAGATAAGATTACCTTTTCTTTTTAAAGATTTTTCCCTTAAAGACCATCTGCTTCAAGTTTTGCATCACTTTTTTAAGGGTTGCTAACTTCTCCTTGTCATTCAGTCTCTCCTCTCTTTCAGTGGCTACTTCTTCTTCCAATTTCAGTCGCTCCCCTCTTTTAGCCACTACTTCTTCTTCTAACATTAGATCTTCCACTAAGTTTTTTCTTTATTTTATCCCTAACAAAGGAAATTAGCTTGCCCTAAATTTTCAATCATCACTCAGTTGAAGATAGGTTTAGGTGCCCGAAAAGAAGAAGAATGGAGTGGAGAAGGGAACTGGGATGTAAATTTGGCTCCACTGCAACCAACATACTTACACTTGGTGGTTTGTCTTTTTTTTTTTTTTTTTGGGGGGGGGGGGGGGGGGGGGGGGGGGGGGGAGGGGGGAATGAATTTGTTAACCTAGCTCAAGTTATAACTAGAGGGCACTTAATCAACATTGGGGGATTTTCAAGTCACATGTAAAACCTTACCAGCCTGTAATATTTTATTGATTGCAGTGAATACGATTAACCGTTCCAACTACATTCTCGTGTACATTGTTGCAACTGAAAAAATAACATGGAGATAACATTAATACAATTAATAGTAAAGTGGCCATAAATTGACAAATTGGACGATGTAAAGGGGTCGAACGAAATAAATAAACCTAGCTTTCTAAAGATGGTACAAGACTTAGAACTCCTCCAATAAACAACAAAGCGTAGGAAGCCTAAAAGCTCAACACTTAAGCTACTATACAACAGTCATCCATTTCGCCCCTAGATAGCTAGAAAATAAAACTCTTAAGTACGCTCATAAAATGTCAGTAACTCCTTATACCAGAAGAATCACACACCTCCAATAGAGCTTGGATATATGCTGAGTTACTTTCCACTAAAAAGGTGTCCTTACTTTGAGCCATATCAATTGTAAGGAACATCTAAAACTTAATGCATTATATGCCATAGAATAAGGCCCCATTCCTAGTTATCTCAAAAGTATGTGCATGAAAAATTCAAACCCCTCCCAGTTATGTGCAACCTGTGAATAACAACTATGAGCCTAAAAACATCACTAATGCCTGAATTCAAGGATTTCAAGACCTTAAGTTAGGTATTTTTCCTCAACTCTCCCCATTTAGTTTTCTCAACATCAAACATTTTTATTTCAACTATTTAAACCACAACTTACTACTAGGGAGTTGCAAATTGAAAAATACAAATTTCAGAGGAAGTCAATCATTGATAAATCCGCAAAGTAAGTTATTCATAGCTACATTTCCTTCTTAATTTAAATCAGATTGTTGACGTCACGACCACTTGATATAAAACCATGCCAAAACATCAAATTCTACAAATGACCTAAAAATTATTAATGACATGTTCAATCATGCTGTTGAGGAAGCCACTTAACCATCTGCTTCTTATGTTGTGCAAACCCAAATGCTAAGTTTCCCAACTCATAGAAAGCTTAGAGGAATTACACGGACATTTGATCCTGCCATTTAAAGATGGACTACATTCTGCAGACCTCGTGTATTCTTCCACTCCATCCTTAAATTCTTGATTAAACCTAGGCAAATTTATCCAACTCTTTTAACCATCCATCAATTGCTTTTTCCATAGAATTCAAATTGAAAAGAACTATAAATTAGTTAATTATTATAGCTATATTAAACTTTAAACTTATAATACAAAAGTTTTCTGGTGTACAATTCTCCTACATAGACTTGAATCTCACTTTTAACAAGCTTGAACCTCATTCACATCATCTTCATGAGTATAATAAAGCAACTATCCAATTAAATTTTCAAAATGTCTCAAATCTTCTACTACTAATTTCCCACATTTAGCTTTAATTTTTGATCACAAATCTTATCCAAATCTTCTACTAGACTCACATATAGAGTGCTTCATACACATAACATACACCATGTCAAAGTCGAACTACTTCTAAAGATTAATATTGGAGGGCCCAGACATCATAAATTGAGTTAGCTTCAATACCATATATCAAAGTATATTGAGTCAAACTTGTTAAAAGCTAGATTCTAGCATACTACATTCAATTCTAAAAACACAAAAGATTTACACAAATTAACCTAGAAACTGCATCAATCGTATTAAAATATGTATAATTTTACATTACACTAAAACAAGAACCAAAATAAGCTGCTAATATATACCACAATTATGAGAAATATATGAAAATAAAACCCTAACCCTCTCTTTTACCCTCTTTACCCAATTGTCAAGCGAGCAAAATACTCTAGTTTACTATCAACAAATGGCTTCATAAGCATATCAAATCTATCAAAGAGGCTTAAAGCAAGCAAACTCAATTCTTAATTTCATATAAACAAACTCCAAGTTCAATCCTTAAATCCCAAACCCTAATTTCTCACCCTCTCTCTTTGCAAACAAACTCTGAACATATTCCTAACTTCAAATAGGAAAACACAAAAAAGTCAACAAACTAAAAAGAAACCGAATTTGAAAACCAAAACGTAGGAGAAAGAGTGTAAGAGACCTCTGCATAAGTACAATAGTGAGAGAAGAGCAGCGAGATACTACCTCAAGCTCTTAATGATGTCCACATATGGTAGAATGGGGCAAAACACTTGATGAACTCACCTATGAGAATGTAGGGGAGTGAATCATCATTTGTCTAGAGGATAAGCTTACTCTCTAGAGCATTCTTTAGTACCCAGTTACCGGGTGTGTTTTGTTTGAGAAGGACCTCATATGCAGGATTTCGGGGTATGATTAAACCTTGAGAATGATATGAAGGGATATGTGCGCTCTTCACAATGACCATTCCTATACAAGATTATGTTCAACTCAGTGGTTGTAGAACATGCATATTCTACTGGGTGTCTATTTAAGCTTGAAGAACATTTCATCATCAAATGTGGGTCTTATTACTCGATAAAATCCCTTTCTTCTTTTCCTCAAAGTTGAATAATGTTAGGGATTGTTGGAAATTTGGGAGATATGTGCTTTGAATTTTGTTTAAGCTCGCTTATCCCACATACAAAGTTTGATGGTGGGAAAGCATTTTTATATTCCCCTTTCTCCTTTGATTTAGTAAACTTTTGTGGGCTGAGAGTGGGCATTGTAAGCCATACGCGCATACCCTTCCCCACTGCGCTAGGCAGGCTGGTTAGCACATCGCGGTTTGGTGTACATTTTTTGACCTAATCTTTTATTTTTGTACAACCGCCATGTTTATATCATTGTGGCAATCATGGAAAGTGGGAAGTCGTTTCTTTGCTACATGGTAGGTTCGAGCTTGAGATTGATCTCGAGCTGTTTGTTGAGCTCGAGCTCCAGGTGCGTCACGAGCTCTTCCTTACATGAAGGTCATATTTTTTGCTTCACGGGATCTGCCCACTCCTTCCATAATTGCCCCCCTTTTCCATGATTAGGTCAATTTTTTCACCATTTTCGTAGTTGTTTGACGCCTATAAATTGGCCACTTTGGAGGCTTGAAAATAGAGAGAACCGTAGAGAGAGATTCTCCATGTACTTCTTCGTCTCTTCTTGTTTTTCCTCCCTCTCACATCGTCTTTCTTCCCAAGGTCTTGATTGTTGTTCCATTATCAAACAAGTTAGAGCGTACTCAAATCCATTACCCGAGAGTACACTCCTCTAGTGGGTGTCGTGTTAACCTTGGGAAACAAAGTGCCAGTTTCTTCTATTTGTATCGGTGTAGGGCCATAAACGGCTTAGAGCAGAGGTAGACTCCTAAGCACAACAATTCCTATATTTGATCCTTCCTTTGCAATTTCTTATTCCTATCCTTCTTAACTTGTTGATTGATTTACTTACTTTGCTTGAACTTAAGATTTGTGCTTCTTAAGCTCAGGATTGATTTTATTTTACCTCTAGCCTAATTTTATTTGAGTATAGGATGATTCTATAAAAGCTCGAAATGAACTCCCTTAAGGGGTCTAGGTCAATCATGCTTGAGATTGGTTCCATTCGAGGTCATTAAAATACTTTTCTAAGTTCTATTCAAGCTTTTCAAGTTCCTTTGCCTATTATGGGTTCAATTTCAGCTTTTCAAGTTCCTTTGCCTCTCATGAGTTCTATTTTTCATTACTCATTAACCTCATTTTTCCAACAAAAATGAAATGTGTATGATTGTGTTGTGGGATAACAATGTAATTATTTATAGGTTATGCAATTTGTATCATTGTAGCTTCTTTCTTTTTTTTTTTGGGTCAGTAATGCAGCTCGTATCTTGACGGTTCGAGTTCTTGGCGAGAAGAGTTACTTGGCGAGTTGATAGGAGATGCGGCTAGATAAAGACTTAAAGAGATGATATCTATTAGGTTAATTTAGTTATTAGACTAGGGGATAATTATTAGTTATTTTAGATAATTATTAGTTGTTTTAGATAATTAAGAGTTATTTTTGTATTTATCTTTTAATTTTTATGTCTTTTAGTTTAGAAGAATTAGCTCTTCTATTTAAGCAAGAGAAGGACTTAGGATTTTAATTCATTCAATTACTTAGAAATTTATCCCTTTTATGTGTTTTTTCTAATTATCGAGGTGTGAGAATTTAGTTAAACTTTATTCTCCTTTGTTTCTGATTATTTTTGCAATAGAAATTTGAAGGAAGGCTGTTGAACCTTTCATTTCCCTTAATTTTCATTTACGCGCTGAATCAATTGGTATCAGAGCTCATAGCTACTTGTGAGATGGCCCATGGGCGATAGAGGTACTCCGTCGGAGACGTACAAGAGCGAGATTTTCAATGTTAGACCGAGAGGAGATTCGAGGAGATAGAAGAGAGATTCTAGTGAATTGAGTTGTGTTTGATCCAATTAGGGGTGAATCCCAATCAAACACCAGGAGCTCAGCCTTAAAACCTACCGGCAGGAGGTGGCAAGGAAGAAACGGATGATGAACCCATTCACGACTTTTCTTCTCCACCAATTTTTTATGAGCCCATTTATGATGAGAAGATACTTGAGGATATTGAGATCCTATCCCCACCACCACTGATAGTCCCACGAACACCAACCTTGCCTATCATCCACACGACACCACTGTTTCAACCAAAACTGACAACATTAGCTCCACCAAAAAAAGTATCCACTCAAACCCCATCACGAGCACCAACTAATATAAGCCCATATCGAAGTGCTCTACCACTATCCAAAATAGATTTCCTGGATTTTCTCCATTGCCATCGCCAACCACTTCAAGACTAAGCGGCCAAATTCGAGGGTGAATTCTCTCCAGGATGGGGAGGATAATGCAGCCTGTATCTTGGCGGATCGGGTTCTTGGCCAGTTAATAGGAGACGCAACTAGATAAGGACTTGAGGATATTGACATCGATTAGGTTATCTATTAGGATAATTATTAGTTGTTTTAGATAACTAAGAGTTGTTTTTGTATTTATCTTTTAAATTTTTGGTCTTTTAGTTTAGAAGAATTAGCTCTTCTACTTAAGTAAGAGGAAGACTTAGGATTTTAATTCATTCAATTGCTTCGAAATTTATTCCTTTTATGTGCTCTGTCTAATTCTCGGGGTGTGAGAATTTAGTTAGACTTTATTCCCATTTGTTTCTAATTGTTTTTGCAATAGAAATTTAAGGGAAGGCCATTGAACCTTCCGTTTCCCTTAATTTTTATCTACTCGTTGCATCAGTCAGAGTATCTAATGTAGCGCGTAGTGGAAAATTGGGGAAACGAGAAGGATTCAACAACCTTCTTTTTGATTTTATTAATCACTAATAAAATAAGGAGGAAATAAAACTCAATTCTCACAACCAAAAGAGAGAACTCTCAGATTGAGGCTAAAAATCTGAAAAAATAAAGCTCACTAAAATCTAGATCTCCTCTAGTATGTATAGGGAAGCTTTTTGAATAAGACTAATATTCTAAAAGATAATTCAAAATATGAAAATTAAACTAAATCCTAATTAAACTCTAACTCTATCTTCACCCATCTCCGCCTCAGTATCCGCCAACCCTCTACCCGCCAAGATCATGCCGCCAAGTCCGTGTCAATCTCATGTCTGGGCAAATATCTGGGCTACGTCATCCTCCCCAGGTTGGAGAAAATTCGCCCTTGAATTTGCCTGAGGATAAGCATGATTGTTGCTACCAAAGTAGGGAACAAGGTGCTTGATGTTGAAGACATCAAAGGTCCTTATACCGTGTGGGAGAAGCAAATGGTAAGCATTGTCATTGATCCTCTCAAGTACCGCCAATGGCCCTATCATGCATGCTATCAACTTATTATATTCCCATGCCGGGAAGCGTTCTCGTGTCAAGATTGCCCATACTTTATCGCCAACCTGAAACTGAACTGCTCGGCGTCTTCTGTCGCTTGCCATCTTGTATTTGGCAGTGGCCTCTAATAACCGAGCTTTGGTTTGCTCATGGATGTCCTTGAGTGAAGAGATGAAGTCCTGTGCCTTCCCGTGAGGACGTGTCAAATCCGAAACAGGCGTCAAGTCAATCAAAGAACGGGAAACAAAGCCATTACCTACCGTGAATGTTGAGAACCCAGTACTTCTATTGACGGAGCTGTTATAGGCGAACTCTGCCTGATGCAACTTCATCTCCCATCCCCTGGTGTTATTAGCAGCTAGACACAGAGAAGGTTACCCAAAGATTGATTAGTGACTTCGGTTTGTCATGGTGGACTGTGCCAAAAATGAAAGACATATTCACCATTTTTCAAAGCTTCCTTTAGAAGTGGTTCAAGAACCTAACATCTTGATCAGAAACAATGCTAATGGGTAACCCATGCAACTTGTATACCTCTCTGAAGTAGAGACCCGCCATAGGTATGGTCATCCTTCTTACATCCAATGATGCGCCATCTTGGAGAATCAGTCTATGACAACGAAGATGGAGTGAATGCTGCTAGTGGTCCTCTGTAGGCCTTACACGAAGTCCATACTGATATCTTCCCACGGCTAACTTAGAACCGGTAATGCCATATAAAATCTGGTGTTGGTCACACCTCCCTTTGAAACCTGATAGACACAGCATCGTTTGACATACCTCTCAACCTCCCTACGTACGGTAGGCCAGAAGTAGTTGGCGGTAACAAGTTACAGCGTCTTATCTCTACCCACATGCCCCGCATTGTGCTTCTCCTCAATAATCTTAAGTCACCAACTTGAGTTTCGAATGCAAAGTTGGTTCCCTTTGAGTAGGAAACCATCATGAATAGACTAGTCGGGAACAGATCCCAACTTCACTTCTCGCCATATGTTGCCAAAAGTGGAATCATCATGGTACTACTTCGCCAACTAACTAAATCCGGTAACCTCCGTTCTGTTCTTCATCAAGACAAGACTCCTTCTGCTTAGAGCATCCGCCACATTATTTAGTATGCTTGACTTGTGTTGTATCACAAAGTGAAAGAGTTGAATGAACCCCACCCACTTGATGTGTCGGTCTAAATGCTTCTCCTAGATGTTGATGTATTTCAAGGCGACATTGTCGGTTTATAGCATGAACTCTCTATTGGCGAGGTAAGACTTCCAATGCTGCAAAGCTTGGATAACTGCTTAGAACTCAAACGTCATTGGTGGAATAGTTCAGCTTGCTCCCATCAAGTTTTTTTACTGAAATAAGCAATGGGCCTTCTCTCTTAGCTAAGTACAGTGCCAATTCCAATCTTGGATGCATTCATGTGTAGCTGGAATGTCTTTTAGAAGTCAGGTAGTGCTAACACTGGTGTCGTTGTGAGTCTTCTCTTGATTTCCTCAAAGGCGGCAATAGCCTCTAGGGTCCAAACGAAAGAACTTCGCTTCATACAATCTGTCATTGGCGCCACCACTGTACTAAAGTGAGGTACGAACCTTCTATAGAAAGACCCAACCCATAGAAAGGTCACCTGGTCCCTCACAAATTCAAACTTTTTCAAGGTGGCAAACAGATGATGCTCCCTCAAGGTATTCCGCACTTCCTTGAGGTGCTTCATGTGCTTAACTCGATCCTGCTATAGATCAGAGTATCATCAAAGTAGACGACAACAAACTTCCCAATGAATAGTCGGAGGACTTGATTCATGAACCTCATGAAGGTACTTGGCACGTTGGACAATCCGAACCGCATGACTAGCCATTCATAAAGTCCCTCCCTTGTCTTGACGACGGTTTTCCACTCATCCCTTGGCGAAATCCGAATCGGGTGATGACACTCTTCAAATCTAACTTAGTGAACAATGCCGAGTTCTAAAGTTGGTCAAGCAAGTCATCCAACCATGGTATGGAGAACTGGTATCTAATCATGATCTTGTTGATTGCTCTGCTATCAACACACATCCGCCAACTTCCATCCTTCTTTGGCGTCGGCAGAGTAAGCATGGCATAGGGACTCAAACTCTCTTGGACAAAACCCTTGGCGAGTAGGTCCTCTACTTGGTGTCTCAGCTCCTCATCCTCCGAAGGACTCATCCAATAGTGGGGTCGATTCGGTAATGACGCACCCAACACTAAATCAATACGGTGCTGGATGTCTCTCAATGGCGGCAATGTCTCTGGTAGCTCATCTGGGAGTACGTCAATGTATTCCTTCAATAAGGTGGCAACCTCACTTAGTATTTCCCCCTGACTAAGCTTGCACTTTTGCCCAATCATCACAAAGACAAGCTTGGTGTCACCAACCTCCTCGGCAAATAGCTCGCCCTTGTATGTTCGGATGGTGAACTTCTAAGGCTCGTGGTGCCTTCTCCCTCATAGGTAACAAGATAATCTTGGTCCCCTCGAAGATGAAGCTATAAGTGTTCTTCCTACCATCATGAACGACACTCCTATTATATTGCCACCGGTGCCGCAACAATAAATGGCAAGCGTCCACGGTGACAACATCACCTAAACCCTGTCCTTGTACTTAGCCCCAATCGAAAAATTAACCACGCAATGTTTGGAAACTGTTACCTGATTTCTCTTCTTGAGCCATGACAACTTGTAGGGATTAGGATGAGCTTCGGTCTTCAACCCCAAATTGGGGATTGCCTCCTCGGATATGATGTCCTCACAACTTCCCGAGTCAATGAACACGCGGCACACCTACCACCAATGGTGCATTTAGTATGGAAGATGTTGTTTCTCAACCAACCATCCCCCTGCTCCTCTCTGGGCGCGAAGCAAGCACGCCTAACCACCAGTAGATGCCCTTCGTCACCTACTACGGCATCTTCTCCCTCGTCATCCTCACCATGAAGCTCCTTGATGTCAAGACCTTGACTAGGCCTATCACCCTTACGACACTTAGCAACACGGTGCCGCACCTCTCCACACTTAAAGCAACAAGTCGTTGATGTACTTGACAAGTCTTGAGAAGCTGGTTTACTGGTATTAACGGCTGGTGGTCTGCTCTGTATGTTCTAAGTTGGCGGTGCTCTTACTTGATCTCTTCCGCCAACTTGTGCTCCCAGGTGCCGCCAACTCGGCGATGCCTTTTTTGACGTTCTACGTTCACGACTCTTTGACTCACCTCAGAAATGGAAAAGATGTCGAACATGTTCAACGCCTTCTGTATAGACTCCTTCAACTCTCCTATGTAACGATCCACCAATGCTCCCTAGTTTTCACCAAGTCATTCTTGGCGACTAATAAGTAGAACTCTGCCGTGTACTCCTCCACAGATCTACAGCCCTAACGCAATCTTTGTAGGCGTTGGTACATCAACCTGACATTATTGTGAGGCAAGTAGGTGCCTCTCATGTGCTCCTTCATCTTCTCCCATGATTCTATCTTCTCCTTCCTTTGGCGAAGCCAAGTTAGCTTCAGTTGTTTCCACCAGGTGGCTACCCTACCTCATAACCGAGTAGCGACAAGTGGCGCACTTCCTCTGGCAATTCTCTAAACTCGAGAATCTCCTTGACGGCGACAAGCCGAACCAAGAATTCTTTTGGGCATCCTCCACCATTAAACTCTAGGATTTCAAACCGGAGACTGAATTCCTGCCTCCAATTGTCAAAATCATTGATGTCGCCGGTAAAAGGCTAAGCTTTCCTCGGCCTTCGGTTTGGTAGGTCAACATCCGGGAACGGATTTTGGAAGCTCTCGTCTGTATCATAATTAGCACCCGGTGTTAATGGGCGTTGGGGCTGGGTTCCCAGTTCAAGATCGAGATTTGACCCAGTTGAATCAAGCAACGCTCGACTTGCCAGAATTTCTCTTCCATCTCCTCAAACTTCCTCACGGCTTGCCTTTGGAAGTCTCGCTAATAAATTTCCTTAGCGGCGGCGTTCCTCTATCACCCACAAGCCATCTCAGAAACCGTTTTGAGCTCTGATACCAATTGATGCTGCGCATAGCGGAAAATTGGGAAAACGGGAAGGATTCAATAGTCTTCCCTTTAATTTTACTAATCACTAATAAAACTCAATTCTCACAACTCGAGAAGTGAGAACTCTTAAATTGAGGCTAAAAATCTAAAAACTAAAGCTCACTAAACCCTAGATCTCCTTTAGTACATATAGAGAAGCATTTTGAATAAGACTAAAATTCTAAAAGATAATTCAAAAGTTAAATATGAAAATTAAACTAAATCCTAAGTAAACTCTAACTCTATCTTGACCGTATTTCTGCTTCTGCATCCGCCAACCCTCTATTCGCCAAGATCGTGCCGCCAAGTGTGTGTTAGAACAAAATTATGAAATACTTGCAAAATACTTGCAACTGGGTAACCGCGAGATCTCAGGTATTGAGGCTATGTAATCACTTTCCTTAAGGTTTATTTCGGTATATGAAATATCCTCGGGGATACAATGACAACCAAAAATGAAGCGAGGATGTGTAAAGGGAGAGATTGATAGAGATGTGTAGAGATTGATGTTTGTAACTTAAGAACACAACACAAGAACACCCAAGAACACTTGAATACAAAGTTTCTTTAATCTCTTTTGTCTTGTGTTTTTCAATTTAATTTTAATTCATCCTCTTGTACCTAAAATTGTGGAGCAATATATATATGTATTCATGAAAAGAGACGTCTCAAATGAAAACCCAAAAGAGACACAACGAACCAAAAAAACAACGCGAACAAACCGTCAAAACAGACCTGCGTGTCGAAGTTATGTGTCGACACATAGGTCGACACACAGACTCACTGCAGATTTGTGTGTCGACACGCACTTCCTGTGTGTCGACACACAGAGTGCCTCCGTGCGCTTTTGTAAAAGAGCTATGTGTGGACACACGGGCCATGTGTGTCGACACACAGCTGTTTCCCCATCGTTCTATTGGATTGTGTGTCGACACACATGGCCTATGTGTTGACACACACCCCTTCCAAGCTCTAAACATTTAAAACAAGTATTGAGACTATCTCAAATACATCTTATACATATTTAAACAACATTTACATTATTTACATATTATTGAACACACATTTTGAAAATATATCAACAGTGCGTGGCAATCTCATATCTGGGCAGATATCTGGGCTGCATCAGTATCATTGTAGCGTCATACTATAAAACGATTTTATTCTTCATCAGCTAAACATATAATGGCATATATAAGTGCATTGTCTGGCTTATCCAGAAATCCTTTAAAATAATTTCAGCTCTGCTGGCCAAAAGATTATACTTGAGTTATATTCAGAGTAAACTTGAGCTGGGTAAATTTATAGTCGTATATTTTTCATAACTTTACAAAAAAATGTGTGATATATTTAATTTATATAAATAAGATAGTAATTATATTTAAATTATAAAATATATTATTACAATTTTTTTTTTATAAGTAATAGATTGTGTTGGAGATTTTATTCAAAAGGTAAATTTTCAGTAAAGTCACTCTGTAAGGCGCTCGCAGACTTAAAACCTGCTTCTAATTTTGTTTGTACTTGAGTTATATTAAAAGTAAACTTGAGCTGGGTAAATTTGTAGTTGTATTTTTTTTCCTTAACTTTACAAAAAAAAATGTGATATATTTAATTTGCATATTTTAATAAGATAGTAATTATATTTAAATTATAAAATATATAATTAGATTTTTTTTTATAAGTAATAGATTGTGTTGAGATTTAATTCGAAAGGTAATTTTTCAGTGAAGTCGTTCTATAGGGCGCTTGCAGACTTAGAACTTGCTTCTAAGTTCTAATTTGGAGGTAAGGGTTATGGAGGGGTCTTGTTCCTTCTAAGGTGGAACTTTTGATATGGTTAGTATTGATTGGGAGAATGAATACTGGGCCAAACTGAAGATTATTCCTAGTGATGAAGTTAAATGCCTCTGGTGCAATGTATTGGAAGAAACAGTTGACCGCCTTTTTCTCTTATTCCCATGTGCTTGGGATTTATGGGTGAAAGTATGCCATTGGTGGGGAGTTGATTTTGTTCTTCCAAATAGTATAAAGGACTTGTATCAGAGCTGGAAAGCCCTTTATAAAGGTAATTTTTAGAGGAAAGCATGGTTCATTGTCTTTTCTGCTCCTGAATTATATTATTTTCCAAAATAGAAAGGCGTATATAGACACTTTCAATCTTGTGAGATTTCGGGTTGGTCACTGAGTGAAAGCTTGGCCGATAGATGTTCCATATTCGGTGTCTCAAATTGCATCCAACATTGAGTGTGTTATAATGTGGTCCTGCCCCAAGCGCAAGAATCCGAGGCGTTTATGATCCCCTCTGGAGTGTGGGGTTTTAAAGTGAATGTGGATGGATCATCATTGGGTAAGCCGGGTCCATCAGGGATAGGAGGCATCCTAAGGACTCAAACAGTGTGATTTTGTGTGTGTTGCCCATGGGGTGTCGGGAAAGTATTGGGTGTATTTGTAATATTGGACGTAAACAATAATGGATCATCGTCTCTTGCTCTTTTGTTTTGGTTGTCGTTTGTCTTTTGTGTTTTGCTGCTTTCATTTTTGCTTTGAGGATTAGTTTCCCAATCCAGTTGGGTTATTTGGTTGATCATTGTAGTCCAAATTATCAATAAACAAAAAAAAAGAAAAAAAAACTTTAGATTACATATGTCAATGAAATAAATAGCACAAATAAATTTAAAATTCAATTTAAATATTTTTTTTTTATAATAATAAAGAAGATATAATTTCTTCCCTAACAGTAGTGGGAGATCTGGATTTTTAATTGAGAGTAGGCTTGAATAAGCTTAATCTCTTCAAGTGTCATTTTCAAAATAAGGTGTAATTGGCAAGAGACCGTTTGTAAGCTTGCAATAACACGTAGAAGATGAGTGTTGACTTTTTGTTAAGATATCAAATCTAATATAGGACTAATGTATTAGATACATGAGGAACGCCATTTAAAGGACATTTTAGACAAAAATGGTAGAAAGCTAAGATCGGAGCTCATTTCTTCAATGTGGATAACAATAAACTTCTTAATTTGTGAGAGTCGTATGAGAGTTAAGATGAATTGGCTATTATTGAAGAACCAAAGATTATTATGTACAATTTAAGGATCGGATCAGTTAGAGAGATAAATGATAAACTTGAGAAACTTCGACTGATTTACCTATTGAATAATAATTTATAGACTAAATTTTTTTTTATTTTCAAATGACACTATATGCTAAATGTAACCAATTTGTACATCTAAATTTAAACAGACTAACAAGATAGAAATTTGGGTTACAAAGAGTGCAACGTCAATGATTCTTAAGCTAGATACTTTCGGCTATTTAAACTACATAGGTAATTAAATAAAAATTTCTAGTATCCATAATAATATTATTCTTAAATAAAAGAAATTTAGACCTTCCTATTATATATATTTCACTGTTTTATAATTTATAAATTTACGCTACAAAATCTAAAAAGTCATACATATTTTGTATACTCGTATAAAAATTTTGAGAGTCCAGGACGGGCTTGAGCCTACCATGATTGCTACTTAGATTCGCTGGGGCTAACAAGGACATCATCTATTAGAGAAATGGATAAATATAAGCTCTTGCCTCCGGGCTTCTTCATGTTCAACAAAAAATAAAAAATTCACAGTTTGTAGCTCTAAAGTGAATAGTCTAATTAATAAACAAATTCTAAGGTGAGGATTGGGTGCACTGCTTCAAAATTACTATATTTCGTGCCAATATAACACTTATGTTTTGACATATATAATATATACAATATTTAATATTTAATATATAATATTGAATATTATATATTATATATTATATATATAACACTTTTTTGTTTTTTTCACAATTTATCGAAAAAAATATATAGTATTTATATCTATATGAATTATGTGTGTGCTCTTTATATTGATACATATAATATTATTTAAAATTAATACATATTTTTTTATATATTAAATATATAAATTATGTGTATTATATATGTATAAAAGTTAAAAGTTATATTTATAGATATATCTAAATATTTCTAATATTTAATAATTTCTCATATATATTAAATATATAAATTAAATGTAAAACACATTCATCAAGTTTATCTTCTTCCAAAACATACCAACTCCTAGATTAAGCAATTTTAGAGAAAGACCTTTCACATCTCAAATATATTTCAATATACTTGATACTTTATCTCCTAATTGTGTTTTTGGAAAATGATTGAAGAGAAAAATAGGGATGGGTACAGTAAATTTTAAAATACAAAAAAAAAGGTATGAACAATGGATATAGTAAAATTAAAAGTGATGCGAAAATTATATTTAACCTTTTCTATTCAAAATTTACAAAAATAAAGTAATTTAAAATAATTTAAAATAAATAAATAATAACTTTTTTAAATATAAATACCTACATATGTATAATACGAGATAAGACTAGTCAATACAAAATTGATGAGGGTTTTTTTTAACCAATGCCTATGATATTATGAACCTCTCCCCAATTCCATTGTATTACAATGTGGTGTTAATACTTTATATTTGGACTTTTAATTGCCTCATGATCTTTTGACTGATCCCCAACTCTTTTTAACTTTTCCCTCAACTGGTGATGTTAACGCGTTTTACTTTATTATGAACACGGTAAAACTAGTGATTTTACCTTTTGTCAATCCTTTATTTTTTTCCTGAAATATCACATCTACGTATAGTGTTTCGGTTAAATTTGGTTCAGTCAATGAACTAGACCTAAATGTGCCGAGCAATAAATATTTGTAGGTTCTGAATGAGAACGGGACTCAACCCTCACTTGAGAAAGCAGCCGCTGGCGCGTTTAACCCAAGCTCCCCTGCAAAATGAAGAAGGCCGTCAGGGGGACCCACGGGTTTGCCCGCGGGGACCCCTCCAATGTCTAAGTTATTAAAGGCATAACAATAACATACGATAAGTAAGTAGTGTAAAGTAAATAATAATAAATACTTATCGTATATGGAGGAGATGGGGTCCTCGGTGGTCGGTGGCCAGTGCGGGGGCCTTGTGGGCCTGGCGAGAGAGGGAGAGAGAGAGGAGAGAGAGTCGCCCAGCAGAAGAACCGATGAGGTGGCCGGAGTTTCACCAGTGAGGTGGAGACCGGTGACGGGGTGGCGGCGAGGTGGCTAGAGTTGCACCGGAGAGGTGATCGGAGCTGGCCGGAGCGAGAGGAGAGTGAAAAGGGAGGAACTTATTGGAGGGTTGTTGTAAATGAGGGAGAGGACCCTGTTAGGCTTGGCTTGAGTGAAGTGAGGGAAGGGGTATTTATAGAGGGTGGCAGGAGGCGGTACTGGCATGTGGTGGGCGGTATTTCGGCGGCGGGGCAGTACTGTGGTGGTGGGTGGCGGTAGAGGATGGTACCGGCGGTGGTGAAGAGAGGACGGTAGGGGTGACCGCGATAGGCGATACGAGGTGATACTGGTGGTGCGTGGTACTTGTGGCTGGGTGGTACCGAGGTGGACGGTAGTGGCAAGGTAGGAGCGGTACTGGCGTGGGTCAGGCGGCATCGGTGGTCGGCAGTAGGGGTGAAGGTGAGAGGAGAGAGGCGGTGGTGAAGTGAAGAGGAGAGAGGTGGTGGTGAAGTGAAGAGGGGAGAGAGAAAAGAGAGAGGGACGGTACCGTACTGCGGGCCGATGCGAGGCCGTACCGGCTGGTGGTACGAGGCGGCAGTAGCCGGGCGATGCCATGGTTGGCGGTATCAGGTGGTGACGATACCAAAGCGCGGTAGTGGGTGGCGGTACCGGTGGATTGAAGGAGGATAGTGAAGAAGAGGGAGGAGAGAGAAAAAGGTAGGGTGGGGGGGTGTACGGTAGGAGAGAGTAGAGAGAAAAGGAAAAGTGGGTGGATTTTGTCCTTCTGGAGGTTTTGTATTTAATTTTTGTTATTATTTCTTTATCTTATTTTAATATTAATTCGGTTATTTTTATTGTTAACAATTAGCCCCCCACTCCATGGGCGAATGGGACCTATTCACATTCGGTAGTGGAGTGTATAACATCCCAACGCTAGCGTCCTGCTCCTGATCTCTTGGTTGGGTTGGCGGGAGTGAAAGGTTCCGTCTCTCAGTTTGATGTCGCTCTTCTTCAGTAGATAGCAGATGAGGTGAATAAGCAGACGGAAGACGAGGCGGGAGATAAGTCCAGTAACAAGGAAGACTAAAATATTATCTTTGCTTTTGATATCCTTTTATTAGCTTTTTAGTTTATATTTGTTGTAAATATATCTGGTTTGGATTTGCTTTTTGACTTTATTTGTTTGGAGGGCATTTTTATCATGATATTACTTGTAAGTTTTTAAACAAGCAAGACGTTGGTCTTTTGGCGGTTTGCATCGCATGTTATGCGCATAACGCCTTCAAAGGGTGTTTTTGTTGATTACTCTGTATAAAAAGTATTTTATTTAAAGTGTTTAGAATGTGTATGTTTTTTAGGGTATTAAGTGTTTAGGAAATGTTGAATAATGGCAGTTAACGTTCGCCACTGTTGGCAGGGCACTGGAAGATATTTGTAATTGGTTGTGTGAGTAGTTGATGTGAGTGTTGATACATCTAACTTGTTAACTCTTGGCATGACCTCTAGGAATTGTATTCCTGATTGGAGGCATTACCCATGGTCGAGCAACGGTTGTTGAAAATGTTGTTCCACCTAATTTATTAACTTTCAGTATGGCATCTAGGAATTGTATTCTTGATTGGAGGCATTATCCATGGTCGAGCAACAGTTATTGAGGACGTTGCTCCACATAATTTCTTGGGGCGGCCACTTGGAGTTGCTAATTTTGAGGCTTTGTCAAGTTTTGGCTGTTGAGCCAAGTTACGACCGACCGCGTATTTAGCCTTCCTATAAATGGAAGTGAAGCGTACTGTGAATATTTTTAGTTTCTAGCCCCCAGTCATAGGTTGGGTTAAAGTGTATTGCAAATATTTTTAAATCCTAACCCCCAGCCGTAGGCTGAGTTTGAGCGTATTCCGTTTCGTACTCCTTGTGTCAGTTGGAGCGTAAATTGTGCTCCAATACTGGTTGGAGCATAAATCGTTTCGTGCTCCCTATGTCAGTTGGAGCGTAAGCCGTGCTCCAATACTAGTTGGAGCACAAATTGTTTCGTGCTTCTTGTGTCTGTTGAAGCGTAAACCGTGCTCCAATAATGGTTGGAGCATAAATTGTTTCGTGCTCCCTGAGTCGATTGGAGCGTAAACTGTGCTCCAATAATGGTTGGAGCATAAATTGTTTCATGCTCCTTGTGTTGGTTGGAGCGTAAACTGTGCTCCAATACTGGTTGGAGCGTAAATTGTTTCGTGCTTCCTGTGTCTGTTAGAGCGTAAACCGTGCTCCAAAATTAGTTGGAGCATAAATTGTTTCATGCTTCATGTGTCGGTTGGAGCGTAAACCGTGCTCCAATACTGGTTGAAGCATAAATTGTTTCGTGCTCCCTGTGTCGGTTGAAGCCTAACCGTGCTCCAATACTGGTTGGAGCAGAACAATCACCCGTCCCGATGTTAGGTGGGGCACAAATAACCGCAGGCTCTCACGTTGGGTGAAAGTTTACCGCGCTCGAATACTTCGTGCTCCCATTTCAATTGGAGCAAAAACAACCACCAGCCCTCACTGTTAGGTGGGGCACAAATAATCGTGGGCTCTCACGTTGGGTGAAAGTTTACCGTGCCCGAATGCTCCGTGCCCCCATTTCAATTGGAGCAAAAGCCACCACCCGCCCCGATGTTAAGTGGGGCACACATAACCGCGGGCTCACACGTTATGTGAGAGTCACCGCGCACAATAACTCCGTGCTCCCATTTCAATTGGAGCAAAAACAACCGCCTGCCCCGATGTTAGGTGGGCCATGAATAACTGTGGTCTCTCACGTTAGGTGAAAGTCTACCACGCCCGAATACTTCGTGCTTCTATTTCAATTGGAGTAAAAACAACCGCCAACCCCCGGTGTTAGGTGGGGCACAAATAATCGCGGGCTCTCACGTTGGGTGAAAGTTTACCGTGCCCGAATATTTTGTGCACCCATTTCAATTGGAGCAAAAACAACCGCTAGCTCCCGATGTTAGGTGGGGCACACATAACCGCGGGCTCTCACGTTATGTGAGAGTCACCGCGCCCAATAACTCAGTGCTCCCATTTCAATCGGAGCAAAAACAACCGCCCGCCCCGATGTTAGGTGGGGCATGAATAACCGCGGGCTCTCATATTAGGTGAAAGTGTATCGCGGCCGAATACTCCGTTCTCCCATTTCAATTGGAGCAAAAACAACCGCCCACCCCAATGTTAGGTGGGGCACAAATAACAGCGGGCTCACGTTAGGTGAAAGTTTACCACCCCCGAATACTCCGTGCTCCCATTTCAATTAGAGCAAACACAACCGCCAACCCCCGGTGTTAGAGGGGGTACAGTATGCCTGCCTGAGAAGGACGTATGGCACAAGTGCGTCTTACCTGTCTGAGAAGGGCTTATGGATCCCCTATCTTTGAGCTTCCGATGCTACTTGGAGCAAATCCCAACACCGGTGCCGGTATCAATGGGGCATACACCATCGCGGAGAAGAGAAGGGCTTACGGGTAGAATGTGGTGATACTGAGAAGGGACCAAGGTAACCATTTCCAGTATGTGATTGTTGAGTAACTTTTTTTGATCAAGTGGCCGCCATTTTACCCAACATAGGTACTCGTTATTGATGAGCATATACTTGAAACTCTGCAATCTTTTCATCTAGATAAAAAATTATTAGGAATGCATATGAAGTGACCACTCCTGATATCAACCCATATTCTTCATCTAGTAAGACAAAGGTTTATAATAAAACTTACACCAGGGATGTGTAAATTTTTATTCTATTTTTCTTGTTCGCTATTTTAAATCACTTATCTCACAATGCCTTATGGGCCACAGGTGACAAATAGTAAACTCATTACTAGTTGTAATTGTGAATCTAACAAGAATACCACACAGGGGTCTTGAAAGAGAAGAGATCAGCATACAGGCATAATGATCAATCAATTGATTTTAACAAAAACCTACTAGCAATTGTAAAACAAGAAGAAATGAAAAGACCGCCTCAAAGCATTGCTAGAAAAATACTTAACGTACATGGCTCTGGTATTTATTAAATGCCCTTTTTTTAATGGGAATTTTAAGTACCTATTATTCACTTAAAAGGTAAAGAAGAGTAACTTCTTATTAAATAAGACATTCTTGTAATAGAGGAGGGCAGTAATGATGCTCTTCTTCATGGTTTTCACCAAAATTCTTTTCAAGCCTTATTGCCGCATCAGAATTCCTATTTATAAAGTCAGTGTTGCATCACAATGGTTTATTTGAGTGACCAATTCAAGTAATTTACTTACATTTGATTAAGCGTGCAAAACAGGAAAGGAATTTCAGCTTGCAGTAGCACAATCATTGAAATTTTGTTTACCTCATTAAGAGAACCGAAATTATAATATTGGGTCACTAAGAGTTGAGATTTTAAGAATAATACACATCTTTAGTTGGATATTGATGTTCCGGCCGCGTAATCTGTACATTCTTACTGTGCAGTAGGTCAACAATTAAAAGGAAGCTCAAAATATATTATACTGACCATACTTCTAAAAATATGTGGACTTCAAGTGTTCAAATGCATATTAGTAAATAATTGTTTTTATTTGATCAAGATTGTTATATGTACTTGATTACATAAAAATAAAATAAGTTAAATAAGTTCCTATATGTGCCCAGTCCTACTGAGGTCAACATATGGGCGTGGTGACTAATTAATTGGTTTTAAAAAAAAAACTGCTCGGACTCATATATGGATTTCTTATACATTAACTCAATAGGTTAAGATCTAAGACCCAATGAAATTTAACAAAATCAATAGAACCTATCCAGAACTCATGCGAAACATAGGCCCACTCTATAATATGATCAAATGCACAATTGAGCTTAGACACCTAAGCGGCTTTACGGCCTTGTTAGGAATTTATTTGTAGCTTTACTCATCAAATACAAATATGTAGCATGAATGTGTCGATGGAGCTACACAAAATATATTGTGAATGAGCGAAGTACATAATAAGGAAGAAACAACTATCCTCGAAATGCAAAAGAACATGCACCCTTTCCAGAAGTCAGGGGAAGAGCATAAAAAATGACCTTCTACTCAAGCATTTCCCATAATATGCCCAATGAATCAATATAGTTAGATTTCACTTGGGTCAGATTTTGGCTAACATAGTACATTGTTTTAAGCCTATGCAATCTCTTTAGATAACCAAAGTTTCAACCTTATGACACTCATGAAATATAAGTATGCCGTGCACAAAACAAGAAAGAAACAATTAACTTTAAAACGTGTCCCTATTTGGTTTAGGAGACAATTATGGTCTCATCCTGCTTTGTGTGGCATTTTCTATCATGAAAAGTGTTGCATTTAGTTTTATATATTTACCGTTAGTTTGGTTTACCCATTTATTCAAGATTTATTTTTTCGATTTGGATGGACTTAGGTGTGAAATTTGAACGACATATTTTGACTTGTAAAAATAATAATCCTTAAGCACGTGTTTGAGGATCAACACATGAACAGTAAATTTTAAAGTTAAAATGCATTATTGTTATGACACGAACAATGAACTTTAATAATAATCTTTGAAGTTTAACTTGTTTATAGGTTCCTGGTACAGCTAATATAGGAACTAATGAATAATAAACAGTTAGTAGAGTAAGTATCTTAACGGATTGCGTAAATGATTGTTGGGAAATATTAAACAGATAACAACTATACTTTCTCTAGCCCCCTCTCATCTTTTACCATATTTTCCTTCATTCTTTGCATTTTTCTCATTCATTTTTTTTATACCTTCTCTGTATCGCAAATTAATAGATATAGCCCCTTAACATATATAAAATTTTAAATGACACAAAAAGGTACAATGAAAGATTTTTTTTTTTTAATAACCAACATGTGGCACAAATTTAGGCTATATAAATAACAAAAATTAAGAAACAAGTATATTCAAGCTTAAACACCACGCAGTGAAGTTTATCATGCGATGAAATTTCTCTTACTCCCAATTAAGAACAGGGATTACTTATGGAATAAACTCAATAAAAGTCCTTAATATAGTGGCTCCCATGAACAATAAACTTAATAAAAGTTCAACCCAGCTCTTCCAATTTAATCGCATATTTACTTAAGCTATATGAGCTGGGATGGAATTAACTTAAAGTAACTTTAGTTAGATAAAAAAATTGAGTGAGCAATTCTGAAAAATAGGAACAATACAATTTGTATATTGCCACGAATCTAAGGCGAGAAATCTGATAAAATAATTTATGTGTAATTGTCGTAAAATTGAAGTAAGAATATTATGAAAAATATCCATAACATGCTCTAAAGCTTAATATATGCTGTGAATTTTACTGCAAAATTTAAAATTGAAATCTTTCTACAAATTTTACTTGAACTTTCAGATTATGAAAAATACCAATAATATAATCCAAAGCTCATGATGTGCTATGAGTTTTACTGTAAAATTCATAATTGAAATCTGCTACCAATTTTACCAAAAATTTTAGATTGAGAATATTATACAAAATACCCAATTTTACTGAAAATTTTAGATTTGAAATTTTATTCTAGATGTATTAGAAGGCAAATAGAAAGAGAAAAATTGAAACCAAAGGCTTATATGATGTTAAATGGGTATTGTAGCCCCTCGTCTTGTGAGGGTCTTAGGCGATTAGCACGGGATACTAGGTTAAACGCTAGCAAGCTATCTTTCTTAGTTAGTGAACCAGACCCAAATGTCCCGAGCAACAAATATTTGTAGGTTCTGGATGAGAGAGGGACTCAACCCTCACTTGAGAAAGCAGCTGCTGGCATGTTTAACCCGGTTTCCCCTGCAAAATGAAGAAGGCCGTCAGGGGGACCCACGGGTTTGCCCGCGGAGATCCCTCCAATGCCTAAGTTAGTAAAGGCATGACAATAACATGCGGTTATACGGGGTATGAATAAAGGCTTTAAAGCCATAGAGGTAAAGAGATTAGCTTTGAAGTTTTCTTGTCGCATTTTTGCAATTTTTGAAACTCGAATAAAGGAAGGTAAAGCCTTAGAATACCAAAGAAGATTTTTCCCGGGCTGGACTATTTGTGATAATTACTCCGAGAGTCATTTGGGGCGTATTTGGGTCTGTTGGGATCCAACATATGTCAAAGCTAGCATGCTTAGAGTATCTGCTCAAGCTATCCATTTTGTTGTCCGTTTTATGGAACTCCCCTATTTAGGGGAAGTTGGTTGCTCCTTTTGCTACGATTTTAATCATAGGGAGGGAAGGAAGAGTCTTTGGGATGAACTGAGAGATATCCGGCAGTTATTTACTATCCCGTGGACTGTTTTAGGAGACTTCAATGTTGTTATGGACTACTCTGATCGTGAGGGTGGGGCTGATATAACTGCAGCTGAAATTTATGATTTTTCAAAGTGTGTTCTTGATCTTCAACTTCAATTAGTGCGTACCGAAGGTCCCCGTTTCACATGGTGTAATCAACAACCGGATTCTAGCTGTGTATGGTCGAGAATTGATCGAGTATTGGTTGACTCTCTTTGGTGGGATCAGATTGATAGTAAAGCCATTGTGTTGAACCCCGGAATCTCAGATCATTCTCCCATTCTTCTGCCGTTTGGTAACAAACCCCGTGTTTCTTGTGGTTACTTTAAGTTTGGGAATTGGCTCACTACTATGGATGGATTTAGGGATGTTGTGAAGCAGGCTTGGGGAATTCAGATCTCAGGGACTCCCATGTTTCGTCTTCAGCAAAAACTAAGCTCAACTAAGAAGGCTTTGAAGAAGTTCCAAAGGCACTTTCCTGGAGGGATCTCGATGAAAGTGATGGAGACCCGTGACATGCTCTTTCGGCTGCAGGACCGACTCTGTTCCAGTAATGACCCAGATATTTTTGCGGAGGTTGGTATTTGGAAGGACAAATTTAAGCGTCTTCTTGTTGCCGAGTCTGAATTTTTACAGCAGTGTTCAAAAATCCAGTTTTTGAATCAGATGGATTTTCCCACAAACTTCTTTTATTCTCGCATCAAAGCCCGGGGCAAAAAGAGTCACATCTGGTCTATAAGAGATAGGCAAGGAGGCATTGTGACTGACTAGCTTGCAGTTGCTGAGGAATTCTCCTCGTTTTTTCAGCATCTATTGGGCACTGATAGTGAATGTCAAGTGATTGATCCAAGTGTGATTTGTGAAGGGGGAGTTCTTTCACCTAATGATCATTCCACGTTGTTGCAGCCGATTACTAATCAAGAAGTTTGGGACGTTGTGTGGTCTATTCCAGACTCAAAAGCTCCTGGACCGGATGGATTCTCGTCTGCCTTCTTTAAAAAGTGTTGGCCCATTGTTGGTGCTGATCTTTGTATTGCTGTTCGGGATTTCTTCTCTTCGGGTAATCTTCTTAAATCTTTTAATTCTACAGTTATATCGCTGATCCCTAAAATAGAAAGCACGTCTGTCGTTGGTGACTATAGACCCATTGCTTGTTGTAATGTGGTTTACAAAGTCATATTTAAGCTCTTGTCGATAAGGTTGGATAGAGTGCTAGGAAAGATTCTCAAGCAGCTTTTGTTAAAGGGAGGAATATTTTTGATAATATAATTCTCAGTAATGAGATTATAAAGCATTATAGCTGAAAACATATTTCTCCCCGGGCCTTTTTGAAGATTGATATTAAGAAGGCCTATGACTCGGTCTCATGGCCTTTTCTCCTGGATCTTCTCAAGCATTTGGGATTCCTGTGCCGGTTCATAAGTTGGGTTCGTACATGTATTACTTCCCCCTCTTTTTCGCTTCAGTTTAATTGGGGGGTTGTATGGTTTTTTAAAGGGAGGTGAGGTTTGAGACAAGGAGATCCGGTCTCCCTTCATCTTTTTATCTTATGTATGGAGTACTTATCTCGGATGCTGCGGAAGGTGGGTAGACAAAAGGAATTCTCGTTTCATCCTAAGTGCCGAAAGCTTGGGATCACCCATTTATCTTTTGCTGATGACCTTTTACTTTTTTCAAGAGGTGATGCTCAATCTATCCGGATGCTGTGGTCAACTGTGGTTCATTTCGCGGCTATGTCTAGTTTGGAGCCAAATGTTCTCAAATCGGGGATATGCTTCGGGGGTATGTCGACTGTTGATAAATTAGCCATACTTCGGGAGCTGGGTTTCGTTGAGCTGGCTTTTCCCTTATGGTACCTCGGGCTACCCATTGTGGCTAGCCGGTTGCTTGTCGGTCAGTTTAACACTTTGATTCAGAAAGTCCGGGATAAAATTTCTAACTGGAGTGCTAGGCAGCTTTCTGCAGCTGGTCAACTCGAATTGCTCCGGTCAACCGTTGGAGGGATCCTTGGCTATTGGTTTAGTGTTTTCTTGGTCCCAGCTTCGGTCTTAAAGCAGTTGCAAGGTATGTGCTCCTTTTTTCTTTGGAAAGGAGGGGAATATCATGGGGGTCGTTGGGCTGTCCCGGTGTCTTGGAGTCAAGTTTGTTTGCCTAAGGAAGAGGGTGGGTTAGGACTTAAGCAATTTGATTTTTGGAATTTTTCATGTTTTGTAAAACTTTTGTGGGACTTGCATCATCGAAAGGATTTGCTTTGGGTGAAATGGGTTCATGAATTTTATATGAAAAAGGATAATATTTGGACGGTTAAGAGTTGAGTTCATGGTTCAGCTTTTTGGAAATCTCTCCTTAAATGTAGAGACCGCTGGTGTGAATTATATGGCACTGCTGATAGGGAGACAGTGCTGCACAAACTCCCTGCAACGAGGCTCCGATCTTCTATTTTTGAGCTAATTCGATCTCGAGGCTCGTTTTGGCACTGGAACAGATTGGTTTGGGGGGCTGCTCTGCCTCGGCACTCATTTTGTCTTTGGAAAGCGATCTCAGTTGGTCTTTTTACGCATGATAGACTCCGGAGGATTGGTTGGACTATACCGAGTCGATGTGCTTTATGCGAATGTGATTGCGAATCCCTTAACCATATTTTCTTTGAGTGTAATTTTTCGTTCCAGGTTTTGGGTGTGGTTTCCGAGTTTTTTGATCTTATCCCGGTGAGAATGCTTGGCCGCATGATGGATTGGATTGGTACCCGAGTCTGGAATAGATTGAGGTCAAGTGTATTGAAGAGAATTGCAATTGCAGTCACGGTATACAACCTATGGCTCGAGCAAAATAGGCGGATCTTTCATAACAGCGGATGCAAGGCGGATGAGCTTAGTAGAGTTATTATCTCACAAGTGTGGTGTCGTTTTATCTTTTTATTTTGTGATTAGTAATGAGCTTGCTTGTTGATGATTGTATTGAGAGGGTGATCTTGTCTTTGGTTGTGCTTTGAACCTTGTATTTGGATTTGTTTGAGTTATATTTCAGTGCTTGCCATTTGGCGGAAAAAAAAAAAAATAACATGCGGTTATCGCCTAAGGGACAGAAGTTTGATTTTCTGCTGAGGATACACTCATGACTTATATGCTTATGGGATTGTGGGCTTCCTTATGGGTCGAAGTTGGTAAGGACAACCCAATCTCTCGTTACAAAAAAAAAAATTTTAAATATAATAATGCGCAATTTATTTTAATATGTTGAAAAGGCAGTGAGAGAGAGAGACTAGTGGGAGTATTGGCAAATAATAAAACAAATGGAAAGCCATAGTAGTGTCAGTCACAAGACGACTACAAACGTCAGTTTTTTGGATTCTGATGACTCCCATTGTCGACCCCTCCATGTTCGCTTCCTTGTCTTTCGCCTTCACTAAAAAAATAAAGTTGATTAAACCCTAACTTCTCTCTCACTCACTCCCTTTTCTCTCTCTTCAAGTAACCATTTCAACTCCAATGTAGTTGTTTCCTGCTTGATTTCATCCAATTTCATTGAAGGAATAGTTGATTAGTATCTGCCCATTTAGTACTGTAAGTGATCTTGCTTTTCTTCAATGGCTTCTGCGGTTTAAATTAATTATATGGTAATGTGAAGGGAGGGTTGCTTTATGTGATTCCTTTCTTGAAGCATATGATTATAAAAAAGTTTGACAAGTTTGTTGATAAAAAAAAAAAAAACGTTTGACAAGTTTATTCCAGCTGTGCTTACTGTACCTACTTTTTTTTTTTTCCAAAGATAATGATGGGTTATAATGGGTTTAGTTATCTGGGTAGTGTGGACTAATTGGCAGAATTGCTATCTGGGAAAAGGGTAAGTGGAAAATCAACAGTGTATGATTACCTATGTTAATTATTTATGCGCAAAATAATTTCGTTGGATTTACTTTATAAAACACTTCATATTATATAATAAAAGATTTTCTGTTACTGATCAGTGGTAGCTTCTTGTTCTTTGATACTGAATTCTTTCTCTTTCTGCAAAACTACTTGTCTGCTAGAACGATTTCTCTCTTTAGTTTTTGTCTTTGGCACTTTAGAGTTACTAAAATCTTAGTGATTTTGATGAAGCAGAGCTGTTGGGGTGTTGCAGTTGATTGTGAAAATGAGGGTTATGTCATTGTGCTCTGCCTTGCTGGTTTTGTTTGCTCATCTTGCCATTGTAACGGCAGAGATTTACATAGTCACACTTGAAGGAGATCCTGTTGTGAGTTACAAAGGAGATTTGGACAGTTTTGAAGCCACTGCTGCTCAATTTGATGAGAAGATTGACTTCACCAGGTAAGTAGGCTAATTGATTCTCTCTGTGGCATTATTATTTTATTTTTTTTTTTTTAACACATTGATAAAGAGAGAACAACATCTTTTCTAAAAAGGGAAACAAACACTTGGAGAGGTGGATGATGAGCTTTGAACCCAAGACTTTTTGCTAGAGAAGTTGGGAGACAAACTATTTCATTAACACTGTTAGCTCGTGGCATAATTGTTGTTGCATTTGTTGTTGCTCTGCAAACGGCCGAAGAAAAACTGGCTATTTATTTTTATGGCTGATATTGGAAATGGCATCTATGCATGAGAAAGGTGTGGACTAGATGCTGCTTCTACATGTGGGGTCTTGATTGTATTGTGTCTGTTAGGTGCTTCAGTCGTGCTTTTATTCTAATGAACGACTTTTTTGGTTTATCTGGAACGGCAGATATTGGTAGTGGCGGGTCTAGACATTTAGCTATACGGTGTTGATTGCCTATAACAAATGAAATATGGTAATTAATTAATTAGTAATAGTATATATTGGAATGATTTTCTATAATTCACAATCCAAAATAAAAGCATATGTCAACATTTAGTCTACTGTTCAAAGAAGAAGGCTGAGGTCTTGGAGATGAGGTCTTATTTGAATCTGCCACGCCGCTTACCTACTAAAATAGTAAACATACAAAGGGGAAAAGTAATATAGATTATTTGCAAAGCATCCAAGAAAGAAAAATCTCGTTTTAGCGAACTTATAGCATAAAATAAACTAATATTCTATTTGTGAATTTTCTAATGATGTGTGGTTGCTGTATATGAAGGGTTTTCTATATTTTTACTGCAGTACATATGCTTATATGAGTATTGCGGTGAAGTTGCTTAGAGCATGCATCCAACTATTGACAAAAATTGCATTTGCCATGGTGTATGGGCTATGCTGATTAATCAGGTTTTTGATCATTTGATTTTTCTCTTGGGTTTCTATCAGCGAATCGGTTGTATCTTATGCCCGCCACCTTAGGAAGAAGCATGACATGCTCCTTGGGATGTTGTTTGAGCGTAGCACTTACACAAAAATATACAGCTATCAGCATCTGATTAATGGCTTTGCTGTTGATATTTCACCTGCACAGGTAAAACTTATAACTTTTCTTAATAATTTCTTGCATAAATTAGTGATTGTAATTTATTGTTATTGTTATTTCGTAATATTTGTCGTTTTTGTAGTTCCGGTCCTCTTTATTTCCACTTTCTTATGTCATCAATTTGGAGTAGGCAGAAAAACTTGGACGAGCCCCTGGTGTGAAGCATGTGGAGAGAGATTGGAAGGTCAGGAGGCTTACAACACATACCCCACAGTTCTTGGGGCTTCCAACAGAAGTATGGCCAACAGGAGGAGGTCATGACAGGGCAGGAGAGGACATTGTGATCGGATTTGTGGACTCGGGAATATATCCACTGCATCCAAGTTTTGCAACACATGAGCAAGAGCAATATGGACCTGTTCGGAAATACAGGGGAACATGCGAAGTTGATAGTGATACAAAGATGAGCTTTTGTAATGGGAAGATCATTGGAGCACAGCATTTTGCTAAAGCTGCAATTGCAGCTGGGGCTTTCAATCCTTCTGTTGATTTTGCTTCTCCATTGGACGGTGATGGACATGGAAGGTTAGGACTGCCAAACCTTCCATAAGTTGATTTCTTAGTTTCTCATTCAGTGATTTGGTCTTTTATTTCTGTCTATTTTGGTTGACCTTATGGATTTCTGTTCATACGCTGGCATGGTACAAAGAAACCATGACTAATGACATCAACTATCATTGTCCCACTAAGTAGGTTCACTTATGCAGAAAATGATGGTAAAAGGATTTTAACGAAATCCTAGTACTGGTTGTCAGCTACCTGTGCAACACTCTACTTAGGGGTTTGGAGATTTTAATGTTAGGAAACATTACTGGAAGCAACCATGAGTAAGACGAGGTAAAACAAATGAAGTTGACGAACTATTCAAAAACAAAAAGCCGTAGTGAGCAAGCAGAGCGCAAAACAATAAGGAAATAGCTAGAAAGGAAAGAAAAATGAGGAAAAAGGTATGACATAAATTTAAGAAGAAAGACGTGTAACTGTACACATTCTCCTCTTTCAAGATTGGGCCCAATGGAGGGCTAGCATAGGAGTATTAGATGCTCCAGTTGGAGTAGGATAGTCCAGCTTACTAGTGCTAGGTCCTCTTGGCGCACGTAGGCTGTGTGCTGGCTCTCATGAGCTGATACTTGCTACTCGTCCACTATTCTTTTTCGCTATCTCTATCTCTATCTCTATCCTCTATCTCTATCCTGATCTTTATCTTATCTATTGAATTGTGCCTGATGTCGCTTGCTTTGAGTCTGTGTTTTGCTCGCCGCGTGTTATGCCTACTCATGCTTTGATGCTCTCCTGCTGCCAGGTCTTTTGCTCATTGCTGCGGACTAGCTTCTCAGGTTGGGGGTCCTCGGAAACAGCCTCTCTTCAGGGTCGCCCCCTGAAGGGGGAAGGCTATGTACATCTACCCCCCCAGACCCTGCTTATGCGGCAGCCCTTGGAGGCACTGGGTTTTTTGTTGTTGTTGTTGTGTGTGTATTCTCCTCTTTCAAGAGCCTAAGGCTTAACTAGGCGAAAAGGAACCAAGTCGTGGTTAGCATGTGCATCATGGTCGTGATCGAAATATTGTAGATCTACTTTTTGCTGACATTATGCAATGGGCCATCTTGATCACATTGAGCATTTCTGGGGAATATATCTTGCTATGTCTACAATTGTTTCAACAAAATGTCGAATAATCATTAATTTAACTTCTTTTTGGTAATTTGTAACATGTAAACATATTTATACACATATTTCAATAAATAAAATGCAATACATATGTATTTTGAAGTCTATTACTGAAGCGCCATCATATAATCACAAGCTAAAATCTGTTACGTAATGACTAGTAGGCAAGATCTGACCTCTGATTTTATGGCCATACATCCAATGCAGCAATCTCATTTTATTAATGTTATATTTTCTATATGATGTAATTTGAATGACATGCGCTCTAAAATATAAAGCATGGAAAGTCTTTTTCCTTTCATACCTCCTTGCAATTTAAGAGTGATCCCACAGAATGGTTGGTTCATTTTTCCACTTTATCCACCTTATCTTATTCTGGTTAGTATCCCCCGTATCTACCTCATTATGCTCAAATTTGAATACTTTATCTCAGATCTATTTTGACAGAAAATTGTTTAACTCTAGTGCCTCTCTCAGCAACTCTGGTTGTACAATGCTCAAATTTAAGTATGCTATCTTGGATTTGCTAGTATGGCAGCATCTCTTAAATGTACGGTCCGTGGAACATCATCTTAAAGGTGCCTAGTTAGTTTATTTAGCCAAAGTAGAGAGGACAGGGGGAAATTTTGACACTTGACTCTGATCAATAGTTGCCAGGAACCATAGATTCAAAATGTTATGTAGCATAACCTATTTAACACTACTTTAGCAGGGGGTTCAGTAATGTCTTCATATTGTATTTAAAATAAGTTCATAAATGTAGTCATATGCTAAAAGCTTTCAAAGAGGTATGCAAACTGATGATTGCGTGATCATCATCTTCAATTTTTTGCAACAGGCTTAAAATGAAGACATGTTTTTTTTTTGTAAAGGACGTCAACTTATGTTCGTTAAGAAAACAAAACGGGATAAGTGGGACCTGTTATGAAATGTCTACGACTCCCCGATTCTTCTGTGGCCCCCTGATTCTTCGATGGCATGATTATGAATTATGATTTGATTCCATGTCAGGAACACTTTGGTCTCTTCTGAAGAGGTGTGGTAATACTAGTCATTGCATCTTGCATCTTCATTCATGTATTGAATCACTTGAATGTAAGCAATAGGGCGTCCTTCTGTTCCTAGTGTCCTCCATAGCACATTGTTGGGAACCTTGTCATAAGCTTTCTACAACACAATTCGAAGATACTTCTGCACATCCCTAAAAAGTTTTAATGGGTCGTGTTAGCAAAAATGATTTCTTCCATGGTAGATTTACCATGCATGAAACAGAGCTAGTTTTCCGCATGCTCAACTATCACCTTAGCCATTATTTGATTACCCTTTCTCAGAATTTCAAGGCATGATTCATACCTTCTATACCTATGTAGGTGACACAATTCTGCTTATCTTCTTTTTCCTGTAGTTTGGATGATCTTTGTCCAAATGTAGACTTTGATGGGGATCAAATGGCTGCCTTGAGAAATGAATCAATACTTTCTACTTGAGTTTCCTATGAAATGAGTGATGGAAGGAGCCACTACGATCCCCTGTGAATCCTCCATCAATATGAAAAGAAGATTCTCCTTTTGCTACACAGCATACTTGGTGTTTGTAGTCGTCCACAAGAGTTATTTGATAGACAGTATAATTGTGCCTAAGTTGAAGCTTGATGCACATGTGCTAACTGAAGAATATCTGTAACACAATCTGGAGAAAAATAGCTGCAAGAAAGCTACCATAATTGCTGCTTTTGCTTTTAGCAAACTTTATTTCAATTTTTGGCCTTTGATTCATATATGCTATTATTGTAAAAGGTGATTTGAAATGGGAACATAATGAATTATTGATGGCGGTATGCAACTTCTCGTATCTCCAAGGTCAAGGAGGCATTTAGTAACCCCATGAATTTAATGCGTTATTTGAGAAGAATATGTTTCTACATCAAAATTGGAAATTTTAGTCTAGGAGTTGCAGCTCCCTCATTATTCACATCATAGTTCTGCGCAGAGGTGCCTTTTATATTGGGGGTGATGACTTCGAAAACTTTGATGACTGTAGTTACAAGGATATAATATCCCTGCAAACATTAGCCAATGAGACCTTGGTTTAGTGGTAACTCACAATCAAGGTTGAGGCCCTCATACAAGATGTCCTAGGTTAAAATCTCAATTCCCATCTACCTGCCAAACAAATATTACTCTTTGTAGCTGAGATGGAGACCCACTCGTGTGTTTGATATTAAGAAAATTGGATTTTTTAAAGACCAATACAAGTTGATAAATTTCTTATGAGAAATAGTGGTCTTTCCAAGCCAAAGGCTTTGCTGATATATCCTTGGTTCATTTGTTCAAAACTAAAGGGTTTTAATTTGCGAGCTTTTGGATTTTATATTTTTTCTGCATTTGCTTTTGAGGAGATCTTGTTCTTACACTATGTATATTCTTTCCCCTGCAATTTCATTTCTTAATTAAAAAAAAAAGATCATCTTTTTTGCCAATATTGTTCCATTTCTTTACATTCTGGTTTAATTTCTTTACAATATGTGTTTCTCTAATGCTTCTGCATTTCTTTTTGCAGTCACACGGCAGCTATTGCTGCTGGCAATAATGGGATTCGTGTGAGAATGCATGGATTTGAATTTGGAAAAGCAAGTGGGATGGCACCCCGTGCGAGGTGAGAATTATAAACCTTTGATGATCAAGGGTCTTCTAGATTTTATGAACCTGAGAACCATGTATATTTTATGGTCTTCAGAATAGCTGTTTACAAGGCACTTTACCGACTATTTGGAGGATTTGTGGCAGATGTAATGGCTGCAATTGAGCAGGTATGTGAACGTTGTTTTCTGATGTTTGGATGAGGCTTTATCCACGTGACATCCATCTATTTTTCATCCGTTTTGGTGACCTTGTAGATGTAGTCTCAGCTCAGTAAAGCCATGTGTGAGACACTGTAAATAAATACAATAAAGAAAGGAGAAATGTAGTCTTTCTGCTTTCGTTTGTACAATTTGTGTCTTTATACGATTACTAGCATTGTTGCCAAGCGTATTGAGCACATTGTGGGGAACTTCCTTCAGTCAGGGGTGGATGAGGGCCATAGAGATCATTTAGTCTGTTGGGATAAGGTTTGATGAGTAAAATCAAAGATTTTTAAGGATCGGTTATTTTGGGTCTATGCACATCTCCCTATTGAGTCAATTGTTATGGCGTATTTCAATGGACCTGACTCTCTTTGACACATGTTGATCGAGAGTAAGTATAGCGCCCTAGAGAAAGGGTGCAATGCTAGCTTAGTGGATATAGCTGGAGCTTGGAAGTCTATATCATAGGTATATCAGTTTTTTCATCCACATACTTGCCATCAAGTTAGGGCGGGTATTTGAATCCACTTTGGAGAAGATTTTTGGGCTGTACGCATATTGTCCATTGTTTGTGTTGCTCCGGTTTGTGTTTTTTACCTTTTGCGTCCTTTGACGATTCACTCACTTGGAACCTACGTTTGCTTCGAAATCTAACAAATAAGGAATTTGTTGAATTCATGAAGTCGCTTTCTTGAACATACGCATATTTCTGCTCTGCAAGATAAATGGGCTTTTGTTGCTGGGTGGATCAAGTAGTTTCGTTCTTAAATCTCTTCTCTGGCATGTAACTAGACCATCCAATATCCGCGCTTTGTTCCGTCTTTGTTCCTTAATGTGGAAAGTAAAGGTACCCTTTAGAATATGGGCTTTTTTATGGTCTCCCACTCTCAATAAGTTTAACATTCATGATTGATTGCAAAAGCGTAAGCCTTTTGAGGCTTTCTCACCTTGGCATTGTGTCATGTGCTTCCAAAGCTGGGAAACACATGCACATTTGTGCGGTTTGGAATATGTGGTGCGCGCATTACCACTTTTTGATCGGTGTGGATGTCCACTGCCACAACACCATCAAAACCCTGACCACTCCCTCGACCTGCTACACCACGTTCAAACCTGCTGCTAGCAACGTAGAGTCCTGCTAGCAACGTAGAGTCCACAAAAAGCTGGAACCTTAGCCCTAGCCCTGAGGTTTGCCGTCGAAGCATGGGTGGCATCATCTCTTTGTCAACCCATTCTTCTTCCTCAATTTGCTGCTGATTCAACGCTGATTGGCTTCTTGCTATCGTTTGCCATTGTAGCACCGTTCATGCCCTTTATGCAAAGGTTATCCATCTTATTTGCCTTTTATATTTACGTAGTTTTGGTTCCAAAAAAGGAAGGAAAAACAAGTTGGTGTACTGAAAAATTTAGTAAAGAAAAGAAGGCAAAGGAAAAAGGGAAAGAGTTAGCTTCAGGTTGAGAGGAAAAGACAGAAAAGAGAAAAAAAAAAAAAAAGAAAAAAAAAAAAAGATGAAAAAACAGTTAGGCTCTTAATGGAAGAACTTGATAAAAGGCTTGAGAAAGATTTGGAGGCAGCTGATAATTGGCTCCTTAAGCCACGAAGTTCAGTCAATGGACTAAGAGTCGAAGCATATTGGGCTTTCTCCGTTAATAAAGGCATTGGTTAAATTTTTAGAAATCGGGATTCTGATGTAATGGATGTAGTTGCTGCACGTTTGAGTGAGATTATAAGGATTACAACTTCATATACACCAGAGAAGAGGTGTTTAATTCTTAAATAATGGCTGTGGCCAGATCTTCTGTTGTGATGCTCGAACTTAAATATGACTCATTGATTCTTGAAATGTCCACTACTTGATCAAAATGATAAGGGATGATTATCTTGACATTGCTTTATCGTTCATTATGATAGTGATCTTAGATGAGAATTGACGTTATATCAACATATCTGTTATTATCATGAGAATATAATTATAAGGAAATTTAACCCATTGATTAAGACATGAAGTGAAGGCTACTAAAAAGGATACCGAAAGAATCTAACCAATTGTAGAATTTCTGATCCACTAGGAGCAATCCATGGTAGATCATGGGTCTGCATCGATTTAAGAACCCCCAGTTGTCGAAAACTCATTGAGTCATTGTCCAAATATTGAAATTTTAGTTTCATCCTAATTCAATTCCATTAGAATTGGAATTGGAATTGCAATTCCATAATCCAATTTCAATTTCATGTGCCAAATAAGCCGGAAGGGGTAAGGCTGCGTACATCACCCCCCCCCCCGACCCTGCGTTCTGCGGGAGCCGCAAGACACTGGGACTGTTGTTGTTGTTGTTGTATGAAATTGAGATTATTCGGGATTATTTTTTATTTTAATTAGGTTATGATTTTTTTAGATTCTGATTATCTTTATTTTCGTTTTGGATTATATTTAAATTATTCACTATATCTTTATTTCCAAGAATTTTGTAGTTGAGTTAGAAATTAATTAGTTTTGGCTTTAAGTTAGATTGAGATTATTCTGGATATCTGTATTTCCAAGAATTTTATAGTTATGTTAGAAATTAATTAGTTTTTCCTTTGCCCTGCATCAACAAGGGCGTGCAATTCTTATCTTCTGCTGCTGGAACAACAAACTCTATGGTATATCTGGTTGGAAAAAAAACACAGGAGTTATTAAGGACCAATATATACAGGTGGGTTTTGTTTTCGGGAGAAAGCCTCGAACATATACAGGTTGGTTTTGTTTTCGGGAGAAAACCATCTTTACGAGGCCTCTTGGGGCGAAATGTTTCGAGGCTTTAAGCATATGGTCTTGGTCCGTTTGCAAGACATCGGAAGGCTTTCTTATTAGGTTTTGTTTCTTTTTCCTTTTTCTTTTGGGGACATCTTGTTAGGCTTTCTTTTTCTTTTTCTTTTTCTTATTAGGCTTTCTTATTAGGTTTTGTTTCTTTTTCCTTTTTCTTATTAGGTTTAAGTTCAAAGGAAAAAGAAAGGAAAAACGTAAGTTCAAAGTAAGGTCATTTTATACACTCTTATGCTATTATCCTCTGACACATTTGATAGAAGTTTTCGAAGGATCCTATTATGCAACGTCTCTGTGGATGAAGCGTTTGTTTCGACTGAAGATGACATATTGGTACCTGTTTATTTTGATAGTGTCTTTGTTCACCTTATTGAAGCAAAATCATACAGCCCTCTCATAGTTGCTCTTTAGCTCTGCTACTTTCTCGATCATAGTGCAAGTATAATAGACCTATTAACTGTTTTAAATTTGTATAATTAGCATATCCTAGGGCCTGTTTGGAAATTAAAAATAATTTTTTATTTTCTATTTCTAAGTTGCCTTTTCATCTCCAGTTTTTCTTTTCCATTTTTCTGTTTGGAAAACATGTTTGAATGGAAAATCAATATCATTTTTCAATATAGAAAATTGGAAAATGCATTCTAGTAATCCAATTTTTCCTCGTCATAGGCATAAGTAGTACATTAAATCCAAAATCCCAGTAGTTTGATTTCAGTCCAAACAATTAGGTAACAAATATGAAAATAACCGGTTCGAGTAATATCCAATCCATGAAAATCCGGGTATTAGCTCTGGTAGGAATACCAAGTTTGGCTTTATTTCGGGTTATGGATTCGGATGTCTTACATATATAAGTACGAATTATACGAGATTTTGGTTTAAATATCAAATAAATAGTTACACAATCTTAAAGTATCAATCGCCTAATCATTATGCTTAATCGAATAATATAGAAAAAGAGTAATTTATTACAGTAATTCATTACTAAAATATAATATAAATATAGTGTACAAGTATAATGTGCTAACTCCTGCACATGTAGCTGAAATGGGTACATGTAGCGGAAAATATGGAGCATTTGGAAGGAATTGATTCAATAGAATTAATGTAGGGGTATATAAAACCCAATTTAGGTAACATTGATGTGGCAACATATAGTTGGACCTTAAAAAATAATATTAAACAATCAATTTTTCATAAGCTAATAAACTTTGTGCCATGTGTAATTGGGTACATCATTAGGTATATAAATTGGATATATGTAATATTCCTCCATTTGGAAAACACGTGTTGGAAAAGTTAGGAAAACAGTTTAAGACTACTATCCAATTTTTCTAAATGAATATTGAAAATGGAAAAATTGTTTTCCAACTTCCCAAGTGGAAACATGGGCTTTTAAACAACTTATCTAGCTTAACATTTTCCATAGAAAATTTTATACGAAAACTAAAAAATTCTCTGGTTCTAAACAAACATGCCCCTAGTTCAATCCCCCCCCCCAACATAATTAGGGGCATGGTCGCAATACAAATGGCAACTCGTAAATGAGGCCACGATCAACCCGCATAAAAGCATGGATCAAGGAGCAGATACATAGAAAGCGGACCAAACGGGAAAATAGGACAAAAAAAGAACACAAACTTGACAGATAGAAAAGAATCAAACAAGTACTAACATGCCCCTAGTGTGACTGTTTTTCTAGTCAGAGAGGCTCACATGCTTTCTGTTGACAGGCTGTTCATGATGGTGTGGACATCATCAATCTCTCAGTGGGTCCAAACAGTCCACCAGCAGCGACAAAAACAACGTTTTTGAACCCTTTTGATGCTGCACTGCTCTCTGCTGTCAAGGCAGGTGTCTTTGTCGCACAGGCAGCTGGAAATGGAGGCCCTTTCCCGAAGACAATGTTGTCTTACAGTCCATGGATAACTTCTGTAGCTGCTGCAATTGATGATCGCAGATACAAAAATCACCTTAACCTGGGAAACGGGAAGGTGTTAGCTGGAATGGGGCTTTCGCGTGAGTTTCTACATCCGTGATTTTTCTTATGCTCATTCTGTCACTTTGCACTTCTCAAGTAGCAGCTTTATGTAGTGTGTGATTTATGATGCTAGTGCTGGCCTATAATATTGGGTAAACATGGAAAGCTTGCTTTGTGTTACTCACGTCATCAGTAATGACAACACTCGTGATTAGAACTCACTGAATCATGAGTTTCTATGTGGCTGTCTGTGTATATTATATTATGGAGCTTAATAAGCAATCCTTATGCCATGCATACTGATGTAAATAGAAATAGATGAGATGTTATATTCATATTGATCCCTTAATAAATAAATCTTTGTATGTGGTGATAAAAATCACGGAATGCTATTTTGATATTTGAAGAAGAGTCAAACTGTAGTGGACTAGGGCCCTATAGAACTTGATGGCTGTGCTATTTGGTACAGTGTTGATGGAAGTTGTCTTACGATGCTGTGAAACAGTACAGGACAAGTGGTTTAAGTATATTTTCTATGATTGGAGCATTTTGTAAATACTGGTTTTGGTTTAAAGAGTCCATGATTATAGAAGTCATGTGATGTTCATGATTGTTCTTGCCTAACAATTTTAGCATTGTTACTGAGATTTTGGGATCCTTTCTACAGCAACAATCACAGTGTCACAAGGGCTCTCGCCGAAGCAAGGTCCGCCTCGGGGGGGAGGGGATAGATGTAGCCTTACCTTTTCAGGGTGCTATCCTAGAAGGAGGCTGTATCCCAAGGCCCCAAACCCTAAAAAGCATAAAAGCGAGCGAAACAATAAAGCAACAAGCAACAAAGCACAAAACAATAAAGCAACAATAGAGAAACAATAAAACATGTGAGCTATAAGCAACAAGCAACAATAGCAAACATGTAAGCCTTGGGACGCTATGGACTGGCGTCGTCGTGCTCCTCTATCCTAAGCTACAATGTCAGCTACAGTTATTCTAGCCCGCCACTTAGCTCTATCTATGGCTATCTCCTTGTTTAGGTTTAGGTGGGTGAGGTCATGTCTAATTGTCTCCATCCAGCTCTTCTTTGGTCTACCTCTTCCACTCCTCCCATGCGTAATATGGAGTTGTTTGCATCTTCTGACAGGGGCAGTGATCGATCTCTTTCTAAAATGCCCAAACCATTGCAGATGTTGCTCTCTCAACTTATCTTCAATTGGGGCTACACCCAATTTGCTTCTTATAACGTCATTTCTGATCATATTCTTTCTTGTGTGTCCCCAAATCTATCACAACATCCTCATCTCTGCCCCCTTCAACCTTTGCATGTTTTGTCGTTTAATTGGCCAACTCTCTTCACTGTATGACACAGCCGGTACTGTCTTATAGTGTTTTCCCGTCAATTTTAGCGGAAATTTCTATCGCATAGTACCACAGAAGCCATCTTCCACTTAAGCCATCCTACTTTAATCCGGTTGTTGATATTTTTGTCAACTCCACCGTCCGGTCGCTGGACCATGGATCCAAATATTTGAAACATTCGTTTTTAGGTATTGCACTCCGAGTTAATCTTCATGTCTTCTATGCTTGGCTTGGTTGAGGTACAGAAATTAAATTCCATAGACTCAGTTATGGATCTACCAAGCCATAAGCTTAAGCCCTTCTCCAAAGTTCTAGCTTCTCATTCACCTCTCCTCTTGACTCATCCATTAGGACTATATCATTCGTGAAGAGCATGTACCAAGGCGTATCCCCTTGGATGTGCTTAGTAAACTCGTCCATAACCAGAATAAATAGGAAGGGATTCAAGGATGATCCTTGATGTACCCCAACTGTAATTGGGAAAGCGTCTGTCTCCCCTTCTACTATATGCACATTGGTCCATGCGTCCTCATACATGTCTTTAGTGGCTCTAATATAGAATACTAGGATGCCTTTTTTCTCCAAGACCCTCCATACGACCTCTCTGCCTTCTCCAAATTGATGAAAACCACGTGTAGGTCATTTTGTGTATCTACATAGTATTCTATAGTATGCCTTAGGAGATGGATAGCTTCTATCGTAGATCTACCCGGCATAAATCCATTTGTTAGGCTTCTTTTTACTTTGAAGAATTTGGTCGAATGATTTAGTCAGTCAACTTGTGCCCTTCCCTCCAATGCATTTCCATGCCTCAATGGGTATTCCATCTAGGCCAACTGGTTTACTCCTACCCATCTTTTTCAATGCTTCTCTGACTTCCTCGAGTTTAATGCGCCTGCAATAACAGTAGTTCTGATGCTCTTAGGATGACCCGAGTTCTCCTAGGGATACAGTTGCATGCCCTTTTTTTTGAGCAAATTATGGAAGTAGGCTTTCCACCTTGCTTTAATTTGTTGCTCATCCACGAGCACATGTCCATCCTTCCCCTTGATGCGCTTTACCCGATCCAGGTCCCTAGTTCTCTTATCTCCTACTTCAGCGATTTTGTATAGGTCCCTTGCTTCCTCCTTGACCGTACCTTTGATTTTTTTTTTTTCCTTGGCTTGTTTATATTGTTGTTTCTTGCCTTCATCTTTACTTTGATCACATTCCTAAAGCGATTTCTTTTGGCCTTAATCTTCTCCTAGACATCCCTGTACCATCACCATAATTCTCTGTGGTTGGGTGCCCCACCTTTTTTGGTGGGATATAATTCATTTTCTTTGAATCTGTACAATGGATTCTTGATCTGTCGCACTGAAGCTTAGAGGATCTGTGTGTGTTTGCACTGCCACTCCGTTCCTTTAAAAAAGTGATGGATTGTGGTTGGTCCACTGGACAGGCCATTGTCTAAGTCACTGTGAGAAGGTCCAAAATATGCTATTGTAAACGATTTGACAAGTGGTATGCTTATGGGACTGTACTTCAAATTCTATAAATAAACCATGGTTTACAGCTTTGCTAAATACCATTAATTACATATCACTTGCGAAGAAACTGTGAACATGCTAAAAGCAAAATTCTAAAAGAGGTTGAGAAATTATTTAACTGTGTTCTTGGAAGGTAGTAAGTCCATGAGTTGTATGAAATCACGACTGCTCCTCTTTGAGCTTGTACATTAGAGGCTACATTGCTAGGTTGTTGTTTATTGCTTCCAAAGAAGTCCTATTGATCTATTGCTTATAAAGGTATAGAATCATGTAAAGGTTGTTATTTAGTGTGATGGCCATTACATAACGGATCTTGACCTAGTATAATGATGCATTTATAATGGCCTCCACAAGGCTTATATATTATGATCATTTATTAAAACATAAAATGTCTTTGCATGTTAGAGATTATCAAAGGGACATAAAATTAATTGGAGATTCATTTAAATGTTGCAACTACAAGGCTTAAAAGCGACTTGTTTCTTTAAAAGCCTTCCAAACATGATCATTTTGGCTCATTTGTAATGTCTATGAACGCTGCTTCTGTGACATCACAACGTGCCAATGGAGCAGGATTTGGTTCTATACATGGGTTATTTCCTCTAGAAATTCCTTACCTTTTGATGCTGAATAGTGTCCGATTCTGGCTGCAGCTTCCACTCATGCAAACCAAACCTTTAAACTTGTTGCTGCAAATGATGTCCTGCTGGATTCATCGGTGATGAGATACAGGCCCTCAGATTGTCAGAGGCCTGAGGTTCTGAACAGAAAATTGGTCGAGGGAAACATTCTTCTCTGTGGTTATTCCTTCAATTTTGTTGCCGGGACAGCCTCGATCAAGAAGGTTGCGGAGACGGCAAAGAGCCTTGGTGCTGCAGGTTTTGTTCTTGTTGTAGAAAACATAACTCCAGGAACAAAATTTGATCCTGTCCCTAGCTGTACTCCAGGAATCCTGATTACAGATGTCAGCAAGTCCATGGTAACAATTCCAGTCTTTGTATCATGTTGCTGGTGATTCTAGGAATGAAAGTTCTAATGTTAATGCTACAGATTGACTAGGCTTTGTAGCACATTTTCTAGTCGAGTTCGTTGGTTCTTTCTTCTAAACTAGAATCGGCTTTTAGTGTTGGAGAGGCTCATTGAAATGTTTATTTCCCGTAAAATGTGAGCAAAATTACAAACAACTAGAAAGGAAGGATACTGCTAGGCTGAGTGTAAGTCCTGGTAAGTCCCCGCAGCATGCATTACTGAAATTTCATTAACTGAATAATTGAAGTATAACGTACTTCTACACCAATACTCTAACGACCAATTGACTAGACCAAAAATGTTGAGTACACATTAAGTCTCCTCTTGAGGTAACATAGTAAGCGCTATGAGTCGGTCTACAAATGACATTATTTCTTTTCCAAAGGATTCAACATTGGTTGATTCACATTTCTTATGAGTTCAGCAAGTGTTTTGAACACAAATTTAATTTTGAAATGGTGAATTACATATCTGAGTATGATAAGTCAATATTTTGAGCATTTCTTCTATTATGAGCTAATCACAAAAAGAAAGGGGCAAAATGTACACCATGAGAATCAATTATAAGTGGTTAAAAAAAAAAAACAAAGAATCGATTACAAATTATTTCTCATATTTCATTGTAGCAATATCCAAGTTGGTCACTTAAGCATGACGGATTTCAAGTGAAAAATCCCTTCATCATTCTTTTCCGACAGTTTCTGACTTAGGACCAGTAATATTTAGCTTATTGAACATGTTGCCAATTTTACAACCTGCTTCTGATTGGTGTTACTCTTGTAATGGCGTTGTTGAAATTATTACGGATTAGTACTTCTTTCTTCAAGTGCACACGCTTGATCTAACGTATCTTCCATTTTATTTAGCTACATATTAGTCCTTATAGATATGACCTTAACCTATTTCGAGGCCGTAGCTTATTGTTTTTGTTATACATTTTGTCCATTATGTCAACAATTAGGAACTTGTAGACTACTATAATATCTCTACTCCGCGAGATTGGACTGGGCGCGTGACGAGATTTAACGCAAGAGGTAGAATCGGTGATGGATTGAAGCCTATACTTCAAAAATCAGCTCCGCAGGTAGCATTGTTCTCTGCTAGAGGGCCCAATGTAAGAGACTACAGCTTGCAAGATGCAGACCTTCTCAAGCCTGATATTTTGGCTCCTGGTTCTCTTATTTGGGCGGCATGGGCTCCAAATGGAACCGATGAGCCCAACTACGTAGGTAAAACCCTGTTGATTCTGATTGAGCCCTTTTACTTGTCAAGCTACTTGTGTACAACTGTGCATCTTTTTGTCCTTTGTCTCCTGCTTTCCTGCTTTAGGTTGCATCGAGTTTGGGGGAAAAAATGATCCCAGATACTTTGCGCTTGTATTTGCGTGAGCGTTTGGGGCTTTATAGTGTGAATATCACACATTTGAATTCTAATATAGTATTTGTAAGGGTGGTTTTATTGCCAATGCAAATGATATGACTTGTAATGAATAATAGGTGCAAAAATTTCACGAAATTTGCTCTAGCATTATCAATTTTTCCTTGGCAATAACGTTACACTATTTGTAAATTGAACCCATGAGCGCTGGTCTTACTGTAATGCATGAAGGCTCAGAATTTTTGTGGCAATACAGTCTGATGAAATTTGATATCACTCCATTTTGGGTAAATAGTGTTTCGGCTGCCTTGTGCACACCTGAACTAGTGCTTGGATTGTAGACACCCTCGGTCGGAAGTTTCCATGCTTGTAACAGTAAGCTTGGGGCTTACTAACTTAGTGAGTGGTTCCAAAGAATTGTTTACACATAATGGCAGATGCAGACCTTAGATCTCATGCTTCATGAGGCACAAGGTGAAAGTGTCTTGACCACTTGAGCCCCCTCTAGGGTTAAAAAAGGCCAGTTAAATAAGAACCCAAGTGGAAGAGTGGAATAAGATGCTGATCACTCCCAGATGTAACATGAGAAACTTAGTCATATGCTTAGAAAAGCAGGCTCAAATAAATTCCAAATGCTTCAGATTGCTAAGCTTGTTCCCTTTCTGTTCAGGAGAAGGATTTGCCATGATGTCGGGAACAAGCATGGCTGCACCACATATTGCTGGGATAGCTGCTTTGATGAAGCAAAAGCATCCACGATGGAGCCCTGCTGCCATTAAGTCAGCCCTAACGACTACATCCACAACGCTGGATAGAGGAGGGAGACCGCTTAGAGCCCAACAATACTCTGGTGCTGAGGATGTAACTCTAGTGACTGCTACACCATTCGATTATGGCAGCGGCCATGTGAATCCTCGAGCTGCTCTTGATCCCGGGCTAATCTTTGATGCAGGTTTGTGTTGGTGGTTATCTTTTGACCTCTTTACCCATTGAACCAGTCACATTTTTCTATTTCTGGATGTCTCAAGTGTTGTCAAGTTTGAATAATTAACGTATAATTGAACTTTTGGTCGGTTTAAAATGGTGTAATTCTTGTAATGCGACTTTTAACGAAAATACTAAATGTACTTAATTTATTTACCCTATGATGTGGCAAGACATAATTGAGTTGTAAGGTGATTGATAGTGTTATGTTTCGAATGAACTATAGTCCGAACATTGCAGATGTCATTAGTAGACTTAGTGGATAAACTCATGACCCAAATAATCAGAATTGGAGTGCTCTAATTAGACTGTTAAGCACTAACAAGGTGCTAAGGAGTAGGGTTTATATTACAAAACATTCCCTCCTTGTTAGAGGGATGTTGCGATGACAATTGGGTGTCAGATAATGTTAAGATACATTCTACTAGTAGCTATGTGACAGAGAGGGTAATCTTATAAGAACTTGAGCTATGCGACAATGGCTTGCTCATTATCCTTAGTCTAGGAACATGTTGAGTTCTCTCTTTTGGTCTGTAAGCATGTCATTATTGTCCGTTTGGGGTGGTTGAACTCTGACAAAGTTATTACATGTTTTGCTTCGATTTGGCAGGTTATTCAGATTACTTAGGGTTCTTGTGCTCCAATCCCAGAATCGATGTGCATGAGATAAGAAAATATACAGGCTCCGCTTGCAATTTCACCATACGCCATCCATCAGACCTGAACACCCCATCAATCACAATTTCACATCTTGTGGGTACTCAAACAGTAAAACGAAGAGTCACTAATGTGGCCCATGAAGAAACCTATGTGATTGCAGCAAGGATGCCCCCTGCCATTGCCATTGAGGTGAGCCCTCCTGCTATGACACTACTACCTGGTGCATCGCGGGAGTTTACTGTGACCCTCACCGTGCGGTCAGTGACCGGAACTTATAGTTTTGGTCAAGTTTTGTTGAAAGGAAGTAGAGGACACAAGGTGAGGATCCCAGTGGTGGCTATGGGTTACAAAAGGTAAGTTCAGGATGGTCAATGAAATCATGATGCCAAATTATGATATTCTTTGCATTTTGTCGTAATAAGAGATGTATTAAGAAGGTTTTGTTTGATTATAGGGAAGAAAATTTTCTTCTGGAAAATGTAGACGTGGTGAAGCTATTTAAGGAGAAATTGGTGGAGCCTTGGCTTTCGCCAATCATGTTGTAATATTTAGTTGGTCGAATGTTGTTTGTTGTATGTCGTATGTTGTAGAGCATTAGAGCATATCTATGTTGGATGTATCAAATTTTATGTTGTATGCCAATAATTTGAAATTGTGGAAGCTGTAAATTGAAGGATGAAAATCAGGAGGTTTGCATTCAAGGCATCAATTTTCTTGCACCCTATCGGTTGAGCAATGTTTCAAAAGATATAATCGAGATGCATTTTAGTTGGGAGGAGGCGTATAAAATGAATTAATCAATTTTAAAATGAAATTAGACATGTCTAATTTCAATCTGAGCGAATTGCTTTGTAGCAAAGCCAAAAGAAGGTAGATAAGTTGAGACCATTTATCCAAGTGTAATTTGTCATGTTATAACCCTTTGTACTCTTTGAACTCCTCGATCTCCATTCCTCCACTCATGTCTCTCTCTATTGGTGATTTTAGAAATGCTTCTAAATTTTCAAATGCATTGTCCTCGGTAGAGGTGGCCAATCGCTTGGATCGATCCACGACTTGACCTGCCATGGTGACAGGTTCAACCCGGATTGACCTATACACTGTAGTGGGCCGGGTTGCGGGACTTCCTTCTTCCTCTTCCTCTCCTTCCTTGTCTTCCTCTTCTTCTTCCTCCTCCTCCTCTTCTTCTTCCTCTTCCTCTTCCTCTTTTTCTTCTTATTATTATTATTCGGTGGACATAGAAGAAGATGAGAAAGATGAATTTATTTCTTGAGAAGTATTATTATTATTATTATTATTATTATTTGGTGGACACGGAAGAAGATGAGAAAGATGAATTTATTTCTTGAGAAGTTTAAACATAGATTGAGTATAAAAGATTAACTGAAAATACGAACATTAAATTGAAATATAGATAAAACTTACGAATTAAAATGGAAGGCTGAAATACAATACTTGAAAATAAAATTACAAAATTTGATAGTAAGAGGATTTTGTGAGCTTTCTCCCAAACTTGCTCTTGTATTTTGATAGGATATTTTTCGCTCTGCCTTTGAATGAAGTTGAGATGTCTCATTTATAGATGTAGAAGCACCCCGAATTTGAAACAAAAATTTGAATTTCGTAACAGCAGCCTTCAATAATTGCTACAGTGCTAGACACATGTCTTGAATTATTGTACGGTCAATAGTAACCTCTTTTGTCTTGTCTTTGAATTATTGAGTGTACTATGCATCTTTTGACTTTGGCATTTGTCCTGTCTTGAATGATAAAATTCTAACTGTAAAAAATTTTGAACTTAGGACAAACAATTGTCCTTTTGAATTATTCAGTTCTGGATATCTTCAGAAAAGGTTGAATGGATCACTTTGATGAGACTTAGAAGGAGTTTTTAAATGCCCGGAGAAGTCGCATTGGGGATTTGAATATTCTTATTTTTGTTTTTGAAAATTTTTGAAAGGGAATCAGTGGTGCAATCCCGTTCAAGGACGTATTTTTCCTGCTACTTAATTTTGAATTCCCGTACTAAGGATATGAGAGAAGGTTGTTTCAGAAATTGAGTGGTCTTGAAGGATCAACATGGTATCCAAGGAATTTGAAAGTTTGAATGAAAATTTATAATTGCGTCAGAAGAATCATCATCGGAATGCTTTGAATAAATGTTGAATAATGCTTTGGCATTTGCTGGGTAAATGTCGATAGTGCTTCTTAAAAAAACGCCACCATTCATAAAATCAGGCTGGAAAAGTTTTAGATTTTTTTTAAAATTGAAAGAACCAGGAATGATCAAAAGGCCGAAAAAGAAAGGTTCTAAACCAAGTCATTTTGTAATCATGATAAGTATAGCCGGTTGGAATAAAAGGTTGAGAGAATTGTTTTGAGGTATAAGAAGTGTAACCGAGGTCTTTGATATCCCAGATCTTTAAAATTTTACATTTTGAATATTGAATCTGCCCATTACCACATCGCTCATGCTTAATAAGGGCAGAGCCTGAATCTACTAAAATGAATTCATAAAATTTTTGGGTTCTTTGAATATCATTCGGTAGCCATTGGAAATTATCGAAAAATGTGGATTTGACTAAATGTTGAATTCCAATTAATGGGAAAGGTTTTCTATGCTTTGTTAAGAAAATGTGTTGCAATTGAAGTTTTGAAAAATATTGATTTGTTTGAGTCGGTAAAGTGTTTTGGAGTCTCTGATTAAGAGATTGAGAAGGAGCCTGTGCTTAGATTGAGAGAGGATTTGGGGGTCTGAAGCAGCGGCAAAGTAGAAGGCTGAATGAAAATCTTCAGCTAAAATTGAGAAAGGATTTTGAGTTGGGATTTTGATCGAAGAAGATTGAGTATGGGGTGTAAGGGTCATTGCATAGTTTTTTGCGAATTGAATCTTTCCTTTATCTTTATCTTTTGATATTCTCCTGGAGTAGGTAATTGAAATGAATTATGGTTTTGAAGAAATTCTCTCGAGAGAAAGTCTGGTAAAGAGTTGTTTTCCCTTTTAATAAATTCAATTTAAAAGTCAAAAACAGAAAGGATAGTTAGCTATCTTGCAAAAATTTGTTTTGAAACTATATTGTTTACATCGTTTTGTAAAACTTCTTTTGCAGATTTGTAATCAATCCTTAGAAGGAAAGTTTTGTTATATAAGTTATCTTGAAATTTTGAAATACATAGAACAATGGATAAAACTTCCTTTTTGATTGTTGAATAATTTTTTTAAGCTCCAAGCCAAAGTCCAGGATGAGATCTAACAATTTGTTCAGGGTTGGACTCTATTTTTTGTTTGAATATACCATTATAATCTATATCTGAAGCATCTGTTTCTACTATGAGAAATGCTTTTAGATTTAGAAGGGCTGGACATGGGAGATTTTTGACTTATTGTTTTAAGGCTTGAACTATCTTAGTATGGTCTTCTGTCCGGGGAAGTAGATTTTTTTGAAGCCCTTGATATAATGGTTGACACAGCTATCGAAGGTAGGGGGAGAAATCAACAGCATAATTTAAACATCCCAAAAGTCTTTGTAATTCAGTTTTGTCTTTTAATTCATTTAAAAATTTATCAGCAAACTCTATTGCTCTTGCAATGAATTTTATGGTTCCTTAAAAAATATTATGTCCTAAAAATCTGACTTTGGTTTGAAATAATTTTATTTTTGAAGTTGAAATGACTAAACCATTTCTTTTGATAGTGTTAATAAGGATATTAATATGTTTGAAATGTTGATAAACATTTTGCGAGAAAAATAAGATATCATCAATGTAAACAATGATGAAATCTGTATATTAAGTGAAAATATCATTCATAATATTTAGAAATTCTGATGGAGCATTTTTGAGTCCAAATGGCATCGCATTCTATTCGTAGTGTTCGAATGGGATTGTGAATGCTTTTTTGTAGTGATCTTTTTTCGTCAATTTGAATTTGCCAAAAATCACTTTTGAAATCAAAATTTTAAAATATATTTGCATCATGTATTTAGTAGGTCTCTTTTGTTTGGAATTGGATATCTTATCCATTTAAGAACTTTGATTAATGGTTTGTAATTGATGACTAATCTTGGGACTCCTCTTTCTAATTCTGCTTGTTTGTTGACATAAAATGCAGAACAGCTACAAGGAGACTTTGATGATCTTATTAATTTTTTTGTCTAGAAGCATTTGAATTTCGGTTTTGCAATGTTCTAATAATTCCTTGTTCATTTGAATAGGTTTGGCTTTTGTTGGAATGTTTCTTTCATTGAAATCTTTTTCATAAAGTAATTAAATTATATGCCTTTTTCTTTTCCAAAATGCATTAGGAAGATTAGAGCATAATTTTTAATTATTTTATTATTTAATTGTTTTTTTTTTTTTTACTGGATCAATTGTTTTTCAGTCCTTTGATATTCTATTTTTTTTAAAGATATTGAATGCGATTTGTCTTATTGCTGATCAAGTTTACTTGTTTGAATATTACTGTTGATTGTAAGAGATGTAAATCTTTTTGTTGGATTGGGTTTAGGAATTGGAATGTTATTTTTGTGTCCATAGTCCTAGTATGAACTCCTTCTTTTGTGACTGTAAAAGCATATATATGACTTATGAATGGGGTTCCTAATATGATTTGTTGTTGAAGGTCTTTGACGAGAATGAATGGTGTTTTGAAACAAATTTCATTGTTGCAGATTGTTACAAACCGGGAATCCGAGGCTTGAGATTAAATTGGCATTTGGGCGGGAAATTCAGTTAGAAGCTGTATTGCTTGATATTCAGTTAGGGGACCTGTTCTGCTGCTGCTGGGCTGCTGCTGCGTGCTGCTGTGCTGCTGTGCTGCTGTTAGTTGCTGTTATTTTGTGTTGGCGCTAATAATAATGTTTTGAATATTAGTTAGTTCATTTTCTAGATAATTCTAGATACTTCTAGGTTGGTTAGTAGAATAAGTCTAGATTCATTGCTTTGGCTTGTACTATATTGCTATAAATAGGAGATGAATGTAATGATCAATTTATTCAATGAAAAATCTGAAATATCAATCTCAAAATTAAGATAAACTCTATTTTCTCATCTCCTTCCCTTCTTTCTCTCATCTAAACTCTAAACTCTACTTTCTCATCTTAATTTCAATTCTTTCTCATCTCATATTCTCAATCTTTCCGCATCTTATATTAGTTTACGTTCGAGGTTCAAGCCCGAGAGTAACAATTGGTATCAGAGCCTTGATTTGGCTTCCGAATCAAGCTCATATCCGAAAAAAATTACAAAATTTGATTGATTGCATTGCAATTAATCAATAAAAATAGTGTGATATAGATTCAGTTTAGATAATTCAATTCTGAATTTTTGAATTTTGGAGGTTGGCGGTTACTGCATCAGTGAACTATAAGGCCTGGGATTAGCTTTCGGTTGGGATTAAAATTGATCACATTACATTGAGGAAAGTATAATTGATCAGTATTAGTGATTACATTAAGCATTAAAGCTGATTCATACAGAATTCAGTTCAATCGATCAAATTTCAGCAGCTGAGGTTGAGTGCTGAGCAAAGCATTAGTGTTGAAGTTGAGCTAACTGATCTTGATCAAACATTCAGTTGATCTGTTGAAGAAGAAGTAGTGAGAATTCATCAGAATCGGCGTTTGATTCTTAAGAATTGCATGTTATTGAGTCGAGATTGGCTTAGGCAAAATTCTGACAACAAAGGCGAAATTCTGACAACATTCTGAGCTCCAAAAGAGTCAAAATTCGATTTTGTTCTTGAGGATTGTGGTGAATCATGTGTTTAGATCATCATTCCAGATCAAAATCGAACCAATTTCAGATTCTTAGTCGGAACTAATCAAGAAAACATCATTGTCTGACATCATTCGAAGTTAGGGTTTGTCGAATACTCGGTGTGCGAAGATCTGCGTATTAAGGTTTGTAATCCATGACGATTGTGGAATCGATAGCAACGAATTGTTGTGCGAACAAAGGAGTAGAACTTCATAAAGCAATCGATTGTTGGAGAATTGCGAAACTAGTTTCACATTTCTGCGATTTTCGAACTTGTATTCTGCGAACTGATCTGATTCCAGATCGAAGTTTTGTTGTCTATTTCAAATGGCTGATGAAGTGAGAACTCGATCTGAAGCTGGTGCAAATGCTACAATCGGACCTCAGAATGGTACTACTGAGGATCTTCGAGAATTACAGAAAAGCATTGATCAAAAGCTGGATCGAATTCTATCAGTGTTGTTGGGAAAAGATGTAAAAGATGCAAAGGTGGAAGATCGGTTACAGCAAACTAAAGATAAGATTGTGAATTTGCAGGATTCGATTATCAAGCAAGGAGAATCATCGATGGAGCACCGGGAGGAAGCTGTAATAGAAACGGTTGTTGTTGAAGATGAATTCGACCACGACAATACCGAAATTGATGAGCACAAGCTAGAAGAACCCGAGTTTGAACAAGATGATTCTTATGAAGATTCTTTACGAGAGTTAGAGTCTCTTGACGATGTTGAGGTACAATATGACATGCATCCGGAATGGGAATATGATTTTCATATCATGGGAATGTTAAAGAGTGCAAAGAGTAAAGTGAAGAGGAATCATCTTAACAACGCATTGAAAGACTTTCGGGAAACAAGGAAGATTACAAAGAAGAAATTGAAGCATAAAGTTGTGTTGCAGCCTATGAGGTTTGATGATCAACAAGAACAAGCTCAAGATGCTAATCTTACTGCTGCACATGCTGGTATACAAGCTTCAGATATGTATGCTGCGGAATCTGTGATTCCAACTGAAAAACTCAAGGTTACTACTGAAATTTCGCTGAGAACATCTCCAAAGCTATTAAGTATTACTCCTTGGCAAGCCTATATGCAGAATCGAAGCATTTTCATCACTGAGCAATGTGATCCTGTTGGAGAATCAATTGTCTCTGCTGCAGTACCTTTAATTACTGATCAAGGTATGCTTAAGTTCACCTTTGGGCGTGCTGTGGTGCTAACTCAGATCCAGAACAACATTATATTGAATGTCTCACAAGGTCTCTTGTGTTGGAAGAATGTTTATGAACTTAGAACAGCTGAAATGCATTATCGGCATGCCGATCGGCAAGTTCGCAATGATCTATTTCTTCATTTGAGTAGAGTTGTGACTTATCCGAGTGCAAGTTCTTGTGATAAACCTCCTCCTGATCTGGGAAAGGTAGATCATGTTTATAACAAGCTGAAACTTGAGGCTGATTGGGAGAAAAGGGTAAACCGAGCTGCTATCTGTCATTACAAGTTACATCTGGTTTGCTTTGCTGCATTTCTGGGTTCTGCAGCCCAATGTATGAAGTTGGGAAGTGATCAAGAGTTGGTTGAGCTTTGTCAGAGTTGGTTTTGTATGTGAATGTTCAAACAATACAAATTTTGGATAAGATGCAAGGTGAAAGAGTTGCAACTGTACTCTGATGGAGTTACCTTGTGTTTTGCGACCATGACCAAGAGGTATGGGTGTTGGAGCCGCGTTTGGGAATGTCTTCAAGCTGATTTTGATGTGTGTTACTCTTGGTTTGAGTTTGGAAGGCCTCCCGAGATGTTGAAGGACTTCGTATGCAGTTTTATTGGGGTAAGGACAAACAGAATCAGTGGTGCAGCTTTCTACAAGTCGAAATATGGAAACATTGATGCAATTTGTGATTCTCAACAGCAAGTTGGAGTTCTGATCTATGTTAATTGCATAATGAGGAGCTGTGGGTGTGTTGTTGACATTTGGTTTGATCGGTGTAGACCTCCTGAAGAGTATTATGCACTCAAACACCAGCATTGTATCGAGACAAACAACATACAAACTGCTCTACTGATGGTTCAGATTGTAGTGCTCTGTGTTCTGCCCAGCTGTAAAATTCAGCAAAACTTCATCACTTCAGCTATACTTTCATATGCATTAAGTGGTCTTCATTGTTACAACTCTCTTCTATTCTTGAGGACAAGAATGTTTTCAAGGGGAAGGGAATGTTACAAACCGGGAATCCGAGGCTTGAGATTAAATTGGCATTTGGGCGGGAAATTTAGTTAGAAGCTGTATTGCTTGATATTCAGTTAGGGGACCTGTTCTGCGTGCTGCTGGGCTGCTGCTGCGTGCTGCTGTGCTGCTGTTAGTTGCTGTTATTTTGTGTTGGCGCTAATAATAATGTTTTGAATATTAGTTAGTCCATTTTCTAGATAATTCTAGATCCTTCTAGGTTGGTTTGTGGTATAAGTCTAGATTCATTGCTTTGGCTTGTACTAGATTGCTATAAATAGGAGATGAATGTAATGATCAATTCATTCAATGAAAAATCTAAAATATCAATCTCAAAATTGAGATAAATTCTATATTCTCATCTCCTTCCCTTCTTTCTCTCATCTAAACTCTAAACTCTACTTTCTCATCTTAATTTCAATTCTTTCTCATCTCATATTCTCAATCTTTCCGCATTTTATATTACTTTACGTTCGAGGTTCAAGCCCGAGCGTAACACAGATATAAGAATTTGATAATTTGTATTTTATATCCATGCTGTCTCCATTGCTGTATGAAGACTTTCGATTGTTTTTATGTAGTATTTTGAAGGAATGAATCCTTCTTGAATGCAATTAAGATGATTTTTCAGTCTTTTGAAATATAATAATCTTTTGAAATATGGAGAGTTATTTTGATATACCATTTTTGGTATTCTATTTTTTCTATTAATTGAAGGAATTTTTCATTTAATATTGGTTTATCGGGAATTTGAATGCTTTTTAGTTGAGTTGAATTCGGATCTTCATTTGAAATATTTGTTTTTGATTCTAGATAAGCTATTCTTGATTCTAATTCCAGATCTTTTATTCTAATAGTGATAATTTTGATTTATCTTCTAAGTCCTTGTATTGTATTGTTATTATTTCGTTTTGTAAATTTTTTATTTGTTGTTTTAAGTTATTGATTTATTTGTGTAAATCACTAGTTGAAATTTGTCTAATTATATTTGGAGTGGGATATCTCTCAAATATATTTTAAAGAGAAATTGGTTCTTTATATTTTAAAATTTCTTGTTCTTTGAATATAATTTCTTTTAATTTGATTAGATAATCTCTTCTTAAATCTTTGTCATGAATTTTTTTCAACAATATCTAGCAAGGCTTCTTTATTTGCTCTTGTTAATACGTTGACTGTTTTGAATTTGCAGGGACATAAATCTTGGGTTGATTCAGATGATGAGCTTTCATCGGCTGTGTCTCCTTGAATTTCAATTATGTAGTCTTCATTGTTTTATCTTGACTCAGAAAGAAATAAATTCAGTAATTTATTTTTTAAATCTTCATCTTCTATTTGATTTATTTTCTCTTTCATTTTGCAATTGTTTTGATAATGGCCAGGTTTCTTACATTTGAAACATATTGAAATTTTATTTGATTTTTTCTTTGAATATTTTCTTTTGTTCCTGTAAGACTTAAAGTCTGATTGAAATGTCCTCTTTTTGTATCGTTTTGAAGGAGGTTTGAAATCTTGAATACCATATTGAGCACATAAAGATCCTAGTTCTTTCTTCGTTTGAAATTTTTTTTGAGATTATTACGAAGCTTTTGTTCCTCACATAAATGTAAAGCTTCCTTTTTAATGAAAGCAAATAATTGACCATAAGTAATGTTGTTCCATGGGATTGCTTGGGTTCCACATAATTCTTGATTTTTTGTCATAATTCTATTTACGAATAATTTTGGAAGTCCAGTTATTAATCTTTCTTTCCAAAATATTTGATTTCCACCTTACCTTTTGAGTACATGTGTTAGAAACATGTACTTGTACCATCAAAGGCTATTGTTGTTGACCAAATTAATGTTTCGACTGCGTCTTCAACTTCCTCTTCAATGTAAGGAGAGTTGACGTTGTTTGGGTCTAATGGTTTGTTTTCTATGTGCGAATGATTGAGTATCATTTTCCTATCAAGAGGTTGCAGTATTTTTGTTCACCATAATTTGAGTTTTCTAGTAAAACTAGCAACAATTAACCTTATTGCTATCTGGTTGGTAATAGCTGGATCAAATATTTCATAAGCCGTTGAAGCCATTGCCGTTTGATTTAATATAATTATTATTTCATATTCTAATTTTCCATCTATATTCCAGTCATAGATATCTTTTCCATTGAACGACACAGTGGTATATTGATTTCTCTCTTCGAATTGAATACCAGGTGGTGTGGGTCTTAGATAATAATTCTTTAGAGGTTGATTTTTCCAGTTGTTCTTATTCTACTTATTGAAGGTTTAGGGTTGTCAATTGTATTTGTATTAAATTATTCTTCTATTTTTTGAATTTTTGCCTCAGTTAAAGATATTGATGATGTTTCATCAGTGATGTCGTTTTCACCTTTTGAGATGGTTCGAATTGTTGGGTTACTTGTAGGTTTGTCAAAAAGTTTTAATTTTTGAGTTATTTTTTCTAATATCTCGATGTCAGTTTTTTTTTTGGATCTTATTTGTTCTTTATCTTGTTGAGTTAGATTGAAGGATTGAAACGGAGGTTGTTGAATTCCTTGAAAGAATGGGTTTGTTTACAATTATGGAGTTGGAAAGCTTTGTTGAATAGGGTAGCTTTGAGGTGTTGGTTGAGGGATCGTGTATTTTTGAGATGTTGGTTAAGGCATTAGTTGGATTATTGGAGATTGTTCTATTTTCTATTTATCCTTGTTGTTTACTATGTTATTATGTATTGAACTTAATTGTTCCGATATTGTTTTGAGATTTAAAGCTTGAAAATTATTTTGTTCATAAATTTTGTTTATGTCATTGATTGTAGGTATAGTTTCACCTTCTTTTTCATCTCTTCCCCTACGGAAAGGAGTAGCCGCCATCTTTTGATTTTGAACACTGATAATTAAATTTTTTGTTGGAGGATGAATAGCTTGGATTACTAGTCCATCCGTTGTTAGCCACTTGGTTGTAGGGTTTGTATTAACATTTGTAAAATCTTGAATAAAAGGAATTAGTATTTGATTCCTTGATGTGTAGGATTCTAGCCATTTGAAAAATGGAATATTACATTTTAATTCATTTAATTCTTTGTAATAAGTTTTTCTAATTTTGATTGTTGATTCTTTTGTAAAAGTTTGGAAAAACCATTCTCTTTGAATCTTAGTTTGATAAGATTCAAATTCATTGCTTAAAAATTCTTTATTTGTTGTAAAAGGTTTTGTTAAAATATTTATTAAAGGTGGTCTCATTTGAGAAGCTGTTGGAGAACTTGGGTTTGAAAATGATTCAGTTTGAAAAACTGGTTCAACAAGAGGAGGGGTAAAATGTATTCCTCTAAATCTTGAAGTGGAAGTATTTTGAAAATCTTCTTCTCTATTATATGGAAAGGATGAGGTTGATTGTCTTGAAGATTCAATATAAGAAAGATCTGAAATAATTGTTTGTTTTCCTTATTCGAACTTAATGGTAATTTTACCATCGGGTTCTTTAGTAATTTGTTGAACTTGTCTTTTTGCAATATTTCCAAGAGGTTGAGGGTTCTCAATCCTCCAAATATCTAGAATGGTTATGTTATTTCATTTGAGACATTTTGGGGTGAAGGCTGAAGCTTGTTCTGCCTGAACCTCAAGTAGTAAAATTTCTCTAGGAAGAGATTGTTTGAGACATTTTAGGTTGAGTTGGCTTCCTAAAAGCCTAAAGTAGACTCTGTAAATGAGAATAAAGTTTAAAGTTTTGTCTGTTCTTTTTGATATTAATATTTGGCAAATGGATATCCAGTGTCAAGGTATCCAAAATTGTCAGATCACGAAAAGCAACTAAAAAGTTTGGATAACAATTGAAAAAAATTGGTCCATTGTGTAAATTTGTTTGGACAATTGCTAGTAAATATTCTTCATATTTTAAATATGTTGAATCTCTTAAAGCTAACATATTGTCCTTGTTAAAGGGTTGATTGCTACTTGAATGAAGCCATAGTGTATATAATGAAAACTTTTTGCAATATATTTTTGAAGAGATAAATTTGAAAGTAATTGAACTATTTGGGCTTCTTGATCAATAGTCAGTGATTGTTTATGTGTTTTACAAGAAAAGCCCATTTTGAAGTCAAAAGTTCTAATTGTATAAATTGATTCTAAATCTTCATAGGGAATGCTCCAATTGATAAAATCTTTTTGGTTTGTAATTTCTTTTGAAATCTTTTTTGAATTAACTACGTTTAAACTAGCATTGGGTTGTTTTGAAAACATTTTTCTAAAAGGTCCAGCAATTCTGAAGCCTAACATGATTATAGCCTTAGTTGTTTGGGTTCAACCGTTACCTATGAGTCTTAGTATTTAACACTGTTGAGAACAGTTGTACTATTCGATACTGTTGAGAACGGGAACACTAGTGACATAGTAACGGGAACACCCAGTGGGAACCCCTTCCACGGCTTACCAATGCTTTTCCAGACTACCGACTAACCAATGCTCCTAATAAGTGCTTGAATAGCAAAGCGTTCCTAGTAAGTGCTTAACAGTATTTCCGTGAAATTACTATTGAAAAAACCTTGAACTTGGCTCTGATACCAAAAGGGGGCAGGATCGGTGGACATAGAAGAAGATAAGAAAGATGGATTTATTTCTTGAGAAATTCAAACATAGTCTGAGTACAAAAGATTAATTCAAAATACAAACATTAAATTGAAATACAAATAAAACTTACAAATTGAAATGGAGGACTGAAGTACAATACTTGAAAATAAAATTACAAAATTTAATAGTAAGAAGATTTTGTGAGCTTTCTCCCAAACTCGCTCTTGTACTGTGAGAGGATATTTTTCGCTCTGCCTTTGAACTAAGTTTAGACATCCCATTTATAGATGTACAAGCACCCAGGATTTGAAACAAAAATTTGAATTCCGTAATAGCAGCCTTCAATAATTGCTACAGTGCCAAACACCTATTGTACGGTCAATAGTAATCTCCTTTGTCTTGTCTTGAATTATTGAGTGTACTGTGTATCTTTTGACTTTGACATTTGTCCCAACTTCTTCATCATCTTCATCACAGGAAGAACTTTGAATTTGTTGAAGGAGTTGAGTGAGAAGTTCCCTTGAGATTTTAGATTTAGATTTGGAGAAAGAGTTTGACGGTGAAGTTTTTGGAGGATGAGACTTAGAAAGAGTTTTTAAAATGCCTAGGGAAATCGGATTGGAAGTTTGAATATTCTTATTTAGTTTTTTAAAAATTTTGAAAGGGAATCAGTGGTGCAATCCCGTTAAGGACATATTTTTCCCACCACTTAATTTTGAATTCCCATACTAAGGATATTTGGACAAGGTTGCTCCAGAAATTGTGTCGTCTTGAAGGACCAACAAAGTATCCAAAAAATTTGAAAGTTTGAATGAAAATTTATAATTGCGTCTAAAGAATCATCCTCAGAATACTTTAAATAAATGTTGAATAATGCTTTAGCATTTGCTGGGTAAATGTAAGTAATGCTTCTGAAAAAATGCCACCATTTATAAAACCAGGCTGGAAATTTTCTTGATTTTTTTTTAAATTGAAAGAACCAGGAATGATCAAAAGGTCGGAAAAGAAAGGTTCTAAAACAAGCCATTTTGTAATCTCGATAAGTATAGCCGATTGGAATAAAAGGTTGAGAGAATTGTTTGGTGATATAAGAAGTGTAAGCGGCGTCTTTGATATCCTAGATATTTAAATTTTATATTTTGAATATTGAATCTGTCCATTCCCGTATCTCTCATGCTTAATAAGGTGAAACATGAATCTACTAAAATGAATTCATAAAATTTTTGGGTTCTTTGAATATCATCCGGTGGCCATTGGAAATTATCAGAAAATGTGGATTTGACTAAATTTTGAATTCCAATTAATGGGAGCGGTTCCCTATGTTTTGTTAAGAGAATGAGTTGCAGTTGAGGCTTTTGAAAATAATGATTTGTTTGAGTCGGTAAAGTATTTTGGAGTCTCTGATTAAGAGATTGAGGAGGAGCCAGTGGTAGGATTGAGAGAGGATTTGGGGGTCTTGAGGCAACATCAGAGTAGGAGACCAAAGGAAAATCTTCAGTTAAAATTGGGATTTTAATTGAAGAAGATTGAGGATGGGGTTTAAGGGTTATTGTATAGTTTTCTGCTGATTGAATCTTTCATTTACCTTTGTCTTTTGACATTCTCCTAGGGAAAGTAATTGAATTGAATTATAGTTTTGAAGAAACTCTCTTGAGGAAAAGTCTGGTAAAGAGTTATTTTCTCCTTTAATAAATTCAATTTGAAAGTCAAAAACAGAAAGGATAGTTAGCCATCTTGCAAAAATTTGTTTTGAAACTATATTTTTAACATCGTTTTGTAAAATTTCTTTTGCAAATTTGCAATCAATCCTTAGAAGGAAAGTTTTGTTATATAAGTTATCTTGAAATTTTGAAATACAGAAAACAATGGATAAAACTTCTTTTTTAATTGTTGAATAATTTTTTTGAGCTCCAAGCCAAAGTCCAGAATAAAATCTAATAATATGTTCAGGGCCGGACTCTATTTTTTGTTTGAGTATACCACCATAACCTATATCTGAAGCATCTGTTTCCATTATGAGAAACGCTTTTGGAATTGGAAGGGCTAAACATGGGAGATTTTTGACTCTTTGTTTTACGGTTTGTATTATCTTAGTATGGTCCTCTGTCCAAGGAGTATGGTCCTCTGTCCAAGGAAGAGGATTTTTTTTGAAACTTTTGATATAATGGTTGAGATAGATTGCGAAGGTTCAGGGAGAAATCTGCAACGTAATTTAGACCTCCAAAAAATCTTTGTAATTGAGTTTTGTCTTTTAATTCGTTTAGAAATTTATCAGCAAACTCTATTGCTCTTGCAATGGGTTTTATGCTTCCTTGAAAAATGTTATGTCCAAAAAGTCTGACTTCGATTAGATATAATTTTATTTTTGAAGCTGAAATGAAACCATTTCTTTTGATAGTGCTAATAAGGATATTTAAATATTTTAAATGTTGATCAACATTTTGTGAGAAAACTAAGATATCACCAATGTAAACAATGATAAAACCTATATATTGAGTGAAAATACCATTTATAATATTCTGAAATTATGATGGAGCATTTTTGAGTCTAAATGGCATTACATTTCATTCATAGTGTCTGAATGGGACTGTGAATGCTGTTTTGTAGCGATCTTTTTCGTCAATTTGAATTTTCCAAAACCACTTCTTAAATAAATTTTAAAATATATTTTCATCATGTAACCTATTTAGTAGGTCTCTTTTATTTAGAATTGGATATCTTATCCATTGAAGAACTTTGTTTAGTGGTTTGTAATTGATGACTAATCTTGGGACTCCTCTTTCTAATTCTTCTTGTTTGTTGACATAAAATGCAGAACAACTCTAAGGAGATTTTGATGGTCTTATTAATTTTTTGTCTCGAAGCATTTGAATTTCGATTTTGCAATGTTCTAATAATTCTTTGTTCATTTGAATGGGTCTGGCTTTTGTTGAAATATATCTTTCATTGAAATCTTTTTCATAAGGTAATTGAATTATATCCCTTTTTCTTTCCTAGAATGCATTAAAAAGATCAGAGCATACTTCTTTAATTATTTTGTTGTTTAATTGGGCTATTTTTTTCATTTGACTGGACTAATTTTTCCTGTCCTTTGATACCCTATTTCTTTTTGAAGATATTGAATGTGATTTTTCTTATTGTTGATTAAGTTTACTTGTTTGAATATTACTGTTGATTGTAAAAGATGTAAATCTCTTTGTTGAATCGGGTTTTGGAATTGGAATGTTATTTTGGTGTCCATAATCCTAGTATGAACTCCTTCTTTTGTGACTGTAAAAGGATATATTTGACTTATGAATGGCTTTCCTAATATGATTTGTTGTTAAAGGTCTTTGACAAGAATGAATGGTGTTTCCAAACAAATGCCATTATTGCAGATATAAGAATTTGATGATTTATATTTTATATTCATACTATCTCCATTAGCGGTATGAAGACTTTCGATTGTTTTTTCGTAGTATTTTGAAGGAATGAGTCCTTCTTGGATGCAATCAAGATCTATTCTTTAGTCAAGCAGAGTTTGAGTATTGATTTTTCAGTCTTTTGAAATATGGAGAGTTATTTTGATATACCATTTTTGGTGTTCTATTTTTTATATTAATTGAAGGAATTTTTCATTAGATATTGATTTATCGAGAATTTGAATGCCTTCTAGTTGAGTTGAATTAGGATCTTCATCTGAAATATATGTTTTTGATTCTAGTTTCAAATCTTTTGACTCTACTAGTGATAATTTTGATTTTTCTTCTAAGTCCTTGCATTGCGTTGTTATTATTTCATTTTGTAAATTTTTTATTTGTTGTTTTAAGTTATTGATTTATTTGTGTAAATCACTAGTTGAAATTTGTCTAATTACATTTGGAGTGGGATGTCTCTCGAATATTTTTTCAACAGAAATTGATTCTTTATGTTTTGAAATTTCTTGTACTTTGAATATAATTTCTTTTAATTTGATTAGATAATCTCTTCTTAAATCTTGGTCTTGAATTTTTTTCAACAATATCTAACAAGGCTTATTTGTTTGCTCTTGTTAATACGTTGACAGTTTTGAAGTTATATTGACATAAATCTTGGGTTGATTCGGATAATGAGCTTTCATTGGTTGTATCTTCTTGAATTTCAAATATGTAGTCTTCATTATTTGAACTTGAATAAGAAAAATATAAATTTATTAGTTTATTTTTAAAATTTTCATCTTTTATTTGATTTGCTTTTTCTTTCATTTTGCAATTGTTTTGATAATGATCAGGTTTCTTACGTTTGAAACATATTGAAATTTTGTTTAATTTTGTTTTTTGAATATTTTCTTTTATTTTTGCAATATTGGGGTGGTGGTGGTGGTTGTTTGTATTTTTATTTTCTTTTTTTTCCTGTAAGACTTAAAGTCTTGTTGAAATTTTTTTTTTTTGTATCATTTTGAAGGAGATTTGAAATCATGAATACCATATTAAGCACATAAAGATCCTAGTTCTTTCTTGGTCTCAAAATTTTTGAGATTATTGCGAAGCTTTTGTTCCTCACATAAATGTAAAGCTTCCTTTTTAATGAAAGCAAATAATTGACCATAAGTAATGTTGTTCCATGGGATTGTTTGGATTCCACATAATTCTTGAATTTTTGTCATAATTCTATTTGCAAATAATTTTGGAAGTCCAGTTATGAATCTTTCTTTCCAAAATGTTTGATTTTCATCTTTCGTTTTGAGTACATGTGTTAGAAACATGTCTTTGTACCATCGAAAATCGCGTAATGATGGACATCTTAAATTTTTTAAGAATCATTTTGCTGATTCTTTTTCTTCATTAGCACTGCCAATAAATGCTAGTGTTATTGACCAAATTAATGTTTCGACTGCGTCTTCAACTTTCTCTTCAATTTAAGGAGAGTTGACGTCATTTGGGTCTAATGTGCAAATGATTGAGTATCGTTTTCCTATCAAGAGGTTGTAGCATTTTTGTCCATCGTGATTTGAGTCGTCCAGTAGATATGTTATCCTTGTTGTTCATTTGAATGGGTCTGACTTCTTGTGAGCTTTCTCCCATTTAATGGATTTTTGTAATTTTATTATTATTATTATTATTATTATTATTATTAATAAATGTTTGAAATGATTGAGTATCATATCCCATGTTCAAAAATAATAACAATGCAATACAAGGACTTAAAAGAAAAATCAAAATTATCTCTATTAAAGTCAAAAGATCTGAAATTAGAATCAAGAATAGCTTATCTAGCATCAAAAACAAATATTTTAAATTAAGATCCTAATTCAACTCAACTAGAAGGAATTCAAATTCTCGATAAATCAATATCAAATGAAAAATTCCTTCAATTAATAGAAAAAATAGAATACCAAAAATAGTATATCAAAATAACTCTCCATATTTTAAAAGACTATTAGATTTCAAAAAATTGAAAAATCACTATCAAGCTCTGCTTGGCTCAGGAGCAGATCTTAATTGCATTCGAGAAGGATTCATTCCTTCAAAATACTATAAAAAAACAATCAAAAGTCTTCACACTGCCAATGGAGACAGTATGAATATAAAATATGAATTATTAAATTCTTATATATGCAACAATGGCATTTGTTTCACAACACCATTCATTCTTGTCAAAAACCTTCAACAACAAATCATATTAGGAACCCCATTTATAAGTAAAATATATCCTTATACAGTCACAAAAGAAGGAGTTCATACTAGGATTATGGACACCAAAGTAACATTCTAATTCCTAAACCCGATCCAACAAAGCAATTTACATCTCTTACAATCAACAGCAATATTCAAACAAGTAAACTTGATTAGCAATAAGAAAAATCACATTCAATACCTTCAAAAAGAAATAGAATATCAAAGGATTGAAAAATAATTAGTCCAGTCAACTAAAAAAATAACCCAATTAAACAACAAAATAATTAAAGAAGTATGAGCTGATCTTCTTAATGCATTCTAGGAAAGAAAAAGGCATATAATTTAATTACCTTATGAAAAAGATTTCGATGAAAGAAATATTCCAACAAAAGCCGGACCCATTCAAATGAACAATGAATTATTAGAACTTTGTAAAACCGAAATTCAAATGCTTCTAGACAAAAAATTAATAAGACCATCAAAATTTCCTTAGAGTTGTTCTGCATTTTATGTCAACGAACAAGCAGAATTAGAAAGAGGAGTCCCAAGATTGGTCATCAATTACAAACCTCTATACAAAGTTCTTGAATGGATAAGATATCCAATTCCAAATAAAAGAAGCCTACTAAATAGGTTACATGATGCAAATATATTTTCAAAATTTGACTTAAAAAGTGGTTTTTGGCAAATTCAAATTGACGAAAAAGATCGCTACAAAACAGCATTCACAGTCCCATTCAGACACTATGATGGAATGTAATGCCATTTGGACTCAAAAATGCTCCATTAGAATTTCAAAATATTATGAATGATATTTTCACTCAATATACATATTTCATCATTGTTTACATTGATGATATCTTAGTTTTCTCACAAAATATTGATCAACATTTCAAACATTATTAGCACTATCAAAAGAAATAGTTTAGTCATTTCAGCTTCAAAAATAAAATTATTTCAAACCGAAGTCAGATTTTTAGGACATAGCATTTTTCAAGGAACCATAAAACCTATTGCAAGAGCAATAGAGTTTGCTAATTTCCGAACAAATTAAAAGACAAAACTCAATTACAAAGATTTTTGGGATGTTTAAATTACGTTGCTGATTTCTTCTCCATCCTTTCGCAATCTGTGTCAACCATTATATCAAAGGCTTTAAAAAAATCCTCTTCCCTTGACAGAGGACCATACTAAGATAGTTCAAACCTTAAACTAAAGAGTCAAAAATCTCCCATGTCTAGCACTTCCCAATCTAAAAGCGTTTCTCATAGTAGAAACAGATGCTTCAGATATAGGTTATGGTGGTATACGCAAACAAAAAATAGAGTCTGGCCGTGAACAAATTATTAGATTTTATTCTGGACTTTGGCATGGAGCTCAAAAAAATTATTCAACAATTAAAAAAGAAGTTTTATCCATTGTTTTATGTATTTCAAAATTTCAAGATAACTTATATAACAAAACTTTCCTTCTAAGGATTGATTGCAAATTTGCAAAAGAAATTTTACAAAACGATGTTAAAAATATAGTTTCAAAACAATTTTTTGCAAGATGGCTAACTATCCTTTCTGTTTTTGACTTTCAAATTGAATTTATTAAAAGGGAAAACAACTCTTTACCAGACTTTCTCTCAAGAGAATTTCTTCAAAACCATAATTCAATTCAATTACTTTCTCCAGGAGAATGTCAAATGACAAAGGTAAAGGGAAGATTCAATTCGCAGATGACTATGAAATGACCTTTAAACCCATCCTCATTCTTGTTCGATCAAAATCCCAATTCAAAACCCTTTCTCAATTTTAACTGAAGATTTTCCTTCAGTCTCCTACTTTGCTGCTGCTTCAAGACCCCTAAATCCTCTCTCAATCCGACCACTGGCTCCTCCTTAATCTCTTAATCATAGACTCCAAAGCACTTTACCGACTTAAACAAATCAATATTTTCAAAAACGTCAACTGCACTACATTTTCTTAACAAAGCATAGGGAACCTCACCCGTTAATTGGGATTCAAAATTTAGTCAAATCCACATTTCTCAATAATTTCCAATGGCTATCGGAAGATATTCAAAGAACCCAGAAATTTTATGATTTCATTTTAGTAGATTCAAGTTCCACTCTTATTAAGCATGAGAGATACGATAATGGGCAGATTCAATATACAAAATGTAAAATTTTAAATATTTGGGATTTCAAAGACTTTGGTTACGCTTCTTATACCTTCAAACAATTCTCCCAACCTTTTATTCCAACCGGCTATACTTATCAAGATTACAAAATGGCTTGGTTTAGAACCTTTCTTTTCCGGCCTTTTGATCATTACTGGTTCTTTCAATTTCAAAAAAAATAAGAACTTTTCTAGCCTAGTTTGTTAATGGTGGCATTTTTCCAGAAGCACTACTGACGTTTACCCAACAAATGCCAAAGCATTATTCAACATTCATTCGAAGCATTCCGAGGACGATTCTTTAGTCGCAATTATAAATTTTCATTCAAACTTTCAAATTCCTTGGATACTTCGTTGGTCCTTCAAGACCACACAATTTTTGGAGCAACCTTATCCCATATCCTTAGTTCGAGAATTCAAAATTAAGTGGTGGAAAAAATACATCCTTAAATGGGATTGCACCATTGATTCCCTTTCAAAATTTTTCAAAAACGAAAATAAGAATATTGAAATCCCCAATCCACTTTCTCCAGGCATTTTAAAAAATCCTTCGAAGTCTCATCCTCTGAAAACTTCACCATCAAACTCTTCCTCAAAATCCAAATCCAAAATCTCAAAGGAACTTCTGATTCAACTCCTTTAACAAATTCAAAGTTCTTCCTCTGATGAAGATGATGAAGAAGTCAGTTCAAGCCAAAGCGATCCATTCAACCTGTTCTGAAGACTTTAAGAGCTGATAATTCAAAAGTACAAGTGTCTGTCCTAAGTTCAAAATTTTACAGCTGGAATTCCGTTATTCAAGACAGGACAATTGCCAAAGTCAAAAGATGCATAGTACACTCAATAATTCAAGACAAGATAAAAGAGATTACTATTGACCTTACAATAACTCAAGATAGGTCTCTGGCACAGTAGCAATTATTGAAGGCTGCTTTTACGGAATTCTAATTTTTGTTTCAAATCTAGGATGCTTCGACATCTATAAATGGGACGTCTCAACTTAGTTCAAAGGCAGAGCGAAAAATATCCTTTCACTATACAAGAGTGAGTCTGGGAGAAAGCTCACAAGATCCTCTTACTATCGAATTTTGAAATTTTATTTCTAAATATTGTACTATAGTCCTCCATTTTAATTTGTAAGTTTTATCTGTATTTCAACTTAATATTTGTATTCTCAATTAATTTTTATACTGAATCTATGTTTGAACTTCTCAAGAAATAAATCCATCTTTCTCATCTTCTTTATTATCCACCGATCCTTTCCCCTTTTTGGTATCAGAGCCAAGTTCAAGGTGTTTTCAACAGTAATTTCAAGGAAATACTGTTAAGCACTTACTAGGAATGCTTTGCTATTAAGCACCTATTAGGAGCATTGGTAAGCCTGTAGTGTAGCGTCAGTAAGCCCCAGCAAAGCATTGGTAAGCCGTGGAAGGTGTTTCCGTTCTCAATAGTGTCAAATAGTACGAGCGTTCTCAATAGTGTTAAATAGTAAGGCTGTTAGGTAACTGTTGAACCTAAATAACTAAGGCTGTAACCATGTCAGGTTTCAGAATTGCTGGACCTTTTAGAAAGATGTTTTCAAAATAAACCAATACTAGTTTAAACATAGTTAATTCAAAAGAAGTTTCAAAAAAAATTACAAACCTGAAAGATTTTGTCAATTGGAGCATTCCAAATGAAGATTTAGAATAAATTTATCAAATTGAAACTTTTGATTTCAAAATGGCTTTTTCATGTAAAACACATGAACAATCAATGGCTATTGATCAAGAAACCCAAATAGTTCAATTACTTTCAAACTTATCTCTTTAAAAATATGTTGCAAAAGGCTTTCATTATATGCATTATGGCTTAATTCAAGTAGCTATCAACCCTTTAACATGGACAGGACATAACCAGCCTGTTATGTTAGCTCTAAGAGATTCAACATATTTAAAATATGAAGAATCTTTACTAGCAATTGTCCAAACAAATTTACACAATGGACCAATTTATTTCAATTGTTATCCAAACTTTTTGGTTGCTTTTTGTGATCTGACAATATTGGATACCTTAACACTGGATATCCATTTGCCAAATATTAATATCAAAGAGAACAGACAGAACTTTGTTCTCATTTACAGGTCTACTTTAGGCTTTTAGAAAGCCAACACAACCCAAAATGTCTCAAACAATCTCCTCCTGGAGAAACTTCACTGCTTGAGGTTCAGGCAGAACAAGCTTCAACTTTCACTCTAAAGCGTCTCAAATAGAATGACGTAACCATTCCAGATATTTGGAGGATTGAGAAGCCTCAACCTCCGAGAAATATTGCAAAAAGACAAGTTCAACAAATTACTAAAGAACCTGACGGTAAAATTACCATTAATTTTGAATCAGGAAAACAAACAATTATTTCAAATCCTTCTTATATTGAATCTTCAAGACAATCAACTTCATCCTTTCCATATAATAGAGAAGAAGATTTTCAAAATACTTCTACTTCAAGATTTAGAGGAATACGTTTTAACCCTACTCTTGCTGAACTAGCTTTTCAAACTGAATCATTTTCAAACCCAAGTTCTCCAAAAGCTTCTCAAATGATACCAGCTTCAATAAATGTTTTAACAAAACCTTTTACAATAAATAAAGAGTTTTTAAGCAATGAATTTGAATCTGATCAAAATAAGATTCAAAGATAATGGTTTTTCCATACTTTCACAAAAGAATCAACAATCAAAATTAGAGAAACCTATTAAAAAGAAGTAAATCAATTAAAATGTAATATTCCTTTTTTCAAATGGCTAGAATCATACACATCAAGGAATCAAATACCAAATTCTTTTATACAAGATTTTATAAATGTTAATCAATCCATACAACCAAATGGCTAACAACAGATGGACAAGTAATCCAACCTATTCATCCTCCAACAAAAAAATTAATTATCAGTGTTCAAAATCAAGAGATGGCAGCTACTCCTTTCCGCAGGGGAAGAGAAGAAAAAGATGGTGAAACTGCACCTACAATCAATATAAACAAAATTTATGAACAAAATAATTTTCAAGCTTTAAATCTCAAAACAATATTGGAACAATTAAGTTCAATACATAATAACATAGTAAACAATAAGGACAAACATAAAATAGAACAATCTCCAATAATCCAACTAATGTCTCAACCAACATCTCAAAATTGCACGATCCCTCAACCAATACCTTAATGCTACCCTATTCAACAAAGCTTTTTAACTCCATAATCGCAAACAAATCCATTCTTTTAAGTAATTCAACAACCTCCATTTCAACCCTTCAACCTAACTTAACAAGGTGAAGAACAAATAAGATCCAAAAAGACAAAAAACCCCGACATCGAGATATTAGAAAAAATAACTCAAAAATTAAAACTTTTTGACAAACCTACAAGTAACCCAACAATTCAAACCATCTCAAAAGGTGAAAACAACACCACTGATGAAACATCATCAATATCTTTAACTGAAGAAGAAATTAAGAAAACAGAAGAACAATTTAATACAAATACAATTGATGACCCTGAATCTTCAATGAATAGAATAAGAACAAAACTAGAAAAATCAACCTACAAAACATTATTATCCAAGACCCACACCACCTAATATTCAATTCGAAGAAAGAAATCAACATACCACTGTGTCATTCAATGGAAAAGATATCTATGATTGGAATATAGATGGAAAATCAGAATACGAAATAATAATTACATTAAATTAAATGGCAATGGCCTCATTGGCTTATGAAATATTTGATCCAGTCATTACCAACTAGACAGCAGCAAGGTTAATTGTTGCTAGTTTTACTGGACAACTCAAGTCATGGTGGACAAAAATACTGCAACCTCTTGATAGGGAAATGATACTCAATCATTCGCACATTGAAAACAAACCATTAGACCCAAATGACGTCAACTTTCCTTACATTGAAGAGGAAGTTGAAGACGCAGTTGAAACATTAATTTGGTCAATAACAATAACATTTATTGGCAGTGCCGATGAAGAAAAAGAATTAGCAAATTTTTTTTTTACAAATTTAAGATGTCCATCATTACAAGATTTCCGATGGTACAAATACATGTTTCTAACACATGTACTCAAAAGGGAAGACGAAAATCAAACATTTTGGAAAGAAAGATTCATAACTGGACTTCCAAAATTATTTGCAAATAAAATTATGACAAAAATTCAAGAATTATGTGGAACCCAAACAATCAAACGGAGCAACATTACTTATGGTTAATTATTTGCTTTCATTAAAAAGGAAGCTTTACATTTATGTCATGAACAAAAGCTTCGCAAAAGAACTAGGATCTTTCTGTGCTCAATATGGTATTCATGATTTCAAACCTCCTTCAAAATGATACATAAAAAAAAAATATTTCAACAAGAATTTAAGTCTTACAAGAAAAAAAGAAAATATAAATATGAACAACCACCCCCTCCCCCCCAATATTACAAAAACAAAAGAAAACATTCAAAGAAAAAATCAAGCAAAATTGCAATATGTTTCAAATGTAAGAAACCCGGTCATTATCAAAACAACTGCAAAATGAAAGAAAAAATAAATCAAATAAAAGATGAAGATTTAAAAAATAAATTAATGAATTTATTTCTTTTTGATTCAGGTTCAAACAATGAAGACTACATATTTGAAATACAAGAAGATACAGCCGATGAAAGCTCATCATCTGAATCGAATCAAGATTTATGTCCTTGTTAATTCAAAACTGTCAACGTATTAATAAGAGCGAACAAAGAAGCTGTTATGTCTATCGAGTTGTAATTCAAATTAATTAGGCGGGTAGTTGATTGTTTTGGCGCCTAAGTTAGTTAATCGGTTAAGCTGCAGGTTTGCTTTTGGCGGGAGAATTGCTAGTTGATGTATATTGTTATTTTACTCTTTAAATAGCTGGTTTTAGCTTGTAATAATCATCAAAATGAAATATCAATTAATCCTTTGTGATTAAACTTCTCTTCTCATCTAATTCTCTCTATTTTCTCATCCCCTTCCCTTCTTTCTCATCCCAAATTCTCTTAATTTCTTAGGTTAAGTTCAAAGATTTAATCTCGAACTTAACAATTGGTATCAGAGCTTCGTTCAGCTTTCAAATTAATGGATACAAATGAAATTCCCTTGATCGGGGGTGTTACCACAAGATCGGCATCTGCAAGAGCAGCTACTAAGTCATCCTACACTGAGGCTGTTGGAGGAAGTGATGCAGCAGGACGAGATTGGGTGACAAATGCTCAAATGGACAGTAAGTTTGAGACAATGCTTTCTCAATTCAAGCAAGTTCTTATTGAATCCTTACCTCAGCAGATTGAGGTGAGGGTCGATCAGCGGGTTCAGCAGGTAGAAGCTAAAATTGCTGATCAAGTCTCGCGACAATCACAAGAATTGGAGGAAAGATTCAATCAGAGGTTCGATCAACAAAGGCAGTTGTTGGAAGAAAAGTTCACTGAGATTAGAGAGCAAGTTATGAGGCCCCTTCCTCCCGTTGTTCCAGATCCATTGTTGCCAGCAAGTGCCTTACAAACAAATCAACCGATCAGACCTCAGGATGATGTAAGATAGAATGTGCTTGTTTCTGTGGGTAATTCTGGTGTTGATATGAGAGTTCCTGATCGAAACCCTGAGATTGAAGCGACTAAGAGGCAGGGTCGCAATGAGCATGTGATTTCTCGACCTCCCAACTGGAATGCTGGACCTGGTGTGCAATCCACTGAAATTGATGATACACACAGGCCGAGGGGATTGAATATGGATCATTTTGATAGACCACCTGATGATTGGCATCAACCACGCTCGGGCAGTAATGAAGAGGTAACCAACAGCAGAAGCAGTGGCCACAGACAGCCTCGAGTGCAGATTGATGCATTTGATGGGAAGCAACCTCATTCTTAGCTAAGGAGGTGCGAACGTTACTTTCACTTCTACCATATTGATGATTCAGAGAAGGTACAAATCGCTGCTGTATACCTTCTTGGTGATCATGAGGTATGGTTTTATAGTTTGATGAAGAGCAATCCATCCCTCACATGGATTGAATTTGCAAGGGAGTTGTGTGATCGGTATAGTGATGAGGATGATATTGATAATGTGGATAAATTTAATAAGGTGAAGCAAGAGACATCTGTGAGGGATAATATGACCAGATTTGAGAATCTACGGGCCAGCATTATAACTGAAATTCAAGCATCTGAGTCTTATTATGTTTCAGCTTTTATAAGTGGATTGAAACCAAGAGTGAAAAACTTGGTTAAAGCCGTTGATCCTACAACATTGTCTATGGCTTATGCCAAAGCCAAGCTTTATGAATCAACAATTTTGTCTCCAAGTGAGGCTGCCAGACCTGGCAGTAACAGCTCTAAGCAACAACAAGGATCAGCCAGAACCTGGTTCAACAGATCTGATGATAAGCAGCAGCAGAGGTTGTGTTACCGTTGCAACCAACCTTATCAGTTTGGCCACAGGTGTAATCCCAAATTTCTCATGTCTGCTGAAGGGATTAGTGCTGGAGAACAGTCTGATGATGAGGAAATTGAGGCTGATGGAGCTGAATCTGATCAGAACATTGAGGAAAGCATAGATGATGCAGCTGTGGAAATATCAATGAAAGCCTTGACAGGTAATGGTGCCCACAACACGATCCGAATCAGAGGAATGGTAGGTAAAAAGTCTATCATCACCCTCATTGATAGTGGTGGCACCCATAGTTTTGTTGATCCTAAAGTGGTTAAGAAGGTGGGTCATGAGGTGATTAAAACTCACCCCCTCGCTGTCACAGTAGCTGATGGAAAATCAGTTATCACTCAAAACAAATGCCGTGGGTTCAGTTGGGTAATGCAGGACCGAAAGTTCAGTTATGACTTTAGAATCCTTCCTTTGGGAGGGTGTGATATGGTTCTTGGGGTCGATTGGATGAGAACTTACAGCCCAGTGTTATTTGATTTTGCTAACCTCACGGTTTCCTTTGAGATACAAGGAATTAAGGTGACTTTGTAAGGCATAGCAGAACAGGCACACTTGCAGGTCATGAAAGGGAGTAGGATGAAGAAAGGAATTAAGAAATGCTCGTTTCAATGGGTAGGTCAGCTATTTGCTATAGCCCCTACTGAATTAATAAGCATTACAGAACCGGAGGTGCAGGTTCTGGTTACTAAGTTTGAAGATTTGCTCGAAGTACCTCAATCTCTACCTCATAAGAGGAGTTTAGATCATGTTATTCCCCTCAAAGGTGATGCAGAACCGGTGAGGCTTAGGCCTTATCGATATCCCCATGCTCAGAAGACAAAAATTGAAAAACAAGTTGATGATCTGATTAAAACCAACTTCATATAGCCTAGCCATAGCCCTTTTGCTTCCCCGGTTATTCTTGTTAAGAAGAAAGATGGCACGGCTCGCATGTGTGTTGATTATAGACAGCTTAATGCTATGACGGTTAAGGACAAGTTCCCTATACCAGTTATAGATGATTTGTTAGATGAATTGTATGGAGACCATGTCTTTTCCAAGCTGGACTTACGGCAAGGCTATCATCAAATTAGAGTGAATGAGCAAGATGTACACAAGACAGCCTTCCGGACTCACCATGGTCACTTTGAGTTTGTAGTCATGCCTTTGGCTTGACAAATGCACCGGCTACATTCCAAGCTCTTATGAATGATGTCTTCAAGCAATTTCTTAGGAAATTTGTATTGATCTTCTTTGACGACATCTTGGTTTACAGTTCAACATTCGAGGAGCGTTTGAAGCACTTGAGAGAAGTATTCTTGGTCATGCGTGAGCATAAGTTGTATGCTAAGTTGGCCAAATGTTCTTTTGCTGAAACTCGCTTGGAATACCTTGGTCATGTAATCTCTTGTGATGGGGTTTCCACTGACCCATCAAAGGTCCAAGCCATGAGTAATTGGCCTGTCCCGGTGACCTTAAAGCAACTAAGGGCTTTTTTGGGGTTAACAGGGTATTACCGCAAATTTATAGCAGGTTATGGAGCTATAGCCAAGCCACTTACTGATTTGTTAAAGAAAGAAGCCTTCAGAGGGTCGGAGGAAGCTCAAAATGCCTTTGAAGCTCTTAAAACAGCAATGTGTAGTGTACCTGTTTTGGCAATGCCCGACTTCACTTCAAGCTTTGAGTTAGAAACTGATGCGTGTGGAAATCGTGTTGGGGCAGTGTTGTCACAAGGAGGAAGGCCCATGGCTTATCTTAGCTAGGCCTTGAGTAAAAAACATCAAGCTCTTTCCACATATGAAAAAGAGTATCTGGCCATTTTGCTTGCGGTGGAAAAATAGAGGCATTACATGGACGGGCATCATTTTATCATCAAGACTGATCATCAGAGTCTCAAGCACTTTTTAGAGCAGAAAATTGTCACAAGATTACAGAGAAAAGGGTTGATGAAGATGCTTGGGCTTGATTATGATATCGAGTACAAGAAAGGCAAGGAAAACATAGCAGCAGATGCACTTTCACGCAGGTTTGAGGACCTTGAGCAGGCCTTTCTTGGGGCTATTTTTGTGATTTCTCCTACTTGGATGGAAGAAGTACACCAGTCCTACAAGAATGATACTTTTGCACAAGAATGTATTGCAGCTGCTAGTGTGAGCAAGACCAACCTGGGTTCTGGTGCAGAATTATCTGTTACCCGAGGAATTATCAGAATCAAAGGGAAGCTGTACATTGGCATCTTTACTGGTTTGAGACATCAGGTTATCAGTGCTGCTCATGATTCTTCATGGGGTGGTCATTCAGGCATTGAAGGCACGTATCAAAGACTGAAGATTTCCTTCAATTGGCCCGGTATGAAAAGGGAAGTGTCAGATTTTGTGCAAAGCTATGAGGTTTGTCAACAAACCAAGCTTGGTGATCATCAATGCCAAGGTCTTCTCCAACCTTTACCTGTTCCAGAGGGTATATGGCAGCATATAAGCATGGACTTCATTGAAGGCTTGCCCAAATCAGAGGGGAAAGAAGTGATTTGGGTGGTTGTAGATCGGTTCACCAAATCTGGTCATTTTTCGGCCTTGGCTCGACCCGTGACTGCAGAGAAATTGGCTCATGTGTTCCTTGATAACATCTACAAGCTTCATGGCTTGCCTCATTCCATAACCTCAGATAGGGACAAGCTCTTTACAAGTCGTTTTTGGAAGGAGTTGGTTGGTCTTTTGGGTACTACCTTAGCCCTTAGCTCATCTTACCATCCCCAAACCGATGGTCAGACCGAAAGGGTCAACCAATGCATTGGACAATACCTTAGAAGTATGGTATTTAGCCATCCTAAGGTGTGGAGTAGGTGGCTCTCATTAGCGGAACATTGGTATAATACTCATTTCCATGCTTCTTTGGGCACAACACCTTTCAAGGCATTATATGGTTATGATCCTCCCAACCCAATGTTGTTGCAAGGAGTGGAGGCACAAGTGGTTGAAGTGACTGAACTGCTACAGCAAAAGAAACATCTTATGCAGCTCTTAAAGCAAAACCTCAGTCATGCTCAGGCCCGGATGAAGTGGTACTCAGACCGCAAGAGAGTAGACAGAAATTTTGAAGTAGGTGATATGGTATATTTGAAACTTCAACCCTATAGACAGTCTACAACAGCGGTAAGGAAGAATTTCAAGCTTTGTGCATGGTTCTTTGGTCCTTACAAGATTTTGGGAAGGATTGGCAAGGCGGCTTACAAGCTCGAGCTTCCAACCGATTCATACATTCACCCTGTTTTTCATGTTTCACTTCTTAAGAAACAGGTTAAGCGTGGACAAAGAGCTTCTCCAGCTCCTCCAAAGGTGGGTTCCAATGGTTCCTTGATCCTATAACCTGCAACAGTGGAAGAAATTCAGCAGACCAGCCCCAATGCTCCTAATAGTCAGCAAGTTCGTGTAAGCTGGTGCAATCTGGACAAGTCTTTCACCACCTGGGAAGATAAATGCTTCTTGTTGAGCCAATTTCCCTCTTTTAATTCTTGAGGACAAGAAATTTCTAAGGGTAGGAGATTGTTATGTCTATCGAGTTGTAATTCAAATTAATTAGGCGGGTAGTTGATTGTTTTGGCGCCTAAGTTAGTTAATCGGTTAAGCTGCATGTTTGCTTTTGGCGGGAGAATTGCTAGTTGATGTCTATTGTTATTTTACTCTTTAAATAGCTGGTTTTAGCTTGTAATAATCATCAAAATGAAATAGCAATTAATCCTTTGTGATTAAACTTCTCTTCTCATCTAATTCTCTCTATTTTCTCATCCCCTTCCCTTCTTTCTCATCCCAAATTCTCTTAATTTCTTAGGTTAAGTTCAAAGATTTAATCTCGAACTTAATAGAAGCCTTGTTAGATATTGTTGAAAAAAATTCAAGACCAAGATTTAAGAAGAGATTATCTAATCAAATTAAAAGAAATTATATTTAAAGATCAAGAAATTTCATAACATAAAGAACCAATTTCTCTTGAAAAAATATTTGAGAGATATCCCACTTCAAATATAATTAGACAAATTTCAACTAGTGATTTACACAAAGAAATCAATAACTTAAAACAACAAATAAAAAATTTACAAAATGAAATAATAACAATGCAATACAAGGACTTAGAAGAAAAATAAAAATTATCATTCAAAAGATCTGGAATTAGAATCAAGAATAGCTTATCTAGAATCAAAAACAAATATTTCATATGAAGATCCTAAGTCAACTCAAGTAGAAGGCATTCAAATTCCCGATAAATCAATATCAAATGAAAAATTCCTTCAATTAATAGAAAAAAAATAGAATATCAAAAATGGTATATCCAAATAACTCTCCATTTTTCAAAAGATTGTTATACTTCAAAAGACTGGAAAATCACAACTCAAGCTGTGTTTGACTCAGGAGCAGATCTTAATTGCATCCAAGAAGGACTCATCCCTTCAAAATACTACGAAAAAACAATCGAAAGTCTTCATACCGCTAATGGAGATAGTATGAATATAAAATATAAATCATCAAATTCTTATATTTGCAATAATGGCATTTGTTTGGAAACACCATTCATTCTTGTCAAAGACCTTTAACAACAAATCATATTAGGAAAGCCATTCATAAGTCAAATATATCCTTTTACAGTCACAAAAGAAGGAGTTCATACTAGGATTATGGACACCAGAATAACATTCCAATTCCTAAACCCGATCCAACAAAGAGATTTACATCTCTTACAATCAACAGTAATATTCAAACAAGTAAACTTGATCAGCAATAAGAAAAATCACATTCAATATCTTCAAAAAGAAATAGGGTATCAAAGGACAGGAAAAATTAGTCCAGTCAAATGAAAAAAATAGCCCAATTAAACAACAAAATAATTAAAGAATTATGCTCTGATCTTTTTAATGCATTCTAGGAAAGAAAAAGGGATATAATTCAATTACCTTATGAAAAAGATTTCAACGAAAGATATATTTCAACAAAAGCCAGACCCATTCAAATAAACAAGGAATTATTAGAATATTGCAAAACTGAAATTCAAATGTTTCTAGACAAAAAATTAATAAGACCATAAAAAATCTCCTTAGAGCTATTCTGCATTTTGTGTCAACAAACAAGCAGAATTAGAAAGAGGAGTCCCAAGACTAGTCATCAATTACAAACCACTAAACAAAGTTCTTCAATGGAAAAGATACCCTATTCCAAACTAAAGAGACCTACTAAGTAGGTTACATGATGCAGATATATTTTCAAAATTTGATTTAAAAAGTAGTATTTGGCAAATTCAAATTGATGAAAAAGATCACTACAAAACAATATTCACAGTCCCATTTGGACTCTACCAATGGAATGTAATACCATTTGGACTCAAAAATGCTCCATCAGAAGTCCAAAATATTATGAATGATATATTCACTTAATATACATATTTTATTATTGTTTACATTGATGATATCTTAGTTTTCTCACAAAATATTGATCAACATTTCAAACATTTAAATATCCTTATTAGCACTATAAAAAGAAATGGTTTAGTTATTTCAGCTTCAAAAATAAAATTATTTCAAACCAAAGTTAGATTTTTAGGACATAACATTTTTCAAGGAACCATAAAACCCATTGCAAGAGCAATAAAGTTTGCTGATAAATTTTCCAATGAATTAAAAGACAAAACTCAATTGCAAAGATTTTTGGGATGTTTAAATTACGTTGCTGATTTCTTCCTCAACCTTCGCAATCTGTGTCAACTATTATATCAAAGGCTTCAAAAAAATCATCTTCCCTAGACAAAGGACCATACTAAGATAATTCAAACCTTAAAACGAAGAGTCAAATATCTCTCATGTTTAGCCCTTCCAAATCCAAAAGCGTTTCTCATAGTGGAAACAGATACTTCTGATATAGGTTATGGTGGTATACTCAAACAAAAATAGATTCTAGCCCTAAACAAGTTATTAGATTTCATTCTGGACTTTGGCTTGGAGCTCAAAAAAATTATTCAATAATCAAAAAGAAAGTTTTATCCATTGTTTTATGTATTTCAAAATTTCAAGATGACTTGTATAACAAAACTTTCCTTCTAAGGATTGATTGCATATATGCAAAAGAATTTTTACAAAACGATGTAAAAAATATAGTTTCAAAGCAAATTTTGCAAGATGGCAAGCTATCCTTTCTGTTTTTGACTTTCAAATTGAATTTATTAAAAAAGAAAACAACTCTTTAGCAGAATTTCTTTCAAGAGAGTTTATTCAAAACCATAATTCAATTCAATTACTTTCCCTAGGAGAATGTCAAAAGACAAAGGTAAAGGGAAGATTCAATCCACAAAAGACTATGCAATGACCCTTAAACGCCATCCTCAATCTTCTTTGATCAAAATCCCAACTCAAAACTCTTTCTCAATTTTATCTGAATATTTTCCTTTAGTCTCGTACTCTGTTGTTGCCTCAAGATCCCTAAATCCTCTCTCAATCCGACCACCGGCTCCTCCTGAATCTCTTAATCAGAGACTTCAAAATACTTTACCGACTCAAACAAATCAATATTTTTCAAAACCTCAACTGCAACACATTCTCTTAATAAAACATAGGGAACCTTTCCCATTAATTGGAATTCAAAATTTAGTCAATTCCACATTTCTTGTTAATTTTCAATGGCTGCCGAATGGTATTCAAAGAACCCAAAAATTTTATGAATTCATTTTAGTAGATTCTGGTTTCGCCCTTATTAAGCATGAGAGATGCGGTAATGGGTAGATTTAATATTCAAAATGTAAAAATTAAATATCTAGGATGTCAAAGACTTCGCTTACACTTCTTATATCACCAAACAATTCTCTCAACCTTTTATTCCAACCGGCTATACTTATCGAGATTATAAAATGGCTTATTTTAGAACCTTTCTTTTTTTGGCCTTTTGATCATTCTTGGTTCTTTCAATTTTAAAAAAAAAAAAAATCAAGAACTTTTTCAGCCTTGTTTTATGAATGGTGGCATTTTTTCGGAAGCATTACTGACATTTATCTCGCAAATGCTAAAGCATTATTCAACATTTATTCAAAGTATTCCGAGGATGATTCTTTAGATGCAATTATAAATTTTCATTCAAACTTTAAAATTTTTTGGATACTTTGTTGGTCCTTCAAGACCACAAAATTTTTGGAGCAACCTTATCCAAATATCCTTAGTACGGGAATTCAAAATTAAGTGGTGGAAAAAATATGTCCTTAAATGGGACTGCAACACTAATTCCCTTTTAAGATTTTTTAAAAACTAAAATAAGAATTTTCAAAATTCCAATCCTGTTTCCCTAGGCATTTTAAAAACTCCTTCTAAGTCTCATCCTCCAAAAACTTCACCATCAAACTCTTCCTCAAAATCCAAATCCAAAATCACAAAGGAACTTCTGACCCAACTCTTTCAACAAATTCAAAGTTCTTCCTGTGATGAAGATGATGAAGAAGTCAGTTTAAGCCAAAGTGATCCGTTCAACCTCTTTTGAAGACTTTAAGAGCTGAAAAATTCAAAAGGACAAATGTCTGTCCTAAATTCAAAATGTTACTACTGGAATTCCATTATTCAAGACAGGACAAATGCCAAAGTCAAAAGATGCACAGTACACTCTATAATTCAAGACAAGACAAAGGAGATTACTATTGACTGTACAATAATTCAAGACAGGTGTCCGGCACTGTAGCAATTATTGAAGGCTGCTGTTACGGAGCTCAAAATTTTGTTTCAAATCCGGGGTGCTTCTACATTTATAAATGGGACGTATCAACTTAGTTCAAAGGCAGAGCGAAAAATATCCTCTCACAATACAAGAGCGAGTTTGGGAGAAAGCTCACAAAATATTCTTACTATCAAATATTTTAATTTTATTTCCAAGTATAGTACTTCAGTCCTCCATTTCAAAATGTTTTCAAGGAATTAATCTTTTGTATTCCCTAAACCCTAAACTTGTATTTATTCAACTTGTATTGATATCTAAGGGAGGTGTCATGACCAGAAGCTGAACAAATTGTTTACCTATATTAATTGCGGGTAATAACATTAGTTGTTTGTTATGAGGACGGTTGCGCAGCATATGCATAGGGTAAACATTTTGTACAACTGGTGGTGTGTTGGGATGTAGGGTGACCTTTAACCAATTCCCTCCTTACCCCAGCCTGAGGTCCTCAGGAATCTAATGGCGATGTCGTAATTGGCATCGCCGTGGATTTTTTAATCAGCAACCGATGATGGGTGGAATGGTACCCAAGCATGGCCTCAAAGTTTGTGGACGTAAAGGTTCTCCACTTGAGATTTTGTGAGCAAGAAGAGCAAAGAGGCAAAGCAAGGAAGGAGAACTAAGGAAACTAGGAAAGTGAAGTCATCATACCAATTTCATTGTCATGTATTTTATGTTTTAAGTATATAGGTAATTGACTAAAGTGTTTGTATAAATCTTATGTTTAATTAATAAAATTATAATTTTTGTGTATATTTTAAATTTATGTGTTTATTTTGCATTTTTTTGTATTATTTTTGTATTTTTTTTATTGAATGGATTGACCCGGGTCAGGCCCTTGACCCGCTTGGACCCAACCCGCCCTTCCACAGCGTCACGGGCCGAACTAAGTCGGTGATCTACCCCTTCCCGACTTGAACGTACCTGACTAGTCCTTATTCACCAGATGTTGGGTTCCCTATGGACCAAATCCACGTATGCCCCACTGCATCCCAGATCGCTTGGGAACGGGTTGCATTAGGATTGGTTGTAGGCTTCTTATCCTTGGTTCACACCTGCCTAATACCCAAAATGTATTAAAGATGCCAATCCCACACATTTATGTGGCTAGACTATATAGTAGGGGTGTAATCGAGTTGAGTCGAGCCGAGTATTTCAATACTTGACTCAAGCTCTATTAACTACTTGGATACTTGAACTCGTGCTGGAACTTGATTCAAGTAGTTAATTTTGCTCGAACTCGAACTCGTACTGGAACTTGATTCGAGTAGTTAGTTTTACTCGAACTCGAACTCGAACTCGAACTCGATTAACTATTCAAGTATTCAACTCGACTCAAGTACTCGTTTATTGTGCATATAAACATTCAACAAATTAGCTCCATTATAATATTATTCCTTATACTCGAACATTAGTATACGTAAATTAGATATTCAATTATTACTCACACTGTATTTAACATAAACAACCATAAATCACCAATTTATTAATTGCAATTATGCTTCACAACGTTATTTTTAAAAATACAAGCAAACCAAATACGGGATTCTTTAACTCCACCTCAAATGTAATATGCCATCTTTTACAAGAAATTTAGGCTTCGTTCGTTTCGCGGGGAAAGTGGATTATAGGAAATGATTTTCCTTTGGAAAAGATTTTCCAAGGAAAATTGAAATCTAATTGAGGTTTTTTCTCTTTTGCTTCAAAAGAAAATTTGCTTCCACATTAATGTTTTCCTGTATGGTTTAAAGAAATATTTTTACAAATAATCTTACATCTTATTATAGGACAATATAAGTAGCAATATAACATATATAAAAAGTAATAGAAAAATAAAATTGACTATCAAAGCCATATAAAATAAGAAATTTTTTTTCTTAAATACCCTAAAGTTTGAGCATTTATTACTTAAGTACCCTCTTATTTTAATATATATAATAAGGTACCCTGAGATATGAAATTCTATAGCCCTACATTCGAATCTAGTGAATCTTCGTTAATGTCTCATGCTAGCATTTTCTGACAAAAGAAATCACTGGATTATGATAGAGATACATATATGCTGTTGAAACTCATGTTCCACATCAACAATTTTTGTTTAGAATGTACAAAAATTTGGCAAAAAATACATGATTTATAAAATTTTTAAACTTTAGAGTATTTGGGTTATAAAATTTTAAACTTCTTAGTACATCATTTTATATTATTGAAACATCGAAGTAATTGTGTAATAAATGTTCAAATCTAGAGATATCTAAATGATAACTTTCTTATATAATATTATACAATAATTCAAAATGATGTAAATTGTTCTTTGAAACCATAATAAAGTAACATGTGGCTTGGTTTTATTATTTGGTCCAATTCTTGTCCAACATTATGACGTTAAAGTTCACGTTCCAATTTGGTTTATTTCAGTTAGAATCGTATCCGCACAATAGTTACTATAAAGGCACTTATGCCCCTATATATATATGTAAGGGAAGTCATTTTCCCTCCACTAGGGGGAAAACATTTTCCGTCGAAAAAGCTTTTGTGTCAAATAAAGTGCGCTAAACGACAGAAAATATGAAAACAAATTCCTAGAGTCTCATTTTCCTCCGAAACAAAAGGAGCCTTAAGCTTCCTTCTTTCATTCTACTATATACTACAAGCCATCCATTTCAAAAGAAAATAATACACAGGAACTATTTCATACGAGTCAAGTATCGAGTCAAGTACTAATTCGAGTATCTAGTAGAGTATTTAATAGAGTATCGAGCCAAGTAGTTCACTACTTGTCGCATACTTGTTTACTAATTGAGTATGTTTTGATACTCAAACTCGAAATCGGTTAATTCAAGTTTGAGTCGAGTTTTATTCGAGCTACTCATTAGCTACTCACGAGCAGCTCTGATTGTTTAGTCCCTACTATATAGTATTCATTGCATGGTCGTTCTGGCATTTACCCCCAATCATTCCGTGTTATACAACATTAAACATTTTGTTCTCTGCATTTGTGCTCCTGTATGGGTGACTGTTTTCGACAATTTGACCAGTGTGTTTACTTATCATAGTGGAGTTTGGTATGGGGTGGGAGCCGTAAGGATGAGTGGAACTCATGCTCTTGGAACTGAAGAAACCACCAAGATCCCTTTTTCCCGTAGGATTACTTGCCTCATCATTCTTTTACGCCCTCCCTTTATATAGACTTTTAGCTGCTTGCTTCTAGGCGCCGTTTTGTCTAGGTCACCTTATCTAGGGTGCCATTTTATCTAGGTCGCCATGTGCTAGGGCACCATGTGCTAGGGCACCATTAGCGAGGGCGCCATTTTCTCGAGATCGCCGTTAAGCTAGGGCGCCATTAATCTAGGGCGCCATTTTCTCTAGGTCGCCATTAATCTAGGGGCCGTTTTCTCTAGGTCGCCATTAGCTAGGGCGCCGTTTTCTCTAGGTTTCCATTAATCGAGAGCGCCGTTTTCTAGCTCCTACACTTTAGGTCGCCATTTTTCTTTAGCTCGCCATTCTGGAGGGTGTGAGTGTTAACATACTAGCCTTCCACTTTTTAAGTAAACATTAGTTTGCTTAAAAAGTGTATCTTTATAAATACCATGACTCACTTGGTGGTTGCTTTTTACTTCTAACCTTTGTAGTTCCTCCTTTTACTTCTTACTTCTATGTTCCCTTGCTTTAAGCCAACTTCCTTATACTGGTATTTTACGTCTTGTCTTCATGGATATCTTACCCAAAGATGTGTTCGCTTTGTTTTTTGCAAAGATCTTGTGTTGGTTTCGTCTTGCTTCTTAACACATACGCAGGCTTTTTCTTCAAGAAGACTTTGTGAAGGCGCAGGCTATGGCTTGCTTTAAATGCCCCGCCGACGATGTTCTTATACAGAATGCACATTGGCCTCTTTATGGACGTTACATAGAGGCCTATGCTCTGGACGGTCCTTGTTCTTCTCTTTATACCCCTGTTGAGCCTCTGGAGTTTTTATCGAATGATAAGGAAATAGTGAGTACGAGTAACGATTTGTTTTTATGTCGGGACATCCCTTTTTTGCGTCTTTGGTTCTTGGGGTGTGCAATCCAATTACTCGAACTTACTTGCCAGTTTTCCTCCCTAACGAGTTTCGTATCTTGGGCTCCTCTTTGAAGATAATTTTTGCTTGCACTGATGATGCTCTGCTATATCCTCTTAATTATCATATTCTTCTCTTCATCTTTAATATGGATGTTGTTTTTAGAGTGGAGGAGTGGCCTCAACTGGACTATTATTTTGTGTATTGCTTTGACCGTGGTTCCTGGAGGTATCAGACTCTCAAATGCACTGGCGGTAGTTCGGTGGACTTTACAAGGTTGGTGCTCTGTGGCGATGTTTTGTATCTCCTTTCAAAGCACAACGAAGCATTTTCTCATGTCTGCCTCTACTTTTATCCTTACTTGGTAGCATGGGATATGGCAGAGGATTCTAATTACCTTGTGTTCCTTCCCTCTAGCATTCGGAATGAGACTGTTTGTTGTTAACACTTGGGTATTTTTTTGTTATGAGGGTCATTTGTGTTTAGCTAGGCTTCATGGTAAAGCTTTAACATTGTGGATTTTAAAGGATAAGCGGGACCTTGACTCTTAGTTTGTGCTTTGTAATCTGTATTTCAATATATGGCATACTGAAGAACATCGAAGTATCGGAATTATTGGGCTGTTGGTGACAGGTCATCGCTTGATTTTTTTTCCACGGAGTTTAAGGTTTACTACTATCATTTTTTAGGTCTTGACCATCGAAAACTAAGTGTGGTATGTCAGAATGGCTATGGTGAATGGGCTCGACTTCGGGCTTATTGGAGCTCTTTCCACCAATGCGATGCCCCTATGGTCCCTCTCGGGCTGCTTTACAATCACTTGTTTTAGTGTCTTAGAAAATTAGAGTTTTATGTAACTTTTAGGTGTGAAATCATGATCTAGTGTTTCTTTTTCTTTTTTTTTAATTTTTAAATGTGTTTTGTAGGTTCATGTAAAAGTACGTGTGTACTGAAAGTTTTTTTATCAGTGTTTGTTACTTCATAATAGCCTTTTCCTTGAGGCTTGTTTGATAACATTTATTTAGTACTAACTTTTGCGGTTGGTGATGATTTCTTTGATCCTTGCTACCTGCTTAGTAATACTTTTACTGCGTCCCTTTTGGTAGTAGGTCTTTTGATTATAGCCCTTTGCTTGGTAATAACCTTTTCGATGACAACCCTCTACTTGGTACTAACCTTTTCGATTACAGCCTCCTGCTTGGTAATAACCTTTTTGATTGCAACCTCCTGCTCGGTAATAACCTTTTCGAATACAGCCTCCTACTCAGTAATAACTTTTTCGAATACAGCCTCCTTCTTGGTAATAACTGTTTCGATTATGGCCTCCTGCTTGGTAATAACCTTTTCGATTACAGCCTCCGATTCAGTAATAACCTTTTCAAATACAACCTCCTATTCGGTAATAACTTTTTCGAATACAGCCTCATGCTTGGTAATAACTTTTTTCGAATAAAGCCTCCTGCTTGGTAATAACCTTTTCGAATACAGCCTCCTACTCGGTAATAACCTTTTTGATTATAGCCTCCTGCTCGACAATAACTTTTTCGATTATAGCCTCTTGCTCGGTAATAGCCTTTTCAAATACAACCTCCTGCTCGGTAATAGCCTTTTGGAATACAACCCCCCTCTCGGTAATTACCTTTTCGAATACATCCTCTTGCTTGGCAATAACCTTTTTGATTATAGTCTCCTACTCGGTAATAACCTTTTCGATACAGTCTCCTGCTCGGTAAGAACTTTTCTCTATTACAACCTCCTACTTGGTAATAACCTTTTTGATTATAGCCTCTTGCTCGGTAATAATCTTTTCGATTAAAGCCTCCTGCTGGGTAATAACCTTTTCGAATACAACCTCCTACCTGGTAATAACTTTTTCAAAAATACAGCCCCCTACTTAGTAATAACTTTTTTTTATTACAGCTTCTTGCTTGGTAATAACCTTTTCAATTACAGCCTATTGCTTAGTAATAACCTTTGGGCTTTAAAACTCATGGGACTACCTTCCTTAAGGCTCTGTTTGGAACATGAAATTGGAATTGGACAGCGGAATTGGAATTCCAATTCCAATTCTGGTGGAATTGAAATTCTACTGTTTGGTTCATCAAAGGAATCGGAGGTCGAAATTATAATTACATAATAATTCGAATCATCAAGAGTCTTCGGTTAATTGAGTTGGAATATTTTCGAGCTTGAATCAAATACGGTTGCATTTTTGTCGGAGCGGTCCACATTGCTTTTAAGATATTATGGTCAGAGCGATTCACAGTTTGAGTTATTCAATTTTCGAGACAAATCGGGTTGAGTATTGCATTAGATCATTTGGTGTTCAAGTTATCTCAAATTTTTAGTTAATTGGGTTTGCCGTTTCGGGATTTAGGCTAGTTATGATTGGGTTTGAATTCATTTTGGTCATTTTAAGCTCAAGTCATCTTAGTTTTGGAACAAATGAGTTGTATCATTTCAAATTTTGAGTCATCTTATACTCAGTTTGCATTGGGTTTGGTTATTTTTGTTATGGGTCGTATTAAGCTTTGGTCAATTTGGTCGGGTCATTTTCACTTTGACTCAGTTTGTTTACGTCACATTTAGGTCCAGCAGGTTCATTTTCTGGACGTGAGTCATCTGGAGTTTTGGTTCAATTGGGTTGAGTCACTTAGGACTTTGAGCTAAGGTGATTTTTGTCATTTTAAGTTCAAGTCGTTCGAGTTGGGTGATTTCGAGGTTTGGGTCAAATTTAGGTTATGTCTAAGCATTTAAATTTTGAATCATCTTGGATTTAGGTCAATCAAGTGGGGTCACTTTGGGTTTTAGTTTAATGCAGTCAATATGGAATTGTAATTTCCTACCCCCACCCCCCAGGAATTGTAGAGTATGATTTCCAGTTAATATTCAGGTTAACACTCTGAAGGGGGAAGGCTGAGTACATCCGCCCTCCAGACCTTGCGTAGGTGGGAGCCCTTGAGGCACTAGGTATGTTCTTTTTTTTGTTCCATCCAATTCCATGGAATTGGGAAGTGGAATTGTAATTTCAATTTCAGTAGGTGAACAAAACAATATAATTGGAATTCTAGGCCCCAATTCCAGGCTCCAATTCCGTTCTCCAAATGCAGCCTAAGAGAAATTGTGATGAACATGGCATAATTCACAAACTATCAGCCCTTTAACATCCCATCAGAATGAGCCAAAAGAAAGAATAGAACCCTTAAAGAAATGACAAATGCTATGTTGATTGATTAGCTCAGTCTTACCCTCGAGCTTGTGGGGGGAAGCTATATTATCTGCATGTCATGTTCTTAATAGGGTTCCACATAAAAAGTTAGATAGAACCCTTATAAATTATGGAAGAGTTATGCGACTAACCTATAATATCTTAAAGTATGGGAATGTCTAGCTAAAGTTAGCAGTCCTGAAATTAAAAGAAGTAAGGTCCAAATATAGTAGATGTTATGTTTAATTGTTTATGCTGTGATTAGTGCTGCGAATAAATTCATGTTAATAAACAACTCAAGCCTTAGGCCCGGTAAGATTATGGAATCTTAAGATGCTGAGTTTTTTGAGCATGTGTTTCACACGAAAGAATTTGTGCATGCGTCATTGCTTGTTTCTTTACCTGATTTGTTTACTCCATCATCTAGTCATTCGCCCCTTGAACTTGAGGTTCAGTTTAGGACTTAAAAGAAGTAAGAGGGATCGAACTGAGACTAGTTTTGGATCTGATTTCATCATTACATTTTTGTCTAAACACCTTGATTTTGATGAGCATGTCATTATTGCATTCATGTTAGAAGAAGATTCCAAGACATGTGATGAGGCCATGAGATCCATAAATACTCCACTTTGGAGAGAGGCCATTACTGATGGGCTAAACTTAATAATAACACCTCGGTGTTAGCGGGCCTTCCTAGAGGATGCAAGCCCATATGGTGTAAATACATGTTTAAAAGAAATTGAGGGCTGATGAGTCTATTGATAAATCTATTGTCAGATTATTAGATAAGGGATGCACTCCAAAATAGGGTATTGACTTCTTTGATACTTATTCACTCATGACAAAGACTTACATTGTAAGAGCTCTTATAGCTCTAGTGACCTTTCACAACCTTGTAGTACATCAAATGGAGGTTAAAACAACTTTCTTGAATGGTGACCTTAAAGAGGAAATCTATTTGGATCAACCCAAGGATTCGAGGTTCCTGGTATGGAGCATGTGTGTAAATTTGTAAAAACCTTCTATGATCTTAAACAAGCACCTAAGCAATGGCATCAAAAGTTTAATTACACTTTGGTCACGCAAGGTTTTGTTATGAATAGTGTTGATGCATGTGTATACTCTAAGGATGATGATAATGGTTATGTGATTGTCTGCTTATATGCAGATGACATGAATATTTTTGGTATGAGCGTAAATGTTGTTAATGCTACTAAGTCTTTCTTGAATTCATGCTTTGATATGAAAGACCTAAGTGAGGCAGGTATGATACTTGAAATAAAAATAATTAGATCACCTAAGAGCTTGACTCTAAGTCAATCCCATTAGTGGAGAAAATATTGAGGAAGTTTGGTCATTATTATGATACTCCAGCTAAGACTCCTTATGACTCGAATATTCACTTGAAAATGAATATATGTGATAATGTGTCACAGACCAAATATGCCAAGATTATTGGTAGCATTTGATGAACTGCACTCGTGCTGATATTGCCTATGTTGTTAGTAGATTGAGCCGTAGTACCCATAATTTAAGTCATAAGCACTAGGTGTTGAGGTACCTTAGGAGTACTATGGATTGGGGTCTTCATTATAGAAGATGACATGCTCTACGAGAGAGATACTGTGATGCTATTTGGGAATCTGACATTGATGAAATTAAATTTACTAGTGGCTCTATTTTTATGCTTGCTGACTATACTATGTCTTGGAGATCTTGTAAATGGGCCTGCATTGCCAAATCCATGATGGAATCTGAGTTTATTGCACTAGATATGGCAGGTTTTGAAGCTGAATGGTGGAGAAATGTGCTAGGAGACATTTCATTGTGGAGCAAGACCATGTTGCCTATCCCCTTGCATCGTGACTCACATGTGACCATTAGAGTGGCGCAAAGTGAGGTATATAATGGCAATCACAGGCATATGCACTTGACGCATGGTGTAATAAGACACCTAATTGAGAATAATGTGTTCTCGCTCAAGTTTGTAAGAAGTGAGAAGAATTTGACAAATCCCCTTACTAAAGGCTTTTCTAAGAAGGTGATATGTAATAAAGTAGATGGAATACAGCTTGAGCCCACTTGTGTTTCTTGATCTTTGTAAATACTCATATGGGGAGTATTCTTGATGTTCAATGAGAAAACCAAGCTAAGGTTAGGAAAATTGTGATTAACCCACCCTAGACCCTTTCGAGATAATGCTGCTTATGGCGTGGATCTGTTAAATCTGTCATGACATAAATAAGAGCTTAATGCTCTTCTTGAGTTCCATAGCCTTTATGGTGGTGTAGGGTAACACACCTGGGTGGACTCATCTGCCATGAAGTTAGGGATGAGCTTTAAGCTCTTAATGATGTCCATAGACTTTTATGGATGGACTCACCTGTGGAATGTGAAGGTGGTAAAAATATTTTATCGAGAGTAAATGCTTACTCTCTAGAGAGGTTCTGTGTACTTAGATATCGAATTTATTGTGTACTTAGATATCGAATTTATTCTTATTAAGAAGGACCTCATACGTTAGGATTGTGGAGTGCATTTCAGCCTCGAGCACTACATGAAGTGGGAGTGGGCTCTTCACCAGGACTGCTCAGGTCCATCCTATGTTCACCTAGCTTGGTTGTGGGACATACACATTTAATAGGTGTTGATTCAAGTCCAAAGGGCATTGATAATGTCAAGTTTGGGTCTCATTGCTTAGTAACCTCATTTCTTCCTTTTTTAAAAAATTGAATCATGTGAGGGAATGTTGGAATGTATGTGTGCGTGTTGGCATTTTTTTTTTTTTTTTAGGGGGGGGGGGGGGGGGGGGGGGGGGGGGGGGGGGGGGGGGTTTGGGGGGTTTCATTTTTGTTCAAGTTCTCTCAAAATCCTATCCCCCATAGAAAATCTAGGGGTAGGTGAGCCACTTTTCATACCCCATTTCCTTCAACTTGGTAAAGTCTTGTCGGCCTAAAGTGGGTATAGTTGGCCACACACTCACACACTGCACCTTACCAGGCCTAGCCATAATGGCATGACACATTGCGGTGAGGATTTTTTCTAACCCGTACTTTTATTCTTACAACCATCGTAGTTTAAGTTTTCAAAATCGAGGCGAGTTCTTGTCTTTGGACTGAGCTCAATGGTGTATGCTCAAGTTGAAGTTGCCCGTATTGGCCAACCTTGAGAGTGTTAGCTTGAGGCCTTGTTTGTTACTCGAGGATCGAGCTCAAAGCTATAAGCTCAAGCTCGGGATATGTGCTTGGACTGTGTAACCGTGACCTCTCTCCATATTAGTTGCTTCCTTAATTGAGGCTGGATTCTTTGGTCCTCCATATCAGCGCACTTTCCTAAGGCTGGATTTTATGCCCATGTTCCATAACTTTGTATTACTTAAATAGGAAGATTTTTGCCTATAAATACAATGCCTTGGGGGCATTCAACAAACCAAAGAAATCATACTTCATTCATCTCTCTAATTCTCTCTGAGTTTTTCTCCAAATCTGAGAGTACATGCTTGTGTTGGTTGCTGCGTTAACCCTCGGAATCGGAGTGCCTGATGATCTCATCTGTATCATAGCAGGGCATAAATGGCTTAGAACAATGGCGACTATACGCTGTGGCAACTTCCTTCAATTTGATCTTTCCTCACTGAATTTCATTCTTTCTTTTAGTAATCTTGTCTCAATCCATTTGCTTTAATTTGAGGTTTATAACATTCAGTTTGAGGTCTTCCTGTTAAAGTTCTCTCAAAGTTGATTAAAGTTTTATACTTCTCCCTTCCTCAGTTAGCATCTAGTATCTCGAGTTTGAGATATGGATTACCCATTTGCACCATTTTTCCAACAAACCTTAAGGGTCAATTGCAGAGGCTGGATGTGTGCTGTTGTTGAGGAAAACTTGACTTTAATCCAGTGCTTTGCCACAATGCAATGAAGTGAGCTATGAGTTGGAAAGTATCACATGTCAGGTACTGCATGGCTATCAAGCATATACCAAAAGGACCTAACCATAAGTGTGTGTTTGTGGGTTGGCGCAAGTAGTAGCGTCATTGCTCCTATTTCGTTTGTTTTTGTTACTTGCGTGATCAATGTGAATTTGAGGGGAAAACAAAAACTTGCTCAAGGACTTACCATGACTTGGGGACAAGTCAAGTTGGAGGCATACATGATTGACCTCAACCAATCACCTCTCTTGTGTGTTGATATTTTTGGTGAATGTGCCTATGATTTGGTAATTTTTTCATGGATTCAATCAATGCTTCAATTAGGAAACATTTATATTTATGGTGTTTTCTAGGTGCAGTTAGTAGCACATAAAATAAAAAGAGGGGTGACAGAGGAAGGCCCATTGACATCCTACCTCGAATGCTTAAAAGTTGAGAGTTAAAGTTAGAGATAAGCTCTAGAGTTTATAGCCTACTTTGAGCCCGAGTTAATTAGTTCTATGTCCAACTCCCTTGGCTCAAGGTAATCTGTTTGAGTTCAAGCTTAATAAATTTTGATGAAGTGAACTATTTTTGGGTCACCAATTTAGGTACAATGCTATCATGCTTTAGGCTTAGCCGTCAAAGCCCCGAACCAATGACTCAAACCTAAATTCACCTAGCTCACCAAGTTGTGTCAACCTAAGATCAATGCTACCAAGGTCAAGACTTGGTCTTCAAAGCCTTAGATTAATGATGCTAACTTACTTCATCTAAAGAGATGTGGACGAAAACTATGGCAATCTTGAACATTATTACTGATTCACTATTCTGTTTGCACAAGCAAACGAGACTATAATTACACCCACTCCCGGGAAGCAAAAGGGAAAAGCAAAAGGCATAGGTGGGTTGTATAAAAACTGAAGAGTTTTTATATTGGTGCTGGGGCCCCTTGCTAAACATTAGGTTCTCTTGTTTGTAGCCTAACAGGCTAACTGTTGCTTCCGTAGTTAGCACCAATTACTCTCACATCAGCGTCTTGAAACTCTATGCTATGCTTTCTACAAATTTACGGCATATAAATAACGTGTTCAGGTTAAAAGGATTTCTTCTCCACGTTTTTCCACTTCTCCATATAAATCCCTGAAGCCCACATCTTCTTCGGCTGGTTAGGCAACCATCTTGAGCTGTGCACTTCTTTTCTTGCAGAACTCCTAGAAATAACCTCGAACTCAAGACTCAGCTCCTAGTAACTACCTCGAGATAATATTTCTATTGCATTAGTCTTATCAGGAAGTAAGCATGTGCCTCATTAATCACAATGGCATTATGAACACGATCTCATTAATTGAAATGACATCATCCCCTGTCAATGAGCACATTAGCAACTGGCAATTGATATTCATCCTTTGGGGTGGCTGCATTTAGAGAGGATCATTTGTCAAGTCTAGAGAGAGGAAGTAGAGAAGAGGCTTTGGAATTTGAGTGGCGCGTGGATTTTGCTGCGATGGAGCATGAGGGTTTTCTCCCCACCTTTTGACAATGCGTATGAGTGCGTCTGGCAATCTACAGTGGCATTCTTTGCATTTTTGTGATCCACGTCGTCTCCTTATTCTTGTAGACTAACCTACTCACCATTTAGATCATGTTTTGAGGGTGAGAACACATGTGAGAGAGGGAGTTTGAAGGAAGTGAGGTTGATTTGCGTAGGAAGCATGATCTTTCTATCCAAGGTCTCAACCACGTCTCATCTGGTGGCTCTCTCCTTGCTTATGGCGGTTGTAGTGGTGGTGTTAGTGTTGATTTTCTCTCTCCTACCTAGATTTCTCTTATTGGTTCTCGGAATGACTTGCTCCCCTATATGAGCAATTTCTTCGTAAGATCTTCTTTCCTACTGTCAATTTTTGAGTAGGAATGACTTGCTCCCCAAAAAATCGCATTGAATCTTGGAGTCTTGCTGCACTCTGTTTCGGTTGGAATAGAGGAGATCTCAGGTCCTCCTTCTCCTCTAGTTCTGAGCTTGTTGCTTGGTTATGTTCACTTAGATGAACTTTTGTTGATGTTTCTATGCTAAGTTATAGATTGGTTGAGCTTCTGGTTAAGATTTTGAATTATTATGTGCAAGTATTGATTGGTTGTTGCTGAGTGCTCTGATCCCTGTTGCAATTTGTTTGTTCTTGGCACTTATTCTTCTTCTTTTCTCTAACTTGCTAAAATTTTTGGTTGTGATTGTACTTAGCGGTGGCTTTTAGTTGTTTTAGTGGTTGGTAGGGGTTGATTTGATGGTGGTTGTGGGTTGTTTCTTAGTAGGGTTGGTGGTGTGATTTGGTGGCTCTGTGGTGGTTGAGGAGGTGGTGTTTTTGAGGTGGGTTTTGGTGGTGTGTACTGGTGGTTAGTGGGGCGTCGGGTGGTGGTGGTTTGACTGGTGGCTGGTAGTGATGGTGGTTGTGGTGGTGGCGACGTGGTTGTTATGGTGGCGGGTTTCTTGGGTTTGTGGGTGTTTGGGGTGTGTCAGTTGGGTTGTGGGGATTGGTGCAAGTTAGTTTCAAGAGTTGGTTGAAGATATTTGTTGAAGATATTTTCTTTGTTTTCTCCTTTCTTGTGCGATTTGGGCCGGTTTTCATGTCTTCGGGAAATTCTCATCGGGATGATAAATTGATTCCAGGATGGCTGGTTAACAAATTTTGGGATAAGAATTCAGGAGAGTCATTTATTTCGTGGTATGATCGTACTCATAGCCCCTCGGTTGGTACTTTCTCTTATGTTCCCCCTAAAGTAGACAATGGTATAATCATTACGTCTGTCTGCCGTGATGATGTAGCTCCAGGTTTTGCTAAATGGAGCTGATGTCTTGCTGACCGTTTCATTGGTAGTCGGGTTGCACTATCATTTTGTTCTGCTATAGCCCATCTGGGTCTCAATAGGCCTAGAATGTGTCCTCCTTTCAAAGGAGGGCTATTTTTTCGATTCTTCCCTTTTGATGATGCTGACAATATCCTCCAAAGTGGGCCTTGGCATTTCAAGGGCCGTTATCTGTCCCTTCATCATTGGTTCATTAATGACCTCTCCCATCGGGCTAAGCCTTCCCTACTTCAGATTTGGATTCGACGTCATGGGTTAATGGCACCTTTTTGGACTGATAAAGCCCTTAGCTCCATTGCTACTGGGGTTGGGAAACCTCTATACGTGGACACTCCCACCCTTGACCTAATATGCTCGGATTTGTGTTGAAATAATTACTCGTGATCCTTCTCTAAGTAGTTTGGTGGCTGATTTCGATGGTCTTCATATTCTAGTTTCCATCAAGTATAAAGGTTTGCCTCCTATTTGCCAAAAAATATTCGATTTTGGGTCATTCATGTCTTAGCCTGGATCTTCCTCCTCCTCCTACTCTTGATATCGTTGCCAGAAACAAGAATCGCCAGCGAATTGCCGGAGCAAGGTCGCGGATGCTGATGTGGACCAGTTGGTGCAACTGATCAGGGGGGTAGACATGACCCAAATTTTAGTGCAAGGCCCAATTATTTGGGTGCTCTTGTTAGCCTAGCGAGGTGGTTAGGCCAGTTCAAAATTTTGTTGGGTCGTGTTTCGGTGGGCCGGTTGTTCATTGGGCCCAGCAGCGCTCGATCACGACCCCTTCACTGGGGGGCCGCTGCCCCTACCAAATGTGGACCTAAGATGAGCTGGGCCTCTCAAGCCCAGCCCGGGTTCTGGGGGTGCGTTGCCTCCAAAACGTCTAGGCTTAGGTGGTATTAGGCCACCCGAGCCCATTACCGGGTAAAGGGGTATGTAGCCCCCAGCCCAAAACCCTTTATCCCTCCTAGTTAAGTTTATTTCCCATACATCTTGGATGGATGATGCTATTTTTCTCCGAGCTCGGCTAGGGGTGTTTTTTTCCTTCGGGTCTCTCTGATTTTTGTATTTTCGCGGGTAACTCTTCGATATGGCAGGATTCCTCTGCTTTCCCTACTATGTCTACTATGGCTCAGACTCCTTCTATTAGGACCGACGAGCCTTTACATTGTACTCTAAAATGCGAGGCTAATGCTCAGAGTATTGCTTCGAATGGCCGGACTTCTAATCATTATAGTTCGGTAGCCTCATCTTCTGCTTCGATTGCTTACTCCCAATCCATTCTGCATACTTCTTCTAATTGTACCAGTGATCCTGGATTACTCTTGCCATTCATGTGTGCTGAGCGTCAGATGATTCGAGTAGCTTCCAGAGCTACCGCTGCAGGGGGATGACTTCTTTTTTTCTTCTTTCCTTTTCTTTTGTTTTCTTCTCTATTTTTTCGTTTATTTTATCTCTTATAGGAGTTGGACTTGTGTACCTTTTCTTTCTCTATTTGTTTTAATGCTATTTGTTTTGTTTTAGCTTCCTTTGTTGCTTTCTTTGGTCCAGCCTAGCTTGTAGGCTTTAGACTTGTTGTGGGGTATGCCCCATGTACGCTTGTACTTTCTCTCTTTTTTGGTAATAAAAATAAAAAATTGCTTATCTACCAAAAAAAGGTGGCTGCATTCAGATCTCTGAAGTCAATATAGACCCTAATTTTTACCTTTTTTCTTAATGATAGGAATAATATCTGCCAAGCATTCAACATGTCTGGCAGCCCTGATAAATTTGGCCTTTAAGAGTATTTCGATCTCCTTCTTGACCAAATCAATAACTTGTTAGGGAATTCTCCTCTAGGCCTGAATGATGGGCCTCGAACCTGGCTTGATACGAAGTCTATGCTCAACCACCTTTCTGTCTAGGCCAAGCATCTTGTAATGGTCCCAAGCAAAGCAGTCCTTGAACTCGCGAAGGATGGTCAAATACTACTCTCTCTACTCCTCAAAAAGCAGAACGCTCAAATAGGTTGAGTCATCTGTCAAGCCAACATTAACTTTGAGGAGAGGGTCTTGAACTTCAGGCCTCAAATCCTTCATTTCGGCTGGCATTGCTTTTAAGTCAAAAAATTCCAGCTCTTTTTCTTGCTTCGTCTAAACTTTGAAGCCACTCAATGGTTGCTCAGTCCAAAGTTAATCCTCAGCATGTCAAGCCACGAAGCTTGCTAGTGCTGAGGAAATGGCCTTTTGGGCCATTAATGGGAGGTCATGACTTCTCCACATAAGGGTTTTGGTTGTGCCTTGGAGATCTACTTCTTTAAGAAGGGGTCTCATGCTTCCTCAGAAATTAGAGTCTTCAAACTCTACATTAACTTAACCAACCACAGTTTTAGTGAGTGGGTTGTCAAGGATAGCTATTGTGTCATGTTGTTGGGTAGACTGTGGAGTGGCCCTTTTGACCTCAAGTGATCCCATGCCGTCTTCATAGAATTTTGCCTCGACGTAATTGGAACAAGCCATGACTGGCCTATTATCTGCCATAACAACCTCATACTTGTCATGGTTCCGGAAGATTAACAACTAGTATAGTGAAGATGGGATACAATAATTAGCGTGTAACCAATCTCTCCCGAGAAAAGTATTATAGCTCGATGAAGAATCCACCACAAAGAAAGCTGTTAGCTTGCTTAAGCTGCCAACAATTAACTCAATCATGATGACCCTTTCAGACTTGGTAGTAGCTCCAGAAAAGCCACAGATTGCAACATCTCGAGATTTACCAATGACCCCTAACATATAAGAAGGCAAGATGTTAATGGCTATGCCATTATCCACCAAGACCCTATTCACGAGAATGCCATCAAATTTGGCCTTGATGTATAGGGGCTTGATGTATTTATTGGCAGTATTAGGCCCATCAAACACCATCTTCATTATGTCAGGTGTATCATTAGGCGATTTGGATGTTGGGGTATTAACTTTAAAAGACAAAGGAACGGGATTACCTTTGGTGGCTGCTACTTGAACCACAAGTTCAACCTGGGGATCCTCGTATGACGCTATTACACCCCCCTCAAGGACTTCTTGAGTATTAGTTGCCATGAACTTCAAAGGAAGGAGCAAGGCAATTCTAACATCAACCTTTTAAGGGAGCGCCCTAAATTGCATCCGGGCCCTTTTATCTATTTCCTTTCAGGGCTGCCATCCATGGGCACGTCTTGATCCTGCTTTAGAGGACTGCCCTTGGTTAGCATGTCCTGATCTAGAGGTTGGTTCGTTAGATCAATGGCTGGAGTTTGAGGTTCCTTCATAGGTTAGGGGAAGTCCTCCTTGTGGAAGTCATTCTTAATATCAGGCCATGTTGGGTTGACACTATCTAGAGTTTCCACTCCGTTGATGCTGAGAGGGGACTATTCCTCTTCATCGTTAACTAATTTAAGAGCTAGTGAATTCTTGGGAAGCTGGTCCCACCAAGATTCATGTCCTTCAGAAGATGAGAGACTAGTCCATGTCTTAAGCTTCTTGCGTGGTTTCCTTTTATCGAAGTAGCAATAGGCTTGGACTTAGTTGTGGGATCATCAAAATCCATAGGCTCAGTTTGCTTGCCCTTGCGGACCCTGGCTTCTTCTTAAGAGAGCCTAGTTAAGCAAGTATCGAGCAGAGTCCTTCGTTGAGCTGCCTTTTTCTACAACTGCCTCCTTTTATGAGTTCAAGTGAGACTAGAGGGAGTAACCTCCTCTTGATTGAGGTGATTTCTTTTCCAGGCATTATTGAATCAAAGCCCAAAAGGCTGGTGTCCTGACTGTTGTGGCCCTTGACTGGTGTCCACGTCTTGTAGGTGATATTTTGGATTTCTCCTTGGATGCCCAGTCCTCGTGATGATTTGGGTCTTCGAAATAAGACCTTGAGGAGGTCCTGTTAGAGATGTTATTGTTGAAGGAGATGGCTTTTTGTTTAAGTAAAGGTTCGGCTTCTTCATTTCAAACACCAACTTGTGACCACAAACCCGTTGTGTAAGGCGCAAAAGTTTTCTTAACACCTACTTCTTGGAAACGAAGACTTTCTGCTAACGGTCATTAGTAAGAATTCCCATGGCTAACTCTTCCCCTTTAGAGAGGAATAATTCCTTCCTCTAATTGCTTTTTCAAGAATCCGTTAAACGAAACACAATCACGTATCGAATGTTCAATCATGATGTGCCACTTATAGTAATCTTCTGGCAGTGTTCCGAATTGTCAAACAAAGTGTTTGCTACAGCTTGACTGGCTTTGTCTGTACTCATCCTACATAAATATCTGCCATTAATTTGGTTGTTATGGCAATCATAAGGCTTCGCTACCTTGATTATATTAACTTGGGCGAGACTAGGAAAGGGGTCTTTGTCATCACCCATATGTCCTCCTCCCAAGAAGATCAATTCCCTCGCTTCTATGGCATTCTGAGCCACGTTTCTAAAGATCACACAATTCTTTGTTGAATGGATCAACAAATCGTGCCATTTACAGTATACCTTCCCCTTAATAGAATTTGGGTCATGCTTTCTATGTCTACCCGTAATCTTGAGTTTGTTATTTGCCTCAAGTCAATCAAAAACTATGTTGGCTCTTGAGAGGTCAAATGAGTATTTCCTCAAGTCTTTGGGTTGATAAGACTTCCTGGCTTTGATATTCTTCTTGATCAAAAGATTGCAAACCATATGAGGCCCCTTGATGTATTCAGTGACGTTAATCTTATACGAAGGATCTTCATCCTCATTGATTAGGTCGTGTACATAATTCCCATACACGCTATTTTTCTTCTGGCTTTCTTCTTTTAAGATGGCCTCATATCTAGCAGCACATTCAGCCAGCTATAAGAGCATCGTGAAGTTGGAGCCTTTGAACTTCTTTCTAAATTTGATATCCAAGCCATTTAAGGCTAGCTTGGCATATTCAACCTCTAGAAGGGCTACAGTGAATCTTAACCTCGCTCTTTTGAATTGGTTATCATCCAATGATTCATCTGGCTTTTGCCTCATTCGAGTCAAATCAGACATGGAAGTCCCTAGCTCCATTCTCGGGAACTGAGCCTGGAATTTCCTGGCCATGTCATCCCAAAAATAAATGGAATTAGAAGTGCTTGAGGGCAAACAGAGCCTCTTCTCTAGAGAAGAGGGTAAACTCGAGGATTTTGTATCCTCAAGGAAAAGGATAGTCCTTGTTTATGTAGTCAGGGTAAGGTTTATTATACAAGGGTCTATTGACCATTCTAAGGCCCGGTCCTCTATTGACCATTCTAAGGCCTGGTCCATATATTTGATCAATAAGGATGGCCAATTGGTCTTGGAGGGGTAGGTTAGGCATATGGTTATGCGCCTGCCATTGCCCCCCAAGTGGGCAAGGACCTCGAGGGGGATCTGCAGGATACCCCTGAGCACTCATCATAATCAAGTGTGGGAACGATTATTGCCCCCCAAACCCAGGGTAACCCCCTTGATTAACTTGGCCATACGCTTGGTTGGCCATGAAGTATGTTCTAGCAGGACATGGGTTATATGGCATGCCTGGGAGCACGCCAATATTAGCAAGCTATTGGTTCATCCTTGTTTGATCAATCCTCAAGTCATGATCTTCAGAAAGTGGGTGGTTAGCTTGCATGAAGAGATCTAAGAAGGACAGGCTAGCTCCTAGAAGTGGGTACATGTCCTTGCACTCCTATTTCAAGGCCTTAAGTGGGCCTCAAGGCAACCTCTACTACTTGAGGAGGGTATGATCAGTTATGCGACCCCCATCTTCCCCCCTCCCCCCACCCGCGTCTAAGGGATAGGTAACAGTGACACATTGGCGTTGAGATCCCTCGAAGCCAAAGGAAAACCCTAATTCGAAGGCCCATTAACCCCGAGGGGCACGTTGCCATTCCTATGGATGGATTCCACGTGTGTGACACTTGGGTTAGCCATAACTGGGTTTTCCGTTCTCTCAGGGATAATGTAGTCAACCTTAGCAACCGGTAATCGTGAGCTCGAAGGAGCTTCATGAGGATATCCAGTTGGTACTGACGGTTTGAACCAAGATAGGCTTAAGTTGCCCGATATCCTCTCTAACGGTTTGAACCAAGCCATTATGAGCCTCAGCCTATCTAACCAATATAGGCTCGACCTCAACTACTATATGTCTTGCCACCACCTTAGCAATAAGGGTAGCAGAAGAAGACAAGGTTGAGTTCAGTTCAACTAAGACTATGTCAGTCTCCTTGTGAAGCCTTTCATTCATTACGATTCCAACGTCATTTATTACGGCTCTCATGGCAGCAAAGTTTTCATGCTAGGCTGCTAGATTGCACTCTATTTCAGCACATTGTCTCTCAAAGGTTTCTTTCATTGTTTGTTGGACTATTTAGTCCACAATTTCTAAATGACGCTTTTGCATAGCCATGGAACTCTTGCCAGAATGGTCATCCTGCCCAATGCGTTCATCTTCTAGGATGTCATCCTCGCCACCGCTCTCACTACCGTGGCTACGACTTGGTTCATCCCTTCGTGATATAAGGCTTTGTTCAAGAAGCTCAAGTGGTGATCCAATCAGGGCTAAGCCTTCTTCATGCTCGAGAGCATCGGACCTCCTGGTTCTAACCATCAACGAATGGTCTGCAACTACATCTTGGTAATCCACGATGGGCTAAAAACAATAAAGTCTCGTTTTAGGCCTGCCACTGTGGTCGCCAAAAGCCGTGTTTGCTTTATTTTGTTTGTAATTAAGTGTGATGTGGTCACCCTAAAAGTGTAAAAAAAAAATAATAATAAATAAATAAATGTGCAAAAGGGACTCACCATGACCAAGAAGTGAGCCTAAATTCGAACCGCATGCCTTTGACATCAACCACTCACCATTTTCGGAGAAAAGGTAGTGATATTTTGGTGTATTTAACTTCGGCAATACCATGCGTTCAGCTTATGCTTCAATTAAGAAGACTTGTTTAAATATATTTGTGGATTTTTGTGTATGTATGTCGATAGAAAAGTAAAGGGATATGGATCTAACTCAATTGGAAGTTGCAGTGACAGAGTAGCACTCACAAACACCTTTCCTTGTACACTTAAAAGTCAAGAACTAGGGTGGAGACAAACCCAAGAGCTCAGCAGTCTACTTACAATCCCGAGTCAATCAGGTTTTTAAGCCTGGTGCCCTTGACTTATAATAACTCAAACGAATTTAGGTCTGACAAGATTAAGGTGGAGCAAGTCGTTTTTAGGTCACTGGACTAGGACCATCGCAATCAAGATCAAGCCTAGGCTGTCAAAGCCCTAATCAATGGCGCGAACCTAAGTTCACCTGACTTATCAAGCAGTGATAGTAGTGTTAAGACCAATGCAATCAAGGTTAAGCCTTGGCCTTCAAAGCATTAAACTAGAGCCTCAATTATTGACTCATCGAAATTTGGGAACATATTAAAATAGAGAGTTCATACCTGAAGCCCGAAAGATTGTATTACTGAAGAAGCAAGTACAAATTCTATGCTAAGCTAAGCTATGGTAAGTTATGCTACTCCTAAGAAAAAAGCATAAAGAAAATTTGAAGAAGTTTTGTATTGAGTGTATGTACTGATTTGGACTCTTCACATAGTCTCTTATTTATAGAAAAACTAAGTAACGACTGCCCCCTAATTCGCAACATTTTTCTCCCCATGTCAGGCCACTAAGCTCTTTCTTGCACTTAAATAATCAACGAACATTTCCATGATTCAATTTTGAAGGGAATTCCTTAGAGCCCATGTCCGAATTTCTAGCTAAATTCCCTTCAAGAAGCCCTACGTTCTCTTGGAGTGAGCTTAGTGCCCAAGTATCTGAGATTGCGCTCCAAGTAACTGTCTCGAGCTTGGAATACACCTATCTTGCAGCCTTCTTAGCAATCCCTCAAGCTTGAGCTCCCTTGACCTTTCAACGATATGGAGCCTCGAGTGGTTGATGCCCTTGTTAGGATGATAATCTTCTCAAGACACTGGGCTTGAGACGCCATTATTTCAGGATCTAAAGGCCTAATTCTCCTCGAGGAGGACCTCACGTGTTAAGCGCATGGCACTTTGCTCAAAACAGTGTCATTCCAGCTCCCTCGAATTTAGGGTGTAAACATATCCCACAAACATTCTCACATGGGTCACCCTTATCCTTAAGACTTCCCCTACAATAGGCCTTAAAAGCTCGAGGCCTATAGTTTTAGTTGGTTGCTTCATAATATTGTCTCAAAAGTTCTCTCTAACTAAGTCAAGCCCTTCCTAGCCTCATATGTAAGACACAAATGGTATTCCTAAAGGAGAGACAATGATGGTGCTCTCATTACAAATGAACTGATCAGCTGGGTTAAAAAGAAAAAGGAAAAGTAGCTTTTCTTAAAATTGATTCTCACAAAGCTTTTGGCTGAGTTGAGTGGAACTTTTTAGATCGGGTTTTGACCAAATGTGTAACGCCCCCAAACATTATACCAAATAGGCTTAAGTTAAAAGGGCGCTACACGGCCATACTATAATGAATTTCCTCATCATAGTACGAAGCCCAAAAATTTCCAATCCATGATTCCTCAAAATTTCCATAAAAGTTCCGATAATATGTAATAGATAATCCCAGATACATCAATATTAACAATTAAAAACTAGTAATGCGGAAGCTCGAAATTACATATCTCAAATAGTCTATTATATCCTACTACAAATTTGTTAATATTTAAACTATGAAAACTAAACTAATTCTCAAAATAGAAAGCAGCTCCATCTTTCTTGTCCTTCAGGAATTTGCCATGAGCTACTAATCTGAAAAACAAGGGAATTGGGTGAGCAAACAACACTCAGCAAGTACACCACATACCCTACCTAGATCAGGCATATTATTAAAAACGGATAAATATCCAACGAAAATAAGTAAAATCAATTTATCTTTAATAATCATGTTAAAGAAGCACAAATCACTGCTTTATACTTTAATTTATTTCGCAAGAGCTCTTGGTAAAACTCACAGACAAATCGGAGACTGCGGCCGGTATTATTCCCGCGACAGGGTCAATAATCGACATTCACATTTCACATTTTGAACTAGTTCTAAGTCAATAGATTCGCTAGGATCAACGCAGACTACGTGCCGATATTATTCCCGCTACAGGGTCAATGATATACTTCCGGTTCTAAGTCGATAGATCTGCTAGGATCAACATAGACTACGTGCCGGTATTATTCCCGCGACAGGGTCAATGATCAACTTTCACATTTTTTCACATTCTTTCGTCGGTAGACCCCTAAGGGTCATGTAGTTATCTGTGAGCTCTTCCCATAAAATGTTTTAATTCAAGCCACAAGTTCACAATAATTTCTTTATCATATTTCACAAATACAAATTCCTTCAAAAATTCACATATTTCAACATCAAATCAACGTATAAATCAATATATTCAAATCATAAGAAAAGAAATCACACAATTAAGCAAATATATATGCCCAAACCTACTTTAACAAACTAATAAACCATTCAAAATATAAGTCTCACAAATCAAGTAATGTAAAGCAATTTTCCGTAGTTTACAAACAAGTATGGGAAGTGGTATACTTACCTTCACTTTCTTCTAACCCAAAAATCCAACTCCTATTGTGAATTAGCTTTGAAATCTATCAAGAACGGAACTCGGAATTTGAGGATCAAAGAGGAAAACAAGAGAGCAAGAGAGACAGAGAGAACAAGGAGCAAGCCATGAGGGAGAGGCGTAAGGGAGAGGAGGAGAATAAGGAATTAGGGTTAGAACTCTTACCCTCTTTATATATATATATATTAACTCTAGTATTAATAATGCGCCCTTTTTTTAAAATTAACCCATTATTTTATTTATAGCCCAGTTGAAATATTAATCAGTTCTAATTGTATTATAATACCTAGCCAATTTAATTAGACAGGGTTTCACATATTATAATACCTAATCCAATTAATTAGCCTGGATTTTACTTATTATAATACCAATCTAACTTAATTAGATCGGTTATTACAAAATGGGCTTTGGAGAAAGATTGGGAGGCTCTAGATTAACAGTTGCCCATCCACTACCTCCATTACCATCCTGGTCAATGACTCCCTAACAAAACCTTTCAAAATGCACAGGGACCTCAAACAAGGATATCCCCTCTGCCTGCTCTTGTTCATAATAGTTATTGAAGCCTTGAACTGCCTTCTAGTTTGAGAAAAAGACTCCCCTCATACAATGTGATTCCTGCTCCCCACCACTGTTCAATAATACTTGTTGAATCCTTGAACTGCCTTGTCATCTGAGCAAAAGACTTGGGTCTACCCAAAGAATGGCAATATCTCAAAGAGGGTCCCAGCCTATTAACACATTGCATGTCCAATGCGCAAATGATCTACTTATTCTCTATTAAAGCGGACATAGAATGCCTCCTCAACATTAAGAGTGGTTTCCATGTTTTATCTGCCTCAAAATCAATTTTCATAAAATGTGCACTAGTAGGAGTAGGAGTTGATCCCCCTTGAATTCGTTTGCCTTGGGTGTAATATCAGTCCGCTCTCCATCAAATACCCCGGTTTTCCCTTAGGAGCTAACCCAAGATCCTTTGATACATGAAAACTAGTCATTGAAAACATCTAGTCAAGGCTTGACTCATGGAAATCCAAAGTTCTCTCCGGGGGTGGATGCTCACATTGATGAAACATGTCCTCTCTAGCCTTTCACTGCACTACCTCTCCATTTTCAAGATACCCTTTAGAGTAGTAAAGAAAATACTCCAGCTTAAGCGAGACTTCATTTGGGGATACACCATCTCGATTCTATGTGTTAGCTCTAGTCAAGTGGACTACACTTGAGCAACCTAGAGAGCTAGGAGGCATAGGCATCTCAAACCTCTCCATTAGGAACACATCCCTCCTTTTCAATTGGTGGCAGTGGTTTAAAGTGGAGGATCCATGTCGTTGGAAAAAGTGATCCAAAATAAATACGGTTCCCCCATAATTCTCAAACCTCCCCACACATATTATAGATAAGGACCTTTGGAAAGATATTTGCTCGATCCATAACTTTCTTGACCTAATAAGGTAGGTCATATCATAAGGTCTATGATTCAAAGTGCGCTCCAACAAGGCACATTTTTTTGTTAGACAGGTGGTTGGGAGAATGCACTTTAAAAGGTACCCTAGACTATTTCTATCTCCGAGCACAAAAATCTGACCATTGACCACATGGGGTTTTGGGATGCATTTCTTGGATTTGGAGCCTTGGGAGGAGTCATAGGCTGTGTGGCTAGGAAGAGTATCTCAGAGTTTATCAAATACAAGACCTTGAGGAAGCCGCTCTTTGCCGTAGGTCGAAGATGTTCTTAGGATGGTAGCATAAGGTTTCTAACTCTTTTTATAAGGTTTCTGTTATGATCCGAGAATTCGAGGTTTGAGCTGTTGTTGGCTGTGGGACTGTTTGGTGTCGTGAGCTACCGCTAGTAGTTGTTTTTAGGCGGTTTAATGCTGAGTAATTGGGATTAGCTTAGTTAGTGATGTAGTAGTTTGGTTAATAGCTTCTTTACGGCATTATAGTGGTTGTACTAATGTGCTTAAGTTTCTGCATTGTTAAACCTGCAGTAGCAGGTTACGGTTGTAAGCCAGGGTGAGTTGTCCTTGGTGCCAATAGCTTAGAGTTAGTTAGTAGATATTTTAGTTAGTTAGATATTTTCATGATCTAGATATTTTTAGCTTAGGCGGTTGCTTGTATTTGTCTAGGTTCAATGTCTAAAATTGCTATAAGTAGTAGTTGAGCTGTAATTTCAGATTCATTCAATCAAATAATCAACAAAATATCTCTTTTGAGATCAAATTCTCTCTCTCATCTAACTCTCTCTATTTCTCATCCCTAATTCTCTAATTTCTCAGCTCAATTCACTTCTTTCTCATCTCATACTCTCAACCTATCCTAATTTCACTTTGCTTACGCTTGTGATTCAATAGCGAGCGTAACAGTTTCTACCTTGGCTTCAAGGGTCAAAACAGGTGAAAGGATTTTGAAATAGTCTGGGCTCTTCACTTAAGATTTTGGTGTGCTTTGATCTCCAGGGAAGATTATATATTAGAGAGAGTAGGAACTTTGTGTGCAAATGCTGCCACTTGTACATTTTGCTCATTTGATAGTTAATCCTGTGCCACTTATTCGTAGCATTGGATTCGCTGGGTCAAGACTTTGCATTGAAGGGGGGAGTTGTACTCATTATATCGATTAATCTAAAAAAATCTCTTCAAGCATTAGCAGTCCGTCCCCTTCAAAGGCAACATAAGGAAGGCATGGCTCATGCCATACTTAGCAGTTACTAACTCAATTTTGGAATCTATGAACGCATTCATCTTTCGAAACGCCTCACTAAGTTGGAAGCGCGTTCATAATAATTCTATTAAGTTGAGGGTAATCATTTGATTTTAAGCTCTATCAGGACTTTCAAGTTACCTAATCCACCTCCTTATGGAGAGCTCGATCCATTCCCACCTTACTCCGTAGTCATATTCATACCTGCTCATCTTCCATGGACTTCTCCAGTCCCTGACTCAAAACATAATGTAGAATACTTTTCCCTCGGTAAGCCAAAACCGGTAACAATAGGAGGGGTTCTTCGAGACTTTATAGGTTGCTTCTAGCTGCATTTTCGACTCCCCTTGGTATCCACAATTCCAATTATACAATGCTTTTTGTTATATGGTATACTTTTTGGACATTTCCATCTCTAAAGATTGGGTCCGCCACAACCTCTACCCTCTCCCCTATCATTGAATCATATTCTTCCAATACAAAACGATGCCAAAGTTGCCTCCTTGGAAATGGAACTTTTGAATTAACAAAACTAGGCTTTTAATTTATGTTTCAGATTTGTGAGTCTCATTCATATCCAGATTTTCTCATGAACCACTTTGGAAAGTAAGAAATATCAAGGCACATCCCCTTCACGGCCTCATACTTTCAAATAGAACTCCTTCTATGAACTTATCAAAAAAAAAAAAAAAAATCAACTTTGTTGACTCACCACTTTGTAATATCAGGTGATTATATTTTGTGCGCTCTCTGATTTCTTTGTAAATTATATGCATATTTAAGCTTCTAGCCCCAAATTTACTGGTCAAGAAAAAAGAGCTGGCTAGGCTCCGACGGATCACAATCAGCGCTAATGGGAAACAAGAACATGTCGAGTGAAAAATGCCAGGGGACGGCACACGCAGAGAGGGTGGCCCGTGTTGTGGCATGTCGCATGTTCATCTTCATGGCCTCATTGTTCTACTATCACAATTAGTATCAGTAACGAATTCAGAAACAATATTCCCAGAAATAGTATTCACCATAGATATAATTATTCAATTTATTGAAAGATGCATAAAGGGAACAAAATTTGGTTATCCGGGACAAATGCACGTCAGAAAGGATTTGAAAATCATCCTCGAATTTAACATAAAATATTTTAACGTCAAGCCATACAGCTTCACTCATGATTTAAGGTCACTCAATATATGCACATACAAATTTGCTACATATTTTACAATAGTAAATAATTGGGCAAAAAGAACTACTCTTGAGGATCCAATAAAGAGGCATTACGGCTAAATATAATGTTGACCCCTAGGTCAGCAGCTCATCAAGATGGCAAAGTATACTCGTCATGGTGAAGCTCGGGATCCATAATTTTGAGGTCTTCTTGGCTTCGACGATCAGCTTGGTAGTAGAAACCCAGACATAGGTAACATAAAAAGCAGCGCATTGAACCTTATGGGTAACATCGTGCTATTGTAGGCCATACCGCATCACAGCATCCTTTGACATAGCCGCACTTTGGTAGTTTTATTGACAAGCCACCAACTTTCCTGCACCGCAAGCCTCCTTGACAGTGGGACGCTCCCAACTCCTCTGCAACATTATTGAAGCAAAGAAAAAACACATGAAATCCATTTAATCAGACATACGAAGCCTGGTTTGGTCTAGTAGTGATGAACTTTGAGAGCCAAAGATGCCACCCGGAGTCAAATCCACTGTGAAAAACAAAATAACCAGACATGTTCTTGTGCATACGGGCACAAAAGCAAGAGACCTATTAGGATATAAACTGTGGTATTCGAGCCAAGCCTGGGGGAGGAATGGAATGGGTACTATTGTGGATAGCTTCTTTAGGGACAAAGTGGTAGGGGTCACTAGGATTAGCGATAGGATTATTACCATCAGGTTAATTTTAGATAGGGAGATATTGAACGTTATAAGTGCCGACGCTCCATAGGTTGGGCAGATAGAATAGGAGAAGGCCAGATTCTGGGAGGACCTAAACCTAGCAATGCAACGCATACCCCAAAGCGAACAAGTTATGATTGGAGGTGACTTCAATGGACATGTGAGAGCGAATACAGAACGCTATGTATCTCACTATGGAGGCTTTGGTTTTAGAACAAGAAATGAGGAGTGTAAGTATCTGTTAGACTTTGTTGTCACCTATGAGTTAACAGTGGCCAACACCTTCAGAAATCGTGAAGACTACGTCATCACGTATCGAAGCGGTGAAGCAAAGACCCTGATTGACTACATACTAGTAAGGAAGAGAATCCAAAAAGATTGCAAGGTCATCCCTGGGGAAGACCTCTCAATGCAACATAGGGTAGCATGTGCTATGATCAAGGCCCAGAGAAGGGGCAAGAAAACTAGGAAACCATCACAGTCATGCACGCGTTGGAGGGACCTGAAGGGAGAAAAGGCCCGAGCCTTTAAGGAGAGAGTCAAGCCTGAGCTTAGAAGGGAGTGCAAGGGAGATATAAACCGTTTGTGGAACCAAGTAACCCAAATGTTTAGAGATGTGGCACGAGGAGTCCTAGGCGCATCAAAGGGTGGACCACCAAACAACATAGAGGCTTGGTGGTGGAGCAGGGAGGCCCAACAAAGGATTAAATAAAAACGAGATTGCTTCAGAGAATGGGATCGAAGTGGAAAGGAGGAAAAGAGACAACGGTACAAACAAGCCAAGAAGGAAGCCAAAATAGTAGTAAGAGACGCACAATCTAAAGCTTTTGAAGATTTCTATAAAAGGCCAGACACATGTGAGGGAGTTAGGGACCTCTATAGAATTGCAAAAGTAACAGAGAGGAGGACTAGAGATCTGGACCAAGTAAGGTACATAAAGGGGACAAATGGACAAGTGCTCGTGGGCGAGCAACAAATTAAAGCAAGATGGAAATCCTATTTCCATAACCTGTTCAATGAAAATGGAGATACAGATGCATCCCCTGGAGAACTACAAGCACTGGCGGAGCAAGGGTCCGACTGCTACTGCACAAGAATTAGACCATAGGAAGTTAGGGAAACATTGAAGAAGATGGGCAGGGGTAAAGCAGTCGGCCCAGACGAAATACCCATTGAGGCATGGAAATGCACTGGAGAAACGGGTGTCAGGTGGCTGACCAAATTATTTAACCTAATTCTCCAAAGGAAGAAGATGTCCGATGAATGGCGGAAGAGCACATTGTCCCTGTGTATAAGAACAAAGGCGATATTTAGAGTTGTGCCAACTATAGATGAATCAAGCTAATGAGTCACACCCTGAAGCTCTGGGAGCGAGTCATAGAAAGAAGACGGCGACAAAGAGCAGGGGTCTCAGAGAATCTATTTGGATTTATGCCAGGGAGGTCGACAACAAAAGCCATCCATCTATTGAGGAGGTCGATAGAGTATTACAGAGATAGACAAAAAGACCTCCATATGGTTTTTATTAACTTGGAGAAGGCATATGATAGAGTATCAAGACAACTCCTATGGGGGTCTTGGAGAGGAAAGGCATCCCCCAACCCCATATACAAGTCATTAAAGACATGCACGAAGACGCCCAAACTAATGTGCGCACAATGGAAGGGGAGACAAACGCTTTTCCCATTACAGTTGGAGTACACTAAGGATCAGCCTTGAGCCCCTTTCTGTTCATTTTTGGTTATGGACGAGCTCACAAGGCACATCCAAGGGGACGTGCCTTGGTGCATGCTCTTCACGAACGATATAGTCCTAGTGGGAGAATCTAGGGAGGAGGTGAATGAGAAACTTGAACTTTGGAGGATAGCCTTAGAATCGCAAGGTTTAAGACTCGGTAAATCTAAAACCGAGTATATGGAACTCAAGTTCTACACCTCTACCATGCCAAGCACAGAAGTCGTCAAGATTGGATCAGAGTGTATAACACAGAAAGCATGCTTCAAATACATGGATTCCATGGTCCAACAAGACGGTGAAATGGACGCAGATGTCAAGCTATAGGATTAAAGTGGGGTGGCATAAATGAAGGATGGCCTCTGCGATACTGTGCGATAGGAAGTTCTCATTAAAGTTAAAGAGTAAATATTATAATACAGTAGTTAGACTGGCTATGTCCTATGGGGCAGAGCGCTGGCCAGTTAAGTGGCAGCACACGCAGAAGCTAAAAGTGGCCGAGATGAGGATGCTGAGATGGATGTGTGCACACGCAAGGAAGGGCGTGATTAGAAATGACGTCATAAGAGGCAAGTTAAGCGTCGCTCCAATAGAGGACAAGCTGAGGGAGCAACGTCTGCGGTGGTTTAGGCATGTTAGGAGGAGACCTATCACAGCCCCCGTCAGGACATGCGACCAACTCCATATTATAGATGGGAAACGAACAAGAGGCCGGCCAAAGAAGAGTTGGGCGGAGACGATTCGACAAGACCTCACCTATCTCAACGTAAACGAAGAGATGACCCTGCACAGAGCTCTTTGAAGGATTAGTATAGGTGTAACAGATATAGTGGTGTAGGAGCATCGGACACTTGTAAGCTCGTTCAAATATCAATAGGATGCTCATATGCCTGGTTGTGACACAATCCGACGGATGTGAAGAGAAGAAGAGGTGGATGGAGACCCACCACTGCCTTTGTTAGGTGATGTGAACAACTCCTTAATACAAACGATAAGAGAAGACAAAGAAGATTACACAGGACCTTGCCTAACCCAACCTAAATGAAGAAATGGCCCTACATAAGAGCTCAATCGAGGATTAGTTTAGGAGTAGCATAGGGGTAACCGATTTAGTGGGGTAGTATGTTTCTATGCTTCTAGGCTTTCATGCTTCTATGCCCACTTCTATGCTTCTAGGCCTCTAGGCTTCCATGCCTCCATGCGTACATGCCTACTTACTTACTTGCTTGCTTGTTTACATGCTTACATACATACTTGCTTAGCAAGATATCTCACTTTACATGCTCTTCATACAGGCGCCACATACCCATAATAACCCATAATAACTATCATATCTATCAAATATTAGGTTGGGGGTCCTCGGAAACAGTCTCTCGTCGGGGTCTCACTCTGACGGGGTAAGGCTGCATACATCCTACCCCTCCGAGACCCTGTGCAAGCAGGAGCCCTAGAGGCACTGGGTTTTGATGATTAGAGGTGGCCAATGGGCCGGGTCGGCCGGCTCGTTTGGGCCTGGCCAGGCCTAAACCCGTCATAAACCAGGCCGGGCCTGAGCCTGGGCCTGCAAAGGCCCAACGGCTCTTTAAAAGAGCCGTTGGGAGGGGGTAGCACTTGCTTTTTAATATATATATATATACCCATCCCCCCATTCCATTTCCTCACAACAAATCTTCATCCAATTCTCTCTTCTCTCTCTACATTCATCTACTTCCTTCTACTTGCAAGAATTGTGCACTTCTAGCTCGTAGAATCTCAGTCAAGTTCAAATTTCATTGTTCACTTTCGTAATTTAAGTATCAAAATTTTATTTGTTTCGCATTTTTATCTACTTAATTTGCATTAGTAGTTATATTTTTTAAATACTAATCATTTATACTACCATGGCACACAAAGCATCTTCGTCTGGAGCCGGTCGTTCTAGTTCTAGCTCTTCTCGACCGCCTAAAATACCTAAGAGGGGTAAAGTTGTCGAACTTGATACTGATGAACAAGCATTTTTAAAGCCAGGCCCATCACCTTCATACACTGACATCATAGATTAGGACCTCCAACAACAACAGTACTACGACCAGGATTTTTCTGAGTTGGGTGGTGGTGGTGGAGACTCACAGACTGAAGAGGAACCCACACCCACCACCGAACCCCAGCCTGCAAGAACTAGTGCCAGTAGGCGTAGTACTAGTGAGGTATGGAAGCACTTGAACTTAGATAGGGACAATAATAAAGCGATTTGTACATCATGTGACCCACCCAAGCCCTTTAGTCATCCACCGGGCAATGGGACAGGCACATTAACCAGACATATAATTAGGTGCCATCCCGAACAAGACCCATATAGAGCCCAACAAAATCTAGTACAGCAAGCCACCGGTGCGCTTGCTAACTGTTGGGAAAAATTCACACATCGAGCACAATGGAAGCGAAAAACAACAAAAACAACAAAAATGAACACACGATATTTTTACGTGGAAACTCACTCTCAACTAGAGGGTAAAACCACGGGACCCAAAGGGGTACCAAATCCACTATGAAATTTAGGAATTACAATCTCCAATAATAACCCCCAAAACCTCATATTACAATCATCATCTACACAAATGTGACTATTACACGGTAAGTCACTAACCCTCTCCCAATGTAGCTTTGAACGGTAAGCCACCAACCCTCGAATCAATGTAGCTTTGCACGGCAAGCCACCAGCCCTCCAACAACGCAGCTTTGGACAGAGAAAGCTACAAAAGCTCTCTCAACACTCTTAATCAAGGCACCCAAGTATGACTCCCTTCATACTCGGGTGAACCCCACTCAATATCTCAATAAAACAACCTCACAAACACAAACACTTAACAATTGTTTTCACACTCTCCCCCTACCCGGGTGCCCCCGGGCACCCCTTTACAAACCCAACTCACTCTCTACATTTCTCTCTTTTTTTCTTCTCTCTATTTTTCCTCTACACTTCTACCACAATTACAACACAACAACCAATTTATAACAAAAAATATCAAGACAAAAAAAGACAAACCCATGCTAGTTTGCTTGTAGAAGTAAACTTCTCACCCTACATGTCTAGACCTTACCCCTACATGACTTGTAAAAATAAACTTCCCATTTTTTTCATTTTTCTTTTTCGTTTTCTCTTTTTTGTTTTTCTCGTTTTCATATTTTACACATATTAATTTTGAGGTAAAAAATTACCCAACACTAACTTTAGGTTCTCCCAAGAAACTAAAGGACATGCACTAACTAAATATGTAATTAAGGCTAAAAAGCCTTTTAGCACCAGCGAAGACCCTAGTTTCGTGGAGTATCTCCAAACAGGGGTGAACCCCACCATCGTACACTTTAAAGCGAGACACATTTAAAGCTTACAATAAGATGAAAACTGAGGTTTTCGAAATTTTTAGGGTGAACACGAACATGTTCTTGTTGACGTCCGACACTTGGAAATCGAAACCCGGTGTTCCTTACTTGTGTGTAACGGCACACTGGATCGATTCCTCCTTCACCATTCAAAAACGAATAATCCATTTTGCATATTTAGATTATCCCCACACTGCCAACATAATCACAGGTGCGATTATGGAGACAGTCCGCGGGTGGGGGATAGAGCATCATATTTTTAGTATCACGTTCGACAACACTACTAGTAATAACGCATCCATTAAACAACTAAGTAGGCATATGAAACCCCTGTTAGGTGGGCGGTGTTTTTATTTACGTTGCATCTATCATATACTGCATTTAATGGTGATGGATGGTTTAGAGCTAATAAACGATTCTCTTTCAACCTTAAGAGATGTAACAATAGCAATAAAATCATCTGGATCCAGAAAGAGAAGATTTAAACTTCTCTGTAGGACGCATCGGTTAGAGGATAAACAATTTAAATTAGACTCACCAACTAAGTGGTCATCAACCGTAGAAATGTTAGAGTGCATACTACCATATAAGGATGTCCTAGTAGAATTTGTACAACATACTTGCTCAGATTTAAGTGATTATAATCTGAACGATGTACACTGGGACAAAATTAACGAAATTTGTAAATTTTTTACCATTTTTACAGACGCTGCCAACTTTTTTTCCGATTGCTATTATCCGACCATACCACAAGCAATATCTAGATTGATTTCTATTGTATCTTGGATGTCGGAAAATGAATCGAACCTCGTGTTGACTGAATCGATTAAAGCAATGAAAACCCTGTTTTATAAATATTATTCTGAACTACACCTTACATACTGTTTTGCTACTATTTTGGATCCCCATTGTAAACTCACGGGTTTGAACTTGTTTGCCAAATATTTTTACGAACAATTAAAATATGATTTCAATACCGAAAAATTCATTGCGCAAGTCAATTCAGACCTACACACTTTATTTTCCCATTATTCTCAGAGATTATCATCTGATAATCCATATGCTACTCCTACTACAGTTGGATCTTCCACATCTAGTGGAAGCAATGCACACACGTCAATTGGGTGGAAGCTGTTGGGCCAATTCATGCCCACACAAACTTCCAAGTCATGTGACGAGTTAGATTACTATATGCGGACGCTGCTAATCCAGTTCTTCCCGACACCGGCAAATCCGCAATTTGATATTTTAAAATGGTGGTGTACAAATCAAAGCCAGTATTCCGTACTTTCCACCATGACACGTGATATACTAATATGTCCGGTGTCTTCAGTAGCATCGGAGTGTGCTTTTAATTTTGGTGGCAGGTTGCTTGGAACGAAGAGGGCGACGCTATCACCATCCAGCTTAGAGATGTCCGTGTGCTTAAAGGATTGGATGCACACAGAGGCTAAGGACCAAAACGTACTGAGGCTGGGTTCATCGAGCGAGGATGAAGACGACCGTACTACCGATATGTCAGACGACGGCACAGCAACCCCCCCAACCAGCGTAGACTAATTTCTTATTGTTGTACGTCTATATCCTGTTTGCATTTTTTAATAAATATATTTGTTCTTTTAAATAGATCCTATCAACTGCTGTAGTTGTATTGTTACATTATTTACCATTACCATTATTCATTATACATTTTATTTTATTACATATATTTAGCATTATTACTGATTGTGGTGGATTGCATTTGTATTCTATATTATTCATCAATGAATTATAATAATTTTTATACAAAACGAATTTGTATTTTTTTTTTTTTTTTTTGCATGTTTAGAAAACCAAAAGGGTGGGCCCAGGAGCCCCAGAGGCCTGGACCCAAGCCCAGCTCGGGCCGGCCTACTACAATGCGGGCCTAGCGGGAGCGGGCCCGGGCCCGGGCCCAGGGCTCGGGGCCCGTGGCCACCTCTAGTGATGATGATGAATTAGATTAACATTTGGTAAATTAATTTACCAATAAATAACAACAAATTTTACATATTTTTACACTATTATTATTAATTATATGTATCTTTTGAAAAAATAATTTCGTAAAGTTTGTGAATTATTTACTTAGGTAGGCTCTCTCCCATAGATGGTTGGTTGCTTTCGCATTTTTACTCTTGCTTAGATATTTCCATACTTGTCATGCTTTCCATGCTCTCCATGCTTTTTATGACATCTTGCTTTCCAGGATGGGGGTCCTCAGAAACAATCTCTCATTAGGGTATCCCCCTGATGGGGTAAGGCTGCGTACATCATATCCCTCCCAGAACGTGGGAACCCTTGTGGCACTGGGCTTCTTGTTTTTGTTCTTGTGCATATATAAATTACACAGAGCTGTGATGCAATGAGCACCCCTCCTATCTTGGTCTGTCATTCTCTTTCTATATAACTTAACCATCGGTTAGATTCTACATGTTTCCCGTATAAACTCTCAAGCATTTCTAACTTCGATGTTCTCTGGTTTCCAATCACATTAGTACCGTTTGTCTTCCAATTAACTAATGAGAACAGCAAAGTTCTTAAAGAAAAGTTGAATCAACTACAATTCCCCAATCAGAACTTTCCCAAAATTGCAATTCCAATTCAAATCATGAGAAAATTGTAATGTGGATGGAATTCAACCTTTATTAATAATCATTAAATCGTAAGTTAGATTATAGTTCAAATAAGAATTTGGGTCATCTTTTATTTCGGGTAGATTTGGTTGGACCATTTTGGACGATGGGTCAGTTCACGAATCTGAGTCAAGTCAAGTTATTTTGGGTTGAATCATCTTAAGTTCTAGATCAATCAAGTTGGGTTGTTTGAAGTTTCAAGTCAGCATGGGTTAGATCAAATAAGGTCGAGTGTTGAGTCAAGTTGAATTTAGGTTAGATCTGAGTCAGTTTCTTGGATTGGGTCATCTCAAATTTTACGTTGGTTTAGGCTGGATCAAATTTAGGTTGAGTCTAAGTTGGGTTCAGTGAAGTCATTTAGGTTCAAGTCATCTCAAATTTTAGATCACGCATGTTGGCTCATTTGGAATTCATGTCTAGTCAAACTAGGTTAAATTTGAGTTAAGTTGAATCATTTCAAGTTCATTTCAGGTCTCGAATCAAATTCAGGTGAGGTCTCAAATCAATCTGTTGATGTACCAGTCATCTTGGATTTCAAGTCAATCGAGTGAGGTAACCTTAGGCTTTGGATTAGGAGGAGCTACAATGGAATTGTAGTTCTTTTCCACTATCCCTAAGACTTGATAATGTATGATTTTAGCTCAAGTTGTGACGCAGTTCCACGAAATTCGGTTTTGATAGTAATTCCAAATCCAATATGTCAACCAAACAACAATTAAAATTATGAACATCATTTCCAATTCTACGTCAATTCCTCAATCCAATTCTAGCCGCCAAACAGAGGTCAAGTTTTTGTTTCAAATCTTCTGTGCAGTGAGAAGAAACCAAAACTATCCGCGATTTCCTAGCGGAAATAGATTTTAAAATAAGAACTCGAATGCAGGCAAATAACCCTGCCCCAAATGACAAATCAAAAATAGGTAGAGAGATGAATTGCTGCCAAGTAAATTCTAAGTTGATCTAAAACCAAGACAAAACAAATTCTAAGTTGATCTAAAACCAAGACAAAACAAACACATCAATTCCTGACACCTTCTAATTCGACTTAGAAAGCTTTAATCTTATATGTGCGTTCTTTAAGAGAAAAAAGAATTCTAAGATGGGATCAAAGATCCGCAAGTGTATGGATCATGGAATTAAATCAGGATTCAACATTGCACTGGGGTCATAGTTGCGGTGCTAAGGAAATGGGGTGTCACGGATGTTAACAGTTTGCAGTTATCACATTGGTTTAGGGAATATTAACTATTTTCAAACCTTATGTTTGCAAAAATATGAATAAAACTAATATCCATTAAATTAATACACCTAATAACTTTAACAAATAAACACACTTGCAAATACCTTTTCGCATAATAACCAACCATGTAACAGTTGATCTGTAATATTTGCTTCTATGGTATGGACAGAGGTAACAGCAAAATTTTAAGCAAAGACCGGAACTAATCAATGGATAAGCAGCAAAGAAACCAGTTGAACAATAGGAGAAAGAGATCGTAAGATGAAATTGGAGTCCTTCAAAGCTATTTTGACGTATCTTACGGCAGAAAATAGTCAAGACTGCTCACCTAGAGAAGAGACTTTGGTACCAACACCAATTGTCGTTCCAATGATTGTCTACATGTTGATGTTAAGCTCGGTGTCATCAGGAAGAGGAACGCATCCTTTTGTACCTGTGAAGTTATAAAGCAGAAAAAAGTTTGTAAGTAAATCAAGACGCTCCAGCAGCAAATATACTCACCAAGTGCATTCTATCCTTCTTTAATGGCATATTGCCGTGCCAGGTTTAATGTCCCTGGAAATGCTGGATACCAATAAATGGAAAATATAAACAAGGCACGAAACATGAATGCGATTAAAGCTTATTATGTAGCCAATAACATGATCCACGCTGAATCGTGAAATTAAATCACAGTATCCTGGACATTACGAAACGGACAGCAGAGATTGCATTTTATAAAGAGAATATATGCTGTAGCCTTATATTTCCAAAAATTTAAACAAGTAGTTGTACAATGAATAAATTCTATGCCCTTTGATACTTGTTAACATATCAGTACATTTATACATAAGTTTTAGTTAATAGCATATTATATATATGTGATAGAAGTTGTTACAGAAGTACCACAACGCACAATTGCGTAAGGCAACTGAAATCCATTATGTAAACCGCTATATGATCCCATGTGAACAAACCTACCCCTTAGTGCAAGCTTAACAAGCACATACCATAGCAGTATTTTCCGGTGAACTCTTCTCTTAACCTCAGAATGACCTTTCAGTATTAAATAGAGTTCCATATTGCAGCAGCTAACTAAATCATTGATCTCAATTAGTTCCTCATTACTTCCCAGAGTAAAAGTAACTAGGAATATCTCAGGTGGAACTTATCTTTTCAAGCGTCACAGATTTCACAGGAATGCTGCATTCTTATGATAAATTGATCAATGATCCTGTCATGTCAATATAATAAATACAGGAATCAAGAGGACTTCACATCATCAATAAAGCAAGCAAATAGCTCAACAACAAAGACAAGGATTCATGAAGTAGCCTAAAATGGAAAGGCACAAGTTGGGAAAAAATCTACCTTCATGTAACAGTTACGTCATTTCCTATGATCCATAACTGAACCAAATCACCAGCACTGCATATTACAAGCTGTCGAACATCAAAGAGTTTTGGACCTCAAAATCATGTGTTTAGCGAATCTTCCGGCCCCTTGTGGATCACCAACAGAACACAGTGATTCCATTTGCTGGTAGAAGGCATCAAAGTCTTGCAGCAGAATACCTTTTCCAGAACTGTGACATCCTTCCCCTTCTTGCTTTACTTTCTTTGCTGCCATTGGTCCTGCATTTGTGCTGATCTGATGAACAGATGACATAGATTTCATAGAACTTGAACTAGATGAATCCTCCTTATGAGAGAAATGTTGCTTTTGTTCACTGTTCCTTTTATAGGGGTAAAAAATAGATCCAATTTCATTGAGAATGATAACAGCTTCCCGGATGCTTCCTTGCTCACATAAATGGACAAGGAAGCTCTCTATTGATTCGGGTTCAATCTCAGCATCAACTTTATTAATCAGCTGCAGAGCTGACTCAATTTGAAGCATCTCTCTAAGAATGCTCCGGGCCTCTTCAACTCTTCCCGTTGCATATAGACCTCTAATTAAATACAAAAAACCCAAGAAATCAGGAAAGAGGCCCTTCCTTTTGACCTCAACAAAAAAGCAAAGTGCCCTCTCCAAGTCACCTTCAAGGCAAAAGCCTTCAATCACAGCACTTAGAGTGAATTCATCAGGCTTTAGAGACTTGCTCTCTAAATCATTGAGAAGATGCAACCCCGCTTCCCCATCACCAAACTTACAATGCCCAATAATTAACGAATTGTAAATGTGCGTATTGGGTTTAATACCCTTGAGAAGCATCCTGTCAAATAACTGTCGGCCATCTAGCAGAAAGCCTTCTCTAACTAACGCATCAATTAGTGTACCATACGTGATATCTGATGGAAAAACATTATTCCTCTCCATTGAATCAAAAAGCCTGAAAGCTTCAACAAGACAACCCTGGCGACATAACCCATTTAATATCGAATTATAACCGATTACATTAAGAACAATCCCCTCCTTTCTGGTAGAACTACATAGTTCCAAAGCCTTATCAATATACCCTTCCTTGCAGAGGCCATCAATCACAACGGAATAATCAAAAACAGACACAGCAGGAGGGCTATCTCGGGTTCCAACCAAAAGTTTATATGCATCCAAAGCTCTACCTTGCTTCTGAAACACAGCTAGAGTCTCACCAGGGAAAGTGACACACAAGTTGTTTTGCTTCAACTTGTTAATGAGCCTAAGTGCAAGATTTACATTCTTCATGCACAAGTAAGTCACCAGTATCTTGCTTACTCTCCAATTAATTAAGCCACATTCCTTCACATATCTAGTCAGAATTGGTTGAACTTGTCTTTGCTCACCGTCCCTCACAAGCCCTAGCAAGAATCTGAAGTAGGATTTTCCAATCATCATTGCCATCAGCAGCGCATAAAATGTGAAAACCCGAAAATTTCATCAGCTGGAAAGCAAATGTCACTTTGTAGAATAATGGCAAAGTCTGGAATTCCAGACTCCTAAACGTCCCTTTGGCCAAGCGTACTGACACTAGACAGCTGCTCCAGCAATCAGACCCAGCTAAACTGGCCACCTAGTTTGGCATTACAATGCATTTACAAATGAATGGCTTAATCACCAAATTATTCACAGCGGAAAAACAGGGAAAAAAAAAAAGAAACAGAAATTGTTTAGCAGTTTTGGAATTCTGGTTGAAATGATCCAAGGCTGACACAGGAAATTGGAAAGTATGCGCTAATTACAGCGAACCGCAAAATCTTCAGCATCCACAACTGCAGATCCACAGATTTTCCTCTGGCGCTCATTGTATAGCTGAAATTAATAACGGAAAAAATCATACTGAGTGCAGACTACTTTGATATCAGAAACCCCTACTAGAAAAGCTTTTGTATCTTAATTGTCCATGACAAGCCTTTCATGTTTCTGAACGGAAACATAATCTCGTTATCAGTAGGCTGAGGGTCCTTGGAAACAATCTCTCGTCAAGGTCTCACTCTGATGGGGTAAGGCTGCGTACATCATACCCCCCCAGACCCCGCGCAAGCGGGAGCCCTTGTGGCACTGGGCATATTGTTATTGTTGTTGTTGTTGTTGTAGTAATAGCAATAAGTACATCTTTCTATAGATATGTCAACTGCAGCAGCAAACTTAATTTAACACAACTAAAAGCAAACAAGTAAAATTAAACAGTTTCTAAACAAAAGGGACGGGATTAAGAGGTGAAAAAAAATGGACTTGGAATCTCAATAGTGGATTCAATTTTCTCACGTGTACACAGTTGAACAGTAATAATGAAATGCTACATCAAATTTCAGTAACTTATCATAAAGGGGCAAAAGGGGAAATTGACACTATCTAACATAAATCTAAGAACTACATAAAACAAAGAAATTGTCCAGACACTATAAGGGAATGTTGTCTGAGACATAGTGAGCCAACGAAGTGAAAGGTTTGGGAATTTAGCGCAAGGGGGCTCAATTACAAGTTATCTACATTTTTCCCTTTCTATAACCAAAATCAGTAAAACAGTATCAGCAATAAACACAAAATTGACGGTACTACTACCGAAGGTGAAAATATAAACATCTGGATTTTTTTAAAACAATGAATCACTAAGTTTGGAGGCCCTCGAACACAGCCTCACTCTAGGGTAGTACCCTGAAAGGGTGAAGCTGCATACATCTCAACACCAAACCTCCCCCCCCCCCCCCCCCCCCCCCCCCCAAAAAAAAAAAGACCCTGCTCTAGCGGGAGCCCTTGTGGCACTAGAATTGTTGTTGCTGTTGAATGAATCACTAGGTTAATTCTTGAGAGTACGCTTCTATACATGGATTTGAAATTCTCAATGTAGTCTAATTTTTTGGATTTGCAGTATTGAAATTTGGAATTCCGTGAAGTTAAAAATCCATTTTTTTGGGTGAATTTTAGATTTGACATGGATGTTTCCTGTTCTTCTTTGTTTGGGTGATCATGGATTTCAAACACGGCTAATTTTTCCTTAATCTTAAAATTGGCACATATTCCAAACTAAGGAAAGTCTAACCAGAGACTTCTAGCACATACTAAGACCTGGCACAACCTGTACTCGTCTAAGCCATTACATAGAACCAAATGCACAATAAACAATGAATGGAGTCAAACATCAAAATTCTTGTCTTAACCCACCCTGACTAGGCATGCATTGGGTACTATGATTGATATGGCCATGCCATGAAAAAAATTGACTCATTTACAAACAAAATCTGATGCATTTGATGATCATAGCTCTGACCATTGCGGATACTCGAGGGTTTTATCTGAGTTGAACACTTAATGGAACATTAACTTAGGCTGTTGATAGTAAGTTCATCATGCCAAGTCACATTAGAGAATATTTTCTTAGAATCAACCTATCTCCGGGTTGACCAACTTTGACTATAGGTCAATTTGAGTAGTAAAGAATCGTGTCAAGCCAAGTTGAAATCTTTTTTAACAAGGTAAGGAAAGCAAAGGATACCCTCCTCAAGATGGATCTTCCTAATGCATCAACCCGGATAATTGAAGAGAAATGATGGCTCAAAAAAGTGGTTCTGGTAATTGTATTGGTCATCTTGTGGCCCCGGTCAGCTAGCCAGTCTGCTACACTGTGGGCTTCTCTAAAGTAATGGCTAAAGGACACCCAAACTCCAGAAAGACGGTAAGGCATAATATCATCAACTAATGTACGGATTTCCCATGGCACTGCATAGTATCCCTTAAGAGTCTTGATGATAACTTTGCTATCTCCTTCAACCACAATATCCTTTGCACCCAACTGAGGGCCTGATGAATAGTATCCCAGTCGCCACTGCTTCAGCCACCACAATAGAAGCATTACCCATGTTTCTAGAACCTATCAAAATCACTTGTCCCATATATCTCTAATAATGTATCCAGCAGGAACCGATTCCCTTTTTCCCCTAACCATCAAAATTAATTTGAATCTTCCCACGTCTTGTCTTTCTCGTCTGATCTATTTACTTACTCTGTATGTCTCCGATATGCCTCCGGTTAACCTTATCCGTAGCCTCTGATCATGTCATTTGCTTGGATGTGACCCTACTGTTCCATTATCATGCAATTGGCAAGAATAAAAGGTTTCACCAGACTGGGGAAACTATCTCGAAACACCTTTTTCATTTCAGTCTTCCCAAATATGTCATGGTAGAGCAACAAAATTCAAGAGCTCCCTACAAGCACTCCACCCTTTTTTCTTTCTTTTGTGCTCAAGTTCTCTAACAAATAAACCTGACAAGAAGCATATGGGATCCATCCATTATCGATTGCTAATTTCAAAATGTCACTAGATCTTCAGCAATCTAATAAGAGATAATCTGTATTCTCTATCCCCTGATGACATTTTTCACAGACATTAGTCTTTCGGATTCCTCTCCGGCTGGATTCACCATCGTTCTTACGCCATCATTATTGACTTGCCAGAGGGAGATAATGAATATCCAACTTCAAAAGCCACTTAAACTACCACGTATTCCTTTCACTCACTCAAGATGGTGGGCTAGCTAGCTTTAGATCTTAACCCAATGCTGTAAATCCTCAACACCTGGTATACTCCATTTTATTTCTAGCAATTGGGATACCTGACGAGAAAGGAGCCACTTTAGAAGCCTCATTAGAAGCTACTTATTCCATTCACCTTTTTATTGCTCGAGTGACCTTCATATTCGGATACCTGATCATATCGGGTCTCTTATCAACTCGCCTGACTTTTTTTTTCTAAAGTCCGCCTATCATATTAGAAGGAAACAAATTCCCTATTGCCAATCCTCCATCTGATACCCTTCTCCAAAGAGAACCCTAGCAGTTACAATGCTCTTCCAGCCTGGCAAATCAGCTTTCTTTAGGACATAGGAGAAGTAGTCCTTTAGATATTAGGCTTTGACAACTTTAACCCACAAATTCTCTAGATTTGATATGATCTTCTACTCGAGCTTAGCTAAGAAGGCTAAGTTGATTGCTTCCATTCTTTAGAGGCCAATGGGTTTATAAATTCTATTCCAGGTAATCATGGGTATCCCAATTTTAGTACATTATTTTCAAAAGAATCTTCTACTTTCCCATTCCACTTTTGATGTTCTCCAAGTTGAGATATCAATATAGCTTAGTCACACGTTGAAAAATCCCTTACCTGAATATAATCTAACTCAGTTCAATATGAGTTCATGTGTCAAGTCAACTCAAAGAAACTCTTCATAAAGCCCAGCTGATGTCCAATGAAAATAGAAAGTTTTAGCTTGAGCCATCCTATCGACATGATTCGACCAACCGCCATTGGGCCAAACCTATCACAAGGCTTGAGTTAGCTCATTTGTGGATCAACAAGTATTTGTCCTAACTACCAAGTTAGTAAGGTTCGACTCCAAGTCAACTCGAGAACAAATGACTAGGCTTTATAGGTATTTGAATAATAACAAAGGATGGACCACTAGTCAAAAATTTTCTAGCTCGTCCACATCAAACTCAACAACAGTGAAACTTTCGACGGCCTAACTACTGTCAACATCGGGGTCTAACACATGTCATAATATTAGTCAAACCTATGACCCAGCATGACTTAGATCTTCCTAAGTTGGCTCTCCTGCAAGTGAACTTAATATGGGTTGAACCTTCTGTTGTCAAATCAGCGGATTTAACTTCAAGTTGTCCTAAGTGAAGTCGTTACCCATTGTTGCAGGGGAAGTAAATTAATCACCTTCTAGGCATGTGACTGAATAGTATTTGATAGCTAATTTTATTTTAGTAGTAAATTATGTAACACTTTATTGGGTAGTTAGAATTTTTGTAGCCCCCTCCCCTATTTTTGGTACAAAATGGTAAATAAGAATTGTATTAGCAAGCATGGAACTAATGATAGTTAACAAAATCTAATATTAATATATATAACAATAATAATACCTCAAAAGCTAATATTTGGACAAATTGATATGTATTTTTCCTTTTTCATTTAATATATATAAATATAATAATAATGTAATATTAGGCAATCATTCAAATCTCTCTTACCAAGTAATCCTTATACATGGCTTAGTATATAAAAAATATTATAGTGCCAAAACAAATATCAAAATGTTGGCACAATATAAAAAAATGTTGGAATATGGTTTGACATGTCAAAAAGACTTAAAATTTAGTAATTTTAAAATTTTATCCTACATAAAACATAATTTTAGTTTGCGTTTGGATCGGGTTTGGGTTGGATTTGATGTCATCCAAATCCGACCCGACCCAAAGCCCATTTATCAACATCCAAATCCAAATCAATTGAAAACCCATTTTTTGCATCCAAATCCATCATAAATGGATCGGGTTGGATGGATATCTAATGGATTCGGGTCCAATTGCCATTCTTACACCGAGGAGTACACTCCCATAGTGGGTATCAGAGTGCCAATTGATCCCGTTTGAACGATGCTAGGGCATAAATGACTTAGGGCAGAGGTGAACTCCTCGGCACAAAGATTCCTTGGTTTGATTCTTTCTTTGCTATTTTCCTATTCATGCCTATGTTCAACTACGCCTTTCATTTTATTCACTTGCTTTGCTAGAGCTTGAGATTTGTGTTGCTCAAGCTTCAAATTGTTTTTGTTCATCCTCGAGCCTTACTCTATTTGAGTTTAAGTTTGATTTTTGTGAATGCTCAAGATTAACTCATTTGAAGGTCGAGGTCAATCCTCTTGAGATTGATTATATTCGAGGTCAGTACACTCCTCTACTTAAGTTTTGTTTGAGCATTTCAAGTTTCTTATTCTATCTTGAGATCGATTTTTGATTACTCATTAACCCCATTTTTCCAACAGTCTAAATCGTTTATGTATAATGAATGATCTTATAGAGTTAATGCTAATTTTGTTGTCCCTAATGCGTTTGAGAATGGAATCCTTCGAGATGTGGAAATCAATAATATGTCATTGGACTACATGGACTTCTTTACGGGGAAAAATTGGAGTCCATTATGCGCTTCCAAATGATAAAAGCGTCGGAAGGGTCGAATAAGGACTTTTAAAAGGATACTTGAACTTGTGAAAGAGTTATTATTTTCCATATCGAATTATAGCAAAGTAAATAGAAATGAGTTCCATTTTTGCTTATGTTGTTGAATTGTTGGTTTGTAGCACGCTAGGCTCAAACATGGGGACTTTATCTCAATTGAAAGATTTTCTAGCCTTCTTGAGTTAATACTTAGTGACTTGGATGATCTTTTAGAACACTATGAGTATAGGCAGTAAAAAGGTATTACATCTCATCTGTGGTTAGCTTATCAAGATTCAATAAGCCGTAATCCTTTGCGTTTAAAGTCGAGACTGGAGATAATGTTCCTCTAATACAAAGTAGATGTTGAAAATAAAGTAGACCATAAAATCAAAGGGATTAGTCGGAACAAAGGTAGTGAAAGTACTACCACCTTTCTCGAGAAAGATTGTGACGAAAATAAAATGCTTGAGGACATAATAAATCCAATGCTTATTAGCTTTGGATTACCCTCAAGATTGCGAGGGAAGCCTTGTTGTTAGATTGCTACTCATTTAAAAAGTATTCATTATTTAAAGGTTAGATAAAATACCTTATAAAATGAGCAAAGGTTATGTTCCTTATCTCCACAACCTACTTGTGTGTGTGTGGGTGGGTGAGCAGGGGGGCAACCAAAAGTAGGTCTTCTTGACCTCCTTTCGAGATGATTTTGATGATCATGTCTGTCATGACAAAGGTAGATCCTAAAACTTATGATGGGGCCATAAGGCCATAGATGCACCTCTCTTAAGAGATGTCCTTAACTAATGAGTCAAACTCGATTATGATTAGGTGCTAGCGGATCTTCCTAAGGGATGACTGAAAGCAGAATTTCTTGAATGATGATCTTTAGCCTTTAAAGAGAGATTTTTATGGAACACCATCGAGGTTCTTGAATGGAAGACAAAGTTTTTATACTTAAAAACTCCTTTTAAGGTCTTAAATAGGCCCCTTAAGAGTAGCATCAAAATTTGAAGAGTTATATAGTCACACAAGGATTTGTTGACGATCTCACTCGAGTATATCCCATATGTTATAAGAATGGTCTTGTGATCATGTTGATGATATGTTTACTTCTTGGCATGAGTGTGAATGTTTAAAATGCTATGAAAACTTTGTTGAGGTCATGATGTTTTGAGATGAAAGGCATAAGCGAGGCCAATGTGATACAATCCTAGAACAATTGAGGTCCTGACTCTTTATTAATCCCATTATATGGAGGAAATATTTCGAAAGTTTGGTCATTTTAAATGACATGCCATATGACCCTAGCATTCACTTAAAGAGGAGCAAAGGTGATTGCGCATCACAAGCTTCATATGCTTAGATGTTTGATAGTGTTATGCTTTGATGAACAACACTCAACCTGATACAGCAATAATAAGTTAATAGACTTAGCTTGTATACCCATGATCCAAATGATGAGCATTGTAGTGTTCTAATCAAACTGTTGAGGTACTAGCAAAGTACTATGGATTGAGTTTTATGTTGCATTAGGCTCCCTGCCATGTTAAGGGGATACCGGTTGGGTATCTAATATTGATGAGAATTATTTTACTAATGGCGATGAGTTTAGGCTTGTCAGTGATGTCGTATATTGGGAATCCTCTCGTAAACTTGCACCATTGAATTGACCTTGGAGTATGAGTTCATTACTCTAGAAACGGCAAGTCTAAAAGTTGAATGGTTTAAGAATGTATCGAAGGCATTCCATTGTGGGGGTTTTGTACACCTGAGAGCCTATGTGATATAGCGTTTGACCATAATCTTTTGTGACTGCATTAATTATGATGAAAATATATTTTGGTTATTGTCCAAAGTCAGTGTGGATAGCTTGATGATGCTAAAACATGGGCTTGAAAGCCTTGTAATTGTGTGGACTACCTGAAAGGCACTCGGTGTATTATGGTCTTTGGTAACTAACTGGTACTGGTCCAGTTGAGTTGAGATGGTAATATTTCACTCTTGTGATGGTATGTGAAATTGAGAATTTGTGGTACATAACTAGTTTGCCAACCATGTAGATGATAGGCATTCAATGTAGGTACTTGAGGTGGAGATGTGAATTTATTGTTATGATGTGCGCTTCACTATTGTGTTATATTCACTATTGTTGAAGTTGGCATGCTATGAAGCAGATTGTTTAACAGCTCGTTGCAAATGCCTCAATGGGAGAGGTAAGAGCAACTCGCAAATAATGTTGGCAGTGGCTAACTCTTAAATACCGCTTTGCTTTTAATCTCAGTGCTGAAATGCCATTTATAAAGGTTGAGCTTTATACTCACCTACCCACAGTGTTACATGTGGAGACTGTTTGTCTTCCAGTAACCGTCATTAAGCATGGCCAGATTTATTAGGGCTTGTGTTAATGGCATGACTCTCGAGCTTCTAGCGGTAAGATGCCTATTTATGGGCATCCTTGGCTGGTGTAGAGAGAAAGCAAGAAAGAGTAAAAATTGTAATCCTCGTTTTATAGTGAATTTTGTTGCTCCCCCTCCATGGATATAGGCTTCCGCTGAACCAAGTAAATTCTAGTGTTCAAATTCTTCCTCCAATCCCTTTAATTTCGCGTTTGCTATTTCGATTTGTGGTTCGGCATTTCGCAGGTAGTCCTAACAACCGGTATCAGAGCCCTAGGTGAAACCTAAATCAAAAAAATAGCTGTGAGAATGGGAGGAAAGGACCGGTGGCCAGTGTTTCTGTTCTAGCGAAGTGTACATCAGTGTAAAGTGTGGCGCGTAGTTCAACGCGCCAGAGGAAAAGATTCCGGCAGCAAATGACGGCGCGTGAGGCACGCACGGTGGCGCGTGGCGGTTTTAGACAGGCGCGTGGTGGTGAAATGGAGGAATATAAGAGTAGATCAGGTTACCTGGGTAAGAAATCTGGTGGTTCCAGAGCAAATCGGTGAATGTTGAGGCGCTGGTGGGGAGATCCGGCGGTAGTGCACTGGTGGTGAGCGCCTGAGCATTGATCGTGAGAGAAGCGGTGATGGCTTCGAACATCGGTGGTTTTCCAAGAGATAGAACGGGCGTTGATATCTGCGGCGGCGGCGGCGAAACCGAAACTCTGTACCTGTCCGTTCGAAGGCCGGTGAGTCGTTAAGCGAGCGCCGGCGGTGCTCCGGCCACGTGATTCTAAGTTCGAAGGCCTGAAGGAGGCTCTAGCGGTGGTGAGTGGCCGTGGTGCGCCGCGGTGGTTCGTTCGACGGCTGGTGGACTTGGTGGTCGACAGAGACGGTGACGCTGGTGGTGGCGCCGGAGTTGGTGCCGGAAACACAGAGAGGCTGCAGAGCGAGAAGAGAGACAAAACTGTTGAGAAGACAGAGGCGTGCTTGGTGTTTAGCCGCTTTTGGTCATCAGAGTGATCAGAAATAAATATTTTAATTAGTTAAATTAAATTTTAAAAGATTTAATCACTTAATTTTTAATACAAATTCTTTTTAATCATTTAAGGGATATAAAATGGATAAATTAGTCAATTAAGTTAATTTTTAAAAGATTGAGTCATCGAAGTCATAATAAAAGTCTTTTTTAGTCATCCAAATGGTTTAAAAAGAACAAGTTGGTCACTGTTAAGTAGTGCGGCCCGAAAATCGACCCGACCTGGCCCGGCCCGGCCCTCACTGTAGCGGGCCAGGCCCGGCCCGAGCTCACTCTACACCGGGCCGGGCCACGGGCCCATTTTTGATGGGTGCTGGGTCAGGGCCAGTCCTCCTAATTTTTTAAAAAAAAATTATATTACTTTTACTTTATATTTTTTGATAAATAAATTTGTACTTTTAAATATTAGGCTCCAACTGCGTTATATTTGTACTTGTTACGTTATTTGTTTACCATTATTTACTATTACTTATTATATATTTTATTTTATTACATATATTTAGCATTATTAGTGCTTCGGATAAAATATATTTATATCTCATATTATTTATTAATGAATTATAATAATTTTAGTACAAAACGATTTTGTATTTTTAAAATTTTGCATTTTTTTTTAAAGTTGATGAAAAACTGGCCAACCTGGGCCCGGTACCCAACCGGGCCGGACCCGGCTCGGCCCGTGGCCACCTCTACTGTTAAGCTTCAAGATGATGTTGAAGCTTAACCTAGTGATAGAATAGAGTTAAGATGAGAAAGAAGGGAATTGGGGATGAGGATTGAAGAAGAATTAAGATGAGAGAAGAAAATATCTCAATGAGATATGTGTGTGTGTATTTTTCATTCATACCGGATGCAACTAACATCCTTATGCTTATATAGTATAGCTAAGTATGAAAGATTAAGCTGAACATAGCTAACTCACTTTGGGCCTAAGCCCAACAACATGACTTACAACCTTTAACTCATAAAACAAAAACAATAAACCAATTCTCTTACAATTTAGCTCAGTGTATAACATTCCCTCCCCCTTAAGAGCTTTCTTGACTCAAGAAAGAAAAGGTTGGGAATTCGCTTCTGATAAAGTGTTCTGCTTCCCAAGTGGTCTTCTCCTCCTCCAAGTTTGTCCATTGTATCAGCAGCTTCTTGTGTCCCTTGGGTGTAGTCTTCAGCAATCTGGTTCCAAGGAGAACAGCTGGTCCTAGCTTGATGGCTCCATTTGATCCGGTCTCTGGTGGTTGCTGTGTACTCCTCTTGCCTTTCTTAACCTACTTTTTCAGAAGGGATACATGAAAAACAGGATGTATATATGAATCAGGAGGTAGTTCAAGCCAGTAAGCCAGTTGTCCAATTCTTTCAGCAATTCTGTAAGGCCCAAAGAATCTTGCACTAAGCTTCACATTTTTCCTCACTGCCATGGTCGCTTTGTCTGTAAGGTTGGAGCTTAAAGTAGACCATATCTCCCACTTCAAAGGCCTTATCTACACGCTTCTTGTTGGCATAATGTTTCATTCTTGCTTGAGCAAGGTGGAGGTTGTCCTTTAGGAGCTGCAGCAACTGTCTTCTCTACTGCAGCAAATCACCAACTTCAAGTGTGGAGGACACAAATTTCTGCAACATCAGAGGAGAGGGTGGTGCACAGCCATCGAGAGCTTGAAAAGGGGTGGTGCCAATGGAAGAATGGAAGTGAGTATTGTACCAATACTCAGCTAATGACAACCATTTACCCCACTGCTTAGGATGATAGGACACCATACTTCTCAAGTACTTCTCCAAGCATTGATTGACCCTCTCTATTTGCCCGTCAGTATGTGGATGGTATGAAGAGCTTAGAGCCAAGGTGGTGCCTAACAAGCTGAATAGCTCCCTCCAGAAGTGGCTGGTGAACAACTTGTCACGATTAGAGACTATGGTTTGTGGCAAACCATGTAGCTTGTATATGTTGTCAAGGAAGAGCCTAGCAAGTTTTTCTGCTGTAATTGGTCTAGCAAGTGCAAGGAAGTGGCTGAATTTGGTAAATATGTCCACCACTACCCAAATTACCTCCTTCCCTTCAGACTTTGGCAGGCCCTCTATGAAATCCATGCTGATATGTTGCCAAGACCCTTTCAGGAATTGGTAGGGGTTGAAGGAGGCCTTGGTACTTATGATGCCCGAGTTTGGTTTGTTGACAAACCTCACAACTTTGCACAAACTCTTTCACCTCCTTCTTCAGCCCATTCCAGTCAAAGTGAGCCTGCAATCTCTGGTAGGTACCTTCTACCCCATAATGTCCTCCCCAAGCAGAGTCGTGGCCTGTAGCAATGATCTGTTGCCTTAGTTCAGTTGAGGCTCCAATGTAAAGCTTCCCTTGCAACCGGATAATTCCCTGAACAACTGTAACATCTGAGCCAATAGTTGCCTTGTCCTGCCCTTTAATGAAGAATGCAGTGATACATTCTTGTGCAAATTCATCACCTTCATAAGACTTGTGTACTTCATCCATCCAGGCTGGTAAGATGATGGACACAGCCCCACAAGAGCCATGTTCAGCTTCCTTAAATCTCCTTGATAGAGCATCGGCCGCCTAATTTTCTTTCCCTTTCTTGTACTCTATAGCATAAGTCAACCCCAACATCCTCATCAGACCTTTTTTCTGAATTCTGGTGATGATCTTTTTCTCCAGCAGATATTTCAGACTCTGATGGTCTGTTCTTATGATGAATCGATGACCCTCCAAGTAATGCCTCCACTTGTCAACAGCTAGCAGTATTGCCAAATATTCCTTCTCGTACGTTGATAATTCCTAATGTTTTGCACTAAGAGGCTGGCTGAGATAAGCAATTGGTCTTCCTCCTTGTGACAGAACAGCCCTAACGCCACTTCCACTTGCATCTGTTTCTAAGATGAACTCCTCACCAAAGTTAGGCATAGCTAAGACAGGTGCTGCACACATTGCTTCCTTCAAGGCTTCAAAAGCACTTTGAGCCTTATCAGTCCATAGGAAAGTTTCTTTCTTCAAGAGGTCTGTCAATGGCTTGGCAATGGATCCATAACCAGTTATGAATTTCCTGTAGTAGCCTGTTAAACCCAAGAACCCTCTTAGTTGCTTCAAGGTAGAGGGAATTGGCCACTCCCTCATAGCTTTTACTTTAGAAGGATGAGTGGCAACCCCTTCTTGGGAGATGACATGACCCAGATACTCAATCTGAGACTGTGCAAAGGAGCACTTGGATAGCTTGGTGTACAGCTTGTGACTTCTCATCAGCAGGAATACTTCCTTCAAGTGGCTCACATGTTCTTCCAGTGAAGAGCTATATATGATTATGTCATCGAAGAATACCAGAACAAATCTTCTCAATAGCGGTTTAAAAACTTCATTCATGACTGCTTGGAACATAGCTGGAGCATTTGTCAAACCAAAAGGCATGACTACGAACTCGAAGTGTCCATGGTGAGTCCTGAATGCTGTCTTGTAGATGTCTGGCTCTAAGACTCTGATCTGATGGTAACCTTGCCTCAAGTCCAACTTGGAGAAGAAGCGAGCTCCTCTCAACTCATCAAGTAGGTCATCAATAACAGGGATTGGAAACTTGTCCTTAATGGTCATGGAGTTCAGCTGTCTGTAGTCAATACACATTCTAGCTGATCCATCCTTCTTCTTCACTAAGATAACAGGAGACGCGAAAGGCCTGTGGGTGGGTCGGATGAAGCATGACTTGAGTAGCTCTTCCACTTGCCCCTCTATCTCTGTTCTTTGTGAATGAGGACACCTGTAAGGCCGGAGTTTCACCGGTTCTGAATTCATCTTTAATGGAATTGCATGATCTAAGTTTCTCTTGGGAGGTAAGGCTGTTGGCACTTCAAACAAGTCCTTGAACTCTTCAATTAGATCATGTACTGCTGAGTGAGGCTGGACCTGCACTTTAGAAGGAGAGACAGCAAACAATTGCCCAACCCACTGGTAGGCCTTCTTCCTGATTCCCTCACTTAACCCCTTGCCACTAATCAGCTAAATCTGGCCTTGATCTGCCATGCCTTGCAGCTTAACCGTGGAACCATGCATATCAAAAGAGACTACCAACTGAGCAAAATCAATGACCACGGGGCTAAAGGTCCTCATCCAATCCACCCCAAGGACCATCTCACATCCTCCTAGGGGAAGAATTCTGAAATCATATGTGAATTTATGGTTCTGCATAGTCCAATTGAAGTTCTGGCACTTAGTTTGAGTGAGGATTGAATTGCCATCAGCTATGGTTACAGCTAATGGGTGTGTTCTGATGATCTCATGTCCCACCTTCCTTACTATCTTAGGATCAATGAAGCTATGCGTGCTACCACTATTAATCAGAATCACAATGGACCTTTTGCCAGCTTGTCCCTTGATCCTTATGGTATTGTGAGCCCCATTGCCTGTTAGTGCCTTCATTGAAATTTCCGCTTCATCCTCCAGGACTTCCTCTCCATTGTTTGTTTCAGAACTAGCCTCTTCACTATCGAAATCATCCTCAGCTGCAACCCCTTTTGCAGACATGAGGTACTTAGCGTTACACTTATGTCCAAAGAAGTAAGGTTGGTTGCATTTAAAACACAACCTCTTATCCTTCCTATGATTAGTACGCCCTTGTTTCATTTTCCCACTGTTCTTTATTTGTGAAGAAGCTCCACTGGATCTGTTCCTACCCCCTTCACTTGTAGCTAAGATAGTAGCCTTAAACAGCTTGGCTTTGACATATGCCTTAGACAAAGTTTTGGATCCTATGGCCTTCACCGAGTTCTTTATCTTTGGTTTCAGACCACTGATGAAACTGGACACATAATAGGCCTCAGTTGCTTGTCGGTAGGCCACTATCATACTTGCTCTAAGGTTTTCAAATCTAACCATGTATTCCTTCACAGAAGTAACTTGAATTACTTTGTTAAAATTATGAACTATATCACTAGAATCCTCATCTCCATATCTCTCACACAATTCCATCACAAATTCATCCCAAGTCAAGGAAGGGTTGCTTTTCAAGAGGCTATAAAGCCATACCTCGTGATCACCATGGAGGTATACAGAAGCCAGCTCAACTCTCTGATCATCAGCAATGTGGTAGAAATGGAAGTAGCGTTCACATCTCCTCAGCCAAGAGTGTGGTTGCTTCCCTTCAAAGGGCTCTAACTGGATCCATGGTTGTCTGAAACCACTAGCCTTACTGCCGGATGAGTTGTCATTGTTCACAGAGTCTGGTGTTTGTGGTTGATCAGCTGGTTGATCATTCTGTCCCATTGATAAGCTAGCAGTAGGAACATGTCTGTGCTCTGGGGGATGATCCTGTGGCCCCACAGCTACATTAAGAATGAGGGGTGGCTCCCCTCTTGGAGGTTGGCCCAATTGACTAGCAGGCAACAAAACCCCAGCACTGGATGATGCCTCCTGTCTACTGATTTGAGCTTGAAGACCAGCAATGTGCTCATCAAACCTCCTGCTCTGCTGTTGCATTTGATCAAACAGCTTCTGATCATGCTCTGATTGCATTACTCTCACTTAGGCAAACATCTGTTCCATTAGCGTTTGCAGCATTGCCTTCATTTCCTCTCTGAATTGGGAGATAGTGAGTTGCTCCGGATTAGGAGTTGCTGCTGCTTCTACTACTGCTACATAAGAAACATTTGGATCCACATTAGCAGCTGCTGCGTTAGCTGCTCCAACTCTTGTGGTTACTCGTCTGGACATGGATGAATGTTACTTAATGATCAGAATCAACCCAACAGTAATCAAGCTCTGATACCAATTATTAAGCTTCAAGATGATCTTGAAGCATAACCTAGTGATAGAATAGAGTTAAGATGATAAAGAAGGGAATTGGGGATGAGGATTGAAGAAGAATTAAGATGAGAGAAGAAAATATCTCAATGAGATATGTGTGTTTGTATTTTTCATTCATACCCGCTGCAACTAACATCCTTATGCTTATATAGTATAGCTAAGTATGAAAGATTAAGCTAAACATAACTAACTAACTTTGGGCCTAAGCCCAACAGCATGACTTACAACCTTTAACTCATAAAACAAAAACAATAAACCAATTCTATTACAATTTAGCTCGGAGTATAACAGTCACCCTAGTAATAATTTAAAAATTTTTATCACCTAACTTTAAATAATAACTCATTTTATCTACCAAAGTGATTTAAAAATAATAAAAAATTTATCAACCAAATAAAAATAACTAATTTAATTAAATTTTAAATTTCTTTATTTTATTGGTCTTCATATTTTTTTTAAAGTACGTTTTATTTGTAATAAATTGGCGCCTATCCAATTATTGACATTAGATAAAAATTAAAATATTATAAACCAATTGTAACATTAAATAAAACAAGCCATTGCCCAAAATGGCTCAAAATAAAAAAAAAATATTATCCAAAATGGCTTATTTTAAAAACTATTTACCCAAATGGCTCCATGTAATCAAATTTAAATTTTTTTTTTGTTTTGAAAATACCTCCCTCCCTATGATAATAATTTTAAAAATAATAATTTATACAAAATGTTATATAAGTAAACAACTATTATTGTATAACTATAATAATGAGTAAATTAAAAAATTATGTATAGATAATATTATTTAATATTTAACAAGCAACTAAATTGAAATTTTTTTATTATAAATTACATATATAATTTAACTAAAACGCTTGTTATAAAGGTAAATATAACATGATAATTAAAAATATATTTAATATATTTAATTTAATTAATAATTAATAATTTATTAAAAATTAAATAAAAAATTTAAAAAGGTTTAAAGTGTCAAGTACCCTAAAACACAAAAAAAATTAAATTTTTAAAATTGATGATGTAGAGGCCATTTAAGAAAATATTTTTTAAAATGGGCTATTTTCCGTAATAGTTTTTTATTTTGAGTCATTTTGGGCAACAACTCAAATAAAACTTGATAAAATATTTTTAAAAAATGAGAATTAAAAGAATATTTAAAAAAAAATAAGAATCAATAAATTTTAGATGCATTAAAAATGATAAAAATTAATTTAGAAAAAAATATTAAAATCATCTGTTATGTTAGTATTGGGAAACAGCCTCTCTTTAGGTTAACACCCTGAAGGGGGAAGGCTGCGTATATCCGCCCCCCCAGACCCTGCGTAGGCGGGAGCCCTTGAGGCACTGGGTATGTTCCATCTGTTATGTTAGTATTTTTTGGTAGAAAATTATCAAATTCTAATAAATATATCATATTATTGGAATCATCATTTTGGCAATTTCCAACATAAATTTATCACATTTCGACAGAAAGGTGCTTGATAGATAATATTTTAAACATTTAGGGTACCTAAGTGATAAAATATTTAAATTTTACAGTATTTCATGTATATATTAAAATATTAGAGTACCTAGGTAATACATTTTCAAACCTTATAGTACCTAACTTATAATTTTCCTAAATAAAACATAAGAAAATATTATAGAGAAAATGAGAAATACAGAATTCCAAATGCTTTCAACATGAGAAAAAAATTTTAAAAAATGAGAATCAAAAAATATTTAAAAAAATTTATTTTACAACCAAATTGATCTTTTCATTTTTAGTGGACCATTCATTTATGGATTCTTATTTTTTCTAAATTTTCCTTGAATTCTTTTTTTTTTTTAAGGATATTTTATTAAGTTTTCTATAATGTCAAAATTGGTTTATAATCTTTTAATTTTTACTTAATGTTAATAACCAGTCAATTGGTTACAAATAAAACATACATTTTTAAGAAAATGAGGACCAATGGAATAAATAAATCAAAAGCACAACTAAATTAGTTATTTTTTATTTGAATGATAATTTTTTTTATTCAAATGAGTTGTTTTTTAAAGTTGAGTGATAAATATTTTTAGTTATTACTTGAGTAGCGAACTTGTCTATTTTAAAATACTTGCATGACTAAATGGGACTTTATTACGAGTTTGATGACTAAATCTTCCAAAATTTGACTTGGGTGACCAATTTGTCTATTTTAAAGAGACTAAAAAGAATTTTTATTAGGAGCTGAGTGACTACATATTTTAAAATTTGACTTGGGTGACCAAAAGGTTTATTTTTTGCTTCTTTAGTGACCAAAATGGGACGTAAATCAACATGATTGTGACATTAAGTTGTCTGGCGTTTTTTGCTTCTTGGTTTTGGTGTCGTCAAATACAACCGTCGACTAAATTTGTAAAAATCTAAAAAAGTTCTTTTTAAAAAAACCATATTAGATTTTTAGAAAAGTTATTAGTGTTAGTGGTGACTAAAATCAAAAGTATTCATCAATGCTGATCGATGAGGTGAAAATTTTTGGTATTGAGAAATTTAACAAGACTAATTTTGCGTATTCTCAGATACATGTTGAAGATTTCTGTAATTGAAAAACCTGCAGTTGCTTTTGTTAGGAATAGTATCTTAAAATCCAAATTTATTTTGTAATATTATTTTATTCATGAATAAAATTGAAGTTCCATTTATTTTCTCGTTAAATTTGTGTAAGTGAGCATATATAATACATATGATTTTCTTTTAAGTATCGTCCATGAGATGGACAGAGTCTTAAGATTACATTTTACATGTTTGTTTCGAGTGGATAATGAGATTAAGCCATAGATAGGCTTGGAAAAAATGGTATAGAATGTTATTTGAATAACTTGTGATCGATGATGAGCTTGGGCTACTTGTCTCTCAAGACCATGACTTAACACTTCACATGACTTGTCTTGGTCATGGGGATGGTGATCCAAAAGTATTAAGTTGGTATGTTTATAAGATTGACACACTGAGTTGGACCATATGAGTTGCTTATTTCTAGACTACTATTGGAGATGAGTGATTCATGTTGTACTATTTAAAAGATGACTTTAAATCCTGAGAGTATTTTGAACTTGTGGATGGAACATTAGTTGCTTTCGTGTACTATAGGTAAGGTTTGAGCGTATGACTGAATTACCACGTACACTAGGTAGTGGCGTGAAGTGTGACAAGGATCAGGTATTTAATATGGAATCTATAATCTCTTATGAGGTATTGATGTCCCCTTAGTTGATCCGCAAGTATTTGAATAGTTCGGAATCTTTGGCCAAGGTGTTACAAGTGTTTGACATTTGAAATTTATACTATGAATATGTTTAAGTATAAATAAATTATTCAGTTAAGGGCAAGTCAGTAACTAATGAAGAAGCTGTGAGAAGGATAATGGTAGTAATTATATTTATTCTTTGTCATAGACATCTAGTGGAGGGATTATTGGCATTAATGTAGTCCATTTGGGAGATATCGAATAAATAGTTTAAGTCTAGAGTTCAGTAGGATTTATTTAATGGAATTGAGTCTCATTAAATGGTAATTAAATTTTGTCATGAGATGGTAATTAATTTAAGCTATTTGGAGCTAGATTTAAATGGTTCTTGAGGTCCTTGCGTAAGCCTCTGTATTTATTACCATAAAAAAATATTAAAGAATTCATGCGATGAATTATTTATTCATAAGATAAGTAAATTTAATTTTTTCAAACATTATTCATGAATAAAACAAAATAATTTTTTTAATACCCGGATCGCCAATCAGTGCGCGACACCTGTCGCTCACTAAGGTTGCCCAGGCGCGGACGAAACATCGCATGCCACGTGGCACGTGGTGACAAGGCATAAGGACGTGACTTAACCCATTGAAACGCGACATTTTGATTTGTTTTCACCCAATACGCCACGTTTTGTTTTATTTATATTCCCTTCCCACATTGAATTTTTTGTTTGTTTTCACTCCGGTATACTATTATAAATAGAGGTACCTATTTCAAAGGTTTGTCATCAATTTAAAAATAAGGGTTTTAGAAAGTGTTGACTTTTGAGGACCCAATTGAAGAGAAAAATTTTCGTTGAAATTTTTTTTCCCCAGTTTAATATTATTGGAAGCCCACTCTCTGGGCAGTTCGAGGTCATTGCGTAGAAGGACGCTGGGTCTCAGTGTTCTCTTGGTTTTTTCAGCTTTCTTGAAGATGATTATTATTCTTCCAGTATTCTTTATTTTGGAGTAATTCTAAGTATGTTCTTCTTTCCTTCCCTTTTAAGTTTTCGCTTTCTTATTTATTTACAGTTTTTTTTTTATTATGCATGTTATAAGTTCATGTTATTGTTATGAATGTATTAGAGTAGAGGCCTATAGATTTAAATTAGGAATTTAAATTTGTAGATTTAAAATTAGAAATTTTAAATCAACACTAGGTTTAGAATTAAGAATTTTAAACTCTTTCGCTGCGTTAACTTTATTAAGTTGGGAAAAATTTTTAAAATTTGTCCCAATAGCTTTTACTAGGGCAGAAGCCCAAGGATATGGAGGACGAGGAATGGAACTTATTTGACCAATAAGTTTTGGGTGTCATTCGACTTACTCTGTCCCGGACTGTGGCACTTAATGTTGTCAACAAGAAGACAACGGCAAGTTTGATGGCAGCTTTGTCTGGCATGTGTGAGAAACCATCGGCGAATAACAAGGTATATCTGATGAAGGAGTTCAATTTGAAAATGGCAGAAGGTGGTTCAGTTGCCCAGCACTTGAATGCTTTTAATATGATTATAAATCAATTGATGTCGATAGAACTTAAATTTGATGATGAAATCCAAGCACTAGTGTTGTTAGCATCTTTGCCCAACAGTTGGGAAGCCAGAAGAATGGCGACAAATAATTCTGCTGGTAAAGAAAAATTAAGATATAATGACATACATGATTTAGTTTTGGCCGAGGAGGTGCGCTGACGAGATTCTAGCGAGAATCACACCTTAAGTGTGCAAACTCGGGTAAGGGTTTGAAAAAATCACATAGAGGGAAAAGTAGTACTAGGTGTTAGAGCTGGTGTCCTAGGAAACCCAATTTATGTGAACTTTTTTATTAGTGAATAAATATTGTTTAGCATTATCGTCTAATTTTAATATTATTAACGAGTCTTTATACATGTGATGTTGTTTTCTATCAAAGCATGCACCATAAGATAGACGAAGTTCCTAAATGACATTTAAGATATCTATTTTTAGTGGATGAATAAGATTGCTCCATAGATGTTTTATCAGGAATCTACTTTGTGAAATGTCTCCTTAGTTAATTCGTAAGTTTTTGAGATGATTCTAGAGACTTTCACCAAAGCATCAGTTATGTTGGACATTCGGAATTAATACAGATCTATTTAATTGTGTTAGTGAATTTTTCAAAAATGGGCAAAGTGAGAACTAAGAAGGAAAGATGAGAACAAATGATAATAGTAGTTTAAGTTGTTTTTTCTCATGGATATTTATTAGAGGGGTCAATTGTTAGTAAACTTTTACAAGAAGATTTAACGAGTAAATATATTTATTTTCAGAGTGCAGTACAACTTATTTAGTGGAATTAAGTTTTATTAAATGATGTTCAATTATTATCGTGAGATGATAATCAGATTTGACACATTTGGAGCTAAAAATAAATTGCCCCTGAGGTCCATGCGTAAGCCTTCTAAATTATACACTTACATAAATCAAGAGAATTCATGAGATGAATTATTTTATTTAAATGGTTAAATAAAATTAATCATGGTTGTATCCTTAAAAAAATCATGGGATGAATTTTACCAAAAAAAAAAAGAAAGAAAGAAAGACTCATGGACAAATCGTAGGGTGCCATGTGACACCCTGCGACTTGGTGAAGAATTATTTTATGTTTTTATTTATTTTTTTTATTTCTAGATATTATTTTTACTTAGATAAAGGATTACAATATATTTTTATTTATGTTTCTAATTTTTGTTCCCCGATATAAAGAGAGCTAGGGCATTTGATTTGAAGAATTATTCAACCATAACAAAAGGCTCTCTTCTTGATTTTCTTTTGATTAGTTAGAGAACTAATTAAAGAAAACTTCTTCCAAAATTAGTTCTTAAAATTAGTTTTAAGAACTACTTGATTTTACAATGCTCAATCGTTCAGTGTAAAAAGAGGACTTGTGGAGAAGATCTCAGAGGTAACGCCCGAAGCATCTGTACACTTGTGGTCTACAACAAGGTATGAGACTATCCCACCCAAAACTTTTATATTCGTATTTAATTGTTTTTTCATGGATTTGTCTCCCGATGCTATGCGTTGTTATGTATAATTAGAGTCATGATCATGTATTTAATTTGAAATTATAAAATTTAAATTGGTACTTCGTTGCGCTAGATACAATCATTGCATATTTTAATTTACAAAATTAAAATTACTCACCCAACAATTGGTATCAGAGCCGGACTCTCGTTATTCATGATGTGCATGAGGTCATTAGTTGACATGATAGAAAAAAAAAGTTTTAAATACAGATTCGTGATGAGATCGTGTGAAAGTATAATGTTATTGTTGAATATATTCGTATAAATTGTTATATATTTAATTGATTATTTAAATTGTTTAAAATTCAATTAAAAGGAATGTATTCATCAATAATTGCATAGTTTTCGGTTTATGAATGTGAGAATAAGATTTGCATCTCAACTTAAATTATTCATATAATTTTCTAATTGGATTAGATAGGAGTAATTGATATAATGAGATTATAGTCAATGAAAATATGAAAATTTTATTTTAAATCAAAAACCAAAAAAATAAATTTTTACCAGATCTGTTGACGTCAACAATGACGTCAATTTAATTTTAAAAAAGTTTTTTTTTTCATTATTTAAGAATATGATTCTAAAAGTGATTATTGTATAATCATTATTTTTCTAAAAGAGTTTAGAAAGGATTTAAAGTTAAACTTTGATTTAAATTGTTATTAAAAGGGGGTTTTAATGACATGAGTATTAGTTGTGAATAATTTAATTAGTCTTGGCTGGATTATAATAGTAATTTAAATTATTCTTGTATATTGACTTTATTAAGTTATGAGACAACTTAAGGTAAATAAATTCCACTAGTTTATTTTAAAAATCAAGTAGGAGCAAGGTTCAAAGGTTGAAAAACTCACAGCCCCCATTACTGGTCTAACAGTATTGTGGGCCTACATTACTTCCCAAGGAGGATGTTAATCCACGGAATACAGGGTTAGACTTCTGTTAGGATGGACCAAGATTCAAGCAATCGAGTATGACCATGCCAACATGGAGTATATGGAGACCTTGTGTTGATGTTCAGGTAATGGTTTACACTTGACTAAAATACTATATTAGGCCCCCGAGGATCTCTGTTATACTATTTTAGAGACTAAGGACAAGATGGTGAATTATTGATATTTAGTAAAAGAGTTTACAAGAGATTATAATAATAGAGAAACATTCTCAACCGAGCTAAGCTAGTTGCGGCCTCGTCGACGGAGAGTAACGAGTAGATAATTTGGATCATCATTGCTTTTGTTTTAATAAGGTGTTGTGGATGCCTAATTAATTATAATTGCTAAATTTTGAAAGAAAATAATGTCATAGATAGATGCATAACTTGTACTTTTTTATTTGCATATTTTCAATGTAATCATGACGATTGCTGGTGCATTGCATTCTATACTAAAGGATAACCTCCATATTGGACCTAATTACCCAAACTGGAAGATGAGCTTATATATTGTGCTAATCCACGAGGGATATAAATTTGTGTTAACTGAACCCTATCCTCCTATGCATGCTAATAATGCCACTGCTGCCTTAAAGGAGCGTTATGACTTAAGTCCAATGATTTAACTAGGTGTTACATCTTGGCCTCCGTGTCTATTGTTCTCAAGCATCGGATGCTTAAGATGAAGACAACAGCGAAAATTAAAGAGCATCTTAAGAAGATGTTCAGTGGGAAAGATAGAGCAGCAAGGTAGGAGCTAATGAGGAAACTCATGTTCATGAAAATGCCTGAGGGAAGTCTAGTTCAGGAACATGGTTTGAAAATGATGGCTTATCTAAACGAACTGGAATTTCTAGGTGCTAAGATTGATAGTCAATCTCAGCAGGACATGATACTTGGCTCTTTGGCAGAATCCTTCACCCAGTTCAGATTGAATTTTACAATGAATAATAAAGATTATTCGTTACCTGAGTTGATGAAGGAGCTGCAAGTTGTTGAAGGGGTGATATAAGCTAAGGGGACTGTCCTCTTAACCCAGGCACCTAGGATAGGAACCAAGTTGTCTTCCAACACAAAGTTTGGGAAGAAGAAGAATAAAGGTAAAGCTGCTAGCCTTCTGCAAAAGGAAAGTTTTTCTTTTGTGGGAAGGATGGCCACTGGAGGAGAAACTTCCCCAAGCACCTAGCAAGTCTTCCTGCTAAGATGAAGAATCCATTTGGACAACGTATGGAGATATCTTATCTGGTTGAGTCATGTGTAGTTGAAAGTCCACCAGGATCCTGGTGTATGGACTCAGGTTTGACTGACCATGTCTGCAACATGTTATAAGGGCTCAAGCTAACCAGGAAGCGGCATGATAGAGAGCTGGACCTAACCGTAGGAGATGGGAGGCAGCTTTCAATTTTAGGAGTGGGAGATATTAGCTTAGCATTTAGGAGTGGAGTTTTATTTTCAAAGAATTGTCTTTATGTACCTACGTTACGCAGGAATTTGATTTCAGTGCCACGATTAGTCGATGATGGATATTCTATTTCATTTGGAATTGATTTAGTTGTTCTGCATAATAAAATGTTGACTTGCAAAGGTGCTATTGCCGATGGTTTGTTTATCTTGACACTTGATCAAAACTCTACTAATTGCATGTTTGAATCTAACACTACTAAACTAATTGTACCTCTTAAAAGAAAGAACCATAAAACTGACAATGGCTTCAAATGGCACCGACGGCTTTGTCATATTAACTCTAGTAGGATCTAAAGACTAATAAGTGAAGGACTAATTAAGTCTTTAGACTTGAAATCTTTACCAGTCTGCGAATCCTGCATAGAAGAATAGATGACTAAGTCTATCTTTAAGAGTAAAGGCAATGGAGTTGGTGACTTGCTTAAGTTGGTTCACACAAATGTATCTGGACCAATGAATGTTCAGGCAAGAGGAGGCTATGAGTATCTCATCACCTTTACTGATGATTACTCTAGATATGGTTATGTTTACTTAATGAGACAAAAGTTTGACTTTTTTGAAAAGTTCGAGGAGTTTAAGGCCATGATCAAGAATCAGATGGGTAAACACATCAAATAACTTTGATCGGATCGGGGTGGTGAGTATCTTTCAGGAAAGTTTCTAGATTTCCAAACTGCAAGAGGGATTAGATCCCAGCTTTCTACACCGGATATGCCGTAGCAGAATGGCATTGAAGAAAGGAGAAATATAATGTTGTTGGAGATCGTAAGGTCCATGATGAGTCATGCTACTGTACTGATCTCTTTTTGGTGTTATGCATTAGAAACAACGGCTTATATTCTAAATTTGGTTCCTATGAAGTCATTTCCTAAAACACCCGTGGAGTTATGGACTGGGCGCAAGCCTAGTTTAGGATATCTTTGTATTTGGGGATGTCTAGCACATGTTGAAAAAGAACCCGGATAAGTTGAAGTCTAGATCAGAAGTATGTGTGTTTGTTGGCTACCCTTGGGGTACAAAAGGTGGTAGTCCTTTAGACCAAAAGGTGTTTGTCAGTGCAAATGCCAAATTTTTGGAGGAGGATTTTATGATGGACTACAAAAATAAAAGTCAAATAGTGTTGGAGAAGTTAATTGAGAAAGACACTACTTATAAATAGTTTGACAAATCTCAGAATGAAATAGGCGCCTTAGATGCACCTATGGGTCGCTCTGAGATGAAACCTAATGCACGGGAACCTTGTTGTAGTGGGAGGATTGTTAAGCAACCTGACAGGTACATGGCTGGTGCCTTAATGGCTGAATCAATGTATGTTATGGCCTTGCTGTTGTAATAGCTTTAGTTAAGCGTTGCGTTTCAATAACTGAATTGTAATGTTTGAATTGGCTTGTTGTTGGCACCAAGAGTCTTAGTGGTTAGTTGAGTCGGTTCTAAGGTCAAGCATGGGTCAATTGTGGCAGCTAATGCTTAGCTAGCTGATTTCGGTTGTGCCTAAGTGCAACGTATCTAGATCAAGTATAAGTAGTTGCTTAAGTGTAATGTGATATTTTTTCAATGAAAATTTACAATCATCTCTTTGAGATATCTTCTCTCTATCTCATCTAACCTTCTCTAATCTCTCATCTCTTTCAATTCTCTTCTCATCTTGATTCTCTAACAATCCTATCCTTCCACAAGGTTAAGCTCAAGTTGAACTTGAAGCTCAACATTTGGTATCAGAGCTAAGTTTGGCTGAAAATTGCTCGTTTATTGATTGATTGGAGCTTGCAAGGCGCAAGAAACAGAATTCAACAATGTCTGGTGGTATAACAACTTGATCAGGAGCAGGAGCTGGAAATCTAGCTACTTTTGTTGATCCTAATGTCTCTTATGCTGCGGCAGTAGGTGCTAGCTCAGCAAGAGGTGCTCAGTTTGTTACTAATGATAAGATGAACAAAATGTTCGATCGATTCGAGCAAATGCAGCAGGAAAGTGATCAACAGAGAGATGAAATGTTCGAGCGGTTAAAACAAATGTAGCAAGAGAACGATCAAAAGAGGGATGAACGAATGCTTCAGATGATGAGGCAAGTGCAGCCAGAGAGCAATCAAAGTTTTGAAGGTCGAATGTCTCAACAATTGCAGCAATTAGAGGAGAGGTTCATTGGTTTGCAAGATCAGGTTAATAAACAAGGTGCTGCATCTGGAGTTGGAATCTTATTGCCAGCAAGTCAGCAGATGCAACCTCATAATGTGGTTCAATCTCAAGTTTTGAATGTTGCTGCTGAATCTCAAGACAGACCTCAAATGGCTAATGTGACTGGTAGTCCCCAAATTCATCCTCAGGCAGCTAATGTTAGACCTTAAGATCGAATGCCAGAAGTTGAAGTAACTACCAGACCTCATGATCATACACTTGGTCAGGAGCAATCTCGATCTTCTAGTATGAACCTTAAATAGACTGATCGCCCTCTAGATCATCCGAACACCTCAGATCTGCCTGTATGAATGCAGATCAGTTGGATCATCCTCTTGATTAGAGGCTTCAGCAACAATCAGGAAGTAATAACGCTTCATCCAGTAATAAAAGCAGTGGATTCAGGCAGCCAAGAATACAGATTGAACCTTTTGATGGCAAACAGCCACAATCTTGGATTAGAAGATATGATTGGTACTTTCATTTTTATCACATTCCAGATGAAGAAAAGGTAGAATTGGCTGCTGTGTATCTTCAAGGAGATCATGAAGTGTGACTTTACAGCGTATTGAAGGCTAATCCAACTCTTTCTTGGGCTGAGTTTGTGGAAGAATTCTACAAGAGATATGGTGATGAAGACTCAAGTGATATTGTTGATAGTTTCAACAAAGTGACTCAAGTAACATCCGTGAAGGAGTATATGACCAGGTTTGAGAACCTTAGAGCAAGCATGATAGCTGCATATCCTCAAGCAACAGAGGCTTATTATGTTTCGAGTTTCATTAGTGGCTTAAAGCATAAAATCAAGAACCTTGTAAAGGCAATTGGTCCTAAAACATTGTCCAAAGCTTATGCTAAAGCTAAGCTCTTTGAGGCCACAGTTTTAGTTCCTACTAATGGACCTAGGTACAAGGGAGGAAGCTCCAAGCAGCAAAAGGGAGATGAAAAGCCTAAGGTTACTCATTTTTTTGAGAAGAAAGCTCAAAGGCTTTGTGACAAATGCAATCAGCCTTATCAGTTTGGCCACAAATGCAATCCTAAGTTTCTCATGATAGCTAGAGGAGTCAGTGCTAGTGAGCAATGTGGCAGTGATGAATCTGAGGTCGAAGAGGATAATTCAGGCCAGGAATCACAAGATGAGATGATTGATGATGCAATTGAGATTTCCATGAAAGCATTGATGGGCAATGGAACTCATAACACCATAAGGATCAAGGGGAAAGCTGGTAAGAGATCAATCATTATCTTGATTGATAGTGGCAGCACTCATAGCTTCATCGATCCAAAGGTGGTGAAGAAAGTAGGACATGAAGTTATCAAGACTCATCCCTAGCAGTGACGGTTGCTGATGGAAATTCCATCCTAACTCAGAACAAGTGTCAAGGGTTTCAGTGGTCTATGTAAGATCACAAATTAGTTTATGACTTTAGAATCTTGCCCTTGGGAGGATGCGACATGGTTTTGGGTGTAGATTGAATGATAACCTTTAGTCCTATGGTGTTTGATTTTGCTAAGTTGACAGTATCATTCGTTGTACAAGGATCTAAGGTGATCTTGCAAGGTCTTGCTGATCGAGCTCAGTTGCAAGTGATTAAAGGCAAAAACCTGAAAGATGGATTGAAGAACAATGCATATAAGTGGGTAGGAAAACTGCTTGCAATATCCCCTATGGAGGTGGGAGTCATTCCTCAACCTGAAGTAAGAACTTTGATAGAAGAGTTTGAGCAGCCTAAGGCATTACCTCCTAAGAGGAATCTGGATCATGCAATTCCTTTCAAGCCAAATTCTGAGCCGGTGAAGTTGAGACCGTACAAGTATCCTTATGCATAGAAGACTGAAATTGAGAAGCAGGTAGAGGAATTGCTCAAGACATGCTTTGTGAGGCAAAGCCACAGCCCCTTTGCATCTCTAGTTATACTTGTTAAGAAGAAGGATGGCACGACAAGAATGTGTATAGATTACATGTATCTCAACTCATTGACAGTGAAGGATAAGTTCCCAATTCTTGTCATAGATGATCTGTTGGATGAGCTACACAGAGCTCATATCTTTTCCAAGCTTGATCGGAGGCAGGGATACCACCAAATCAGAGTATTAGAGCAAGATGTGTACAATACTACTTTTAGAACACATCACAGACACTTTGAGTTTGTGGTTATGCCCTTTGGCTTAACTAATGCTCCAGCAACATTCCAAGCAGTAATGAATGATGTCTTCAAGCGGTTCTTGAGAAGATTTGTATTGGTATTCTTTGATGACATCCTGATTTATAGTTCCTCATTGGAAGATCATTTGGTGCATCTAAGGGAGGTGTTCTTGACCATGCGCAATCACAAGTTATATGCAAAACTAGCTAAGTTTTCATTTTCACAAACTCAAATGGAGTACTTGGGCCATGTTATCTCTCATGGAGGAGTCTCTACCGATCCTTCTAAAGTATAAGCAATGATGGAGTGGCTTGTGCCGGTTACCTTAAAGCAGGTAACAGGGTTTTTGGGCTTGACTGGTTACTACCAGAAGTTTGTTACTGGTTATGGAGCCATAGCCAAACCTCTAACTGATTTATTAAAGAAAGATGCATTTATGTGGTCTGATATAGCTCAAGAAGCATTTGAAGCTTTGAAGTTTGTAATGTGTAAGGCACCAGTTCTTGCAATGCCAGATTATGCTGTGGGATTCATCTTGGAGATAGATGCTTGTGGAAATGGCATTGGGGCTATTTTGTCTCAAAAGGGGAAGCCAATAGCCTATCTTAGCCAAGCTTTGAGTCCTAAGCATCAAGCATTGTCCACCTATGAGAAGGATTATTTGGCAATCTTGCTTGCTGTTCAAAAGTGAAGGCATTACTTGGATGGCCATCACTGCACTATCAAGACTGATCACTAGAGTTTGAAACATCTTCTTGAGCAGAAAATTGTCACAAGGATCCAAAAGAAGGGGTTAATGAAGATGTTGGGGCTTGATTATGACATTGACTACAAGAAAGGGAAAGAAAATGTGGCAGCTGATGCATTGTCTCTCAGGTTAGAAGATTATGAGCAAGGATTCTATGGTGTGGTGTGTATTATGTCCAGCTTAGGTTGAAGAGGTGTATAAGTCCTATGAAGATGATTCTGTTGCACAAGAATGTATAACAGCTTTTAATGTCAGCAGAACAAGCAACACTGCCACCAATGCAGAGGTGTTTGTGCTAAAGGGCGTTATCTAATTGAAGGGCAAGTTGTACATTGGCTCTTCCACTAATCTAAGACAACAAATCATTAGTGCCTCTCATGATTCAGCATGGGGAGGACATTCAGGGGTTGAAGGGACCTATCAAAGGCTTAAGGCCTATTTCAGCTAGACAGGAATGAAGAAAGTAGTGGCTGATTTTGCGCAGTCTTGCGAGTTTTGTCAGCAAACTAAGTTAGGTGATCATAGATATCAAGGCCTTCTCCAACCTTTACTCATCCCCGAGGGAGCTTTGCAGAATGTTACCATGGATTTTGTTGAAGGTTTGGCCAAATTAGAAGGAAAGGAGGTTATTTGGGTTGTGGTTGATTAGTTCACTAAATTTAGTCACTTCATTGGTTTGGCTAGACCTGTGACAGCTGAGAAATTGGCAAGGAATTTCTTGGACAACATTTACAAGCTACACGGGCTGCCATAATCTATTGTGTCAGATCGAGATAGGATCTTCACAAGTCATTTCTGGAAGGAGTTGTTCAACCTCTTGGGAACAACATTGGCTCTTAGTTCATAATACCATCCTCAAACCGATGGACAAACTGAGAGAGTCAATCAGTGCCTTGAGCAATACCTCAGGAGTATGGTGTTCAATCATCCTAAAGTGTAGAGCAAGTGGTTATCCCTAGTAGAATATTGGTACAACACACATGCTCATGCTTCCATTGGAACTACTCCATTCAAGGCTCTTTATGGTTATGATCCTCCAACACCTTTGACATTACAAGGGACTGTATCATCAGTTCTTGAAGTTACTAGTCTGTTACAGCAGAGGAGACATTTGGTGCAGATGTTGAAAGATAATCTTCATCGAGCACAAGCTAGATTGAAGTTGTATGCCGACAAGAAACATGTGGACAAGAACTTTGAAGTAGGGGACATGGTTTATCTGAAATTGCAGCCCTATAGACAAACAACTGCAGCTATAAGGAAGAATGTGAAGCTGTGTGGGTGATTCTTGGGCCTTATAAGGTCATGGAGAAGATAGGCAAAGTAGCCTATAGGCTTGAGTTACCACCTAACGCGTACATTCATTCTATTTTCGATGTATCTTTCCTTAAGAAGCAGGTGAAGAAGGTCCATGAGCATTCTGTGCAGCCTCCTGAAGTGGGTTTCAGTGGAGCTTTGTTGCAGCAACCAGCTGCAATGCTAGATTTTCGAGAGCTGATTGTTGAAGACAGAAGTATATCAGAAGTTCTCGTGTCTTGGAGCAATTTGGATGCAAAGTTTTCAACTTGGGAAGAGCTTCAATTCTTAAAGAGCCAATTTCCTAGCTTTCATTCTTAAGGACAAGAACGTTTTCAAGGAGAGGAGAATGTTATGATCTTGCTGTTGTAATAGCTTTAGTTCAACAACAACAGCAACAACAACAACAGATCCAGTGCCTGCAAGGGCTCCCGCAAAAGCAGGGTCGGGGGGGGGGGGGGGGGGGGGGTAGATGTACGCAGCTTTTCCCCTTCAGGGGGCTACCCTGAAAAGAGGCTGTTTCCGAGGACCCCAAACCTGAGAGGCTAGTCCGCAGCATAGAGTACGTGACCTGGCAGCAAGAGAGCAACAAAGCATGAGTAGGACAAACACACGGCGAGCAAGACAATAGACAAATCACACAAGACACAAGACACAAAGCAAGTCACATCAAGCAGAAATCAAAGGATAGGTAGGCAGGTATGTAGGCAAGTAGTAGCTCATGAGAGCAAGTATACAACCTAAGTGCGCCAGGAGGATATCATGGCCTAGCACTAGTAAGCTAGACTACCCTACTCCAACTGGAGCATCTATAACCCCTATACTAGCCCTCTATTGGGCCCTATCTAAGGCCATCTCCTCTTGAAGGTTTAGGTGGGTAAGGTCTTGTCGGATTGTCTCCATTCATCTCTTCTTTGGCCTGCCTCTTCCTCTCCTGCCTAGTGTAGTAAGGGGCTATTTGCACCTCCTTACTGGAGCGTTGTCTGGTCTCCTTCTTACATGTCCGAACCACCTCAAACATTGCTCTCTCAATTTATCTTCAATGGGGGCTACACCCAATTTGCTTCTTATGACGTCGTTTCTGATCCTATCCTTCCTTGTGTGTCCGCACATCCATCTCAGCATTCGCATCTCCACCACCTTTATCTTCTGTGTGTGCTGTTATTTCATCTCCCTACACTCTGCCCCATACGTCATGGCTGGCCTCACAACCGTCTTATAGTATCTTCCCTTTAGCTTCAAGGGGAACTTTCTATCACAAAGTACCGCGGAGGCCATCCTCCTCTTATGTCATCCCGCTTTAATCTGGTTTTTGACATCCTCATCAACTTTGCCGTTGTTATGTATCATGGAACCCAAGTACCTTAAGCTCTCCTTCTTCGCTATGGCCTCAGATCCAATCTTGACGTTTTCTCGGGTAGGCGTGGTGGAGGGATCGAACTTGAGTTCCATGTACTCGATCTTGGGTCTGCTTAGTCATAAACCCTTCGACTCTAGTGCTCCTCTCCACCTTTCCAGCTTCTCATTTATCTCTTACCGCGACTCCCCCACCAACACTATGTCATCTGCAAAAAGCATGCACCAAGGTACACATTCCTGGATGTGCCTAGTGAGCTTGTCCATAACTAGAATGAACAGGTAGGGGCTCAAAGTAGACCCCTGGTGTACCCCCACTGTTATCGGGAAAGCTTTTGTCTCCCCATCCTCTGTACGCACCATAGTCTGCACCTCCTCATACATGTCTCTAATGGCTCAGATGTATGGCACGGGGATGCCTTTCCTGTCGAAAACTCTCCAAAGGACCTCCCTTGGCACTCTAAAGCTTCTGTTGTAATAGCTTTAACTGTTTCATTTTCATAACTGAATTGTAATGTTTGAATTGGCTTGTTGTTGGCGCCAAGAGTCTTAGTGGTTAGTTGAGTTGGTTGTAAGGAAAAGTATGGGTCAATTGTGGTGGCTAATGCTTAGCTAGCTGATTTCGGTTGTGCCTAAGTGCAATGTATCTAGATCAAGTATAAGTAATTGCTTAAGTTTAATGTGATATTTTTTTTCAACGAAAATTTACAATCATCTCTTTGGGATATTTTCTCTCAATTTCATCTAACCTTCTCTAATCTCTCATCTCTTTCAATTCTTTTCTCATCTTGATTTTCTAACAATCCTATCCTTCCACATGGTTAAGCTCAAGTTGAACTTGAAGCTTAACAATGTATGTGATCCTCTTACTTATGATGAATCTGATCAACGGCTCTTAGCAATGAGAGCACATCTATGTACTCTAATAAAGTCTAGAGTCTTGTAGAGGCTCCACCTGGCATTAAACCCATAGATTGTAAATGGCTCTACAAGAGAAAGAGAGAAGTGGACGGAAAGGTAGAGAACTTCAAAGCAAGGATGGTTGCTAAGGGTATCGATTATGACGAGACCTTCTCACTAGTGGCTATACTTAAGTCCATTAGGATACTCATATCCATTGCAGCTCATTTTAATTATGAGATATGGCAAATGGATGTCAAGATAGCCTTTTTGAATGGCAGTCATGATGAAGACATCTATATGGTGCAACCTGACGGATTCATCGGTAAGAACCAAGAGCATATGGTATACAAGTTGAAAAGGTATATTTATGGACTTAAACAAGCATCTCGCTTATGAAATAAGAGATTCAATGAAGCAATCAAGTCCTATGGTTTTATTCAATTGGTTGATGACCGTGTGTATACAAACGCAACATAGAGAAGTGGTGACTTTCTTGGTGTCGTATGTGGATGATATCCTACTCATTGGGAATGACATGTGAGTCTTATCAGCTGTTAAGATTTAGCTATCAAGTCAGTTTGACATGAAAGACCTAGGTTGAAGCTAGCTATATTCTTGGGATTAAGCTTCTGAGGGATCGTAAGAATAGGATGTTGGGTCTGTCTCAGGTTGCCTATATAGACAAGATGTTGTCTAAGTTTAAAATGGCAGACTTTATGAAGGGTTTGTTGCCCTTTAGCCATGGCGTACCTCTTTCTTTAGAACAATGTCCTTCGACACCTCCAGAGAAAGAACATATGAGGAATGTTCCATATGCTTCATCTGAGGGAAGCCTTATGTATGGTATATTATGTGCTAGACTTGATATCTGTTTTGCCGTTGGTATGGTGAGTAGGTATCAATCTAATCCAAGTGATATGCACTGGACGACAGTGAAGTATATTTTCAAGTAATTAAGAAAGACTAGAGATTATATGTTGGTTTTTCATGGCGATGAGTAGATTCCATTGTGCTATTTTGATTCGGATTTTCAGTTAGATTTAGATGCTAGGCATTCCACATCTATCTACGTCTATACCCTCGGTGGTGGAGCCATAAGTTGGAGGAGTGTTAAGCAAACTTGTATTGCTAGCTCCACCAGGGAAGTCAAATATGCGGCAGTTTCAAAAGCTACTAAGGAGGCTTGTTCGCTTAGGAAGCTCCTTATAGATCTTGAGGTTATAAAAGAAATGCTTACACTTATTGCCATTTACAATTCAGGTGCAGTGGCTAACTCAAAGGAACCAAGGAAGCACAATTGGTCCAAGCATATCGAAAGAAAGTATCACCTCATTCGGGACTACATGAAGAAAGTGGAAATTGCAATAATGAAGATAGACAGCTCAAGCAAATTAGTAGATTCTTTTACAAAAACATTGATCCAAAAGTTGTTTGAGTCACGTTTAGATAGGATGGGAATGCGTTGTATGGCAAATTGGGAAGATTGTTAGAGCTGGTACTAGGGAACCTAATTTATGTAAACTTTTTTTTATTAGTAAATAAAAAATGTTTCGCGCTATCATTTAATTTTGATATTATTAACGAGTCTTTGTGCATATAATGTTGTTCTCTATCAAAGCACGTACCATGAGATGGAAGAAGTCCCTAAATGACATTTAGGACATCTATTTTTAGTGGATTAATGAGATTGTTCCACAAATGGACTAAATAATGGATATAAATATTGTTTAATAATTAGTTCGTAGTCACTGTTGAGTTTGGGCTACTTGTCTGCTTAGACTATAACATGACATTTAGATAACTTGTCTTGGTTATGTGGATAGTGATCCAGGATGTTGTATTGGTGTGTTATAATAAGATTGTCATACTGAACAGGACCATGTGATTTGCTCAAATTTGTACTACTATCAGAATTAAGCGACTCGTATTTTTCGTTTATACAATGACTCTTAATTTGTAAAATGGTCTAGACTCGTGCATGGAGTGTTGGTTGCTTTGATGCACTAAAATGACGAGGTTATAGGTAATAACTGGGGTCTTACGGTCATTGGACAATCGCATGAAGTGTGGCGATGATAGATGTTATATTAGGCATCTACTTTGTGAAAGTGTCCCCTTAGTTAATTCGCAAGTTTTTGAGATGATTCTAAAGACTTTGGCCGGAGCATTCCTTATGTTGGACATTAGGAATTAATACAGATTTATTTATTTGTGTTAGTGAATTATTTAAAAGGGGCGAATTAAGAACTAAGAAGGAAAGATGAGAAAGAATGACAATAGTAGTTTAAGTTGTTTTTCTCATAGATATTTATTAGAGCGGTCAATTGTAAGTAAACTTTTATAGGAAGATTTAACGAGTTAATATATTTGTTTTTAGAGTGCAATAAAACTGATTTAGAGGAATTAAGTTTTATTAAATGGTTTTCAATTATTATCATGAGATGATAATCATATTAGACACATTTGGAGCTAAAAATAAATTGTTCCTGAAGTCCTTGTGCAAGCCTCCTAAATTATACATGTATAGAAATCAAGAAAATTCATGAGATGAATTATTTTATTTAAAGGGTTAAGTAAAATTTATCATGGTTGAATCCTAAAAAAATTCATTGAATGAATTTAAAAGAAAAATTAAAAAACAAAAACCCATGAACAAATCATGGGGTGCCACGTGCTCCCTGCGACTTGGTGAGTGAACAATTATTTTATTGTTTATTTATTATTTTTATTTCTAGATATTATTTTTATCAAGATAAAAGGTTACAATATATTTTTATTTATTTTTCTGATTTTTGAGCCAGGTTATAAATAGAGCTAGGGCGTTTAATTTGAAGAATTATTCAACCATAACAAAAAGCTCTATTCTAGGTTTTCTTTGATTAGTTAGAGAACTAATTAAAGAAAACTTCTTCCAAAATTAGTTTTTAAAATGAGTTTTAAGAACTACTTGATTTCATGACACCAATTCATTCAGTGTAAAAGGAGGAATTTTAGAGAAGATCTCGGAGGCATCACTCGGAGCATCTAAACACTTGCTGTCTACAACGAGGAATGAGGCTATCCCGCCCAAAACTTTTATATTCGTATTCAATTGGTTTTTGTGGATTTGTCTGTGGATGCTATGCATTGTTATGTATAATTAGAGTCATGATCATATTATTTAGTTTGAAATTAGAGAATTTTAAATCGATATTCCACTGTGCTAGATAAAATTGTTGCATATTTTAATTTACAAAATTAAAATTACCACCCAACAATAGGAAATGCTAGAGGGGGCCATTTTGGCTCTACGAGAAACTGTGACATATGAGAAGGGGTGAAAGTCTTGAAACGGTCAAACCCTGTACAGCCAATGCTGTGATTAAAGAGATACAGGATGCTCTGGCTATTACGATACATTCGCCAGTGGATGACTGTATTTTAGATTCAGGGGCTTCGTTTCACTCTATATCGTGTAGGGACGTGATGTTGAATTTCATGGTCGGAGATTATGGTAGTGTTTATTTGGCGAGTGGAAAGCCATTGGAAGTTGTCAATATGGGTGAGGTTAGTATTTCGTTACTCCATGGGTCGATGTGGAGTTTACATGGTGTGAGATATGTGCCCAAGTTGAAGAGAAATATGATATTGGTGGGACAGCTAGATGACAGTAGGTATTCTGTCAGGTTCTTGGGTGGAAAGTGGATAATCTCGAAAGGGCCACTGGTGGTAGCTTGTGGTCTTAAGTCAGGCACATTATTTTTACGGCAAAGTTAGCTGATGTTGAGTTTACTGTAAGAAACTCAGATTTGGGCCAGTTAAAGCATGTCAACTGGAAGCCACTTCCCGATGTTTCATATCAGTCTAGAAAAGCGATGAGTAAATTGATTAATCAGAAAGGTCGTTTTGATGGAGGTTCGAGTACACATGTCAAGTGGGAGTTGGAATGAATTCTCAGTATACAAGGAAAAGTGAGAATATGAATTTGATGGTTCTATTGAAGAAGAGTGTACCATCTAATATATTGAAGCCAAGGTGGGCTTCAAGTAGAGTTAACGCATAATGATTGTGTATGAGGGGGGAGCATGGGGGACTGTTGTACAGTCTCCAAGTGGGAGATTGTTAAGTGTGGAGACTGTTTGTCTTCTAGTACCCGCCATCAATCATGACTGGATTTATTAGGAGTTGTGTTAATGTCATGACTTTTGAGCTTTTCAATTGTAAGATGTCTATTTATAGACATTCTTGGCTGGGTAAAGAGTGAACAAGAAAGACTAAAAATTGCAATGCTCATTTAATAGTGAATTTTGTTGCTTCCCCTCTGTAGATATAGGTTTCGGCTGAACCATATAAATTCTAGTGTTTGAATTTTTCCCTCAATCCCTTCAATTTTGTGTTTGCTATTTCGGTTTGTGGTTTGGTATTTCGTGGGTGGTCCTAACACACAGTCTATGAATGATGGTGTGGGTTGCGCACCTTCTAGGTTTGGCAAGCGAAAGCATGTTACCTTAGCTGAGAAGTTGAGTGACGGGTATGATCTTACTCGAGTTAGGAGTGAGACTACTTGATAGATCCTATATCTAAGGGCCTTTTAAAAAGGCGGTGCATGTCTAAGGGCCTATGAGAAAGCAAGACGTGTTACAAAGAAGGAATGTGATTTAAGCCCTTTTGTGTATTTTGATCTTGATGGATACCCATTTTGGGAGTTATTCTAGATGCTCAATGGGTCAAACAAACTCAAGGTTAGGAAAGATGTGATTTAGCCACTCAGGTCCATTTCGAAATATTGTTGTTTTGTGGCTTAATGATCTATCATTATTGTCATAATGTTGGGGTTCAACTTAACGCTCTTAATGATTTTCATAGCCTATTATGGTGATGTGGGTGGCAAGCTTCATGGACTCACCTATGAAAATGTGTGGGTGTTAAATCGTCCTTTATCAAGAGTATGGGCTTACTCTCTAGAGTGATACTGAGTAACTTAGTATCGAATTTGTTTTAATGAGAAGGACCTTATACGTCCGGATTGTGGAGTGCGCTTCAACCTAGAGAACCACATGAAATGGATGTGTGTGCTCTTCATAATATCTGGTCAGGTTCAAGAACATAGGGCGGTTTTCAAACACATATGCTCATTAGGTGTCGACTCAAGTTCAAAAGACATTTGCACCACCAAGTGCAGGTCAAAAGTGAATCATTTGGGGGGGGGGGGGGGGGGGGGGAGGGAGAGGTTGGTGGAAAAAAATGCTTCAATGTTTTGTTTTGAGGAGCAAAGCAATTTGAATGGAGTGGGGAGTAATTAATGTTTTTTTGAGTGGAATAGGGTGTCAGAACTAGCTTCCAATTTTTTGATAAATTTGATGATTTTTCCTCAAAACATATTCAAAAAAATATATACTAATCCTTCTCTACTCTCTTCTTGCTTTTGCGGGAGCCCTTGCAGGCACTGGGTTTTTTGTTGTTGTTGTTGTTGTCTTCTCTACTCTCTTCTTCTCATATTCAAACATGTTTGTTTGATTCCATTGTTGAGCAAGTTGGAGTGTACTCCAATCAATCACTTAGAAGTACACTTCTGCAGTGGGCACTGTGTTAACCCTAGGAGTCAGAGTGCCAATTGATCACTGTTTGTACCGGTGCAAGGGAATAAATGACTTAGGGTGGAGATGAACTCCTCGACGTGGTGATTTCTCAGTTTGATTCTTTCTTTACTATTTCCATCTCATGCCTCTATTCAACTAGACCTTTCATTTTGTCCACTTGCCTTGCTAGAGCTTGAGATTTTGTGTTGCTCAAGCTTTGGATTGTTTCTGTTCATCCTTTTCCCTTACTCTATTTGAGTTTAATGTTAATCTTTGTGAATGCTCAAGATTATCTCCTTTGAAGGTTGAGGTCATGAGATTTATTCTATTCGAGGTCAGTAAATTCTTCTTCTTAAGTTTTGCTTGAGCATTTCAAGTTTCTTAGTCTATCTTAAGATCGACTTTTGATTGCTCATTGTGAAACAATATAATTGATTATGATTGAACGAATAGTGAAAGGTACGACCATCCCTTTTATATAGAGAGTGAGCAAGTAACAAATTACATAAAAGCCCTCACTACGTAAGGAAAACTAAGGGTAAAAAGGGAAAATTAAAAAAAACCCTACTTGACCCTATTGTTGTTGGAATTGGTGTTCTGAAAAACCTAATTAGTTAGTTCTAAATATTAAATAATAAATAAAATTATTTTATTTATTTATTGTCTGATTATGTTTTACGAGTCAAATATGTTTGTGATTGTTTTCAAAAATGTTCCATGAGAAAGACGTAGTTCAAGATGACATGTCGGTTTGGTTTAATTGGTTAATAAGATTGAACCACAGATAGACTTAGATTAGACTATTGATATGTTGTCAAAGTATGTTCGTAGTCCCTAATAAATTTGAACAACTTGTCTGATAAGACTATAATATGATACTTTTTATGACTTGTCTTGTTCATGTGGTTAGGGATCTAAGAGTATCATACCGGTATGTCAATAAGATTGGAAAACTGAGTAGGACCAGCTGAATTATTTATTTTTTAACTACTCTCAGGAATAATTAATTCTATAAGACGATAACTCTACATCCAGAAAACAGTTTGAACTCGTGAATGGATTGTCCATTGCTTTGATGTGCCAAAAGGATTAGTCAAAGTGCATTGACTTGAATCTTACGTGCGCTGGGTAACAACAGTGTGGTGGAAACAGTTGTTTTACGTGGAATCTGTAGTGTCCAACAAGATAAAGATGTCTCCTTAGTTGATTTCCAATTATATGAACAGATTCTAAAATCTTTGGCAGAAGTATTCCATATGTTTGACATTTTGAATTAATACCGAAATTCATTATGTATTATTGAATTGTTCGAGAATGGTGAGCTGGGAACTATGGCAATAGATGTGAGAAAAATAATGATAGTAGTTAAAGTTTTTTTGCTCACTAATATCTAATATACAAGTTAATTGTCATAATAAAAGTTATTTGGAAAAATCTTAAGTAAATACATTTAATTCTAGATTGAACAAAACTTATTTAATTCTAGATTTGACCCTTTTAGAGTTAGAGTTAGATTGTCCCTAAGTTCCCTTCGCAAGCCTCAACTTAAGCATTGAAAATATTTAAAAATAAATTCATGAGATGAATTACTTATTTTTGAGATAAATAAATTTTTATGCTAAACTAAATTGATGAGATGAATTTAAACATATTAAAATTAAAAAAAATAAAATAAATAAATTTAAAAAAGAAAAAAGAAAAATAAATTGGGCTGCGTGCGCGGCGCAGATACAATTAGCTTGACACGTGCAGCTCATGTGCTGGGGCTAGGGTTGGATTGATCCGCGGCAAAAGCTTTTGTGATGAATTTTAAAAATTTTCCTTTAGTTTATTAAATTAGGGTAGCAGAAACCTAAGGTTGATTTAAAATTCTTAATTTTAAATCTGTAGATTTAAATTTCTAATTTAAATCTAAAGACCTCTACTCTAATACATTCATAATAATTATATTAACTTTAACTGGCATAATAAGAAATTTGTAAATAAATAGAAAAACGCAAAACTTGTAAGAGAAGGAAAGAAGAATACATGAAATTTCTCTAATAATAAAGAATACCAGAAAGACTCTGAGAATACCAAGAAAGCCGAGAAAACCGAGACCCAGTGATCTTCTACGCAATGAACTTCCAAAACGCCCGAAGAGTGGGCTCCAAAAAATATTAACTGTAGCAAGAAAAATTTCAGCGAAAATTTTTTTTTCTCTAATTACGTATTCAGAAGTCAATACTTCCAGAAACTTCTTTTTTTTTTTTTTTTTTAATTTTGAATTGAATGCCAAACCTTGGAATAGGTACATATATTTATAGGAGGCTATCGAAGTGAAAAAATTTTAATTTTTTGATGTGGGACGCGCAGATTTAAAAACAAAACGCAGTGTATTATAACAATACTAAGCCAAAACACCGTGTTTTAGCATAGGCCAAAAAATGCATCAATATATTTATACCACATGCTAGGTGGCGGGCTACGATTGGCCAGCTGCCGAGCACACGAATAGCCAAAGTGACGAGCCATGTGTCGTGCCCTGGTTCGTCCGGTGTGGTACGCACAGTTCGTAACCCCTGTGCCAATTTTAGTCTCTTTTTGTTTTTTGCTTTGTTTCCTACATGTAAAAAATTCATCTCATGAATTTTAATTTTCAAAATTATTTTATTTTATAATTTTTAATTTTTTTCATCTCATGAATAATGTTTGGCAAATTTACATATACTCTTCTCATGAATTTTTTAATATTTTTTCAACGGTAATAAATCAGATGCTTGCGCAGGAACCTCATAGACAATTTAAATTTAGCACCATATGAGTTAAATTAATTACAATCCCATGATAAAATTTAATTACCAATTAATGGAACTTAATTTCACTAAATAAATTCAACTGCACTCTAAATTTAAACCATTTATTCGATATTTCTTGCATAGACTGCATTGATGACAACAACCCATATACTAGATGTCCATAACAAAGAATAATTATAACTACTACCATTATCCCTCTCGCAGCTTCTCTTAGTTACCAATTCAATCTTTACTGAATAATTCATTTATACTTGAACATATTCATAGTATAAATTCCAAATGTCACACACCTGGAACACTTTGGCCAAAGATTCCGAACTATCCAAATACTTGTGAATCAACTAAGGGAATATCCGTATCTCATAAGAGACTGTAGATTCCGTATTGAATACCTGATCTTTATCACACTTCGCACTGCTACCCATTGTACGTGGGAATTTAGTCATTTATTTAGACCTTACTTATAGTACGCCAAAGTAACTGACATTCCATGTACAAGTTTAGAATACTCTCAGGATTTAGAGTCATCATTCAAATAGTACAGCATGAATCACTCATCTCCGATAGTAGTCTAAAAACAAGTAACTCATATAGTCCAACTCAATGTGTCAATCTATTTAAACACACTAACCTTACACTTTGGATCACCATTCACATGACAAGGACAAGTCATCTAAAGTATCACGTTATAATCTTAGCATACAAGTGGTCTAAACTTCTCTTTGACTACGAGTTTTTCAAACAACAATCCGTACCGTTTGTTCCAAATATATATGCGGGTTAATCTCATAAACTACTTCGAACAGACATGTAAATTGTAACCCGAGGACTACACCCATCTCATGGATATTGTTGAAAAGAAAATCACATGCAGTATAAATGTTCGCTTACACAAATTTAACAAAGAAATGACTGGAACTTAAATTTTATTCATTAATAAAATAACATTTAGAGTATAAAGTTCAGATTTCTAGGACACCATTCCTAACAAAAGCTGCGGACCAATCACACACGGATACATGTGTCAAGAAACCCAGTACAGGTATATGTCTATCAATGTGCTTTTGATCTAGTCAATGCGAGAATGACATGGCGTGTCTAAGCAACTAATTTTGTTTACAAATATACACGGTTTTGCTGTGAGTATTTATTATGTTTTTAGAGTTTTGGAACTTAATTTTTTCCCACGATGAAAGCCCTAAAATTATTTTAGGGAGTTTCTAAATTATTGTTTATCATAATTTTCTAAAAAATTGTTTTTGGGAAAGATTGAAGAAAAACTTTTGTTCCGAAATTTTTTCTAAGTTAAATATTTTTGGGAGCCCACTCCCAGTGCTAGAAGAGATCATTGCGAAGAAGACCTTGAGGTGTTGAGAATTCTTCTTCTAATTTTAGATCTTTAAGTTGGAGTTAGGATTCGCTCTTCAGGCATGTCTAAATTAAGTATTTTATATTTAATTTGTTTTTTCCTTTACTTCATTATTCTACATACTATGTTTATACTTGTTTTATTCGATATTTTTTGTCTGTTATATTATGAACCTATTAGATTAATTATTTTAAAGAGTTAAATAAAATTATTTTTGTTTGAATCCTGAAAAATTCATGGGACGAATTTTACAAGAAAAATAAGAAAGGGCAGAAACGGGTTTCTCAATTGTAACAGCACAAGCCATCACGCGCTGATTGGTCGGGGGGGGGGGGGATCTACGCCTCCTCCCCCGGGCCAACCAATGCAAGACATTAGCCTCGAATGTCGTGAATGAATCCCAAGATGCCACGTGCCACCCTGTGATATGCTATGCGAAATTTAAGCTACAGATATGCATTTTAAAGAAGAAATCATATTTACTTTATTTTATTTTGTTTTATTTTATTTTTCTGGATATATTAGCATATATATAAAATTAATCTAAGGCTAATTTAGATTTAAAGGATTCAACCTTAGCAAAAACAAGACTCTCTTGCTCGGTTTTCTCTCAACTAGTTAGTAAACTAATTAAGGAAAACTCTTCCAAATTAGTTCTTAAAAAATTAGTTTTAAGAACTACTTGATTTCACAATGCCCACTCGTTCGGTGCAAAAGGAGGAATTATGGAGAAGATCTTGGAGGTATCGTCTGAAGCATCTATTCACTTGCGGTTTACAATGAGGTATGAGATTTCTCGCCCTATACTTTTATATTCGCATTTAATTGTTTTTCGTAGGTATATCTTCTATGCTATGCGTTGTTAGATATAATAAGAGTCAAGATCGTGTACTAAGTTTAAAATTAAAGAATTTTAAATTGGTATTCCGCTGCGCTAGATGCAATCGTTGCATGTTTTAATTTACGAAATTAAAAATACCCACCCAACACAATGTTGGAATCTAGACACCTAAACCCAATTTATTCGACCACACTTGCCAACAATAGTGACAAATATAATCACAGGGCACAAAAAGTACATAGTACATCAACATGGAAAAACAAAACTAAAATAAATAAACTCCAAATATAACATGGGAAAAAAAAATCCAAGGTAGAGGGAAAAACCACAAGGCAAACACACATCAAATTCCCTATGAAAAGCAACTTTAATGTTATGGTTTCAAGATGTTGGCCCTAACTTAAAACCTACAAACAATTAGAGTGATACAAGGGTTATCTTCCTAAACCCGAGAACAACTGATTCTCCTGATCTACTCACTCCAAATAATGCCTAGAAACCATTCTCCAAATTGCTCTAAGATCTAACTGGATCTGCACCCAAATTTCAGTTCAACACTCCACCGCATCACCTTTCTGTTTTTGGCAAGAACTCATCGGAAACTTTCTTTCCCCAATTTTTGGTCTTAAGCTGCTGCAACTTCTTAAACAGCAGCCCAACAATTAGGGTTTATATATACAAGAGACATTAATTAAAGCTCTAAGGCTTAATGCAGCATGCATGGGTTCAAAAGCCCAGTTTAATTTATTTCCCTTTTTCTTTTTTAATTTTCAACCAAAATAAATTATAACATATTGGCTAGACCATAATGCTTATTATGCACTCCACAAATTTCCCCTACTAGCCCACTACGTGGAGGAGAGAACTCCGCAACAGGCTACTTAGAGTCCTTATCAGTCAGCCTAGTGCAGAACTCTAACTTGCCACTAGATACCACCTTGGTCAACATATCTGTCATGTTTTCGTCAGTATGAACCGTCTTCAATATCTTTAGTTTTTCTTCAATCACAGAACACAACCAATGATATCGCACATCAATTTGCTTTGTGCACGCATGATACATGGAATTTTTTCTTAAATCCATTGCACTCTATCACAGAATATCACATACTCTTTCTATTTTAGATCCAACTATTAAAGGAACCTCTTCATCCACAACATCTCCTTCCATGCTTCAATAACAGCAATGTACTCAGCTTCAATAGTGGGAATAGTAACACAAGACACAACTCCCCCTACAAAAATGAATAAATACCCCAAAAAATAGATTGCCTACTATGAAGACATCTCACCATATCAGACTAAATAATAACCTTCAAGAATCGGTCCCGAGCCTCTAAAGCATACTGACATTCATTAGGAATTCCAAGAAGACTTTTCCAAGCCATCTGTATGAGGCGGTCCTTGGTATTTTGATCGAAAGCATAGCATGAAGGACATAAAATGTCAAGGCTTTATGGCATCAAGAATGTTCAGTTTTAAAGCAACAACATGGCTAGCCTAAAATCCGGACTTGAATGATAGAAACACATGAAACTTCAAGTTCATTTTAAACCTTGACATTCATCCTAAGATTAAGGTTATTATTTGGAAGGTCACCAAGAGTGGCATGGACATAGGAGAAACTTAGCCCGCCAAGGTATTAAGTGGAACCATAATTACATGCATTGTCATCATTGGCTTTATCACTTTTTTCCTGCAACATAAAAGGTCCCAAGAAATCTAAAAGATGGCCTTTGATTATGTTCAGTTCAACGGAATACTTTTAAAGGAATTGTTGTGATGTAAAAAATGTCGCTTTAACCACCCACTTAGCAAGATGATGAAATTCATTATTTTTTCCTTGCATATATCGAAGAAAAGTAACTATAAGATTTTTTGGGTTCTTATAGCTCTAGAAGCCTTCATTCTTATCAAGTGTATGTTAATAGAACGGTCCTGCAGGTCCCAAGTTGTCAGCTCTCCTGAACAGAATAAGGAAGAAAGAGAAAGCAGACGAGTAGGCATCGAAAACTGGTGAGTTGGTCTATTCCAAAGGGGGGAAGCATTAAGGTTAAGCATGACAAGCCAAAAGGAAGGGCATTTTTAGTAGCTGGGTATATTATCCATGATCACGTGGATGGAATGATTTGTGTGGGCACTAAATATATGGGGAATACATCTATCATTATAGTAGACAAGACGGTTGCGGGAGATGCTATTAACCAACAAATCAATCTAGGCTTCAAGGACATTGAGGTAGAAGAAGATAACGAGGTCTTATTAACGCTATGAACAGTTGTTATGTAGTTCGATAGATATTCAATCCCTTGTAAGAGAAATCTTCTTATATTACATCTTGAGTAAGCAGACCGTGTTTCATCATTGATTTAGAAAAGCAAACAAAGCAGCTCATTGGATTGCTAAATGAGGGCATGGGACCGTGGATAACCTTCCTGTCAAGGCCTTTTCCCCATTTTCGAGTTCCTTATCCTCAGTAGGAGAATTTAATGTGCCTTTTCTTTACCTTTATTTAAAAAAACATTTAAATAATAGTAACATATTTAATCGCTATATGGTGTTTTAATGATGGCTTCATATTATTGGCAACCATGCTTGGACTATTCCTTGTGGAATCATTTTAAGAAAACAATATAGGTTCATGTAATGTGTATATGCTTTCAGTGGCAGATCTAGAATTTTGGCTGAGGGTGGGCTTGAATTACAAATTACTTTCACTTTGCACTATATTTAATATGTTAGTCATACATTTCTTCTATATTTTTATTCAAATTCAAAATCTAGCTCTTAAATTAATCACTCCTAAATATAAGTTATTCCTGAGATAATTTTATTTAAGGAATCCAAACATACACACACACATACACACATATATAAATATATATACCAAAAAGTAATAACTTTTCTAATTGAATAAGCACTTAAGTTGGGGTCTTACTGTTGAGAATATGGGTATGGTAGAATATAACTTGGAGAAATTCCTAAGGCTTAAGGCGTGTTTTAACACTGTCTTTAAGGTATTATTTTCCCTCTACACAGATTGTTATTAGATAAAGCAAATATACTCCCAGGATACAATAAGCCTTCTTGGATTTTGTGGAGAACAACAACCAGAAAATCTCATGAACTCTCTTGCGAAAGAAGAAGAGAAAGTACGAAGAAGAAGATGCAAAAGAACGTAATGGGCACATCAAACATTATGTAGGGGCACATTATTTAAGTGGATTGAAATTCACTTAAAAATCAAAAAACTGCTATTAACTGAATTTAACTGTTTTGATCATTATTCATATCCGAAATCAGTTTATTTAATTAATTTGATAAAAATAATACTAAAAGGTTATTATCTAGTGTGGTATGTCCCGTACTAAGCCCCATGCAGCACTGCGCACAAGCGTAACAAGTGCCAAGTGTCGCCTAATAAGCCGCCATAAGCGCCGCGCGCGCGTGCGTGTGTGATTTTATAATTCCCTTAGCCCATAAAGAGCAACAAGAACTCCTAAGCCTATAACTAGCCCAATATTCTAATAGGCCCATTTGAGACACCCATTTATAAAGTAGTGTCTCTTCCCCTTCTTTTCCAATGTGGGATGCATTCCCATATTTTATATTAACTCTACAATACAAACTACGAACACTTACCATCATTTATAATATTTGTATAAAGATTCCCACAGATATTATACTTTTGTTCATACACGTAATGAAAGGAAGATAATTTTAAAGGGTAAATCCATATTCATGACTCATGATAGTTTAAAACTTATTTTGAATTTTATATTTAGTTTTCAATTATTACATGTAAAATATTACACATTTTTCATACAAGTAAACTATTATAAATAAACTTAAACAAGAATAGATGCTTAAGCATAAAAGTACAAATATAGTACTTTTATAATTTAAGTTATAGAGTTAAATAGGCCAGAAAAAACATTTGAAGCAATTTGAATACGAACTAAAATATTTTTAGAGTACATACTAGTAATTTGTGTATACTTAAATAAATATTAGCGAGATCAATGACATATGACAAAATTATTTATTTTTATTTTTCTCTTAAAATATACGATATTTAATATTAATGCACAGAATGAGCTCTCGAACCATTACACTACAACAAAAAAGGGTAATTCTCGGCGCATAACGTCGAGAAATCTCTGCGTTTAAATGCGTCGAGACAAAGCGTCGAAAATTCTCGGCGATTTTAAACGGCGCAAAAAATTTCGGCGTTTATAAGCGCCGAGAATCTCGTCGGGTATATATACCCCCAACAAACCCTAACCCTCATGTGCTCACGTTCGTCACCGTCGTCTCTCACCCTCACCTCCCGCAAACCCTAACCCTCGTCTCTCACTGTCGTCTCTCACCCTCGTCTCTCACCCTCACCCTCGCCGCCACGTTCGTCTCTCACCCTCACCTCCCGATTTCCAGCCGCGTCGCCTCTCACCGTCGCCGCCAGCGTTCGCTTATAAACGCCGAGATTCTTGGCGTTTTCTTTCTCGGCGCTTTTTTGCGCCGAGAATTGCAAAAAAAAGCGCCGAGAATCTACCTTTTTTGTTGTAGTGTTAATTATAATAAATTATATTTCCCAAAATAAAGTAATTTGTCCAAAAAATAAGCAAATGAGGTCTCAAGATTGAGAATCGAACAAGGGATTAGGTGTATGAATTAAGGCATGGGGACTACTAAGCCAAGGGTGCAAGAAAGCCTAATGTGTGTCAATATTTATAATTATATAAAAATTTCAGGGTGGGCTTGAGCCCCTCCTGCACCTAATGTAGATCTGCCGCTGTGTGCTTTACAGGATTCGCAAAAGAGCTATTGTAGAGGGAAAGGGTGAAATGGGGGGTCATCCTCCTAGATGGATGTCATAACATATTTGGGATGACCTTTGTGAAAAAGGGAATAATGTCAAATGAAATTCAATGCTTGAAACAAATAAGGATAACAAATACATTGTGGAGAAGGGAAGAATGATTGAACACGTTGGGGAATCTGTTTGCATCATTTTGTTTGTAATAAAGTGTGATGTGGTCTTCGTAAAAATGAAAAGAAAACAAACGTACAAAAGCGACTCCCCGCGACTAGGAAGTGAGCCTAAATTCGAACTGCACGTCTTTTACCTCTTTTCGAAAAAAAGGTTGTGATTTTTTGGGGAATCTAACTTCGATTATACAGTGAGTTCAGCCTATTCTTCAATAAAGAAGACTTGGTTAAATTTTTTTGTGGATTTTTAAATATATACTGACAGAAAAAAAAGGGATATGGACCTAACTCAAGTGGCAGTTACAGTGGCAGAGTAGGGCCCACAAACACCTTTCCACATACACTTAAAAGTCAGGAACTGGAGTGGAGACAAACCTAAGAGCTTAGCAATCCACTTTCAAGCCCGAGTTAATTAGGTTTTTAAGCCTAGTACCCTTGACTTATAATAACTCGAATGAGTTTAGGTTTGACAAGATAAAGAAGGAGAAAACCGTATTCAAGTCACAAGACTAGGACCACGCAATTAAGGTCAAGCCTTGGTCGTGAACCTAAGTTCACTTGACTTGTCAAGCAGTGGCTATAGTGTTAAGACCAACACAATTAAGATCAAGAATTGGCCATCAAAGCTTTAAACTAGATTCTCAATTCCGAACTCGTCGAAATTTTAGAACATATTAAAATAGGAAGTCCATACCTGAAACTTGAAAGACTGTATTATTGAAGAAGCAAATACAACAAGTTTTTCTATGCTAAGCTAAGCTATGCTAAGTTATACTACTCCTAAGAAAAAGAGCACAAGTGTGCTGCAAAGAAAGCTTGATGAAGTTTTGTATTGAATGTGTGTGTTTTGGGCTATAACAACGTCCTTTATTTATAGATAAACTAAATAACGGTTGCCCCCTAATCCTGCAGAATTTTCTCCCCACGTCAAGCCACTAAGCTTCTTCTTGTGCGTAAAGGATCAATGAACGTATCCATGATTCAGTTTTGGAGGGAACTCCTTGAAACCCACATCTGAATTTCTAGCTGAAGTCTCCTCTAGAAGCCCCATGTTCTCTTGGATTAAGCTTAGTATCGAAGTATTTGAAATTGCGCTCTAAGTAACTATCTTGAGCTTGGAAGCCACTTATCTTGCAACCTTCTTGCAGCCTCTTGAGCTTGAGCTCCCTTTATCCTTCAACCTTCTCAAGCCTTGAGTGTTTGATACCCTTGTTAGGATTATAATCATCTTAGGATACCAGGCTTGAGACTCCGTTACTTCAGCCCCTAAAGATAAAATTCTCCTCAAGGAGGGCCTCATGTGTTAAGCACATGGCACTATGCTCAAAACGGCGTAATCCTAGTCCCCTCAAATTTAGGGTGTAAACATCCCCCCTTTAGCCGTTGGTAAATTCAAATTTAAAATGGGAAAAATCTTAATTTAACCCTCAACGACTACAGGGAGCTCGAGAGAACATTGTTTGTTGTTTGCTCTTCCTTCCCGTGTGTCGATGAGTACACAGTTTGGGCTTGAAATCTCCACCTTTCTGCTCTGTGTTGTCTCTCTCTTTACTGCTATCTAGCGCTTTTGAAGCACTTGTTCTTTGCTACTCTTGAATCTTCAATTCTTGATTCAATCTACCTTCATCCATTTGCATCTTCTTGAAACCAATTCGACGATGGCTCAAATTCCTTTCGCAGTCTCTACTCCCCTTCCCCAGGCTGACAGCCCTATTGAGCAACTAACGCATTTGCTCCAATCTAACACCTCAATGGTCTCTGACGTGACTTAGAGCCCAATTGATCTCAACACTATTGAAAAGGATCTTTCTTGGTTACCAGAGAATGACCCTTCATCTTCTTTCGCTTCATATGCCCTAGGATCCATCTTTGAACCGTCTCCCGAAGCCCCTAGTGTTCAAGGAATATTTTTTACTTCATACAGCCTCTATAAGTAAACCTTGGGGAGGACGACGCATCTGCAAAGAAGCGACAACTTTCAAAGCATGGAAGTTTTTAATAGAGCGATATGCTAAATGGGTTGACCAGCTGATGTTGACCCACGGAGAAAAATGGAAGAATTCATGCATCTAGGAAGCCACCAGGCTTTCCACCATTTCCCTCGGGTATGATCATCCCATTATGACGGCACCAACCTACTATTCGAACACCTGTTATAATGCTTTTGTCCTTCCTGAGAGTTTTCTTGGTATTATCTTGGAGGACATAATGGCCTTGACAGGTCTTTCACTAGGAGGAGAAGAATTGCCTCTTCATTCTTTCATTTCTTCAGAAGCTAAAGCCTTTGCCTTTTCTTTCTCTGATGCTGATTTACCCAGTAGTTATGAGTCCTTTGTCAAGATGTTTGTCACAAAGGCACATGACTTTAGATAAGGTTCCAGAGAAGAAGAGGCATGCTTTTACCTATTTTGACTAAACAAGTCTGTCTTTGCTAATACCGCCAACTCAGCTCTTAAATTTCTCAAGACCATGGCTGCCAACTTAGCCCTTGTACTGGTCCATTGGACCAGGAAATCCAATTATTTTTGGCCCAAGTGTATGGATGCCTTAATGACATAATGGTTAAGAACTATGCTATCCAAACAAGTTAACCCTTTTGGCTGGTCCAGCTCTGGGCTTAAGCCTACTTCCCCAAACTCTGCCACAAAGGCCCTTACGCATGCACAGGAGAGGGGATTTCTTGTTTCGGAGAGCAACTTTCTCATCGTGAGGTCCGCCTACCCCCAAGATGGTCCTTTGATCAATGCCTTGAGAGATTATTGTCTCCTCGAGGTAGGAAGAGGGCTCAATGGACTCCCTTCAGGAAGAGAAACCTTGGTCCTCATTGGTTCAGAAAATTGGACCTTTATTATGATGGCTCTTTGACATCAACTCACAGATCTGGCAGGCATTCTTGTGCCCAAGGTTGTCAGAATCGGGATTCTACGTAGGATCGGTGAGGGATCCTTAGGATCGGAATCGTAGAATCGGATCGAGAATCGTAAGATTCTACTTTATGTGTAGAACAATGACTTGTATCTATAAAAATCGCATTATAAGCCTCAAATATATAATAAATAACATCAAAAAGTGCAAAAAACATTAGTTTCATAATGCATTAGAAACTCATAAGTGCAAAAATCGCATTAAGTTCAATTTCATAAGTATCAAAATCAAATATAATAGTTAAATCTTAAATATATAAGTTAAGTATATGAATAACACAATATATAAGTTAAATATATGAATAATACAAGTACAACTTAAGACTAAAATTCAAAAGAGGAGGCATCATAGTTAGTGAATATGATATTACTAAGTTAAACAAATTTTTAGTTCAATACAAAATATAAATTAACAATCAAGTTACCATTAAAACTAAGGATCAATATATTGCATTATAAAATTAATGAAATACAATAAAATCCATAAAATTGACCACAATCAAGAAATCAATAATTCAACACAAAAATTAAAATGGGTACTTAGATAAACAAAGTAAAATATTTTTGAACAAAAATTAGAAATTAAACAAAGCAAAACAAACCAAGCTTAAAATAAACAAAATGAAAGTCAAAACAATTACCCAAGTAGCTCAATAATACACTAGAAAAATAAAAAAATTAAACAAAAATTAGGGATTTACCCAAAAAGAAATGAGCTATAGTTTGTGTGTGGCCCGTGGGTCGGTTGGCTGGTGGCTAGGGCAGTCCGTCGGTGGCTCATGGTGGCGTGGCTAGGGCAATCGGTCGGTGGCTCATAGTGGCGTGGTGGGGTTAGGTTAAGGGGAAGGGGAAGGGAAGAGAGTGAGGGAGGTGGGAACGTGTGAACAGAAAAAGGGGAGGAGGAGAATGAAAAAAGAGGGGGTTGATTTTTTTTTTAATTAATTATTTTTTTATGGTATATGACTTAAGTAGGATCGGTAGGACCGTGTAGGATCGCCGATCCTACCGATCCTACTTGATTTTTTGCGATTCTTCTTTTTTACGATTTTTTACACGATCTGGATCGGGTGGGCAAATTAGGATCGTAGGATCGTACGATCCTACGATCCGGATCGCGATTTTGATAACCATGCTTGTGCCCTCAAGATCTATTTTTCTATCACTAGACTCATCTTGGTGTAGAGACCTATAGGCCTAGGTTGTTTGCCAGGAAACTTGGCATGGTCTAAGATATTCCATTTTTCGGTATAAGAACCAAAAACCTTTGGTGGGTGAGGAGGATCTCCCTTTAACTCTCTAAATATAGAGAACTTCATGAGTTGAAATAGGAAATCAAATCCTTCTATGAGTACCCTATTGTCTAGAGGTACACCCCATGTGCCACTCCTCCTTTTGTAGCTTAGTTTCAAGCCCGTTGGTCCTCTTTGGAGGCCAGAGGTGCCAAGTGGTATTTAATACCTTCTTTTGAGCTTGCAGGTCCCAGCTCGAGAAGAAGTCAGTCAGTCAACCAGCATTAGGCCAACTCCACAGAAGGCACCATCAGGTCAAGAGCCACCCTTGAATTATGCTTCAGTTCTATTTTTGGGTTGTTCTAAACAAAGACTAATCTTTATCCTTCCTTTTTTTTACAGTAACGGTTGTTCAAGGGATTCCTAGGAATGCTAGAACTAGGAGTTTCACTCATATGTTGCTATAGGAATCCCCGCTAGGAACTTCTCCATCAACACTTGAGATTAGTGGCTTAAGGAAGAGAAAGTAGAAGGCGGTTCCCCCAACTTTCCCTATTAGAGCCATTCAGGTAGCAGAGGACGAAGAAGATGAAGAGGTATTTATTGGCTTAGGGAATTTATACCTAAGAACTTCTTTGTCAGAATCCCAAATTGATGGCACGTATTTTTTTAGGAACCTTCTATTAATGGCCACCGGGAGAGTTTTTCCATCTAGGTCTTGGAGTATGTAAGCATCACCTCCAAATACCTCGAAGACTTTAAATTGGCCCTCCCTGTTTGGGGACCATTTTCCAAAGACACGGTCTTTCTGGCCTATGAGTAAAACCACTTTCCAGACTATATCTCCTTAGTCAAAAGACTTGGGTTTGACCTTTTTGTTATATGCTTTGGCCACCCTCTTCTTTTGTTTCTCTAACTTGTGAAAGGCGTCAAGCCTAACTTGGTGTAAGTTAGTTAGTTCGTCCACCATAGCCTACTCATTTTCAAGTTCGAAAAACTTTCCTTGATGAGCCAACCTATTATGTTGGGAGCACAACATCATGGCCATAAGTCAAATGGAAAGGAGTTGTACCAGTTGCGTCACATTTGGATGTTCTGTAAGCCCAAAGTGCATCCAATTGCAATTCATGCCACCTCCTTTGTCCTCAATCATCTTTCCAATATTGGCCTTTAGAATCTTATTTGTTGACTCTGCCTAGCCATTGGCTTAAGCATAGTAAGGGGTTGAATTCAAGATTTCTATGTTGAAACTCTTGGTGAACTCCTTAATCTCAGCCCCATTGAACACTCTAGCTTGGTCCGTAGTTATGGTCTCAAGGATACCAAACCTACACAAGATGTATTCTTGATAAAATCAATCACATCTTGTTGATTGATATTCGTATACAGTTTAGCTTCCACCCATTTCGGGAAGTAGTTTATGGCCAAAAGGATGTAAGTGTTGCTTGCTAAAAGGGGGCTAACTCCCCTATGATGTCCATTGCCCATCCTCTAAAGGACCACAGTTTAACAATAGCATCTCAGTTGTAGGGACTCTTAGTACATGTCCATGTTTTTGGCATGCTGTACACCCCTTAACGTATTTTATGCAATCATCCATCAATGATGGCCAGTAATAGTCATAACATCTGATGAGCCAATGCATTTTGTTGCCAATTAGATGGGATCCACATGTACTCTCATGGCCTCCTACCATTACTAGCATTGCTTCGTCCAAGTCAAGACACCCAAAAAGCACTCCACTAGCATTTTTTTTGTATAACTCTCTAGATTCATCGTCTAGATGGAACCTATGAGCTCTCATTTTTATATTGTTTGTCCTTAATGTAATCTTGAGGGCTACTGAAGTAATCCATTAAAGGCTTCCTGCAGTCCTCGTGTTGACTTAGGACAGTTTGATGGGTTTCAAAACAATCCAAGTGTTCATTTGGCATAGCTTCGCTCTCAAAATTGGAAGACTTAGCAAATTCAATGTCATGGTCCAAAACCTTAGTCTTGATGACCATGGTTTCTTCGCAACAAATCCTAGGCAACTTGTACCCTGAAGCTAACTGAGCTAAGTCATTGGCTGCTTTGTTTTGTTATCTAGGGATATGCTCAAACTGCACACCATCGAACATATTCAAAAGCTTTTGCAATATTGAAAAGTATTTGTTCAAGGTGTTACTTAAACAATGAAATTCCCCTTATTTTGGCAAATCACAAATTAGGAATCCCCTTTAATAACGACATTGAGGACTCACATTTCTAAAAGAGTCTGTAGGCCTATTATCAGTGCCTCATCCTCTGCCATGTTGTTGGACCATTTGCCAACTAAAGTAACAACTAATTTAGTGATGATCCTAGCGGGGGATTTTATCATAACTCTAACTCCAGCACTTGAATTGGTCCTTGATCCATAATAGTATATGTTATGATTCAAATAGTAGGGGCATATGAAGTGGAGTTTGGACGTATTAAAGTAGTATAAGTCATTAGAGTAATATATTAGATTGGAGGTTGGCCGTTAGCTTCATGGGAAGAACTAGCACCTAAGTCGGTTATGTTGATGTCTTGGTTCATTGTATCTCTTCTAACCACCGTTAGCTTAGGATTAGTATAAATATGTAATGTCCCTCTTGTAATCCTCACAACTTTAATGAATACAAAATATCTTTGGATATTATTCTCTCTCTCATCTATCTCTCTCTATTTTCTCATCTCCTTTCACTTCTCTTCTCATCTAAACTTTATCCTTTCCTAGGTTATGATATGAGATTATTCTCGACCATGACAATTGGTGTCAGACCCTTGATTTGATTCCAAATCAAGCATGAATTGATATCAAATATCCTTGATCGCATTGCAAATTGATTAGGAGTTCAATTTTGAATTCTTGATTTAGAAGCTTGCGGTTATTATCAGATTTTAGCTACTTCTGCGTTGATCTTTAATGATTTGCATTTGGCTTAGTTGAATTTACTTCAATTAGGTTAAGCTGTATTGAATCAAGCCAGTGGAAGTTAGCATATGGAGCAGATCTTCAGAGCTACAAATCCTTGTGCAAAAGCTTGGTTTGGCTCAAGATTCAAAGTGAACTTGCTAAATTATCTTCATATTGAGATCAAGTTCTTTTTTGGTCATGTAAGTGTTCAAATTGTGAGCTAGCTGTAGTACATTTGATCATAATCAGGTTTTGCCATTAGAGTACATTCAAGCTCAGATTTGTAAGTGTTCAAAATAACTTAAGTTGATGCGAGTGTTGATTGAAGTTGAGCAAGATCAACTTCAGATTGCTGCATTATCCCTTGTTAATTCAGATAAAGAAACTGAGCTTAAATCAGTAACTAAAGTGCATAGAATTGAGCTGAATTGAACAAATTGTTGTTGATAACTTGAATCATCTTCATACTCAACTTCAGTATATCAATTCGTTTGAAGTTATACATGATTTATCCAGAGTTACATACAAGCAAGAAGTGAGATTAGTGTTTATTTCGAAATTGAGCTGAAGTACACTCGAACTCTAGATTTCTATTCTAGCTGGGGTTTTAAGGACCTCAACTTCAGTTAAGCTAGGGTTTGACGTTCAGTTATCATCTTCAGCTGAGCAGTGATATTGATTCGTTGGTTGCGAAGAATTAGGGTTTGGTGTCGAAGTGTTGATTCGTTGGTTGCGAAGATTCTTGGCTACGAGTGTGCGATTCTCATCTTCAGTGCGCAATTAGGGCAGAAATGGATTCAGGTGTTGTTGCATAATCATTTCAAAAGATTAATTAGATTAACACTAATATCAAGCAACAATTTTAGAAAATATTACAAACTCTTCAAGGGATGATGACCTCAATGCAAGCTAGAGTGGAGCCTCTCAATCTGTTGATCATGGGGTGTTACCACCGACGGTTCTAGCTGAGAAGTTGCAAGTATACATTGAAATTATAAGTGTTAGGAAATTAAGGTTTAAGCTCACCTTGCAGAAAAAGATTGAAATCAATTCGATAGCTTCCCTTAACCGTAAGAAGTGTTATTCAAGTAAGAGATTGAGAGCATTGGAAAGGCCAATTGTGGTTTGCAAAGGAAGTGCACCTGCTTTCTTACATCTTGAGGAAAATAAGGTGTTCCTTGAAAAGCAAAACATGCTCAAGAATAATGAAGTGGGGTCATCTAAGATGGTGTTCTGATCAGTTGATAGACTTGGAGCATCTTCTTGGATCAAAGGGATGATGAAGAAAGCAAGGAAAAAGGGAAATTCTATCAGCACTAATTCGAGAGCTGATTTTATTGGAATATTAGCTAAGAATCATGGAATCCTTACTACAGAACAATCGAATTCAATTGGAAAACCACATGTTGCTGCTGTGGTATCATCAATTGCAGAACAAAGTATGCTATTAACCTCTCCTGGACCCGCAACCATGCTAATTCAGAACCAGAAGTATGTAAGAAGTATTACCCTGGACACTTTGCAAGGTTCTTTGGGTGGGGAGAAGGCTTATCCAAGCACAAACACTAGTGGAAGGCCTCCTCCTGAACCAGGAGAAGAAAATTATGAACTCAAGCCAGCTAAATTACACTATTAGTTAGATGATTGGCAAGATCGGTTTGATCTGTTTCCTTCTTCGAGTGGAGTTATGACTCACCCAAGTGCAAGTACTTGTGACAAGCCTCCTTCTGATCCTGGAGAAGGAATTCATGGCCCTAAGGAGATGAAACAGATAAATTCGTTGGAGGAATATGTGGTCCAAGCTGTTAAAGTGCATCCCATTTTCAGCAGAAGAAAAGCCACGTTTCTGTAAGTTCAGAATTTTAGTGGAAACAATAGCTCAAACTTGGGATTAAAGAGCAAATAACTGGTCTATTGGAAGTGTACAAGCAGGTTGGAGTGCCTATTGGTCAATTCAAATTTAAGTACCAAGGGGTTTTGTTTAGGAGGAACAACATGGTAGGAAAGTCCTTTGTCAAAAAAGAGTGTGCTTTACTACTGCAGCATTTGTAAGTAGGCTTACCTTGTTGGTTACAATAGCAAGCTGGGTAGGTTGAAGGAATCCGAAGGCTCATTGACATGAATTCAACTCAGCAGCATGCTGTTACTTATCTAAAGAAAGCAGGTGAATCTTTTCAGCTGGAAAGTCTGCAAGATCTAATCCAAATGCAGGCTCAATGGAGTGGAGCTGATTTGCACTCATCTAAGAACACTAATGGAAGGCCTCCTGATTTAGGAGAGGTGGAACAAGCTGTTGAAGTTGAGCCTAGCCATGCAGAATTCTTGAGATATGTTTCACAAATGCAAGTGAGGATGGCGAGGATCAAAGTCAAATTATGGTTGAATGTGCAAGAGTTTGGGAAAAGGAAGATAAAACTTCCATAACTTCGATGTTCCAATCTGATGTGTAGTTGCTAATAGAGAAGTTATTCGTAGGACATTGTGTAGCTCATTGCATTTGTTGGCAGTGGCATCTAAGGATGTTAATTGGACAAGAAGATGTGCCAACTGCATTCCTAGAAGCATTGGAAACTCGAAAGCAACTGAAAGACTTTCTTTAAGCAGGACAAGAGCAGGGTACTGTAAAGTTTCAGCATTTAGGAGTTCTTTTCAGTTGCAGATTTCAGCAAGGAGTTCGTCACCTTTGACTCCTACTCCTACATCAATAAGTGTTCTTCAAAGTCTCAACTCTCTTCTTAGATTCTTGAGGACAAGAATATTTTAAGGGGGAGTATTATTATGATTCAAATAGTAGGGGCATATGAAGTGGAGTTTGGACGTATTAAAGTAGTATAAGCCATTAGAGTACTATGTTAGATTTGAGGTTGTCCATTAGCTTCATGACAGGAATTGGAGCCTAAGTCAGTTATGTCGATGTCTTGATTCATTGTATCTCTTCTAACCACTGTTAGCTTAGGATTAGTATAAAGATGTAATGTCCCTCTTGTAATCCTCATAACTTTGATGAATACAAAATATGTTTGGATATTAGTCTCTCTCTCATCTATCTCTCTCTATTTTCTCATCTCCTTTCACTTCTCTTCTCATCTAAAGTCCATCCTTTCCTAGGTTATGATTTGAGATTATTCTCGATCATGACACTATAATCTCAAAGGAACCATTTCCACCACTTGGAGCTGGTCTAGCTCGTAGTTTAAGCCAGTATAAATGTTTGGATGGTCATCTAAAAAGTCTGCTAAGACTTAACCCTTGACTGACTTTTGTGGCACATAGACCAACTCATGCTAAAGTAGAGCAATACTCCACTTGCTCAATCTTTCCCTCATCAAGGGTCCATCTAGCATATATTTAAGAACATCCGTCTGAGCAACCATGTAAGAAGGCCCCTTGACGTATTCATTAACATCAATATGGCGCGGGGGGGGAGGGGGGGGGGGGGGGGGGGGGGGCGTTCAATCCTCTATGAATAGATCGTGTACGTAAGTCCCATACACGCATTTTTTCCTAAGGTGTTCTTCTTTTAAGATAGCCTCGTATCTAGTGGCACATTCTGCCAGTTGTAAGAGCTTCGTGAAGTTAGAGCTGCCAAATTTCTTCCTAAACTCAATATCAAAGCCATTCAAGGCCAGCTTGGCATGTTCTACATCAGGAAGGGTTCCAGTACATTTTAACGTGGCTCTCTTGAACCAGTTAATGTAATCTTCCATAAATTCACTTGGCTTTTTTTCTCATTCGAGCCATGTCAGACATGAAAGTTCCGAGTTCCATTCCTGGGAACTGAGCTTAAAATTTCCTTGCCATGTCATCCTAATAAAAGATGGAATTAGGTGGCAGGCTAATGTACCACTGAAAAGAGGTCCTAGTTAAGGAACTAGGAACAGCCTCAGCTTGAGGTACTGATTATCAACCGCTTCTCTACACTAGCAATTGAATCTTGTCAAGTGCTTAAGGGCAAACATTAGTCCCTTCTCCAGAGAAGAAGGTAAACTTGTGGATTTTGTATCCTTGAAGAAAAGGGAAGTCCATATCTATGTAATCAGGGAAAGGTTTATTGTACAAGGGTCTATTGACCCTTCTAAGGCCTGGCCCATACATCTGCTCGATAAGGGTAGCCAATTGGTCTTGGAGGGGTAGGTTAGGCACATGGTTATGTGCCTGCCATTGTTCCCCAAGTGGGTGAGGATCTCAAGAGGGATCTGCAGGATACCCCTGAGTATCCACAACAATCGGGTGTGGGAACGATTATCACCTCCCAACCCCAGCGTAACTCCCCTGATCGATTTGGCCACGTGCTTGGTTGGTCACGAAGTCTGTCCTAGTAGGACCTGGGTTATACGGCAATGCCTAGGAGCATACTAATATTAGCAAGTTGTTGGTTCATTCTTGTTTGAGTAATCCCTAAGTTGTGATCTTAGGGAATTGGTTGGTTAAATTAAACCCTAGCGTGGTAAGCATGAAGAGCTCCCAAAAGTAGGTACCTTGTATTCCTACTTCAAGGCCTTGAGTGGGCCTCAAGGTAACCTTTACTACCTAAGGAGGGTATGAATGGTTTGCCCCCTGTCTCAGGTATAGGCAACACTAGCCCATTGGCGTTGAGATCCCTCGAGGCTAGAGAAAAACTTTGATTCAAAGGGTCAGTAACCCAAAGTGGCACATCGTTTCTATGGCTGGATTCCAAGTGCGTAACACTTGGTTTAGCCATAACTGGGTTTTCTGTTCTCTTAGGGACAACATAGTCAACCTGAGTCACTGGTAATCGTGAGCTCGAAGGAGCCTCACGAGGATATCTAGTTGGCGATGATAGAAGAGATGCAGGCCTAAGTTGCTTGATATCCTCTCAAATAGCTTGAACCAAGCCATTATGAGCCTCAAACAGTCTAACCAAGATAGGCTCAACTTTAATTACTATCTGTCTTCCCACGTCCTTAGCAATAAGGGAAGCAGTAGAAGACAAGGTTGAGTTCATTTCAACTAAGACTTTGTTAAGCCTATCATGCATTGAGGTTCCAACGTTGTTTATTATGGCTCTCATAGTAGCGAATTTTTCACATTGGGCCGCTAGATTGTTCTATGTTTTAGCACGTTGACTCTTAAAGGCTTCTCTCATTGTTTGTTGGACTCTTTGGTCCACGATTTCTAAACTCCATTTAGCATAGCCATGAAACTCTTGCGAGAATGGCCATCCAGTCCAATATGTTCATCTTTCGGGATGTCATCATTGCCACCGCTCTCACTGCTATGGCTATGACTAAGTTCATCCCTTCATCTTATTTGTTCAAGACAATGCTCAAGCGGGGATCAAATCAGGGCTAAGCCCCTTAGTTCCTCATGCTTGAGAGCACTAGATCTCCAGGTTTTGACCATCGACGAATGGTCTGAAATTAGTTTTGGTAATCCACGATGGACTAAAGACTATGAAGTCTCGTTTTAAGCCTCCCACTGTGGTCGCTAAAAGGCATGTTTGCTTTATTTTGTTTGTAATAAAGTATGATGTGGTTGCCTTAAAAATGAAAACAAAAAAAATGTACAAAAGGGTGTCACCACAACTAGGAAGTGAGCCTAAATACGAACAACATGTCTTTGACCTCAACCACTCACCGTTTTTAGAGAAAAGGTTATGATATTTTGGTTTATCCAACTTCGGTTATACCGTGAGTTCAGCTTATGCTTCAATTAAGAAGACTTGGTAAAATATTTTTGCAGATTTTTTAATATATATTAACAGAAAATAAAGGGATATGGACCTAACTCAAGTAGCAGTTACAGTGACAGAACAGGGCCCACAGATACATTTTCTCGTACACTTAAAAGTTAAGAACTACGGTGGAGAAAAACCCAAGAGCTCATCAGTCCACTTATAAGCCCAAGTTAATCAGGTTCTTAAGCTTGGCACCCTTGACTTATAATAACTCGAATGAGTTTAGGTCTGACAAGATTAAGATAGAGCAAACTGTATTCAAGTCACTAGACTAGAACCAAAGCAATCAAGGTCAAGCCTTGCCCGTCAAAGCCCTAATCAATAGCGCGAACCTAAGTTCACCTAACTTATCAAGCAGTGAAAGTAGTTTAAAGACCAACGCAATCAAGGTCAAGCCTTGGCTGTCAAAGCCTTAAACTAGATCCTTAATTCTTAACTCGTCGAAATTTGGAAATAGATTAACACAGGAAGTTCATACATGAAACCCAAAAGAGTATATTAATGAAGAAGCAAGTACAACAAGTTATTCTATGCTAAGCTAAGCTATGCTAAGTTACACTACTCCAAAGAAAAGAGCATAAGTGTGCTGTAAAGAAAACCTGATGAAGTTTTGTATTGAGTATGTGTGTTTTGGACTACAACAACGTCCGTTATTTATAGATAAACTAAATAAAAGATGCCCATTGATTCCGCGGCATTTTCTCCCTAAGTCAGGCCACTAAGCATTATCTTGCGTGTAAAGGATCATTAAACGTGTCCATGATTCAGTTTTGGATGGAATTCCTTGAAGCCCACATTCGAATTTCTAGCTGAAGTCCCCTCTAGAAGCCCCACATTCTCTTGGATTAAGCTCAGTACCCAAGTATCAGAAATTGTGCTCCAAATAACTGTCTTGAGCTTGAAAGCCACCTGTCTTGCAGCTTTCTTGGCAGCCCCTTGAGCTTGAGCTCCCTTTACCCTTCAACCATCTCAAGCCCCGAATGGTTGATACCCATGGGATATTAGGCTTGAGACGCTATTACTTTAGCACGTAAAGGCCTAATTCTCCTCGAGGAGGGCCTCACGTGTTAAGCATGTGGCACTCTGCTAAAAACGGCATCATCCCAGTCCCCTCGAATTGGGATGTAAACCGAATGCATCCCATTCACGACACATAAAATATAGTTGGTATGTGTTTTATATGTATGTGTATAAAGTTTACTTCCCCTAATATAATATTTTGATTATTGTATTTGTTAGGAAAATCTAACCTTGACAAATATGGTATTCACGATACCAATTTGTAATATGAATACTTGATGTGGAAGAGAAATTAATCACTTGATTCAATTCAAATAGTATAACTCACACAAAAGAGAAGTAGACAAAATAGGTAAACGAAACAACACACAATAATTTACGTGGAAACCCCTCTTCAATTGAGAGGGGAGAAAACCACAGGCGAAGATGGAGATTTTTTATTGGTACTTGAATGGAAGAATTACAATAGCACTTCATCTGAACGAGATTTATGAAAGAATTATGAATCATTTTCTCTTAGCTCTCGTAATGCTCTTAAATTGATGACGATGGCTGACCTCACTTTAATTGGATTCTGATTGGATGACGGCTCTCTTTGATTGGATACCTAAAACGTACCCCCTAACCCTATATGTATACTAAACGGCTAGGGTTACGCAAAACAGACTCCTGATCGATCGACCCTCTCTCGGCCAAAAACTGAATTTTAACTTAATTCACCCGATCAATCGGACATCCCCCTGATCGATCGATGACCCCTCGGCAACCCGTAAATCCTAAATACATAAATTTGAGGCATATTCCTAACAAACCTCCACCTTGACTCAAATTTCAAAAATAAAGACAATTCTCCACCATCTCCACAAAATACCCCGCACACGGGGTGATCTAGACAAAACACAAAACATAAATGAGTCCGAGCGATGCTTGAACTTTCTGCTAGGTAGCACTGAAGTGAACATATCTGAGAGGTTATCAACAATGCCAATCTTCTTCTTCTCTGGATTGAATCTTGACACATCTTCTAAAACAGCCACCTGCTGCTGAACTGTGTTACTTAACTGAAAATGAACTTCCTCTGGCTTATTCACCTGACCTGAATCACAACTACCTGATGACATCTTCTGTGGAGATAGCAATGAAGACTCATCAAACGTGACATCTTTACCTGTCAGGAATTGCTTGAATCGAAGACTCTTCTGCTTCTCATAAATGCCTTGTTCACAAGATATCAGTCCTGTAGACTGACCACACATAGAGCCCCTTTTACTATGCTCATATAGACCCTTATCACCTGAAAGATCCAATCTCAAGCTCCTTGACTTTATGATCTCTGGTTCTGTCAACAACGACGATGATGAAGATATATTAACTGATTTGCAACTGTAGAACCGACAAGCTCATACAATGTACCTACCCTTCTGCCTTTCATAACTGTCAAAGCACCCTTAACGACCTTCAAAACTCCACCTTCAGCTGTGTACCTATACCCTTTATACTCAAGAGTACCGAAAGAGATGAGACTTCTCTTCAAATTAGGAACATGACGAACGTCATTCAGTGTCGTAATAGTGTCATCGAACATCTTAATACGAATTGTTCCTATCCCCAAAACTCTGCATACTGCATCGTTACCCATCTGAACAGTTCCACCCTGAATTAACACGTATGTGTTGAACTAGCCTCTATAGGGACAAACATGATAGGAGCAACAAGAATCCAAAATCCATCTTTCTCTAAAACTTGACTTAGGTTCAGATACTGACAGAATATCTCCATCCTCATATTGAACAAGACTAGCTTCTGCGGATCTCTGGTCAGACCTGTTATCTGCTTCTAATTTTCTTTTAAGTTTGTAACAGTCTCTCTTAATGTGCCCTTTCTTATGACAATAATAATAGGTTAGGTCTTGATGCCTGGACTTAAACTTATTTCCACTATGATCATATTCTTTAGACTTAGTTCTTTCTCTCACAAATAAACCATAACCTGAATTCTAAACGGAATCGAACAACTCCTTATCTACTCTTTTTTTACTCAGTAGGTTTCTCTTAACTTCATCAACTATGATAGTTGACCTACCACCATAAATCATGCTTTCTACAAAGCCTTTATATGAAGTAGAGAGTGAACATAACAAAAGCATAGCTTGATCTTCATCCTTAGGAGCATCATCCAATTCTTTTAGTTCGTGAATAATTGAATTAAACTCATCAACATGATTCTTAAGTTACATACCTTCTGACATACGAAACGTGAACAACCGACGCTTAACTGCGAGTTTGTTGGAGACTAACTTGAAACAGAACATATTCTGTAATTTCTCCCACAACTCCTTAGCGGTCTTCACTTATAGAACTTCTGTCAAAATGTCATCCGTAAGACATAACTAAATAGCTATGAGTGCCTTCTCATCTAACTCCTCCCATTGTGCATCAGATAGACTCTCTGGTTTCTTCTGTTTTCCTTTTAGGGCTTTCTTCAAGCCACTCTACGTCAGGAGACCTTTAACCCAGACTTGCCACAAACTAAAACTTCATTGACCACCAAACTTCTCAACTTCAGTCTTAATTGCGGACGCCATTATATCAAATCGAAATAAACAGGACTTTGATACCAATTGTTAGAAAAATCTGGAATAAACTTGATATGCTCTGATACCAATTGTTAGGAAAATCTAACCTTGACAAATCTGGTATTCACGATACCAATTTGCAATATGGATACTTGATGCGGAAACGTAAACCCTAATGACTTGATTCGATTCAAATACTATAACTCACACAAAAGAGAAGTAAACAAAATAGGTAAACAGAAGAACAAATGAAACAACACACAATGATTTACGTGGAAACCCCTCTTCAATTGAGAGGGGAGAAAACAACGAGCGGAGATGGAGATTCTTTATTGATACTTGAATGGAAGAATTACAACAACATTTCCTCGGAACAAGATCTATAAAAGAATTATGAATCACTTTCTCTTAACTCTCGTAATGCTCTCAAATTGATGACGACGGCTGACCTCACTTTAATTGGATTCTGATTGGATGGCGACTCTCTTTGATTGGATACCTAAAATGTACCCCCTAACCCTATATTTATACTAAACGGCTAGGGTTACGTAAAACAGACTCCCGATCGATCGAATGGGGTCCCGATCGATTGGCCAAGTGCCGATTGATGGGCCCTCTCTTGGCCAAAAACTGAATTTTAAATTAATTCACCCGATCAATCGAACATCCCCCCCATCAATCAGTGACCCCTCGGCAACCCATAAATCCTAAATACATAAATTTGAGACATATTCTTAACAGTATTGGGTGAGATTTTATAGGACAAGAAAAATGGTAGAGAAATAACTCAATTAGAGTTATTTCAACTTACCCACACCCAGAGTGAGGAGATAAGGCGAGGGAGTTTGTGGATGCAAAATCAAGAAATGTTATGTTTACATATGCATAAATATTTTTTTTATGCTATTCAATAATCTAAATAAATATATTCCAAGAATGAAGTGGGTTTTTATTTTACATAAAAAATAAATAATGTTATTATCGGAGTAATTTTTATTAATGGTATGAAAATTACCAAACTTTTTGGAGCTTGTTATGATGTAGTTGTCCTGCCATTAACAAAAACTGCCTTGAAAATAACACTAGTCTAAAAATATTAGGAGAAGCTTATAAGAAGATATGGAGAATGCCCATACCAAGCTTGGACATAGATGTTTGAGTGGCAACAACTGGCGATCTGATAAGGTGTCATGGTTATGGTCTTACCCAAAGGCTGTCGTACTTCTAGTGATCATCCTCATGTAGTTCATTATCTTCCCATGCATGCTCTTGCATTTAGTTCTAAAGGATAATCTACCTTCTATCATAGTGCCGATACTATATAGATTTAATTGGAATGTCTGGAGTGATCAAACAGCGGATAGAGCAAAATGTTCAAATGATGATACAAATGATGAGCGACCTCCTCAAACAAATGGCCGACTCCTCCAACCCAGCTCCTAAACCCTCCCTAATAATAAAATTTCTTACGATTACTTGTATTTATGACTTGTTGTTTGGATTTTTTATGATTATCTATGGATAAGATCAGTGGTGGATTTGAAATTTTGACCAAGGGTGGGCTTAAATTACAAATTACTTTCACTTTGCACTATATTTAATATGTTAGTCATATATTTCTTCTATATTTTTATTCAAAGTCAAAATCTGGCCCTTAAATTAATCACTCATAAGTATAAGTTATTCCTGAGATAATTTTATTTAAGGCATCCAAGCATACACACGCACATACACACATATATAAATATATATACCAAAAAGTAATAACTTTTCTAATTCAATACGCACTTAAGTTGGGGTTTTACCATCATTTATAATATTTGTATAAAGATTCCCACAGATATTATACTTTTGTTCATACACGTAATGAAAGGAAGATAATTTTAAAGGGTAAATCCAAATTCATGACTCATGAGAGTTTAAAACTTATTTTGAAATTTTATATTTAGTTCTCAACTATTATATGTAAGATATTATACATTTTTTATGCAAGTAAAATATTACAAATAAACTTAAACAAGAATCGATGCTTAAGTATAAAAGTACAAATATAGTACTTATATAATTTAAGTTATAGAGTTGAAAAGGTTAGAAAAAACATTTGAAGTAATTTGAATACGAACTAAAATATTTTTAGAATACATATTAGTAATTAGTGTATATTTAAAAAAAAATTAGCGAGATCATTGACATATGACAAAATCATTTATTTTTATTTTTCTATTAAAATATACAATATTTAATATTAATGCACAAAATGAGCTTTAGAACCATTAATTGTATTTCCCAAAATAAAATAATTTGTCCAAAAAATAAGTAAATGAGGCCTCAAGCTTGAGAATCGAACACGGGATCAGGTGTATAAATGAAGGCATGCGGACCACTAGGCCAAGGGTGTAGGAAAGCCTATTGTTTGTCGATATTAATTATATAAAATTTCAGATGCCCCTCCTGCACCTAACATAGATCCGCCACGGTATAAAATATATAGGATGATTATGGCTCCGTTTGTTTTGACGGAAAATTAAATTTTAGGAAGTAGTTTTTATCCTTTTTGTTGTTTGGTACACATGTTTTGACGGAAAAGATTTTCCAAATGGAAAATGTTTTCCTTTATAAAATTAAGGAAGTTATAATTCCAAGCGGCACAATAACCTTCGCGGTAATAAGCATGCCGCTATGAAAGTTATGAATTAGGTATTTTTTGAAAAAGGTTGCCAGATTCTCAATGAGAATTATTGACGTATAATATGAGTTCGACAATACATCTGCATCCCTTTCATAATGTAGTGATTTCTTTTGTCGAAAAATGCTAATATATATATGACATCAGTTCTGATGAAAATTAGCCAAATTTTATTAAAAATTTCCTAAATTATGACATAGAGTATACCTAGGTGATAAAATTTCATATTTTAGGGTACCTTATTATATATATATATATTAAAATGATGTGATGCTTAGGTAATGAATGCTCAAATTTTAGGATACATAAGAGATAAATTTTCTTATTTTGTATAGCTTTCATAGTTAAATTTTATATTACATATATGTCATATTGATACTTATATTGTCCTATATAATAAAATATAATATGATTGATAAAAAATATTTCATTTAGACCATACAAAAAAAATATCAATGCGGAACCAAGTTTTCCATTGAAACAAACAAATGAAAACATCAATCAAATCTTAATTTTCCTTGGAAAACCTTTTGCAACAGAAAAATTAATTCCTATAATCTACTTTTCCTTCTAAACAAACGGAGCCTATATGTTTTATATAGGTAAAAAACTTGTACGTGTGAATGTATATGAAATAATTGACATAGATTAGTAGGAAATTTGAGATAGATCAGTAACAACTATCATTATTTCAAACTTAAGACAATGTCCAGGCTATCACTAAACTGCCTCATATTAAGATGTGGTGGCAATGGTGTTTAACCATCAAAAATTAAGAGGCAAATAAAACATTAGAGGTGGCCAATGGGGGGACCAATGGCTCAACCTATGGGTCAGAATGGTACAACAGGTCAACACGGGTCAGACCTATGTTCAGGCTATCACCAAACTGCCTCATATTAAGATGTGTTGGCAATGGTGTTTAACCATCAAAAATTAAGAGGCAACTAAAACATTAGAGGTGGCCAATGGGTGGACCAATGGCTCAACCTGCGGGTCAGAATGGTACAACAGGTCAAACACGGGTCAGACCTATGTTCAGGCTATCACTAAACTGCCTCATATTAAGATGTGTTGGCAATGGTGTTTAACCATCAAATATTAAGAGGCAACTAAAACATTAGAGGTGGCCAATGGGTGGACCAATGGCTCAACCTGCGGGTCAGAATGGTACAACAGGTCAACACGGGTCAGACCTATCTGTACAACGTGTCAACCGGGGTCGGGTCCGGGGGGGGGGGAGGGGGGAATTCGGCCCATGACATGGGTCTAAGATAGGTCGGGTCGGGTCTGGTCAAGTCGTGGGTTTGATACGGGTCGCAGATCTAACAAGTCAAGACCGAATCACTAACGGGTCTGCAAGACTTTTTACCCTTTTTCCTATTTTTTGTCGAAACACTTTTTTCAAATTTATAAAATACAACAGAATGAATAAAAATGCAACTAAATATTACTTATAATTTATAAAGTGTTATACATAACAAATATATATAATAATGCATAAATTAGAACATAAAAAATTAATTAAAAATATTATTATAAACTAATTTGAATTTTTCTTAGTGATTGGATATGTGAAATGATGACTTGCCATAATTTCACATATCTAGTCATTTCAAAATATCTCATCGCATTAGTTACCCATGAAAACGACACAGGGTTAAACCTGTGGAATGACACGGGTTTGACCCATGAGGACCCGGTAAAGACTCGTTAATAGGTCAAACCTGTGTCATCCATGGGTCAAAGTGGACCTGTGTCCCCCGTAAGGGTCGGGCTGGGTTCGAGTTTGGCTTGAGAAAAATGTGACCTATTACTCGACCTGCTACAGGGGACAATTCGATCGGGTCAACCTGCCACTATGGCGAGTTGGTTCGGGTTAGGTCATTTTGCAGGTTAGGTCGCGGGTCAACCCGACCCATTACTGATTGCCCTGAGGCAAGTAACTTCACTTCAAGCTGGGGAAGGGAAGTATGGAATTGAGACATCTTGCCCATGGGGAAGGCAAGGAAATGAAATTGTTAATTTAATGTCCCCAACACTAAATTATCTCAAATTGAGATAGATTAGTGATGGCTTCAGTCCCAAATGTGAGACGCTAGTGTTCTTTTACTAAATTATCTCAATTTAAAATAGTTTAGCGGCAACTTAAATATCGTCAGTTGGCCACTGCATTTTGGAATGATTAATTTTTGAAACACCTCATATTCTATTTCAAAACCCATTTCAAAATCTGTTCAAAAATTTCGCAACTAATATACTTTGAATGGATTTGATGTGCCTCTTTTCCTACTCTTATCTGTCAGTAATGTTGTTTTTGGAGATTTGAGATAGATTTTTCTTTCTCTAAAAATTGGTTTTGTAGTAGTTAAGGTTCCCCCTAAGAGGGACAACATTTATAAAGGGAGTTTGGCAAGCTTTGAACTTGATAGCTAACCAAATAGGGGCAAGATTTTAAACACCACCAGCCCAAAGAAGTTCTTTGGTTGGATATATATATATAGGTTGAAGGACCCTATGACATATGAAATGGCAATGAAATCACACAGCGTTGTGTTCAAATAGAGGCAATGAATGATGAGATAGGCTCGATAATGGGTAATACTATTTGGATTCTTGTGGATCTCCCACCAAAATGCAAGCCCATAGGATGTAAATGATTTTTCCAAAATCAAAATGAAAGTGGACGGAGCTATTTATAAGTTTAAGGTCTGGATAGTGGCAAAAAAGGTTTACCCAAAAATATGGAGAATGCTATTTTAATACATATGCACCAATGGTAAGGATAATGATTATAGTCTTAATTGCTCTTGCCCCAATATATAATTTAGAGATTCACTAAACATATGTAAAAATGTCATTCCAAATTGGAAGAAGAGATGTACATGCTGGACAAGCAAACAGAGTATGTAAGCTTACAAGGTCCTCATATGGGCTAAAGCAAGCCTTGAAATAGTGGCTCCAAAAGTTTGAATAAGTTGTTCTTACTAATGGATTTAAAATACATGAGTTGATAATAGCGTGTATACAAAATTTATTTGCTGCTTTTGCTGCTTTTACTCTCTATATGCTTGATATGTGTTGTTGTTTTCATGATCTTACACTTAGATACTTGTACGTTTTTACTTTTATGCTTCTTAGGTTGGGGGTCCTCTTACACAGCCTCCCTTTAGGATAACACCTTGAAGGGGTAAGGCCGCGTACATCTCACCCCTCCCAGACCCTGCTTATGCGGGAGCCCTTCTGGCACTGGGTTTGTTGTTGTTGTTGTTGAGGATGATGACAAGCTCATATTTGGTATAGGTTAGGAAGAAGTTAAAACAAACAAAGACTTTCCTTTTAACAATTTTGCTGTGAAAGATATGGATGAGCTGATGTTATTCTTGGAATCATAATAGTAAGAGAGGGTAATTCACTATCCTCAACACAATCTCATTATATTGAAGATGTGTTAAAGAGGTTTAGTTATTTTGATTATACTCTTACATCAACACCGATGAATCCTAGTTTTAAACTTGTACTAAATAGAGGGACACCTATGGCACAAACGGAATATGCCAAAGTCATACGATGTCTTATATTTATATAGCCTTTACTAATGGGAAGCTAAGTAGATACACAAGCAACCTAAGCAAAAACCACCAGTATGTAGTACATAGAGTTCTAAAGTACCTTATGAAAACTATGGATTATGGAATTCATTTTAGTGAGTATCCTACTATATTGAAAGGATGATCAGATGTTAGCTAGATTCCTGATAGAGAATATTATGCTTCTACAAGTGGCTAGGTATTCTCGTTTGGTGGGGATGTTTCTCTTAGGAATCTAAGAAACACACTTGTAGAACTGATTCCATCATAGTTGTGAAGTTTATTATTCTGACTTCTGCAGAAAGGAAGCAAAGTGTTTAAATAACCTTTTGCATGAGATTCTTTTGCAACCTAAGCCAACATCACTAATCTCTATACATTATGACAAATTAGGTGTATAGCGAAGTGTACAATGGGAAGTTGAGGCACATTTGAGTTAGGCATAATTCTACAAAACAACTCACTAAAAATTGTCATCACTGGTGACTTTATAAGTTCAAGTCATTATCTTACATACCCTTTCACAAAAAATCTTGCCAGAGAATTATGTATAAAGAGCACAAAAGTGATGGGTCTCACACTCCTAAATCCATTTAACATAAATTACCTAAGGATCCTCAACTAATGCTTGGTTTAACAAGAAGTCTTGAGTTCAATTAGGAAAAGTCTATCATTACAATGATTGCAAGCACTAAAGATCCACCCCAGGTATAATGCTTGGTAACCTATAACATTAAGAAATGGAGGTTGGGTAGAACACTCTTGATTTACCCACTTAGAAGTATTGAATGTCAAGTTATAGGAACATGATCAATAAAATCTACCTATGTGAATGTAAAGCATGACTGCTTCAAGGACTTAGAATTTGGTTGTTATGGTTTGGCTTAGAATTTGGTTGTTATGGTTTGGCTCCAAAAGACTTGTGAAAGGATACAAGACATAAGCCCTATGATACTGTTAGATTAGAATGATGAAGTATAAGTAACTAGACTAAAAAAAGGAATTATATGTAAAAGCAAAGTCTTATGTGTGAGATACATTCAATTAATCAAATATAACGTACGGTTAAAAAATGTTGTCTAGTGTATTATTATAAATAGTTATATGTTTTCACCAAGTCCAACTGTATAGCACTTTCATTTGTGTACTAAGATGACTTAAATTTTCTAAGATCTTATACATTTTGAAAGTCGTGGGAGTATGTTAGTATCTGTTCAAAGAATTTAAAAAAATTTCAAACCACTTTTTCTCGGGTAGAACACACACACACCAAGATGTCTGTTCAAAGAAACAAACATGTGCTTATAACTATGACCTCCCCATTCTTAAAACATTCACATTAAGAAATCTCATCTCTCTACGTATGCTTAGTGATCTATGATAATATACAAGCATCAATTTTCATCGTATCTTTGAGATTATTTTGAAAGAGTCTGAAATAAATTACAAGGATAGCTGTCAGCTACATGCCTCCAAACCATTTTCGTACCCAATTCAAAAAAAATCTGAACCCTAATTTTAATTTGGATCTCAATTTCGGACTACATTCCATGGGTCAAGTACCAAACTGCAACAGAATTAATGAAAACAAGAAACACAGACACATGAGAACTAATAGACGAAGATTTTCCAAAGCAAATTCTATTTCAAGAAACCCAACGTTCTTCGGTTCAGAGTACAGGATTCACCAGTTCCAAGAAGGGTCGCTGTCCTGCTACACCCACCAAAATTTACATTGGCCCTCATAACAGAGAGCCAACAGATAGCATCCCCAGCCCAGAATTTGAGCAGCACCAGGCAACATGTGCACTTCGACGATTACAAAACCAAAATTCTATCATCCAACACTAAACCATTACCAGAACATACCTTTCTGCGCCCACATGGCTATCCTACAATATACTAATACGTACTTAACGTGACTTCACCTATACCACACTATTGGGGCAGCATTGTTCTGAGGAGGTTGTGGAATCAAGCAATGCTGCTGATGCTGCCATTGATGTTGTAATCCTTCATTAATTCCAAATGGGCTGCTGTACTCACTTTCCTGGCCTTGCCCAAGGATTGGGACATTGGGATCTTCAATCTCCATTGTTGCTGCCTCCATTTCTTCAGCATCCATTGACTCTGAAGTGTCTGGCCGGGAAGGATTGGGAAGGGGACTTTGGGGTATCTGCTGGTGTGGGACCCAAGGAATAACAGCCGTGCATTCATTTCTCGCGAAATTATCTTCATTGCTCACTCTTGAATCATCCTCCCCGCCTGAATTAGATTGGGCAGTCCAGAAAGCTTGATCTAAAGAAGAAGTTTAAATTAGTAATAACAGCCTCTTATTGATCATTACCAACATAACCTTTCAAACATAAGCAGTCTGACAAAGTTGAGTTGCATTAAACATCTTTAGGGCATGCGGCCTTACATGGAACAGATTGAGACAAACTCAACAAGCAAATGCCAATCTGTAGCATCAGCTCGTAACGTGTGTGAGTGCATTAATGTGGTATGGAACTAGTTTGGATCCACCCAGTAGGGTGATAGAGATAGAGGTGAAAAAGATCAAGATGGAGATTTAGGATATTTATTAGGAATTTAAATTATAGTAAAATCTATCTTTCTAGATATATTATTAGTTAGGATTATTTTAGGATAGAGTTTGATTTTATTAGTTTTCTTTATCATTATTATATTAGGATATTTAGGAGTGTTTATTTTCATTTAGGATTCTATTTCTTTTTCTATAAATACTTATGTAACCAAAGCCTATGACAGATCATTATATTATTGAATAAAATTTAGTTCATTTTCTATTCTCTAAGCACAAGGCTACTTAAAATTAAGTATAAGATACTTAGTTGGTTGGACACAGGGCTGTTCAACCATCCTCCTAAACACAGGGATGCTTAGGAACCCCTCGATTAGGCACAAGATTGCTTAATCTCTATCAAATTGGTATCAAAGCAAGTTTAGTTCCATCGCTTCTATTGCCGCCACCAAGACCATCGCCGTTCGTCACCCCCACCGTCACTGTTCATCATCAACACTGCCCAATCACCGTCATCTTTTTTCACCCAAACTCAAAAAAAAAAAAAATCGATCTACCCCTCTGACATAATTTGTCAAAACCTAACCCTTTCCCCCCAAAACCAAACAAAAAAAAAAAGAAAAACAGATCTGAAACAAAAAAATTCGACCCACAAACCCACCCTCCGGAACCCTAGCCCAGCCTTTGCACCCAGCCGACCCTAACCGACCACCCATACCCACCATTGACCCAGCAAACCACCCCAGACTCACCGCCGACCACAGTCAACCACCCCAAATCCGCTGCCAACCAAATCCTAGACGCGAAATTAACCGTATTCCGAAACCCTAGATCTGAGAATCGACCTTCAAAAGCACGATCCACCTTCGACGTTGTTCGAAACTTATCACCGGAACCCTAAAAACCATATTCCCCAACTCACCTCCATCGATTCGAGGTTCTACACCCACTAGACCCGAAACCCTAAAGCTTCCCTCGACCCACTTCCGAAACCCTACAAGGACCAAGATCGGGGACCTCTCTAGTAGTCAACTATCATTTTCAGCTGTTTAGACTCATTTTCAGCTGTTTACTGGCGTCCTTGTTCGCTTGCGCCGCCACCAGTGTCGACCCTCGCCTTCTCCCCCTGCTGTTAATTCTGGTTGAGTCCAGACCAATCAGAAACTCTAATTAGGGTTATTTTGAGCTTAAAAAAAGGTAACGCTTCTTGATCGCAGTTAAACCAGAAAGGGTTCTTTTTTAATTGAGATATGCATTTAACATCGGAGAGAACGATAAGTACGTTTGAGAGAAATCTTGAAGCCACTAGAAATTGACTTCTTACTAACCCTCCAGATTCAGACAATTAGCTCCTCTCATTACTCAATACTACTTTGGCACGTCTAGTCAAAGTAGAATTGTCATCGTCAAAGTCCACGAAGGATGCACTTTCTCCATTAATGAAAGCATTAGTAAGTGACCAACTATTTGAGACATCGTGACCTTGATATCAAAGTTGCAGTTGCTACTTGCCTCAGCAAAATTACTAGGATTACAGCTCCAGATGCACCCTATGATGATGATCTAATTAAAGAAGTATTTCAATTGATTGTGTCATCGTTTCAGAAATTATTTGACATGTCCCATAGATCATACGACAAGAGGATCATGATTCTTGAAGTTATGGCACTCTCTAGACCTTGTTTGATGATGCTAAGTCTTAAATGTGATGCCTTGATTCTAGAGATGTTTCAACACTCCTTCAAATCGATAAGGTACTTTCAATGATGGCACTATGTTTTCTTATATGGAGATGATTATGACATTGATCCTACATGAGAGTGATGATATATCACCCAAGCTGTTGTTATGTATTTTAGAGATTATTAAGAAGGGCAAAAACGAAGTCTTATCCATTACTTGAAGGCTTGCAAAAAATGTAATCCAAAGAACTGCAGAAAGACTCAAACAGTGCCTTGCTTATTTGGTGGAATTTTATGGAATTTCATTGGATAATTATATTAAGGTTATTGGTAGTATGTGTCCAATAATGCCTACTACAACTGAAACTATAGAAGAGTGTAGTATGGGAGAAGTTTTATATGATGAGGAACCAGTGCTTACAAACGGGGAACCCATGCAACAAAGCAAAGACGAGGACATCCATCAACCAATGGAGGAAGCTGATTGCAATAAGTTAGTTCCGCTAAAGATGAGATGATTGTGGATGAGGTTGAGTATATTGACTTCATTACTCCCGATGACACTTATTTAGATTAAGAGACTCATTCCTTGCTCATAACGCTTTGTCAAACATAAAGGATTGAGATTGGTCAATTTGTTGTGTTGTGGCTCGCCTTGAAGATTTTCTTTTGGTATTTCATTCAATTCATCCTATGCTATTACAAAACTCGAGGTTAAGTTTTTTATAACTAGGGGAGAATGATAGAGATAGAGGCAAAAAGATCAAGATGGAGATTTAGGATAATGATTAGGAATTTAAATTATTGTAAAATCTATCTTTTTAGATATATTATTAGTTAGGATTAGGATAGAGTTTTATTTTATTAACTTTCTTTATTATTATCGTATTAGGATATCTAGAAGTGCTTATTTTCATTTAGGATTCTATTTCTTTTTCTATAAATACTTATGTAACCAAAGCCTATGTCAGATCATTATATTATTGAATAAAATCCATTTCCTTTTCTATTCTCTAAGCACAGGGCTGCTTAAAGCTAAATACAGGGATACTTAGTTCGTTGGATATAGGGTTGTTCAATCGTCCTCCTGCACAGGGATGCTTAAACCCCTCAATTAGGCAGAGTTGCTTAATCTCTACCATAGGGCCATTGGTATGAAATTTACCGCACATTCCAAGCCAGGGAAGAGGCTGCATGGACCATGAAAGGACTTGGCCCAACTGGGCCCTGGAGTGGACGGTACCATGTCAAGTTGGCTTCACAAAGCAGCAAACTCAAAGATACGCCTAGCACAAAAGGTATGGACTCCAAATCTTGCTTCCCCCTACCGCCTAGACTGAAAAGGAGTGGCAGATGCAAGAAAGACAGCTTTATTCCAGCTCAATATGACGGTACAGCAATATCACAAAGCATACACTCCAGGAAATATAAGCTACATCTACTGAAGTTAGAACAGATAACCCCTTTGACTATCTGCTTCAGACCCTTTCTATTCATAAAACTGTAATGCTGTAAACTTTTCAACTATCTGGTTTAGACCCTTTCCATTCATAAAACTATAATGCTACATAAATTTCTTCATATGTCCAATTTAAATACCAATTGAAAAACCAAGTACACGTGGCAGAAAGTCATTGGATTATGGGAAGATGTTATATTTATTATCTAACGATCCAATGACTTCTCAGTGCATGTATATTAAATATTCAATTGGGTACAAACTACACAGTGAATTATCATAGTATTGTTGTTCTGCTAAACTTATATCCTGAATACAGCATAGTTCATTCCACATTATCCATGAACTGAAATTCCAAACATGCAGCTCAAATTCCCAATTTTGTGTGAATATCAACAACTTTGTCTATCAAACTTTTGTCTCTCCATAACAGGCAAGGTTAAACCTAAAGATGCAAACCTTGTAATATATTATGGTTCCCAATGAATTAAAGCAATCAGTTGTCTCTCAGCCATAGTCTCCACCTCCCACCCTCCATTCACGACAATCAACATAAATGAGGATAAAAATACTATCTCAAATCAACATCAACTAAAGCAAATTTGTGAACTTCTATAGAAGAAACAAAGGAATAGGACATCGTGTACTCACTTTTATACGCTGAAATCAGATCAGGATCGACAGAGAAATTCGAGGGAGATTGCAAAAGAGGCATGTTCATCGGCTTGAACAAAACAATAGCTCTCTCTTCATTCTTAGGGGTGGCCGGCAACTCTTCAATGATCACTGGCTTCAGTTTCTCTTCCCCATCGTTCCCAACGAAGCTCTCAAGAGCCAATGGAATTTCTGCTTCCTCTTCTTCAATAATAGGTGGCAACCCACCATCCTATCATTCATCAAAATATCATAAAACTATAGGCAAAAAACCCACCAAAATTACTAGATTGCAAGCACGAAAATTTGTTCTGTGCCCGTAACGTGAAATTCTATTGCCGAATGCCCATTGCCCCAGCTTGAGTATGCACTGATGGAATTACACTGTGATCACATGAACTGAGTATATACCCACAGAATTCAGCATACTGTCACACCAGGCGTCTTAACCAATGATGATGATAATTATGATCACAAAAAACAAAAGTGGCATAATTGGGAACTAAAACCAATGAACTTTTTTCCAAGGTAACAACCCTATCGGGGCCAACTTATGCGCACCTTGACTAATCCTAGATTGCACAAACCACCCACCCATAAGTTTTCCTATATAAATCATGGTATGTTGGAGCCACAAACCCAGTGGTCTGCCACATGGAATTATTCGCACAAATGGTAGGATTCAAACCTCAAACTTAATGCTTTGTTTGGTCGCAAGTCCAAGTACCTTTAAGGTATACGAACTTTGTACTGACTACTCTTGGACAATAATTTCGGTACACAGTCAAAGCAGGACTCCCATCAAATTCAATCAGTAGGGGAAATGAAACCGGAAAGCATCAGATGGAGCATGAAATTACAAGATAGATGAACACAGATTACGACAACTGTAAGTGAACTGAATTCATAATAGGACGTCTCAAGAACCAACTCTATCAAAGGCTTAATCTGATAGGTGAAGGTCTAAGAATGATCTTAGACTCTAAGATGCATCAACACACAAATGCTCATTGCACGTGAATAATGTACGGGTCCTCCTACACGGGCTCTAATACTATGTTAAAGAACCAACTTTTTCAAAAACTTAAGCTGATAAATAAATGTATAACAATCGTTTTATATTCTATCAGAATGACAGTTCAGCTAGAAGCAATTACGAAGATGATCTTTAAGGAAACAGAAAGGAAATTAGGATGGGAGGCGTACCAGTCGACGAATTTTGCGAGCAGGGGATGATAAAGAGAAATCGGAGAACTCATCATTCACATCGTCTAAGTCTTTCCTCTTCAGCTTCATACTCATGAATTCCGCCATTGTTTTTTTCTATCTAAATCGCCAGTGAGACCCTAAATTCGATCAAGATACTGAATTACGAATTCTGTAGTGAATTAGGGTTTAGTCGAACATCAGCAACTGGGATATAAAGAAGAATCGAGCGAGCAGAAAATAGTTGAGTGTAATTACGCCAAAACACAAAGAAGCTAAAAATATTTCGATCTTCTAGAATTCTCCAGAACGCAAAATGAAAGTATTTGTATTTGTATTCGTATTTATATTTGTATTTGTATTTGTGACCGGGAAGGCACTAGACTAGTAAAACTTCTTCACTCAGCAAATTTTGTGGGGAACAAACTCTTCAGGCATTACGTCTGGTAGGATGACGGGCGGATTGGAAAATAATTGGTATAATAACAATTTAGGCGTACAGATGTTGTCAGTTCAAATTCAATTCGGTTCGGAGCAAAGACTAAAATTGACTTATTTTGAGAATCGAATATCAAATTAAGTTTAGGGCCTGATTGAAATTAATGTAAAAAAATTATCTTTTTTAGAAGTATTTTTTATAAAAGCAACAATAACAACAACAGTCCCAGTGCCTTACGGCTTCCGCAGAAAGCAGGGTCTGGGAGGGGTGGATGTACGCAGCCTTACCCCTTCCGGGTGGAAAGGAGGCTGTTTCCGGGTGGAAAGCACTTTTATAAAAAGTAATATTTTAAATAAGTAGTTTATATTTAACCAACTACTAAAGAAGTACCTATGGTATTATTGTGAGTGTTTGGCCAATGTTAAAAAAAGTACTTTTATCTATAAAATTATCAGAAATGGCACTAACAGAAGTCTTGTATAATATAAAAAATCACCCATAACCATTCTAAATATTTAATATATTTTTTAATATTTAAAATATTTTTTTATTATTTAAAATATTTTATAAATATATAAATATTTCTTAAATATTTAAAATATTTTCTCAATATTTTAAAAATATTTAATTTTTTAAGAACATTAAAATATTTGTAAATATTTAAAATATTTTTTTCAAGTCTTTAAAATGTTTTCTAATTATCATAAATATATTATTAATTATTAAAATATTTTTGTCATATTTAATATATTTTTTATAATATATAAACTATTTACAAAATATATAAATTATTTGTTAATTATACTAAATTTCAAGGTACCTGAAATTAACTTTCTCAATTATTTAGTTTTTATTTCTGCTTCTGCTTAAAAAAATAAGCATTAAATTTCTGCTTCTACTTATAAGTAAAAAAACTACTTCTGCTTTTAATAAAAAGGGTTTATTCATGTTTGCCAAACACCATTAAAATTTCAAAAAAGTGCTTTTTTCCAAAAACAAGCACTTATTTCTCAGAATTAAGCAATGCCAAACGGGCACTTAACCGATGTGGTATTACATTTTACGTTTTTCCTATTTCGCATATTTTATCTTGTATTTCTATAATGGCATTTTTATTTCTGTATTCTCGTAGGTCTACTTTCTGTTTTTGGGTTTTTATCTTTTAGGCCTATTTTGCAGTGTATTTGGCTTGGGTTGTGAGCTTCGCTTCTATAACACACACAATTATTTTCTTCCGATGCAAATGAGATCTTCCTGAAAATTACGGTTTGCTCTTTTCTCCTCTCACGATCCATGTGTTCATCCATGGCTTCTTGTGTTTTTTATTGCAATTTTCTCTTTTATCATGGTATCAGAGCAACAATTCCTTGCTGCAATTGTGATTCTCATTTTCAATTGATTTTTCCTTTGTCCTCGTTTCACCTTCGCAAGCTAGGGTTTCGCTTTCTTCGAATCTTTCTTCTTCACCTTCAATTCAACTGACAATGGCCGCTAGTCCAAGTGTTAATCGAGGAAAGGATGGAAATTCATCAGATTTAGTCGTTCCTACTGCGAATCTCCTTCCAGATGTTGTCGATCGAGCAAATGACTCGATGTCCCCATATTTCTTGGCTAGTAATGATACGTCGGGCAGCGTTCTATTTTCTGAGGTTCTTGTAAGCAGTGCAAATCATAGTGTATGGTATCATTGTCATGATCCTTGACCGTGACCTTGTCCTGAGCTTGTCAAGATACATATTTTAGAAGTACTTTTATATAATTTATAATTTTTTCCTGGAATATTCTAGAACGCTCTAGAATCTTCTTGAATGGTCCTCACATGTAATAGGTATCTAATTAGTAGTACTTACTTGGAATTATCTAGAATATCATGTAAGGACAAATTATTGGGAAGTGCTTGGATGCATGGTTGCCAAGGGGTGTGTCCCTAGGAAATACACATGTGACAAATGAACCCAGACATCTTACTTGGCCTTGTATTCAACTGTGTCATTAGTGGGGCACGGTTGGGAAGTTGGGGCAATTTTGGCTCTTCTTTAGTCATTTTCCCATGTACTAGCAATCCTTATAAATAGGAGTAGGAAGACATGTAATAAAATCACCCAATTATCAATTGAATGAAATATTAAAAGTTAAGAGTGATTCTCTTGCTTTTCTCATCTCCAATATTCTTTCTCGCTCTCATCTAAACTCAAATTCTCTTCTCATCTAATTCTATCTCTCATGTAAATCTATTTCACCATCGCAAGCCTTGGTTCGTGAATATCCTGTCACCAAATCTCGGGTTTGTGACAAAGCGGTTTCAGAGCTATCTTTCGATCGGAGCCTCAAACTATCCCTTACATTTTCATTGATCACTACCATATAAACAAAAAAAAAAAACTTCCACTGCAATTTTATTTTCCTTGAGATCAAAGGATCTTAATTACCCAAACAAAAAAAAAAAAAATTCAGACCGTTCATCATGGCAGCAAGAAAAGATTGGGAGTCTACACTTGTTGTCAAGATTTCAAATCTTCACTATCCTATCACCACAAGAGTCCTCAACCAACTCCTCTCCCTATGGTCGGATTTATGAAATTGAAATCATCACAACGACTTCCTTGAGGAGTTGAAGCTTTTGTGACCTTTTATTCAAGGAAAGACATGGAGAGTGCACTTAAACGACTAAATGGAAGAAACATCTACAACTATTGTTGTATGACGGACATTTAATTCTCCAAGCCCTTTAAGGAAATTGCAATGAAATTGGAGGAGGTGCTAGCATATCTCAATTCCGTAAACGAGAAGTTGAACAAGTGTACGCACATCCTAGGCCATCCTGACATTGGCCACAAGGTGGGGACTGTGGACAAACCGGTTGAATCAAACTGAAGGCAACCTTGATGAGGAAGTAGACATAATAACCGTTGAGGGGGGTAAATTGGTTGAAGAATCCGTGTTTGAGGAAATAATTGAGCCTCGTCCAGCTGCTACATTGGAACCTGAAGATGACTTCGATGTTCACATCATAACTATTGAAGACATAGTGGAAAAAAATGCGGATCTTGAAGACGACCTTAATGTTGACGTGGAAATCATGACCGTTGAGGAGCCAGCGGCAATTGGTAAAAAGGGCGAAGAGGACATTGATGTGAACATCGATGTAGAGACTAAGGCAGCGTTGCAAATGAGTGACAGTCCTCTTGATGCAAGACAGCCCAAAGTTCTGCAGCAAACAAGGGCAAAACTGTGTCAAGCTCCCAATCTCAAGTCTAAGACCACTCGAAGAGACATCAAAAAGATCAAGGTCAAAGCACGGGTATGGGAACGATTTCCAAAAATAGGGATCGGCACGAAGCACTTGGGCCACATAACATCCTTGAGAACAAGGATGATTTCAAGGGGAAGGGTTTGTCACGATCCTTGACTGTGACCTTGTCCTGAGTTTGTCAAGACCAATATTTTAGTAAAACTTTTATATAATTTACAACTTTTTCTCAGAATTTAGAATGCTCTAGAAGCTTCTTGTATAGTCCTCACGTGTAATAAGTAGCTAATTAGTAGTAGTATTTACTTAGAATTATCTAGAATATCATGTAAGGACAAACTACTTGGGAAGTGCTTGGATGCATGGTTGCCAAGGGGTGTGTCCCTAGGAAATACACACGTGACAAAGGAACCTAAACATCTTGCTTGGCCTTGTATTCAACCGTGGCATTAATGGGGCACGGTTGGGAAGTTGGGGCAATTTTGGCTCTTCCTTGGTCATTTTTCTATGTACTAGCAATCCTAATAAATAAGAGTAGGAAGACATGTGATGAAATCACCCAATTATCAATTGAATAAAATATCAAAAGTTAAGATTAATTCTCTTGTTTTCTCATCTCCAATATTCCTTCTCTCTCTCATCTAAACTCAAATTCTCTTCCCATCTAATTCTATCTCTTATCTAAATCTATTTCACCATCACAAGCCTTGGTTAGTGAATATCCTGTCACTAACTCTCGGGTTTGTGACAATTGTTTCATGGTTGTGGTACTAGAGGCTAAAAACAAGATCAAGTTCGTTCTTGGTGAGCTACCTGCGCCAAAGAAATATGATCCTAACATAGCGTTGCAACAACATGTTAGTATCGTGGATTCTAAATTCTGTATCCAAGGAAATAGTTGGAGTTTCCTCTCCCGTGGCTCCTCACAAGAGATGTGGCAGGACATAAATCGGCGCTATTCACAGAAGAATGGATCCAGGATCTTTCAGTTGAAGAGGGATATCTCTTCTCTCAAGCAAGGAAATATGTCGGTAACATCTTTCTTTGCCAAGTTAAAATCACTTTGGGATGAGTTTGTAGGTCTTATTCCTTTGCCTACTTGCTCATGTGGTGTAATGAAAGATTGTGAATGTGGCATACTCAAGTCCATGGCTAAAATTAGGGAACAAGATTTCATTATGACATTTGGTTTGAAAGACTATTATGCTGCTATTCGTGATTAGCTTCTGCTTACTTAACCTCCTCCTAATCTTGGTGATGTCTTTTCCAAAATTGTGCAACAAAAGAAGCAAAGGGAAATTACCAGCCCCCAGCGGTTCCATCTAACTCAGTTTCTAGTGATTCTGTGGCAATGCTTGTGAAGAATCTAGATGGAAAATCAGGGGGTAAAAATCAGAAGAGGGAGCCTCCTGTTTGTGCCCATTGTGGTGTGAACACTGATTTCGAATCAAAAAAATGATGCGAAACAAATGCACAAATTTACAATCAAAGAATTGTATTGTTATTTGTGGGCACAATCTCTATAATATGATTTACAAAAATGAAATTAAAAAAATTCCTTTGATTCAATTGCCACAACTGTTGAACTTGGTTGATGTTGTCAAACTTGAACTCTTGACTGAGGGCACGATGCTTTATCCCAAATTAAGAACTAAACTTTTGAAAAAATCAGGCACGAACTTGGTGCGCTTTGATGATTCCTGCACGAATGACTTATGTTAATAGAGATAAAATGGAGAAAACTCTTTCTCTTTCTCTTCTCTTGAAATTACCTATCTCTATGTGTTTATCTCCCCCTCCTTTGAGATAAGGGTCTCCTATTTATAAAGAAAAAGGGGCTATTGTTTTGGGCCATGGGATTTACTTAATAAGACCGAGCTCGAGTTGCACAAAAAAAAAACTTTACGAGCCTATTTTTACGTCAGCCTTGAAATTTTGTGGGGTGTGGCTTTGACTTGGAAGTCATCATTTTTAGGTCTTACTTTGGGTGTCTTTGGATTAAAGGGTTTTGGGTTAGTCATTTGCCCCTTTTACCTTGACTTTAAAACTATTAGGGCTTCAGGTTTGATTTGGAACTCATTTGGGCTTGAATTAGACTTGGAAGTCGTTTGAGCTTTGGTTTGACTTGGAAGTTGTTTGGGCTTTGACTTTTCATTGGCCCAATTTAAAATCTATGAACAAATTAAAATTTTTATGCCTACAAATTGTCCCTACTTCAAGTCAGGACGGGTGCGACTTTCTACCTTAATATCGTGGCTTGAACTAACACTCTTTTTTTTTTTTTTTAATTTTGATACTCCCTTTTAAAAAAAAAAAAAAAAGAAGACGTAATTTGAGATAGAGATTTTTTCAGATGTTTATTTGCAAGTTAACATCAAGTAAAAAGATTTGTTTTCACATCAAGCTTATTGCTCAAAAAAAAATTTTTTTTTTTTTTGTAATTTTAGATTTTGCAAAATAAATCAAAATAATATTTTTTGATTTTGAAATTTGAAATTTGAATTCAAATTTTATTGTTGAATTGAATTGGTTAAGTTCATATATATATATATATATATATATATATATATATATAAGACCCCTTTAAAAGTGAGGCTTGCTTTGGAGTCTAAAAAAAAATTATTATCATTATTCACTTCAAATTCTAAATTTGAATGATTGAAAAGGATCATCCCCACTGGCCCTCTGTAATCTGCATCGATTACACATCCACCCACTATATTATCCTTTCTTTTCGGCTGATAAATCCGATTGTGTCTAGAGATTTGGAGGTGGCTCAAATCTTGAACTCTAGCTTCAATTTAACCCCGGGGTAATTGGTGAGATCTCGAAGGTACTTGAGGCTTCGGGAATTGGATCATGAACCTTAGCAATCAACGTTAGTAGTGTCGAAGGGAAACCAACTGCGAAACGTTTTATTTTTTCAAAACCAAAATGAAATTCATCATTGTTCACTTGGCAGATGCCGCAGCGGGGCAAAGGAGTCCACTAAAAGGCCTGAATTGACTACCCCTGTGCTAGACTTAGACCTGAACTCGGATTATTGATTAACATGGAAGAGAGACAACTAAAGCCAGGCTGGTTTGGGGGAGGACGATAGAGAGCAATTTTGTGTTTTTTTTTTTTTTTTTTGCTTGATTTTTTTTTTAAAGTTTCATTGAATTTTGTGAATTGTTGGCTTGATTTGTCGAATTTTGAGGTTGATTTTTTTTTTTTTTTTTAGGATATTAGAGAGGGATTAGGGATTGTTATTTTGCTAAGAAAGAGGAAGGAAAAAAAAATTGAAGAGGAAAGTGAATGGAGAGAGAAAATGAGGGTGTGGGGGTGAAGGAGATGATGAAACATTTTAGCCTATGAAATGCGAGGATAAGAAAAGGAGGGTTTCATGCTCCCTTTTTTGGTTTTATTTTAACCTTTTTTTTAGTATGAGAATGATTTTTTTCTTTTGAATTTTTTTAAACATATTTCACTAGGTGACCTGAATTGTGTATGCATTTAGTTTGAGATTTTGTTTTTTGACACCTCAACCATTTGGTCCTCCATTCATAGTCGATCGTTGGCCTTATCTGACTAGGTTGACACCAGTATATTTTATCCATTATTTATGCTTGGATTATTCTACGTGTACATGCCCATATAGAAAGATGGAGCACCATGGATGTTGTATCCTATAACCGTGCACATTGTATGGAGATGGAGCATCCTAGATAATCGTGCCTTGATATTGACCCCTTTTTGTTTGACCTTAATCGTTTGTTACCATTCATCGTCAGATTATTGTAAGTGCACAGGCCCATACATGGAGATAGAGCACCATGGATGTTGCATCCTAAAACCGTGTACACGTCCTTGTATGGAGATGGAGCACCCTGGATAATTGCGTCTTGGTATTGACCCTTTTTCATTTGAAACCTTAATCGTTTAGTACCATTCATCCTCCGATTATCTTACATCTACACACCCATACACAGAGATGGAGCACCGTGGATGGTGCATCTTAAAAATTTGCACACACCCTTGTATGGAGACGGAGCATGCCGGATAATCATGTCTTGTATTGACTTTTTTTTGTTATGTATAACCCTTATTTTGCAGAGCTACACAATGGTTTATTTCAAGAAATGGATGGAAAAAGGGAAAGAGTATCAATTGTGGAAAGTGAACAAGACAACCCAGCCAGTGGACAAAGGTTTGTCGTTCATCAATTACTCATCGTTTATAGTTCCAAGAAGTGGACTTCCTTTGACAAGAGCAAATTGCAAATTGAATGGTCAAAAGAAATCCCAAATGAGAAAGGAGTTGCTGACAGAGTTTTTCAGAGTCTCTCTCACGACAAGACGAAACCCACTGACATATTTTCAATGTAAGGACAACGCATCCTTAGTGGAGGTCTAAGGCGGGGCAATAGCTTGTGGGTCAGAAGAGAGTTTAGCTACAAACCAAAATATTGGGAATGGAAAGAGGCGGTATTGCATCGCTTTTTGAGGAAATTAAAGAGCAGCAATAACGCTGTTATTGCTTCCCTTTACCCATATATGTTCAAAGTACCAGCATCATGCATGCCTTTTATGAGTGTTGTGCCCTAAAAACCGTACTCAGGCAGGAAAGATGTCGGTCTCACAACAGGATTTATATCGACTTAGCGGCCTCCCTAACTCCGGATGGATATATGACGGGACTGTCCCTTGTGTGAGTATTTTGACGGGCAAAGATGAAAATGGTAAGAGGTGTATTCCATTACCTTGTGAGGCCTTACTTATTGCCTTTAATCAGCCTAAGGAAAACAATGACGAGGTTGATGCAAGAATTCTGGCACAAAGGGTTACGAATGTATCAAAAGGTTGATCGCCGTAATGGGGTTGCAAAATCTTGCTCTAAAAGGAACCCTAGTGGCAACTAACAGTTAGATGTCAAAGCTTGGACCAATGAACAGACGAAAGCTTTCAACGATATGAATGTCCCACTTGATAAAAGGTACGAGACTTATTTGACAGTGTTCCTCTCTTGCTGGTTGTGTGCATTTGTGCTCCCTGCTCATGGAAAGCGATTGATACGGCCTGAAACCTTTGTTATCGCTAGTCATATGGCCGCCGATCAACCTTATAATCTTGTGGTCCCGGTGCTCACCAGTATTTATCAAGGTCTAAATTGTATTGCAGAGTCCGAGAAGTTAGGGAGTGCCCTCGTTTTCTTCCCAGCTCACTTTATCTATGCATGGCTTTCTTGTTATTTTGGCACCCATCGAGAATGGTTTGACGTACTGCCTGGACCCTTAATGGTTCACTATGGCAGTGTTGGAGCTGCTAAGTTTTATGATGAAAACAAAGCTCATAAGCTCATTTATGATGGCCGCACAATGCAGTGGTACACACTTATTCTTAATTCTGACAGGATTTAAGAACTGAGAGATGACGACGGGCTTGATGATGAGCACCCAGCCTACCTCAAGTCTCTACGTCCAGCCCACCTGCCAATATCTGTGCGTAACAACTTCCATGCTGAGCTCTATAATCCGCACCAGTTTAGCAGGTAGTTAGGTTTCTTCCAGGGCATCCCCGGAGTGTTGAAAGGTTACGAGTGCATAGTCTCCTACGAATGGGCTAGGGAGTACTGGAAGCAATGCCAATGCAGGGGAATAGTGGGGAAGTTGTTTTTCCTAATAGGGTGATCAATCCAAAAAATTTCAGTACAAGACAGTTTAGGGACCGGTGGAAAGAGGCAAGAATTCTAGACCTTGTGAAAAATATTGAAATTTTGGTCTAGAGTACGACGCCTGCATCCGGGAACTTCAAAAAGGGCAGAGTTTAGATGCCCTCCCCGAAGACGCAAGCAAACGAGGGAAGGTAAAGCATATTTCTACCACTACTTTTCTTTATTACTAGCTACAACGCTTTCTAAATTTTGAACTCTCCCTTTTTTTTATAGGCCATTCTAAGTAGTGGAGCCAAAAGGGGCCTCAAAATTTCTCATCAAGAAAAGAGCTACTCAAACGGCCCCCCTCACGAAGACAACCTCAACAGCAAGTAATAGTGATTCTGAAAGTGACTATGAAGATTCTATCTCTAAGAACTTTAGACGCCAAAGGGAGGGGAAAAAAAAGGAAGAGGAAAAGTTGCCAAGACAATGTGGTGGAGGATCCTGACACCGAGATGGCTATCGATGAAAATGTGTTTGAAGTGCTGCCTAGATCCTTAAATCTGCCCCTTCTAACCTTGAAGCGGTAATCCATATTTCATTTAAAATCCCTTTTGCCTTTCTTCTCCTGTGTTCTTTGCTAAGTTTGGATTTGACACCTTGCTTGGTTGCCACATTTTCGATCTAGTGGAGGAGGGTATAGGCGAACCGTAACAGTAATGACTATTCATCTTCGAGAGGGTATCCCTCCAAATGGTGTGAGCGAGGCAGAACCTATTTATGAGGTGATGTTCAAAAATACAAATGAGGACATCAACAACACTGGCGGTAAATACGTTGGTGCCAATGAAGATGCTATCAAAGAGCGCTCAACACACACCACTGCCTCCACTCGCTACTCGTATTCCACCTCATGGGAGATAAATCGAGATATGGACAAAGAGGTCACTGGTCCCAACATCTTAGAGTTGACTTCCAAGAAAACTGCATAGGTATAATGCTAAAACTCACTTGAAATTTTTTTTTTTTTTTTTTTGGTGTATCGCAGAAAATTTCATATACCCTGAATGTGCCTTTCTAATAGGTGACAATATTCAGACCGAAGAGATTCCTGCCTTGGAGCCATTAAGACAATCTACAAAGCTCTCCAATATTCCATCGACATCCACAATGATTGCCAAACAAGGATTGAGTTTAGTGTTTGCCCAAGCAATACATAATACGAGCAAGGAATATCTCGACTACTTAGCAAAACAACAGTTATCCTAGGTGGTGATGGTGTACAGTAAACGAGAATCCTTGTTTTCAATATAAAGGCATTGGGTGGAATATATGATGATCTCGACAGGGCTATCACTGGAGTTTTGGTAGATGTAGATGCTTTGCTCAAAGTACAGAAGGTGGTTGAGGGTAAGAAAAACCCAGATGACCTTCAGAGGGAAATTTTTATTACCTCTACGGAGCTGTGTGATGGAGAATGTGATTTGGCAAGGTTAATAACTCAACGCCATGACAAAGAAGAGGATCTTTCAGCTACTTGTGCAAGTATAGGCAAACTTGAGCGAGAACTTGAACAAGCACGAGCAAAGAAGGCAAGACTGGAAGTGGATTTATTGGAGCTAGATCCATTAATTGAAGCTTCTGAGCAGCTGGTGGCCTCAAAGAAACGAGAGCTAGCCAATTTAGAATCTACCCTAACTTTAACTTTAGAAATTGTTGCTCAAGTTGAAGACTTGAAGTAGAGGGTGGAAGAATTCTGTGCCAAGCTTTTAGACCCTTCCATTTTGGAGTGAATCCCTTTGGCATGACCCTTTACCTCTCCCCCTTTTATTTGTGAATTTGGATTTTTCCATTATTTTAGCAGTGAAACTTATGTTTTTCTTTTTTTGGAAGTTTTTTTGTAACTTGTATGAGAGAAGCCACCATTAATAAAACTTATATATATATATAAGCTGCCTGCGTACCTTTGTGGAACAAATTCTACTTGGGATCAAGCCATAACGTAATTCAAAGAATGAATTTTTCTTTTCAAAGATATTACGCCATTCACAGTTTATATGCATGCAAGCTAGGAGTGCCCATTGTTTTTCACGTTGGACTTGGTGGGGTGTTTCCCGCATTTTATCCACATGCTACACCATTGGTGGGATCTTTTAAATTTTGGGGGTGCCATAGACAATTTATACTCGTGCAGGCAAGGAGTGCTATGTAGTGCTTTAGGGCAATAGCGTTTTAGAAATTTCCCGTTGATAGGACCCACTTGAACATCATCTGCATCTACTATCATGTATGCTTTGTTAGTGTACATTTCTTTTACAACATAGGGTTCATCCCACTTTGGGGTGAATTTGCTCCCCTTTTTATGTGCGATGACGATAGGCTTGTGGACTGTTAGGACTATGCCTCCCACTTTGGAAAAACGGGGGTGCACCTTCTTGTTGAATGCTCTCGTTGGGCTTGGTAGCATTCTAGCTATTGCTCAGCTTGTAGCTAGAGGTGGCCATGGGTCAAGCTGGGGCCCAGCCCTTGTTCGGGCTGAGCCTGGGCCTCAGACTAGGCCCGGCAAGTCCGACCCAGGCCCCTATATATATATATATATATGTGTGTGTGTGTGTATAATATAACATACAATACATAATTATAAAAATATATAATCATTTTGACCAAATAAATAATTAGAATTTATTGATACATAATATAACATACAAATAGAATACAACATAATTATAATTATAAATTTATTTCATAAAATAAAGTGTGTCGTAACTTATTGAAAAATACAACTGGAATAATATAATAGTGTCATATAAAATTACAAATATATTTTATAAAAGAAATATATTATGCAAAAAATAGAATTATAGCAATATAAATAACTTAGTCTAAATTTGTTGCATTCGGTGTTGTACTTGCTGTACTGGTGCTACAGTCGTCTTCTTCATCGCTTGATGGACCCAAGTTTAGTTGGTTTTGGTCTCTATCCGCTGCAGCCATGCAGTCCTTCGAGCACACCGACATTTCTAAGGTGGCTGGTGCTAGCTTTGCTCTCTTTGATCAAAGCAATCTACCACCTGTACTAAAGGCACACTCCGATGCTACTGAAGACATTGGACACGATAGTATATTGCGTGCGACGGTGGAAAGCACGAGATATTAGGTCTTATTTGAACACCACCATTGCAAAATATCAAAATAGGGATTTGCCTCTGTCGGGTTGAAGTCGAGCATAGGCGAACACATGTACAAATTTAGCTCATCATATGATATGGGACTTTGTTTGGGCTTTAATCGGTTCAACATATCCCACGTATATGATTTTCCTTTAGAAGAGGACAAAAAGGATGATGTAGAAGAAATATTTGGATTATCATATGATAATCTTCGAGCATATACGGAAAATAAATTACCTAAATTTTCATCAACTTCAGTAATAAAAGATGCTGCATCAAAAGCTGGATTCATTTTTTCATAAAATATTTGTGCAAATAATTGCAAACCCGTAAATTAACAATGTAGATTAAAAAACGGTGGTAGTACAATGTGCTAGTGGTAATTCGGAATAATATTTAAAACAAATTTTCACCATGTTGGAAATAGAGCCCTGTAACACGGGGTTGGAGGAGTTATCTATCATCCGAGCAGCAATATCTACCAGTCTTGATATTGTTTGTGTAATGATTGTATAATAACATCCAAAAAAAATTTCGTAGCATCTTTAAAAAAAAAATAAAAAAATTACATACTTCATTAATTATATTCCAATCTATAAATTCAAAATTAAAAGAACTTAGATCTGAAGGATTTTGCTTTACAAATTCAATTAAGACATCTTTGTATGGTATGTTTCTTTCTAACATATTAACTGTAAATGACCACCTATTACGTGTATTTGATCTAAATTTTTTAAAATGAATGCCATGTGTGTCACGAACATTTTTAAATTTTTTTTGCCTGGTTCTAAATATCTTAATTGGTTTAATTGCTTCTCTTAAATACATAAGAGAAACATTTATAAGCTGCAAACCATCCATTTCTGTTAAATGTAGTGCATAATAGATGCAACATAAATGAAAACATTTCCTATCTAACATGGGCCTCATATATCTAACTAATTGTTTAGTAGATGCACCGTTGTTAATAGCATTATCAAAAGTAATGCTGAAATTTTGCAGTATATCCCCCACTTTCCATAATGGCACCCGTGATTACATGAGCACTGTGGGGATATTCAAGTGGACAAAAATGAATTATTCGTTTTTACATAACATAGGAAGAATCAATCCAATGTGGCGTTATGCACATGAAAGATACATCGGATTTCAACTTCCACATGTTCGACGTCAATGAGAACATGCTTGTGTTCGCCTTTAAAATATCTTAAAGGTCATTTTTCATATTTACAAATTCTCTAATGGCGTCATGCTTCAAAGTATTCCGAGGAACCGTTAGAGCGGCGGGTTTTAACGCGGTTTTATAAAATCGGACGAATCTAGGATCTTCGCCGGTGGTAAACGACCTTTTAGCCCAATGACGTATCTCATTAATACACGTCTATTAGTTTCATTTGTATACTTAAAGTTAGCAAGCGCACTAGCCGCTTGCTATATAAGCGTTTGTTGGGTTTTATCTGCATTTAATACTGGGTGCCTTCTTTGTAGGTGTATTTTTAAAGTCCCAGTCCTACTATTAAGTGGATAATTGAAAACTTTTGGAGGATCACATAATATATAATATGCTTTACTATGTTCATGATCTAGTGTAAAGTATCCTGCTCATGGAGGTGTTCTTGTTCCCAATCACAGGTGTCTGTGTAGGGAGATGACAAATTGAATTCTAAAAAAGTGCGTTCTTAGGTATTAAGCTCAACCCCTCTACCCGTTTTAGGGATTTTAGGAGGTCGAGAAGAGCTAGAACTAGATCGACTAGCTCCAGATGAAGATGAATTATGTGCCATGATATTGTTAATTTATAATTATAAAATACAAGTAAGAATGCAAGTAGGAATGTAAGTAAGGTAAATAAAATGACAAATAAATAAAATTTTGTTACTAATAAGCAAAAACTGAAATTTGAACTTCTACAAGTTTCTACGAGCAGAACACAATTGAAACTTCAAACTTGAGAATTTGAGAGAAAATAATTGTATGTAAGTAGAGAAAAGAGAATTGGAGAGATTGTTATGTGACGAAATGAGAAAATAAGGTTAGTATTTATATAAAAAAATAAAATTTTTAAAAAATTTGTCACTCAACCGTTGGGGTGATAGAGAAAAGTTGGGGGGCTTCTGCCCCTCAACTAACCAGGCTACGTTCCGAGCCTCCTCGTTTTTGAGGAGGCCTGGGCCTGGCCCAAACGGGGTGGCGCGGGTCAGGTTCCGGGTCGACCAGACTCATTGGCCACCTATACTTGCAATCTTTTCTCGTTAAATGCTTCGAGTTCTACTAGACGTAATTAAGTGTTTTCCTCGGTGGTGAGTCCCTCGCGGACAGCCATCCTCAAAGAGGGAAGTTCAAGCTCTAAAGGCAAAAGGGCCTTAACTCCGCTTGCTAGCGAGTATGGAGTTGCTTGGGTAGGAGTGCGGTGCGTAGTTTGGTAATGCCCACAATGCTTCTCTAGCTTTTTCATGCCACCCTCTTTTAACCTTGTCTACAACCTTTTTCAATAGATTGCAGAGGGTCTTATTGAAAGCTTTAGCCTGTCTGTTCACTGCCGCATAATACATGGAGGACTTGTGTTAGGTGAACTTCAATGTTTGGCATAATTTAGCCGCTAGACGGTTGTCAAATGGCTTTTTGTTGTCTATAATTATGTACCGCAGGACTCCAAGCCCGTATATGATATGAGTGCATATGAAATCAACCACATTCTGATAATGAGCAAGGAATATCCGTCTTCCACTCCAGTCGAGGTGTACGTCAGGGTGACCCTCTCTCTCCTTATTTGTTTGTCATCGCTATGAAGGGTCTCCGAAGGCTGCTTCGCCGTGCTATCGATGAACCGCGTTTTCGCTATCATCCGTGCTGCCATCGAACTGGGTTGACACACCTGTGTTTTGCTAATGACTTGATGATCTTTTGTCGGGGTGATATGGGTAGTGTATCTGTTGTCCGTGAGGTTTTAGACCACCTTGTTGTACTTTCGGGGTTGTCCTCGAATGCAGCGAAGAGCTCAGTTTTTCTAGCAGGGGTGGACTCTGCGACTTAGCAGGACATTTTGAGTGTTCTGGGCAGTGCCCGGTTCGATATCTGAGAGTACCACATATCACTTCTCGGCTGCGGTACGTTGACTGCAAGCCACTGCTGGACCGCATTCTCTCTCATATACGGCTCTGGACCTCCCATTCTCTATCGTATGCTGGTCGTTTACAGCTTATCCGATTTGTTCTTTTCGCCATTCAGGTCTACTGGTCATCGATCTTCATGCTCCCGAGGACGATGATCAGGAAGATCGAGTCGACTCTTGCGATGTTCCTTTGGAGAGGATCTTCGCTGGCCCCACGAGGGGCGAAGGTTGCTTGGAGGCATTTGTGTTACCCTCGGCGAGAGGGTGGTCTTGGGCTCCGTCGCCTTGCTGAGTGGAACCAGGCTTTGATTATGAAGCATATCTGGTTCCTCCTTTCTGACCCTTCCTCGTTATGGCCGCGTTGGGTTCATCTGAACCAGCTTCGAGGGAGGACCTTCTGGACTATTTGGGCGACGAGTTCTGCTTCTTGGTGCTGGCGTCAGATTCCGGCGCCTATGCTCTGGTGCGATCTATCATGTCATAGGTGATGGCCTTGACACTGCCCTTTGGAGTGATTACTGGTTGCCATGTGGTCATCTTTCGGAGCACTTCCCTGCTCGACTGCTTACCTTCTCTGGACTTCATTGGGATTCCCTGGTCTCATCCATTATGAAGGGTGGTCAGTGGAGATTTCCACAGGGTTGTTTGGAGCTCCAATCCATCTGGCACATGATTGATTTTAGCCCCCAGGCTGGTGTAGCGGACTCCATCCGGTGGTTGAGTGACCCCTCGGGGAACTTCACCACCAAGTCCGCTTGGGAGATGCTGCGGAGTAGGAGAGAGAAGGATACCATTCATCACCTTCTGTGGTTTCAGATGCATATACCGAGGCACTCCTTCATTCTCTAGCTCTCTTCTCTGCAGCGACTTTGGACCTGGGACCGACTTCGGCGTTTCGGAGCACTAGAGGTTCATAGTGTTTGTGCTCTCTACGGTTCTACTGACGAGACTCATGAGCACCTTTTCTTCGCCTATTCCTTTTCCGCCTCGGTCTAGAGTTCTGTCAGTCCGAGTACATCTATCGCTTGGCCTACCCTTCCTTGGGACGATCTTGTCACTTGGGCTGCTCAGCATCTCAAGGGGCGAGAGATTGGCAGTATCATTGCTCGACTCTGCCTCACTGCGACTGTGTATACTGTTTGGTATGAGCGCAACCTTCGGGTTCAGCGTTCTCAGTCCAGATCAGTTGCAGCCATACGAGAAAAGATTGCGGGTTTGGTCAGGAGCCGCTTACTTGCTGCTTCTTCATTCAGAGGAGCTCATCGTCACGCCTCCTTGCTTCGGCACTGGGGTTTTGAGACTTAGTTTCTTCTTTGTTCCCTTAGTTGTACTTTGGTTGTTTTTTGTATGGACTTTGTCTAGACTATAGTTGACGTTGTTTCATATTTGTAGGCTTCGGCTGTGTCCTGGGGTATGCCCCTTGTAGCTTGTACTAATTTTCTTTTCGTCTATATATTTCGCTGACTTACCAAAAAAAAAAAAAAAAAATCAACCACATTCTCCTTTTTCACTTCTCTTAGTGGGATAGCTTCCGCCCACTTGGAAAAGTAGTCAGTTGCTGGGACGACGTAAGCATGGCCATCTAAGGATTTTGGAGCAATTGGTCCAACTATGTCGAGACCCCACCCCTCAAAGGGCCATGATGCAATTGACGGGTGCAGAGGCTTTGGTAGTTGGTGTATAAAACTTGCATGGAATTGGCAAGCACCACATCTCTTAGCATAATCTTGGACCATGGTTGGCCAATAGTGGCCCATCCTCTTCAACCAGTCATGGAGTTTAGCTCTAGATGATGAGCACCACAAATCCCATAATGGGCTTCCTCCATTGCTTGGATAGCTTCTTCTTTTCCTAGGCTACGTCGAAGGATACTGTCAAAAGCTCGGCAATACAAGACTCCCTTGTGACGGTAGAAGCTGTCCGCCTAATGCTAAATCTCCAACCTATGGCGACACTCGCATAGGAGCTTGCCATGCTCTAAGTAATCGATAAGTGGTTGATGCCAATCTTCTTTGGCGACTTCAAAAATCGATATAACGCCAACCTTGCCAAAGTCATCTTCTATGTTTTCTTTGATTAGTAGGGGAGTAACCCATTGGTTGCAAATAGGAACCATCACTGACTCATCTGCCCCCAGTGCCATGGTGGTTTCAAGATTTCCAAGGGCGTCAGCCATTCCATTAGCACTCCTACGCACATGCTCCAACTTCTTTGCCTCTAAACTGTCTAACAACTTGGTTGCATATTTGAAGTAAAGAATAAGGTCCTCCTTCTTGACCTCATAGTCACCCGGGAGTTGGTGGATGACCAATTTGAAGGCTTCGTAAATGTCTAAATCCTTCAATCCCATCTTTATTGCCATCTCCAACCCTATGACCAGCGACTGGTACTCAGCCACATTATTGGAGCACTTCTCAGTCAGTGAATGAGTAAGGAAGGACATGTTTCTTAGGAGAGACAAAAACAACCCCAACACCTGCACCGTTCACACACGCGGCGCCATTAAAGTGCATCTCCCATGGGGGTATGATTTCAATGAAGAGGACATCTTCATCTAGCAAGTCATCATTTACTTCCCAATGATTAGGGATAGGATGTTTAGCCAAGAAGTTAGCTAGAGCTTGCCCCTTGACAAACTTTTGAGGAACATAGACAATGTCATGCTACTTAATCAATACAACCCACTTCGCTAAATGCCCTGAAAGTACTGGTTGGGAGAGAATGTATTTGATGAGATCAGCTCGAGAGATTAAGCTTGCATGTAATGTTTCAGCTTCTGAATGGAAAAAATGAAAGCAAACCCCATCTTCTCTATAGGGGAATACTTCAACTTTGCTCCCACTAGTGTCCGACTCAAACAATATATTATGTTTTCTCTCTTTGTTTTCTTGAGTGCACAACACTCCAAGTGCTCGTTCTTGAGTAGATATATAAAGAATAAGAGGCTTTCCTTGAATTGGTGGCCCCAGCATAGGCAAGCTTGTAAGGTAATTCTTGAGGCTTTCAAAGGCCCTGTCACATGATTCATCCCATTCAAAGGGCGCACCTTTCTTCATTAGATGATTAAAGGGTTAGCAACGTCCTGCCAAGTTAGAAATAAACCTCCTAATGTAAGCCAAGCGTCCTTGAAAACTATGGAGCTCGTGCAGATTCTTAGGTGGGGACATCTTTTGGATAACATCAATCTTAGACTTGTCAATCTCAATGTCACTATGTCAGACAATGAAACCAAGAAATTCACCGAAGGTGATACCAAACGCACACTTTAGTGGATTCATCATAACACTCACTTTCCTTAACCTTTCGAAAACAAAACAGGGGTCTTGAAGATGATCACTTCGTCTTTTGGTTTTCACCATGAAATCATCTACAAAGCATTCAACGTTCTTATGCAACATGTCATCAAATATTCTATACATTGCACGTTGATAAGTGGTGCCTACATTCTTTAGATCAAGGGGCATCATTTGTAGCAATATATCCCTTTGGGAGTGCGGAATGCGTGGCCTTTTCATCCTTAGGAGCAATTTTCAACTAGTTATAACCAGTCGTGCAATCCATGAAGGAAAATGCCTCGTGGCTATTGGTTGCATCGACCATTAGTTTGGGGATTGGCTATGGAAAATATTCCTTTAGGCATACATTATTAAAGTTACAAAAATCCATAGAGACTTGTAATTGCCCATTCTTCTTTCTTACAGGCACTACATTGGAAATCCAGGTAGGCATCTGCACTTCCCGAGTGAACCTAGCATCAATCAATTTGTTGGTCTCTGCTTCACACCACAAGTTCAAGTTGGAACCGTCAGTTGGGTTGCTTTATTGGTTTGGTACCTTTCTTAATCTTGAGCTGGTGAATCCAATCTAGCATCTCCTTATAGGACCAAGCTAATACATCCTTCTAGTCAGCCAAGAGTTTGAAGTATGCCTCCTCTTCTTCTTTGCTTAGAAGAACACCAGCATAGATGGGTCGAGGATCGTCGAGAGTGCCTAGATTCAGCTCCTTCAACTCATCAACTATGGCTTGCCCCACGTCTTCCAATTCTGCTGGAGGTTATAGAGCCTCTGGGATCTCCTCATCGTTGTCTTCATCAGCCAATGCCACTTCGAAAATAGTTACATGATTTGATGAGAAAATAAGTGCCTCGTTTGTTTGAGCCTCGTGCATGGTGACTCCTGACTGGTCAGGTGACAGGGCAGCTTGTGCTCTAACTTTGAGCTGGCCATCAGTACCTATTTTATTAAGTAACTAAGGCTTGACTCCATTTTGAGATGGCGTAGCTTTGATTTCTGGAATGTGAGATAGGCTGCTGTCACCTACATCACTCACCTTGGCGCTTTGCACTAGACCTCCTTTCTTTGGAAGCCATCTTCTTTTAGTATGAATTACTAACCTGGATTGCCCGACAGTACTTATCCTCAAATAGCCATGGGGTGTCATCTCCAGAGAGCTCGCATCATGGGCTTCACTGATCCCAGCCTCATCAATTGTGGCTTTCCTAGATTGGCTCTGCCTTGGCCTCTTTGACTTCCGGGATGGTTTCGAAACTACGAGCCTGTTTAGGGTGGACATTTTAGGCCTTTGCTCATCACCCATTTCGCCCCCAAGTCTGCTAAAACCAGAGGTGCGTGGTTGTTTAAGATGCCATAACCATTGTTAAGGGGTTTCCCAAGCCAATTAAAAACAAAAGTCCATGAAGGGTTTTCAATTTGTTAAGATTCGCCTCTGCACGAAGAGGACCCTCCCAATCTACAAAAAGCTAAGTGACACGATGATGATGGCGTAGCTTCTGCCAGAACATGCATAGACACTACTATAGGATTTTCACTGCTTTCTTCTCCCTTTTAACTAAAGTATATTGCGAGGATGCCGTCTTTTCCTCCCGATGAATAGAGATTTTCACTGGTTGGGAAGGGGTAAATCCCAAGCTAGCTCTAGAAGGCTTGACTTGGCTGCCCTGCTTTTGGAACTTCTGCTGAGCTTCAATGAGTCCATGTGCCTTCACATCAATCACCTTCCCCAAGGATGGAGGGTTGGTGAAGTCATACCCACAAGTGGCTATCAACTTGTAGGCATTAGGATCAAAGCCTTCCACTGTCCGAGTGTCAGGCAATATTTCCTTCTCTTCAGCAAGTTTTCGAGAAGATGCTACTAAACCCACCATCAGGAGTCCACTCGGTTTGGCCTGGTTTATATTTGTAAGAGGAAAAACCATTTTATCCTTTAAATCCTGCAAATTAGGTTTTAATGGAAATTCTAGAACATTGGAAACTTTGCACTCGATAAAGGTGACTTCGCAGGCTATTTGCGAGATTTCGGAATGTACCAGAGCATTGGTGTTGAGGTGAGGGTTCTAGACGCAACCTCCTTAGCCAAGATGCTGGAGGTTGCTGGTCTGCTCTCGGTAAGGTGACAATCCTTTTCCAGAGGCAAGGGTGACGGCACCTGCATCTCTTCGGACATGCTCTCTCCAGTGGGTGGGCTTCTCAAAGGCAATACCTCTGATGGAGCTTTCTCATCATTGTAGAGTCTTGCATCCTCCAGATGAGCTTCTGCTGCAGCGAAGGGTTTGGCGTCAGTAGTCACAACCTTTTCTCCACCATTTTTGTAATACTTGAAACACTGATGTAGTATAGATGAAACTACGCCATTTTCATGAATCCACGGTCGCCCTAACAGTATGTTGTATGATGTTTTTGAATCAATGACGTGGAAAATGCTATTTGCCATCAATTCCCCCATGGCAAGATTAAGGCGAATCATGCCCATTGCTCTTTGGCATCCAAGGTTAAACCTCATATCGTCATTTTGGTATTCGCCAATTCCTCCACCGTGATTTCCAACTGCTTCATGGTAGACTTAGGCATGATGTTGACTATAGATCTGCCATCAATCTGCTCATGTATGTAGCCAGACACAAATAGGGGCCTATTATGTGGTCGAGACCCCAGTATTAGATCTTCATCAATGAAAGCCAAGTCGGTGCTATGGGAAGCACAACCCATCGATCCCTCTGTGGTATCTCCATCACCTTGGACTGGTGAGGAATCATTGCCAGAACTTTGGATATTTCCTGCCATATCTAGAACTGGCTCCTTTTTACAATCTAGATTCTTTTGGTCATCATTGATCTCATAACACAAAGTCATGTTAAGATATATGCTTTCGAAGTACTTCATTGGAAAGAAACCCCCTTAAGTGATAGGAGTTCATGGCTTTTGCAGCAAAAGGTCAACATGGCTGGCTAGCGATTGATGCGCCTTTGCGTTGTTTGCCTTTTGCTTCTTTTTCTTATAGTGAGGCTTTCTCCCCACCTGTTTTTCTTTGTGGTGACCCTGAGGCGATCGTGACGCCCGTTGTTTCTTTGATTTCTTTTGTGTTACCAAAGTCCAACTGTCATCATTGTCCTCAGCCGGCATAACCTCTTCCTCCTTTTCTTTCAAGGGCTCCGACACACTTGACAGTTCTATGACCACAAGCTCTCGCCTCCAAACTAGATTGTTTGTAAATGCATTGCTTCATATGTTGGTAAGTCGTCTGTAACTTCCTCAGTCCAAGCTCCTCCAATGCCAGAATAGCCAAATTTATTTGGGCCATATCATCAGCATCAAGGACAATTTTCCTTTGCCCACAAACTCATGATACACTCTTTGAGCATAATTCATTGCTCCAGTGGGTGGCTGATAACTCGATGATACTTGAGATATTTTGGATCATCGGTGCAGTTGGCCTCTTCTGGGCCCTTTGACTTGGGCAATTCAATGAGTTTCTTTGCCAGCATATCGTCTAGCATGCCATGGAGATCTGAGTATAGGAAAGGATAATTTGGTTTCTGCCTATCAAACTCCTTGGGCTTCCATTATAAAATTTGTGTTCTTTGTGAGAATCAAGTTATTAGACTCAAAGGTTAATTTAAAACCCACTTTGTTTAATGAACCACCCTAGACTAAATTCCTACATAAATCAGGAACACGCAGCATGTTTTGCAAACACATTGATTTCAAGAGTTGAATTTTAAAAGGGCCTTTCCCTTGTTGTGATTAGGGATCGAACAAGAATTTCCCCTGAACGCCTTCTCCACATCAATGGCTTTCTCATATTCTTGGAGTAGGTCCTAATTGGTGAAGATGTGCCTCATGGCATCAATATCTATTACCACACAATCTTGTTCCATACCATGTTCACCTCGGATATCATGGCAACAAACAAGTCTCCTTCCTCGGTGAGATTAGCTTGGGGCCTGTGTTCTATGTGCTTTCTGTTAGGAATGGTGTCCTGAAAATCCAAATTTTTCCTATAAATGTCATTTCATTAATGAATAAAATTGAATTCCAGTCATTTCCTTGTTAAAAAATCTAAATTTTTTTTCTTCATATCATTTAGAACATCAATGCCAAACAGGCCACCTTTACAAAATCCTTTCCCCAACTTTGCAAGCAACTTTGGAAGGTCCCCATAAATCTGAATGGAGTAATCTAACATTCCCGTAGTCTTATGCACTGCCTGTTTGAAGCTGACTCTCTTCTGCTTCCCATAAATGCAATGCTCACAGAATTCCATCAGACCTGAAGGCTGACCATACAACAAGCCTCTTTTACTAAGCTCAGACAGTCCCTTATCGCCCATATGACCAAGCCTCATATGCCATAGCTTAGTGATATCTTAATCTGTCATAGATGTTGAAGAAACTGCTACTGATTCTGACATTGTGGAACAAATAAGTTCATACAGAGTTCCTACGTGTCTGCCTTTCATCACAATCAAAGCACCCTTACTGACCTTCATAACTCCATATTGAGTTGTGTACTTGTACCCATGAGAAGCAAGGGCACCTAAAGAGATAAGATTCTTCTTTAAATCAGGAACACGACATACACTACCCAATGTCCTAATAGTGCTATCAAACATCTTTACTCGAATTGTTCTTATACCCAAAACTTTGCATGCTGCATCATTACCCATTAGAACAACTCCACCCTGAATTGACTCATATGTGGTGCACCAGTCTCTATTGGGACAAATGTGATAGGAGGAACCCGAATCTAGGATCCAATTGTCTTGAGATCTGGACTGAGATTAACATCAACGTCATTTTCATCTTCAACTACATTAGCTTCTAAGGATTTATCATTCCTTTTCTGGTCCTTTTTATTATCAGCTTTTAGTTTTCTCTTAAGCTTATAACAGTATTTCTTAATATGCCTTTTCTTATGACAGTAATTACAGGATATGCCTTTATGTCTAGACTTGGACCTAGACTTGTTTCCACCATTATCAGATCTTGTTTCAGTTCTTCCTCTTACAAACAAACTACTTCCTGAGTCATAAACGGAGTCGGACAACTCTTTATCTACTCTTTCTTTACTCAGTAAGTTTTTCTTAACCTCATCAACTGTGATATATTTTCTACCACCATAAATCATGCTTTCAACAAAGCCTTTATAAGAGGTAGAGAGAGAACACAACAATACATAGCCTGATCTTCATCCTTAAGAGCATCATCAAGCTCCTTTAACTCTTGAATAATAGAGTTAAATTCATTAATGTGATTCTTAAGAGACGTACCATTTGACATACAAAGGTGAACAACCATCGCTTGACTGCAAGTTTGTTAGAGACAGACTTAACGCAGAACATCTCCTACAATTTCCCCCACAACTCCTTAGTGGTTTTCACTTCCAAAACTTCTGTCAAAATATCATCGGTAAGACACATCTGAATAGCAGTGAGAGCCTTTTCGTCTAACTCCTCCCATTGTCCTTTTGACATACTCTCCGGCTTCTTCTCTTTCCCGTCCAAAGCTTTCTTCAAGCCGTTCTGAGTCAAGAGGCCCTTCATACGAATTTTCCATAAACTGAAACTCCCTTGACTGCCAAACTTCTCATCTTTAGATTTCACAATGGATGTCATAGTACCAAATCGAACAACTAGGGCTCTGATACTAATTTGTGAAGGAAATTATACCCAAGAACTTGATTTGATTTAAATACTAAAACAAATGTGAGAAGTAAACGACAAGATAAAAGAGAATAAATAAAGAAGGCAATGATTTACGTGGAAAACCCTCTTCAATCGAGAGAGGGAAAAACCACGGACGAAGATGGAGAATCTTTTTTGAATAAAATAATGGAAGAATTACTATTCACTTCCTCTTTCTCTCTAATGATGGTGCTTTCTCTTTTTTGGATCCATAATGACGAATCCCTCATGTCATATTTATACTCAGCGTAAACTAAGTCACACGTTGATCGGGTCCTAATCGATTAGCATCTCCCGATTAATCGGCTGCCCGATTGATCCCGATCAATTAGCATCTCCTGATTAATCGGTTGCCCGATTTATAGGTACTTCCCGATAGATCGGCAGGCTTCCTGGATCCTTTTGTTTTATGCACACTTTCCGACCGATCGGCAATACCCTCGATCGATCGGCGTGCTCATGGCAACCCTCTTCATGAATACAGGGAGTTTGAGACACAACCTAACAAATAGATTGCAAGCATTATTCCCCTATCAAGTAATTATGGGAGCTCAAGACTACTTCACTAATCCCTCGAGGAATATGCAACCATATGAGGTAGTTACCCATTGTAAAGTAGGTGGTAAACCATTCCTTTTAAGATTAGTTGGCCAACATGATACATGAATGTATGGCCCTGTGTTAAGCTTTAATTTGAGAAATTGAAGTTAACTTGTGAAGAGAGAGTTTAGGTAAGAAGAGAAGTGAGGTTAGATGAGAGTTAGAGAAGAGATGAGAAGACAAAGAAAAATATCTTAAGAATCAAAGTAATTTTCATTGAATGCTTAAGACTTACAATGATTGATCCTTTATCCGCTATAACAGACTTTGGCGCCAAAAGGAAACATCCAACATTTGAACAAGGCAACATTTCTAACATAATACAAGACTCCAACAATTCAATGCATGGATTACAAGACTCATAACAGGAAAAATCATAACAATTTCCTCCACTTAAGAAGCTTCTTGACCTTAAGACGAGAAATTTGGAAACTGACTCTTGAAGAATGCCAAATCTTCCCAAGTAACAACATCTTGGTCCAAATTTTGATACTGAACTAATACTTCCTTAATCCTTCTGTTGCCCGCCTTGATCTCCCTCGAACCACAAACAGTAGCAGGTTGCAACCCCAAAGATCCATTAGATCCAACTTTTGGGCAAACTTTGAGCTCCTGCATCCTTTCTTTAGGTGTTTCTTAAGCAATGAAACATGAGAAATTGGATAAATGTATGTATTAGTAGGTAGCTCAAGCCTATAAGCCACTTTGCCAATCTTCTCAAGAATCTGGTATGGACCAAAGAATTGAGCACTTAGCTTAACATTGCTTCTGATAGCCATGGTAGACTGTCTATAAGGTTGTAATTTGAGGTAAATCATACCACCCACTTCATAATTCTTGTCCACATGCTTCTTGTCTACATACATTTTCATCCTTGCCTGAGCTTGATACAGATGGTCCTTGAGCATATGTTGTAATTGCTTCCTCTATTGCATCAAATCATAGGCTTCCAATACATATGAAGTCATATTTTTCAACAAAAAAGGAGTAGGAGGATCATAGCCATATAGAGCTTTGAAAGGAGTGGTGCCAAGAGAAGCATGAGCATGCATATTGTACCAATACTCAGCTAGAGATAACCACTTGTTCCACTCTTTAGGATGAGTGAAAACCATGCTCCTAAGATATTGTTCAATGCATGGATTGACCCTTTCCATTTGTCCATCAGTTCGAGGATGGTATGAAGAGCTAAGAGCGAAAGGAGTTGCCATAAGCTTGAACAATTCCCTCCAAAAATGACTTGTGAAAATTCTATCTTGATCAGATATAATTGATTATGGCAATTCATGTAACTTATATATGACTTACCAAAAAAAAAAAAAATGTTACATATATATGTTATCCAAGAAGCATCTGGCTAATTTTTCAGCTGTGACTGGCCGGATCAAAGTAATGAAATGTCTAAACTTTGTGAAACGATCAACAAAAACCCATATCAATTCCTTGCCTTTAGACTTAGGCAAGCCTTCAATGAAATCCATACTTATATTTGCCCAAGCCCCATCTGGAACAAGGAGAGGCTGCAAAAGACCATAGTACATGTGATCACCCAGCTTAGATTGTTGACATACATCACAAGAGCTCACAAACTCAATTATTGCTTTCTTCAGACTAAGCCAACTGAAATATGCTTTAATTCTTTGATATATGCCCTCTACACCTGAATGTCCACTCCAAGCTGTATCATGGGAAGCACTTATGATCTGATCTCTCAATTCTGTTGAAGAACCAATGTACAACCTGCCCTTCAATCGAATTACTCCCTTAGTTACTAAAATATCTGCATGAGAAGTGCTCTTACAGTCTTTACTGATGTTAAAGGTAGTGATACACTCTTGGGCAAAAGCATCATCTTTATAAGACTTGTAAACCTCTTCTAACCAAGAAGGAAGGACAACTGAAATGGCTCCACAATAGGCTTGCTCACCATCTTCTAATCTTCTTGACAAGCCATCAGCAGCTTGATTTTCTTTGCCTCTTTATAATTAATTACATAGTCAAGACCAAACACCTTCATTAGCCCTTTCTTCTATATTCTTGTCACAATCCTTTGCTCTAGAAAATGCTTCAAACTTTGATGATTAGTCCTGATTATGAATCTATGACCATCAAGATAATGCCTCCATTTATCAACTGTTAACAAAATTGCCAAGTACTCCTATAAAGTTTGTGTTCTTTGTGAGAATCAATTTATTAGACTCAAAGGTTAATTTAAAACCCACTTTGTTCCATAAAGCACCCTAGACTAAATTCCTACATAAATTAGGAACATGCAACATGTTTTGCAAACACAAAGATTTCAAGAGTTGAGTTTTAGAAGGGCCTTTCCCTTGCTATGGAGAGGGATCGAACAGGAATTTCCCATGAACACCTTCTCCACATCAGTGGCTTTCTCATATTCTTGGAACAGGTCCTAATTGGTGAAGGTGTGCCTCATGGCATCAGTATCTATTACCCACACAACCGTGTTCCATACCATGTTGACCTCGGAGATCATGGCAACAAGCACATCTCCTTTCTCGGTGAGATTAACTTGTAGCCTGTGTTCTATGTGCTTTCTATTAGGAATGGTGTCCTGAAAATCCAAATTTGTCCTATAAAATGTCGTTTCATTAATGAAAAAATGTCATTTCTCCAAAATTGATGCTCACTTACACAAATTTAACAAGGAAACGACTGGAACTTCAATTTTATTCATTAATGAAATGACATTTATAGGGTAAATTTGGATTTGTAGGAAACCATTCCTAACAGAAAGCACATAGAACACATGCCCCAAGCTAATCCCATTGAGGAAGGAGACGCGTTTGTTGCCATGATCTCCGAGGTGAACATGGAATGGAACACGGTTGTGTGGGTAATAGATGCTGATGCCATGAGGCACATCTTCACCAATTATGACATGTTCTAAGAATATGAGAAAGCCACTGATGTGGAGAAGGTGTTCATGGGTAGTTCCTGTTCGATCCCTATCCACAATAAGGGAAAGGCCCTTCTAAACTCAACTCTTGAAATCTTTGTGTTTGCAAAACATGCTGCATGTTCTTGATTTGTGTAAGAATTTAGTCTAGGGTGATTTATTGAACAATGTGGGTTTTAAAGTAACCTTTGAGTCTAATAAATTGATTCTCACAAAGAACCCAAATTGTATAAGGAAAGGCTTTTGTAAAGGTGATCTGAGCTGCTTTAGCGTTGGACGATTCTTTCCACTTTTCGTAGACGAACTTGGTTTCTGCCTGTCATACTCCTTGGGCTTCGGCTTTCCAGATATTTTAACTGGAGCAATTTCATGGCCAAAGATTCTTTTGTCTTCGCTTTGGCTTGTTTCGCTCCTTTTGAGGGCTCTTTTCCACCCTTGTTTCTAAAGATGGTTGTAAATCTAGAGCCATGCTTGGCAAGGTTACTCTCTATCTCATGGGTGTCAGGCGCTAGCAAGTTGAAAGTTTTGGGCTTCATTGGGAGCAAGATGTTGGACAACTCTAGCCTCATGCCCTGGATGCACATCTCGATAACTGATTCTTGGGAGAGACGCTCATTGCAATCTAGACTTTTAGTGTGCCAATGATGAATGTAGTCTATGACTGGCTTACCATCCCACCGTCCTACATTGGAGAGTTCTTTCATCGTGACGGTATGTCGTGCACTATAGAACCTATTCAGGAATTCAGACTCTATTTCTTGCCAGCTATTAATGGACTTTGATTCTTGATCAGTATACCGGTCAAAAGCGGTTCCTTTGAGGGAATGGACAAATTACCTGACAAGGAGGTCACCGTCAGTGCCGGCATTATTACACGTCTCCATGAAGTGGGTCATCTACTGCCTCGGGTCGCCCTTGCCATCAAACTATTGAAATTTCAGAGGCTCGTAGCCAACTAGCATTTTGAGGCTGTCAAGCCTCTTGCAATAAGGTTTTTAGTAGTGTTGGTTGCTCGAAAAACTACCGCCGATTTGCCCCTTAATCGCGTTGGCTATTAGATCCTGGATTTGGTGGACCGATAGGGCGATCAAAGGGACTGACTCCTGGGTAGGAGCACCCCAACTGGCGAAATAGGCCCCGGAGACTTCACTGATTTGACGTCCTGGTCGGAATCAGACTCAAATTCTTCCCACATCTTCTTGCCACTTTGTATAGCACTCTAGCACTCTAGTTTGTTGCTTAACACCACAATTTGTTGGCCTTATTTCTTCAATTGGGTGTCCTTCTCGGTGACAACCTTGACAAGGTTCTCCACTTCAGCCTACAGATTGGCTACGTGCTCCTCCATGGGCACGACGCTGGTCACCATGACTGGCATGCCAGTGGAGCCAAAAAGCACGATGGGTTATCCTGAATAAATCTCTTTCCTTGGCGATGCTGGTGGTGATTAAGTGTTTAAGGTTTCATTTGCTAAATCTGTAGCCGCCTCGGAGGTGCTTTCGGATGAAATAGGAAGTTCCCCCACTTCAGAGGTTTCCATGGCTAGGAAGCCATAAGAAACAACCATTTCACTTGTTGGATTTGCCATCTTCATGAGCGCATCGATGGCGTTCGCCGAGCGCCTAGTGGTGGCGCTAGAGAAAAGAAGACTATTACTGGACTTAGAGCTCATGGAGCTAGAAGGTCCAGAGTTGGACTTGTTGGAGCGGCGATTTGCTTTCTCATTTGGTGCCATTGCAACCAAGAAACTTGATGGTTTTAAAAGTGGAAAAAGAGATGAGAGGTAGAGAAAGGTCCCACCTAGCATGCCAAATTTGTAAACGTCAATTTCGAATCAAGATAAAGTGACACAAAACAAATGCACAAAATTACAATCAAAGAATTGTATTGATATTTGTGGGTACAATCTCTATAATATGTTTTACAAAAATGAAATAAACAAAATTCCTCTGATTCGATCTCCACAACTATTGAACTTGGTTGATGTTGTTGATGGTCAAACTTGAACTCTTGACTGAGAGCACGATGCTTTATCTCAAATCAAGAACTAAACTTTCGAAAAAATGGGCACGAACTTGGTGTGCTTTGATGATTCCTGCTTGGATGACTTATGTTGACAGAAAGAGAATGAGGAAAACTCTTTCTCTTTCCCTTCTCTTCAAATTTTCTCTCTCCATATATTTATCTCCCCCTTCGTTGAAGCAAGGGCCCCTATTTATAGAGAAAAAGGGCCCTTGTTTTGGGCCACGGGATTTACTTAATAAGATCAGGCTCAAGTTGCTTAAATTTTACGAGCCTATTTTCATGTTAGTCTTGAAATTTTGTGGGTTTGACTTTGACTTGGAAGTCAACCTTTTTAGGTTTGACTTGGGCATCTTCGGATTTAAGAGTTTGACCCGAGAGTCATTTGCCCCTTTTAGTTTGACTTTAAAACTGTTAGGGCTTCGGGTATGACTTGGAAGTCATTTAGGCTTCAGTTAGACTCGGAAGTTATTTGGACTTTGGTTTGACTTGGAAGTCATTTGGGCTTTGACTTTTCTTCGACCTAATTTCAATTTTCTAAACATGATAAAATTTTCATGCCTACCTGTGGATAAATTGGGCATGTGATAGATAAGTGTTTCAAGTTGTATGGGTACCCTTCGGGCTATAAGGGGAAGAATAAAGGACAACATATTTCTTAGTCTTCCGGACATGTCAATCAGGTTCTGACTGATGTTGTAATAGTTAGAGGAAATGGCACTCTTGAATTGACACCATTTATAGCGTCTCAGTGCCAACAATTGCTTGCTTACCTGAGTTCACAACTTGCAACCCTACCTGTTTCTTGAGCTTCCTCAGTGACTAATTCTCAACTCCCTACCTATGTTGCCAGCCTCTGTTTGTTTGGTATATTGCTTCAATCCCTTTCTCCATTATTATCTTGTTGTGCAATATCATGTTTAGCTTATAAGACATTGATTTCCTAATCTTGGATAATTGATTCAGGTGCCACTTCTCATATATGTGGTAATCCCAACCTTTTTAAAACCTTAAATCCTTGCTTAATTCCACAGTTACTTTACCAAATGAAACCGTTGTCTTGTTCATGCATAAATGAACAGCGAAATTTACTCCCCATTTGACACTTAATAATGTTCTTTTTGTTCCTAAGTTTCAATTGAATCTAATATCTGTTGGTCAATTGATCTCTTGTGTCAATTCTACATGCATATTCTTACCTGATTCTTGTTACATCCTGGACATCACCCGATTGACCATGATTGGATGGGCGTCAAGGTTGGCAACCTCTAGTTCATGAGGGATGGCACACATTCGAATGATGCTATTGCTTCTACTGATTAAGGCTTTCATTTGTCAGCTAGTTCCCTTAACAACATTTTTTCAGATCTCAAATCCCATAGCTTGTGGCATTAACGCCTTGTAAATCTATCTCGCTCCCGGATACAATAGCTTTCTTTAGATTTGTCAAATGAAGATTTCAATAAGCCATGTATGTGTGTTGCTTAGCTAAGCAAAAAAAGATTACCTTTTTCTCTCAGTAATACTTTGTCCCCCACTCCCTTTACTTTCATTTATTGTGACATATGGGGTCCTTTTCATATAGAGTTATTGAATAAAGAGCATTTTTTCTCACTATTGTCGATGATTGCATATAATTTACTTGGGTTTTTATGACGAGCGCAAAATTTAAAGTAGCTTAGTTATTTCTTGACTTTTATGTCCATATTCAAATGCAATTCCAATATGGCATCAAAATAATTCGTAGTGATAATGGGGTAATCTTTACATGATTTCTTGAGGGCTAAGGATATATTGCATCAATTGAGTTGTGTTTATACTCCTGAACAAAATGTCGTAGTTAAAAGGAAACACCAACATCTCATTAATGTTGCTCGAGCATTAAGGTTCCAACCAAATGTTCCTTCTTACCTATGGAAAGATTGCATGCCAACTGCCACATATCTCATTAATTAACTGCCTTCCCCTCTTCTCCAAAATAAATGTCCTTATGAGATGTTATTTCATTGTAAGCCATCGTATATGCATTTGCGTGCTTTTGGGTGCTTATATTTTGCCTCTAGTATATGTGCTCATCGTGATAAATTTGCCCCCCTCGAGCCTGTGCCACCATTTTTGTTGGCTACCCTTATGGCATCAAGGGCTATAAACTGTTTGACCTTCATACCAAAGAAATGTTTGTGTTAAGACATGTGGTTTTCTATGAAAATGTTTCCCCATTTCATAACTATCCCACACATGATGACCAATTTACTCACATTTGTTTACCTTAACAAATTCTTGATGATGTACCCTTTACTGCTCCATTTGATATTCAAAATACACTCATGCCCTCCCTCCAGTATATTGTCCTCCAGCAAGTCCTTACCCAGAGAATCCTTCAACAACTCTCCTTCTATCAGCTCTCCTCCACCAATAAATTACCAAAAACAACATATCCTACCCTTTGTCGCTCTAAGGTATAAAAAAAACTGCCCTCTTATCTTCAAATTTACCACTATAACTTGGCTCACAATTCTCATACTTCAAACAATAATACACCACCTACTCAGCATCCTCTCTCAAATGTTGTTTTTTATGATTGGTTATCTTCTACCTCTTGTCAACTCCCTCTCGCTATTTCCACTATTTATGAGCCACAATTTTACCATCAAGCTGTCCATTTTCCTTATTGTTGTGATGCCATGACCTCTGAACTTAATGCTCTTCAATCAAATGGGTCTTAGTCCATTGTTCCTTTACCCCAAATAAAAAACCTGTGGGATGCAAATGGGTTTATATGGTTAAGTTTCGTTCTAATGGTACTATTGAGTGCTATAAAGTGCGTTTGGTAGCTAAAGGGTTTACTCAAAAGGAGGGCATTGATTTTACTTAGACTTTTTCCCCTGTGGTTAAAATGACCACGTCCATACTCTTCTTACATTGGCTATCGTGGTGATTTACATGAGGAGGTTTATATGTCTCTTCCCCCTGGATTACAGTTGAGGGGGCAAGTGGACCTCTTGTTTGCCGACATCACAAGAACCTTTATGGACTTCATTAGGCAAGCTGTTAATGGTTTTCTAAGTTATCGGGTGCTCTTCTACAACTTGGTTTTACACAGGCTCATCATGACTGTAGTTTGTTTACCTGTTTACATGGTTCCTCGTTTATTGCCTTACTAGTATATGTTGACGACATAGTTGTTGCGAGAAATGACCTTACTGCGGCCACCGAACTTAAAAATCTTCTCCATGATAGATTCTGTCTCAAGGGTCTTGGTTCTTTACGGTTTTTTTTTATTGAGGTTGCACTTGTGCCTATCGATGTCTCGATATGCCAACGCCATTATGCTTTTTCACTACTTGAACAATTTAGGAAATTGGGTCGTAAACCTCTTTCTTGGCCTATGGATCCTACTTTGAAACTACGTAAAAGTGATGGTGAATTACTCTCTGATCTAACCATGTATTGTCAATTGATTGGCAAGTGGCTATACTTAATGCTCACGAGACCGGACATTACTTTTGTTGTACACAAATTGAGCCAACATCTCTAGGCTCCTTGTTAACTGCACCTCTGCGTTGCGTATCAGGTTCTACGGTATATAAAAGGGACACCGGGGTCAAGGCCTTCTCTACTATGCTTCTTCGTACTCGCATCTTAAAGCATTTGTAGACGTTGATTGGGCCGCTTGTGTCGATTCCCAACATTCTATTATCAGGTTTGCTGTATTTCTTGGGTCTTCTTTGATCTCGTGGTGGTCCAAGAAGCAACACATCATGTCTTGATCATCCGCCAAGGCCAAATACCAGAGTATGGCCCTACCACATATGAGTTCTGTGGCTTATTGGTTTATGTTTCGATCTCTATCTCTTCTCTCATCTTCTGGCTTTGCTTTTTTGTGACAACCAAGCTACCATGCATATTGCTCAGAATCCAGTTTTTCACGAACTAATGAAGCACATCGAGATTGATTGCCATCTCGTCCGGGATAAAGTTCAAGAAGGTATCATCAAGGTGTTACATATTCAGAATCATTTTCAACTTGCAGATCTGTTAACTAAACCTTTGGCTACTCGATAATTTTCTCCTGCTTTGGGCAAGTGGGGACTTCGCAATATCTACCTTCTAACTTGAGGGGGCGTATTACGCTTTATGTTTTTCCTATTTCATATATTTTATCATGTATTTCTGTAATGGTATTTTTATTTTTGTTTTTTCATAGGCCCACTATTTATTTTCAGGCTTTTAGTTTTTAGGCCCATTTTGCAATATATTTGGCTTGGGTTGTGAGCTTCGCTTCTGTAACACACATAATTATTTTCTCTCACAGTCCATGTGTTCATCTATGGCGTCTTGTGTTTTTTATCGCAATTTTCTCTTTTATTATGGTTCAAGACTGGACCGATTACTACATAGACTGGACCGCATCGGATTGATTTTGACCGATTATTTTTTTATTTATTTAGTAATTTAAATATAAGACATTTTGTCAAATTTTTTTTGCCAAATGGCAATCGAGAAAGATTCATTAAATAATTAAACAAAATATTTACAAAGGAGAAGCCTCACATACCGAGGCACAAAAATAAAACCCAGAGCTCAAACCTGAACTTTACAAAGATGGACAAATCTATTCCAAACTCTAGCTATGATGCTATAAACAATCTCAGAAGTGTCAAAAAATTTATCATTAAACAGTCTCCTATTTCTCACACCATATACTATAAACGGACACAGACAAAACTAAACGACGAAGGCGACTGAACCGCATCTTGTTGCGAACTTGAGCACCAAACCAAGCAAAAATATTCTCAAACAATTGTGAAGACAACAACCCAAAACGCCCTACAACATGCTACCAAACAATTCTCGAAAAAGGACACTCAAAAAACAAATGCGACTCGTTTCAGTAGTCTTGTAACACAGAGCACACCTACTTGTAATGGCCTAATCAAGCCGAGCCATCCACTTGTTTGTACAAAAACTCTCTTTATGTAGACGCCACACACAAAAGGGAATCGTTCCAAACCGTGTGCTTCCAGTGGCACTTCGGTCCGTGACTCCTCAAAACGTCATAACCCATGGATACACAAAAAAACTTGGAACCATACACATATTTTTCTAGAGCTTCTTTAGCTAAATCAATGTCCCCACATTTACGAACCCAAATGTCTCTACATCTTAATACACTCTTCCAAGTTGAAGAGTCATTGACCCTCGCCTAGACCGACCAAAAATCGGCTACTTTTACATAGTAACACCCAATCTAGGCAATCCATAACGAGTCCTTACATCTCAAAATTTGCCAAAATAACTTCATAAAACATGCAATGTTCCATTTGTCTAATTGCTTAACACCCAACCCCCCTTCTTCAAATGGAACACAGAGTTTGTCCAAAGTAATCGGGACTAAACCACGATGTCCACCCCAACGATCCCAATGGAACCCCATACATAAGGAGTTAATCTGATTAACTAACTTCAAAGGAAACAAAAACACATTGCTCCAAAAGCCCAAAACAATCTTAATAAGCTCAACACGACCAGCATAAGATAAGACTTTACCTTGCCAATGTAAGATCTTAGCCTCAATTTTCTAAACAAGAGGGGCATATTGCCGAGACAACAGTCGACTTCCAACTATTGGAACTCCGAGATACTTAAGCGAAAGAGATAGCTCTTGACACCCGATAGCTTGAAGAATATCATATTTGACATCGAGCCCACATCAGAGAAACAAATTCTAGATTTTGAGGCATTAGGAAGTAGCCCAGACACCACAGAAAACTTAGATAATTTGTTCCATAAGTACAAAACCGAAGCTTTATCTCCATGGGAAAATAAAAGGAGATCATTCGCAAAAGTTAAGTGTGTTATCTCGAGCTTCTTACACTTTGGATAGAATTTATAATCTTTCTCACACTTCAAACTCTTCAATAGTCTCGAAAGGTACTCCATACATACGATGAAATGGTACAGGGAAGGAGGGTCACCTTGTCTCAACCCTCTCTTTCCTTTGAAGAACCCCACAAGCCCACCGTTGAGTTGAAGAGAATAAGAAGGGGAAGTCACGCATTCCTGACTCCAACCAATAAACTGAGGATTAAACCCAAAGGTAGCAAGAAGATCAAAAGAAAATCCCAACGGACTGAGTCATAAGCTTTACGGATATCTACTTTCATAAAACACCGAGGGGACATCGATTTCCTATTATAGTGCTTAACAATTTTGTTGCCTGGAAGAATATTATCGAAGATATCCCGACCTTTAACGAAAGCAACTTGAGAAGAAAAAGTAATCTTATCAAGGACAATCGCAATTCGACCAGCTATAATCTTTGATATGAATTTATAAATCACATTACAGCATGCAATCAGTCTGAAATCACCCACATAGCTCGGGCTCTCCACCTTCGGAATAAGAGTGAGAACAGTCGTATTGAATGATTTAAGCAATTTCATAGAATGAAAAAAGTCCCAGACAGCTCTACACACATCTGGACCAATAACCGACCAGCATGATTTGAAAAATCCAGAAGATAAACCATCGGGCCCAGGGGCTTTAGAGTCTTGAATGGACCAAATCGTATCCCGAATCTCTTTATCAGATACCGGAGCAATAAGAGAAGCATTATCAATAGAGGAAAGAACCGGACCATCTTGTACATAAAGTTGCCTCAACCTAGCAGCAGAAGGGACATCTTTACCATGCAAATCAATATAAAACTCAAGATAATGTTCTAAAACAAGCTTTGGATCCGTAATGAGCTGCCCCTCCGGATTGGTGATGGACCAAATCAAATTTGCCTTCCCCTTTTTCTTTATCCAGGAATGAAAGAAAGCAAAAGATTGGTCTATAGAATTAATGAAGGTCAACTTAGCTCTTTCAGATAAAAAGCTTTTATCAGCCTCAATCAAAACCATAAGCTCTTCCCTCTTGGAAATAGCCAACTTCTCCACCTCAACGCTACCACAAACTACTTTGTCTTGCAAAGCATAGATGTCATTCCTCACTTTTTCAACTTGAGCTGAAATACCACCTGGAAAGCCTTTTTAAAATCTTTTCAAAGCATTCTTAGCTCCTTTCAGGCTCTGATGAAGAAAAAACTACGGAGAACTGACGCATCCCATACTCCAAGCATCCTTAATAGCACGATCAAAGTTTGGCATCGAAGGAAGCCAATTATTGAACTTAAAGTAACCTTGCGATCGTCTTTTTTCCACTCCAAGCTTGACTATCGAAGGAGAATGATAAGAGATAGCAGGATTGAGGACAAAGACTTTGCTATCAACCCAGTGCACCCAATCATTAATAACAAGACGCGAGACCAAACCCTACTATCACCAAGTTGTTGATTGCACCAAGTGAAATAAGGACCCTCAAATGGCATCTGCTCCCAACATAAACAAGTCACAAAATTGCGAAAACCAGAGACTTCAGCCTCAGAAACAACACCACCCCCTTTTGATCATTAGAAGAAAGCAAAGCATTAAAATCTCCCAAAAGAATTCACGGACCAGAGGCTACAGCACCATACTCCATAAGAGAGCACTAAAGATTATTCCTATCCCGAGCATAATTCAAACCATAGAAAAAGGAGCAATGGAGAGAACCAAACTGTTAGACCTCACGCAGCAAAACCGTGACATGAACCACCTGTTGGGATGACTGGATAGTCTGAACCGAGGCAAAATTCAGATCTCAAAGCACCCAAATACGACCTCTCCCATTCTCAACATAGTTCGTATGTAAAGAACAACCTGGAAAATATATATTATTAAATTCTTTGTGTTTGCACTCTTTTATTCTTGTTTCGAAAATAGCAAAAATTCTATTTGAAAACTTTATGGCCCAACGCCGAACTTCGATGGCCTTGCACCCTTTATTCATACCCCTAATGTTCCAAGATTTTACCTTAGTCATTTCTTTTTTGGATTACTCCCCTTTCTCCTTCCATCCTTAGATACAACCTACTTCTCTCTTTTAGAAGAACAAACTTTGGGAGCTTGCCCTTGAGAAAATGCCCCATCAGTAGGGGTAACTTCATTCATGAGTGCAGCAAACTTATTAGGATTCTCAACACTCTTCTCTCGTAGTTGAGAAGAATAAGGAAAATTGTCCTTCATACCAGAGGAAGGAGTAGCACTATCCCCAGGCCCAGGATCCACATTAGAATCCACAACCCTTGAAGCTTCTGGACAAGCTGTACTTACACCAGTAGAGTCACCCGCAGGAACATCCAGCTGAACATGTTCACCAACACTGTCCAACTGAGGAACCGAAGGAGCAACCTCTGGCATCTCAACTAGACTAACAGATTTAGCTTGAGTGCACTTTGACTTAGTGTGAGAGGTGTCACCACAACTACCACACTTCTTCGGAATCCATTCATATCAAACACTCTGAGAGATACATTGTCCATCAGGGAGCACTAGATCAACCGATTTCGCGGCTTAGAGGTATCAATTTCAACTAGAATCCGAGCATATGTTACTCGTTTCTTGGTAGTAGTCACATTATCGGCATGCAAAGGTGTCCCAAGAGCACTTGCAATTTTACTCAACACATCCACATGCTATAAATGAAGTCGCAAGTTTGGAAGATTGATCCAAATAGGGACGTTGTTCTTCTCTTCTTCCTCAAAATTAAACACACGAGACCATTTTTTTAGAACTAGGGGGAATTTCCTCATAATATAAGGACCCTCCTTAAGAATGACATCCCTATCATCCTCCGAATCAAAAACAAAGATAATCCATCCATCATTGTGCTGCAGAGCATCAGGCTCAACAATTTTAGGCCATATAATCCTTATTGAGTCATGAATAGCATTAAAAGAAAGAGTACCTCCTACGAGATAACCGACGAGCGCACAGTTCCAGTGTTGAGCCCCTTCTAACAGCTCCGTTTGTGAGATTTGGATACTCTGAGACGAAGCCACTTCTGGTACAAAATGAAGGGAGAGACCCTGATCCAGAGAATGATTGGTGGTGAATAACTGCCGCCATCTTCCCTCTGGCCGAGCTCTATTCCCCTGACTCACCACTACTTCAACTTCAGCAGCCACAGGACCAAGAAGTGCTTCATTATCAGCTTCATCCATAGCCACCCGATTAACTTCATTGGCCCAGAGAAGCAAGGACTCAATATCAATTCCTAGAATTGAAGAAAGCCCCAAAGCTTCTGCAAAAGTTTCCCTTCTATCCTCCTCAGCAAGATTTACATTATCCTCTCTCTAATTAACAAGAACCTTACCACCAGATTCACTCCCCTATTCATTGCGATTCCCTTCGCCATTGGAGCCACCCCCTCTACCTCTCACAGAACGCCCACCTGAATCATGTCCAACAGCGCCCCAACGAGGGGGTCGTCCCCTTCCCCGAGCCATTGAAGAAAGAGAAAAACCCTAATCTCCCCCACCCCCGGATCTAAAGTGACTCAACTCATTAGGAATTTCTATTTTGACAGTTTTTAATAACTTTAAAAGAATCGAGTAGAAAAAATAAGGATACACTGCGACAACAACAACAATAGCAGCCTAGGGCCTCAAAGGGCTCCTGCATCAACAGGGTCTTGGGGGGGGGGGGGGGGGTAGATGTACGCAGCCTTCCCCCTTCCGGGGCTACCCTGAAGGGAGGCTGTTTCCGAGGACCCCCAACCTGATACGCTTGTCGGCAGCAATGACGCCTTGCAGCCCGGCATCAAGAGAGAATTAAGTGTATAAGCAGGGCAAAATTAGGAAAATAAAGGCATAGAAATAGGCAATAAATAGATAGTCAATCAGAGAACAGATCACACAAAAGTGAGCCGAATCTGGACTACCCTAAGGCCTAGAACACTAGTGATAGCACAAAAGGTTGGGCTGCCCTACTCTAAGCCGCTACATCTGCTACTCCTATGCTAGCCCTCCATTGGGCTCTGTCTAAGGCCATCATCTCCTGAAGGTTTAGGTAGGTAAGGTCTTGTTTGATCGTCTCCAACCATCTCTTCTTTAGCCTACCTCTCCCTTTCTTGGCTAGCATCATCCGGGGCTACTCACATCTCCTAACTGGAGCGGTGCTCAGTCTCCTCCTAACATGTACAAACCACCTCAAACGTTGCTCCCTTAATTTATCCTCAATGCAGGCCATGCCCAATTCACCTCTTATGACGTCGTTCCTAATCCTATCATTCCTCGCATGTCCGCACATCCACTGCAGCATCCTCATCTCCGCCACCTTCATTTTTTGTGTATGATGTTGTTTCATCGCCCTACACTCTGGCACATTGGACATGGCTGGCCTCACTGCCATCTTATAGTATCTTCCCTTTAGCTTTGAGGGAAACTTTCTATCGCACAGTATCGCTGAGTCCATTCTCCATTTATGCCATCCTACTTTAATCCGGTTGTTGACATCCTCGTTAACTTCGCCGTTGCGTTATATTATGGATCCCAAGTATCTGAAACTCTCCTTTCTCGGTATAGGGGCCAATCCAATCTTGACGTCTTCTCTGCTAGGCGTGGTGGAGGGATCGAACTTAAGCTCCATGTACTCGGTCTTGGATCTACCGAGTCATAAGCCCTTCGATTCTAATGTCCTTCTCCACAATTCTAGCTTCTCATTGACCTCTTCCCGCGATTCCCCCACCAGTACTATGTCATCTACGAAAAGCATACACCAAGGTACACCTCCTTGGATGTTCCTAGTGAGCTCATCCATTACCAGAATGAACAGATAGGGGCTCAAGGCAGATTCTTGGTGCACCCCGACTTTTATCGGGAACGCATCTGTCTCCCCTTCCACTGTGCATACCCTAGTCTGTGCATCCCCATACATGTCTCTAATGGCCCGGATATATGGCATGGGGATGCCTTTCCTATCCAAAACCCTCCATAAAACCTCTTTTGGCACTCTATCATATGCCTTCTCCAAATCAATGAAAACCATGTGTAGGTCCTTTTATCTCTCCTTGCAGTGCTCTATCGTCCGCCTTAGGATGTGGATGGCGTCTATCATTGATCTTCCAGGCATAAATTCAAATTGGTTCTCGGATACCTCTATCTGTAGTCGTAACCTCCTCTCTATGACCCGCTCCCACAACTTCAACGTGTGGCACATTAGTTTGATGCCCCAATAGTTAGCGCAGCTCTGGATGTCGCCTGTAAGGATACACTAATCAACAAAAAAGATAGAAAATGTAAAAATATAAAATGATCATCCACCAAATATAAGGACTCACCATAATAGCTTATGTTTACCCAACCCAACCCCAGTAGTGTGTCCCCTTTGATTTTATTCTCTTATTTGTCGATTCTCAACTAATGACCATTGAAATTCATCATAATGCAAAATTTAGTTAGAAACAATTATACATGTAAGTCGTAGCAATATACATAATGCAATAATTTTTCATTGAAAACAAAAAAAAAAAAAAAAAAAAAATTAAAGCAAATAAGAAATGTAAAATATGACAAAAGAATATAACAAGAAAGAATAAAAAATGTTATATAACTTATTGATGATGTTTAACAAGAATTTGGGAGCAAACTTGACTAGAATGCAAATGTGCAGAAAGAGAAAAATGTAAGTTAGTCATAAGTTGGTGACTGTATGTATATTTTATAATTTAACTTTAGGATTAGATGTTTATGGGCTTATTTTTAGCTAAACTCGGATGTTATGAATCTAAAATGGTTTAATTATAGGGTGTTTTGCACAAAAACACATTCAAAAGCTATCATTTTCAATTATAGGGCTTTTTACACACAAACACATTCAAAAGTTATTATTTTTCACTTAACCACCAGAACTTTTTAAGTTTTCAGACAACTGCTTCTAAAAGTTTTAAAATTTTCAATCAACCACCTATACCCATCGCTGTTAGGTTTCCGTAAGGTCACATGAGTGTTTCATTATATATTAAATAATATCAAAAGAGACAAATACGTAGACAATACAACTAGCATATGTGGTTGAGTATACTTCTTTCATTTAAATAGGAAATCCAGCATTGTCCTTACCTCTTAAAAAAAATAAAAACCTCCTTCATTTTAAGTGCACATTGGTTTGAGGCTTGCCATAGCACAATGGTGTGGGGTTTTCCCTCCATTTTAATTAGCACAATGGTTTTTCATCTTGTTGAAGTCTGTATCGGGTGTTTCATCCTTGCTTGGCCTAGTCTTTTTATTTGTCATTGTGATTGGTCTTCTTGTGTGTGTTCTTTGGAGGTAGTTTCTTGTCCATGGTCTTTTGGTGCTTTTTTTTTTTTTTTTTTTGGTGTTTTTAGTGTTAGGCTTGCCTTTGGCTAGGCTCTCATTTGTTTTGGTGTGTGGTTGTGGGCAGCTTGTTGCCCTTGGTGTTTTGGTTTTTGGTTTTTCTTTGTTCCCTACTAATGCAATTTCAAAATTGTTTTAAAACCGTGTACTCGCAAGCGTATGAGTTCGTTGTAGTTAAGTTGGACAATCGGGTGTCATATCCACACTGAATCAATATAAAGTTGCATTCAGTAGTTAATGAGTGGTTTGAATTTGGGTTTTTTTGATGGTTGGTTGAACAGTTAGTGAAACTAAAGAAATTAAGACAGTCAATTAAAGTGTCAAATCAATCAAAGGTTAGGTCAGGGTTTGAATTTAGGTTAGCCTAAATCGAATCCCATTATTATATTTTATTATGACAATAAATTTTAAAGATCTAGGCTACAAGGTTTAAATCTATATTAATATTAAATTAGGGCTTAGGGTAATGAACTAGCCTAAGGGCATAACTCGTCTTATCACTCTAAATGTAGCATGGATTATATCAATAGCACTACTAAATTCCTTTATGACGCCTAATTTTATGCTAAACTTGGATTAATACTTTAGTTAGGGCATAACTCATTGTATCACTCTAGGTGTAGCATGGATTGTGTTAATAGCATTAACAAATTCCTTTGTAACTCCGAATTTAGTATTAATTTGTATAAAAAAATTGTGCTAAGGATTGGGTACAACCTCAACCTGACCACTCGTGAAATTGGAAAATCAAATTATGGCTACAAGCACCAATATAAAATATAGAACTCTCAACAGGATACGAAAAATAGTATAACGAAAGTCATTATCATAAATAAATATAATTTGGGATCCGGATGGCTATCCGTTCTTAACCTTTAGGCTAAGAGTATATTCCTCCATGGGAGTTTTATACATAAAAAAATATAAGAGAAAAGCAAAGAAAAACTCATGGAAGAAGACACCCTCGATTGATGTTGACGTGACTTTTGCTTTAATCCCCGGTACTCCGACCACTTGCACTCTGGCCTTTGAGAAAATCTCGGTCTCTCTTGGAGCCTCAAGGAAGGAGAAGAAGAGAGAATAGGGAAAAAAGTGTGAAAAATTAGGTCACCCCCTCCCGTTATATAGAGGCGGAGTGACCTAGAGGTGCGCATCTTTTTTTGGCAAAGCACACAGCTAACTTAAAACGTGCGTAACTTTTAATCCATAGGAAGTTATGGGCCAAATTATATATCAAATTGAAGCTCTCAAATAGATCTACGTGATCCAAGTGGTATCATCAATGGAATTAGACAGTATAGGGTCATGAATGCTCTTCTTTTAATCTTTTGGTTGTTTTAATCTAGACCGATTGCCGAAATGCATGGCGATCGATCCACGCACCCGAGAGTAGACTTTTCTTGGTTGAATCTTGACTAGTCTATCTTTTTCTCACATGTGGTTGGATTTCTTAACATAGTCTTCAAATTTGTTTATTTTCACTCGTTTTCATTGCTTTCCAAATTGTCCTCAAGCAAGTCTCATTTTAAACTAGCTAAAATGAGAAAAGATTCAATCAGGCATGTGGTTGGATGAATTGGTCGTGAAAAATATTTTTCGAACACATCTGAGAGGAAACGCAAGAAAGAAGAATCCTCATGGAATGATATTATTACACTAATTCTAGCTAGAGGCTTCACCATTCAAGTCTTCCTACTAGTAAATAAGTTTAAAGTTTTCTCCCCCTATCTCACTCCAAATTTTACATATCAAACATGATTAGTGAGAAAAAAAAATAAAGGAATGAGTATCCCTACCAAATTACCCCTAAACAGAATAGAAATCTCAAGTCTTTTCTTCTTTCTCATTTTTTTTCCTCTTTATTTCTTTTTCTCTTCTTTTTCTTTTTTGAAGTAACTTATGGTTAGGCGTGTCTCCATAAAACCCAATATAGCGAGTTTTTAGTCAGTGACTCCCAATTTAGTTGGTTCAATGCACCGAGTGAAGAGCACTCCTCGGATCTAATGGCTCGAGTCGAAGGAAATCACAACCTTAGCCATTACTGGTGCATACCTTAGAAGAATATCTCACTCAAATTAGGCATTGGTGCTTATCAAGGTGACTTACAGAAGTTCACTCTTCTTAAGCTTACCTGATTAAAACAGGCATTTGTACCTCATCATCATTATCATCATCATCATCATCATCATTATTATTATTATTATTATTATTATTATTATTATTATTATTATTATTATAATTATTATTATTATTATTATTATTGCCTTTTCCACTTTTTTTTTTTTCAAGAATGAATTCAAGAGAAACAGATAGACTGATGATTTCAACAATGTCACAAGTAAATTGCTTGGTTACAATTCCTGAAATTATTCCTACCAATATAACTTAATATGTGAGGTTTGTGCAAGATTGAGAGCCAATGATTTAAATTTTCAAACAAGTTTAAAGACAAAAATAGTAAAAAAAACAATAGAATCTAAGAATAACCGCATTTCATAAAGTTTAAAATTTCTTGATCCTTCTCAAATTGAACTAAATATAATTCACACCAATTCACAGCTTACCATGCAAAAATTTCAACTAAATTAAATTAAATAATGCTAAAAAGACAAGCAAAAGTTCAAACTACTCTAAAATATACAAACCCAAACCTTGCATTGTCCTTAATGCAACAAACATAGAAATAAATGAATGCAAGGGACCAGGGGTGGATGCAGCCTTTTAGGACTGGGGGCACGTGCCCCCAGTGATCTCCTGGGTATTAAATATATATATATATATATATATGTATGCTTAAAAATCAGTAGTTGGGCTGCTAGGCTAGTGGTTAATATACATTCAGATCTTGCTTGGGGTTGCAAGCTCGATGCATGGCATATATAAATTTCATTGGTTTTCAAGTTTTTTTCTTGGCCCCTACTCTTTTTCATAAAATTTTTTATTTACAATGAATAAATTTATTAACTTATAAAACGATAATCATTTAATATTAGTTTTATATGCTAATATCTCTAATTTTTTAATTAAAATTTTAATATAATTTTATTTTAATAATTATATATTTAATTATAGTTAATTATTAACGTAATAATAATCTATGAGTATTAAATAATAATTAGAATATTTGTGACAAAATATGATAGTGCTCCCAACCACTGCCTTCTCCTCGTCCTATTCTCTAGCCTCCATTGATTGAGAGGAAAGCTAATAATGGAGCTATTAGTCATTATCTCCTCAGTGAATATATATCAAGCCAAATTTAACATTCCTTTTGGGACATTAGTGGATTATTTAAAAATATAATTAATTTTAATTGAGTAATTTCTATGACTTTTGGGATTTTTTTTTTTTTTTTGAAATTATTGGTATTCTTTTGAACAAAACTGTCAATTTTGTCCTAACTTGTGAATAATAGCTTGTCTAAATGTTAGATTTTGTTGATTACCGCTCACTATAACCTCTGATACATGCCCCTACTGAAGAACTTTTATAGATCCGCCACTGCTAGGGATAGAAAAAGATGACCTGAGTAGTCAGGTACGCTGATCCAATACAATTAGCTAGGCTTGATGTGGCAAAGAACATCCCAAAATGGTAGTCACAGAAACATAGCTACAAAACTAAGACAAACAAAGATAGTCTGACAAAAAAAACTCGTTAAGAGCGTTAGGAAAAATTTATACTCCAAGTGCTCAGTACAACAGAGAAACAAAGTAACCAAGTAGGTAGAAACAAAAAACAAAGAGTCACAAAAAGTAATAGGAGGTCAATCCAAAGGAAAAAAAAAAAAAAAAAACAATCATACTATACTATGAAACCAAGGATAACAGGCCGGGCTGCCTCCCAGTAATGCTAAGTTTAACGCCTTTAGCCAAATGTGACATAGAGCTATCAGTCATTGAAAATCTGAGGCGATGTCCTCGAAGTGAAACATGTAAAGCTCATGAGGACGGTCCCCTAACCCAACAATATTTCTAGACCTATGGCTATCAAGGTGAGGAACATGGCCAGCATTGGGGTCTCGAATCTCTATCCTATCATTCTTAGTTGATGACCTATCTATTAACACAGAGTTATTAACACAGACAAGGACATTACTCCAAGCAACCCTTTTAATAGAATCGGGGGCACCCAACTCCGCCAAAGGTTCAATATCATCAACCCTGTAACATTCTAACTCATCCTCAGTCTCAGGTGCCGAGTAATATTCGAGACATTTAATTTGCTCTTGAGGTTTCCAAAAGAAACTTCTAATACTCCCCTTCTACAATGAATCACGCCATCAGTCACTTCTAGGAACGGTCGACCTAAAAGGATAAAGAGTGTTGTTCTTTCACCAAGGGGTGGGATACATATCTAAAACAATGAAATAAACTGGGAAGACAAACTTGCCAACTTTGACAAGTACATCTTCGAACACCCTGCGAGGTACTCGCTTTGTCCTATCAGCCAAAAAAATTGTAACACTAGTTGGCTTAAGGTTTCCTATACCTAATTCCTGAAAAACTGACTAAGGGATGAGGTTTACACTCACTTATAGATTTAAAAGTGCTCGACAGGTGCAACTCTTACCAATGACACATGGGACCGTGAAGGCCTCGGGATCTATAAACTTGGGTGAGGCACCCGACCCCAAAATACTACTTATTTTTTCAATGAGTTAGACGTTCTTCGGAGTGTGCGCCTATGCACACTTCTAATTAATGAAGAGGTCCATGAGGAACTTGGCATACATACGAAGTGTTTAATGGCATCATTCAATGGCAAGTTAATTTTCACATCCTTAAACAACTCTATGAGCTCAGTCCTCTTTGAGTCGTCCTTTTCCTTTGGTCTAGCTAAAGCCGATGGGAAAGGTATGATAGGTTCGTATGACCTTTCTTGTGATCCCTCTCCATCAGCAGTGAGAGAGGGATCCGTGCTCTCCTTCGCAATCTCAATCTCCACATCCCTAAGGTTCCGCTTTCTTGACGCTGACACAACCTTAACTTGCTCGTGAGTGAGCAATTTAGGCTTAGAACTAGTCGACCATGCCAAGTTTGTGAGAGGGTGGGAGGGTAATCTCCCTTCCTCTCTCTTATTAAGTGCTTAGGTTAATTATCCTATATGGTTCTCTAATTTAGCAATAGACTAAGAATGATACCAAACCAGTGGTGTAGTGTCCTCCATAAATCGGAGCATATCCTCCTCGAAGTGTGAAGAATATTTAGGAGGCGTGGAGGGGGCTTAGCATTTCCCTCCTTGAAAAATGGGAGGCTGTATATATTGGAATTGGTGTCCTGAAAAACCCAACTAGTTAGTTTTAAATATTAAATAAATGAAATTGTTTTATTTATTTATTGATTGATTATGTTTTACGAGTGAAATGTGCATATGGTTGTTTTCTAAAATATGTCCTGAAATGGACATAGTCTAAGATGACATGTCTGGTTTTGTTTAAGTGGTCAATGAGATTGAACCACAGATAGAGTTAAATTATAAGTGATATGTTGTCAAAGAATATATTTGTAGTTGGTGATGAGTTTAGACAACTTGTCTGATAAGACTATAAGATGATACAGTAGATGGCTTTTCTTGGTTATGTGGACAGGGATCCAAGAGTATTATGTTGGTGTTGTTAATAAGAATGAAACATTGAGTAGGGTCACCTAAATTATTTATTTCTTAACTGCCATTAAAAATAACTAATTCTGTAAGACGATAACTCTAAATCCAGGAAACAATTTGAACTCACGCATAGATTGTTCGTTGCTTTTATGTGCTAAAAGGATTAGTCATAGTGCATTGACTTAAATTTACGTATATCGGGTAACAGCATGAAATGTAGCGGGAACAGTTGTTTTACGTGGGATCTATAGTCTTTAACAAGATAAAGATGTCCCTTTAGTTAATTCGCAAATATATGGACAGATTCTAGAACAGATTGAGTATTCCATATGTTTAACATCGGAAATTACTATGGAAATTATTTTTGTATTATTGAATTACTTCAGAAGGGCGCATCAGGAACTATGACGAGAGATGTGAGAAAAGTAACGATAGTAGTTAAAGTTACTTTTGCTTACGAATATCTAATAGAGGGGTTAATTGTAGTAATAAAAGTTATTTGGAAAATTCTTGAGTGAACATAATTAATTCTAGAGTACAGTAAAACTTATTTAGTGGAATTAAGTTTTACTAAATGTAACCAATTATCATCACGAGATAATAATTAGATTTGACTCATTTGGAGCTAGAGTTATTGTCTCTGAGGTTCCTTCATAGGCCTCAACTTAAGCATCGTTTAAAAATATTTAGAAATGAATTCATGGGATGAATTATTTATTTATAAAATAAATAAATTTTTATTCTAAATAAATAGTCATCAGATAAACATTTAATACGATAAATTGTATCATGTTTTAGATGAAAAACAAAAAATTATATAGTAATAAATTAAAGGGTGAAGAAAACTCCTAGTTGGAATGCAAAGGGCAGTTACGTATTCTACGTGAGTTTTAATTATTTTTTTTTTTTTGGGATTAAGTCACCTATTTTTTGTCTTATAAATAAGATATCTATCATGATAAATTTATGATTGAAGTTTTAAAACTTGGCTTTATCCTATGACGAAAAAACCTAAAATTATTTTGGGGGTTTTCTAAATTATTGTTTAGCATAATTTTTCTCAAAAATTGTTTTTGGAAAGATGAAAAGATAAATTTTTCTTCTAAATTTTTTCTAAATTTAATATTTTTGAGATGAAAGGATAAATTTTGTTCCAAAATTTTTTTTTAAATTAAATATTTTTGGAGCCCACACTCCCAGTGCTAGAAGAGATCATTGTGAAAAAGACCTTGAGGTGTTAAGAAGCCTTCTTCCAATTTTAGGTCTTCAAGTCGAAATCGGGATTCTTGCTTCTAGTATGTTTAATTAAATATTTGATATTTAATTTTTTTTCCTTTATTCAGTTTATTCTACATTCTTTGTTCATACATGTTTTATTCTATATTTTTCATTTGTCATATTGTGAACCTATTAGAGTAAAATCTTAATCTAATTAAATAGTATAATTAGATCGGCACTTTAGATTTAAAATTGAGTTTAACTTGGTTTTCTGCTATTCCCATTTAGGGAAATATATATATATTTCTTAAATATGTATCCAATAATTGGCATCAGAGCCAATTCTGAATGCGTTTATGATTGACATTAAAAATTCAAGATTGATAAAATTAGAGTATGTTGGATTACGAAAATAGGAAATTGGGAATTTCATTAAATTGGGATTTTCATTAAAGGAAAAGGAAAATCCTGAATATTATTGTTAAAGAGTTCAATGACAAGATTGAATGTCCATTAAAGTTTTAGACGAGTCATAATTCAACCAAGGCGCGTAATTCTAAATAGGATCTAATAAGATTAGATATTCAAAGAGTTGGACGATTTTGATTATTAGATCTAATGAGATTAAATTTTTAACCAAGGTGTGAAATATTCAATTGTTGAATATTTTATGATAATCGAAAATGTAGAATATTTAATAGGATTAAATGTTCTATTTACAATCTAATGAGATCAAGTTCGTATTTAATTATTTATTTAAAAAAAATAATAATAAAATTAATTTTAAAAAAATGCTGGGCATATCCTAATTTATGAAATAAATTTTTTTAAATTTTATATTTTTAATAATTTAAATAAATAAATAATTACTTAGAATGAGATTCTAATTAAGATTATGCTATAGTCTTTTCTAAAAGTAATAAGAAAAATCTTTAATTGTTCCAATCTGTAGGCCGTAAATGTTGTTATTTAAATTGTTTGATAACATCACATTTGTTAAATTCTGGTTCACATGTTCTATATTATTTGTATGAGTTAAATATCATGTGCGGCATAAATAAATTAATAAGGCCATATAACCTAGTGAAACATTAGATTTCATCTAGTGGGAGAATTTTTTCAAATAGATATAATATAATTAGATAACTCAAAAGTTGAATTATTTAAAAGAAAAATTATTATAATGTATCTAATGAGATTAGATGATATAGGTTGGATAATTAAAGGTCTAATGATTAAATGAAATTTAGAATATGATTCTAATTATTGATTATGTGATAATCAAACTTAGAAGAAATATCCACTTTTTAAAATTTTAAGTGGAAGCGAGGTACATGAATTGTTTCTTTATGGTCTCCATTGCTAGCGTAATAGTATAGTGGATAGGCGCTACTTCCCGAGGAGAGTGTTTGTTCGCAGAATACATGATTAGACTTCTTAACGATAGATGGAGGTACGGGAAAAAGGATGTGAATGCGTATCAATGGTGTATCTTGTTTACTTGCGCTAATGTCTAGGTAATGCTATACACTTAAGTAGGATAGTATATTAGTCTCCTAGGGAGCATTGTGATACTATCTTAGAGATCGAGAAAGAAACGGTGAGTTAATTATGTTTAGGAAACATAATAATTAAGAATTGTTCTCACCTTACTAATAATTCGTAATGCCCCTCTCCCATGGAGTAACAGGTAGATTTATTAGCTCATCGTTGCACACATATAGAGAATGGTCAGGTGGATTCCCTGCTTTGTATGTTTTCTAAAATTATTAAAAGTTTCACAAGACTCAAAATATCAAGTGGGAGCGAGCTTCTAAGTGAATGCACATGGCCTCCGTTACCGGTCTAGCAGTATATGGTAGGTGGGCGCGACTGTTGGGATTAGTGTCATGAAAAGCCCAATTAGTTAGTTTACAATATAAATAAATGAAATTGTTTTACTTATTTATTTTCTAATTATGTTTTACGAGTCAATATGCGTGTGATTGTTTTTCTAAAATGTTCCATGAGATGGACGTAGTCCAAGATGACATGTCAGGTTTGGTTTAAGCAGTCAATGAGATTGAGCCATAGATAAACTTAAATCAAATTACTGATATGTTGTCAAAGTATATGTTAGTAGTCGATGATAAGTTTGGACAACTTGTCTGATAAGACTATAATTTGATACTTTAGATGACTTGTCTTAGTCATGTAAATGGGGATCCAAAAGTATTATATTGGTGTTGTCTATATGATTAGAACACTGAGCAAAACCACTTGAATTAGTTATTTCTTTACCGCTATAAGAAATAATTAATTATGTAAGATAATAACTCTAAATCCAGGAAATAGTCTGAGCTCGGGCATGGATTGTTCATTGCTTTAATGTACCAAAGGGATTAGTCAAAGTATGTTGGCTCAAATCTCACGTGCGTTCGGTAATGGCACAAAGTGTAGCCGGAACAGTTGTTTTATGTGGAATCTATAGTCTCTAACGACATAAAGATTTACCCTTACTTGATTGGCAAATTTGTGAATAGATTCAAAAATCTTTGGCCAAAATATTCCATGTGTTTGACATTTGAAATTAGTATAGAAATTATTTTCTATATTATTGAATTGTTGGAGAAGGGTGTGTCAGGAACTACAATGAAAGATGTGAAAAAATTTAGGATAGTAGTTAAAGAAATTTTTTCTTACGGATGTCCAATAGAGGGGTTGATTGTCACAGTCAAAGTCATTTGGAAATTATTGAATAAATATATTTAGTTCTAGATTACAGTAATATTTATTTAGTGGAATTAAATGTTACGAAATGGTAATCAATGTTGGCAAGTGTTAGTAATTAGATTAGACCCATTTGGAGCTAGAATTACTAAGTCCCTCTGCAAGCCTCTATAAGCACACCGGTTGAAAAATATTTAAAATAAATTCATGGGACGGCTTATTCATAAAATGAATAAATTAATTTTGCTCAACATAATTAATGAGATAAATTATTTACTCATAAGATGAATAAATTAATTTTACCAAAATTAATTTTAATGAGATGAACATTATACATGTGGGAATTTAAACAAATAAAGGAAAAGTAGGACTGCACAGGTCGCGTTCTGTGTGTGCACAGATGGACTAATGGGGAGATGACACGTTGTAGTACGCTAGGCTGCCATATCGAAGAAGGAGAGCTTCAAGTACCTGGGGTCCATGATACAACACAACAGCGAAGTGGACGAGGATGTCAACTATCGGATTAAAGCGGGATGGCATAAGCGGAGGATGGCCTCCACGGTACTTTGTGATAGAAAGTTCCCCCTGAAGCTCAAGGGTAGGTACTATAAGACGGTTGTGAGACCAACCATGACGTATGGGGCGGAGTGCAGGGCAATGAAACTACAGCATACACAGAAGATGAAGGTGGTGGAGATGCGAATGCTAAGGTGGATGTGCAGACACACAAGGAATGATAGGATCAGAAACGACGTCATAAGAGGCAAATTGGGCGTAGCCTCCATTGAAGATAAATTGAGAAAGTAACGTCTGAGGTGGTTTGGGCATGTCAGAAGGAGACCGGACAACGCTCCAGTAAGGAGATACTAACAACCCCTTACTACACTAGGCAGAAGAGGTAGAGGCAAGCCAAAGAAGAGATGGATGGAGACGATCTCACAAGACCTCACCCACCTAAACCTTTGGAAGGAGATGGCCTTAGATAAGGCCCAATGGAGGCCTAGCATAGGGGTAATAGAGGCTCCAATTGGAGTAGGGTAGTTGAGCTTATTAGTTCTAGGCCTCGTCATCCTGCTGGCGTTCGTAGGTGGTGTACTAGCTTCTGGCGCTGCCACTTGCTTACGTATCTCTATCCTATCTTCATCTTTATCTCTAGCTCTATCCCTATCCCTATCCCTATCCCTATCTCTATTTCATTCTTTACCTCTATCTCAATCTCTTTCTTCTTCGATTTACGCCAATGTAGCTTGCTTTTTGTCTGTGTGTTTGTTTGTTTGTTGTTGTGCTTGCCGTGTGTGTGCCCTACTCATTTGTTTCTCTCTTGCTGCCAGGTCACTCACTCTATGCGGCGGACCTGCTTTCTCAGGTTGGGGGTCCGCGGAAACAGCCTCTCTTTAGGGTATCCCCCTGAAGGGGGAAGACTGCGTACATCTACCCCTCCCAGACCCTGCTTAGGCGGGAGCCCTTCGAGGCACTGGGTTTGTTGTTGTTGTTGTTGTTTTTTCTTTAGATTTAAATTAAAGAATTTTAAAGTTATTTCAGTTGCGCCTAATCGGAACCAATCAAGGAAAAATTTAGTTCCCAAAATTAAATTTTCCCAACAGTGACACCCTAAGGAGAGCGTTCATTTCAGAATACAAGGTTAGATCTCTTACGATAGACTGAAGTGCAGAAAAAGCAGGTGCAGCCACGCCGATGTGGAGTACTTAATGGGTTAGTGGTGTGCACTTGACTAGGGTCTATACTAGCCTCCGTGAGGAGCTCTGTTGTATGACCTTAGAGGCTAAGAAAAAAATGGTGTGTTAAATATGTTTAGTAAAGAGTTTAGAAGAAAATATATTTATTGAAAATGTTTTTGCCCTTCTGATATCTGAACTCGACCTCGCCGACATGGATTTTTTGATAGTTCGGTTGGGTCGCCACGGCATACATGTAAGTGTCGGATTGTGAACTATGAATTTTGATTGTTTGCTAAAAGTAAGAAAAGCAATCCTACATGTTATATGACTTGTTTTATGTCCAGACTAGTTGTTATGCTTTTGCATTATGATCGATACTGGTATGTCTTATTTGTCTGTTCTGTTATGCTCACTATGATATGATAAGTTTTAGTACATGTAGAGCACTAGGAGATGCTCGAGGTTCTTTGGATTGCTGCCAGTAGATTGAATAAGTTGAAAAGAACATTAGGAATGTTAGACTAGACTAAAGAGTCAGCCAGTTGCAAGATTCAGACATTAGATATCAACATTTTCTAGTATTAGATACTTAAAAATTCAAATGCAGCAGAAATGATCGGATATTTGAAAGAAGTATTTGATTAAAGAACAAGTAGCATGGCAACATCTAATGAGAAAGATGAAAGGCACAAGATTGCATTAGCAAAGATTAGTTTAAGAGCGCATCAAATGATGATGGCTGATTTAATTGAACTGGAATTCTTGATGCAGATATTGATAGCCAATCTCAGTAGGATATGATCATGACTTGCCTATCAAGGTCTTTCAATCAGTTTAGGCTGGATACATTGAGTAATAGAGATTGCTCATTGTTGAACTGATGAAAGTACAGTTTAAGATAAAATGTGTCATAAGAACTAAGGGAAGAGTCCACTTAGTGTAAGCATCTATTCAGGAATTAGGAACCTCAAGAGGGTAAAATAAAACATGAGTCCAAATAGTTTTGTCTCTTTTATAAAAGCATTGGACTTTAAAAGGAATTGCTTAGGTACTTAGATACTATTTTTGCCAAGATGGAAAGCCAACATGATAGGGCATTCGATATCCTATCTCCTCTTATTTTGACTGGAAGGTAGTTCACTTGTGTTCAAGTGAATGGGTTTTCAGTAAGGGCATCAAGAGATAGTAATTTAAGTAAGAGAATATAGTTTTGTATTTGAGTAACTATCTTGATGTACTTCAAAAACTTGATTTTTGCCCACTGTTTTTTAAAAATAGCCTTTCAGTTACTTTTCTGAAAAATAGACCAAAGGTTAAGTAAATAAAGTGTTTATCTAAAAGTGTGCATTTTCAGAACTATGTTAATGGCAATTTATTTATCTAATACAAGCTACGCTATGTAACCATATAAAAGAAGAATTTTCTAAATACCATATAGCTTTTGAGTGGCACATGATCTTAGGTCACAATAATCTGTTATGATTTAGAACTGGTTTGATTTATCTTATGAGATCATCAAGTACTAAAATGATACCTGGTATGTGAATCATGTTTGAATTAGTGGTGGCTGAAAGTTCTTTCAAGAGTAAAAGCAGTAGAGCCACTAAGCTGCTAGAACTTATTCATAAAATGTTTATGGACTGCTAAAAGTTCAAATGAGCGGAAGCAATGAGTATTTCATAAAGTGTTTATGAATAATTACTCAATAAGTTGATATAAGAATATACTTATAAAGATTGAACTCTTGAATCCTTTGAAAAGTTCAAAGAATTAAAGACTAAAATTGGGATCAGTTTGGTAATTATGTCAAGTTACTTTGCTTAAATCAAAGTGGTGATTTTAGGAGAATTCTTATTTTTTTTTATTACAAGGTGTTGTAGAAAGGATCAATAATGTATGATTGAATATAGTAGGATTCATATGACGAGTCACATCTACATATCAAAAGATTTGTTGTATAAGAGGTTTTAGAAAGCATTCTAAAAGTACAGTGGATAGCTTGTGTTTGATAGACTGGCAGTATGGGATACGATGTCTCTCTAGCTAGATACAACTTATAATGTAGATGATGTATTAGATATATCCTTAACCAGGTTATTATCAGACTAAGTACATGAAAGTATTGGGGTAGTGGGAGGATAGGATGGTCTGGTTCACTTGACAAATTCATGTCTTCGGTCTTAACAGTTAAACATGATGGTGAATCCGATCCTTTCGACTACAATGAAAGTCTTAAATATGAAGATGCAGACCAATTGATCAGGCCAATAGAAGTTAAGTTAAAATAATTGTATTTTAACTATGTTTGGGATCTTGTAGAGGCGTCGAAAGATATTAAGTCCATTAGATTGGATATGAATGGATCTACAAGAATAAAGAGTTCATTAGACGAGAAGGTTGAGGCCTTCAAGGCTAGATTGATGGCAGCGAATTATACTTTAAGAGAAGGAATCGTCTTTGATGAGACCTTCTGGCCAGATGCTACGCTTAAGTCCATAAGGATACTCTCATCCATTATAATTCATATGATGAGATAGGAGAAATAGAAATCAAGATGACATTCTATGGATGGTTATCTTAAAAAGGTTATGTATATGATACAACCAGACAAGTTTGTTGCCAAGAGTCAGAAGCATATAGTATGCAGACTGAGGTAGTTTATTTGCAGACTTTAATAAGCATCTTGCTCAATTTACGGATCAAGTCCTAGGGATTTGAATCAATGGTTTGTAAACCATGAGAGTACGAGTGACAGAACAAGAAAGTAGAGACTTTCTGAGTGTTGTATATAGATGAGATTCTACTCATTAAGAATGGTATAGAATTGTTACGAGCTGTTAAGATTTAGTTGTCCAGTTGGTTTAAGATGAAAGAACCAAGATGAGCACACTATACTCTTAGAGTCAAGCTTTTGCGAGATTCAAACAAACGAGGCTGAGTTTATCATGGATCGTTTGTTTTAAAAGGGAATTTATATGTTGGAAGTTAGAAATCCATGCTTATCCTTGCAGTGGGAGTCGTTAGATGGTGAAGAGTGAAGCAGTCTTGAATTGCTTACTTCACTATGGAAGTCCGGCACTTGACAACTATGATGTTGTTGAGTAGATTAGTTGACTCAAAAGGTTCTTAAAAGATGAAAGCACGTGAGCAAAAGAATGAAACAGTGACAGATCAGTATTGGTTAAAGTTTATAGTCAAAAAGTTTGATAGATCCATAGGGAATAGTTATAAAATGCAAGGTTAATTGAGTTTAGGACAAGTGGAAAATTGTTGGAATTGGTGTCATGAAAGACCCAAATAGTCAGTTTTAAATATTAAATAAATAAAATTATTTTATTTATTTATTATCCAATTATGTTTATGAGTCAAACATTCATGTGGTTGTTTTCTAAAATGTTTCATGAGATGGACGTAGTCCAAGATGACATGTCGGGTTTTGTTTAAGTGGTCAAAGAGATTGAGCCACATATAGATTTAAATTAAATAACTGATATGTTGTCAAAGAATATGTTCGTAGTCGATAATGAGTTTAGACAACTTGTCTGATAAAACTATAATACGATACTTTATATGGCTTGTCCTGGCCATGTGGATAGGGATCAAAGATTATTATGTTGGTGTTGTCAATAAAAATGGAACACGAGCAGGACTACCTCAATTATTTGTTTCTTAACTGCTATCAGAAATAATTAATTTTGCAAGATGACAACTCTAATTCCAGGAAACAGTCTAAACTTGTGCAAGGATTGTTCGTTGCTTTGATGTGCTAAAAGGATTAGTCAAAGTGTGTTGACTTGAATCTTACGTATGTTGGGTAATGGCATGAAGTGTAGTGGAAATAGTTGTTTTACATGGAATCTATAGTCTTTAACGAGATAAAGATGTCTCCTCAGCTTATTCGCAAATATACGAACAAATTCTGGAATCTTTGGCTGAAGTATTCCATATTTTTGACATTTGAAATTAATGAGGGAATTGCTTCTATATTATTGAATTGTTCGAGAAGGGTGAGTTGGGAACCACGGTGAGATATGCAAGAAAAGTAAAGATAGTGGTTAAAGTTCCTTTTGCTCACAGATATCTAATAGAGAGGTTAATTTTCGTAATAAAAGTTATTTGGAAAATTCTTGAGTGCAGTAAAACTTATTTAATGGAATTAAATTTTACTAAATGGTAATCAATTGTTATCATGAGATGATAGTTGGATTTGACCCATCTGGAGCTAGAGTTAGATTGTCCCTGAGGTCCCTTTGTAAGCCACAACTTAAGCATCGTGTGAAAAATGTTTAAAAATGAATTCGTGGGATCAAGGGTGTATTTGAGCAGAGCCGGGGTCAAGCCTACCAAGCTCGAAGCTCGGCTCGGGCTCGGTTCAAAGTTCGCGGAGCTTCGAAAGTTCAGGCTTGAGCTCGACTCATCAAAAGCTTGGGCTCAACTCGACTTGATCTAAGCTCGGCAAGCTTCGAATTGGGATTGCAATATTTTGGTTCGTTTAAGCTCAGGCTCGACTCATTTAGGCTCTAATATGGTTTCATTGAGTGATATTTAGGTAAATATATTACACTAAAAAAGCTCGCTTAAGCTCATTCAGGCTTGCAAGCCTACGAGCTCGAGCTTCACTAGGAATGGGCTTAACTCAATAAGCTAAACGAGCCTGCTCGACTCGGACTGAGCTCAAACAGCCGAACTTTTCGAGCTTTTATTACGAGCTGGCTCGGCTCATTCACATCCATACATGGGATGAACTATTTATTTATGAGATAAATAAATTTGTATGCTAAACCAATATTTATAAGATGATTATTTAATATGATAAAATTGTATCGTGTTTTAATTGAAAAACAATATACATATATAATAATAATAATAATAATAATAATAATAATAATAAAGGGTAAAGAAAACTCCTAGTTGAAATGCAAAGGGTAGTGAGATATTCTTAGTGGGGTTCCGCCCCGCCCCCCCCCCCCCCCCCCCCCCGGGCCGGCTTACGTCACCTTTTTGGTCTTATAAATGTGATATTTATTGCGAGAAATTTGTGATTTATGTTCTGGAACTTGGTTTTCTGCCCGGACGAAAGCCCTAAAATTGCTTTAAAGGTTTTCTAAATTATTGTTTGGTATAATTTTTCTGAAATATTATTTTTCACAAAGATTAAAGGAAAAATTTTGCTCCAAAATTTTTACGAAGTTATTTTTGGAGCCCACACTCCGAGTGTTAGAAGAGGTTATTGCGAACAAGGCATTGAGGTGTCAAGAAACCTTCTTCCATCTTAAAGTCAAAATCGGGATTCATGCTTCAAGTATGTTTAATTAAGTATTTGATATTTAATATTTTTTTCTTTATTTCGTTCATTCTACATACTTTGTTTATACATGTTTTAAGCGATGTTTTTCGTTTGTTATGTTATGAGCCTATTAGAGTAAAATCTTAATCTAATTAAATAGTTTATATTAGATAGGAACTGTATATTTAAAATTTAGAATTTTAAATTGGTTTTTCGCTGCGCCGGTTTAGGGAAATATTTTTTTGAAATATGTACCCAACAATGCGTTGCCTAAAACCCAGGTGTTTGATGTCTCGTGGGTTGCTTCGCATTGTCATTTTGTTTCCATGAGGAGTTAGGATGATTTCGCTATCCTGGGTTGTACATGCTCGAGTATCCCTGCACCGCATAAATGTGCTCCTACACAAACTCAGGGTATTGTGAGGCAATATGGACATTCCAACATGACATGATCAGTGCTAGAGCAAATACCACATGGGTTGCCATCATTCGATGAATCAACATCGTTAGTTGCATAAACATTAGTAGAATTTGCTTGAAAAGTCAATATTTGGTCAATCTTCTTTCTAAGTGTTTTAATTTTCAAAGCTAAGTCATCCCATGATACCACCTCGTAGACACTGTGTGTGTTCCCCTTAACTACCCTAACCAAAGAGGCTTGGTCCAAGGAGTGTTCACTAAGGCACTCAAATAGCATCCACACCTCATCCTTGTCTTGTTGGTTAAATGCTGCCCCACATGAAGCATTAGCCATCTATTTGCTGGACACAATAAGACATAGAAATTCTGAACTAGGCCCCTTGGGAATTCCATGGTGGGGACAGCTTCGAAGGAGGTCCTTGAACCTCTCCCAACTCTTGTGATATTTTTCTTGATTTTGTTGTTCAAAACTATTTATGGCTGGCCTCATAGCCATAGTTTTGGCCTTAGGGTAAAACTTGATCAAAAACATTCGTTCTAGATATGCCCTAGTTGTGACTTCACCCCTAGGAAAGGACTGAAGCCTCTATTTAGCTACGTCTTTTACTGAGAATGGAAAAAGACATAGCCAAACTGCATCATGCAAGACACCTTGATAATGACGTGTTCTGTAAATTTTGAGAAAAAAGTCAAGGTGCTTGTGCGGGCTCTCATTTGATTTCTCGTTAAAAATGGGAAGTATGTTGATGGTCTCGGGATTTATTTTGAAGTCTGCATTATCCACGGTGGGTAACACAACTCCAGCTGGTGCAATGTAAGTTTGGGGAGCAAAATGATCCCCTATCGTACGTTGAGCAGTGTGTGTCACCTGTGGAACAAGGCTGTCGACCATGGTTGCAGTCAAATGCACAATTTGATACGACTCGCTAGTCAAACAAAGGGGAAAAAATGAAGGAAAAAAAATCAAATTTTTTAAAAAAATAAAGAAATTAAAAATTAAAAAAAAAAGAAGTTTACAATAAAATAAATTTAAGTAAAATGAAATAATTTTTTTCCAAAAAAAATTTAAAATTAAACAAAATTAAAAGATTGACTTTTTTAAAAAAATAAAAAGAACAAAAAAACACTCGAAATATACTGATTTAAGCTTTGACTACCGATTCCTCGGCAATGTCGCCGAAAACTTAAAGCAGTCTTGAAAGTGTTTTAAAATCGTGTATTTGGAAGTGTACGAGTTTGTTGTAGCTAAGTCGGATGTACGAGTGTTGTATCCACAATGAATCAATAAAAAGTTGAATTCAGTAGTTAATGAGTGGTTTTAATTTGGATTTTTTTGATGGTTGGTTGCATAATTAATGAAACTAAAGAAAATCAATCAAAGGTTTGTTTAGGGTTTGAATTTAGGTTAGCCTAAATCAAATCCCATTATTATATTTTATTATGCCAATGACTTTTAAAGATTTAGGCTACAAGCTCTAAACCTATATTAACATTAAATTAGGCTTAGGGTAATGAACTAGTTTAAAGGCATTAACCCGTCTTATCACTCTAAGTATAGCATGGTTTATCTCAATAGCACTAGTAAATTTCTTTGTCATGCCTAATTTCATGTTAAACCTGGATTAATACTTAAGTTAGGGCTTAGGGTAATGAATTAGTCTCAGGGCATAACACATCTTATCACTCTGCATGTAGCATGGATTATCTCAGTAGCACTAACAAATTCCTTTGTCACTCCTAATTTAGTATTAATTCGTATAAATGATTGTGCTAAAGATGTATAGCCTCAACCCCGACCACACATGAAAACTTGGTATACTATGGTCTAGGCTACAAGCACAAGACGAATTGCAAATAAATTAGGAAATCAAATCATGGCTACAAGCGCATAAAATAAAAGCCAATATAAAATATACAACTCCCCATAAGAGTGCGAAAAATAGTATAACGAAAGTCATTATAATAAATAAAATATAAATTTGGGATCCGGATGGCTACCCATCCTTCACCCCTACACTAAGAGTTTACTTTTCCGTGGGAGTTTTATAAATCACAAAATCTAAAGAGAAAAGCAAAGAAAAACTCATGGATGAAGACTCCCTCGATTGAAGTTGACGTGACTCTTGCCTTGATCCCCGGTATTTTGACCACTTGCGTTTCGGCCTTTGAGAAAATCTGGATCTCTCTTGGCAGCTCGAGGAAAGAGGAGAAGAGAGAAAAGGGAAAAAAGTGCAAAAATTAGGTCTCCCACTCCCTTTATATAGAGGCAGTGTGACCAAGTCTTGTTTTTAGCACCGTGCGCAGTTAATTTAAAACGTGCCTAACTTTTGATCCATAAAAAGTTACGAGCCAAATTATATATCAAATCAAATTTCTTGAAGAGATATACATGATACCAATGGTGTCGTAAGAGGAAATAGATATTTTAGGGTCATGAATATTCTTCTTTTAACCTTTTGCTCGTTTTAAGCTTGACCGGTTGCCGAAATGCATGGCGATTGATTTGTGCACCTGAGGGTAGACTTTTCTTGGTTGAATCTTGACCCGGTTGGTCTTTTTCTCACATGTGGTCGGGTTTCTCAATATAGTCTTCGAATTTGTCCATATTTGCTCGTTTTCACCACTTTCCAAGTTATCCTTGCTCCGACGAGTTCCAAGCCTAAATATTCATAAATTATGAAATACCACAAATGTAATAGCTGAAACGATCATAAGAATGTGTTATAAAATATATAAAATACGAGATACATTTGCACCTTTGTGCTTTCTAAGACTTGTTTCCAAACTATCAAAAAAAATTAAATAATTATTAAATATTTATATTAAAAATACATTATTTACTCATATTGATTAATGTTAGCGTAGTATATTTTATATTTTATGTAGCTATTAAATAGTTTATATGTTATATTAATAACATGTACAAAAGTAGTATATGTTAGCTGAAGTCCTCAATTAACTATGCTTTACAACTAGCATAATTGGTTGAGGATACCTTTAGAGGTGACAATTGGGTCATTTGCATCAGGTTCGGATTGACCTATTTAGGCTCGGGTCATTTTCCAGTGTTCCCTATACTCAGGTTGGGTTGGGTCTGGTTAAATTATTTTAGGTTCGGGTTACTTTAATTTTTGGTGGTCTTGGGTTTGGGTCAATCTTGGGTCAGGTTGTATGGGTTTCGGGTCATCATAATCCTAATATTTGGTGCCTTAATAGCATGAACTACATACATAAGTTTAAATTATACTCCAAATAATTTATATTTTTACCAACATATTTATTACATTATCAATATAGGTGCTCAATGATCTTTTATGAGGTTTAGTTATACTCCCGACAAATAACAGCTCCATTAAATTTAAGGATCTTTGGTTAATTCGGGTTTCAGGTCTGGCTAGGTTTGGACTCAAGCCATTTTGGCTCGGGTTAGTTCTGGTCAATGGTGAGTCGGGTCAGGACAAATTGAGCATCGTGTTAATTCCGAGTCAAGCAATGAGCGAGTCAGGTTAGTTGCTGGTCCAGTCATTTCAACTTTGGGTTCAATTATTTATGACAATTTTATGGTTCAGGTCGGGTAGGTTTCTAGGTTTTTAGGTAGATTTTCGAGTCGAATTAAATTTGCCACTTCGAGATACCTCCATTTAAGAACACCCCAATTCAAGGCTTACCAATAGCACAATGGTGTGGATTTTTCCCTCCTTCTTGGGAATATTTTTCAATATGTTTCCGATACAAAAATTAAATAATTATTCTATGTATTTTATGCTGAAAATATATTTTTATTGATATTTAGTAATATTAGCGTGGTATATGTTCTATATAAATAACTATTAAATAGTTTGCATGTAATATTAATAATATATACAAAACGTACTATATGCTAGTTGAACTCTTCAACCAACTATGCTAGTTGTATTGTCTGCATATTTGTCTCTTTCAAAAATATTTAAAGGATTTATCACTTAGGTATCCCGAGGTTTAAGGATTTTTCACTCAGGTACCATATTGTATAAAAGTTTTATCAATTTCGTATCATTTTTAAAGTTAGATAGATTTTTAAAAATTGCTAATGTAGAACATAATTATAACAATATATAGATAACCTCTATCATAATGTTATGTTTTTATATTGCAAAATACTATAACACATTATTTCACTATTATACAAATATCTTTCGTCATAATTCAGTGATTTTTTTCGTAACCTATTGGATTTTTGTTGAAACAATCGATATAGCTTGTATACAGTATTGTAATTATGTACAACATGAACCTTTTATGTTGAAAAATTTAAGAATTTTTGCAAAAATTCACCAATTTTGGCATAGGGTACCTGAGTGATAAAATATTGAGATCCTTAGGTACCTCATTATATATATTAAAATGCCAGAGTACCTAAGTGATAAATGGTCAAACTTTGGGGTACCAAAGTAACAATTTTCCCTTTTATTTAATATATGACCTAACAGAAATCTAACGGCGGTGTCTATAGGTTGTTGATTGAAAATTTTAAAACTTTTAGAGGTGGTTCTATGAAAAATTGAAAATTTACGATGGTTATGCGACATTGACAACTTTTGAAGGAGGTTTTGTATTAAAAAAAACCCTCAATTATATTCCGATAAAATACACATGATGGTTAATGACATAAACAGGATTTTCAGCTCGGTCTCGGATTTTTTTAGCTTTCTATCGGATTGATCGAAACCCGAATTACGGTCAACTAGAAGACTCAGGACAAACCAAAATTAAATTGGTTTGGTCCGGTCTTGGACCAAATCGGTTCGGAACGGTATATGAACACCCCTATTTAAGGGTCTGTTTCACTAACTGAAATTAAAATTACATTGTTTAGCCAAGCAAAGAATTGTAATTTCATAACTAATCATTTCGAATTCTAAGTCAATTGAGTTAAATCATTTCAGATTTCGGGTCACCTAACACTTCCAATCATTTCGAGTTTTGGTTCAAGTCGAATTGGGTTCTAGTTGGGTTCACTTATATCGTGATTAACTCGTATGAATTTGGGTTAAATTAAAGAATGAATTCTATGATTTGGTTAGCATAAGTTGGATTTGAGTTGGGTAGAGTGATTTAGGGCTCGAGACATCTTGTGTTGTTTCTAGTTCTGGAGTACCTGGGTTGGGTCAAATTTTGGTTAGATTGAGTCATGTCGTGTCATGGTTTGTTTTAGTAATCTTGAGGTCTTGATTCAGTTAGGTTGGGTATCTCCGATTTTGGAGCAACTTAATTAAGTTTCATTCACGTCAAACAAGATTAGGGTAGAGTCATTTCAAGTTTAGTCATCTCAAATTATAGGTCTATCGATTCAAGTATTTCTGGCTTTGAGTTAGATTGGGTTAGTTTCAAGGTAGGTAAGATCAAACTGGGTTCGAGTCATTCAAGTTGGTTAATTTAAAGTTTATGGTCAAATTTATGTTGTGTTTGGTGTTTTCATTTCAAGTCATTTTGGGTTTTTGGTAATTGAGTTGTATCATTTGGTTTTATTGCAATCAAGTTAATATGTAATTACAATTCATTCCCTTAATCCCAAGGAAATATTGGAATGTATATGTGGACAAATAAATTTTATATCTTATAAATTTTAAATAGGTCAATAAAGAAAGTTGGGTTGGTAGAAAGTCAATAGTAAACCAGACCCAATTTGACCCAAAGACTAGAAGTCCGAAATAAATATCAAGCATAGTTGGGCCGACAAGTCAAACCTAGGCCCATGAAGACTAATAGATCAAGCTCAAAGCTAGTAGGGCGAGCCAAATCAAGTCCAAACTCAAGTTAAAGTCCGAAATGAGCAACATTCCAAGTAAAATAGGTGAAACTTTTGGGGTTGCACCAAGCCTGGTCCTACATATTATGTGGACTAAGACTAATGAGCCGTCAAAAAAATACTGAAAAAGCCCCTCTACTTTAATGATGATTTTCTCCATAAATAGAACAACTCTATTTCATTTGAAGGCATTAAAACACAAAGAGAACTAGGAGACTTCAAAAGGTCCTTGAAATTTCTCTGCTAAAACCTCAAGAAACTAAAACCCTTTCTTCAAATTAGAGATTAAGCCCCGACCCTCTACCTCGAGGAAGAAGTCTCTTGATTGAGATTAAGCCTTGTGCCCTCATCAAGTAATCAAGTTTATCGTCAATGTTTAACGGAGTAAAGCTTAAAGAGATCGAATCAAAGGATTTTCGTATTGTTAGGTCGTGTCTCAAATTTCTTGGATTTATGAAGAAGGCCACAAGCAAGCCGAATGATCAGACGAGAAGCCGATCGATCAGGAAAGTACGTGGAAGCATGACGTGTCCAAGAAGGTCCCCGATCGATCGGGACTCCAAAACACGGGAACCCTTGTTCCACTAGTATAAATAAAACGTGATGTTTACGTTTTAGGTATCCAATTAAAAAAGAGAGCGATGTCATCATTGAGAGAGAGAGAGAGAGGAAATGAATTGTAAATCTTCCATTGTTTTCATTCAATAAAGATTCTCCATCTCTGCCTGCGGTTTTTCTCCCACTCGATTGAAGAGGGGTTTCCACGTAAATCATTGTCGTCTTTCATTTATTCTCTTTTATCCTATTATTTACTTCATATTTGTTATAGTATTTGAATTGGATCCAGTTCTTGGGTTATTCATTCCTCACAAATTGGTATCAGAGCCCTATTTGTTTGATTTGGTACTATGACGTCCGCAGTAAAATCTAAAGTTTAGAAGTTTGGTGGTCAAGGGAGTTTTAGTTTATGGCAGGTTCACATTAAGGGCCTCTTGACTCAGAACGGCTTGAAGAAAGCCTTTGATTGAAAAAGAAAAGAAACTAGAGAGCTTATCAGAAGGACAACGGGAGGAGTTAGACGAAAAGGCTCTAACTGCTATTCAGATATTTCTTACAGAAGATGTTTTAACAGAAGTTTTGGAAGTGAAAACCGCTAAGGAGTTGTGGGAGAAATTGCAGGAGATGTTCTGCGTCAAATCTGTCTCCAACAAATTTGCAGTTAAGCGACGGTTATTCACCTTTCATATGTCAGAAGGTACGTCTCTTAAGAATCATACTAATGAATTTAACTCTATTATTCAAGAGTTAAAAGAATTGGATGATGCCTCTAAGGATGAAGATCAGGCCATGTTATTGTTATGTTCACTCTCAACTTCTTATAAAGGCTTTGTTGAAAGCATAATTTATGGTGGCAGAAAAATTGTCTCTGTTGACGAGGTTAAGAAAAACTTGTCCAGTAAAGAAAGAGTTGATAAGGAATTGTCAGATTCTATAAATGACTCCAGAAGTGGTTTGTTTATGAGAGGTAAAACTGAGACTGGAGGGTCTAAAGGTGGTGGAAAGAGGTCTAGGTCAAAGTCTAGACATAAAAACCTGTCGTGTAATTATTGTCATAAGAAAAGGCACATAAAGAAGTACTGTTATAAACTTAAGGGCAAAAAAAAAAAAAAAAAAAAAGACAAATAACAGGAAAGACCAGAAAAGAAGTGATAAGTCCGCATAAGCAAGTGTAGTTGAAGATAAGAATGTTGTTGATGTCTTGTTAGTGACCGAATCTCAATCCAAATCTAAAGACAATTGAATTTTGGATTGGGGTTGTTCCTATCACATTTATCCCAATAGAGACTGGTTGACAACATATGAGTCAATTCAGGGTGGAGTTGTTCTAATGGGTAATGATGCAACATGCAGAGTTCTGGGTTTAGGAACAATTCGTGTTATGATGTTTGATGGCATTGTCAGGACTTTGAGTGATGTTCGTCACGTTCTAGATTTAAAGAAGATTCTTATCTCTTTAGGTACCCTTAATTCTCATGAGTACAAGTACACGGCTCAAGGTGGAGTTATGAGGGTCTGTAAGGGTGTTTTGATCGTGATAAAAGGCAAACAGGTAGGAACCTTGTATGAACTTGTTGGTTCCATAATGACAGGGTTAGTAGCTGTTTCTACATCATCTATGACATATTCAGATATCACTAAGTTATGGCACATGAGGCTTGGTCATATGGGTGATAAGGAACTGTCAGAGCTCAGTAAAAGGGGCCTATTGTGTGGTCAGTCAACAGGACTGAGGAAGTTCTATGAGCATTGTGTCTATAGGAAGCAGAAGAGAGTTAGCTTCAAGCAAGCAATGCATTAGACTAAGGGAACATTAGACTACATTCATTCAGACTTGTGGGGCCTTCCAAAGTTGCTTCCAAAGGTGGTTCTAAGTATCTTCTAACATTTGCTGATGATTTCTTAAGAAAAGTTAGGATTTATTTTCCGAAACAGAAAAATAAAGTTTATGATACCTTCAAGAAATGGAAGGCATTACTTGAGAAACAGACAGAGAAGCAGATTAGAAGGTTGAGGACAGAAAATGGCCTTGAATTTGTTGAGGGTGATTTCAAAAAATTTTGTGAGTATCAAGGCATTGTCAGACACAGGACCTGTACAGGTTGACCTCAACAGAATGGAGTGGCAGCAAGACTGAACAAAACGTTAATTGAGAAGGCTCCCTGTATGTTGTCAAATGTAGGTCTGGGGAGAGAATTTTGGGCAAAGGCAGTTAACATTGCGTGTTACTTAGTGAACCAATCACCTCAATCATCGCTTCTGCTGAAGACTCCAGAAGATGTATGGTCTGGATCCCCTGCTAATTATTCTCATTTAAGAATTTTCGATTGCCCTGCATATGCGTATGTGAATGAAGGAAAGCTAGAGCCTAGAGCCAAGAAGTGCATTTTTCTTGGTTATACATCAAGTGTGAAGGGATTTCATTTATGGGATTTAAAGTCCCATAAATTTCTTACTAGTAAAGATGTTACTTTTGATGAGTCATCACCACTACATCCGTCGGACACGCTCTCCGCTATTTGTGATTCGAGTACGATGCAAAAGCCAAAAACTCTTCAGATGCAGTTATGTAACACAGCTCAGCAGTAGGAAGTTTCCACATAGAGTATATAGGCACCTCTAGTACAGATTTCTGAAAGAAATGAAGTGGTTGAAACCAATTAGCAGGTGGAGCAGTATATTATAGCTAGTGGGAGATAGAAGAGACAAACTAAAGCATCGCAGCGTTACGGTTACGAAGAGATGGTTGCTTATGCTCTTTCAGTGGCTGAGACTATGGAAGATAGTGAACCTTCCACTTATTCAGGAGCTGTGTCCATATCTGATTCAGAAAAGTGGTTGATGGCTATGCATAAAGAGATGGAATCATTGCAGAAGAACCGGACTTGGAAACTTGTTAAGCCTCAAACAAGGAAGAGAATTATTGGTTGCAAATGGGTCTTCAAAAGAAAATAAGGCGTTCCTGGAGTTGAAGATGCAAAGTATAAGGCTCGATTGGTAGCCAAGGGCTACAGTCAAGTACATGGTATTGACTTTCGTGATATCATTTCACCTGCTGTTAGACATACTTCTATTCGAGCACTACTTGCTTTAATAGCAATGCCTGATTTAGAGTTATAGCAGCTTGATGTGAAAACTGCATTCCTGCATGGTGAGCTAAAAGAGAGTATTTACATGCATCAGCCTTAAGGCTTTATTGTTGAAGGAAAGGAAGACCATGTTTGTTTGTTGAAAAGATCTCGTTATGGTTTGAGGCAATCACCAAGACAGTGGTACAAGAGATTTGATCAGTTTGTGACCAGTCATGGGTTCTTCAAGAGCAACTATGACAGTTGTGTCTATTTTAGACAAACAGATTTAGGTTCATTCATTTATCTTCTGTTATATGTTGAAGATATGTTGATGGCAGCTAATATATGTTGGATGTTGACAAGTTGAAAGCAATGCTGAAGAGTGAGTTCGAGATGAAGGATTTAGTAGCAGCCAAGAAGATACTTGGTATGGAAATCAAGAGGTACCGAAAAGCAGGAAAGTCATACTTGTCTCAGGAGAAGTATATTGAGAAGGTTCTAGATCAATTTCATATGAAAGATGCTAAGCCAATTAGCACTCCTTTGGCAACTCATTTCAAGTTTTCAGCATTGGCTTCACCTCAGACAGAGAAGACATTAGGTAAATGTCACAGGTCCCGTACTCCAGCGTAGTTGGTACCATCATGTATGCTATGGTGTGTACACGTCCAGATATTGCTTATGCTATTAGCAAGGTGAGTAGATATATGGCGAATCTAGGTAAAGAGCATTGGCAGGCTATTAAATGGATTCTCAAGTGTTCATATGGCACTTCTGATGTTTGTTTGGAATTTGGGAGGAGTAGAAGTTGTTTAGTTGGGTATGTTGACTCAGAATATGGTGGAGACCATGATAAGAGGAGATCTACTTCAGGTTATGTATTTTGTTTGGGTAACAGTGCTATCAGTTGGAAAGCATGTTGATAGTCAGTTACCGCACGGTCAACTACAGAAGCAGAGTATATGGCAGTAATAGAAGCATTCAAGGAAGCTATTTGGTTAAAGGGTTTGGTCACTGAGCTCAGTATTGATCAGAGCAGAGTTGGTGTTTGCTGTGATAGTCAGTTAGCAATTCATCTAGCCAAGGATCAGATGACTCATCATGATAGGACGAAGCATATTGATGTCAAGCATCACTTCATTCGGGATTTGATTGAAGAGGGTAAGGTTGAATGGAAGAAGATTGGCACAATTGATAATCCCACTGATATGTTCACTAAGGTTCTACCCAGAAGAAAATTCGAGGATTGCTCGGATTTGGTTGGGCTTTCTGTTTTGATGAGATAACCCCAATTGGGGGTGTTTTATGGAGAAGGTGAAAAGGTCCTTTTGTTTGAAATTTGAGCCAATGTGGAGATTTGTTAGGTTTTGTCTCAAATTTCTTGGATTTATGGAGAAGGCCGCAAGTAAGCCAATTGATTAGATGAGAAGCCGATTGATCGGGAAAGTACACAAAAGCATGACTCGTCCAGGAAGGTCCCTAATCAATCGGGACTCCAAAACACGGGAACACTTGTTCCGCTAGTATAAATATAACGTGATGTTTACGTTTGAGGTATCCAATTAAAAGAGAGAGCGCCGTTATCATTAAGAGAGAGAGAGAGAGAGAGGAAGTAAATTGTAATTCTTCCATTGTTTTCAATCAATAAAGATTCTCCATCTCCGCCCGTAGTTTTTCCCCCTCTCGATTGAAGAGGGGTTTCCACATAAATCATTATCTCCTTCGTTTATTCTCTTTTATCCTATTATTTACTTCATATTTGTTATAGTATTTGAATCGGATTCAATTCTAGGGTTATGTATTCCTCACACGTATATTTATAGTTGTTATACATACAAAGAGATTATACCTTTTATTTGTTTGAAGAAATACGAAGAAATCTATTTTGTACTACAATTTTTGTTTTATTTGAAATTTATGGTTACAAATTGTTGTGATTCTCATAATAGGAGGCATATGAAATAGAGTAAAAATGTAATAAGGTGTTGAATATAGCTAATTAAGTTGTATTAGTGAGTTGATATTGTAATTAGAATAAGTCTTGATGTAATTAGTAGCTTAAGCTTTGATTAAGTCATATAATAAGTGAAGTCCAGAGCTTGTTAGCTGCGGTGGTCAAGATAGTGGTCAATGCCGGTCAATAGTGGCGGCTAGTTAGTTAGTTGTTGGTTGAGTCGGTTAGAGCTTGTCTAGTATCATTGTATCTCTAAATATTTTAGACTTAGCCATCCTAAAGGATTAGTACTATAAGTATGTAGAGCCTCTCTTGAAGAGCTCATAACTTTGATGAATGAAAATTGATATCTTTGATATCTCTCTCTCTACTTCTCATCTCCTTTCACTTCTTATCTCATCTAAACTCTAAATTCACTCCTCAGCTCATACTCTCACTATCTCAACCTAGGTTAAGATCCAAGAGTAATCTTGACTCTTAACATTTGGTATCAGAGCCTTGATTTGGCTTCCGAATCAAGCTTTAAATTAGGAAAAAAAAATACAAAATCTGATTGATTATATTGCAATTAATCAACAAAAACAGTTTGATACTGATTTAGTTCAATTTTATGTGATCAAGAATTCAATTTTGAATTCTGAATTTGAAGAGTTTGTGTACTGCAAGTTTATATCTGAAGCTGAGTTTGCTGGTTTATATGATCAGAAATTCATTTCAGAAGTCCGTATTGAAGAGTGGCGATTACTGTCATATGCATTATTGATCTGCAAGTGCCTGGAAATTGCTTTCAGTTGGGATAAATTGGATTGAGTTACATTGAAGAAAGTTTAATTGATCATTATTTGTTGATTACATTCAACATCAAAGCTGATTCAGATTGAATTCAGTAGAGTTGATCAAGCAATAGTTAGTTGCTGAAGTTTAGTGCTGAGAATAATTGATCTTAATCAAATATTCATCTTATCAGTTAGAGAAGAAGTTAAAGTGAGCTATTGGATCAACATTACACTTGATCATAATCAAAAGATTAGAGAAACAAGCTGAATTGAGGTTAATTCAGATTCTACAATTCAGTAATTGAGGTTGAGCATTGAAGTGATACAAATTCAGCTGATTCTATAGCGATTATCTGATATTGAGTAGAGTTGGTGTCAAAGTGCAGTTATTAACGAACTGTGAACTGTAGTGAAGAAATCTGACTTCGTTCTTGAAGATTGTGGTGAATCTTAACATTTCAGATTCTTAGTCTGATTTATTCAAGAAAGTATCACTGTTAGGGTTTGTTCGAAGTTAGGGTTAGGGTTCGTTTGCGATTTCTGCAAGTTAGGGGTTCGTATTCAGCGCGATTGTGGAACCGATAGCAAGGGATTGTTTAGTGCGAACGAAGGAGTAACGCCAAACCTCTAGAATAAGTACCTCCATTTATAGTAGGCTACCGAGCGAAAACTAGCAAATTTATCAATGTGGGACTAGCAGAACAAAAGCAAAACACACCGTTTTCATTTTAAAAACAGGTAAAACGCAGCGTTTTAACCCAGCTAAAACCGTGCCTTTTTATTTTGGATTGTGCGTGACACGTGGCGGACCGCGAATGGCCTGCCCGTGCTCACGCTGATAGCACAACGCGCTGGTTGGTTGATCCGTGAGCACACGGATTGACCCCCTGCCTACGAAATTTTGCTTTTTTTTTTTTGCTTGTTTTCTATATGTAAAAGTTCATCTTATGAATTTTAATTTCCTAAAATTATTTTATTTTATAATTTTTAACTTTTATTCATCTCATGAATAATATTTGGCAAAGTTAATTTACCCATCTGATGGATAAATAATTCATCTGATGAATTCTTTATTTTCTTTCTGATGGTAATAAATACAAAGGCTTGCGCAGGGACCTCAGGGACAATTTAAATCTCGCTCCAAATGGGTTAAATTAATCATCTCATGAAATAATTTAATTACCATTTAATGAGACTTAATTTCACTAAATAAATCTCATTGCAGTCCAGACTTAAATTATTTATTTGATATCTCCCTAATAGACTGTATTGACGACAACAACCCCTCCACTAGATGTCCATGACAAAGGATAAATATAACCACTACCATTATCCTTTTCACAGCTTCTCCATTAGTTATCGACTCGCCCTTCACTAATAATTTATTTATACTTGAACATATTCACAGTATAGATTCCAAATGTCAAACACTTGGAATACTTTGGCCAAAGATTCCGAACTATTCAAATATTTGTGAATCAACTAAGGGGACACCTGTATCTCATAAGATACTGTAGATACCCTATTGAACACCTGATCCTTGTCACACTGCACTTTGCTATCTAGTGTACGTGGGATTTTAGTCATTCGTTTAGACCTTACTTATAGTACACTAAAGTAACTAACGCTCCTTGCACAAGTCCAGAATACCCTTAGGATTTAAAGTCGTTGTTCAAACAGTACAATGTGAATCACTCACCTCCGATAGTAGTCTAGAAATATGTAACCCACATGGTCCAACTCAGTGTGTCAATCTTATTAAACACACTAGTCTAACACTTTTGGATCCCCATCCACATGACCAAGACAAGTCATCTAAAATGTCCCGTTATAGTCTTAACATACAAGTGGTACAAACTTGTCTTCGACTACGAGTTTTTCAAACAACAATCCATACCATTTGTTCCAAGTCTATTTGTGGCTTAGTCTCATAAACCACTTAGAACAAACATGTAAATTGTATTATGAGGACTACACAAATCTCATGGATATCTCCCAAAAAAAATTCACATGCAGTATAAATACTCACATACACAAATTTAAATAGAAAACAACTGGAACTTTAATTTTATTTATTAATTAAAATGATATATCCAGAATAAATCTTGATTTTAGGATACTATTCCTCACATAACCCTCCTTGGCTGAGCCAACATGCCCTTTGAAATCCCCGCCAATCACCACTTGTTCGGTTTGGGGTATGCCTTGCATCATCTTGTCCAAGTCCTCCCAAAACATTGCCTTCTCATGCTTTGTTAATCCAGTTTGGGTGCGCAAGCATTGATAACTTTCAATACCTTCCCGTCCAGGACCATTTTGATGCCTATGATCCTGTCACCGGTCCTGGACACTCCGACTACTTTGTCCTTGAGACTGCTATGCACGATGACGCCAACTCCATTCCTACCTCTGACTGTGCCCGTATACTACAACTTATACTTTAACACTTCTCTAGCTTTCATGCCAACCCATTTAGTCTCTTGCAGGCAAAGGATGTTGATCCTTCTCTTTATCATCATTTGGGCCACCTCGAAGCTCTTCTTTGTTAATGTTCCTACTTTGTCCTTGAGTTCGGGCCTATATAGTTAATGGGGGTACCAGTTGGATTACACCCCTAATCTAAGATGCCCATGCACATCGGCCCATCAGGCCCATCAATGTCCAAGACCGGACCGGACCGGACCAATTCAATCTCGGCCTAGTCCTCGGTCTTAAAGTTGACCTAATTTTGGGCTTCGGTTTGGTCTGGTCTAAACCCGAAAAACCTAAGACCGGACCGAAAACCAAAATGATGTTATTGGGCCTCCTCTATATTTTATTAGATTAGAAGTAAACTATTTTAGACTGATGACATATGGGCTTAAAATTAGTTTAAAATTACCCATAAACACTTATATTAAATTATCTTATTTGTTTTAATTATAACTATTGCATTTTATATATTGCTACGACTTATATATATAATTATTTTAAGTTAATTTATGAAAAATTTCGTTGGTTATTATTGAAGAATCAAGAAATATGAGAATCAAATCAAAGGGGCTACATTGTTGGAGTTAAGTTTAGTAAATACAAGTTGTTATAATGAATCGTGGTATTTGTGGCTCCTCATGTATATTTATATATTTTCTATTATTTATTTTTTACTTTTTCCTAGTAATTACCTTTAAAGTTGACTAAATTTGACAAAAATATTCTGAATTTAACTTATATTAAAAAATAAACGTATGATAATCGGTCCAAATCGGCTTGGTCCGGTTCGATCAATGAAGTAAGTAGTTCGGTCCAAGTAAATCCGATCCGATCTTCGGTCTTTGAAAAGGACCAATTTTGATCTTGGATTCAGTCCAATCTTGTCGGGTCTGTTTTTCGACTGATGAACACCCTTAAACACAACACAAGGTGCCTTGCCTTGAGAAACACAGAACTAAAAGACTGAAGCTAAAACGGATCTTCAAATTCTCGAAACCGAAAAAAAGCGATGACGGCAGAGGCTGTTAATCCAGAGCCTTAGGGAGCTGCTCTGTTGTTGGTAATCCAAGTAAGAAATTGACTATTACTCTTTGATCTCAGTATCAATCGATGTTCATAAAATCTATCTTTTGTTGCTCCTTTTGTTGCATCCAGGTGCTAAACCCTAGCTCATTCTGTCAGGGCTTTTTGGAATTGCGCGCGTAATTTCCATCCAATTGATCTCTAAAATAGATCTATAGTCAATGCAATGGTGGTCTGTAAGTGCCGCAAGGTCAGTGTATTCTCAATCCCTCACTCTCTCTTGTATGACCTAAACTGCTCCGGTACCCACTGTTATGGCTTCGATACCAATTGTATTGGTCAAAATGTTATAAATTAATCATGAAAAGAGAAGAAATTGAAGGAGAAAGGGAAGAGTTAGGGGGGAATCAGTATTAGGGAAGAAGGAAGTGGGTGGAAGAAGGGAAATTGCACGGAGAAATTGAAGAAATTAAGAGAGAGAGATAAAAAGTGAATATCAAGTATAAAATTCATTAATTGAGTAAACAATTAATTAGAATGAAGGACTAATCTCTGTTTATAGAGTTTACCCGGCAGAATTTTAAAAAGAATCAAAAAATATAAGAAACATAAAAATTTTGTAAAAACGGTCCTATCCGATTGATTGGGTAGGCATCCAATCAATTGGATACCAACATAAACTCTGCGTAGGCTAATCCAATCAATTGGATATACATTTGATTGATCGAATATTGACAGGATCATATGACACTCTGTCTTGTATGTATGACAATTTGCTGATGATTTCTTATTGATGGAACACCCAATTGCACTCTGATGCTAGAAATGTTGTTTTGGTAGATTGTAATTAGTTGGTGGTTTTGCGTTTTAGATCTGATCAGGCTGTTAATCTGGAATTAAGTCCGATTCTCTGTGTCAGCTTTGCTAACAGCAAAAACCCAGTGTCTCTTCCACCAAGACAGGGTATGGGAAGGGTAAGATATATGCAATCTTACCCCTATGGGGTGCGACCCTGTAAAGAGTGTGTCGGCCTGGCTATTTTGTTAAAAAGAGAAATGTGGGTGAGTGTGGGTGACATGGGAGAGGTGAGCTATCATACAGCAGAAATGTTGTCCCACTTTGAAAATCAAAGGAAGAACAATAGCAAGCTATAACTTAGGTGCTACTTTTGTCAATTGCTTTGGAGATGGAACCCTTAGTCTGTAGCATTGGTGTGAGGGCTGTCATCTTGTTAGGTCTTATGGGGAACCGTTATCATCCATTAGTCTGATGGGAAATGTGTATGATTTGTTGCAACTTCCTTTGGCTCATTTCAACGGGCTATTTACCACTGTTATAGGAGACCATTGATCTGGTTTGGAATTGATCTAGGTCAGTAGTGAATCTAGAAAATTCCCTTATTTGGGCACACATAAGTGATAACTATGAGCCACAATTGAAGAGTTAAAAATATTTAGAATCTCACTTATAAATTGACAATAAAAAGAAAAAAAAAATGCCCATGCGGGTTAGCCATGAAGAAAAAGGAAAAGATTTTTGGATAACAAATAACCAAAAGACTATCTCTAAAAATCACGTAATGGAAAATTAGATAATGATGTCATTAAGAAAATTATGAAAATGAGATGAAGATTCAGGCAAGAAAGTAGTTAAAAGCCATGTTATCACATTACTTCAAATGGTTTTACCAACTTATTTTAGATTAGCAACACCAACAACTCCTGTTTATTCGTATTTAGAAACTTTCCGCATAATATCCTTTACAATTGTACATAGTACTAAATAAATGTTAGAATAGGGTATGAAATGGCTTCGAGGCATATAATGAACCATTATTTTTAGGACTTATTTCGTCCCTTACGATATAATCTCGAGGATATAATAAAGCCCAAGAAGAGTTTCTTTAATGTATGTAGAGAGGGCAGGATTCTCAACGTAAATCTTTTGTGAACAATAAGGTCTTGTTTGGAGCATGTAATTGGTTTCTAGAATTGGGGCCCAAAATTCCAATTTTGTTGTTTAGTTCACCTGTTGGGATTGGAATTACAATTCCATGGAATTGGATTTTAAGTGAAAATCATACTTTCCAGTTCCTTGAGGTGGGGTTAAAGAATTACAATTCCGTATTAATTCCATTGACCTGAAACCAAAATGAACCCATTTGATTAACCCAAACACAAGAGGACTCAAAATCAAAAGACTTAGATACAACCTAAAATTTGACCCGAACTTGGAATCACCCAACTCAAATGACTTGAACTTAAAGTGACTGAAATCAACTTAACTTAAAGTCCGAAGTGACCCAACCTGATTGACTTGAAACTTGAGATGACTCAAATTCAAAAAATGAGACTGGTTGACTTGAATGTGATATAAACGAGTTGATTCGAAATGGAAATGACTTAACCTAAGTGACCCAAATCTTAATATGAGCCAAACCCAAAATGACCCATCCCTTCTTAAACTCAGCCAAAGATAACTCAAAATTTGAAATGATACCACCGTTTGTCCCAAAACTATGATGACTTGAGCTCGAAATAACCTAAATCAACCCAAACTCGATTGATTCTAGCTTGACTCCCCAAAGAACCTAATCTCTGATATAATTTGAACATCAAATGATCTGACGCGAGAGTCAACCCGATTTGACACTGATCGAGTTTTAAAGAGTGTTTTAAAACCGTCTGCTCACAAGCGTAATCGTCGTAGCTTAGTCAGGTATACGGGTGTTGCATCCTCAAGAAATCAGTGTTAAGTTGGATTTAGTTATTAAAGAGTGATTCAGATTTGGATTTTTGTTGGTTGGGTGGTTTGTTAACTAATTTACAGAACTAACTATGAATTAAAGTTGTCAAATCAATTAAGGGTAGTTCAAAGAATGAATTCGGGGTAGTTTAACTTGAATCCCATCATTATACTTTACTATGACAATGATTTAGAGGGCTTAGGCTACAAGCACTAAGCTTGGGTTAACACTTAAGGCTTAAGGTAATGAACTACTCTAAGGGCATAACCCATCTTATCACTTTAGGCGTAGCATAGGTTATCTCCAAAAAAAAAAAAATAAAATTAGCAACATATCCAGTGCCTCAGGGGCTCTCGCCTAAGCAGGGTCTTTTGGAGGGGGGTGGATGTACTCAGCTTTCCCCCTTCAGGGTATTACCCCCTGAAGAGAGGCTGTTTCCAAGTGTCCCCAACCTGAAGGTGAGGATTTCCCAGGAGGTCACCCATCCTGGTATTGCTCTCGCTCAAGCACGCTTATCTCAATAGCATTACTTAATTCTTTTCTCGATCCTAATTCAATGTTAACTTATATTAAAAGATTGTGTTTAGGGTTAGGTACAACCTTAACCCTTACCACGCGTGAAAATCTATTATGTTAAAGTCTAGGCTACAAGCACAGGAACGCAAATAAATCGAGAATCTAAATATGGCTTCAAGTTCATTCATAGAAAACAAATCACAACAATTAATTCCCCACAGGGGTGGGAAAATAACATAGCATAAATTATTGTCGACAACAAAATATAAATCCTGTATCCGGACGGCTACCCGTCCTTCACCCCAAAACCACAAGTCTACTGGGAGTTTTATACATCACAAAATCTAAAAGAGAAAGTGAAGAAAAACTCATGAGCGATGACTCCCTCGATTGATGTTGATGTTGACCCTTGCTTTGATTCCCTCAGCACTCCAACCACCTGTGCTTCAGCGTTTGAGAACCCTGGCATCTCGTAGCGGCTTCGGAAAGGAGAGGAGGAGAGGAGACGAGGTAAAAGATACGATAATTAGGTCTCCTCCTCTCTATTTGTACCCACGGCGTGACCTAAGCGTTCGCTGTGGGTATATGAGGGGGCCGATCGATTGGCTATCCTTCTGCAAGCAGCCGATTGATCGGTCTTGTTTTCCTATCGATTGGCAGTTCCACTGTAAGGTTCGTCCTACTGTGGGCTGCTGACCGATCGGTACTTTGTGCCGATTGGTCGTTTAGTACCCGAAACTCTACGAGATCTATTTGGGTTACTGAATAACGACCCGATGGGTCCTTTTTTTTTACAAATGTGGTCAGGTTTCTTGGAGTAATCTTCAAATATGCCTCAATTACGCTTGATTTAGTAACATTTCAACCTTTGTTTGCTCTGTTGCACTCCAAACCTAAATGTGCCTAGATTATAACAAAACGTACATGTAAAAGCCGAATATGTCGTAGGAATGAGAAATAAAATATGTAAAAATAAGGCACATCAACATCCCCAGACCCACACCTTACTTGTCCTCAAGCAAGGTTCAACTCAAACTAGCTAAAGATGGAAAAATTTAATCAAGAATGTAATGGCAAGAGTTACTTGTGACAACTATTTCCGAGCATACTTGAAGGTGTATCTTAGAGTTGAGAATCTTTATGTAATGTTATTATTACCTTGGTTCCAATGCAACTTAAGTTCTCGTGATTCAAGCCTTTTTACTAGTGCGTGAGCTTAGAACTTCTCTCCTCTTTTTCTTTTTTCAAACCCTCCTAATTTAAGACGAATAGATAGAATAATTAAAGGAATCAATTATTATGGGAATGTTGCTTAGTTATTCTAACAATTCACCCCTAATCACTAAAGAAATTTCAAGGCTTTTCTTTTCTGTTTTGTTCTCTCTCTCTCTCTGTCTGTTTTTTTAAGTAACTCATGGTTAGGCGTGTCTTCCTAGGACCCATGTAGCGAGTTTTCGGCTGGTGACTCTCGTTCCAATTGGATTAAGGCACCGAGTGAAGAGCACTCTTCGGATGTAATGGCTCGAGTCAAAGGAGTTCACAACCTAAGCCGTCACTAGCACATACCTTAAAAATATTTCATTCACATTGAGCATTGGTGCTTATTAAAGTGACTTAAATAAGTTGATTCTTCTTAAGCTTTCCCTGTGGCCCATGTAACGAGATTGCGACCGGCAGCTCCAAACCCAGCTGGCTCAAGGTACCAGGTGTTAAGTCACCCCTATGGGCTTACTTGCTCGAGACACAGGAGCTACAAGAACCAACAAGTCACGGGTATTTACCTAATTGAACAAGCATGGTACCCTTCTTTTTTTTTTTTTTTGATAGAATCACTCAAGATAAAGAGATAAATAATTGATTTCAATATTGTTAGGAGTAAAATGGTTGATTCAAATTCCTAAAATTATTTCCGCTATCACAACTTAAAACGTAGGATATGTCACAAGATTAAGATGAAAAATAATCTCTCCAACTAGCTAAAAGACAAAAATTCAAGTTCAACAGCCAGATCCAGGAATAATCTCATTATTTAACTATTCTAACCGTCATGGCACATCTTAAATTTGATCTTTGATGTATGTCACAAAAAACTCTATGCTAATCCATGCAAAAATTTAGCTACTATAAGCAAAATTAAGATGAAAGTACAAACAAAAGTTTTAAACCATATATGCCTTCCCCAAACCCAAACTTTGCATTGTCCTCAATGCAAATCAACATAGTAGATACAAGCAAGGAAATAAAAGAGACGACCTAAGGTATAGGTAGCGTGGAGTCAACTTATTCAGCTGTCCTTGGTGAGCAAATCTAAAAAGAAAAGGCAGAAGTAGCAAGCTACAAAATAAGGCATAGAAGACAAAATACTAAACAAACTTGTTAATAGCGTTAGAAATATGGACAATACAAGCGTTTAGTATAAGAGAAACAAAGTAATCATGATAGGGATAACAAAAGGATCTGTAAAAGAAAGAGAGTTCAATACGAAAAAAATTAACTAAATCACACAACAAAAGTAAAAGTAGGTTGGGTTGCCTTCCAAGAGCACTAAGTTTAACGTCTTCAGCCAAACGGAGTGTAGAGTGCAAAGTCAACCAAAATCTGATGCAACATCCTCGATATGAATCAGGTTGAACTTGTAAGGACAATCCCCAACCCAACAACGCTAGACCTGTGAGTATCAAGGAGGAAAACATGATCCGCATCGGGGTTTCGAATCTCTATCCTACCAAGCTTGTGTGATGACACACAGTTATCCACACAGACCGGGACATTATTCCAATAAGCAATTTTAATAGAATTAGGCGCTCCCAATTCTACAAAAGGGTCGATATCATCAACCTTGTAGCATTCTAATTTTCCCTTAGTCTAAGGGTGCCGAACAAAGTTCAAGACCTTCAAATTTCCCTTGAGGTTCCCGAAAGAATCCTCCAACACTCCAGTCCTACAGTGAATCACAGCGTCGGCAGTTGCTAGGAATGGTCGACCTAGAATAATGGGAGTGTTGTTCTTCCGCATCGGAATAGGGTCTATATCTAACACAATAAAATCAACCAGGAAGACAAAGTTGTCAACCTTGACAATTACATCCTCCACCACCCCACGAGGTATGTACTCTATCCTATCGGCCAATTGAAGTGTGACATTAGTTGGCTTAAGGTCTACTATACCCAATTCCTGAAAAACTGAGTAAGGGATGAGGTTTACACTTGCTCCTAGATCATAAAGGGCTCTATTGGTGTAACCTTCCTTGATGACACATGGGACCGTAAAGGCCCCGGAATCTCTAAACTTAGGTGGGGCGCCCGATGCCAGAATGCTACTCACCTTCTCGATGAGTCGGACCTTCTTTGGAGTGTGCGCCTATGTGCGCTTCTTTTTCAATTAGAGGTTCTTAAGGAACTTAACATACATAGGAATATGTTTAATGGCATCAATCAACGGCAGGTTGGTTCTCACGTCTTTAAACAAATCCAAGAGCTTAGCCCTCTTTGGTTCGTCCTTCTCCTTCGGTCCTACAAGGTCCGAAGGGAAAGGGACAGTGGGTTCATAAACCCTTCCTCGTGATCCCTCTCCATCAGCAATGGGAGAGGGATCCACGTCCTTCTCGGTCTCAACCCCAACTTCCCTATGGTTGTCCTCTCTTGACACCGCCAAAACTTTAACTTGCTCGCGAATGAGCAAGCTAGGGTTAGAACTAGTCGTACCGGTGGGGTTTGTGAGTGGCTAGAAGGGTAACCTCCCTTCCTCTCTCTTATTCGGTGCTTGAGCCAACTGTCGTATTCGGTTCTCCAATTTGGCAGTAGATTGAGAGTGAGACCGAACCAGTTATGTAGTATCCTCCCTAAAGCGGAGCATGCGCTCCTGAAAATGTGAAGTGTGTCCTGGAGGTAGGGGAGGAGGGTTATCATGAGTACCACTGGAGTGAGGTCAAGCATCATGCCTTCGCCCTCCCTGAAAAATGGGGAGGGTAAGCGTTGCCTACAAAGCCCGGATCTTGTTGTCTCTTGGGTTTATTCTGATTGGCGTTATGCTTCCACGAGAAGTTCGGATGATTATGCCACCCGGGATTGTAGGTGTTGGAGAACGGGTCGTTATTCTCAAATATCCTTGAGTTGCATAACCTTGGGCCTGCACATATTCGGGAAACTGAGACGCATATAAATAATTAAAAACAGAGTGATCCTCACTCGAACAAATGCCACACGAAGTAGTACCACCCGATGACTCAACTGCGTGGACTGGGAGCACATTAGTAGGGTTCGCATGCAATTTCATAATCTGATCCATCTTCTTACTAAGGGCGTCCCGTCTAAGGTTAACGTCATCGTTAAGTGCTACTCCGTAAACACCGCTTGTGCTCCCTCTAACCTCCCTAGCAGAAGAGGCTTGGTCGAAGGAGTGTTCGCTAAGATGCTCAAATAACGTCGATGCCTTGTTCTCATCCTGTTGGTTAAATGCTCCCCTCCATTAAGCATTAACCATATGCTTGTTTGAAGCTGTCACCGGATCCCATTAGAACTCCGAAGTTAAGCGTGCTTGGGCGAGAGTAGTCCCAAGATGGGTGACCTCCTGGGAAGTCCTCACCCTCAGGTTGGGGGCACTGGGAAACATCCTTTCTTCAGTTTAACACCCTGAAGGGGGAAGGCTGCGTACATCCGCCCCCCCCCCCCCCCCAAAACCCTGCGTAGGCGGGAGCCCTTGAGGCACTGGGTATGTTCCTGTTCCTTGTTTGCAGCTGTCAGACCATCATAGAAGTTCTGCACAAGAGCCCACTTGGGTGACTTGTGGTGAGGACAGCTTCTAAGGAGCTCCTTAAATCTGTCCCAACTTTCGTGAAATTGCTCCTGATTTTTTTGTTCAAAACTGTTGATTGCGCGCCTAAAAGCTATAGTTCTGGCCTTAGGATAAAACTTGATCAGGAACTTTTGTTGAAGGTCATTCCAAGTGGTGATTTCACCCTCAGAGGGGACTGAAATCACCTTTTAGCTATGTCTTTGAATGAAAATGGAAAAATTCGTAGTCTAACAGCATCAATCGAGACACCTTGACAGGGACAAGTTTCGCTAATTTCAATAAACGCATCAAGGTGCTCGTACGGGATCTCTATCGGCTTCCCATAGGAAGTGGGAAGCATGTTGATGATCACAGGCTTAATTTCGAAGTTGGCGTTAGCCATGGCGGGTAACGTGACCCCGGCGGGTGCGACGTATGTTTGCACGAGGTGCATAGTCGGCCAATGGTGTGAGGTGTATTTACACCTGCTTCGTGTCGCCTCAAGGTAGATAGAGCCAACTCAATTTCCGGAATGTAAGGTAACAATTATGGGTTGAGTGAGCGTCTGCCGTGCATATGATACAGAAAGCGAGTTGAATTTACTTTGACCGCAACCAAAGAAAACAAAAAGAACTCGTTAATACCTAAATCTAACTTAGCCTACCGATTCCCCGGCAACGGTGCCAAAAACTTGATCGAGTTTAAAAGAGTGTTTTAAACCCGTCTACTTGCTAGCGTACGAGATTATCGCAGCTTAGTCGGGTATACGAGTTTCGTATCCACAAGGAATCGGTGTTAAGTTGGATTCAGTTATTAGCGGTTTTGGGTTTTTGCTGGTTGGGTGATTTGTTAAATAAATTAACAGAACTAACTATGAATTAAAGTTGTCAAATCAATTAAGGGTAGTTCAGGGAATGAATTTGGGGTAGCTTAACTTGAATCCCATCATTATACTTTATATGACAATGATTTAGAGGGCTCAGGCTACAAGCACTCAGCCTAGGTTAACACTTAAATTAAGGCTTACGGTAATGAAGTAGTCTAAGGGCATAACCTATATTATCACTCTAGGTGTAGCATAGGTTATCTGAATAACATTACTTAATTTCTTTATCGCTTAATTCAATGTTAACTTATACTAAAAGATTGTATTCAGGGTTGGGTACACTCTTAACCCTGACCACGCGTGAAAACATGTTATGTTAAAGTCTAAGCTACAAGCACATAGATGAAATGCAAATAAATCGGAAATCTAAACATGGCTACAAGCTCATCCATAAAAAACCATTTGCAATAATTAATTCCCCACTGGGGTGCGAAAATAACATAACATAAATCATTATCGACAGTAAAATATAAATCTGGGATCCGGACGGCTACCTGTCCCTCACAAGTCTACTCCTTCATGGGAGTTTTATACATCACAAAATCTAAAAGAGAAAGTGAAGAAAAACTCATGAATGATGACTCCTTCGGTTGATGTTGATGTTGATGTTGATGTTGATGTTGATGTTGACCCTTGCTTTGATTCCCTCCACACTCCAACCATTTGCGCTTTGGCGTTTGAGAACCTTTGGATCTTGTAGCGGCTTCGGGAAGGAGAGGAGGAGAGGAGACGGGGCAAAAGATACGATAATTAGGTCCCCTCCTCTCTATTTATACCCGCGGCGTGACCTAAGCTTCCGCTGCGGGTATATGAGGGGCCAATCGGTCGATAGTCTCACTATAAGATCCATCCTATTGTGGGCTGCTGACCGATCGGTACTTTGTGCCGATTTGTTGTTTAGTACCCGAAACTCTATGAGATTTATTTGGGTTACCGAAGAACGAGTCGATGGGTCTTTCTTTTGCACATGTGGTCGGGTTTTTCAAAGTTGTCTTCAAATATGCCTTAATTACGCTTGATTTCTTCACATTTCAACATTTGTTTGCTCTATTGCACTCCAAGCTTAAATGTACCTAGATTACAACAAAGCACACATGTAAAAGCCGATTATGTTGCAAGATTGAGAAGTTAAACATGTAAAAATAAGGCACATTAGATAGGAAACTCGAATAACTCAAAATCAAAGTGAATTGCTTCGCCCATAATAAATTGAATGTAATGTGAACCACTCCGACCAATATCCGATCTTAGCTGATTAAAACTCGAAATACTCCAACTCGATTGAGTGAAAACCCGTGATGACTCGAATTGTTATGAAATTATAATTCCGACCTCCAATCCCTTTGATGACCCAAACAATGGAATTTTAATTCCATCAGAACTCCAATTTCACCAAAATTTAAATTGGAATAGCAGATCCCTAGTTTAATTCCAATTTCATGTCTCAAACAGGACCTAAGGTTATTTATAGGAACTCAATGAGACCGTTTGAAGGGGCACCTTTCCAACATAAACAGACACCTCGATGATTGGATATGATGGCAGTTGGCGGTTGGAAGTTAACTTGTCTCTTTAACAAACACATCTTCACCTATAAAATAAACATATAGAAAGGAAAACAATCGTTTGTTATTAAGCCTGCCACCGCCATGGGGGCACATGCGACGTGTCCAAGTGCCAAGTGTCAAGTTTGCTTATAAAGGCACCTAAAATGGTGCCATATGTGCCGTCCCTGCGTGTTACACATGTTTCTTAGTGCCATCTCTAACATAAGTTAGCCACTTATGCTAGATTTAACTATACTAGGAGATGAAAAATTGTTGAACTTTTGCATGTGGGATTGTGTATAGGACACATAATTTGATATATTTTTTTAATTATAAATTTTTTTTTTTCAAATTTAAGACTTGTCTTATTTTGAGAATTAAAGGAAAAAAAGTCTTCAAGTGCAAAAACTTACGCATTCTTCTAGCAGTGCATTAAATTTTTTTAATTATGCTAGATTTAACTATACAAGGAGATAAAAAGTTGTTGAACTTTTGCATGTGGGATAGTGTATAGGATACATAATTTGATATATTTTTAATTATAATTTTTTTTTTCCAAATTTAAGACTTGTCTTTTTGTGAGAATTAAAGGAAAAAAAGTCTTCAAGTGCAAAAACTTACGCATTCTTCTAGCAGTGCATTTGCTTATAAGCATTAGAAAAATATTTTAATGTAATTCAATTATATACACGCATGCGTATATAATATTTGTAGTAAAAAATAAAAATGAGCCAACAAAAATAATCAAATAATTGATTTATATAAATTAATAATTTTATTATATATATTATTACTAGTTAAATGGGTTTTACATAATCCTATAATAATGTTTTAATCCATCATTTCAACTATACAACAACAAACCCAAAGCTTCAAGGGCTCCCCGCATACACAGGGTCGGGGGGTTGGGATGCACGCAGCCTTATCCTTCCAGGATGTTACTCTAAAGGGAGGTTATTTCCGAGGGCCACCAACCTGAGAAGCATGCAGCACAAAAGCGTTGAAGCAAAGAGAAAAAACACGGCATAAGACAAGCATAACGAAATCATAAAGCAACCAAAAGGCATATAGTAGGCTAATCCATCATGTCAACTATTAATGCATTTTTACGTGTATTAGAAACTTGAGGCATGCAAACTCTTTGGAGCATTTTTATAGACACCACGCGCCCTTGAAAAGCAATTAAGCCGGGTCATTATTTTTTATTTAATAGAGAAGACAAGTGGCAGGTGGTAGGAAATATAAGTGGCTAGGGGCAATCTGTATTTTACGTTTGATAATTGGTATTCCGTATAATGGCTTAAAGTTATTATCCAAAAGTCATTGGGATGACTGCCCCCAGTGATTACATATTGCATCTGCCGCTAATCTTGGCTTGGTCAGGCTTGGACCTTGATCAACGTAGTTGTTTAAGCCTCATGCCTAGGGGTATACATGGATTGGGCCAAGAACATGACCTATCGAATATTTGATCCATACCCACCAAATGGTAGGATGATGGTTTTGGATTGGTCGGGTCGGGTCGGGTCGGGTGTGGTTAATGCATAAACATTCATCTAAGTTCCATTTTAAATAGCTCTAGTTTGAGTTTAATGTAAATAATCGATTACAATGCAAAGAAGTGGATCCATGTTAGGATTGTTCTATTTTAGATCATCCGCACGTATATCCATAATTTGAGATTTTTCTATTTTTGTCCTATTTCTCTTGTTTTATCTTAACTCCTATGTATTTGCTCCTTGATCCTCGCTTTTATGTGGGTTGACTTTGGCCTCACTTATACAAGTTGCCGGTTTTGTATTGCGAATGTGTCGCTAATTGTGAAAAAAAGGTACCTTGGGATTTTAACATTTGTTATCTAGGTACCCTATTTCAATATATACAATTGAACTAGCCTAAGTTTAAATATTTTATTACCTAGGTACCTTATGTTGGAATTTGATAAAATTTTGTAGAAATCTAACCAATTTTACATAAAGATAATATATAAGTCATATCAATATTTTTGACAAAAATTTAACGAATTATGATAAAATATTCATTTAATTTTCGTGTAAACTAATTACATATATTGCTGATATCGTATATTGTGTAAACATCTTTTACCAAAATAACCAAATTGTAATAAAAATACTTATATATCACCAAAGTCATGTTCTAATTTGACATTTTCCAATAAAAATCTATCGAATTTCAGAAGAAGGATACCGGATTGATAAAATTTTAACACATCCAAGTACCTAAATAGAAGTTTTAAACCTCATGGCATGTCACTTATATGTTGGAACGTCAGGATACCGAAGCGATAGAAAGTCAAATATCAGGTATTTCACTTATATATTGAAACGAAAGGTACCTAAGTAATAAATAGTCAAGCCTCAAGATATCCTACTTATATATTAAAATATCAGGATACCTAGGTAATCGTCAAACATCAAGGTATCCTACTTATATATTGAAATATTTGGATACCTAAATAATAAATAGCCAAACCTTAATATATTAAAGATATGTTCGCCCCATTTAGGCTGACCCATGGGTAACCGAGAACCATACCCAATACCCATGGGTATAAGGCACGTTGGACCCACTAGACCCAACCTTGAAAATATACCCAACCCAACCCAACCCAACCCAATTGATGTGGGTTGGGTGGGTCTTGGGTATTACCTAACCCATAAACACCCCTACTCAAGCCCCAAAAGTATCGAACGATGACATTGATATTCAAGTGATTACCCTTAGACTAGAGAGATTATTATGTCAAGCCATATCCGGGACACGTGGATGACCCCACAATTCTTGTATATGACTAGATAATACCAGTGCAAACGAAAGCTGCATGGGCGTAAATGGTGATGTCAGAATCACTGCGTTGGCCTGGGACTAGATGCCTAATGCAAAGTTGGCTCACGTGGCTGTGAAATGCAAAGCGTGGTGGTTCATACACATATATGTTGGTCCTACATTGAGAATCAAGGAAGGAAGTTGTAGTTCATCACTAAGTGGGCTTACTCACCTAATTTCCATTTGAATTTGGCATGGAAAACTGATGATATTTGTGGAATTACATTTCCTGAAAGTGAATATTGCTTGGCGAGTGTTTGTCGCATGCAAGATTAATTTATGATATTTATACCTCGAATTAGAATGCTAACATGCACTATGGTTACATTGGTTTCCAGGCGACCAAATTATACTGTTTCGTGCATAAGCTTCCTGTATGTGGGGAATGCATATGCTTTCCTGAGCATCAGATTTGTGTGGTAATGACTTCGCATCTACTGACTTTCACTCCTTCATTTACTGCTGTACAGTGATTGGAAATCAAATACATGTTAAATTATAGTTTGTCATTTTTTCTAGATTGATTGTTTATCCATATATGCTCTTGTGATAACGTTTTCTTCTTTTTTTTCTCGCTTTTTTTTGGGGGTGGGGGAATGCTTGCAAAGGACGCTCATGGTATGCTTTTGGCTTTACACATATTACTGATAATCGTGCCGATGGAGAAACCCTTGACTTTCAGCATTGTAGCAGCTGTCACTTGAGAAAACTGATGTTGCTTGTTTTGCTTATTCGGAGATACCGATACTGCTACTGAAAAAGGCAACTTATCCTGCTTTTGGACCTTCGATCTTTTCAACTTTGCCTTTTGCTTGGTATAAACACTAATTGTTTACAGAATTAGGAAAATTTGCTAAATGTATTTGCTCAAGGGGTGCATGTGGTGTGCACTAAACCGCTAGAAGCTAGTGGTGCTAAATGTTAGTGAATGTATGGGCATACTGGGAGACATTTACCATTCAGTAGTAAGATTGCTATGTCATATGGTGCTAAATATTGGCCAAATGAATGGCACCGCACCTAGAAGTTGATAGTGGTAGAGATGAGTAGTGTATAAAAAGGCACGCGAGGCAAGGCGAGGCTCAGCTCCCTCGCCTCACAAGCCTTAGGCAAGGCGACTTTTGGCGCGCCTTTTGTTTTTTTTTGGTATATTTTGCCTTAATTTTAACATATTATTATATTATCTGTGTTTTGTTATGTTACATAATTTTTGTAAAAAGGCTTATGTTGATATATTTACAATTTTTGTAAAAAAGCTTATGTTGATATGTATAATACAATGCGTTTTTGATGAATATCATATGTTTTAGCGGTATTTTTCTTAAGCACTATATAGATTTTTAATTAGAGTTGTTATATTACATAATTAATTAATTTTATAGCTTATGTTCATAAAATATTTTATAAATATAGAATATGAATGCAAATTACGAAATTGTGCGCCTCACTGTGCTAAGGCGCGCGCTTGCGCCTAGGCACTAGGACCTCCTATCTCCGCAGTGCGCCTTGCACCTTTTTATGTATTGGATATGAGGATGTTGTAATGGATGTGTGGACATACTAGAAGGGATATGTTCAGAAATGACATTATAAGGAAAAAAAAAAAAAAAAAATTAGGCAAGACTCCCATTGAAGATAAGTTGAAAGAGCAACGTCTGCAATGGTTTGGACATGTTAGGAGGAGACTGGCTACTGCTCCTGTTAGAAAATGTGAACAACTACGTAATACACACTGGAAAAGAGGTAGTGGTAGGCCCTAGAAATGCTAGATGGAGACGATTAGGCATGACTTTACCCACCTAAACCTTACTGAGGCCTTAGAGTTGAGTGGTGGTTAAAAATACTTGTGGCCGACACTGCTGGTAGGAGAGAGGAGCACACTGATATTAGTTTACAGTGCTCCTAGGTTTGCATGTCAAATATTGCTTTATTCCCTTGATTTTTAAATATTGTTCCTTTTTTCTTTTTAGCATTAGGTTTAGGGGCCCTTCGAAAACCACCTCTTTACAGGGTAACATCTTGTAGGAGTAAGGCTAAGTACATCTTATCCTCCCTATACCCTACCTTGGTGGGAGCCTCTTTGAGGCACTAGGTTGTGGTGGTTGTTGGGGGCCTTGCATGTAGAGGAAAATTTGTTCTGTAGTTCTTCATATCTTATAGTCATTACTTAATGTGTTTTGGATTTGAGTTCTACCTATGACTGATATACATGCCAGGTTTATTCCCCTGGTATCTTATCGTCTTTGTCTCTCCTCTAGGTCCGTACTTACTCAGAGTGGGTCATAGATGGAGAGTACGATTGGCCACCTCATTGCTGTCAATGCAAGGCTGTGCTAGAGGAGGCAACTGATTTTCGTACCACTCGTTTGGGCTGTTTGCGTATGTGGACGGATAACATTGTGCACTTTCCAAAGCTTCAATTTCAATAAACCTTTAAAACTCTGACAAGGGTTTGATTTTTCTTTTTTTTTTTTTTTTTCCCTGTAGATGTTATACACACAAATTGCTTGATTTCACATATTAAAAGTTTTCCTCTGCATACTGCACCCGCTGGTTATGTGTGCCCTGCGTGTTCAACTTCGGTGAGTCTAGTTTCTTGGAAGTACTTCTTTGTCCTTATATCTGTTGATTTATCTTGTTTCTTTTTGTTCTTGATGTATGACTCTCAGAATTGGTGCTTGATTACTTGCCATGTTGCTAGAATACTGTTATCTTTACTCTTTTTTATCAAACACAACCTCTCTTTAGGTTAACACCCTGAAAAGGTAAGACTGTGTACATCTCACCCCCCTGACCTTGCTTCGACGGGAGCCCTTGTGGTACTGGGACTGTTTTCATATTGCTATAATTTGATATCCAGAATCTAGTGAGTCAAGCCTATTATAGGTCAATACTTTTCAAATAGATCTGCATGAGATGGCGAATTGATCAAAAGAGCAGGATGCTTGTGAAACACGTATGTATCCGTGCTGTTTCTAAATGAAAGTAATGGACGAAAGTGTCGATCTCATCAATCCATCGTTCAAGCTAGACAAGGCAAAGTTGATAAACCAGCCTGTAATATTATATAATATGCTCTTTTCCCTCCACCCTTCTCTCTGTGGGCGTGTGTATCCACAAGTTTTACTGTCTATATTTCTTCTATGGAGCCTGAGAAAATCATAGTGATTCATATTACCCATTGAGATGCAGCAAACTGACTGAAAGAGTGGGATTCTAGTGAAACACATAGGTTTGCATGTATCTAAATGAGATAATAACCAAAATTGTTGATCTCATCTATCCATCTTTCAAACTAGAGGTGTAGCTAATCAAACCAGGCCAAAATAACATGTATGACACTTCTTCTTCCCCCATTGTTCTTGTTGTAGGTGTATTTACTCACAAATTTCATTTATCAGTACTCTTCTCTGGGGCCTGAGAAAATCATTGTGATTCAGATTTCCTGTTCATAGTGATTATAAAGAAGAAGCATTCATATATCTACATATTTGCTGCTTTCATGTGTTCTAATGATTTATTGGTCACCCATATTAGTGAATGCTGCAACTATAATGGGCAAGAGAAAGCAAAACTGCAACTAGGATTCAGGCATGGAGGGCCACAATAATTCTTTTTCTTTTTAATTTCTCTATATATGTAACTACAGGGCTACGTAGCACCCTCAATCACACTAGTATTGGTGTACCACACACCGCATGTCTCTCGAAGAAAGCCTACTAGGCTAAAACTACATTTTATAACATGTGATGGGAGGCGTATCATATATTTTTTTTTTGGGTGAGTTTCTCCTTTGCGATTGAGACACATATGTATGCGCCATATATGAGCTTGCATACAACATGAGAATTTATAACATTTCAGTTGGAGTACATTTAATTGTATACTCATGTACCATTTATATACGTAAAAGGTGATGCAACTACATTACAAAGACATCTTCAAACTTGGGTGCGCAGAATCAACTAATATGCTGCTACCATAGAATCCAATACGGATTTCTGGTCATGTCATGGCATGTTAGAAGTAGGGGATCATAGATGTTACATAGCGGATCATGGCAATCTGCTAGGGCTTTTTAAGGGAAGCTTTATGTTCACAAATGTATGAAAGAACAACCGCACTATCATTAATTTTAGTATGTCTGATTGTTTTTAACATACAAATACATTCATAATTATGTTCTAATGATTGAAGACTATATATATACATGCATACCCATATATGTGTGTGCCGCAATCGAGGATAAGATCAGAAATGATGTTATAAGAAGCAAATTGGGTGTGGCTCCAATCGAGGATAAGTTGAGGGAGCAACGTTTGCGGTGGTTTGGGCATGTTAGGAGGAGGCCGACCATTGCCCCTGTCAAAAGATGTGAACAACTTCATATTACAAATGGGATGAGAGGGAGAGGCAGACCAAAAAAGAGTTGGATGGAGATAATTTGACACGATCTCACGCACCTCAGCCTAAATGAGGAGATGGCCTTAGAAAGAGCTGAGTGGAGTGTTAGCATAGGTGCAGCTTGTAACGCCTCAAATAATATAGCAAATAAGCTTAAACTTGAAAGACGCTGCACGGCCGTACTATAATGAATCCCCTCATTGTAGTATGAAGCCTGAAAACTTCCGATTCATAATTCCTCAATTTTTATAAGAGTTCCAATAGTATATAATAGATCCAATCCCAAATAACATCGATACTAACAATTAGAGCTAATAGTACGAGAAGTTAAAAATTACAATCTTTCCGAATAGTGCGTAATAACATCGCTCTATAGTATTTATTCAGTATCTAAAACTACAAAACTAAATAAAACTCCAAATAGGATGCCGCTCTATCTTCCTCGTCCTTCAGCCATAGGCTACTAATCTGGAAAGTGAAGGGAAAAGGGTGAATAAACAACACGCTCAGCAAGTACACCACACACCCTACCCGGACCAGGCATATTATTTAAAACGGAAAAATACACAACGAAAATAAGTAAAATCAATTTATCTTCAATATTCATATTACAAGAAGCACAAATCATCACTTTATACTTTAATTTATTTTACAAGAGCTCCTTGGTAAAACTCACAGATCAATCGGCGACTATAGCCAGTATTATTCTCGCGATGGCGTCACAGATTGACGTTCAAATATTTCACATTCAAATCGATTCTATAGTCGATAGACCCATTAGGGTCAACATAGTATCTTTCAGTTCAGAAGAAATCACAAATCAATGGGAGACTATGTGCCAGTATTATTCCTGCGATAGGGTCACATATGGACTTTCATATATTTCACATTCTATCGTTGATAGACCCCTGAGGGTCACGTAGTTATTTGTGAGCTCTTTCCACTTACCCAAAAAAAAAAAAAAAAAAAAAAAAAGAGCTCTTTCCATAAAAACCTTTCAACTCAAATCACGAGTTCACAATAATTTCTTTTACATTATCACAAGTATAAATTCTTTTGAAAATTCACATGTTCCAACATCAAATCAACGGATGAATCAATATAATTCAAATCGTAAGAGTGGTAATCATGCAATCAATCAAATACATATGCCCGAATCTACTTTAACAAACTAATAAATTGTTCCAAAAGATAAGTCTTATACATCAAATCATGTAAAGCAATTTTCATATTTCACAAACAAGTAGGGGAAGTGGTATACTTACATTCACTGTCTTTTAACCCGATATCCGAATCTCTATTACTAATTAGCTTTGAAAACCTATCATGTGAGAAAAATTAGGATTGATGATTGACTCTTGAAAGAGAGAGAGAGAATTGATTGGAAGAGGGGGAAAGAGAAAAGTAGGGTTTCAACCTTCTCTTCTCTTATATATATACCTATATAACTGTAGTATTAATAATGGGCCTCTTTTAAAATTAGCCCATTATTTATTTATAGCCCAGTCAAAATATTAGTCATTTCGAATTATATTAATAATACCTACCCAATTTAATTAGATCGGGTTTCACATATTATAATGCCTAGCCCAATTTAATTACCCCGGGTTTCACATATTATAATACCTATTCCAATTTAATTAGAGTGGGTATTATGTAGCCGATACAGTGGTTTAGGATAGAGGAGTACTACGCTCTTAGGCTTATTTGTATGCCTATTTAATCATATTTGTTATTGCTGTGTGTTGGTTGCTTCTTGTTTTGTCGCTCTGTTGCTTTATTGCCTTTTGTTGCTTTATGCATTCTCTATGCAGTTGTTTTATGCTTTTTAGGTTGCGGGTCCTCGGACACAGCCTCCCTTTAGGGTAGCACCCCGAAGGGGTAAGGTTGCGTACATTCCATCTCCCTAGACCCTGCATATGTGGGAACCCTTGAGGCAATTGGGTTTGTTGTTGTTGTACCCATATATGTGCTTGTATATATGTTATATTAACGCCATCACAAAACACTATTATGTAACGGCAACATAGTGGCCTTTATTTAAATTCATAACACCACCCCCTCCTTCCTTTTATCACCCCCATGTCACCACATAATGCAACGGGGGGACGTAAAAGGGGACCCTATCAAATTGCTAGGTGCAAGTACATCTTGATGTCGACTTTGGAAGGAGTAAACTCTCTTATGATTGTGGCCACATATTTAATCAATAGCGCCCAATAAGCTATTCCATAACCGTCCAACATATCGTCAAAAAGCATAATAAATTCTTGGGCTATTTACATTGAAAGTCACTGTACTTTGCCCATTATGTCAATTTAGTTACTTTCAATTTTGTTAATTTAGTCCTTCTACAATTCATGTTGTGTTAATTCGGTCTTTAGAGTAAAATTTATGTTAAGTTAATGGAATTTTAATGGTTCGGCCCATGGAGTTAAATTGAGTCAATGAGTGGATTTTTTGTTGTTGTTGGGTGAACTTGTAGTGGGTTATTTGCATCTAACTTGATTGTGCTGTTAAAAATTACATTAATAACTTACCTTGAATTTGATCGAAGGACAAATTGACGCAATATGAATTGTAGAGGGACTAAATCGATACAATTAAAAATATAAGGACTAATTGACACAATGAGAATAGTATAGGGACATTTGGTGTAAATGACCCTAAAATCTTTATATAAGAATTTAACAATCATCTTGTTTGTAAATACAACCACGAGAAACTATGGCAATGATTTTGGGGGATCAATTCACATAAATTATCACAATGTCCATCTGGTAATGGTTCCATTGATTATCATTACAATAAGACGTTGAAGGCTGGGCAGAGGAAGAAAGAGAGGGGGGGGGGGGGGGGGGGGGGGTTGTTTGGGGAGGGGATAACCACGTGACTCAAAAAGAACACTTCTAGCCATACCAAGGAGCAACTTCGGTAAGATTGAGAGGACCTCCTTAATAGGTAAGAATGGGTAGTGATGTAGTTTTAAAAGTGTTTTAAAACCATCTACTCGCAAGCGTACGATCAAGCCGTAGCTGTGGCTGGTATATGGGTGTCGTATGCTCAGGGAATAGATATAAAGCCGAATTCAATTATTAAGGAGTGATTCAGTTATGGATTTTTGTTGGTGAAGTGAGCAATTAATGAAAACAAAGCAATTAAAACAATGGTTAAAATGTCAATTCATTTTAGGGTAGTTAAGGAAATGAATCTGGGGTAGCTTAACTCGAATCCCATCATTATATTTTACTATGAAGTTGATTTAGGAAGCTTAGGCTACAAGCACTAAGCCCGGGTTAACACTTATATTGGGGCTTAGGGTAATGAACTGGTCTAAGAGCATAACCTATCTCAGCATCCCAAGTGTAGCATAGGTTATCTCAATGGCAACTACTTAATTCCTTTCTCGCACCTAATTGAATATTGACTCGTATAAAAGATTGCGTTCAGGTTTGGGTACAACCTTAACTCTGACCACGCGTGAAAATCTGTTATGTTAAAGTCTAGGCTACAAGCTCATAGACAAAATGCAAATAAATCGAAAGTCTAAACATGGCTACAAGCACATCCAGAGAAAACCAATCGAAATAATTAACTCCCCATAGGGGTGCGAAAATAACATAACACAATTATTGTGAAAAGTAAGATCAAACTCTAGGATATGGACGGCTACCCATCCTTCATCCTTAAACTAAAGGTTTGCTCCTCCATGGGAGTTTTACACATCATGAAATCTAACAAGAAAAACAATGAAAACTCAGAAAGGAAGACTCCCTCAATTGCCTTAAATGTTGATATGTGCTTTGATCCCCCGACATTCCGACCACTTGCGCTTCGGCTTTGGAGAACACTTGGATCTCGTAGCTGTTCGGGGAAGGAGAGGAAGAGGCGAAAGGAAGCAAAGATGATGTACCGAAGCACTTCCTCCTTCTATTTATACCCTCGGCTTGACCTAGGGCATGCTGCGGGTGTTTGCTGAATGATCGGCACTGTTGGCCGATCGATCGTCAGTCAACAAAAACGCTTTGTTGCCTGTCAATCGATCGGCTCTTTGTGTCGATTGGTTGGTCCAAGCCTTACAAAATCGATATGGGTTTTCGAACTATGACCTGATGGATCCTTCTTTTCCATACGTGGTCGGGTTTCTTAACGTAGTCTTCAAATATGTTTAACTTTTGCTTGATCTTTTCCACTTTTCAAGTTGAGTTTGCTCCAATGCACTTCAAGCCTAAATATGCCTAAATTGCAATAAAACACACATGTAATAGCCGAATATGTCATGGGAATGAGTCATAAAATATATGAAAATGAGACACATTAGGCAGGAATCTAGAGTTAAGGCACTAGGATTGTCAATGTTCTTCTGAAATGGGTTTTCTGAGAACCTAGGAAGCACCGATACCCTTTTTTGGCTAGAGTATCGGTGTTTGATACGTATCTGACGCCGACACGCTTCTGACACATTCAGATATGCGTCTGATACGTGGAAAAAGTATCCAATACTTCTTTTTTTAAAATTTGAATTTCCGATACGTTTCCTATACATTTCCAACACGCTTTCGATACGTGTTCAATACGTGAAAAAAAGTGTTTGATTCATGTTTTTAAATTTTGAATTTCCAACACGTTTCTGACACGCTTCTGATACGTTCCTACACATTTTTGATGGTTGACTTTAAAAATATAATAGTGTAATATATTATTATATAATATAATAGTATGCATATTAAATAGTGAAATTATATTATATAAATTTTAATATGATTAGTTATTTTTGAATATTCTATAGTTGTTAAAAAAAGTAAGATTTTTGTACAATTTGAAAGAGAGGGAGTGTAATGAAAAAAGGAGAAAGAAGCCTTTGTTAAGTCAAGGAGAGAGAGAGAGAGAGAGAGACGGCAGTGGTGGCAGCATGGCTTGAGCCTCTGTTAATTTTTTTGTTAATTGTATATGCTTGAATTTGTCCTAGTTTAGTTAAGTTCTGCCTTTTTCTATATATATATATATATATATATATATATATATATATACACATACATATATATGTATACACATACATATACATGTATATATACATATATGTATGTGTGTGTGTGTGCATGTATATATACATATATATATATATATACATACATGTATATATACATATATGTATGTGTGTATGTATATATATATATATATATACATACATGTATATAGACATATATGTACACACACATACATATATGTATATATACATGTATTTATGTATATATATATATATACACACACATACATATATGTATATATACATACATGTATGTATGAGTTTTAAGTTACAACTCATGTTTTTTCATCAATTACATGGATATATAGCTAAGAAAATACATAATTTTTAAGTAACGTGTCCCTGAGGTGTCGTTTCCTAGTTTTTTGAAATTACATGCCGGCATATCAGTATCATATCATATCTCGTATCCATATCTGTGTCCGTGCTTCCTAGCTGAAAATTAATTTAATAGTATAGAAATGACGAACTAGGAAGTAATTGTTGTGACATGATTAAGGTAGATTTGATGCAGACTTTTTCAGAGTTTCTTGAAAATGTTATCCTTTTGTAAAAGCATTAACTCCAACTTCATTACTCTTGTCGCAAAGAAAGGCTGCTCTATTAAGGTGGAGGATTTCTGACCAATAAGCCCAGTGACTAGTGTTTATAAGATTATGACCAAAGTATTGTCTATCAGATTGAGTGAAGCGTTGGAGGCTTCTATATCCAATCTGCTTTTGTTGTGAACTACCAAATCCATTTATAGCCTCATTGGCCAATGATGTAGTGAAAGATTTTAGGAAAACTGGCAGGAAATGGCTTTTCTTCAAGCTTGACTTCAAGAAAACCCATGATAGAGTGAGTTGGAATTTTAGAAAGGGTCCTTCAAAAGAAGGGATTAAGGGATAGATGGCATAAGTGGATTAAAGGGTGCTTTGTTAATGTTTCATACTGGGTAATGGTTAATGGCAAACCTAAAGATTGGTTCTCCACTTCTCGGCGTAGGTGGATTAAAGGGTGCTTTGTTAATGTTTCATACTGGGTAATGGTTAATGGCAAACCTAACGATTGGTTCTCCACTTCTCGGGGCATGAGGCAGGTTGATCCGTTCTTCCCCTTCGTATTTCCCTGGTTTTTCAATGTTGTTTGTTGGATGTTGACTCAAGGTTAGGAGCAAGACCTAGCTGTCAATGTGAATAACTCTTAGTTGATCCTTTCTTCCCCTTATTTCAATCTTACCCATGTTTTCTGAAAGTAGTAGAGCCGTAGTCTGGATGGCTAATAAGGGTCTTGAGATCTGGATTCTTATGACTGGTCTGTAGATCTTGTATACTGGATGATGATGTTTGAGGAAGAGCCATTAATAGATGATCTATCCGGAAAAACTTAAGAATACATCAACTGAACTTTTAGGCATTAAGCCTCTTGTTGTGGATGTATATAATCCCTGCAACTGGGCTTAGAATTTGCCGCCGACTACGGGTTCTAAGGAACGTTCCGAAATAGTGCACTATTAACAAAGATGGTATAATCCTGCGTCGAGGGCTTAAAGATGTCTTTTCCCCGTCATCCTAGGGCACAACCCACAAAACAAAGCATAAGAAATGTATTTGCGTATTTGCACATCATAGAACATGATTCAAATCATAATTCCGAAATACCATAAATCAAAGCAGTATAACATAGCTAATGTTAAATTCCATATTTCACAAACTTAGTCAAACATGTTTGATCCCATTCTAATTTCAAAGGCATAGAGGGGTTAAAAGGTTAACATGTGATGTACAAAACAAATCTTTTGAGAATTTGAGAAACTATTAACATATCGAACACTTAGAAGCTTTAACAAAAAGGGCGAAAGAGTTAACGAATAAGTTACTTACTAGAAGAAACAAAGCTTTCTTAAAATCCCAAGCACAAACTTTAGCTCTTTTCTCCTTCTCTTCTCCCTCCAACTCTTATTTTCACTAATATTTGAAATGAAGAACGTGGATTTTGATGGTCTACGAATGAGTTGAGGATGTATATTTAAAGAGAAAAAGAAGAGAGACACACAGAGAGAGAGAGAGAGAGAGAGAGAGAGAGAGAGAGAGAGGGGGGGGGGGGGGGGTTGACTATTTAAATTCAAAGGAGGACCAAGTCAAAAGATAATTCTTGGTCAAATATGGAGGCTATGACCTTCGGGTTCAACTAAAATTTAAACCATCACTTGTAGTTTATTAGAAAATTGTGTCGGAAATAGTTGTCTTAAAACTTTAAATTCCTTACAACCATGGTGTGGTGGAAGCTAATCAAAACCTCAACTCAATTTTATTTCATGAGAACTTCGAACTAATGAATTACAAAACTCTATTTATAGAAAAAGCTAAACCCTATTGGATAACTAAAGAGCTAAATAATAAAAAGAACTAAATTATCTTACTAATTAAAACAAGACTAAAATATTTTATTGACTTAAAAAAGATATATTCTAAGCCAATCCTATGAATTACTCTATCCATATTTAGTAAAATATTAAATCTTTTATAATCGGTAATTCTCTTCTTCCATGTTGCATAAATTTTTATTCAATAGCAATAATCTACCCTTAAGGCTCTGTTTACATCCCTATTTATAGAAAATAGGAAAGATAGAGATAGAGGAGGAAAGAACTAAGTTTTTATTCAATAGCAATGTACTTAGCTTTAAGCAGCCATGTGTTTAGAAAAAACTGAATCTTTATTCAATCGCAGTAATCTGCCCTTAAGGCTATGGTTACATCCCTATTTATAGAAATATAAAACTAGAGTCTAAGAGGACAAGAAACTCTTCTAAAGATAATAACTTTATCTAAAACTAACATGATAAACTCATAATCTAATACTTATCAAATAAATATAATTTCTAATCCTATTTTCTAATCAAATTAAAAGTTCTAAATTATAAAAATTACAACAAAACAATTTATCTTCAAATATCTTCAATGTAGATCTCATTCTTTCCTCCTCTATCTCTATCACACGGCCTCTCTTTAGAGTAGCACCCTGAAGGGGTAAGGCTGCGTACATCTCCCTTCCCCCCTTTCTTCCCAGAAAACCCTGCTCTGGCGGGAGCCCTTGTGGAACTAGGTTTGTTGTCGTTGTTGTTTCCTTACCTTAAAGGGGAAAGAAAATCCTCCTTGCTCATGCTTGACTATGATTAAAATAGGATTCATCATGACTGCATTCGATTGGCTAACCGTGACTGAAATTTAACCCCTTCCTTTAGATAGATGTCAAATATTTAACCCACTCATTAACAGTCGAGGAGTCTGAACCACCACTGTCTTTGCAGATGAGAAATAGTGATTTGGATAATTTGGATTTCTTGTCCAAGTACTCAATGCTTGGAGTGCCAATTTGCCTGCCAGTAACTATTTTCGTGGTTGATCCATATGATCCCTAGTGTACAACCTCTCCTGCTTAGCAAGAGCTTGCGGGTCTATTACACTATCCCACGCTATTATCTCCCTCAAAATGAGCGACTCCGATGATTGCTTGGGAGTGTCGCAAAACTGGCTCTATTACACTATCCCTGCATCAAATATACCTTCCTTCACTGATGTCTATAATTTACAAAATTTCTATAACCCAAACTGAACAAACAATGGGCCGATAACTCATAAGCTAAACAAGAAAAAATAGATATCATAGGTGACAAACTAGATATATTTCTTTTAAATAGGCTTCACGAATGTGTTGGAAAATAGACAATACACTCTAACAGGAGGAACATAGCTAGAAGTCCAAAAACTCATATGATCTATTTCTAAAATTTTCAGCAACTAAACAAACGATATTATTGAAGTCACATAATACAAAGTAAGTCGTCAAAGCTTATTGCAAACTTTAATCACATAGCTGCTAAGTTCTGTTTTTTGATGTTCTCCCAAAGTCTCACTATGCTCTATTTGAAATTGGTAAACAGCAAAGTGAGCAAAAATTCTAGCAAGTTATTAGTCTGCTAGCCAGACACAAGCATCAAGTGTATTCTAGTGTACAAATAATGTAGTATCAAAACTAAAGGATATATTAGAAAGTATATTAGAAAAATTTAGGATAAACATTTGATGGACACATAGGCCATATGGTCTTAGATTGTGTTTGTATGTAATCCTTGCAATCAGGCTTGAAATGGTTATCTTAAAAGGGTCCCTAACAGACTTCGTGTTCAAAGGAACTAGCAGAGATGGTATAGCCACCATCATTTGCTTAGAGATGTCTTTCCCCATCATCATGGAGTACAACTTGAAAACAAAGCATAGGAAGGAGAAAATATAAATGTTTGGCAGATTTGCACGTCCTAAAATATAATCAAATCATATTTCTGGAGTATCTTAATTCATAGTTATCCTAATTCATAGTTATAACAAATGTCAATTTCCATGTTTCATAAACTTAGACAAACATGTTTTATGCCATTTTACATTTGAGTACATAGAAGAATTAAGTTAATGATTAGAGTGTTGGAAGTATTTTAGCAAATTTTGAGAAAGCTGTATAGCATTATTACAGACAAATAAAATAAAGCATTAAGAGGATTTTGCCAAATAGGCGGAAGGGTCAACAAATAAGCACACTTGCCAAAATAAAGTTCTCTCTAAATGCCAATCTATAGATTTAGCGTTCCTAGCCTTTCGCTCCTCTCTGTTCTTTCTCAACTCTTAATATCACTTGCCTTGAGGGGTGAAAATGTGAAAGTGGATGATGATTGGCTAGGGGGTGCTTTTTATAGAAAATGGGAAGGGTAGACCAAATGTTGTGTGTATGAAAGGAAGGAAGCCAAATGTTGCATAGTTTATGATAATGATAGGCACTAATATGCAGGTTATTAATTAAATAATGCAACTAGGAGTCAGAAAAAATTAATGCGTATTGACTATGATAATATGACAAACAGTTAGAGGCAAAAGTGTGGTTACAAGAAACAAAAAGTTGGACAAATTCTGATTGTAAATAAGAAATGATTTCTGAATTTTAATCCTAGCAATAGCATCCTTCTCTCCTTAAAATAAGTTGTGTCCCCTAAACTTAGATGGCTGACTCATCATACAGTGAAGGACTATCTGCACATTTCATCCTTGCATGCTTAAGTTGCCTCGCGAGGTACTAAGTGAATCAAATGGAGGCGTGCTAAAACAGCGAGAGTTCCTGGTGGTGTTGTATGGAAGTTTAGGGGAAGATTGAGGCCAAAAGAGACTGCTTTAAGGAGTGGAATCGAAATGGAGATAAGGACAAGAAAGAAAAATATAAGTAGGCCAAGAAAGAAGCAAAGATAGCAGTTAGAGAAGCTCAATCTAAGGCTTTTGAGGATTTACAAGAGGTTGGATACAAAAGGAGGGAGAAAGGAACCTACATAGAATTGCCAGAGCAAGAGAAAGGAGGAGTAGGGACTTGGACCATGTAAAGTGCATTAAGGGGGAAGGAGGACGATTGCTCGTGATTAAAGCAAGGTGGAAAGAATACTTGTATAATTAATTCAATGAAAAAGGTGACAAATATATCCTTAGGAGAACTCGGGGACCTGAGGAGTGCTAGAACAGTTGTTACTACAGGCGCATTAGACCTGAAGAAGTCATTAAAGAAGATGGGTAGAGGTAAAGTAGTTGGACTTAATGGGATACCCATTTAGGCATGGAAATGCATAGGAGGCAAGGGTATACTTTGGTTGACTAAAACTATTAAACCTAATTTTTCAAGGTAAGAAGATGCCTGACTAGTGACGGAAGAGCAATCCGATTCCAATTTATAAGAACAAAGGCAATATTCGGGGTTGTGGTAGCAAACTCATGAGCCATACTATGAAGTTGTGGGAGTGATTCATCTAAAGAAGGCTAAGGCGACAAACAAGTGTCTCAGAGAACCAATTTGGATTCATGCCCGTAGATTAGCGATGGAAGCAATCCATCTCCTCAGACGCACTATTAAATACTGCAGAGATAAACAAAAAGATATACATATGGTGTTCATTAATTTGGAGAAGGCGTATGATAGAGTACCAAGAGAGTTACTATGTAGGGTTTTGGAACAGAAAGCCATACCCAAATCATATATTCGTGTCATCAAAGATATGTATGAAGACAGATCAACCAATGTGCGAACAGTGGAAGGGGAGACGAAGGCTTTCCCGATCACAGTTGGTTTGTATTAAGGATCAACTTTTAGCCCTTTCATGTTTGTTCCGATTATGGATGAGCTCACTAAGCACATCCAAGGGGATGTGCTTTGGTGCATGTTTTTTGCAGACGATATAATTCTGGTGGGAGAGTCTAGAGTAGGGGTGAATGAGAAGTTGGAACTTTGGAGTGCATTGGAATCCCAAGGTTTTCGGCTCAACAAATCCAAAACTGAGTATATGGAATTTAAGTTTTGTTCCACAACCAGACCGAGCATAGAGGAGGTGAAAATTGGAATAGAATGTTTTTCGAAGAGAGAATGTTTCAGATACTTGGGTTCCATGGTACCGTACAACAAGATGGCGGAATCAATGAGAATTTTAAGAACATAATTAAAGTAGGATGGCATAAGTAGAATATGGCTTTAGCAGCAATATTATGCGACAGAAATTTTCCCCTAAAGTTGAAGGACAAGTACTATAAGACTGTTGTAAGGCCAGCCATGTCATATGGGGAGGAATGTTGGCCAGTTAAGCCCCACCACACTCAAAAGTTGAAGGTGGCGTGGATGAGGATGTTGCGATGGATATGTGAGCATACTAGGAAGAGTATGATCAGAAATGACATTGTAAGAAACAAATTAGGAGTGGCTCCTATTGAAGATAAGTTGGGGGAGTGATGTCTGCAATGGTTTGGGCATGTTCAAAGGAGACTGACTAACGCCTTTGTCAGGAGATGTGAACAACTCCATAACATGCAAGGGAAGAGAGGCAGAGGCAGGCCAAAGAAAAACTGGATGGAGACAATTAGATGTGATCTTACCCAACTAAACCTTATAGAAGAGACGATCTTATATAGAGCTTAGTGGATAGGTGTAATCGACATAGCAGATAGGAGATAGGAGCAACACAATGTTAGTCCACAGTACCCCTAGGCCTGCCATTTCCCTTATTGTTGTTCTAACATTGCTTGCATGCTTGTTATTGCTTTATTGTTTTGTGTGACCCTTTCTATATTGTTCATCCTTTATAAGGTTTGGGGTCTCGGGAATAGCTTCCCTTTAGGATAGCATCCTGTAAGGGTAAGGCTGCATACATCCTACCCCCAGACTTTGCCATGATGGGAGCCTCTTAGGCATTGGAATGTTGTTGTTGTTGTTGTATGCTTCAGTTGCCTCAACTTCACTATCATTGTTCCAAAGAGCCTTTGCTAAGGGTATGGTTCGAGATCTCAAAACTTGCTACTTTTTTGGTAAATTGTATTGGATTTTCATCATAGGAGAAATCGCTCGTTTTTTGCAAGGGCTCGTATTGTATTAAGGGTTCTCGACTAGGTACATATTACCACAACATTGATACATGGAACACATTCATATAAAGGTGGAAGTGCCACTATGTATGCAACTTTGCCCACTTTCTTAAGGATCTCAAAAGGTCCAACATACCTTGGGCTTAACTTCCCACACATGCTGAACCTCATTAGATCTTGAGTTTGGGGATACTCTTAGGAAGACATGATCCCGGACTTTAAATTCCAATGGCCTTCTCCAAATTGATGACTTTGGGAAGTGCGAAGTCTTTCTGTGATCAATCAAACTTTCTCTGCCTTAGTCCATAAGATTTCAGGATCCAAAAGTTTCCTGTACCCGATATCATCCAGTAAATGGATGATTTTCATCTCCTCTTGTATAACGCCTCATAAGGTACCATTCTAATACTTGAGTGGTAGCAGTGGCAAATAATCAACCTAATTGCCGCCTAAAACCAGAACTTACTCTAAGCGTATCTTTAACATTTGAATAGTCGTCTTGGATTGCCCATCCGTCTGAGTGTGGAAGACTATGCTGAATAAAAGTCTGTTACCTAATGCTTGTTGCAAACTAAACTGTGAGGAAAAAGCAACAATTGCGGCCAGAAATGATAAACACAAGAGCACCATGCACTCTGACATCTCATGCATGTATAATCTTGCAAAGTTGTCTAGATTATTGGTGATCTTTACGGGTAAAAAGTGGACGGATTTTTTCAGCTGATAAACGATTACCGAAGTTGTATAGTGCTCCCTTGTTGTCCTAGTTGTCTTGACCATGAAATTCAGGAAAATATTTTTCCATTTCCACTCTTCTCAAATTGAGCGATATCTGGCTTCATATTGTTCCACCAGTATATTTCACGAAGCTCGTGATACTCCTTGATTTCATTTGGATGCATGGAATAACTCGAACTTTTAGCCTCCTCTAATAACTCTTTGAAATGGGAATCATTAGGGATACATAATCTCTGTCCTAAATGTTGAGAAATTATTTTCATGAATGCCGAGTTCTGTTTCTTGCCACTTTCCATACCGCTTTCAATATTAAACAATTGAGCATATCAGGTTTTCGGGCATTTTTGATTGACCCTACTAAGGTTAGCTAAACCGTCGAGTATGAGCAAGAGAGCTTGAACCATTTCACTGCTCAACTTCAATTTTCCAACTTCTAGAGATTCTCAAGGATGTGGTTTTTCTTTGTAAGTAAACAAGCTAAAATTTTCAATAGACTTCTTGCTTAGGGAATTAGTTGATGCAGTCGACGACAATGGGGGCCAGTTCACCACTAACCCAAGGTTCATTGTAAACAGGGAAACAATCATAGAAGAAATATGGATTCGTCAGGGTACTCGAATGATGAGGTTGCAGAAACATTTGAATTTTTATTCGAATCAACCGTCTTTTCATGTCTAATACATCATATATTTATAAGGAGCTTCCAATCATAATTTTGGAAAAGATTAAAATTTCAAGCTATCCCTAAAACCAATCATATAAGGAGCTTCCAATGGGGGCCAGTTCACCACTAACCCAAGGTTCATTGTAAACAGGGAAACAATCACAGAAGAAATATGGATTCGTCAGGGTACTCGAATGATGAGGTTGCAGATCGACTATAGAAGCCATCCATCTCTTAAGTCAGATGATAGAGCATTACAGTGATAGTCAAAAGGACCTCCACCTGGTTTTCATTGATTTGGGGAAGGCATATGATAGGGTGACAAGAGAGGTCCTACCAAGGGTTCTGAAGAAGAAAGGCACGACTGTGCCTTATATCTAAGCCATTACAGACATGTACAAGGACGCACAAATTATTGTGCGTACAGCGGAATTGGAGATAGACGCTTTCCCCACTACAGTTGAGGTCCACCAAGGATCTGCCTTGAGTCCCTTTCTATTCATTATGGTTATGGACGAGTTCACTAGGCATGTCCGAGGGGTTTCTGTGGTGCATGCTTTTTGTAGATGACATAGTTCTAGTGGGGGGAGTATTGAGAAGAGGTTAATGAGAAGCTGGAATTGTGGAGAAGGGCCTTGGAATCGAAAGGCCTACGACTCAGTAGAGCCAAGACCGAGTATATGGAACTTAAGTTTTGTACCTCTACCACACCTAGCATCAAAGACGTCAAGATTGGTTTCTAGCCCATACCGAAAAAGGAGTGTTTTAGATACTTGGGTTTCATGGTACAGCAGGACGACGAAGTTGACAAAGATATCAATAACCGCATTAAAGTAGGCTGGCATAAATAGAGGATGGCCTCTGTGGTACTATGCAATAGAAAGTTCCTGTTAAAGTTGTAGGGAAAATACTATAAGACGGTAGTGAGACCAGCTATGTCATATGGTGCGGAGTGTTGGCCAATGAAACAGCACCATACATAGAAGATGAAGGTGGCGAAGATGAGGATGCTGCGGTAGATGTGCGGACACACAAGGAAGGATAGGATCATAAATGATGTCATAAGAAGCAAATTGGCCGTGTCCCCGATTGTGGATAAATTGACGAAGCAACGTTTGCGGTGGTTTGGGCATGTTAGGAGAAGCCCGACCACTGCTCCTTCAGGAGATGCGAACAACTCCATACTATGATAGGGAGGAGAGGGAGAGGCAAGCCAAAGAAGAGATGGATGGAGATGATCCAAATCAACCTCACCCATCTAAACCTACACGAAGAGATAGAGCTCAGTGGAGGGCTGTCATAAGGGTAGCCGATGTGGCGGTTTAGAATTGAGTAGCATATTTTAGCTAGCATCTAGTGCCCCAAGGCTATTAGGTATAGGCCTATTTGATTGACTTGATATGGCGGGAGCTGTTTTATTGCCTTTTGCTGCTATTTGCTTTATATCTACTTTCTAGTTGCTTACTCTGTTTGCTCTTCTGCTCTTTATTTAGATGCTTGCAATTTTTTTATGCCTTTATGCTTTATGCTTCTCAGGTTAGAGGTCCCTGGACATAGCCTCCTTTTAGGGTAACACCCCAAAGGCGTAAGGTTGCGTACATCCCACCCCCCAGACCCTGCTTAGGCGGAAGCCCTTAAGGCACTGAGTTTGTTGTTGTTGTTGATTGAAATTCATAACCCAATGTTGAAACAAGTTCTAAAGAGGGTACAACTTAATGGCAATATCCAAAATTCACTGGGCTAGAATCTTGCTCTGATACCATACTATCATGAACCCAAACTGAGCAAACAATGGGCCCATGCTGCATAAGCCAAACATTAAAACTAATAGATACCTTAGGTGAAAAGCTGAAGATATTTCTCTTAAATAGGTTCCATAAGTTGTTGGAATGTAGACATACAATTTCTAACATAAGGAATGTGGCTAGAAGTCCAAAAACTCTAAAAATCAATTTGTTAAAAACTAAACAAAGTCTGACATAACAATATTGTTGAAGTCCCAAAATGTAAAAAAACATTAACTAAGATGTGCAAAGGACAACTCAAAAAGAGAATGTAGTCATTTTGACATTGCTATAGAAGGCTAAAGTTGATTGGGTTGTGAAGCAGGGTCATAATATTGTTGTATTGTCCCATTTGTTTCCTCAACCTAGCCCAGATCTAGGGCCTTATTGTTATGGCTAATGACTTAGGGCGTGCCTTTCCTAGGTAGCGACTCTAATGCTCTTTTCTTACCAATAACAATAACCCTGTAGAGAGGCTGTTTTCGAATGACCCCTATCCCTAACTCTAAACAAAAAGAAGAAACAATATTTACTAAATCCTAGTCAAATTAACTAATATTTGACATAAAAGCAACAATAAAGTAACAACAATTACAGACATGCAAGCCTAGAGGCACTGTGACCTTACATCGGTGTGCTCCTCTCTCTTAACAGCTGTGTTTGCCACATGTATTTTTAACCTTCATGCAATTCTATCTAGGCCATCTCTGCAGTACGGTTTAGGTCGGTAAGGTTGTGTCTAATCGTCTCCATCCAGCTTTTCTTTGGCTTGCTTCCACCTTTCTTTCACTGTGTATAGTGTAGCTGTTCACATTTCCTAATCAGGGCGGTAGTCGGTCTCTTCCTAACATCCCCAAACCATTGCAGACGTTGCTGCCTCAACTTATCCTCAGTGGGTGTAAGGATGGCAATGGGGTGGTAAACCCATTACCTGCGGGTACCTGTCCTGTTTGGGGCGGGCATGGCCGTATGGGTACAAGTGAGGCAGATAGTGGGTATGAGTCAAGTATAAATTACAATAGCCGCCATGGGTATGGGCGGGTACCGGTACGATGTTGTATCCACTTAGCCCTGCTCCATGCCCGCCCTTACTCTACCCTGTACTTGCCATACTCACCTCAATTTGTATGTTATTTATTTAAAAATAAGAAAAATAAATGTTTTATTTAATTACTCAATTTTTTGTAAAATATTAGAGAAAATTATAATTGTATTCTAAAATATAATATTAAATAAATAATAGGGGCAGGTATGGATAAGCGTTTGGTACCCAAATCTACGAAGCGGGTAATGGTTACTCATTGGATATTCGCAGGTAATGGGGCGGGTATGAGTGTCTACTTTATATCTGTGGCGGGTGGTTGGACATGTATGGGTATGAGTTTCGGTGGCGGGTACGATATGGAGGAGGCAACCTTGTACCCGACCCAACCCACCCCATTGCTATCCCTAAATGGGAGCCACGTATCATTTGTTTCTTATAACATCATTTTTGATCACGTCTTTCCTAATATTTATAACATCATTTCTGATCATGTCCTTCCTAATATGTCCATACAGCCACTACAATATCTTCATCTTGGCCACCCATGGTTATTCAACTCTCGATCCAGATGTTAGAATCTTAAGATTTTACAATCTCGCATTTGCTAATCGATCTTGATTCGAAGTAGAATCTTAATTTTGTAGAATCTTACGATCCATTGAGTTGAAATGAAATGAGTGGATGTAATCATAACATGACTTTACGATTCTACTAATCATATCTCGATTATATCAAGGCATGTAAATAAAAGGTAACAAGTAAAAATGCGAACACTTTATGGTAAATGAAGTCACTTTCTTTGTCTAAAGTAAAAGGAAGTTAAGTTAAAATTTTATATGCTCTCACACACTTAAAATTGACCGAGTTTAAGCTATAAACTTAAATTCGCTAATATAAAGTTTGATTAGCAAGGTATTGAGCATAGAATGATGCATCTATTATACAATAATGTATACTTTTATATGGTTACATTTCTTATATGTATCTTATAAGTTGTAGTCATATCCACTAATATGTGAATTATGTAACTAATATTAAAAATAATTATGTTACAAATTTAGAATCTTAAGATTCTTGATTTAATCCTATGATAGGTAGAATCATGATATTGAGAACCTTGCCACCACCTTCAACTTTTGGGTGTGGTGCCATTTAAGTGTGGCCAACATTCAACACCATACGACATAGCCGATCTCACTACTGTCTTGTAATATTTTCCCTCCAACTTTAGAGGAAAGGTTTTGTCCCATAGTGTTGCTAAAACCATGTTCCATTTATGCCATTCCACTTTAATCCGATTATTGACATGTTCATCAACTCCACCATCTTGCTGCATCATTGAGCGTGTATTCTTTTTTCGGTGTGCATTCTGTCTTGATCTTCACTTCCTCTACGCTTGGTCTAGTTGTGGTATGAAACTTAGAATCCATATATGCAGTTTTTTATCTACTGAGTCGAAAACTTGTCGATTCTAATGCACTTCTTGAAAGTTCTAGCTTTTGATTCACTACTTCTCTAGACTTGCCCGCCAAGGCTATATCATTTGCAGAAAGCATACACAAAGGCACATCCCCTTGGATGTGCTCAGTGAGCTCGTCCATAACCAGAACAAATAGTAAAGGGCTCATGTAGGGATGGCAATCAAACCCGAATCCATTGGATATTCATCCAAACTGATCCATTTATAATAGATTTGGATGTAAAAGATGGATTTTAAATAGATTTGGATTTGAAAGTTGATAAATGGGTTTTGGGTTGGGTTGGATTTGGATGACCTCAAATCCGACCAAAATCTGACCTGAAATTATGTTTAGCTTGGAAAAAAAATTTTAAATTACTAAATATTGAGTATTGAACATGCTGGACCATAGTCTAATAATTTCTTTATTGTGCCGACATATTTGGAGCTTGTTCTAGTACTATAATATTCTTTGTAAAAACCATAATGTACCAAATCCATTTTTAAAGATTAGTGGTTAAGAGGTTTTTGAATGATTGTCTAATATTGCATTATTATTATATACATATTAAATAAAAAAAGGAGAAATGTGTATCGATTTGTCCAAATCTTGGTATTTAAGGTATTCTAATTGCATTGCATGGCATGACTCTTATCAGAGAATGAGAGATGAGAGGGTGAAATCTGGACCATATATTTGGATAAAGAGGGAGAAGGGTGTGATGTCAGGTGGAATGAAGATGATGTAAGTAATCCAATAAATAGTTAAGAATCAACCCTCTCATATATATATATATATATATATATATATATATTAATTAGATTGTAATGTCATAACTTATTTTAGGATTTAAATGGGTTATGGATTTAGGTCAGATATTCGTTCTACCTGATGAATTTGGAATTGGATTGAGTTTTTATTGAATAAATGGGTTTTTTTTGGATTTAGGTTGGGTCTGTTTTTTCTAGGTTGGATCTGGGTGAAGGTAAACCTAACCAAAATCATTGCCATCTCTGGGCTTAAGGTTGATCCTTAATGTAGCCCAATTTTAATTGGGAAAGCATTGGTCTCTCCTTCCGTTGTACGCATATTGGTTGATGCTTCTTCATAAATATCTCTAATGACTCGAATATAAGATATGGGTATGCCTTTCTTTTCTAAATTCCTCCATAGGCTTTCTCTTGGCACTCTTGCGCTTTCTCCCCATCTATGAAGACCATGTGTAAATTCTCTTGTTTATCTCTATAGTATTCTACAGTGCGTCTTAGGAGATGGATCACTTCCATCGTAGGTCTACTCGACATAAATCTAAATTGATTGTCTAATACACTTGTTTGTTGTCGTAGTCTTCTTTCAATAACTCGCTTCCACAACTTCATAGTATGGCCATGAGTTTGATACCCTTGTAGTTAGCATAATTCTTAATGTTGCCTTTGTTCATATAGATTAGTATCAGAGCGCTCTTGCTTGACTCATTAGACATTTCTTACGTTGAAGAATGAGATTGAATAGTTTAGTTAACCAACTTATGCCGTTGCCTCCAATGCTTATCCATGCCTCAATAAGTATTCCATTTGGTCCAACTGCTTCGCCCCTTCCCATCTACTTTTCTTACCAGTGTAAAGAAAGATGAAAAATGCTAGTTCTAATTTTAGCAATTAAGCTTGTCCTTTTTTTTTTTTTCCCATTTTTAAACTGTGATATAACCGCTCAAGTTTTTAAATTTTGGTCATGTTCTCTTTATATGTAATTTATTTTAATATTAATGCTAAACCTAATAGAAAACTATTAAGATAAATATGAAATAAATTAAGAAACTCCTCTAAATAAAGACAACAAATAAAAACTTAAACATCCTATTGGCTAAAAAGATATATTCTAATCTAATCCTATCAATTAACCTATCCAAATCTAATAAAATATCAGATCTTTTATAATCATTAATCCTCTTCATCCGTACTACATCAATTCCCCCTTTATTAAAAAAAACTCGACCACAAGTTTTAAACAAATGTAGGAAAAAGAAGTTTTAGCAAACATTCTTCTATGTGTAGGGCTCGTCTTGGATGAAGTGCAAAAGTTTCGCTTTTAGGGATGTTGACTTAACAAGCTCTTCAGAAATGATGAAATCGATAAAATTTTCAGAACATGGCTCATCCATATTTTCAAGCAATTGGATATGTTGTGACGCATTGCAGTGATCCTCTTCTTCTTTCGCTTCATTTTTTGTCTCTTCCTCTTCTTTACTTCATCTTTCATCTCTTACTCTTCTTCTTGGACTTCATTCTCCTCCTTTTCCTTTTCTTCTTTGGCTTCATCTTCCTCTTCTTTATCTTCGATTTTACTTGTTTTTCCTTGAACTTTTTGGATGATGGTAACTCAGGAAGAAGACAATATATTGTATCTGAATCGTAAAGAAGCTCATAAGTGGGTACAAAAGAGGAAGTTGGGGTAGTTGGGTCACAATGAGCCCTAAGATAGACTCCGGGCTTGTTTAGTGAAAGCACATACAACTTACCCTTAAGTCTAGAAACATAATAGGCATTATAGCATTCATCATGAAGAAAACCGGATGCCAGACAAATTCCCACCAACGATAGGGATGCAAAGAGTTACCTTTACCCTAATTGGATGTGAGTGGATATAGTAGACATAAGGACACTGATTAGGTGACGAAAATCGAATCAAACTAGGGCTTGGATGTATTACGGTCGAATTAGGGTTCAATGTGGGGATTTGAAATTAGGGTTTTCGAATTTGGGGAATTTCGACTCAGGATTTTCGAACTTGGGTTTCAGGTTAGGGTCTTCAAGTTAGGGTCTTTGAAGGGTTTTTGAAGTAAGGTTTCAGGTTAGAGCCTTCAAATTAGGGTTTTCAAAATCTAGATTTAGGGTTTTTCGCAATCTAGGGTTTTCGAAATCTAGGTTTAGTGTTTTCGAAGCTGGGTTCGATTGGGGTTAGAGTTTCAATCGAATTAGAGTTCGATATGAGGCTAAAACTCAAATTGGTTTAGCGATTTGATTCGAATTAGGGTTTTTGGGTGAGGTATAGTATCAATTTGGGGATTGGGCGACAAATCGAAGGCAAATTATGGTTCTAGGGTTTGAATGGCAAGGTTTCGATTTTTAGGGTTTTTAAGCTATGTTCAAACTGGTGTATGGATTTCATTTTGGGTGATGGGTGGTAGTTGAGTAGCGGAGATCTTGATGGCGCCAGTGGTCTGGTGGCGGAGAGGTGGTGTTCGCAGCAGCTAGGGTTTTTGGGTTTTTTTTTTTTTTGGTGGCTAGGGTTTTCTTTGATAAGGGCAATTTTATTAAAAAAGAGATAGGTACCACTGCACCGTGGCATTGGCGGGGAAAAAATACTACTCAGCGGTAGTATCGTGCACAAGCGGCGGCACTAGGGCGGTAGCTACAGCAGCTTTGCGGCGGGGTCTAGAACAAAAGCACTGACATCAAATTGATGTAGCACAACTTGCTAATCGAAAACACAATTCAATTTTTATTCATGAATTACAAAGCTCTATTTATAGAAAGCAAAATCCTAAAAGGATAGTAGATAAAATAAATTCTAAACCTAATAGAAAACTATTAAGATAAATATGAAATAAACTAAGAAACTACATCTTTAAATGAAAATAGCAAATAAAAACTTAAATATCCCATTGGCTAAAAAGCTATATTCTAATATAATCCTATCAATTAACCTATCCAAATCTAATAAAATATCAGATTTTTTATAATCATTAATCCTCTTCATTCGTGCTATATCAACTGTCCTTAGAGCATGAAATCTGTCCCAACCAACAACAAGAAGCCTTCACCATGGTCTTTTTCAACTTGCCACCTTGTAGCCATTTCAAAGAAGGATCACCTACAATTCCCTGCAAAGCCACTTTTTCTCCTTGTTGAAGAGTTAGCTTCATGTTAACAAAATCTAATTTGATGGGATTTTGCATCTTCATCTAATCCAAGCCAAGAAGCAAATCACAACCACCAAGACTTAATACTCTAAAGTTATATTGAAAAGTATGGCCTTGCATAGGATCATAGACATCAAGTTGATTTTAGATGGGGAGGTATTGAACATAACCAGTGCCTATGCACCCTAGACTGGACTAACTGACAACGATAAGGCTAGGTTCTGGGAGGACTTAGACATAAAGATAAGAGGCATACCCCAAACCGAACAAGTGGTGATTGGTGGGAATTTCAATGGGCATGTTGGCACAACCACAAATGGCTATGCATCATACCATGGAGGGTATGGTTTTGTTACCAGGAATGATGCGGGCAAAGCCCTCCTAGACTTTGCAGTCACTTACGAGCTAACAATTGCCAATACCTCTTTCAGAAAGCGTGGTGAGCACATCATCACGTACCAAAGCGGCGGGACAAGGACTCAGATTGACTGCATACTATTAAGGAAAAGGGCACAAAGAGACTGCAGAGATTGTAAGGTTATCCCAGGGGAAGACCTCTCTACCCAGCATAGGGTGTTGTGCCCGGATATAAAGGCCAAGAGGAGATGCAAAAGAACTAGAAAACCAGTGCAGACACATACTCGTTGGAGGGACTGGAAGGGGGACAAGTATAAAATCTACAAGGAAAGAGCGGAGTTTGAGCTCGGGTAGGATTTGGAGGAAGATATAAACCACATGTGGATCTGACTGGCCCCAAAGATTAGAGGCTTAGCGCACGAAGTTTTGGGCATGTCAAAGGGCGGGACACCTACCAATAGAGAGTCCTGGTGGTGGGGCAAGGGGGTCCAAGAGAAGATTAAGGCCAAACAAGACTATTTCAGGAAGTGAGATCGAAGTGGAGATGAGGACAAGAAACATCAGCATAAGCAAGCCAAGAAAGATGCAAAGATAGCAGTCAGGGAAGCATAATTCGAAGCCTACGAGGATTTCTACAAAAGGCTGGATATGGAGGAGGGAGCTATAGACCTATATAAAATCGCTGAAGCGAGATAAAGGAAGACTAGGGACTTAGATCAAGTAAAGTGCATAAAAGGGGAGGATGGACGGGTGCTTGTGGATGAGCAACAAATTAAAGCTAGGTGGAAAGCCTACTTCCACGGTCTGTTTAACGAACAAGGGGATATAGATATATACCTAGGTGATGTTTAAACAAATGAAGAGCACCAGAACTATTGTTACTGTAGGCGAATTAGACCCGAGGAAGTTAAGGAAGCATTGAAACATATGGGTAGGGGTAAAGCAGTTGGTCTAGATGGAATACCCATAGAGGCATGGAAATGCTTTGGAGAGAAGGGCATTAGGTGGTTGACTAAACTATTTAACCAATTTCTTCTAGGGAAAAAGATGCCTAACAAATGGAGGAAGAGCACAGTAATCCTGATTTATAAGAACAAAGGCGATATCCAAAGTTGCGCCAACTATCGGGGTATCAAACTGGTGTGCCACACTCTAAAGCTATAGTAGAGGATCATCGAGAGGAGGTTACGATAACAAACAAAGGTGTCCGAGAACCAATTTGGGTTTATGCCTAGTAGATCGACAATAGAAGCCATCAATTTGTTAAGGTGAATGATAGAGCACTACAAGGACAGACAAAGGGATCTCCACATGGTTTTTATTGATTTGGAGAAGGCATATGACAGGGTGCCAAGAAAGGTCCTATCGAGTGTTCTGGAGAGGAGAGACATCCTTGGGCCCTATATCTGAGCCATTAGAGACATGTATGAGGATGCATAAACTAATGTGTGTACAGCGGCAGGGGTGACGGACGCTTTCCCCATAACAGTGTGGGTGCACAAAGGATCTGCCTTGAGCCCCTTGCTGTTCATTATGGTTATGGATGAGCTAACTAGGCACATCCCCCCGCCGGGGGGGGGGGGGGGGGTTTACCTTGGTGTATGCTTTTCTCAAATGACATAGTTCTGGTGGGGGAGTCACGAGAAGAAGTGAATGAGAAGCTAGAACTTTGGAGAAGGGCCTTGAAATCAAAAGGCTTACGACTCGGTAGATCGAAGACCGAGTATATGGAATTTAAGTTCGGTACCTCCCACAGGCCTACCATAGAAGACGTTAGGATTGGATTAGAGTCCATATTAAAAAAGGAGTGTTTTAGATACTTAGGTTATGTGGTACAACAGGACAACGAAGTTGACGAGGATGTCAACAACCGCAGTAAAATAGGCTGGCATAAATGGATGTTGGCCTCTGTTGCACTGGGCAATAGAAAGTTCCCATTAAAGTTAAAGGGAAAATACTGTAAGATGGTAGTGAGACCGGCTATGTCTTGTGTGCGTAGTGTTGGCCATTGAAATGCCTTCATACACAGAAGCTGAAGGTGGCAAAGATGAGGATGTTGCGGTAGATGTGTGGACACACAAGGAAGGATATGATTAGGAATGACATCATAAGAGATAGATTAGACGGGGCCTTGATGGAAGATAAATTGAGGGAGCAACGTTTGCGGTGGTTAGGGCATGTTAAGAGGAGACCAACCAATGCCCCTGCCAGGAGATGCGAACAATTCCATGCTATGACCGGGAGGAGAGGGAGAGGCAGGCCAAAGATGAGATGGATAGAGACAATCCGACAAGACCTCACCCACCTCAACCTACAGGAGGAGATGGCTTAGATAGGGCCCGTGGAGGGCTAGCATAAGGGTAACCGATTTAGTGGTGTAGGGTATAGGATAGAGGAGCCTATTTTTGCTAGCACTAGTACCCCTAGGCTTATATGTCTGCTTGTTTGCCTTACGCAAAATGTTTGCTGTCGTACTGCCTACCGCCTATTGCTGCTTCTTGCTTCCTTTATTCTTGCTCTGGGCCGCTGTTCTTGCTCTTGTTCTTACTGCTCTTGCTCTTGTTTTTACTGCTTTTGCTCTTATGCATTTATGCTTTATGCTGCATGCTTGTATGCCTATTTGCCTCTCTTCTTTTCAGGTTGGGGGTACTCGAACATAGTCTCCTTTAAGGGTAACGCCTTGAAGGGGTAAGGCTGCATACATCTTTCCCCCCCAGACCTTGCATGTGCGGGAGCCCTTGAAGCACTGGGTCGGTTGTTGTTGTTGTTGGCCTTGCATATCCCAAGTGAATCTTAGACATTGAGTTTGTGTGATGATTTTTCTTCCATTAGCCACAGTTACAGTTAGTGACGGAGTATTGGACAAAACAAAACACCAGATTTAGTAATTTTGGATACACAAAACTGTAAGTGCTTCCACTATCAACGAAAACTAGGATCTCTTTCTTTTGGTGCATATGCCCTTTACTTCTTATAGGCCTATGATCTTTGCCACCATTCATGGCCATAGTGGATATAGTCATGTCATCAGCATCATCTTCAATCCATTTATTACCCTCTGGATCATCACCACCCTCATCATTTTCGTTAGAGTTGGGTTCTTGCTCATTTTCCTTAACAGTGATGGCTAATAGTTGCTTCCCTTGGCAAACACGACTAGGGAAATGCCTTTCATTACATCTAAAGCATAAAGGAGGGATTCCTCTTTTGATCATTAGGCTTGGAGTTGGGATTAGAAGATCCAACAGAGGCACTACTAGTAGTAATAGCCCTCTGGTTTGATGTCTGAATGGGTTTCTGCTGCACAATTCTAGCATTTTAGGTCTGATTTTGTATGTTCTTGGACGTAAGTGAAGTGTTAAGAGTTATAGTTTTGAGTTTTCTTGTTAGTAGGACCATCGCAGGGTGCCTTAGACACTTGTGGATGTGCAACATCATAGAGATGAGCCATCTTAAACGCATCATCCAAGGTTTGTGGCCTAAACATCTTAACTGAATGTTTAATTTAAGATCTTAAGCCACTTGAGTAATTTGAAACAAACTAGGATTTAGGAAGTTGTGGGTTAGACTTAATGTCACGACCCCAAACATAGCAAACCAAGGGCCAATGACTTATAAGCCAACCAGGGAATATAGGTGAAATACCAAGAAACTTTATTCTAAATATGTTTAATATTACAACGGATAACACACGATCCAATTCTTGTGTTTAAAAACCCAAAACAACAGCTAAGACTTTCTAAAGTAAACATATTCCTATATAACCAAACTACTAACTTATAAAACATAAACGAAAGTCTTTTATGGTGGTAACCACTCCAAACATGTAGAAAGTAAGTTTCTTGAACTTCTCGATTCAGCTTACTATGCCTTATCTGAAATTGTTGAACAACAGGGTGAGCATAAAGCTCAGCAAGTAACAATTCCGTCAACAAAACAAGAATCAAGCATTATTTAAAGGCATGAACACATCAAAACATAGCTGAAATTGTTTACTAAAAATTAATTTGGAAAACTTAGGACGCATCAATTGAATTCTTGGGCTTTAAGCCTCTTGGTTGTGGCTACGTATAATCCCTGCAGTTGGGCTCAGAATTGGCCATCAAAATTGGGTCCCCGGCCAACTACGGGTTCTGAGGAACGTTCCAAATAGTGCATGTCATGTCCCGGAATGTAATTGAATTTTGTATTTTTGGCGGGAAAGGTTGTTGAAGTTGTAATTGGTGTCTGGTTGTTGAGTCGGTTGGTTTGAGTTGTTGGTCTAGATTCATTGTTAGTTTCTTAATCTTGTAATAGCTATGAGTGGATAGTTTGAGATGTAAGATTCATTCATTCATAATAAAATTGAAATATCTTTAGATATTTTCTCTCTAATTCCTCATCCCCTTCCCTTCTTTCTCTCATCTTAATTCTCTCTCCTAGGTTAAGATCAAGATCATCTTGATGCTTAACAATTGGTATCAGAGCCTTGAGCTACACATTTGATCGAATTACATTCACTTCAATTCGATTGATTGAGCAGTTTTGGTTCGACAAATTGCTGAATTGTGATCTGTTCAATTTTGGCTAGGAAAAGAAGATATAATATGGCTCCTACTACTCGCTCCAATGCAGCTAACAATGCAACTAATACCGTGCCCAATGTTGCAACAAGTAGTGCAGCTGTAGGAGCTCCTACTTATGCAGCTGCAGTTGGAGCTGATGGAGGCAGTGTTCAAGGAGTCTAGATGGATCAAGTTCTGCAAATGATGCAGAATATGTTCAGAACTTTCCAGCAGGATATGGAGCAAAAGTTGGATAAGGAATTAGACAATCAAGCTCAGAAATTAGATCTGAAATTTGAGAATCAATCGCAGCAATTTTCTCAACATCTTTCTGATTGGCAGAGGCGAAGTGAGTCCCAGCCACCGGTGGAGGAATACTTCTTCCAGCTAGTTAGCAGCCATTCCGTCAGCAAACTAGACCACCAGATCACACTCCTCCAGCTGCTGATTCAAGTGACAGTGCTACTAATGCAAGAAACTATGCATTCAGGCAGCCTCGGGTTGATCTGGAGCCATTTGATGGTACTTTGCCTCAATCATGGTTGAGGAAATGCGAAAGATACTTCAAGTTTTATCATATTGATGATTAAGGGAAGGTTGAGCTTGCAACCGTTTATTTGCGTGGTGAAATGGAGACCTGGTACTATGGTCTGCTACGGACTAAGCCTAACCTTACTTGAACTACATTCTCGAATGAATTGTGTTCAAGGTATGGCGATGAAGATGTGAGTGAAGTCGTAGATAACTTCAATAAGCTGGTGCAAACTGCTTCTGTTAAGGAGTATATGACTCGTTTTGATGGGTTGCGAGCTGGAATGCTCTCTGTTTATCCTGATGCGCCAGAAGCCTTCTATGTATCCAGCTTTGTGAGTGGACTCAAACCACGCATCAAGAGTTTGGTGAAAGCTTTTGAACCTGATAACTTGACTCAAGCATACACCAAGGCTAGGAAGGTGGAGAGTTCTGTATTGTCAAATGTTGAGACTCCTAAGGTGAAGGGTAACTTCCCTGGTTCCTCATCCACACGATCTACCCAGCCTAGCAATAAGAATGACAGCTTTGATGATAAGAGGCCACAGAAGTTATGCTACAAATGCAATCAAAAGTACTTCTTTGGTCACAAGTGTGATCCCAAGTACTTAATGACAATCACTGGGGAAGTAACTGATGATGATGATCCAGACGAAATGGTTCCTCAAGCACCACAATTGGAGGAAGAGAGTGAAGAGAGTGTAGACACTGATGATGACAGTTCTGTTGAAATCTCCATGAAAGCTCTAATAGGCAATGGTTCTCAGAACACCATTTGAATCAAGGGAGTCTCAGGGCAGCAGGCATTGTTGATACTCATTGACAGCGGGAGTACACACAGTTTTATTGACCCTAAGGTGGTGCGAGCTGTGGGACAAGAGATCATCAAAACAAACCTTCTGGCAGTTACAGTGGCAGATGGGAATTAACTCCTAACACAGTAAATGTAAGAATTTCAGTTGGAAGATGCAAGGACATAAATTTGTCTATGATTTTCGACTCTTGAGGCTTGGAGGCTGCAACATGGTTTTGGGGGTTGATTGGATGAAGTCTTTTAGTCCAATACTCTTTGATTTCTCGCAACCGGCAGTATCCTTTGAGAAAGATGGCCTCAAGATCAAGTTGCAAGGTATAGTTGAGCAGGGCCAGCTTCAGTTTATGAAGGGAAAAAAGTTGCAGAAGACCCTAAAGAAGAGTGATTACCATTGGGTAGGACAACTCTACTTAATTTCTCCTGCTGCAGTATATGATCAGGAAGATGTAAGGGCTCCTTTGGATGCTTTGTTAGAGCAGTACAGGGATTTGTTTGAGCAGCCTGAGGAACTGCCTCCAAGAAGGGCACTTGATCACTCAATCCCACTCAAAGAAGGATCTAATCCAGTTAATCTACGCCCTTATAAATACCCCCATTCTAAGAAAGATGAGATAGACAAGCAAGTGGATGAGTTGCTAAGGTCCAAGTTCATAAGGCATAGCCACAGTCCTTTTGCATCCCTGGTGATCTTGGTAAAGAAGAAGGATGGAACATCAAGAATGTGTATTGACTATTGTCAATTGAACTCCCTTACAATCAAGGACAAGTTTCCAATTCCTATCATCGATGATTTGCTTGATGAACTCTATGGAGCATGTTATTTCTCCAAGTTAGATCTCCGATAAGGATATTATCAAATAAGAGTGCAAGAAAGAGACATCCATAAGACAGCCTTTAGGACTCATCAAGGGCATTATGAATTTGTAGTAATGCCTTTTGGATTGTCCAATGCACCAGCAACTTTCCAAGCTTTGATGAACACGGTGTTCAAGGCCTATTTGAGGAGGTTTGTCCTTGTTTTCTTTGATGACATACTGGTTTACAGCCCCACATTACAGCAGCACTTTGAGCACTTGAGGCTAGTTTTTTAGACTATGAGAGATCACAAGCTGTTTGCTAAGCTCTCAAAATGTGCTTTTGCTAATACTCTTGTTGAGTATCTGGGTCACATTATCTCAGCTGAGGGGGTTGCTACTGATGCTAGTAAAGTTTAAGCTATGGAGAGTTGGCCTGAGCCCAAATCACTTAAGGAGTTGAGGGGATTCTTGGGCTTAACAGGGTATTATCGCAAATTCATTGTTGGTTATGGCTTACTTGCTAAGCCTTTGATAGATCTGTTGAAGAAAGACAACTTTAATTGGAATGAATCAGCTAGAGAGGCTTTGGAATCACTAAAGCAGGCTATAACTCAGGCTCTAGTCTTAGCAATGCCGGATTTCAGCCAACCCTTCACACTTGAAACAGATGCAAGCAGCTTGAGTACTGGGGCAGTGCTTTCACAAGGTGGCAGACCCTTGGCTTATTTAAGCCAGGCTTTGGGACCCAAGAATCAAAAACTCTCCATTTATGAGAAGGAGTACATGGCAATACTTCTAGCTGTTAAAAAATGGCGACATTACTTGGAGGGCCATCAGTTTGTGATCAAAACTGACCACCAGAGCCTCAAGTATCTGTTGGAGCAAAGGATTTCCACAAGAGTTCAAAGAAAAGGGCTGATGAAGATGTTGGGGTTGGAATATACCATTGAGTACAGAAAAGGGGCTGAAAACCTTGTGGCTGATGCATTTTCTAGACGTGCAGAAGAAGGGAAATCAGAAGACATAGAAGAGGCTATGTGTGCTGCAGTTACTCAAGTAATACCCCTGTGGATGGCTGAAGTAATTAAGTCTTATGAGCTTGATGATTTTGCCCAGTTACACATTGTTCCTCACTGCATCCAGCCTCTGTCTGTAAGTCCAGATGCCATCGTGACTGTTAGTAAGGGAATAATCAGAATCAATGGCAAGATCTATGTGGGTAACAACAGTGAATTGAGGAAACAAATTATTGCAGCATCTCATGATTCTCCATGGGGTGGACATTCTGGAATGGAGGGGTCATATCAGAGGATCAAGCAATACTTTCAGTGGCCCGGGTTGAAGAAGCAAGTGCAAGATTTTGTGCAACAATGTGATACCTGTCAACAAATTAAGGCTGAACACACTCCTTATAAGGGGTTATTACAGCCTTTACCAGTACCTGAGGGTTCTTGGACTCACATTAGTATGGACTTTATCGAGGGGCTACCCAAATCTGAAGGCAGGGAAATCATTTGGGTAGTAATTGATCGTTTTACTCGATATGGGCACTTCATTGCACTCCATCACCCCATTACTGCTGAGAAACTTGTTAGACTGTTTTTGGATCACATCTACAAGCTGCATGGACTTCTCCAAACGATAGTTTCAGACAGGGACAGATTGTTTACAAGTAACTTTTGGCGTGAGTTGTTCTTATTGATTGGAACTACATTAGCTCTGAATTCATCGTATCACCCTCAGTCAGATGGACAAACTGAGAGGGTAAACCAGTGTGTAGAGTAGTACTTGCGTGGAATGACATTCTCACATCCCAAGCAGTGGCATAAATGGATATCCCTTGCTGAGTATTGGTACAACACTCACTTTCATAGTTCCTTGGGAACTACTCCTTCCAAGGCCCTCTATGGGTATGATCCCCTTCTCCCTTACTCAATCAAGGAGTGATTTCTCATGTGCAAGGAGTTAATGATCTACTTCATCAAAGAGTTCAGCTAGCCCGGCAACTCAAGAACAATTCGCGGTTAGCGCAAGCCAGAATGAAATTCTATGCTGATAGGAAGAGGATTGATCGAAGCTTCAATGTTGGAGACTTGGTTTATCTTAAATTGCAGCCTTACTGACAGAGTTCTGTGGCAATACGCAAGAACATTAAGTTGTCAGCTCGATTTTATGGTCCTTACAAGGTTATTGAAAGAATTGGTAAGGTAGCTTATAGATTGGAGCTTCCACCCAATTGTTTGGTCCATCCTGTCTTCCACGTTTCTTTACTGAAGAAGCAGATATCAGACAAAGCCAAAGGAGCAGCAGGTACAGATTAAGGGGCAGCAACCAGCTTACAGGTTGGAACTAATGGGCAAATGACGTTAGAACCTGAAGTAATCCTGGGCAGAAGAGTGGTGCAACAGCAGGGAGCCGATATTAAGCAGATTTTGATCCAATGGACCAATCTGGGTCCTGCACAGGCAACATGGGAGAACTGCTGTTTCATTAAGTCCCAATTCCCTTCGTTCCATTCCTGAAACAAGAATGAGTTTGAGGGGAGGGTATTGTCATGTCCCGGAATGTAATTGAATTTTGTATTTTTGGCGGGAAAGGTTGTTGAAGTTGTAATTGGTGTCCGGTTGTTGAGTCGGTTGGTTTGAGTTGTTGATCTAGATTCATTGTTAGTTTCTTAATCTTGTAATAGCTATAAGTGGATAGTTTGAGATGTAAGATTCATTTATTCATAATAAAATTGAAATATCTTTAGATATTTTCTCTCTAATTCCTCATCCCCTTGCCTTCTTTCTCTCATCTTAATTCTCTCTCCTAGGTTAAGATCAAGATCATCTTGATGCTTAACAGTGCACTAATAACAGAGATGGTATAATCCCCCATTGAGGGCTCAAAGATGTCTTTCCCCGTCATCGTAGGGCAACCCACAAACAAAGCATAAAAAATATATTTCATATCATAGAACATGAATCAAATCATATTTTCAAAAATTCTATAAATCATAGCATTATAACATAGCCCAAATTCCATATTTCACAAACTGAGTCAAAGATGTTGATCCCTTTTTAATTTCAAACATCTAGAAAGTGAACATGTGGTGCACAAAACAAGTATTTTGAGAGTTTAAGAAGTTATTAACATATCAAAACTTAAAAGCTTTAACAAAAGACGGAAAAGTTAATGAATAAGTTACTTACTTGTAGAAATAAGACTCCCTTGAAATCCTAAATTATAAGTTTATTCTCCTTAGCCTTCAATTCTTAATTCTTAACTACTTCAGGTGGAGAAAATGTTGAGTTCCATGGCTTGGAGTTGGGTAGAGGGGCTATTTATAGGATGAAGGTTGCATCTTTTGTCAAATTCTTGCTCCCCGCTTATGCTTGCTTCCCACTCCATGCTTTATGCTTGGTCCCTACTTCTTTCTTTCTCTCTATCTCTCTCTCTCTCTCTCTTTTTTTTTTTTTTTTTTTTTTTTGTTTTCTACTCCCTGCTCAAATACTCATACACATATACATATATACAAATACTCAAGTACATGTAGGCATAATATAAATATATTATTAGAAGTCAATTGAGTTTGCTAATACCAAAGGTTAGACTAGGAGAGATTTTTATTTTTTTTAAATTTTAGTTCCTTACACTTTACTAAATGGGCTTTCTACTCAAACTTTGCTTGGTATTCATTCAATGGGCCTTTTGTTGTAATTTGTTTAATTCATAATAAGATCATCGCATTTTTCTATTACAAGTCTTTCAACAAAATAGTCCCATTGAACATCGTCCCTTCTTGGAGGAAAACTGTCATACCTTGATGTCTCCTTGCAAGTGAGTACTAAGGGTTTCCCACCTTAACATCGTCCCTTCTTGGAGGAAAACTGTCATACCTTGATGTCTCCTTGCAAGTGAGTACTAAGGGTTTCCCACCTTTCTTGATCTGACATCTAGGTGAAATATTTATCACAACTAGTTGCCCCCCACCCCCTTGGTTAGTCGAATCAAATAAGGGAAATCATATTTTTGGTTCGGTTTCATGGTTCTACGTTGATTTCTTTCTTAATTTGATTTCTATCATTTTGAAAGTCATTTCTTCTAGAGGGTGATTCAATATTAGAGTCTCCAATCATAACTCTCTTTCCATTGCATGTTTGCATTAGAAAGAACATTTTCATCAAATTGAGTGTGGCTAGAGGAACTCTGATTGGGATGAGGCAAAGTAGGAGGAGGTCTATTGGTTGGTTAAGTCTAGTTACCTTTGTTTTCTCTTTGCACTTCAAAATATGTTCCACTAGAGTTTGTAGTCTGGTGTTAGTTTGTTGGGCACTAACTTCAGCGTGCTACAACAGCAACAAACCTAGTGCCTCAAGGGCTCCCACATACTCGGTCTTTTTTTTTGGGGGGGGGGGGGGTATGCAACCTTACCCCTTGAGGGTGCTACCCTAAAGGGAGGCTGTGTCCAAGGACCCCAACCTGAGAAGTATAAAAGCATCTAGGCATAAGAGCATAAAAATGACGGCACAGAGCAAGCATATAACAACAGCAACAGTCTCAGTGCCACACGGGCTCCCGCATTAGCAGGGTCTGGGGGGGTGGATGTACGTAGCCTTCCCCCTTTAGGATGCTACTCTGAAGGGAGGATGTTTCCGAGGACCCCCAACCTGAGGATCGTGTCATCATGGAATCGTAGTAGCCTGTAAGCATGAGAGCAACATAGTATTAGAGTAACACATAGCACAAGCCAAGCATAACGAAGCAACACTCTGTGGAATGTAACTACAAGCAAATAATCGGCAGGTGCTCAAGTGCTCAAGCATAGAGATAAGCAAGTAAGTGTGCCCATATGTGCGCCCATGAGGTAGCAAGACCTAGAAGCACTAGTTCAAGCAATAATTAGATGTCCTAGTCTAAGCCGCTACATCGGCACAGAGCAAGCATATAGAAAGCATAAAGCAATAATAGGCAACAAAACATTCACAGCTATATCAAGTAAATCAAACAGGCAGACATATAAGCCTAGGGGCACTAGTGTTAGCTAAATTGAGGTCTTCTATTGTAACCCGTTACATCGGCTACCCCTATGCTAGCCCTGAAAGAATGAGGAGCGTGCATAGAGCAGGGGCCCTCTTGTATATTTATAGAATTATCAATACCTATACATGACATACAAGGAAGGCCCAATGGGCTCAGTACATATAATACTAAACACCTATACATTATAGTCCAACATCCCCCCTCAACCGAAGTAGGAGGTAACCGAATGCGAAGGTTGGACTTGAAAAGCAGAAAAAAGGTGTCGCGGAAGGCTCTTAGTGAAGATATCTGCAATTTGTTGAGACGAAGGCACATGAAGAACTCAAACAAGACCCATTTGAACACGCTCTCGTACGAAATGGATGTCAATCTCGATATGTTTCGTACGAACATGCTGTACAGGATTAGTAGACAAGTACATAGCTGAGACATTATCACAATAGACTAAAGTAGCTCGAGAAAGAGGAAGACTAAGCTCACTCAGGAGGGAGCGGAGTCAACAACATTCTGGGACGGCATTGGCAATTGCACAATATTCGGCCTTGGCACGGGAGCGGGAGACTGTGGGCCGTTGTTTGGAGGACCCTGAGATAATGTTACCCTCGAGAAAGACACATAAGCCAGATGTAGAACAGCGAGTATCAGGGCATCCAGCCCAATCAGCATCTGAGTATGCCACGTGTTAGTCCAGACGAGTAGGAGATAGTTAATCCATGATCAATTATGCCCTTGATATATCGAAGAATGCGTTTAACAGCCATCCAGTGTGATGAATGCGGAGCATGCATAAAGAGACACACCTGTTGCACTGCATAAGAAATATCATGACGAGTAAAGGTGAGATACTGAAGGGCACCAACAATGGACCTATATAAGATGGGATCGGTCATGGGCTCGCCATAGTCTGCGGAAAGTTTTGACTTGGAATCTGTGGGTGTAGCAACGGGCTTGCAAGAAAGCATGTTGGTCTTGTCAAGCAGGTCATGAGCGTACTTGGATTGAGACAATAAGAGACCTGTAGAGAAGTGAGACACTAAAATGCTGAGAAAATAATCAAGGCATCCCAAGGCTATCATGTCAAACTCAGACCGAAGAGAATGAAGCAAGGCTTGAAGGATTGCGTAGGAAGAGGCAGTGAGAACTATATCGTCAAAATAAACCAGTAGTATATCCATGTCATGGCCTTGACGTAAGACAAATAAGAATGAATCAGACTTACAACTACTAAATCCTAGCCGATGAAGGAAGGTAGCAAAGCGGGTGTACCAAGCACGGTGAGCGTGCTTGAGACCATAAAGGGACTTGTTTAACTAACAAACATGATCAACAAATTGGGAACTGATGAAACTCGGTGATTGCATCATATGAACTTCTTCATCAAGGGTGCCATTGAGAAAGGCATTTTTGACATAAAGCTAATGAATAGGCCACTGTCGAGAAGTGGCAGTGGTCAAGACAGTACGAACCGTAGCAGGTTTAACAACAGGCCTAAAAGTTTCACCATAGTCAATGCCGTACCTTTGTGTGAATCCTTGAGCAACTAACCGGGCTTTATACCATTCAACTTGACTAGTAGACGTCTGTTTGATGTGATATACCCACTTGGAACCAACGATGTTACCATGAGAGGGTGGAGGAACAAGATCCCATGTCTTGTTACGATAAGAGCATTATATTCATCGAGCATTACATTTTTCCAATTGTCATCAGTTAGAGCCTGCTTGTAGGAAAATGGAACCTCGGACAACAAATTATGAGCAAGCATTGAAGGTTTAAGAAGAGGTTTCACAATACCAGCTCGGGAACGAGTGACCATGGGATGAATAGAGCTGAACGGAGCGATCGGAGGCAGGACCAGGGTCGCTGCAGGGGCAGCGGGTGCTGCTGCAGGAGCCGACAGTGGGGATCGGGCTGCGGGTGCTGCAGGCGGCGATGCTGCTGCAGCAGCAGGCCGGACGTCGGGTGGACTAGCCAGCGGAGGCGGGGGGGGGGAGCCAACGAAGGGGGATGATGCAAGCGGTGGTGAGAAAACTTGGTGAAGACGGTCCACTGTAGCTTGAGAGAAAGTACCCAACCGTGCAAAGGGAAGATCTATTTCATCAAAAACAACATGCCTCGAGATAATAATTTCGTTAGTGGTGGATAGCTCGGTGTATATCCCAAGAAAACACACAAGGTAGAGCGCGGAGCATGTTTATGTGGAGCAGTTGCACTCAAATTGGGATAATAGGCACTGCCGAAAACTCGAAGATGATCATAATAACTTTCTTTGTATATAAGCGCTGATATGGGATCTTTTTCTTGATGGAGGTAGAGGGTAATAAATTTATAATATGAGTAGCAACAGAAACTACTTCAACCCAATACTCCAAAGGCATAAAGGCTTGGAAAAGGAGTGAGCGCATCATATTACCAATGGTCTTATGCATGCGTTCAGCATTCCCATTTTGTTGGGAGCTATGAGGACAAGAAACCCGACTAAGAATACCCCATTGCAGAAAAAGTCCAATAAATTTATGATTGATATATTCGGTACCATTGTCACACTGAAAATGTTTGATTTTCACACCAAATTGATTTACACGAGATTACGAAATTGAACAAACGAGTCAAAGACCTCAGATTTTGTACGCATAGGGTGAATCCACACATAATTTGAGTAATCATCCAAAAATAACAAATAATAATTAAAACCACTAAAACTAAAAACAGGCGATGTCCATACATCGCAATGAACAATATCAAAAGGACGCATAGTATTAGTAACAGGCTTTTGAAAGGGTAAACGACTATGCTTACCTAGTTGGAAAGCATGGCACAAAGTGGACTCTAAAGAACTAGAACAGGAAATAAACTTTTGCTTAACTAAAGTAGACAAAACTGGCTCTCCTGGATGGCCCAAGCGACGGTGCTGAAGAGGAGGAGACGTGAGACGCAACGAATGATGTAGTGATGGAAGATGATCCCGGTACAATAAAGAGAGGCCCCGGACTGACACAGCGGATGATGGTTAGGATCCTTAACAGAAAGACCAAAACAGTCAAATTCAATAAGACAATTATTATCTGAACAAAATTGACGGACGGAAAATAAATTTTTGGAGAGACCAGGGACGAATAGAACTTTATTTAAGACAAAAAGGCCCGTAGGAGTAGAAATAAAACATGACCCAATGCCAGCAATAGTAAGAGACGCGCCATTACCCACTAAAATTTTGTCAAAACTAGTATATGGAGACAAGGATGTTAGGATACCCGAGTTATTTGTCATGTGGGAGGAAGCCCTGCTATCCATGACGCAGGATGAGTCAAGAATAGGGGTGGAATAGGACTGTGGGGGGAACTGACTCGCATCAAAACTTGGGTAAAAACCATAGCCAGTGGTACGAGCATTATTTGCAGGATGAAACTGTGGATAAGAAGGTACATTACCACCCCAAGGAGCAGAGCCAAACTGAGGTGGTCGATATGGCATGTAAAAAGGAGGCATAGGCCACGACATCCCCTGTAATTTGGACCCCACATGTTCTGCATCCATGAATTTCCATAACCACGACCGTTTTGTCGACGATCACGGCCATTACCTCGACCCCCATGGCCTCGGCCATTACCATGACCATTACCAAACTGATTACCATAACAGGGCGTATGCGATGTCTGATAAGCGGGAAGCGCAACCGGCTGCCTTGCTGCTACTGCAGCGGGGGCACGGCACCAGCCGGGGGTGGTGGCTAGTGCACCTCGGTGGTGCCGGTAGCAAGGAGAACGGTAGGGGCACCGGTATTAGCATTCTTGAGACGAGATTCTTCATTCATTAACATAGATCGGGCCTTAATAAATGACGGGAAATGAACTCGAGATGTAATAGAGGTACAAACATCATTAAAATCCTTGTTATCAGAAAGACCATCCATAACAGCTAAAACCATATCAACATCAGAAATAGAGGTATGTACATATCTGAGAATATCAGCTAGGGATTTAATTTTTGTGAGATATGCTAACATGGAGAGATTGTCTTTCTTAATATTGGTTAATTCTCGTTTATATTGCAATTGGCGAGATTATGCAAAGTCAGTAAAAAGTCTAGAGATTGAACCCCAAAGAGGTGTAGCAGTTAAATCATCATCATCTCCACACACAACACTAGCAAGATCATAGGAAATAGTACTAAGTATCCAAGAAATAAGGAGATTGTCAACTTGTCTCAAGTAACGGTAGGTCAGATCGGAAGCGGCAAGTGGAAGAGAGGAACCATCAAGGTAGTCATCAATAGCATTACCCCGACAAGCAGAGATAAAGGAGCGGCGCCATACTAAGTAGGCTGACGGATCATTCAGATCGAGTGTAAAAGATATTTGATGTTGGATATTAGAGGCACTGAATGGTGTGGGAAGAGACGGAGGTCCACCGGCAACGGTTGGTGTAGCTAGCGGCGATCATGGAATGACAGCAGCTAGGGATGTGGTTGATGACGTAGCATCGGCCATGGGAAGTCAAGCACGGGAGAGGGGGGGAGAGAGAGAGAGAGAGAGCGGCGGCACGTTTGGATCTGGCTAGGGTTAGCTTGAAGGAGGGTGGCGGCGCATGGCGCGTGGGAGAGGAGAGCGGTGGTGGCGCTGGGCTAGGGTTAGCCTGATTTAGGGTTTTCTTCTTTTTTTTTTAAGGAGAAAGAAAAAGGGAGGCTAAGGTTTGCCTTTATGAGAGGGCTCAGGATGGCTGTGATACCATGAAAGCATGAGGAGCTCGCATAGAGTAGGGCCCCTCTCGTATAGTTATAGAATTATCAATACACTATACATGACATACAAGGAAGGCCCAATGGGCTCAGTACATATAATACTAAGCACCTGTACAATATAGTCTAACAAGCCCATCCAAGAATCTGCTTTAGCCGCATGCTTCTCAATAAATTGTAAGCGTTGGTCTTGTTTGTAGCTCAAATCTTGAAAGCCTCTTTCTTTATTTTGGCCAATTTCTTGAATAGTTTTCATAGATTGTTCATTTTTGGCATCCAAGCTCATTATCTTTTGGAGCAAGAACTCAATTTGGTCCTCAACCTTTCCGGTAGAGAACTCTCAGCGGTGTCTGGGGATTTTGCCATTGTTGCCTTCAAGGTTTGTATGAAGCTCTGATGCCACCTTGTTTTGGCCCAAGTATCTCAACTTGATCTTGCGGAAGGGTTGCAATTTGGGTGTGAACCAAGGGAGAAACCGAAGAAAAGTGGGAGAGGAGAAGAATTTGGGTGAAATTCTGCAGACATGCGGAGAGGGAGGGAGAGAGAGAGAGAGAGAGAGAGAGTTGAATCGAGGGAAAAAGAGAAGAGCGACAGTGATTGAGAGAGAAATTGAGAAAATTTACTTGAATCGTTAGATGTGCAAAAAGATGAATTACAATGAGCAATGTTAGCCTTAGATAGGCATTCACTCGGAAAAAATCAACCAAACTGATGAAAAACTAGAAAATAACAGAAAATAACCAAAAATGCAGATTTGACGCCAAAATATCCTTAAGAACTATTAACTCCTTTTCCCGCCAACCGCTATTTTAAAAAATAGTTATTCTACTTATATATAAAATCCTAATTTTCACCAAATCCACTTATTTTTAACCTCAATTGACCTATTTTAAGATCAATTGGATAAAAAATAATTGAATTTAAGATAAATTTTTAGGATTAGAAGCTAGGGCATAGCACTATCACCTGATCCACCATCCCCAGCAACCCTTTTCCTTGAAAAACCTCGCAAATATCCTGGAAAGCAAGAGGAGGGTAGGAAAAAAAGGGAACACTGAACCAAAATAGCAAAGAGAAAACATGTGGGGGCGAAATGGTGGTCAAGCAAGATCTGCTGGTGAGATGAACAGGTCAGAGTGAGAAAGGAAAGATTTAGGCTTCAATGATGCCTTCTTATTGTTAAATATGTGTTGGTTAAGCTTTCGTTTATTGCAATTTTTGTCCTACTTTGTTTTACATTGATTGATTATGAATTGCTTTTGAGTGTCATTTGCTAAAATATAGCTCCCTCATTTCAAAGTACTGCTGCTTTGTGACTGCAGATATGGCCTCCTAAGAATGTCAAGGATTCAACATTCCGTCTTCATTCGAAGCTTAAGGAGGCGATCATGCAAGTAAGCTCCATGCTATCCGTTGTTAAACCCCAACCCACCCACCCCACCCCCCCCCCCCCAAAAAAAAAGAAGGAAAAACCTCAAATGAGGTAGAGAAGATGTGGCTCCTCACCTATGTTTCTTCATGGCGTATTTTGCTTGTGGTTTGATGACCTACTACATTTTTGTGATAAATGGTCGTATCTTGCTTTGAAGTGGTCGCTTTGGTATAGGAACTAGGTCACTATTAGTTGGAGATTACATGAAAAATGTTTTCTGAATAATTTTAGCATTTGTTATGTATGACTATCTTCTTCTTTTTTACTCTTTCCATGGGTGCCGGGATCTGTTGTTAAGCACATTTAGGAGGATTTTGGAAAATTTACGTGTGCGGGAAATTATGTGGTCCTTCCAGTCATTTCAGATGTTTTCATGTGTATCTTTATTTTTCAATCCTGGTTTAAGGAAAACTGTCTCTAAGATTGTACCATGTCAAATTGATTTCTTTTTGTAATTGTGTGGAGTTCAAATATCACACTGGTGATGTAGTTATTGCCAGCAAACAAACTGCAAACTGAGAGGCCGTAGCTTCTGAAATGGTGGAGACGGTTTTACCACTTTGTGAACATGATTGTTCTTGATGCCGATGCAATCGCTATGATTGTGCTTGGTGTTATATTACATTGATCTGGGTAGAGATCTGCTTGGTTTGGCTTGACTATTAATGTGGTGTATGTCCTGTGTAATCTCAATTTTGGATCTGTATTTTCCTGCTAGGAAGGGTTTATTTACCAGGCACTAATACAACCGGATCCCATTAGAACTCCGAAGTTAAGCGTGTTTGGGCGAGAGTATTACCAGGATGGGTGACCTCCTGGGAAGTCCTCGTCTTGCCAACCCTATAAGGTTGGGGGTCCTCGGAAATAGCCTCTCGGCAGGGTTACACCCTGAAGGGGTAAGGCTGCGTACATCCACCCCTCCCAGACCCCGCTTATGCGAGAGTCCTTGAGGCACTGGGTTTGTTGTTGTTGTTGTGTCTTCCTGCTAGGAATATAAATTATTGGGTGGGAGCATGTGAGCTTTTGTTAACGCAATTTTAGGCTTTGAACTTGTGCATGACGCTCAAGATTGAGAGGTAGAGACCTGTCACAAATTCAATTCGATGCATCAGTGAATGCTGGATGGCAGGAGGTTACGGCTGAAACTGTTAAATCTTATCATAGGAATTTTTTTTTTCCTCCTATACAGTCTCTGAAAATAGAGGAACATAGCCTGTTTGGTATGTTTCTCGTGCAGGCGGCTGATGCATCTTTTGACATCGCGCAATGAAGATTTTCTTATCTGTCAATATATCATAGGCTATTTTTCTGTGGCAGTCTAAGAGACAGGAGGGATGTTCTAGTTGAAGCAGGCAATTAAGAGAGACAATAAAATCTACCCAAATCCTCTCTATTGAGAGAAGAGAACTTTGATCCATACGGGATTTAGGTAGGTTTTTCCTATTAGCTAGTCCACATCTTGAGAAAGAACGGTTAAGTGAGGGTGACTTGTGGGCCTGAATGAGATTGTATTCCTCACTGAGTAAGAGAGAGGTTTATTCCTGCATCAGAATCTAAGCACAAATATTCTGAGGAGTCTCTTCTAGTTGTAATATTACTTTGGAAGGATAACAATTCATTTTGTTTGTGTACACATTTATTAGCAATATAGAAGTTCAATAGTGTATGGTGATCTCCTGGACAATTTGTTATTCTTTCTACTCTATTCCTTGTTGTGGAGCTAGGCAGCTTCAAGGATATTTTGTGAGATTAGCGATGTCATATGAATGGGGCATTGACTAACTTTCTGCTCGTAGGAATGTCATTTTACAGAATTTATCATGTAATGGTAACAAAAGCATGTCGTATTTGAATTCACTGGGAAATAAGACTATAGTTGAAAAATGTCAGAATGCTGACATTGTGGACAGGAAAGCCTGCATGTGGCAGGAAAGTGATAATGTTCACTGTTCTTGATCTTTCTCCTGTTTACTTAGCTCTTGTTTTTCTTCTTTTACTCTTTGTGTGTCTTGGCTTTTTATGGCAAACTAAATTTTGTCTGGTACATTCCCATTCTATATGGAAATCTAGTAGGTTCTTTAATTCCAACCACAAAAAGCTGTTTGTGCGATGCAGACTGGTCTCGAGAAGAATGTGTTCGGAAATCATCCAATTTCATTGCCGGTGATAGAACCTCGTGGCCCTCCTCCTGCTCTTGCCTCAGATCCCTGGAAGCATGTATCTGCTCCCGCTGGCGGTGAAGGTGCAAAAGGTCAGTCGAACATGACTGAAGGATATTCTGCTGGAGCTGGAATAGGATCATCTAAAGTTTCGGTGCCCGAAATTGTGGAGATAAATGGTCCTCTGCTAGTTGATCATGAGCCTAATTACTCGAAATCTGGAAGCCCTACTGGTGTAAGGAATATATTTCTTTGATGAATATTCATGTTTAACTGTGCACTTTAAAATAGTTTGCATTTCTTGAGTTTAGAAGAGAGCTTGGAACCAAGTGAGCTTGATCCTGATTGAATATGTGTGTATGCTGTCCTCTGCTTTTCTGTATTAATGCTTGTTCCATCTTTTGACTCTGAGGTAACACAGCCTGGTGCCACAACAAGGAAAGGTGCTAATCATGTTGAAAGGCAGAACTCTGAAATTTCATATTATGCAGACGACGAAGATGGAAATAGCAAGAAGTACAGTCGACGAGGTGAACAAATTTGATATCTGTTTTATTGTTATCTGCAAGGCTGACAGAGCACTTTGCTGTAATGCATGTATGGTTGCGTGATGTAGCTTAGGAATGTAACAACTTTGGTGTTAAATTCAGATTTCACTGTTATTTTATGTCATGCTTCCCTTTGTGGATGCCATTAACATGAATGCTTTCTCCTTTTGGTTTTCCTTTCTATTTATTTGGTCATAGTTACTTTAACTCTCCGCTCTACTTAAGATATGCTTGTCGAATAAGGATACCTAGCATTGGTAAGACACTGAAGCCCTTTAAATCAGACCAAAAACTAGAAAAATCTGGGAAAATAGCTGAGTTTAAATTTGGAACGGGTACTCGTGCTTGGACTCTCATGCCCAAGTAAGCAAAACAGCTATATTGATGACAATGGGGGAGAGAAGAGGAACTTCTAATCGTTTTCCTTCAATTTTCTGACAGAAGCTGATTTGGCTTTTGTATGGTAGGTCCTTTGCGCCACAATTTTCTTCGGGCATTGCTACCCTTTTGGTCAAGTGCTATGCCTGCATTACCGGTGACAGCACCCACTCGTAAGGATGCAGTAAATGCTGATGATATTCCAGAAGGTCGTTTGCGGCATCAGAGATCTTCAAGAATGGATCCACGAAAAATTCTTCTCGTTATAGCCATAATGTATTTTCTTCAACCTTCGACTTCATTAAATTGTCTGCCAAGTTTGTCTTTCTTGTGTTCCCTTTCACCATCTCTTTCACATTTTATTATGTTTCTGGTAATTCCCGTGGGAGTTTTGGGTAGGGGATGATGAGAGTAGGACCAATTGGACGAGACTATCAATGAGGTTATTGATGTGTTGCTGACAGAACTAGTGTGTGCTGTCTCTGCGAGTCATATGTTTGATATGGCATTTCCAGACGTGATTTTAGAGGAAAATTTTGAGTTTGCTATCCAGTGGCTTCTTATGCCGTCAGACTTTTGCTCCCTAAACAATTGCTTTACTTTGAAATGACCTGATTTATGTAACAATGGTGGGAGTCTCGTGCATTGGCTTTGGTGAAATCAGTTTGGGTTACATGAGATGAATAGTTCTTTATATGTGTGCCTGTAAGTACTAAAATTATTTCTTTCAGTTGCACATAGTGGAGTGAGTCTCGGAAACAGCCTCTCGTTAGGGTATCACCCTAAAGGGGTAAGGCTGCGCACATCCCGCCCCTCTCAGACCTTGCTTACGTGGAAGCCCTTGAGGCACTGGGCTTGTTGTTGTTGTTGTATAGTGGAGTGAGTGCTTGTCGATTCCTCAAGCTTAACTGATTTGGCATGTGCATTTTTGCAGGGCATGCATGGCAACAATGGCCATCCTATATTACAGAATCGCCCAAGGGGGTCTCGACCTGGAGATGCCAAATGAAGAGCAATAGTGATTGTCATGTAGCGTACAGTTGGGCATAACATCTGTGATCTGTCGCATGTGGTCCTTAAATGTGCATAGCCTGCTGGTTGTTGCTGCTTCGTTTGCCTGCTTGTTATGTTTCATCCCACCAATTTGTGGACCTATTGCTTGGTTTCCGTTTCTTTTGGCTGAAATGTGCTGCTTCATGGTCTTATCCAGCAATATAGAGTTTTCTGTTTGTTTACTCTCTCACCTCTACCTCTTAATTCCCATCACTCCTTACTGTCTTTTCTTCTTGTTATAAAAAATATTAATGGAACGGTCGACACACTTACATAAAATTGCTGTAAAAATAGGCAGCAAAATATCTAATGACAGTACTCAACATAATACCGAAACTGGGGGAACAGGCTATTCAACGAAGGAGAGAGTAATTGGAAAGATCTTACAAAAAACGATGATATCGCGCCGTGGTAAAGGCCACTGTCCTAAAAGACGATTTCGCTGTTGCTCCGGTGCACATAGTATAACCGGCAGTCGTCCTCTAGGATTAACGCGATCCCACTCTTAACGTGCACTCGTTAATTGTCGGGGAGGAGTGCCTTGAACTTTGCCCAAATTTTAGGAGAGAAAAACCGAGAGAGAGAGAGAGACCGAGACCGAGAGTGTATATATATGGTTGTTATAGCTAATGGCACATATAAAGCGTAGACAACGATAACAAGTATTAAACAAAAATCGGGTGCAATGAATTCCAACGGCTATAAACGGTAACAAGCATTAAGTTATCGGCTGTAATGAATTCCAACGGCTATAAGCGGTAACAAGCATTAAGTCATCGGCTGTAATGAATTCCAACGGCTATAAGCGGTAACAAGCATCAAGCCATCAACTGTAATGAATTCCAACGGCTATAAACGGACGTAATAATTTCAACAGCTATATTGTCATTTAATTCCCAACGGTCACAATTTTAATGACCCTAAACGACTAATAACGGTAAACGGCCGGTAAATAGGCACGGTTAGAATATTTTTCATAACATTTAAGTTTAGCTTGTATCATTTTCCCAACAATCCTCCACAAAGGATACAAGCGGAAGAGAACAAGGAAGAATAGATTGGGCAAAGGGAGTTCAGTTTTTCAGTGCCGATGTCTCGCGACTTGAATCGTCACCTAGTGTAACCCAAGTTTAGGACCAACATCTTGCAAGGTGACTTTGGTTTTGAACCTCACAAGGGGTTGTATAGTCTTCTACTTGGACACATGCCAAACTCCAGATCTTAGCAACTTCTTTTATCGGTCATGTGCTCGTTCTGTATATTCATAGGCGCTCTAGAAGGCAAGTCTTGAGCCTTCATAGGGAGTGGCCACACTCCCACATCTACATAGGTGGATCCCATCAAGTGTGTGTTACCGCACACTGTCAAACATATGGCTATGAGTCCATTAAGAGCTAGAGCTTAACCTTACTCCTTGGTAACATAATGACAACTCATGCGGTTCGACGCGTTTTATTGGCCATGCGCTTGTCCTGGATATTCATAGGCGCTCCAGAAGGCAAGTCTTGAGCCTTCATAGGGAGCGGCCAGACTTCCACACCTACATAGGTGGATCCCATCAAGTGTGTGTTACTGCACACCACCAAACATATGGATATGAGTCCATTAAGAGCTAAAGCTCAACCTCACCCCCGGTAACATACAGACAGTGTCCATCAAGTGCAAGCCTCACTTACACCACCAAACATATGGTTATGGACCCGTCTCCGCACCGTCACACCATAGGGAGGGACAACATAAAACACAGTGCATTTTCTTGAATAAAACTATGACTTTTAACATTGAACCTGTTAAAACTAGGTTGGATACATCACAGTTTATTCGTGTATAGAATTTAGTCTCGTCTCCCTCGATGTTTTTCCAATCAATGGATCCACAAGGTTCTTTTCAGACCTTACACAATCTAGTGATATTACTTTCTTTTGAGTAAATCATTTATGATCTTATGTCTAGGACGAATAGGTCTCCTCTTGCCAAACCCATCAAGTGTGCCGCGTCCACACAACCCGTCATGGACTATAGGTTAGGTTAAAGCATCATGCTCAACCATTATACATGACATTTCACAATGTATTGCAACAAAGCGATACTTGAGAGTTTACCATTGCCAACGTCAATCACAAGTTGTTCTTACCCCCACATTGAGGTATCTGCAACGAGCTATTAAACAACTAGCGCCCTCGCCTGCCAACTTCAACAAAAGTCAGTATAACACAATAGTAGAGCAAATATCATATCAATAAAATCATATCTCCACCTCAAATTACTCAAATAGTACACATCGTACGTATATCGTACACACAGTTGGCACAAAAAACATATACCGTAAACTTGTCAATCCATATATCATCAAAATTGTGAAACATTATCATCTCAAATCAATTGGATCACCACCAGTTTAGGTCAATTCTAACGGCTATAAACAAACATAATAATTTCAACGGCTATTTTATCATTTAATTCCCGACAATCATAATTTTAATGACCCTAAATAATTAATAACAGTAAATGGCCGGTAAATAGGCACGGTTGGAATATTTTTCTATAGTACTTAAGTTTAGATTGTATCATTTTTTCAACACTTGTTTCTTTGTCTTTCTTTTTTTTTTTTTGGGGAAGGGGAATGTGGTGAAATTTGAGAATCCAAAGGTTGGATAATGAGCGATCTTTTTACATCATAGTGTACTCTACTTTCTGGTGCAATCTGTGAAGTGATCACTAGTTCATGTATCGCGATCAAGAGGCACACTGTATCGCGAGTCTTGTATACCGAGTTGCCCTTTCTTCTTTTATTCATTAACTGTATTTTATCTTTAATGCACATGGACTTTGCTGCATTTTTTATAATCAATTGGTGTAAGAGTGTTTTGCACTTTGCTAATTGCTCAAGCCCCTCCCTCTGTCTAGAGTTGGGGATGGATAGACTTGTCCAAACCAAGATCCCATTAGAACTCCGAAGTTGAGCGTGCTTGGGCGATAGTAGTACCAAGATGGGTGACCTCCTGGAAAGTCCTCACCCTCAGGTTGGAGGCATTGGAAAACAACCTCTCTTCAAGTTAACACCCTGAAGGGGAAAGGCTGCGTACCTCCGCCCCCCCGGGCCCTGCGTAGGCGGGAGCCTTTGAGGCATTGGGTATGTTCTTAGGCTTGTCCAAACGCTGAAGTTACACAAAGATACCGCAGGTATATTGTGCCCTAGATTCTTTGCAAAGTGAAGTATAAAATTGCGCAATACATGACCATCTCTAGACTTTGCTTTTGTTGGGACTACAACAACAACAAACCCAGTGCTTCAAGGGCTCCCGCCTAAGCAGGATTTGGGGGGTGGATGTACGCAGTCTTATCCCTTCAGGGTGTAACCCTGCCGATAGGCTGTTTCCGAGGACCCCCAACCTTATAGGGTTGACAACACGAGAACTTCGTAGGAAGTCACCCATCCCGGTACTACTCTCGCTCAAGCACGCTTAGCTTCGAAGTTCTGGGGGGATCCGGTGCATTGGTGCCTGGTAAATAAACCCTTTTGTTGGGACGAGGGGTGTTCAAAAAAAAAATCTGTAACCAAAATACGAACCGAATTTTCGAAATACTGACCCAAAAATGCGGTTAACCGAACCGGACAAATTTGAGGCATTTTGAGACTATAATTGTTAGTGATTTTGTCTATTTCAGTTAATCGATTTACCGAAATAATATATATCAGGTATATGTTTAACATGTTCATAAAATATGCTTTTCTAACATATAACTGACTTCCATAATGTATAATCAATGTTATCTTTCTTCCCCAATTTATCTTCTATCGTACAGTACTCAGGCCCCCATTGTTATATCACGAATATTAACTATGCACTACTTTGCTACAATTCAGTGTTATTCGTTTGCAGACATGTTGGTTGAAATGAGATATTATATGTTTAATTTTTTAGAATTTGATTATAAGCTTATAATGTGGTTAATATTCTCATGTTCAATACATTTTTTGGACATTTGCAATCCATTAAAAAGATATATCATATGACATGAAAGAGGTGTATTATTTTTTGGTTACCAGTTAACAGGTATAACCGAACCGAATTACCAATTTACTGAAAGTTGGTTAACCAAACTTTTCTATTACGGTAATAATTAGAGATTTTTGAGTATTTTGGTTACGGTTAATCGAACTGAAATACTTTTCAATATATGGTTAAATAAACCATGAACACCCGTTGTGCATTGAGTTCTTCATTTTTAATAGTAGATTGCCGTTGGATTTGAGCTATATGGCTATTTTCTTAAGCTAATGGATGTAGCACAATTTATTACGAGGAAACGTAATTTATTTATGTTACTTAAAATGAAAATTATTAAATTATAAAACTATTTTTATAAATAATGTTAAACCCTATTAGAGTTTTCTCATGCGATATACGGTGTGATTAAATTTTAAATAATTATATTTATATAAATTATATTATTAATATAAATAAAAAAAATAGAGTTGTCCTATATAATAACATATTTATATTTAAATTAAGAGAAGAGGGTATCTTATGATAAGTTAAATCTCTTATATAGATATTAATATAACTAAAAATATAGAGATTGCCTATGTAATGACATTTGTACATTTAAATTAAGAGAAGAGAGTTTATTTTATTATAAATTAAACCTCTTATATAGAAATTGATGAAGGAATGGAGGTTAAAGGGAGGGGGGACGAAGTGATAGCATAGAAATATAAAGACTAGAGAATGGAGACTTTTGAGAGTGTGAACTTTTAATTAACATATAATATATATATGTGTTGGATTATCCAAGAGATAAATAAGAAATTAACTAAGGAATTACTTCTCTAATCTAAAAAGAGTTAAAATATCCTATTAACTATAATAATGATGAGGTTCTCACGGGTGCTCACCCGGTTGGGTGAGTGGAGTGCTACTCTGGTGGTCCCGTGTTCGAACCTCATCCCCCCACCCCTTCCCCTCCCCCTCTTGTAAGCCTTCGGGCTTTTATGATAAAAAAAAAAAACTATAATAATGATAACTAAAGATATATTTATTATAATTGTATTAATTAATCTATCGGAATTTATTAAAACATCATGTCTTCTACAATCATTAAACATCTTTTGCACTGCATCACTAGTGTCCACGCTTGATCACTTAATGGCAGATATGCTTGAATTTTTACTAAGTAGCCTACTTATTCTAGTCTTAAAAATATTTTGCTAATCTCGAGCTGGATTTGAAGCTTGCAAGACGTAAGTGCTCAAGCTCCAACTTGCATTAAGGTTGAGCTGACTTGGTTTGTTTGAGTTCAAACACTACTTGGGGACACCGATGCAAGAGTGGGCATCTTTGGACATCATTAAGCTCATGTATGCTTGTGTTGGCTCGTTTAGTCAAGGAATTTACCTTGATGCAAAATGGTACTTATATGGAAGTAGAAATTTTTAGCATGTCATCATTTATATAAAATATAAATACTCATTTGGTATGTTCTTCTGCTTATGGAAACTAGTAATATCCAACCGAATTATTATCAAATGTCGAATGTTTAGTCTAACAGTGTTGCTAATTCAAAATGGACCAGGGTTTTTGACAGAAAAAATGGACAAGGTTTGTGCAAGTCAAAAATGCCAACTTTGTATGTTCGAATGGCTTCTTTGTGAGTCCTTATTTGATGCAATGTCTTGTATTCCCGTCTTTAGGAATAGTTTTTTTGTGCGTCCTTTGTTGTTGTGCCTCCTATCTCACCATCAATCACTACCACTTATGATAAGTCAATTGTTGGAGATCTTATAGGCCCCCTTACCCGCTCTCTATTCGAGCCAAGACCTGTGAGTCTCATTGTACAGACAACACAAGTTCGCCATGGATTAAAAGTTAAAATTTAGAGCGGTGTAAAATTTGGGATAATCTGGAGCACCTTTATACCCCTATAGCTTGAACACCTGCAATTATGACAAAAGCCAAATGTACATTCTAGTGAGATTACACCAAATATACTTAATAGATGCGGAATATAAAGATAGACATAAATTCTTAGTGGAAGTATACTTTATTTCGCAATCATTAAGATCGCAGCTCAGATAGAACACAATCTATTCATATCCCTACTCCTTTTTTTGAATTAACAAGCTAAAGACTTGACAAAGGCTGTTTGAATATAGTTTTAGTGGCTTTCCCTGCTTACGTGAAATCGAAACTGGTGGCCTTGTCAACTAATCCTTGGCCTCAAACATCGTTTGATGTTGCTCTTCCCACTAGAAGTCCTTCTCATACTTTAACCTCGAAGGTGGCAATAAGACCTTGATTCTTCCTGCAGCATTCAAGGTAAAATTTATGAATTGACCTACCTTACAAATTTTTGTGGTATTGTTTTGTTTTTGTTTTTTTTTTTTTTAAAGTAGAGGGAGGCTTAGCTTCTTAGGTTTCCTTTGCCTTGTTTAAGTCTTTCTCCATCTCCTTTGATGCACTAAAAAGTCCAAGAATTTTCCAGCTCGGATTTTGAAAGCTCATTTCATATCTTGAGGTTGACTTTTCATTTTTAAGAATGCATTTCTCATATCATTTAGATGTTGTAATATTTCCATGGTCTTGCAATCAATTCATTAAGGATCATACTCACGGCCCTTTGGTAAGTAGCGCTAGCGTTCTTCGGCTCGAATTACATGGCTATCCACTAAGAAGTCCCAATTCTTATGGGTATTTGTGGAGGCAATCATTACCTGGAACTATCCACAATATCCATCCATAAAAGTAAATGTCTTATGCCTCGAAGATGAGTCAGTTAAAATGTTTGCTAATGGCATTGAGTACTCATCCTTAGGAGTGGGCACATTTAGGTCCTTGAAGCCGATACAAACCCTAATCTTGCCATTTTCTTGACTACCTGTACGATATTGGCTAACTACTCTACATACTTGGTAGTTCTAATGAACTTGGCCTTGAGTAGCGTCTTGATTTCCTTGTTTAGTATATTGATAATTTCTTTGGATAGTGCCTAGTTTGATGGCAAGCTTGTGCTCAACCAAGCTTTGGTCCAGACTTGACATCTCGTGGTGTTCCCAATTAGTCTCTCCATTGGGTGTTGGTTTCCCTTCATTGGGTGTCATGCATGCTTTTAATAAATCTCTCACTCAGTAGGTATCTCACGAAACTTCAAATGTTAGAGCCCAAGAGCTCGACCTATGTTGGGTCGACTTTGACTTCTAATGGCGGTACCCCTGGGATGGTCATACTGCCATCTGTTTGGATGTTAGTTCGGAGTGGCCGATCCTTGTTACCTGCATGAGCCCTAGTTCATCTTCGTAAAACATATCGTCCACAAAGTTAGAACAAGCCATTAATGATTTGTCCTTTTCCACTAACAACCTTGTCTCTGTCATGGTTCCAAAAAAAATCAATAACTAGTGTAGAGAAGATGAGATACAGTAATTAGCGTGTAGTTAATCTCTCCCTAGTGAAGCATTTAACTTGAGGTTGCATCCACGGCAAAGAAGACTGTCGACCTACTGAGATTGTTGATATTCTACTCAATAAAGATGAGTCTTTAAAACTTGGTTGTGGTTCAAGAGAACCCATAAATGGTCATGTTTGAGGTTATGAGGTTGTCCTTAGACTTGCTAATTTTTCCCAGCATGTATGAAGGCAAGATGTTGATGGTTGTACCATTGTCCACTAAGACCTTGTTCACTAAGATTCCATTAATATGACCTTAATGTAAGCACTTGATGCATTTGTGGGGTACTAATAGTGCATCAAGCATCATTTCATCTCATTTGGGTATCATTAACTAATTTGAAAATAGTAGTATTAGAATCAGAAGGAAAGGATTTTAAGTTTCCTTTAGTAGTGACCTGTACCTCTACTATCATCTCCATCTAGTTCTTTCTATCATGCTTTGATGCCCCCTTTGAGCCTAGCCTACTTGGTTCTAACTTTAAATTCACTCGGCAGGAGCACGGTTCTCACACCTGCTTGTTTGGGCTTGTCTCGAATTGCATTTGTAGCTTCTCCTATGTTTTTTTTATAGGAAAGCTTCTCATTGGTTGTGGACTCCATCATAAATTCATCTCAAGGAGTGTCCGATTGCTGTTGTCGTTCTCTCAATTTGACTTGCTTGGGTTTACCTTGTGCAGTGAACTTTAGTCCTATTGGAGGGCCATAGTCATTAGGATCAAGTGGACTTTAGTTCGTGTCATCAGAGTCATCTTTGTTTCTTTTAGTAAGGAACTATGTGGAAATCTTTCCCACTAATAATCGTCACCATCATTACAGGACATGCTGGCCCATTTTCAAGCCTTTGTGTTCCTTCTTTTTTAGGTTGTTACCGGCAGAGCATCTCTACTCTCTCCCCCTTGCAGACCATCTAGGCTAGTTGGTTTAGAATTGGTTCCCATGAAAACTGCGTCGTGGTTCATTTATGGAGCACTGCTAACTGGTTCCTGATCTAGTTGAGCTTACCTTTTGCTGCCTTCTTTCTTAGCTACTTCCTTTCTATGTTCTTGTTAGCTTGACCTCTGACCCTTTTTCTTTTGTGCTAGTCTGGTTAGTGATTTGACTTGCTTGGTCTCTTCTTTAGAAATTGCCAAAACACACACTACTGTGCTGGTTTATTGCCAGAGGTGGATCATGACTGGGTTGTGACCTAATAGCATAGTATTCTGGTTCTCTTTGGATGTCCTGTCCTCATTATCACCTAAGTCTTGGGAAGTTATTCCTTGTTTGCTCAAATAACAAGGGCTCGTTTCAGAGCAGCTTTAGGTTCCTTATCTCACCCCATAGGTGAGGGTCACAGCCTTGGCACAGTCTGTAGGAGAGATTCTCTTGCTTCCTAGATATCATCTATGTGCCCTAAATTCTAATCAATTCGCTCTAACTCCATTGTTATTTCCTCGGCCCTAGTAAGTATGATCGTCTTCTAAACCCATAGGTTCAGTAGGAGATATCACATGCCATCACATCCTTGAGCTCATCTTTGAATGAGGGAAATTGAAGAGCTCTATCCTTAACTACACTTGTGAAATAACAGTTGGAAGTCCCCATGCCTTAAATCTCTGATGTGCTCCTTGAGTTATTACAATAGAGCTTCTCAATAGTTTGGACATGAGAATGAACCTCAAACCTTGTATCTTTTATTCTAATCACGCCAATTTGGCATACTCAATTTGGAATAAGGTGTATGTCTAAACCTGGCTCTCTTGACCTAGTTGATAAAATCCTTCACTGACTCTCATAGCTTCTATTTTATCTGAGCTAGGTCAAACATGGACATTCCCAATCCCATCATGGGGAATAGGGCCTCGAATTACCTAGCCATATGATCTCAAGTATATAAGAAGTTTAGTGCTAGACTTAAGTATCATTGGAAGGTTGTGCAAGTTAATGAACTCTAAAAGAGCCTCATCTTAATATATGGGTTGTCTGTTGCTTCCCTGCACGGGTAGTTAAATATTGCCAAGTGCTTAAGTGTCTACACATTCCCTCTCTTAAGAAAAGGGCAAACTCAGACGCCTTACACCCTCAGAAAAGGGATAGTCCCGGTCTATATAATTAGGATAAGGCTTGCTGTGTATAGACTTGTTGAATCGTTGTAAGCCTGAGCCATACATTTGCTAGGTGATGGTGGCTAGTTGGTCTTGAAGAAGAGGGTTTACTGTGCAGTGAACTATCAATCATTGTCCTCCACATGGCAATCCATTTCTCGTAGGATTTATGTACGATTGACAAATGTGTCGTGTCAAATTGGGTTTGTGATGTCATATAGGGGGTTCTGCATAAAGAGCAAACACTAACATGACCTATTTATTGAATGGATTAAGCACCATCAACCCTAACATGACCCAGTTAACAAAGAGGTCTTAATTAAATTGGTATTTTCAGGTTGCCTTTTAACTCACCAGTCCATAAATTTGACAACCTATTGACATGCTAACAATGTATATTTTACTATTTACATAGTTATAATTAATCACAATAAACCATGAAATAATAATGAAGTATAACCAAATCCAAGCATCAATTTAAAAAAAAAAAAAAAAACAAAAAAGAATATATGAGCTCAGAAAAAGCGTTAAGACTAACAAAAACAAATGCCAACAGAATTAATAGCTACATTCCATTAAGTACCAACAAATATAATTCATATTAACTAAGAAGTCATAAAATTAGAAGAAAATGTAGTAATATTTTTCATATAGTGATTGTTTATTTATCCACAAAGGGGTAGACGTTTACAAGACATGTCCATATAAGTTAGTGATGCTTAGTAAATGTTACATTTATCAATTTTTACCCATTAAAGAAAAACTTTTAACCGACATAGAATAATTCTATTTAATATAATTGTTCCCATGTTAACATTAAACAGGCTCAACCTGCTACAAATACGACCCATGTAAACCTGCAATTCAATTGAGTTGGGAACGGGTTGGCACAACTTGACCTAAATTTAACAATAGTTATTTAAAAGGGCTAAATGTGTGAACCAAATTCTATTTGACATTAAAACCCTCAACTTGAACCTTTTAACTTTGTGTCGTGTTTGTCTCTCGTTCTCGTGTCGTGTCAAATATTACCAGCCCAAAATGCATGAGGCACCATTGAGCTCTCAGGACTATCGAATTAGGGCATAGAATTGTTCTATCTAGGCCAATTTTGTCTTCTTAAGCCTAGGTGCTTTTGCTGGTACGTTCGAGTCCGTAACGGAGTCTAGTTTAGTACTCAAGTTTCACGCTTCATTTATAGACGAGACCTAGGATCCCAAAGTAGCATGAGCCTGGTTTGTCCTCTAATCAGGTGCACCTGGGATGGAGATGGGATTGTAGTTTCGTGCTTATCTAAGTCAAAAGTTAAACCCTAAGGTTTTGTTGGAATTGGTGTCCTGAAAAAACTCAATTAGTTAGTTTTAACTATTAAATAAATAAAATTATTTTTATTTATTTATTCTTTAATTATGTTTTACGAGTCAAAAATACATGTGATTGTTTTCTAAAATGTTCCAAGAGATGGATGAAGTCCAAGATAACATATCAGGTTTGGTTTAAATGGTCAATAAGATTGAACCACAGATAGAGTTATATTAAACTAGTGATATAAACTAGTGATATGTTGGCAAAGTATGTTCATAGTCGGTGATAGATTTGGACAACCTGTCTAATAAGACTATCATATGATACTTCTGATGACTTGTCTTGGTCATATGGATAGGGATCTAAGAGTAATGTGTTGGTGTTGTCGATAAGATTGGGACACTGAGCATGACCACCGGAATTAGTTTTTTCTTTAACTACTATCAGAAATAATTAATTCTGTAAGCCGATAATCTATGAAACAGTCTTAACTCGTACATGGATTGTTCGTTGCTTTGATGTGCTAAAAGGATTAGTCAAGGTGTGTTGACTTGAATATTATGTGCGTTGGGTAGTGGCATGTAAGTGTAGCAAGAACAATTGTTTTACGTAGAATCTATAGTCTTTAACAAGATAAAGATATCCCTTTAATTGATTTGCAAATATACAAATATATTCTAGAATCTTTGGTTGAAATATTCCATATGTTTGACATTTAGAATTAATACGAAAATTATTTCTTTATTATTGAATTGTTCGAGAACAACGAATCGGGAGCTACGGTGAGAGATAGCAGAAAAGTAACAATAGTTAGAGTTACTTTTGCTCACGGATATCTAATGAAGGAGTTAATTATCGTAATAAAAGCTATTAGAAAAATTCTTGAGTAAATATATTTAATTCTAGAGTATAGTAAAACTTATTTAATGGATTTAAGTTTTATTAAATGGGAATAAATTGCTGTTATGAGATGATAATCATATTTGACCCATTTGAAGCTAGAGCTAGATTGTCTCTGAGGTCCCTTAGCAAGTCTCAACTTTAGCATTGTTTGAAAATATTTAAAAATAAATTCATGAGATGAATAATTTATTATGAGATAAGTAACTTTTTATGTTAAACAAATATTTATAATAATACGGCAAACTGCATCGTGTTTTAAACAAAAACAAAAGGGGGGAAATAGCTGGGTCGGACTAAGCCAAGCTGGCGTGAGAGTCTTGCCCCAAAGTCTGGCACTACCTGGGTGGTGTTGCCCATTGTCCGCCTGCCCGTGCACCAATTCTACATGTAAGTTTCCCCTTGCTGATATCATTGTGATGTCAGCAACAGGGGATAGCACGTGTTTGGCCGTGAGTTATAGATATAATTTTTAGGGTTTTGGAACCAGGTTTTCTCCCATGACGAAAATCCTAAAATTGTTTTAAGGGTTTTCTAAATTATTGTTTAGCGTAATTTTTTTAAAAAATTGCTTTTCCGAATGTTTGATAAGATAAATATTTTTGAGAGCCCATACTCCCAGTGCTAGAAGAGGTTATTGCGAAGAAGATCATGAGATGCCGAGAATTTTTCTTCTAATTTCAAATCTTCAAGTCGGAGGTGGGATTCGAGCTTCAGGTATGTATAATTAAATATGTGATAGTGATTTTTTTTCTCCTTTATTTCATTTATTCTACATGCCATTGATTGTCATATTATGAACTTGTTATAGTAAGATATTGATCTAATTAAATAGTTTAAAAAGGCCAGAGCTTTAGATTTAAAGTTGCGAATTCTAAATTGGCTTTTTGTTTGCCCGCTATAGGGAATAATTTTTGAAATGTGTTTCCAAGAATCGGTATCAGAGCCAACTTTGAATACGTTCATGATTGACATTGAAAATATTAGGTTTGATAAAATTAGAGAATGTAGATTACGAAATTATGAAAATGAGAATTTCATTAAAGGAAAAAGGTCAATCTTGAACATTATTGTTAAAGACTTTACTAACAAGATTGAATGCTTATTAAAGTTTTAAATCGTTTAAAATTTTATATGAGCCATGATTTAATTATGGAGTATAATTCTAAATCGGATCTAATGAGATTATATATTCTTGGAGTTGAACAATTTGGAGTATTAATCTAATGTGATTAGATTTTGAACCCGTGTATAAAATATTCAATTGTTGAATATTTCATGATAGCCCAAAACAAAGAATATCTAATAGGATTAGATGTTCAGTTTACTATCTAATTAGTTTATGATTGGATTCAATTATTTATTCATTTCTTTATTTAATAATAAAAAAATTGAAAAAGGGAAGAATGCAGTGCTGGATGCGTACCGTTTCATATAAAAGAAATTTTTTATTATTTAAATAATAAATATATAATTAATTGGTTAGAATATGATTTTAATTATTATTATATGATAGTCTTTTCTAAAGGAGTTTAGAAAAACCTTTAATTAATCCATCCTTTTATTCATATTATTTGATAACAGGGTACTTATTAAATTTTAGTTCACATGTTCAATATTATTTAACTGAGCTTGGTAGCCTAAATTGAGTTCGAGTCAGTTAGGTTTGTACCTTGCATCCTTTACCTAAAGTAACTTAATCAAGATTGAACTTAACAAAAGATAGATGAAGTGAACCAGTTTTAGATTATTGGATTAGGACCAACAATATTAAGTATGAGACTTGTCATTAAAGCCCTAAAACAACTCAAACCAAATTCATATGACTTAAGGTCAACGCTATCAAGCACAATCCTTGGTCGTGAAGCCTTAGACCAATAGTGCTACCTTACTTCGCTGAAAGGGGATGAGGATAGAAAGCATGGCAAAGGAACTACCTCCTCAAATATCATTATTGAACACCTGTTGTATTATTGGGAAGAAAAAAAACTACAATTATCATTGCTCTTGAGAAAAGTAAAAGATAAAAGCACAAGTAAATTGTTTATGCTGAGTCCCTCTGCTAGGTCATCAAGGTGCTATACTTTTAGCCTAAGAATCTGGTCATTGCATTCTTGTTTGGTGCCAATTTGTTCCCATGTCTTGTCTCAATGCCCATGATCTCCTCAAGCTGATTTCGTAGTGTTTGGAACATGTGCTCGAGGTTGAAAGTCATTCTGCACGTTCACACACTTCTCCTTAGACGCCATTAAGGCCTTCATTTCTAATTAAGTGCTTCAAATAAAATCTACGAGTCAAAGATCACCTTTCCTATATCGTTCCTAGGAACCACCCCAAGATTGAGCTTGTCATTCATGTAACTGCGTCGAGTGACTATTCCTCGTGGGTTAGTTTATGCGCTTCATTAACCAAAATGATGTTATTCCCATCCTTTATATTTACTAGAAATCTTGATGGTCCTTTCACGTGATGGGCACGTGTCTCATTAAACCAAATGATATCATTTCAAGATCCTCGAGTTTGTTGGGGAAACAATAACAACATGACAGCATTATGTATATTTTATGAGATTTAGATTTGGTGTAGCAGCAAGTATCTACCAAACGGTAGGTACCCACCCAATCTTGTTGATATATTTTCAAAATGAGAATTATTAATGCAGTGTTTGAGATTTGTTCCGATGTTGTTTAACATGTTTTTACTTGTATGGGATGTGTGTCGACACACAAGGCTCGTGTGTTGACACACAATCTTACAGAACAAAAATGCAGAGTTGTGTGTCAACACACAATCTTACAGAAACACGCGGAACAGAGCTATGTGTCGACACACAGGGTCGGTTTTTGGCAGTTTTGGTTCACGGCTTTTCCTGATTTTTGGCACCCCTTTTTGGTGTGTTTCTTGGGACGTCTCTCTTCATTGTTTTCACATATATTCTACCCTTTGATCAAATTTAGAGAGACTTGAATCATTTTGCAAACATAAGAGAGAATATTGCTTGTGACTAAAAAGTGTTGAAAGTTCTTGGACAAAACATCATTCTCATTTATCTCTTTCGTCTCTCCCTTTACACACTTTCACTTCATCATTTTGGTTGTCGTTGCAACCCCAAGACTATTTCCTACACTGAAATAAGTCTTAAGAAAAGTGACTACATAGCCTTGACTCCTGAGATCTCTAGGATACCTGTTCTTGTGAGGTTTGGAAGAGTTTACACCAACAATCTTAAGACTTATTCTTCTTTTGTGACCTTGGTTTGATATGGCTTTGTCATTGATGGAAATGGCAGTGAATTGTGAAGTTGGACCGTTTTGATGGCGGTAATTTTCGCCGTTGACAGAGGAAGATGCACTTCCTGATCACTATTCTGAATGTGGTGTATGTTTTGAATACACCATTCCCTGCCCCCGCTACGAAGGAGGAGGAGAAGCTGGCCAAGCAACGAGCCCGGTTGAAATGGGAGAATGATGATTACATCTACAGAGGGCACATACCGAACGGGATGACGGATGCCCTCTTTGACATCTACTCTAAAGTGCCTACCGGAAAGGAATTGTGGGATGCTCTGGAGGCACGCTACATGGCGGAGTACGACACAAGTAAGAAATTTTTAGTTAGTCAGTTTAATAATTACAAGATGGTTGATGAATGTCTGGTCATGGAGCAATTCCATGAAACTGAAAGATTTTTAAATAACTTTAAACAACATAGCATGAATATGGACGATACCATTGTTGTGTCTTCTTTGATTGACAAACTTCCTCCTTCGTAGAGAGATATCAAGAAATCTCTCAAACACAAGAAAGAAGACATGTCAATCAAAGAGTTGGCTAACCATTTATGAATTGAGGAAAGTTACAAGTTACGGGATGACGATAAGGAACGCCCTGGTGACATTGGGAAAATCAATGTTACAGAAGAAGCCCAATCTAATAAAGGAACCAAGAGAACTAGAAATTCCCAAAAGAAACGAAACGAGAAGAAGACCAAAATTGTCCGTTGGGAGTGTCAGAAGCTCGGTCACCTAAGGAGGAACTGTTTTCACCTAAAGAACAAGAAAGGCGAGGGGCTTGATCATCGCAAAAAAAAATCGAATGATAGGTTCGTGATGATATCGGAGATCAACCTAGTCGAGAGTGATGACTCTTGGTGGGTTGAATAAGGGGCCACAAAACATGTTTGTAAAGACGAGGGTTTCTTCAAAGATTTAGAACCCATAAACAACGGATCTATGTTGTTTATGGGCACCCATAAACAATGGAATTGTGTTGTTTATGGGCAATGGAGTGAGTGTATCGGTTAAGGGTAAGAAAAAAGTTGACTTATTTTTCACTTCCCGGAAAACCCTTACCCTAACCGATGTATGCTAAGCCTCGGATGTTAAGAAGAACCTAATGTCTGGTGGGCTACTGAATAGGTTCGGGTTTAAGTTGGTCTTCGAGGCCAACAATGCTTTTTTGTCGAAGGGGGTGTCTTTGTTGGCAAGGGATACTTGTGTAATAGAATGTTTAAATTAAACGTTGATAATAAAATTGATAGTTCAGTATATATGCTTGACTCTTCGTATTTATGGCTTCAAAAATTAGGACATGTGCATTTCCGTAGGATGCATGAAATGGTTAATTCGTCGTTGATATCACATATTGACAAAGTGAATGATAAATGCAAAATGTGTATGTTAACGAAAATAATGAAGTTACCATTTCCATCGGTTCAAAGAGAAACGAATTTACTTGATTTAGTACATAGCAATCTGTGTGACTTTAAAAGCACTCCGACCACAGGAGGAAAAAGATATTTTAAGACATTCATTGATGATTCCTCGAGATTTTTCTATGTGTATTTAATCAATCATAAGGATCAGTCACTAGAAATGTTTAAGACATTTAAAGCAAAAACCGAACTACACTGTGAGACCTTCCTCACGCGACTTAGATTGGACCGTGGCGGAGAACACTATGATCCCAAGTATTTTGAAGCCACCAGTATGGTGCATGAAATCACGGCACCCTACATGCCACAATAAAATGGCGTGGCTGAGAGGAAAAACTAGACTCTAACTGAAATGGTCAATTCAATGTTGTCCTACTCTGGTCTTAGTGATGGGTTTTGAGGTGAGGCAATGTTAACGACCTATCATATTTTAAATCGAGTTCTAAACAAGAAAAGTAAAATAACCCCCTATGAACATTGGAACGGTCAACCCCCAAAGTTGAGTTATCTTAAAGTGTGGAGGTGTAGGGCAGTCGTTAAAGTCCCTGAACCTAAACGTAAAAAGTTTGGTGAGAGAGGCATCGATACTATATTTGTTGGATATGTGCCACGCAGTAAGTCGTATCAATTCTGTGTAATTGATCCAAACGACTATATCAGCGTTAATACCATAATAGAATCACGAGATGCCATTTTTGATGAGAATTGGTTTACCTCTATCCCTAGAGCATGGGATTATATTCCGGTTGAGAATGACACCCCAGTGTCGTATGATGATGATGATGATCATCGTGAGAGGGATCAAGTCCCTAAAAATGCTCTAGAACTCTGAAGGAGTAAGAGAGCGAGGAAAGAGAAATCTTTCTGATAGGACTTCTACATGTTTTTGGTAGAAGGTTTGAGTAATGATATGGGCCTCGTGGCTCCATTTTGTTGTGTCATGGAGACTGACCCCATGGCATTTGATGAGGCCATGAGGTCTCATGATGCCTCCTTTTGGAGAGAGGCGATAAATGATGAGATGGATTCTATCATGGGCAACAATACTTGGGTATTGGTGGATCTTCCACGAGGTAGCAAGCCTATCAGGTGTAAATGGATCTTCAAGAAGAAGATGAAAACTGATGGAACTATGGATAAGTTCAAAGCCCGATTGGTGGCTAAAGAGTTTACCCAAAAACATGGGTTAGACTACTTTGATACATATGCCCCAGTGGCAGGAATATTGACTATAAGAATATTGATTGCTATTGCCTCCATTTATAAGCTAGTGATTCATCAAACGGATGTCAAAATGACATTCCTGAATGTTAAACTATAAGAGGAGGTGTATATGAAACAACCGGAAGGTTTTGTTGTTCCGGGCCAAGAGAGAAAGGTATGTAAACTCATACACTATCTGTATGGGCTAAAGCAAGCCCCGAAGCAATGGCACCAGAAATTTGATTAAGTTGTTCTGAACAACGGATTCAATATAAATGAATCGAATAAGTGTGTCTATAGCAAGTTCAAGAATGGCAAAGGTGTCATGATCTGTTTATATGTCGATGACATGTTAATTTACGGTACTAATTTGAAACTGATAAAGAAAACTAAACAGTTTCTCTCGGTGAACTTTGCAATGAAAGACATAGGTGAGGCTGAGGCGATCCTCAGTATAAGGATTGTAAGGAATGGTGGTGCAATATCCTTGACATAGTCTCACTACATGGAAGATGTGTTGAATAGATTCAACTATGGTGCATGTGCACCGGTGTCCACTCCAATGAACCCTAACGTGAAACTAGTACCAAATGTGGGCACTCCTATATCATAGTTGGAGTATGCCCGAGTCATTGGATGTCTCATGTACGCCATGACTAGCACTAGGCCTGATATGGCCTATGATGTGGGAAAGCTAAGTAGATATACCAGTAGTCCGAGTAAACTACATTGGCATGTGGTGTATAAAGTACTGAAGAACCTTAAGAGTACCATGAATTATGGTATTTCTTTTGTAGGGTATCCACCCCCTTTGGAAGGATACTCTGATGCCAGTTAGATCTCTGATGTAGAAGATCATGCATCCACTAGCAGATGGGTATTTCTGCTTGGTGGGGTGTGGTTTCTTGGGGTTCCAAACAAACTTGTTAGCTAATTCTACAATGGCGGCAGAGTTCATAGCTCTTGCTTCTGTGGCTAAAGATGCCAAGTGGTTAAAGAATCTCTTGTATGAGATTCCTTTGTGGCCTCAGCCGATCTCACCGATATTTATCCACCGTGATAGTCAGGCTACGCTTTCAAAAGCTATAGTGAGGTGTACAATGGAAAGTTTAGGCATATTGGTGTAAGACATAGTATAGTGAGACAACTTATTCGGGAAGGTGTCATCACTGTGGACTTTGTGAGAACGAGTCAGAATCTAGTGGATCCGTTAACAAAAGGCCTAGCTAGAGATTTGGATCTGAAAACTAGTGAATGGATGGGGTTGAAACCTGTTATTGTTAGTCACCTATGATAGGCCTTCAACTCGACGCCTGGTATGACGTCAGGTCCTGGGTATAATGAGAAAGACTTATCATCCATGTGACTGCAAGCACTGAAAGAAATTTTTTCCATCCCGTGTGAAAAGTGCTTGGTTACCTGCGTCAGAGAATCTAAGAGGATGAGCGTATGCTCTTAATGGATCCGGTTTTATATTATTACTGAATGTCAAGTCGCAGGGACATGATCAGCGGGGTTCACCTTAGTGAGTGTGAAGTTTGGCTGCTTCAAGGGGTGATTGTTGACAAAGGACTTGGCCCCGAAACACTCGCGAAGAGTACAGGACAGGAGGCTTCATATGTGTCGATTTGGGAGTTGTAAGGTGTGTATGGGGAGTATGCCTCGTGCGTGATGACATAGTCGGTTAGTCAAATGGGTTTTATGGTTCAAAACTTGGTCTATTATTTTTGATTCGATTAATTGTAACAGTGTCTTCACTAGTTGGGGGTTCAATCGAGAGACGCCCTCATTGATGCACAATAAGGCCACCTTTAATTTAGAGATGTTATATGTGAGAATGATTGTATTTTGAAAATGGTGGAGGAATGTAGATGTATTTTCAAAATGAGAATTATTAATGCAGTGTTTGAGATTTGTCCCGATGTTGTTTAACATGTTTTTATTTGTATGGGATGTGTGTCGACACACAGGGCTCGTGTGCTGACACACAATCTTACAGAACGAAAATGCAGAGTTGTGTGTCGACACACAAAGCCCGTGTGTCGACATAAAACCTTACATAAACGCATGGAGCAGAGCTGTGCTTCTACACACAGGGTCAGTTTTTGGCAGTTTCGGTTCGCAGCTTTTTCCGGTTTTTGGCGCCCCTTTTTGGGGTGTTTCTTGGGACGTCTCTCTTCATTGTTTTCACATATATTCTTCCCTTTGATCAGATTTAGAGAGACTTGAATCATTTTGCAAACATAAGAGAGAATATTGTAAGAACTTGTGATTAAAAAGTGTTGAAATTTCTTGGACAAAACATCATTCTCATTCATCTCTTTTGTCTCTCCCTTTACACACTTTCACTTCATTGTTTTGGTTGTCGTTGTATCCCCGAGACTATTTCCTACACTGAAATAAGTCTTAAGGAAAGTGACTATATGACCTCGACACTTGAGATTTCTAGGATACCCGTTCTTACGAGTTTTGCAAGAGTTTACACCAACAAACCTGAATGCCTAGGTTCAAACACATACCCCCCTGTGTGGTCCTTATTTTTCCAATAAATATATACTCTCTATTTTATGCTACTATTTTTAATGCATATAATTTATCTATATTTTGCTATGATGCATACAAATAAGTTAATAATAGTATATTTCTAATGAACTGTCTACTGAATAACGGGCCTTGGAAAAATTCTACTTCCCTTTGTTGTTGAAACTAATATAGTCGTTGTTTAGTGATTGTAATTAAAAACCCACTGCCCATCTCTATCTCTTTTGTAACATAGTCCATATAAAAATATTCATCTTCCCCACTGTTCTTCACCTTAGCCCCCTCTAGAGATTTAGAACCGAGAAATTGATTACTTATGCAGACATCAATCTGTTGCCATGCATGAAACTTCGGTGGTTAGAACGACATGTACGAAAATCAAAACATGTTTTCAATCACTGTGCACTGTCCTCTTTTGCTTTGTGAAATCCATAGTTTGTGAGTGGATGATTGTCCCGGAGCCAAATATTTTCTTACTGTACATATTTAGGAAGATGAAAGGCAGCAAGCAATTATTTTCATTAAATATCCCAATCATTGTAGTTCTCCCAGTGCTCTTTGCCCGTGGAGAAACCTTAAGAGCCGCTTGCTCTTTCCCTACTTTGCAATGGAGTAAATCTACTCACCTACCTTAAGTGTTTTCAGTCATTACTTCTTGTCCTCACCCACCTCATTTTATTATGGATGCATTACAAAGAGCTCCGCTTCTTGGCAACTTGTAAGGAGTAAGTTTTCCCTAACTGTTCTAGTTTGCCATCAATGTGTCCATCTGCTGAAATTAATGCTTTGATTTTGCCTTGGCCTTTAATTATTCCGGTTCAACTTTAACCATGCCTCATCAGTTTTCACGTTGTTTAACTCTCATTTCCTTGATCCATATCGTTTGCTTTGCTCCATTTGTTTGCTTTATTTGGTTTGTAATGGTCGCCGTAAAATGATATCAAAACAAACGGGCAAAACCTACTCATCGTGACTAGGGAGTGAGCCTAAATTCGAAACACACGTCTTTGACCTCAACCACTCACCGTTTTCAGAGAAAAGGTTGTAATATTTTGGTGTATATGACTTTGGTTATACCGTGAGTTCAGCTTATGCTTCAATTAAAAAGACTCGGTTAAATGTTTTCGTGGATTTTTTTATATATATTGTCAGAAAATAAAAGGATATTGACCTAATTCAATTGGCAGTTACAGTGACGGAGCAGGGCCTATAGACACCTTTGCTCGTACACTTAAAAGTCAGGAACTGGGGTGGAGACAAACCTAAGAGCTCAGCAGTTCACTTATAAGCATGGGTCAATAAGAGTTTTAAGCTTGGCATCCTTGACTTATAATAACTTGAATGAGTTCAAGTTTGATAGGATTAAGATAGAGCAAACCGTATTCAGGTCACTAGCTTAGGATCAACGCAATCAAGGTTAAGCCTAGGCTCTCAAAGCCCTCATCAATGGCGTGAACCTAATTTCACCTAACTTATTAAGCAATGGCAATAGTGTTAAGACCAACACAATCAAGGTCAGGCCTTGGTCGTCAAAGCTTTAAACTAGAGCCTCAATTCTCAATTCGTTGAAATTTGGGAACAAATTAAAACAGGAAGTTCATACCTAAAACCTGAAAGGCTGTATTACTGAAGAATCATGTACAACAAGTTGTTTTACGCTAAGCTAAGATATGCTAAGTTACGCTACTCCTAAGAAAAGAGCACAAGTGCGCTATAAAGAAACCTTGATGAAGTTTTGTATTCAGTGTGTTTTTTAGACTACAACAACGTCCTTTATTTATTGATAAACTAAATAATGGCTACCCCCTGATTCGGCAGAATTTTTTCCCCACATCAGGCCACTGAGCTTCTGCTTGTGCGTAATTGATCAATGATCATGCCCATGGTTCTTTCTTGGAGGGAATTCCTTGAAGCCCATGACCGAATTTCTAGCTGAAGTCCCCTTTAGAAGCCTCACATTCTCTTAGATTAAGCTTAGTGCCCAAGCATAAGAAATTGTGCTCCAAGTAGCTGTCCTGAGTTTGGAAACCACCTGTCTTGTAGGCTTCTTTGCAGCCCCTTGAGCACGAGCTCCCTTTACTCTTCAATCGTCTCGAGCTTCAAGTAGTTGGCAACCTTGTTAGGGTGATAAACTTCTCAGGATGCTAGGCTTGAGATGCTGTAACTTCAGCACCTAAAGGCCTATTTCTCCTTGAGGAGGACCTCACGTGTTGACAATGGGGAACTTTGCTCAAAACAACGTCATCCTAGCTCCCTCGAATTTAGGGTATAAACAAATGCCCCCCTTTTACCCGTTGGTAAATTCCAATTTATAATGGGTAATAATCTTCCTGATTTGACCCTTAACAGCTACAGGAAGCTCGCGAGATCATTGTTTGTCGTTTGCTCTTCCTTCTTGCTTGTTTATAAGTATGATAGTTAGGGCTTGAAATCTCCTTTTTTCTATTCAGTACTCTCTCTCTTTACTATAATCAAGCACTCTTGAAATAGTTGCTCTGCGCTACTCCTAAGTCTTCGATTCTTGATTCAATCTGCTTCCACCCCTTTGCATCTTCTTGAAACCAATTTGACGATGGCCCAAATCTCTTTCTCCATCACTGCTTCCCTTCCCCAGGCTGATAGCCCTATTGAGTAATTGATACATTTGCTCCAATCTAACACTTCAATGGTTTCTTATGTGATTTAGAGTCCATTTGATCTCAACATTATTGAGGAGGATCTTTCTTGGTTACCAGAGAATGACCCTTCATCTTCTTTTGCATCTTATTGCCTAGGTCCCGTCTTTGACCCTGTCTCACCACATCCCTAGCCTTTAAGGTATATTTCCAGATATTGATGAGTCTCCTTTATTTCATACCACCTATGCAGGTCAATCTTATGAAGGAAGACGCATCTGTAAAGAGCTGCCCCTTTTACAGGATGGAAATTTTTAACGAAGCGGTACGCTGAATGAGTTAACAGATTGATGTTGATCCTTAGAGAAAAATGGAAGAACATCCACATATATGAAGCCATAAGGCTTTCCACCATCACCCTTAAGTATAATCACCCCATCAAGAATGCGCTGACCTGCTGTTGGAACACCTGTTATAACGTTGTACACGTCCCTGAGGGTTTTCTTGGTATTAACTTGGAGGACATATTAGCCTTGATAGGTCTTTCACCAGGAGGAGAAGAGTTGCGTCTTGACCCTTTTATTTCTCTAGAGGTTGAAGCCTTTGCCTCGTCTTTCTCTATCATCGATTTACCTGGTGGTTATGAGTCCTTTGTTAAGATGTTTGTCACAGAGGCTAATTACTTTGGGCTAGGTTCCAAAGAAGAAGAGGCATGCTTTTACCTGTTTTGGCTAAAAAAGTTTTTCTTTGCTAATTCCTCCAATTTAGTTCTTAAATTTCTTAAGACCATGCCTGTCAACTTAGCCTTTAGTATTGATCCATTGGCCCTAGGACCGTTATTTTTGGCCGAAGTATATGGATGCCTTCGGGACATCGTAATTAAGAACTATGCTATCCAAATAAATGGACCCTTTTAACTGGTCCACCTTTGGGCCCAAGCCTACTTCCCCGAGCTTTGTCCTAGAGGCCCCTATGCTCCCACAGGTGAGGGGGTCTCTTATTTTGGGGAGCATTATGCTCTTTGTGAGATCCTCTTACCCCTAGAATGGTACTTTCACCAATGCTTTAGAGATTAACATCTCCTCGAGGTAGGAGATGGACTCAATGGATTCCCTGCAGGGAGAGAAATCTTAGTCCACGTTGGTTCAAAAAACTGGACCTTCATTATGATGTCATTGTGGACATCAACTCACAAATCTAGCAGGCAATCCTTTGCCCTTAACATCTATGTTTCTATCGCCAAACTTATCCCAGTGTAGAAACATACAGGCTTGGGTTCTTTGCCAGGAAATTTGGGATGGTCCAAGATATTCCCTTTCCCAGTATAAGGACCAAAAACCTTTGGTGGGCTAAGAGGATCTCCATTCAACTCCCTTAATGTAGAGGGGTTCATGAGTTGAATCAAGTAATGAAATCCCTTTATAGGTACTCCGTTGTCTATAGGTATAGTCTATGTGCCACACCTTGTTTTGCAACTTGGTTTTAAGCCTATTAGACCTTTTTGGAGGCTAGAGGCACCAAGCAGTTTTTATACCTTCCTCTGAGCTTGTAGGTCTTAGCTCAAGAAGAAACAAGCCAATCAGCATTAGGACAACACCATAGAAGGCACAGTTAGGTAAAGAGTCACCCTTACAGTATGCTTCAGTTATACTTTTAGGTGGTTCTGCACCAAGAATGATCTTTGTCCTTTCTTTTTATAGCAATAGTTATTTAGGGGACTCCTAAGAGTGCTAAGACCAGGAATTTCATTCAGATGTTGCTAGAGGAATCCCCATCATCAACTTCTCCACTAGCTCTCGAAGTTGGTGGCTCACGGAAAAGGAAGAAGAAGGATGTTCCTTGAACTCTCCCCACCAGAGCCATTCAGGCAGCAGAGGAGGAAGAAGATGAAGAGGTACCTATCTCACAGTTAGTGAGGAAAAGAAAAGCCAAGCTTCCCGAACCAGAGGTATTATCGGTGTCTCGTTCATCTCTTTTTTTTTTTTTTTTTTTTTTTCCTTTTTGGTAAGGCAGTGTAATATACCATAAATGAGATCTCTTGTTCATCTCTATCAAAGTAACTCCTAACATGGCCTTTTCTAGCCACAAAAAGAGCTAGCTCTAGTTATTATGGAGATACCAAATTCTCTACCTAAAGATATTACACATGAGCTCAGTCAGGGTATTGAACCATTTAGCCTGAGTGTTGAAGAAGGAGGTGACATGGCTACCTTTACTGTGAAGTCAGTTTTTAGCTATCCTTCTAATGAGGTTTCTTTCCTAGTTACTTTGAACTAGGGCCTTGTGCAGGCTCCATTCCTCCTTCTAGGAGACTCAATCTCCATCGATGAAATCTTTGAAGATAAGATTTTGTAATCTGGCTTCCCAATTCTTAACATCTCATACCATATTTGGTTCTAACATGCAAGTATTGTTCCCTAAAGGCGTCCCTCGAGGAAGACGTCCCTACGGTTAAAGAGCCAGCAGAAATTCCAATGGCAAGAATGCTAGTAGAAGTTCTTCATTTGCGTCAAGCTGAGGTTTCAGAGGTAATGATAATTTCTCTAACCTTGGTTGTCATCCAAAGTTAATATTTAATCTAACTCGTTTTTATGTTAACCCTTTTATAGGTCACACCTCCAAGAATAATTGCTTCCCCATTACTGGGAGGGAGGACTTCTCCTCTAGAGAAGCCTTTTGGAAATTAGACCAGGTATTCCCAAGATTCCAGAGACAATGAGAGCTTGCACTCCTCCCATTTTTAACCCTAGCTGAAAGGGCCACCTGCCAAGAAGCTATGTCCCTAGTGAAGGCCTTAAAGGAGGACCCTGAGGTGGCTCCTACTATTTCCAGAGAACTCGAAGTTCTGGAGGGAGTGCTTGCAAAGGTGAACCATGAGGTTCCAACACCAAGATGCCATAAGGGACTTAAGGCGTTCTGCTGACCTTAGTGGCTTGCAACTTTTGTTTGAAGAACTCCAAGCGGCCAAGAAGGCCCAGAGCTAGTAAGCTCAAGAGATTAGAAGCCTTGAGGATGAAATTCATCTCTTATTTGGTCATCCTTGGGGAGAACTACTTTCCTTGAGATAACAACATTCCACTCAAGACACCATGGTTGGAAGGCTTGAGGAAGCTACCATGAAGGCTTAAAGAAGCAACCAAGTTCTTGAAGAAGAAGCTCTTTCCTTGGACCATGAGCTGAGCAATGCAACTAGCCAACTGTCTTCTTAAAGAGGAATCCTTAGTGAGGATTATGACTCAACTCTTTGAGTTTTTGTTTTTTGTAAATATATTTCGGCCATACAAGTTACTTGTTTGTATTACTTTGTATATAAGCCATGTACTCTCCGATAATATTAATGAAATATGCATTCCTGTCAAACACGTCTCACAGTATGGTGGTTCCCTTTTTTCCCCCCCTTAACCTAAGGATCATGGAGTTGATTCTTAAGACATTAATATTGAAACTGAGCCCATAATTTAGGGAATCTATACTTAAGGGCTTGTTTGTTAGAATTCCAAAATGATGGCATATATTTCTTTTGGAACCTTGCATTAATAGCTCTCAAGTGAGTTCTTCAATCTAGGTCTTGGAGTAAGTAAGCATTGCCTCCGAATACCTCAATGACCCTAAATAGGCCCTCCGAGTTTGGGGACCATTTCCTAAAGACATGATTTTTCTGGCCCATGGGTAAAACCACTTTCGAGACTACATCCCCTAAGTTAAAAGACCTCAGTTTGAGCTTCTTGTTGTATGCTTTGGCCACCCTCTTCTTTTGTTTCTCTAACTTGTGAAGGGCATCAAGCCTAATTGGTTTAAGTTAGTTAGTTTGTCCACCATAGCTTGCTCATACTCAAGTTAAGAAAATGTTCCTTGATGAGTTGGCCTAGTAGACTAAACTGTTACTTCCATTGAGAGCACTATATCATGGTCATACATCAAATGGACGGGAGTTGTCCTACTTGCGTCACGTTTGGACAATCTGTAAGCCCAAAAAGCATCTAGTAGCAATTCATTCCACCTCCTGGGATTGTCCTCTTTCATCTTCCTTCAGAATCTTGTTTGTTAACTCGGCCTGGTCATTGGCTCGAGCATAGTAAGGGGTTAAATTCAAGATTTCTATGTTGAAATTCTTGGTGGCTCATTAACCTTAGCCCCATTGAACACTTTAGCTTGGTCCACAGTTATGGTTTTAGGGATACAAAACCTAGATAGGATGTATTCTTTGATAAAATCAATCATGTCCCTTTGATTGATATTCCTATATGGTTTATCCCCCAAGTATTTTGTGAACTAGTATGTGGCTAGGCTTCATTACTGCTAACAAGCTTATCAGGTTGGGGTCCTCGGAAACAGCCTCCCTTTTGGTCCCCAGACCCTGCTTATGCAAGAGCCCTTTGAGACGCTGGATTGTTGTTGTTGTTGTATGTGGCCACAAGGATGTAAGAGTGTTGTTTGCTAGACTAGGGCAGGGGGTTAATTTCCCCTATAATGTCCATTGCCCAACCTCTGAAAGCCCACAGTTTGACAATGGTATGAATCTTAGCTACAGGGACTCTCAGTAAATGTCTATGTCTTTGGCATGGTCTGCACCCCTCGGCATATTTTATGCAATCATCCATCATTGATTGCCAGTAATGGCCATAATGTCTAATGAGCCAATGCATTTTGTTGCTTGCTAGATGGGATCCACAAATGACCTCATAAATGCTTCATCCAAGTCAAGGCACCTGCGAAGCACTCCACTACCGTCCCTTTTATAGAACTCTCTAGATTCATTGTCTAGATGGAATCTAGGAGCTCTCATCTTCATCGTTTTGTCCTTAATGTAATCTTGAGGGTTGTTAAAGTAATATATTAAAGACTTTCTCCAGTCCTCATTTTGACTTAGGATAGTTTGATGGGCTTCAAGGCAACCTAAGAGTTCACTTGGCATGGTTTCTCTCTCAAAACTGGAAGACTTAGGGAATTAAATGTGATGGTCTAAATCCTTAATCTTGATGATTGTGGTTTCTTCGTAACAAGTCCTAGGCAACTTGTACCCTGAAGCCAACTAACCAAGTCATTGGCTGCATTGTTTTGCTCTCTAAGGATATGCTCAAACTGCATACCATCAAACTTATTCAAAAGCTTTTGCATTATTGAAAAGTATTTGTTCGAGGTGTGGCTCAAACATGAAATTCCCCTTTTACTTGGCAAATCACCAACTGGGAATCCCCTTTAATAATGACATTGAGGACTCTCATTTCCAAGAGAGTCTATAGGCCTATTATGCGTGCCTCATACTCTGCCTTGTTGTTAGATCTTTTTCCAACAAAATAACAACTAATTTAGTGATGATCTCAACAGGGGATTCTATCATAATTCTAACTCCAGCCATTGAATTGGTCCTTGACCCATCAAAGTAGAGTTTCCTAGGGACCATTTCCACTATTAGGAACTGGTCTGGCTCATAGACTAAACCAGTATGAATGTTTGGGTGGTCAGGTAAAAATGACTGCTAAGGTCTGACCCTTGACTGACTTTGTGACAAATGGACTAACTCAAACTGAAGTAGATTAATACTCCACTTGTTCAATCTTCCTCTCATCATGGGCCTACCTAGTATATATTTAAGGACATCCGTCTAAGAAAACACGTATATCATAAATGCATGGAAGCAATGTCTCAATTTTACTGATGAATAGAACAAAGATAGATATAGTTGAGGAGTATTTTATTTCACACTTATTTAAGCAACAGTTGAGGTAGAACACAGCTTGTTCAAACCCTTGCTCATTGTCTTGTATAAGCAAGCAACCAATCGATTCCTTAGAAGCAGAGATATAAATCTTCAAAGGTTTGCCCTGCTTTGACGGAATGAGAACTGGCGGCCTATTCAAGTACTCCTTGATGGCCTTGAAAGCTGCTTGATGTGGCTCCTCCCACTTGAAGTCCTTCTCAGTCTTAAGCATCTGTTATGACCGAGATCAACTCAAGTCATAAATAGGGGATAGTAGAATTTGAGATGAGGAAGAAAGGCAGGGGATGAGAATTAGAAGAATATCTAGAGAGGTGCTAGATGAAAGGGAGAAAAGGATTAGTTTTATTTCATTCATTGATAATCCTCATTACAAGCTAAGTAACATATTTATACTAAATGAGCATAGCTAAAACAATTAAAAGAGCAAATACACTACTTATGCGTTTTCCCGCCAAAAAGCAACTAACATAACCACTAGACCCGCCAAAACCCTTATTTGAATCACAATATGAAAATTACATCAAGTTTCACTATGATCTATATAAGAATCCACCATGGTCATGAAAATACTCCCCTTTTTAGAGATTCTTATCCTCAAGAATTGTAGTAGAGAGTAGTGACTTGAAACCTTCTTATTGACATTGAAAGTTGCAGTTGAACAAAACTCATAATTCCAATATCATGTTGCCTTCCCCTTACCAAACATTGCCAAAGCATATGAGAACCTTGCATTGCTGTACACCTGCTAAACACCATTCTGCAGCCATGAGATGCTTAACACTGGAGCAGATGATGCAGCTTGAAGAATGCACAACAACCACACTATAGTGTAGCCTAAGAACACTATTCTGCAGCTAAGGAGCACTGATGGCCAAGAGTATTACAGCAGTAACCCAAAAACTGCAGCTCGCATTGCTGCCTGCATACCTGATTTGGCTTTGGATTTCAAGAGCATCACAATTTCCTTGGCTCTTAACTTCCTTTCCCTCCAAATCAGGTTGATCTTCATGTTTATTCACTGCCACACATGTCTCTTGCCAAGGTATCATAGAATTGCTCAAGAGCCACTTGAGAAACCAAGCTTTCAGATTTTCTTGAGTGACCATTTCTTTAAGCACCACCAATGGTAGTTCCTCAGCTTCACATTGAATTGGAGTGGTATTTGCTGCAACTAACCTTCCATGTGCTGCTGCTACCAAGACTTCAGGTGGAGTGAGAAGTGAAATTGTTTGAACCTCACTGATTTCATCAGATTCAGTTATGAGAAACTGCTCAACTTCATTAGCTGCAGGATAAGATTTGGTTCTCAAATTTTGCCCCTTAATCAAAGTATTTGCTCCTCTCAATTCATGTTCTTGCCCAAGATGCTCAGCAGGTCTTACATTAGCTTGGACTTTAGGAGGATGCCCCATACTATTAACTTGAAGAACACAAGCATCTAGCTCTTCTCTGCTGTAGACTCTTTCCATGCTGAATTGCTGCGCAACTTTATCAGTTTGGAATGCTCTAGATCTCTTACTTAGCTCCATACCACGTACATCTAACTGCTTGTAAGAGGTCTGATCAGTAATTGCAGCCCTTACACCCTCCAGAACTTCAACAAGCATTGGAGTGATCACAACTTGAGTCTTTAGTGAGTTTGTTGGCACCAGATCTATAGCAGCCATTTTTTCTGCTGTATTTTAGAATATTGCAGTGAGGTTACCCTAATTTCTTGATGAATTTACATCTTTTCTGAGTGTATCCCTCTGTCCAGGATCAAAAGGCCTCAATAGAGCCTGCCATTGGACCTGATTTTGCAATTCTCCCAACTGTACAAGTTGTCCCACAGGAGTAATAACCTAATACCCCATTGAATTTGGTTTCTCTATAGTAAGACCAATAGAATCCCTTGCTGAAAACTTCATTCTCTTTTCCTTCTTTAACATCTTATTGATCCAAGAACATGCTCCCAATCTATCAATTGACCCCAACACCAACTTGGGCTGTCTCAATTTCAAGTTCTTAAGCATGAAAAGCTTGTCAAGAACCATCTTATTGGACTTGAGAAAAAGAAAATTAGGGGGCCTTATATAGTAGACCCAAAATGGCTTTTCCTTTGCACTTAATCTCTTGCTTGAATAACACTTCTTGTGATTTAAGTGCATTATTCAATTTGATCTCAACTCCTTGCTGCAACATAAATTTCACACACAACTTCCTAATGCTCATGATTTCAATGTACACTTGTAATTCCTTGGCTGCAACATTTAATGGCTTTAACACTTACATTAACTCACTTTCATTCTGAATTGGTGCTGCCATTGTAGGGTTGAGCCTCTGAAACTTCTGAAATTCAGCCATACCAAGCTTATTCTGAGTCCCAAAGCATGGTGTGATGTTAACTTCTTGCCTTACAGCTGCAGCACCCAATTCCCAATGGAATCTAAAACTGTTAGTTGAATTTTGCTCCTTCCTCTGTGGCATTTGCTTAAGTTTCCCTTGGTTGCTCATAGCTTGGTCTTGCAAGTTCTCTAGCCTCTTAATCTGCTGCGAATTAATCTATGTTGCACCATTTTCGCCACCCTCTGTTATATCATTTACTTGTAGTGATGAAGGATACAAGTGGTTCTGCTGCCACATCAAACATTGTTGCTTCCTCCACCTTGTCTTGACATTCTAGGACAAGTTGCTGCTGTACCAATTTAACTTGATCCCATGTATGCAATTTTTCCTTATTCATTTGATGTGCTGTATTGCCAGTTTCTTTGTGCTCAATTTCTTGCTTCATTCTCTTGAAGTAGTTAATGTCCAAAACACAACATCCATCATATATGTTTCTCCCGTGTAATGCATTCAAAGCTGAGTAGGCATTCCTTCTTGTATAATAGCTAATATGAGCCGTAAACTGATGGAAGATGAGACCACCTCAATACTTTCAAGAGGACCATACGGCCAAAACACTTGATAGTGAGTATCCTTGTCTACATGGTAAAGCGGCTTCAAGACTTTAACTAATAGTCTAGCATCATTAGAAGATTTGTCTTGAACCGAAACTAAATCGAGCCATTTCGGCATGTTGTATTGTAACATTTTGGACACAACCTCTGATTCAAGGTGACTTCTAACAATTTTAGATTCTGCGTCAACCAATAGAATGCCAAATTCGAACACAATTCAGCTAAACTCCGGGCAACAACAGCTATATTGAACTAGCGAACTCGCTTCCAGGTCAATGGTTAGAGTTTCGTTCAAACAATTGCAATTTTCAGTTTATATGAACCAAAGAATAGCAATTTCATTCAAGAATTTGATGTATTAAACCCTAGTTCCCTTGTGAATTCAGCAAAACCAAATGAATTCAGCCAACAAACTGCGAAACAACAAGCTAATCAAAAAATTCGAAGCAATGAGTTGATCGAATGCTCTAGTAACACAAGATCTCTAGAGTGTACCTCAACAATCTTCTGAAATGATTCTGCAACAACACTAATCACACAATTGCTTGTATGTAATTCTATATAAATCATGTATATCTTCAAACGAATTGATGTCTTGAAGTTGATTACTAAGATGTTCAAATGATCAGCTGCAATCTTGCTGTCAATTCTGCTCTCTTCAACAATTGATTGATCACTCAATGATCGAGTTCCAGATCACTCACTCACAACTATAATTGCAATTATTTTGTGCTCAAGTTTCAACACTCTACCACAATATAAGTCACAATCGCCAAAACCTTCTTAGGCGTTACTAATTTTGAACAATTAATTAATCGAACAGTACCTGACTCCTCAATCCAAATTGGACCTGATCTAATGTTCCAGTAGCAGCAATAAGCTTTGATCAGCTACAACCGAGCAAAAGTCAGCGCCAAAGCTTGACACAATACAAACTTAATTTAGTTGAAACAGATTCAACTAAATCAAATGCAAAGCATCTGAAGTCCTTGCGTAGTAACAACAAATGAGTTCTGAATTTTTTGGATAAAGAGCTTGATTTGGGATTAAATCAAGGCTCTAATACCAATTGTTATGACCGAGATGAACTCAAGTCATAACTAGGGTATAGTAGAATTTGAGATGAGGAAGAAGGGAAGGGGATGAGAATTAGAAGAATATCTAGAGAAGTGCTAGATGAAAGGGAGAAAAGGATTAGTTTGATTTCATTAATTGATAATCTCATTACAAGCTAAGTACCATATTTATACTAAATGAGCATAGCTAAAATAATCAAAAGAGCAAATACACTACTTATGCGTTTTCCAGCCAAAAAGCAACTAACATAACCACTAGACCCGCCAAAACCCTTATTTGAATCATAATATGAAAATTACATCAAGGTTCACTATGATTTATATAAGAATTCACCACGGTCATGACAATATCAATAGGGGAGAGAAGACTTTCATTTTTCTTGCGACATTCGAGATGTCTTAGGAAATTAACCTACCCCAAGAAGCGTTGGAGCTCATTTTTGTTTAAAGGTGGCTTGGTCTGTTGAATGACCTTAGTCTTATTAATGTCCACCTTAATGCCCCTCTAGTGTACTAGAATACCAAGAAAGTTTCCATTGTGTACACCAAAGGCACACTTTAATGGATTCATCTTGAGATTGTGGGTCCTCATTTAAGAGAATGTCCTCTCAAGTCTTCCAAGTGTTTGACTTGGGACTTTGATTTGACCATGATATCGTCAATAGACTTCCACGATCTTGGCGATAGGTCATGAAAGATCATGTTCAAGGCTCTTTGTTAGGCGGCGCTAGCATTTTTCGAACCAAACGGAATAGCTACCTACTCAAAGGTTCCTATTGACCCAAGACACCTAATTGTTGTCTTATGTGAATCCTCCGAAGTGATCATAACTTGGTAGTACCCACAGTAGCCATCCATGAAAGACAAGACCTCATGCCACGAGGTTGAGTCAATAAGCACATCAGCAATTGTCATTGGATATTCATCTTTTGGGGTGGCTACATTCAGATCTTCAAAGTCAATACAGACCCTGATTTTACCATTGTTTTAATGACAGGAATAATGCTTGCCAACCATTCAACATACTTGGCAGTCTGGAAAAAATGTTTTCATTAAGAGTATTTTGATCTCCTCCTTGACCAAATCAATAACTTGTTGGGACATTCTCCTATGGGCCTGAATGATGGGTCTCGAGCCGAGCTTAATAGGAATCCTATGCTTAACCACCTTTCTGTTTAGGTCAAGCATCTCGTGATAGTCTCAAGCAAAGCAGTCCATGAACTCACGAAGCAAGGTCAAACACTGCTCTGTCTACTCCTCAGAAAGCAAAGCGCTTAGATAGGTAGGTCTTGGGTCTTTAGTCCAGCCCAAGTTAACATTGAGGAGGGAGTCCTGAACTTCAACCCTTCAATCCTCCATTATGGCTGGTGCTACTCTCAAGTCAGTGGGTTTCAGCTCTTTTTCTTGCATAATCAGGATCTCAAAGCCATTGATTGGTTGTTCAGCACAAAGTTAATCCTCAGCATGCCAAGCCACGAGCTTCACTAGCGCTAAGGAAATGGCCTCTTGGGCCATTAAGGGGAGGTCTTGGCTCCCTCGCATAAGGTTTTTGGTGTGCCTTAGACATCTCCTTCTTAAAGAAGGGCCCTCATGCATTCGTAAAAATCAGATTCTTACAACTCTACCTTAACTTGACGAACCTCAGTTTTAGTGAGTAGGCTATCAAGGATGGTTATTGTGTCTTGTTGTTGGACAGATTATGGAGTGGTCCTTTTGACATCAAGTGGTCCCATGCCACCTTCATAAAACTTTGCCTCAACGTAGTTGGAGCAAGCCATGTATGGCCTATTATCTGCCATAACATTCTCATACTTGTAATGTTTCTAGAAGATTATCAACTGGTCCAGTGAAAATGAGATACAATAATTGGTGTGTAGCCAATCTCTCTCGAGCAAAGCATTGTAACTCGATGTAGTATCTATTATAAAGAAAATTTTTAGCTTGCTTAAGCTGCCAATAGTCTACTCATCGGGATGACCCCTTTAGACTTAGTAGTAGCTCCGGAAAATCCACAAATTGCAACATCTGAAGTAATTAGGTTATCTCGAGATTTACCAATAAGCCCTAACATATGAGAAGGCAGGACATTGATGGTTTCGCCATTATCCGTCAAGACCCTATTCACCATAATGTCATCGAATTTGGCCATAATGTATGGGGGCTTGATGTGTTTATTGGCATATTAGGCCCATCAAACATCATCTTCATTATGTCAGGTGAATCATCAGGCGATTTGGATGTTGGGGTGTTAACTTTATAAGACAAAGGATCAGAGTTACATTTGATGGCTACTATTTCTGCTACAAGTTCCACCCAGGGTTCCTCGTTCACTATTATAACATCCCCCTCGAGGCCTTCTTGAGTGCTAGCTGCCATGAACTCAAAAAGAAGGAGCAAGGTAGTTCTAACATCAACCTTTTTGGGGAGCGTCCCGAATTATATCCGGACCCCTTGATCTATTTCTTTTTTAGGACTATCGTCCATGGGCAAGTCCTGATCATGCTCTTAAAGACTGCCATCAGCAAGCATGTCCTACACTAGAGGTTGGTCTTTTGGATCAACTGCTGAGGCCTGAGACTATTGAGGGAAGTCTTTATCATGGAATTCATTCTTGATATCAGACCATGTTGGGTTAACAAGGCTGACAGGTTCCACTACATTGATGTTGAGAGGGGAATAGTCCTCTTCATCATCAACTGAACTTCAAGCTAGCGAATTCTTAGCAAGTTGGTCCCACCAAGATTCTTATTCTTCAGAAGATGAGAATGTTATGTTTTGGCCTTTATCTGAGATGGTCTGGAGCAATCTGCAACAAGAGAGTAGCTAGTGCTCGTTTTTAGTTCATTTGCTTTGTATGTTCTTTTGGTGGGAAAATCTGTTGTAATGGTTGTAATGCTTTAGTCCATTTTGGCGGCTAGGTTAGTTTGAGTCGGTTAATAAGTAAGTCTAAATACAATGTATTTCTTTTAATCTAGATTTAGTATAAATAGTCCAATCTCTTGTAAGAATGGGTCATGAATGAAAATATCTTTGGATTTCTCTCTCTTATCTCTAGTTCTCTCTCTAATTCTCATCTACTCTCACTTCTTTTCACATCTTAACTCTACAAACCTAGGTTACGAATCAAGATTGATCTTGATTCATAACAATTGTATAAGAGCTTGAGCTTAGCATACGATCGGATTGACATTGTTTCAATTTGATTGTGATTGCAATTGCCAAGTCTCCGTTGTTCGATTTTTGCCCCAATTGATCATAATTCTAGCCAGACACAAAAAACCGCACAAATGGCAGGTGGTGTGACTATGAGGTCTAATGCAGATGCTAATGCTGCTAATAGCAATGCTACTTATGCTGCGTTAGTAGCTGGAGTTAATTCAAGAAGTAATCAAGTTGATCGAATTGAACAAATGATGAATTTAATTCTATCAATGAAGTAAGACATGGATCAGAAAATTTGAGGCACAATCACAGAGGTTTGATACACAATCATAGCAGCAATAGGTGTAGAGGTAGACTCCACCTAGTGGAGAGAGTATTCTTTGTTTAGCAAGCCAGCAGGTCAGAATGAGCCAGCAGGCTAGACCATGGGATCCTAATCCTCCACCAGGACCTGCTAATAGTGGAGATAGTGTATCAACTATAAGAAACAATGGAGTTAGACAGCCAAGAGTGGATTTGGAGCCTTATGATAGAACACTGCCATAGTCTTGGGTGAGGAAATGCAAAAGGCACTTTCGTTTCTATCACATAGCTGAGGTTGAAAAGGCAGACCTTGTTGCTGTTTCTCTATGTGGAGAATTAGAAGTGTGGTATTATAGCTTATTGCACAACAATCCTTCAATTTTGTGGCCCGAGTTTGTGGAAGAGCTTTGTGAGAGGTACAGGGATGAAGATATGAGTGATACTGTTGATAATTTAAATAAGGTGGCCCAAGCAATGACTGTGAAGGAATATACGTCCAGATTTGAAAGTCTAAGAGCAAGGATGTTGACAGTGTATCCAGAAGCTACTGAGGCTTATTATGTTTTGAGTTTTATGAGTCGACTTAAGCCTAAAATCAAAAATTTTGTGAAGGCATTTGATCCAACAACCTTGTCTCAAGTTTATTCTAAAGCTAGGAATGTAGAGAGCGTAGTTTTGGCTGCTCCTGAAGCTTAGAGGGGAAGAATTGCACCAATTGGAGCTTCAACATCTAGAACCTTTCAGGCAAGTAATAGGCCCTTAAACTTGGAAGAAAAGAGGTCTCGAAAGCTTTGTTTCTAGTGCACTCAACGTTACTTCTTTGGACATAAATGTGATCTAAAATACCTTATGTCAGCCTCTGGAATAGATGCAGCTGAAATTGAGGAGGATGGAAATGAAATTGATCCAGGGGAATAGATGAAAGAGGAAGGTGAGGAGTTAGATGACGATGAGATTGAGATATCTGTCAAGGCTTTGACTGGAAATGGTTCACATAATACCATTAGAATCAAGGGAGAAGTAGGACATAAATCCTTACTGATTTTGATCGATAGTGGGAGCACGCATAGCTTTATAGATCCCAAGATTGTAAGAATGGTTGGGCATGAGTTGATTAAAACCACTCCCCTGGCGGTTACAATGGCCAATGGTAATTCAATCTTGATGCAGACTAAGTGTAGGAACTTCAAATGGTTGATGCAAGGGCATAATTTTGAATATAACTTCTGTGTGCTAAGATTAGGAGGTTATGATATGGCCTTAGGGGTTGATTGGATGAAAACCATCAGTCCTTTACTGTTTGATTTTGTTCAATTGACTGTGCCATTTGAAAGAGATGGCCAGCAGGTTCAGCTATAGGGAATTAGGGAGCAAGGACATCTGCAACTGATGAGTGGGAAGCAATTGCAAGGTGCGCTTAAGAAAGGAAGTTATCACTGGACTGAGCAACTTCATTCTATCAGTGCAATTTCAGAAGAATAGCAGTAGGTGAATTCTAATCCATTTATTAATTCATTGTTACTGAAGTATCAAGATTTATTTGAACAACTAAGCACATTGCCACCAAGGAGAGCATTAGATCATGCTATTCCATTAAAGGGTGGGTCGGATCCTGTGAGCCTTAGGCCTTACAAATACCCTCACTCACAAAAGAGTGAGATTGAAAGGCAAGTTGATGAGTTTTTGAAGACAAAGTTCATCAGACACAGTCACAGTCCATTCGCTTCTCTAGTTATTTTGGTTAAAAAGAAGGATGGTATCTCTCAAATGTGTTAGATTATCATCAATTGAACTCCCTCACTATCAAGGATAAGTTCCCTATCCCAATCATTGGTGATTTGTTGGATGAGTTATATGGATCTAAGTACTTTTCCAAGCTGGATCTTCAGCAAGGCTATTATCAAATTTAAGTTCAAGAACATGATGTACACAAGACTGCTTTTAGAACACATCATAGATATTATGAGTTCATGGTGATGCCATTTGGACTCTCCAATGCTACATTTCAAGCTTTGATGAACTTGGTGTTCAAGGCCTTTTTAAGGAAGTTTGTTATTGTATACTTTGACGATATACGGGTTACAACCCTTCCTTAGAGACTCATTTAGATCATTTGGAGCTGGTATTTTAGACCATGAGGCAGCATAAACTTGACACCAAACTTTCTAAATGTTCTTTTGCCAAAATACAAGTGGAGTATCTTAGTCGTTTGATCTCAGATAAGGGTGTGGCTACTGATCCCAGCAAGGTTTAGGCGATGAGGAATTGGCCTGTTCCAAAAACTCTCAAGTAATTGCGGGGATTCCATGGATTAACAGGGTATTATAGAAAGTACATTTCTAGTTATGGGGTAATTGCTAAGCCTTTAACAGATTTGCTCGGGAAAGATGCTTTCCAATGGAATGAATTGGTTGAGGAAGCATTTGAACAACTAATGGTAGCTATGTCTTCTGCTCTAGTATTGGTTATGCCTGATTTCTCCTTGCCCTTTGTGTTGGAAACCTATGCTTGCAGCAAAGGAATTGGTGCAGTGTTATCTTAGAATGGAAGGCCATTGGCCTATCTAAGTCTGGCTTTGAGTTACAAGAATTAGGCATTATCCATGTATGAAAAAGAGTATGTTGCAATCCTAATGGCAGTACAAAAATGAAGGCATTATTTGGAGGGACATCATTTCATAATCATAACAGATCACTAAAGCCTCAAATATTTACTTGAGCAAAAGATCACTACGAGGGTTCAAAGAAAGGGCCTTAATAAGATGTTGGGCTTACATTACTCTATTGAATATCGAAAAGGGAAGGATAGCCAAGCAGCAGATGCTCTCTCAAGGAGGTTTTAAATTGTGTTGCAGTATCAGAAGCGGTTCCAGCTTGGATGAACGAAGTGGTCAAATCATATGAGGGAGACTCATTTGCTCAAGAGTGTATTGCAGCTCAATGTGTGTAGGGAGCTAAGGGTTTTGATTTTGAAATTGCTATTGTAAGTGGCATCATAAGGATTAGAGAAAAGATTTACGTGGGTGAAGGTTCAGAACTAAGAAAACAAATTGTGTTGACTTCTCGCAGTTCAGTGTTAACTATCAAACCTAAATTGATAGCTAACCTTGTGAAAAAGAGTGATAAGATGAGAAGAGAATTGAAAGGAGATGAGAAAATAGAGAGTTAGATGAGAATTAGAGAGAGTTTCCAAGGGAAATCAGGTTTTTTATTGATTGAATGATGAGATTACAAGCATTAGATCTATTTATAATAGATCTAGATACAATGCACAAGGACACATCAACCATCTAACTGCCTAACCGAATTTGGTGCCTAAACACAAGGAGGCCGCCACATTTGACCATCCTTGACCAGCAGGACCTAAACCCGACCCCTTGGCGCCAAATTAGCCTACCAACTAACAAACAAAAACAACACCACAACAACCTAACACATTACAAGCAATTAAAGACCAATTACAACCAAAGACTATAGGATTTATAACATTCCCTCCCCCTTGAGAAGCTCCTTGTCCCCAAGGAGAAAAACTTGGAAATTGGCTCTTCAAAAATGTAGGATTCTCGCATGTGACCACACTCTTGTCCAAGTTCAGCCACCGCACCATGGTCTGCTGAAAAGCTCCAGTAGCACCTGCAATCAACTTCTGCCGCTTGACAGCTATCGGTCCAAGAAATAATGCACCATTTGCTCCTACCTTCGGTGGAGGCCGTGAGCTTCTAACTCCTTTTTTCACCTGCTTTTTAAGTAATGATACATGGAACACTGGGTGAATGTATGAATGAGAAGGTAAATCAAGTCTATAAGCAACTTTTTCGATCTTCTCCAAAATTTTATATGGGCCATAGAAACGAGCACTTAGCTTGACATTCTTCCTGACAGCCAAAGAGGACTGTCTATAAGGTTGAAATTTGAGGTAGACCATGTCACCAACTTCATAAGTTTTGTCTACCCTCTTTTTATCTGTATAAAACTTCATTAGTGCACGAGCTTGATGAAGATTATCTTAAGAATCTGCAACATCTGCTTCCTTTGCTGAAACAAGTCCCCTGCTGCAGAACTTGGGGTACCCTGCTGCTGCAACATCATTGGAGAAGGTGGAGCATACTCATACAAGGCTTGGAAAGGAGAAGTGCCAATTGAAGCATGAACATGAGTGTTGAACCAATATTCAGCTAAAGAAAGCCATTGATTCCACTGTTTAGGCCGTGAGAAAACCATACTTCAAAGATACTGATCAATGCATTGATTGACACGCTCAGTTTGTGCATCCGTTTGGGGATGATAGGTTGAACTAAGTGCCAATGTCGTACCCAACAACTTGAACAACTCCCTCCAAAAAGTACTTGTAAAGATCTTGTCCCGATCAGAAACAATGGATTGGGGCAACCCATGTAACTTATATATGCTGTCTAAGAAGCTCTTAGCCAATCTTTCAGCTGTAACAGGCCAAATAAGAGCTTTAAAATGACTATATTTGGTGAAACGATCCACCACTACCCAAATTACCTCCCTGCCATCAGACTTGGGAAGCCCTTCTATAGAATCCATGCTTATGTTGATCCAAGCACCCTCCGCAATGGAAAGTGGCTGCAAGAGTCCTTGGTATCAATGATCCCCCAGCTTGGTTTGTTGACACACCTCATAAGACTTAACAAAATCTGATACCGCTTTCTTCATACCATGCCAACTAAAATATGCCTTAACTCTCTAGTAAGTACCATCAACCTCGGAATGTCCACCCCAAGCCGAGTCATGTGATGCCTTCACAATCTGATCCCTCAAATCAGTCGAGGAACCAATGTACAGCTTGTTCTGCAACCGGATAATTCCTTTCTGCACAGATACTTCAGCCTTACTGTCAACGATATCAACATCTTTCACCACTGCTGCAGCTACACACTCTTGAGCAAAGGTGTCCCCTTCATAAGATTTGTAGATTTCATCCATCCAAGAAGGCAAAACAATAGACAACGCCCCACAAAAACCCTGCTCGTGGTCCTCAAACTTCCTTGACAAAGCATCTGCAGCCTGGTTTTCCTTCCCTCTTTTATACTCGATTGCATAGTCAAGTCCTAGCAACTTCATCAACCCTTTCTTTTGAATTCTTGTCACTATCTTTTGCTCCAAGAGGTGCTTAAGACTTTGATGATATCTTCGAATGATGAACCTATGACCCTTCAAGTAATGCCTCCATTTTTCAATTGCTCGGAGAATTGCCAAGTATTCTTTTTCATAAGTGGACATGGCTTGATGTTTAGGACTAAGCGCTTGACTCAAATAAGCAATAGTCTTCCATGTTGAGAGAGAACAACCCCGTAACCAGTCCCACTTGCATCAGTCTCCAAAATGAAGTCCTTAACAAAATTTGGCATAGCCAATACCGGAGCCACACACATAACAGACTTAAGAGCATCAAAAGATGCTTGTGCCTTGTCACTCCATTTGAAAGCATCCGTCTTTAGAAGCTCAGTTAGGGGCTTTGCAATGGACCCATAACCATTTATGAACTTCCTATAATAATCGGTCAATCCCAAGAAACCTCTCAATTGCTTCAATGTCATGGGAATTGGCCACTCTTGCATTGCTTGCACCTTGGAAGGATTGGTAGAGACTCCTTCATGAGAGAAGACATGGCCCAAATACTTAAGTTTGGACTGAGCAAAAGAGCACTTTGTCAGCTTAGCAAAAAATCTGTGCTGCCGCATCACTACAAACACTTCTCTAAGGTGATAAGGTGATCTTCATAGGACGAATTATATATCAATATATCATCTAAGAAAACCAACACCGATCTCCTCAAGTAAGGCTTGAAAATGTCATTCATAGCAGCTTGGAATGTGGTCGGAGCATTTGTTAAACCGAAAGGCATGACAACGAACTCAAAATGCCCATGGTGTGTCTGAAAAGCAGTCTTGTATATATCCGGCTCAAGAACTCTAATTTGATGATATCCCTGTCCCAAATCAAGCTTAGAGAAGAAGTGTGCTCCATATAACTCATCAAGCAAATCATCAATAACTGGAATAGGAAATTTATCCTTCATTGTCAAAGAATTCAGTTAGCAATAATCAATGCACATTCTACCCGTGCCATCCTTCTTCTTGACAAGAGTCACGGGTGAGGCAAAGGGACTATGGCTTAGTCTAATGAAACTCATTTGAAGCAACTCATCAACTTGCTTTTCAATCTCTGATTTTTGAGCATGAGCATAACGGTAAGGCCTGATCTTTACCGGATCAGAGTTAGCTCGAAGTGGTATGGCATGATCTACACTTCTTTAAGGAGGAAGGCTCTTTGGCTGCTAAAAAATGTCCTCAAACTCTTCGAGTAAAGCATGAACTTCAGGTTGGATGTCCTGCTGTAGTTCTGCAGCTGAAAGAACAAATAATTGTCCAAGCCATTGTATTGCATTTTTCTTGAATTTTCCATGTAAGCGCTTGCCATTGATCAGCCTCAACTGTGCTTGATCTGAAATCCCTTGCAATGTGACCTTAGTGCCATGAACTTTGAAAGATACAATCATTTTATCAAAATCAAACAGCACCGGATTGAAAGACCTCATCCAATCTACTCCAAGCACCATATCACAACCTCCGAAGGGAAGATCTCTAAAATCAAAAGTGAATTGATGATCTTGCATCGACCAATGGAATGACTGGCACTTGTATTGAGTAGTAATTGAGTTGCCATTAGCTACCATCACAGCTAAGGGATGAGTTTTGATGATTTCATGCTTCACCTTCTTTACAAACTTGGGATCAACAAAGCTATGTGTGCTCCCACTATCCACAAGAATAGTAATGGGAGTTTTTCCAGCCTTCCCACCAATGCGTATGGTATTGTGAGCTCCATTCCCGAACAATGCCTTCATGGAAATCTCAACCTCATTCTCAAACAGCTCATCGTGTGAATCATGCCCTGAACTGTCCTCTGCAGAACCTGAACTATCAGCATTAGATTCAGCTTCAACATGAGATCCTCTTGCAGACATCAAAAACTTTGGATTGCACCTATGTCCGGGCTGATATGGCTGATTACATTTATAACATAACCATGTAGATCTCTTGTCCACTGAACGGCTAGCCTTGGTGCTTGATGAATCTCTTTGATTAGTCTTGTAATTGCTGTTCTTGAATTTGCTTTTGTCACTTGAAGATACAAGTATAGCCTCAGTCAACTTAGCCTTATTATAGGCTTTGGAGAGAGTCTTTGGCCCAATGGCCTTAACTAAGTTCTTAATTCTTGGCTTTAATCCGCTAACAAAGCTTGAGACATAATATGCCTCGATTGAATGTGGATTAATGGCTATCATGTTAGCACGCAAATTCTCAAATCTAATAATGTATTCCTTCACGGTAGAGGTTTGATAACTTTATTAAAGCTATCAACAACATCGCTTGAATCCTCTTCACCATACCTCTCACATAGCTCTTCCACGAATTGGCCCCAAGAAAGACAAGGATTACTCTCAATATACTATAAAACCATACCTCATGGTCTCCATGAAGATGCATTGCCGCTAGCTCTACTTTTTCAGCTTAATTGATGTTATAGAAATGAAAATACCGTTCACACCTCCTCAGCCAAGACTCAGGCTGTTTTCCATAAAATGGCTCGATTTGCACCCTTGGCTGTCTATGAGCACAACGTCTGCCACCAGATGTAGCATCATTACTCAATGATCTCTGTTGTTGATGCAAATTAGGAGGCCTATTCTATTGTTCCAAGTCATCGGATGAACTCCTTTGGTGTGCATTTGAATCAGGTGGTCTTAATTATAGACCTGCACTCTGGCCAAATAATCTGGATTGGCCTGGTTTTGTATTTCGATCATGTGCTCCTACAGCAGCCTCAACTCCTGAAGGTCGATCATCAACTGATCGGATATGAATTGAAGGACCAGCTTCTGCTTGTACCGTAGGAGATTTACCACGATTCTTGTCCAAACTCTCATTTCTATCTAGATGAACCTGCGGTTGAACCACAACAGCTGGAGGAATGAGTTGACTTGTAGGTTTAAGGATCACATTAACTGATGATTCTCCTTGCTTCTTGATCTGATCTTGCAAATTCTCCAACCTTTCCTCCAATTTTGACAATCGATCATCATTTCTTTGCTGATTTTGCTGATTTTCCAATTGCATTTGCTATAATCTTGAGAATATGCATTCTTCTGATTGTAATTGTGAATTAGTAATGTGATCACACCATTCCTTCATCTAATCAGACGCAACATACTCCTTTGAAATGTTTGAACTAGCAACAGCAGCATATGTCATATCTGCTTGAACAACTGAAGCTGCATTGCCTCCTCCTGCTCCCGATCGTGTCCTAACTCCATCAGCCATATTTTGATTGTATTTCTTCGATTTTTCCAGCTCAATTCAAGCAATAGACAACTTAAACCAGCTTTGATACCAATTATTAACTACCAAACCTAAATTAATAGCAAACCTTGTGAAAGAGAGTGATAAGATGAGAAGAGAATTGAAAGGAGATGAGAAAATAGAGAGTTAGATGAGAATTAGAGAGATTTTCCAAAGGAAATCAGGTTTTTTATTGATTGAATGATGAGATTACAAGCATTAGATCTATTTATAATAGATCTAGATACAATGCACAAGGACACATCAACCTTCTAACCGCCTAACCGAATTTGGCACCTAAACACAAGGAGGCCGCCACATTTGACCAGCCTTGACCTGCAGGACCTAAACCCGACCCCCTGGCGCCAAATTAGCCTACCAACTAACAAACAAAAACAACACCATAGCAACCTAACACATTACAAGCAATTAAAGACCAATTACAACCAAAGACTATAGGATTTATAACATTCAGCTTGGGGTGGACATTCTGGAATCGATGGCGCTTATCAAAGGTTGAAGCAATACTTTCATTGGACTGGGATGGAAAAGGAGGTTTAGGTACTATTTCAACAATATAAGGTCTGTTAGAGAATAAAAAGTGAGCATGTGCCATACCAAGGCTTGCTTCAACCTTTGCCAATTCCAGAGAGAGCTTGGCAGCATATCAATATGGATTTTATTGAAGGCCTATCTAGATTTGAGGGAGAGGAAGTTATTTAGGTGGTGGTTGATTGTTTTACGAAGTATAGTCATTTTGTGGCTCTTAATCATCCCATTACTGCTGAGAGATTGGCAAGGCTCTTCCTAGATCAGATTTATAAGCTTCATGGATTGCCCCAATCCATCTTTTGTGATAGGGACAAGTTATTCATTAGCAACTTTTGGCATGAATTTTTTGCACTGCTGGGATCTACATTGGCTCTTAGTTCTTCATACCATTCATAGTCAGATGGTCAAACTGAAAGAGTATTTCAATGCCTTGAGCAATACTTGAGGAATATGAAATTTACTCATCCAAGGAGCTGGAATAGATGGTTGTCCCTTGTGGAATTCTGGTATAAGACACATTTTCATTTGGCATTAAGAGTTAAGCCATTCAAAGCTTTGTATGGGTACGATCCACCAGCACCCTTAATGTTACAAGGAGCACTCTCTCATGTGGTTGAAGTCAATGAGCTATTGGATCAAAGGAAACAATTGGAGTAGCAACTCAAGGATAACTTGCAAGTTGCTTAATCAAGGATGAAGTATTTTGATGATAGGTAAATAATTGTCAAAATTTTTGCAATTGGTGATTATTTTTTCTTAAAATTACAGCCTTACAGGTAATCTTCCATTGCGCTACATAAGAATATCAAGCTATGTGCTCGATTCTTTGGTCCTTACGAGGTGTTGGAGCGGATTGGAAAGGTTTCATACAAGCTGGATTTACCTCCTGAGACTTCAGTCCACCTTGTGTTTCATGTTTCATTTCTTAAGAAGTATGTGCTTTTGGTACATTGCAAGGACTCTTGGTACAACAACCGCAAGTAATTTTAGACTCACGGACAGTGCTGCAGCAGGGCAGACAAATAAAGGAAGTATTGGTACGATGGGGTAACTTGAGCTTAGAGAATGCAACATGGGAAGATTGGCATTTCTTGAGATTTCAATTTCTCTCATTCCATTCTTGATGCAAGAATGTTCCCGTGCGCCGGGGGGGGGGGGGGGGGGGTGCACTGTTATGTTTTGGGCTTCATCTGAGTTGGTCTAGAGCAATCTGCAGCAGGAGAGTAGCTAGAGCTTGTTTTTAGTTCATTTGCTTTGTATGTTATTTTGGCGGGAAAATCGGTTGTAATGGTTGTAATGCCTTAGTCCATTTCGGCAGCTAGGTTAGTTTGAGTCGGTTAATCAGTAAGTCTAAAAGCAATGTGTTTCTCTTAATCTGGATTTAGTATAAATAGTCCAATCTCTTAGAAGAATGGGTCATGAATGAAAATATCCTTGGATTTCTCTCTCTCATCTCTAATTCTCTATCTAATTCTCATCTTCTCTCTCTAATTCTCATCTTCTCTCCCTTCTTTTCTCATCTTAACTCTACAAACTTAGGTTACGAATCAAGATCAATCTTGATTCATAACAGAGAGACTGGTCCATCTCTTAAGCTTCCTTTGTGGTCGCCTTTTTCCTGTGGTCGTAGCAATCTTGGACTCGATTGTTGGGCCTTCAAGATCCATAGGCTCTTTTGCTTACCCCTGCGGAACCTGACTTCCTCTTGAGAGAGCGTAGTTAAGCAAGTATCGAGCAAAGTCCTTACCTGAGTTGCCTTTTTCCATAGTCGCCTCCTATTCTGGGTTCGAGTAAGACTCGAGGGACTAACCATCTCTTGATGAAGGTGGCTCCTCCTTCAGATATTACCTAATCGGACTTCGGAAGGCTGTGTCCTGACTGTCGTGGTCCTTGACTAGTGTCCATGTCCAGTAGGTGGTAGTTCGCATTTCTCCTTGGATGCCCAGTTCTCATATTGATCCGGGTCTTCGAAGTAAAACCTCGAGGAGGTCCCGTTGGTCATGCCTTTCTTGAGGGAGCTAGCTCTTTTGTTGGGTGAAGGCCCAGCTTCTACATTTTAGACACCAAATTGTGGCCACAACCCCCATAGAGGTCATGTGTAAGGCGCAAGAGCTTCCTTAATGCCTACTTCTTGGAAGCAAAGACTGTCTACCAATGGTCATTGGTAAGAATTTCAATGGCTAACTCTTCTTCCTTAGAGAGAAGAATAATTCCTTCCTCTAATTGCTATGTTAGGAATTTGCTGAATGTAACATAATCACGTGTCAGATGTTCTGCCATGTATGCCACTTGCAATAATCTTCTGGAAACTTCACCGATGTTCTGGGAAACCTCAGTGTTCCTGACACCAGCAGCCTGCCAAATAAAGTGTTGGCTACAACCTGACTATTTTTGTCTGTGCCCGTCCTACAAAGTGATTTGCCATTAGTTTAGCTATTATGGAATTATAAAGCTTTGCTAATTCAATTATATTAACATGGGCCGGACTAGGGAAGGGATCTTTATCAACACCCATCTGTCTTTCTCCAGAAAAGATCAATTCCCTTGTTTCTATGGCATCCTAAACCACATTTCTAAAGTTGACGCAATTCTTCGTTGAATGGGTCAATGAATCGTGTCATTTACACTATACCTTCTCCTTAGTAGAATTTAGGCCATGTTTGCCATTGATTTTGAGTTTGTCATTTGCCTCAAGCTAATCGAATGTTACGTCGGCTCTTGAGAGGTCAAACGAGTATTTTCTCAAGTCTTGGGATTGATATGACTTCCTGGCTTTGATATCCTTCTTAACCAAATGATTGCAAACCATAGGAGGTCCCTTGACTTATTCAGTGATGTCAATCTCAGATGCAGGATCTTCTTCCTCTTCAAACCACACATGTTATTTTTCTTTAGGCTTTGTTCTTTTAAGATGGCCTTGTATCTAGTGGCACATTCTGCCAGCTATAAGAGCATTGTGAATTTAAAGCCTTCGAATTTCTTCTTAAACTCAATATCCAAGCCGTTCAAGGGTAGCTTTGCATATTCTGCTTCAGGAAGTGCTACAGTACATTTTAACCCGGTACTCTTGAATTGATTATTTTAGTATTCCACTGATTCACCTGGCTTTTGTCTCATTCGACCCAAGTTAGAAATGGAAGTTCCTAGTTTCATTCTTGGAAACTAAGCCTGGAATTTCCTAGCCATGTCATCACAACAACAGATGGAATTAGGCGGCAGGGTTATGTACCACTAAAAAGTGGTCCAAGTTAAAGAATTAGCGAACAGCTTTAGCTCAAGTTACTGATTATGAGCAGCTTCTCTACACTAGCAATTGAATCTTGCCAAGTGCTCGAGGGCAGACATGGTCCCTCCTCCAGAGAAGAGGGTAAACTTATGGATTTTATATCCTTCAGAAAAAAAAGGGTATTCCCTGTCTATATAGTCAAGGTAAGGTTTACTCTACAAGGTTCTATTTACCGTTCTGAGGCCTGGTCCATGCATCTGCTCAACGAGGGCAGTTAATTGGTCCTGGAAGGGTACGTTAGGCACATGGTTATGCACCTGCCATTGCCCCCCAAGTGGGTAAGGATCTCGAGGGGGATTTGTAGGACATTCCTAAAAACCCATCATAATTAGGTGGGGGAATGGTTGTTGCCCCCCAAGCCTGGGGTTACCCCCCTGATCAATTTAGCCATGCACTTGGTCGGCCATGAAGTAGGTCCAGCAGGTCCTAGGTTATACAATATGCTTGGGAGCACACCAATGTTAGCTGGCTATTGGTTCATCCCTGTTTAATCAGTCCATAAGTCATGATCTTGAGGAAGTGGGTGGTTAACTCCCCCTCCTCCTAGTGTGGTATGCGTGAAGAGTTCTAGGAAGGAGAGACTAGTTCTCAGAAGTGGGTACCTATTCTTGCATTCATGTTTCAAGGCTTTGAGTGGGCCTCGAGGTAACCTTTATAACCCGAGGAGGGTATGAATGATTTTGGCCCATGTTTCAGGGATAGGTAACATTGGCACATTCACATTGAGATCTCTTATGCGGATATCCAGTTGATGCTAGCGAAAGAGGTGCAACTGACTCAACCTATGTTTCCTGATGTCCTCTCTAACAGCAATGAGGCCTCTCACGTGGACATCCATTGCCCTATGTTTCCTGATATCCTCTCTAACGGCTTGAACTAAACCACTATGAGCCTTAGCCTATCTAACCGAGATAGGCTTGACTTCAACTACTATCTGTCTTGCCACGTCATTAGCAATAAGGGTAGCATTAGAAGATAAGGTTGAGTTCATTTCAACTAAGACTCTGTTAGTTTAATTGTGAAGCCTATCATGCATTGAGGCTCCCAGGTTATTTATTATGGCACTCATGGTGGTGGAGTTTTCATGCTGGGCCGCTATATTGCGCTTTATTTCAGCAAGTTGTCTCACAAAGGTCTCTCTCATTGCTTGTTGGACTCTTCGGTCCACAATTTCTAAATGACGTTTAGGTGTAGCCATGAAACTCTTGCGACCATCTAGCCCAATACCTTCATCTTCAAGGATGTCATCATCGCCATCGTTCTCACTACCGTAGCTATGACTCAGATCATCCCTTCGTGTTATAGGGATTTGTCCAAGAGGATGCTTAAGTGGGGATCCAATCAGGGCTAGGCCCTCTACCTACTCATGCTTGATAGCATTGGAATTTTTGGTTCTGACCATTAGTGAATGGTCTAAAATTACAATCTAGTATCCATGATAGGCTAAAGACGATAAAGTCTCATTTTAAGCCTCCCACTGTATTCACCTAAAAGCGTGTTTGCTTTATTTTGTTTGCAATTTAGTGTGATGTGGTCACCGAAAATGATAACCAAAAAAAAAAAAGTGAAAAAGGGACTCACCTCGATTAGGGAGGGAGCCTAAATTCGAACCACACATTTTTACCTCCCCCACTCACCGTTTTTGGAGAAAAGGTTGTGATATTTTGCTATAGCTAACTTCAGTTATACCGTGACTTTAGCATATGCTTCAATTAAAAAGACTTGGCAAAATGATTTTGTGGATTTTTTTTATATATTGACAGAAAATAAAGGGATACATACCTAACTCAAGTGGCAGTTATAGTGATGGAGCGGGGCCCACAAACACCTTTCCTCATACACTTAAAAGTTAGGAACTAGGATGGAGACAAACTCAAGAGCTCACCTATCCATTTATATGCCCAAGTCAATCAGGTTTTTAAACTAGCCACCCTTGATATATAATAACTCGAATGAGTTTAGGTTTGATAAGATTAAGATGGACAAACCATATTCAGGTCATTAGACTAGGACCAACGCAATCAAGGTCAAGCCTTGGCCGTCAAAGCCCTAATCAGCGAAGCAAATATAATTCACCTAACGTATCAAGTAGTGATAGTAGTGTTAAGATCAACGCAATTAAGGTCAATCCTTGGCTATCAAAGCATTAAATTGGAGCCTTAATTCTCAACTCATTGAAATTTGGGAACAGATTAAAACAAGAAGTTCACACCTGATATCCGAAAGATTGAATTACTGAAGAAGCAAGTACAACTAGTTGTTCTACGCTAAGCTAAGCTATGCTAAGTTATGCTACTTCTAAGAGATGTGCATAGCTGTGCTGTAAAGAAAACTTGATGAACTTTGTATTGAGTGTGTTTTTTGGACTACAACCGCGTCCTTTATTTATAGATAAACTAAATAACGGCTGCCCCCTGATTCCGCAACATTTTCTCCCCACATCAGGCCACTAAACTTCTAGTTACTCGTGAATGATTAATGAACATGTCCATGATTTGGTTTTGGAGGGAATTCCTATCATGATCTTGGCTGATTTTCAAGTATTGAGATTAATAAGGTGTAAAGTTAGTTAGCTTCAAATTACATATTTGGCGGGAAGGATGGTTAGAGGCGTTTGATGTTGTGTTGTGTTTTGGCGGTTGTCTTGTAAGTCGGTTAAGGGGAGTCCTAAGGCTTGAATGTTCTTAGCTTAGTTTGGTGTAAATAGCTTGCTACTTCTTGTGTTAAGATTCATCTAATGAAATATCTTGATTCTCTTTCTCAACCCTAACTTCTTCTACTTTCCATCTCTTTCTTCTACTTCTCATCTCAATTCTTTCTCTATCCTAGGTCATGATTCAAGTTTGATCTTAAATCGTAACAGTTGGTATCAGAGTTTGTGAATTGCTTCTAATCGAGTTGAATTGCATTTAATTTGATTGTGTTAGCATTAGATCAAGCTTAATCGTTTGAGCTCGTCTGATCAGATTGCTTTTGATTCTATTCTTTTCTTGTTGTTGGAGTGTCTAGTAGAGGAACGATCTAGCTAGATATAAGAAGACAACGGTGATGGCTGGTGGTGTTAATACTAGAGCTAATGTTGCTACTTATGTTGCAGCTACTGCTGGAGCTGCCACCACTGATGGGGCTACTGCGGGTGCTACTGTTGGAGTTAATAACAGAACAGTTTGAATAATTTACGGGACAAATGCAAGCTATGATTATAGGAATGCAGCAAACTAAGGAACAAAATATGAATATGATGTTGAATAAGAAGTTGGAGTAGCACTCTCAGTAGCTACAACAACAGATCAATGGTTTGTAAGAGTAGTTTAATAGGCAAAATCAACCTGCAGGTGTTGGAGTATTATCAACTGCTAATTAGCATGCTAGACCACCAGAGCATTTGCATCCTCCTGTGACTGCTGATAGTGAAGATAGAGTGGCTGAGAGTAGGCATTCAAGATTGCGACAACCTAAGGTAGAAATTGAGTCCTTCGATGGAATACTACCTTAATCATGGATTAGGAGAAGTGAGAGGTATTTTTGCTTCTATCATGTGATTGAGGATGTAAAAGTAGAGCTTGCTGCAGTTCATTTAAGAGGAGATCAAGAAGTGTGGTTCCATAGCTTGATTTCAAGTAATCCTACCCTCACTTGGTCTGAATTTCTGAATGAACTTTGTGAAAGATATGGAGATGAAGATGCGAGTGATGTGGTGGACAACTTTAACAAAGTGACTCAAACTACTTCAGTTAAAGAGTATGTGACACGGTTTGAGAATCTAAGGGCTAGAGTGTTGGCCGTAAATCCGGAAGCAAGTGAAACTTATTACATCTCAAGCTTTATCAGTGGCCTTAAGCCTAGAATCAAGAACCTTGTCAAAGCTTTAAATCCTTCTACAATGTCACAAGCCTATTCCAAAGCAAGGTTATTTGAGAATATAGTTTTAGCAACTTCTGATGGACAAAAGATCAAGGTTAGACATGTTGTTACTCCTTGACAATCAGCTGCAGCAAGGCCTGATAAACAACTAAGCATGGAGGAGAAAAAGGCTCAAAGGCTATGTTTTAAGTGCAATTAAGGTACTTCCTTTGTCATAGGTGTAATCCTAAGTTCCTTATAACTGTTACTGGGATAGATTCTAAATGAGGTTTGGAGGATCCAAGGGTTGAGGCTTGTAGTAATGCTTAAGAGGAGGAGTTACTAGTGGAGTATGGTCATGATGAGATAGAAATTTCAGTTAAAGCCTTGACCGAAAATGGTTCTCATAAAACAATTATGATCAAAGAACAGGTCAATCACAAGTCATTATTGATCTTGATTGATAGTGGAAGTACTCAGAATTTTGTGGATCCAAAGATTGTAAAGGCTATGGCACATGAGGTGATCAACACAAGTCCTTTGGTAGTAATTGTGGCGGATGGAAATTCTATTCCAACTCAAACCAAGTGCAAGCATTTTGGTTGGTAGATGCAGGGTCACAATTTTCAGTATGATTTCAGAGTTTTCAAGCTGGGGGTTGTGACATGGTGCTTGGGGTCAATTGGATGAAAACAATTGGTCCAATAATGTTTGATTTTGTGTTAAGGTTCGAATCAGATTGGAAGCCAAAACGAGAGAGGGTTAGGGTTTGAAGAGAGGTTAGATGAGAAAGAGATATGAAGGAGATAAGAAGTAGAGAAGTAGATGAGAGAATTGAGAAAATATCTCAAAGAGATCTTTAATTTTCATTGAATGATTCACAATTACACTATAGCAATCCATTTATACTTGAACTAGTTACAATATCCCTTTGATGCTCTATAACCAACTCAACTAACTCATTTGCTAATTGGTGCCACTACTAAGACATACAAACTGAACATTACAAGCAACAAGTATTTCAATGATACTTTGATACAATCAATTGCACTAAAGTCACAAACATAACAATCCCTTCCACTTGAAAACATTTTTGTCCTCAAGAATGGAAGCTAGGAAATTGGCTCTTCAAGAAATGTGGTTCTTCCCACATTGTATCCTTCTTGCTTAGATTTGCCCATTGCTCCAGAACTTCATCGACTTTCCTCCCCTTAAGTTGCCCAATGCAGTAGGCTGTAGCAGTAATGATCCATTGGAACCAGCTTCAGGTGTTTGAAAAGAGCCCGTATGACCTTTCTTCACATGTTTTTTTAGAAGTGACACATGAAAAACAGGGTGAATATAAGAATTTGGAGGCAATTCCAGCTTATAAGCAACCTTGCCAATCTTTTCTAAGATCGCATATGGCCCAAAGAACCTTGGACACGACTTCACATTTCTCCTTATAGCCATAGTGGACTATCTATATGGTTGGAGCTTTAAGTACACCATATCTCCCACCTCAAAGTTCCTGTCCACCCTCTTCTTATCTACTTTTTTATTATTATTATTTTTTATTGCGCACTCCATTGGAAGCCAAACGAGGCTCTGATACCAATTGTTATGATCGGGATCAATTCCCAAACATAAGCTAAGTAAAATAGGGATAGGTTGAGAGTATGAGATGAGAAAGAAAGGAATTTAGATGAGAAATTAGAGAATTAGGGATGAGAAGTAGAGAGAGTTAGATGAGAGAGAGAAGGGGGATCTCAAAACTGAATCTGATTTTTTGTTCATATTTGATTGAATGATTCAAATTTACACTTGATTCACTTATTTAAACACAATGCAAGACATTGAACCTAGACACCTAAGTAACCGACTTGGAAATATCAAGAAGTGTCTAGAAGAATATCTAACTAACAACTACTAAAATATCTAACTATCTATCAAGCCATTTTGGCGCCAAGTCTGCTAACCGTCACTTGCTACTGCAGTGACTTAACATAGCTTGAACTAAAGGATTACAAGAACAACTAGCAGCTTATTACACTTAAAACTAAGCTAAGGAAAACAGTAACTAAACTAATCTATTACATCATTGCAATCTACTAACTAATTAGTTCATAACAGCTACTAAACCAACAACATCACAGCTCCTAGCAGTAGCTACCAGCAGCTCACATATCAACCACTAACCCTTCTCATGCCTTGGATTCTCGGATTATAATAGATCCACAGATACCCTCATAGGCTCCTACCATCACAAGTATTTCTTCGTCCAAGTCAAGGCACTTAAGAAGCACTCCACTAGTGTGCCTTTTATATAAGTCTCAAAATTCATCATTAAGATGGAATCCGTTAGCCCTAATCTTCATCTTTCTATCCTTAACATAGTCTTAACGGTTCTTGAAGTAATCAATTAGAGGCTTCCTCCAGTCCGCACATTGACCCAGGACAGTTTGATGGATTTCAAAGCATTCCAAGTGTTCACTTGGCATTACTTCACTCTCAAGACTAAAATACTTGATGTCACAGTCTAAAACTTAGGTTCTAAGGACCATGGTTTTTTTACACCAAGTCTTCGGCAATTTATACCCTGATGCTAATTGAGCCAAGTCATTGGCTACTTTGTTCTATTCTATAGGGATAAGCTCAAACTACACACCGTCGAATTTACTCAGCATCTTTTGTACTACTGATAAGTATTGATTCGAGGTATCGCTCAAACATTGAAATTCCCCCTTTAACTTGGCAAATTACCTGTTATGAATCCCCTTGATGATAACACTGAGGACTTGCATTTCTTAGAGAGTTTGCAGACATTTTTTCAATGCCTCATACTATGCCATGTTGTTCGACCATTTGCCAACTAGAGTAACGGCCAGTTTTGGTGATGATCCCAACAGAAGATTCTATCACAATTCCAACTCCAGCACTTGAATTGATCCTTTATGCATCAAATAATAACTTTCAAGGGACCATTTCCACTACCAAGAGTTGGTCTGGCTCGTAGCCTAAGCCAGTATTAATGTTTGGGTGGTCAGCTAAAAAGTTTGCTAAGGCTTGGCCCTTTACTGACTCTTGTGATACGTAAACCAACTCAAATTGAAGCAGAGCTATACTCCACTTATTCAACCTTCCCCTTATAAATGGTCTATCTAGCATGTGTTTAGGGACATCGTTCTAAGCAACTATATTTATAGTAAATGCCAAGAAGTAATGCCTTAATTTTACTGATGCATAGAATAACGATAGACACAATTTTTCAATCATAACTTGGTAGTACCCACAGTGGCCATCCATGAAGGACAAGACTTCATGCCTTGAAGCTAAGTTAGTGAGCACATTAGCAATAGGCATTGGGTATTCATCTTTCAGATTGGCTGCATTCAGATCCCTGAAGTCAATATTGACCCTTATTTTGCCATTCTTTTTAATGTTCGGAGTAATTTTTGCTAGCCATTCGATGTACCGGGCACTCCTGATACACTTGGCCTTTAAGAGCCTGTCGATCTCTTCCTTGACTAAATGGATAACTTGTTGGGACATTCTCCTCTGGGTCTGAATGATGGGCCTTGAACCTGGCTTGACATGAAGCCTATGCTCAACCACCTTTCTGTCTAGGCCGGGCATCTCATGATGACCCCAAGCAAATCAATCCTTGAATTCGCGAAGTAAAGTCAGGTGCTGCTCTATCTGCTCTTGAGAAAGCAGAGCGCTTAGATAGGTAGATCTTGGGTCTTCTATCGAGCCCAAATTAACCTTAAGGAGGTGATCTTGGACTTCATCCCTTAAATCCTCCATTTTGGCTAGTTCTGATCTTAGGTCAAAGAGTTCCAGCTTCTCTGTTTGTGCGGTATGGGCCTAAAACCATTGAAAGGCTGCTCGATCCAAAGCTAATCCTTAGCATGCCAGGCCATGAACCTTGATACCACTGAGGAAATGGCCTCTTGGGCATTAATGAGAGGTCTTGGTCCCTTTGCATTTGGGTTTAGCATGCCTTAGAAATCTCCTTATTCAAGAAGGGCCTTCGTGGATCCCTAGAAGTCAGAGTCTTTAGACTCTACATCCAATTGACCAACCTCAGCCTCAATAAATGGGTTGTGAAGGATAGCAATTGTGTCATGTGGTTGGGCAGATTGTGGAGTGGTCCTTTTAACATTAAGGGGTCCCACGCCATTTTCATAGAATTTATCCTTCATGTAGTTAGAGCAAGCCATGAATGGCTTGTTATCTGCCATAAAACCTCATACTCGTCATGGTTCCAAAAGATTAACAACCAGTGAAGTGAAGAACGGATACAATAATTGGCATGTAACTAATCTCTCCCAAGCAAAGCGTTGTAGATCGAGGTCATATCCACTATAAAGAAAGTTATTAGCTTGCTTAGGCTGCCAACTATTAAGTTAATTGGAATGCCCCCTTTGGATTTAGTAATAGCTCCAGAAAAGCCATAGATTGCAACATCCGAAGTAATTATGTCATCTTGGGATTTACCAATGACCCCCAACATATATGTAGGCAAAACTTGTCCACTATGACCCTATTCACAAAAATGCCATCAAATTTATCTTTAATGTATAGGGGCTTGATGTGTTTATTGGCGGTATTAGGCCCATCAAACATCATCTTCATTATGTCTAGTGATTTTTCAGGCGATTTAAATGTTGGGGTATTAACTTTAAAAGACAAGGGCTCAAGGTTATCTTTGGTGGCTGCTACTTCAGCCACAAGCCTCACTTCAGGATCCTCATCTGATGCTACAACGTCTCCCTCGAGGCCCTCTTGACTGTCAGTTGCCATGAACTCCAAAGGAAGGAGCAATGCATTTCTGACATCGACTTTTTCTAGGAGCGTCCCAAATTGTATGTGGATCCCTTCATCTATTCCCTTTTTCGGGCTGACGAGCATGGGTGTGCCCTGATCTTGGTGTTGAGGATTGCCAATCGTTGGCTTATTCTGTAGAGGCCAGTCCTCTAGATCAACCCCTGGGGTTTGAGACTTTTCCATTGGTTGGGGGAAGTCCTCTTGGTTGAAGTCGTTCTCTATATTAGACCATGTTGGGTTAACATGGCCTAGAGGTTCCATCAAATTGATGCTGAGAGGGAAGCACTCCTCCTTGTCGTTAGCCACTCCCTAAACTAGGGAATTCTTAGCAAGCTGATCCCACCAAGACTCTCGCCCTTGAGAGGATGAGAGGCTAGCCCATCTCTCGAACTTCTTGTGTGTCTGCCCTTGACTTCTAGTAGTAAAAGGCCCAGACTCAGTCGTTGGATCCTTGAGATCCATCTACTTAGTTTGCTTGCTCTTGCAGACTCTGGCTTTCTCTTGAGAGAGCCTAGTTAAGCAAGTATCTAGCAAAGTCTTCCGCTGAGCTTCCTTCTTCCACAGCTGCCTCTTGTTTTGAGTTCGGGTAAGGCTACAGGGATTGAGCTCCCCTTCTCTAAGGTGATTTCTCCTTCAGATATTACCAATTCAGAACCTAGAAGGTTGGTGTCCTAAATGTCATGGTGCTTAACTGGTGCCCACGTCTAGTATCTAGTAATTCAGGTTTTTCTTTGGATGCTTAGTTCTCATTATGATCTGGTCTTTTGAGGAGGATCCTCGGTTGGCTTAATTTAATGGGTCTCCTTTGATGGTATCTTTGATTCTAAGAGAGGGTCAACCGGAGATATATATTGAGGCAACAACCATATTTTTCTCATTGCTACCTATATCCTCCCACAGCATTGCTGGCATGCCCTGTAGGACATCCTTTCCAGATCGAGAGATATTTTCTCCCGGCTCGTGAGGCCTTGAGAGGGCCCCTGGTTGCCATTGATCTCCATAGCATACTCCTCAACCATTGTCATCATAATGGTGGAGTTATTGCGGAGCTTGATTAGCAAGTTTTTAAAAACGGCACACATGTTTGTAGGATGGAGTTCAATGATGTGCCAACAACTTGTTCCATCATCTAATGTGCACACAAGTCTCGGGAAGATTAACATCCCTTTAATGACCAACTGCTCAAACAGATGGTTAGCCACTCTTTTCTTAATGTCATTGAGGACCATTTTTCTCCTATAGAGGGGAAAATGATTAGTCAGAACACTACAAGGATTACTTTTGACAACGGTGTCGATAACATTGACTTAAAGAGGACTAGGGAAGAGGCCTTAGTCAACTCCCATCTATCCTTCTCCTGGGAAGATTAATTATCCTGCTTCTATGGCATCCGGAACCACTTTCCTGAAGATAACACAATTCTTTGTTGCATGGGTAAACGAATCATGCCATTTAAGGCATAACTTTCCGCTATTAGAATCAGGGTTAGGTTTTCCATGTTTTGAGTTTGTTTTTTGCCTCAAGCCAATCAAATATTACATCGGCTCTTGAGAGGTCAAATGAGTTCTGTCTCAAGTCTTAGGATTGATAAGACTTCTTGACTTTGAGATCCGTCTTAACAAAAAGATTGCAAACCATAGGAGGCCCCTTAACATACTCAGCAACTTCAATCTCGTAAAGAGGGTCATCATCCCCTTCAATTAGATCATGTACATAAGTCTCATACACATTATTTTCATTCAGGCTTTCTTCTTCCAAGACAGCCTCATATCTAGCAGTGCATTCTGCTAGCTGTAGGAACATCGTGAAGTTAGATCCTTCAAATTCTTCCTAAATTCAATATCCAAGCCATTTAAGGCTAGCTTGGCGTATTCAACTTCAGGAAGGGCTACTGTGTAATTTAACCTGGCTCTCTTGAACTTGTTAACGTAATCCTCCACAGATTCACTTGAATTTTGTCTCATTTGAGCCAAGTCAAACATGGAAGTTCCTAATTCTGCTCTTGGAAATTGAGCCTGAAATTGCCTTGCCATGTCATCCCAACATAGATGGAATTAGGTTGCAGGCTAATGTACAATTGAAAAGCGGTCCTAGTTAAGGAGCTGGGGAACAACCTAAGCCTGAGATATCGATTGTCAGCCTCTTCCCTACAATGGCAATTAAAATCTTCACAAGTGCTCGAGGGCATCCCTTCCCTTGAGAAGAGGGTAACTCGCGAATTTTATATCCTTGAGGAAAACTGTAGTCCCTGTCTATATAGTAAGGATAAGGTTTACTGTACAAGAGTCTATTGACCCTCCTAAGGCCTGGCCATACATCTGCTCAATAAGGGAAGCCATTGATCCTGGAGAGGTAGATTAGGCACACACTTATGCACCTGCCATTGTCCCCTAAGTGGGTAAGGATCTCGCGAGGGATCCACAGGATACCTTGAGCGCCCAGCACAATCGGGTGTGGGAACAATTGTTATTGCCCAAACCCGAGGTGACCCCCCTGATCAATATGGCCATAGCCTTAATTGGCCATGAAGTATGTTCTAATGGGACTTAGGGCATATGTGTTTATAATGCTAGCTCGGTATTTACTCACCCAGTGATAGGCACCCAGAAGCGAATGGCAGCTTAGTGATGGTGGCCCAGGGACTAGACGGCCAGTAAAGGGGCGCCCAGCACCCCGGAACCTGACTCCTCAGCTGCATATAAAGGGGGAAGAACCTTTCATTCTCTCATCCTCTCTTGACCCTTCAGACCACTCCCTCTCTCTCTCTCCACAACTCCCTCTCTCTACCACTCTCTCTCTCCCACTCCACTACATGCCTCGTCTAAGGCCAAGAGATATCAGGCTAGGCATGTATTCAGAGTTTGAGTTTAGCTCATACTTATGAACCCCACCTCATACAGGACTCCAATATGATAAATAAGCACACTAACCAAATTCGTCATAAACATGATTGGGGCCGTATGTGAGAAGGATCATAAGCTCACGCCTAGCTTGATATTTCTTATAAAACTCAAGCATTTCAAGTCTCAAGTAGGTTAATTCTTAGCATCATTTTTTGGATTTCTTGGCATTCATTATGTTGGGAATACGCCCACCCAAGCAAAGTTTATAAAAAGGCTTGATTGGACAAGGTGAATTATGGTTGCATCTATTAGGCCCCTTTTTCGTTCTTTATTTAGAAAAAAAAATTCTGAAAAATTTTCATAAGCACCTAGAGCTCTTCAAGAGCTTCGTTTGGATATGAAATTTGATCCATAACTCTTCATGGATTGAAAGGTATACCTGTTTTAAGTTGTAAGATAACTTATATACCTTATCCACAACTAGCAAGCCCAAATCATTTTTCATGTATTTTCTTTCATCAAAAACTCAAAACGGGTGCCTAGAACATTTTAAGAGCTTCATTTTTATATAAAATTCAATCCGTAACTCTTCACGAATTGAAAGTTATGCCCGTTTTAAATTGTGAGATAGGTTCTACACCTTACTTGCGTATAGCAAGCCCAAATCATTTTTCGGGTACTTTCTTTCATTCAAATTTCAAATAATTAAAATGAGAGTTTAGAAATCTTCAAGAGATTTGTTTTGGTATAAAATTTGATTTATAACTCTCCGCGGATTGAAATTTATGCTCGTTTTAAATTGTGAGGTAAGACATATGCCTTACCCACATCTAGCACGCCCAAATCATTTTTCAGGTACTTTTTTTCATCAAATGTTCAAATAATTGATATGGGTGCTTTGAACTCTTCAAGTGCTTCGTTTTGATATAAAATTCGATCTACAACTCTTCACGAAGTGAAAGTTATGCCCTATTTTAAGTTGTGAGGTAAGATATATGCCTTACTCGTGTCTAGCATGCCCAGATCATTTTTCAGGTATTTTCATTCATCAAACGTTCAAAAACTTCCTAGTTTCTTAAAACTCTTCAAGAGCTTCATTTTGATTTAAAACTGATCCATAGCCCTTCATCGATTGGAAGTTACGCCTATTTTAAATTATACGGTAAGTTATCTGACAAAAGCGGCGCGTTTGCTAGCCCAGTTTACCTTTTATATGCTTTCTTTCATCCAAAAATTCAAGAAATCATCCTTGTTGTATAGAAATCTTCAAGAGTTTTACTATGGTGGGTGATTTGCATCATAGCTCCTCAAGAATTAAAAGTTATGTTTGTTTAAGTCTCATGGTCAACCTATATAAGCCACAAATTACTACTATGTCGAAGAAACTCCTACCATGTCTTTGTTATCTTTTCTTTAAACTATGAAAAATTACACTGGTTGCGTAGAGCTCTTCAAGAGCTTCATTTCAATATGTGACTCACACTTTAACTCCCAACGGATTAAAAGTTGTGTCTGTTTAAAGTTACAGAATACTTAATTTAAAAAAAAAAGAAAAGGTTAAAAAAATTATAAGTATTGACTGCCATCTGAACTTTGACCGTCTTCTTCACCAAACAAAACCTTCAACCTCCATCACCACACCTCTTGCTCATCCAAATCAACCTCCATCTACTCACCTCTTGCTCGTCCAAAATCCTAGCTTACCCAAACCTAGCTTGCCCAATACTTTGCTTGCCTGACCTCTTGCTCGCTGGAATCTAGCTCGCGTAAACCCGGCTCACCCAATACTTTACTCGCTTGAATCTAATTCGCCCAAACCTATCTTGCCAATACTTGGTTTGCCCAACCTCTGGCTCACCCATACTTTGCTCGCCCAGACCCTAGCTCGCCCCAACTTGGCTTGCCTAGACCTCGGCTCGCCCGCACCGTGATCGCCTTGTGTTATGATTTCCTTAGTTTTGGCTACTCTTAGGACATGTATTGGTTGTATAGTTTAAATGATGCGTTTAGGTGTAATTTTCAAGTGTGAGTTAGTGAGTCTTTTAGGCGCCAAAGTTGGTTAGTTGGTCAAGCAAAGTCAAATGTGGCTGGTTTTAGCAGTAAAATCTTGTTCAAGTTGGTTAGGAGTGAAGTGTTGGTTCAATGTATCGAGATATATTATAAATAGATGCAAATCATGTAATATCTTCATTCAATCAATAAAAATCTGATTTCTTTTTGGATAATCTTCTCTATTTCTCATCTCCTTTCAATTCTCTTCTCATCTTACCTCTCTTTCATAGGGTTAGTTTTCAATCTTTGGATTGGAAGCTAACACCTTGACTCATGGCTCGCCATGGCACATCGATTTGCCTTGTTCTAGTGCTGCCGTGTTGCCATCAATAGCCCATACCAACCACCACAGCCGGTGGTCCTCTCTGTCCTATATTCAACCCTAAAATGGTCAATTTTTATTACAATCTTTATTTAATTAAACCCTAAAAGGGGTCAATTTTTATTACAATCGTTGTTTAATTCCACCCTAAAAGGGTCAAATTTTATTATAATCTTTGTTTAATTCCACCCCAAAAGGGTCAATTTTTATTACAATCTTTGTTTAATTTAACCCTAAAAGGGTCAATATTTATTACAATATTTGTTTAATTCAACCCAAAAAGGGTCAATTTTTATTATAATATTTGTTTAATTCAACCCTAAAAGGGTCAATGTTTATTACAACCTTTGTTTAATTCAAACCTAAAGGGTCAACTTCTATTACAATCTTTATTTAATTCAACCCCAAAGAGTCAATGTTTATTACAATTTTTGTTTAATTAAACCCCAACTAGGGTTGATTTTCACTACCACCTTAGTGTAATTCTACCCTAAAGGGCTAATTTTCGTTGCAACCTCTGTTCGACTTTGATGGGGTCGATTTGCATTGCTATCTCAATTTAATTCAACCCTATCTGTATTCAATTCAACCCTAAATGGGTTAGTTTTCGTTACAATCCTAAACTATTCCAATCCTGATATTTGGACAAATTATATTTATTGACTAGCCAACCAGTAGGAAAGTCTGTAGATGCTTGCCAGTCGCTATATCGAGTGACTAGTTCACTATAATACATCTTTCATAAAAGGAACCATGCTTCGCTAGATCCTTACCCGGAAAGTGTCAAGTTAGCAATTAAGTGCAACAATTCTAAATTAAGGATATTAAAGGAACAAAGTCATCAACCACACCTTTTATGATTCCAGAACACAAAACATACACAATCCAACACCGAGACGTAAGTGCAAATTAAAAGGTATATGTAAGCACCGAGTACAAAAGTGGTGAAGGCACTTATAACAGGATGGCAAACTTACATGATTCACTTTAAGGACTTTGCTTGGGCATGCAAGAGACGTCATAAGTCCCTTGGAAACCACAAAACACGTCTATTTTCTCTTTCCATCCTTGACTAATCCAAGTACTCCATGAATTTCTCATCTATATGTTTTATTCACCCACAAAGAAATCCTGAAGCATACACTTCATCAAATGGGAATACTAGACACAGTTGCCACCCGTAAAGACTAAGCTACTTGCCACATGCAAACATGCCCATTATTCGCCTACAAAGCACTAGCAAGTGTCATTTAATCAAAAATACAGAATCTCACCATAATGAAGCTGCTTGGTACATTGTGTGATATCACCATCTCTCAAAATCAAACGTTGCCAGAGGCTAAGCACCTTCGGAAGAAATTGAGTCTGCAATAAATTCAAAACAAAGCCGTCTCATAAATGGTGAGGACCAAGAGAGTTTGTCCTTGTCCATGACCTCCTTTCTATGGGAATGTGTAAATCTGTTTAGGACTGGGGGACTTCGCCTCAGTCATTTCCATAGTGGTGGCATAAACTTTTTAGGATTGGGGGACTTTGCCTCAGTCATTTCCATAATAGTGTGTAAATCTTTTTAGGACTGGGGGACTTCGCTCAATCATTTGCATAGTGGTGGTGCAAATTTTTTTAGGACTGGGGGACTTCGCCTCAGTCATTTCCATAGTGGTGGTGTAAATCTTTTTAAGACTGGGGGACTTCGCCTCAGTCATTCCCTTATTTTGGTGGCGAATAACTTTTGTGCTGGGGGACTTCACCTCATCCATCTCCTTGTATTAAGTGATGAAAATCACTTTAGGACTGGGGGACTTCGTCTTGATTCACAACTTCGACTTTTTTATCTTGATGGCACAAATATGTTATGATCGAGCCTAGTCTCAAACCATAACCTCGGGGAAGGATAGAATCAAAGAGAGTTAGATGAGAAGAGAAGTGAAGGGGATGAGAATAGAGAGAAAGTTAGATGAGAAAGACAGGTTATCTCAAATAGATAGTGGTATTGATTAAAGTTGCCTATTGCAATGGATGAGCTCCACTACTTATAGTAATCTCAAGCTAACTAACAACTTGACCTTAAGCTAATACATAACTTCACTAATGGCTAATACATGACTCTATTACATTGATGCTACTAGAATATCATCAAAGAATTATTCTAATTACAACCATGATCTAGTCACACTCATTTTCAAATACCCATCTATTACAATCATGACAAGACTTCCCCCCCCCCCCCCCCCCCCCCCCCCCCCCCCCCCCCACAACCCAAGATTAGAAACTTTGAAGAGCACTTATTGTTGTAGAAGGGATAACTGAAAGTAAGGGACACTTGCTGAAATATGCATTTGAAGACATCTGGGTAACGAAATCTACAACTGAAAAGCACTTGTTGATGCAAATTTGAAGCAACTCCAGCCAATAGCACTCATCTAGAGGTCTACCCAGATCAAACCACATCAGCCAAACACCAACACCCATGACCAGTTCGTGGAATCTCCTGATGCAATTAATGCAACTCAATAGCACTCGCTTGCTGCAGAAACATGAGAAAGACAGAGTGTTGAAACAAGTGAAAGACAGAGTGTGCAACAGCTGCAACTGAGCTGCAGATTCTCCCATTGTACAGCTCCAACATAACACCACGCTTGTATTGTGCAGGGAAAAGTGTCCACTTGGTCACGAGTTTATAATACTTCCAAGGGTCCAGCTAGCATTTTCAATTGGCCCATCAACCTTCCCAGATCTTGCTAGCAGTGACAGACTTGAATTATGCCAAGAGTCAACAACATCTTCTTTAAAATTTGTTTGTTGCAAGTTAAGTTTGATCTTGGATGGTATAGAAGTGTCTACCTCTTCTTTTATTGCTCTTGCACAATTCACACAATATACTTCCGCTTCTTTAATTTTCCAAAACATAATGAGAGTGCACCAAGAACATCTGACTTCTTGTTTCCTAGTGCAACACATTTTTTTCAGATTGAGCACAAATGCCTCCAATCTTGTTTGGACCTCCTGGATTTTCCAGCCTCCATTTGATAGGCTGCAACCACAATGATGTAGATTAACAATATAGGATCCCACATCCATGAACACAAGTGAGAATGCTAAATAATCCAGCGCATGAACCCAATAAAACTTCATAACAGATGCAAACATCAAATGAGTAAGGGCTGTTCTGAGCTTGACTTTTCTGTTCTTATGTAAGCTAATTTCAGCTAGAATTGAACTTAATCTTCCATAGACATGTTGAGCTACTGCTTCAACTTGTAAAAAACTTCGGTTTATCCACAATTGGCAACATACAACAGCATACTCTTGCAACTGTGAGACAGAACTCCAAAATTCTACATCTTTAATACTGATTTTTGCTTTGTTGAACTCAGCTTCATCATCTTGTTCCACCTCTCTTGCTTGATCTGGATTAAGACCAACTTGTTCAACTCTCTATTGCAACCAACCTAGCGGGACTATCAACAGATGCTGCAGCCATAAGTCACAACAGAACACCAAGCTAGAATTCGAAACTTTTCTCAAGTCCTCAGCAGCAACTTTACTTCATTGTGTGCACCAACCATCTGAATTTTACAGCTTACAACTCATAAAATTCAACTCCTTCTCAAAACCACTAATTACAGTCTAAATTCCTTGTTGTTTACTGCATTTCAAGGGCTCATTCAGATCTGCTTCTACTTCTGCAGTAACCCAGCTTGAGAGATCTTGGTTGAATGGCTCAATTTTAACATCTGAATTTGCTCCAATTCTCAATTACTGCACCTCCACTTCAAATTCAGGAGGCCTCACATTTGGTTGCGCCATTGGGACATGTTCTTTGTTCATAGCTTGATTATTATATAGCCTTAGTTTAGAACTCAGTACGCTTGCCCATTTGTTGTCTAGCACTGTCATTCCAAGTCCCACGCAGAATTCATACCCCACCAAGGCATCAGGAGGTCTTCCAACTTCGAACATAACCCAATGACCTTCAATTCTACTAGATCTCGACTGAAAAGTCTTAATTTTTAGCTCATTACCCAGCTTGTGATCATCTAACACTTCAAATAATTTTCCAGAAACACAACTTGGCCTCTGCTGAACTTGGGAATAAACTTTGGAAGCTTGATTAAACTTTTTCTCCAACTCAGCCTCATGTTTCAATCTCTTGTAACCATGATCTACCTCTCCTGGATCAGGAGGAAGCCTGTCGTAAGAGTTTGCAACTTGATGAACCTTCTCTTCATCTAAAGAATATAGCAGTGCATTCATTCGACAGCTCCTTGCACACCTCAGGTTCTGATTTTAAGTACCAATGTGCCGTGGAAAAGTACTTAATACATTTTGTGATGTATTCCTTGATAATACAGCAGTAGCATCAGATTTTTCAACCGTACATTTCAGTTCTACAGTGCTATTCTCTTGTTTGTGGGCTGAAATCCCATTATGCTCATCTTGTGAATGACTACTACTAGGAATCATTTTACTTCTTGTTTTCTTAAGCATTCTCTTGATCTACGGAGAAGCTCCGTGTCTTTCCACATACCAAAACACCATCCATGTTTTTCCCATTTCAATATCCTCTTACATATGTTGTTTTTCGAGAAATAAGTTGTTTTTCTTAAGGAGTAAGAAGTTCGGAATGCTACCTTTATAACTCACCAATGGCCTTTCCAATGATCTCAATCTTTTACTAGAGAAACACTTCTTTTGATTAAGGGAGACTTCCAAATTGATGTCAATCTTGTTCCGAAAAGTAAGCTTAAGCCTCAGTTTTCTAATGGATAGGATCTCAATGTATACTTGCAATTTCTTTGTTGCATTTCCAACTTGACTTGAACCCAAGCCATCAACACGAACAGTTTCTTTGTCTTTGCCTACCATTGGCATAACAACCACTTCATCTAGCTCTCCCTCTTAATTAAGCTTCTCCTCATGTCGCTGCGATCTCTGAGTCCATTGTTCATAAAACCTCCTATCCCATTCTCGCAACCATTGATCATGTAATTGCTGATACTGAATCATCCATTCCTGCAAATGAATGCTCAATGGATTAACTGTAACAATCTCTTGTTCTACTGCAAAGCTCGTGCCGGATAACATGATTGATTCCCTAAATTCTACGATCCTTGCCCACTGAGGATAAGAATCTCACACTCATAGCCAAGGAGACCTAAACTTTCGCACACAGAATCACCACTAAGGTTCGAATGACAAGTTACTGGAATCAAACCCTTTTGAGTTTAACAATAACACAATTCAAATTCGAATCCAACCACTATGTAAGTCTTGAATCGAACTCCAAATTAGTTGCCTTGCATGATTCGGACTTGATTTTTTTGCTCAACAAACACTACAGACACAAACCCTAACTAACAAACTTCGAATCAGAGAGAGTTTTGAACCAGAAACCTTAACCGAGGTGATTTCTTGATTAATCTAGACTGTGAATCTGAATTAATTCATGCTTAGCTACAATTACTAATTTCAACACACTTCTAACCACAATTCTCAAGATCACTGTCAGATCTCTACGAACTTGTACTGAGTTCTTGTTAGTTCTTCTTTGGGCAAGTGAAATCAATTAAGTTCTTATACACTATTTTGCATACTATACAATTCCACCAAGAAGTTCACAACACACGATCAACTACTCACTTCAGCAACATAGGAAGGATGATTCTGAACGCAAGTAATTCAGAAGTTCAAGAACTGTACCTTCACCTCAACTACATGAATTGCAAGCTTGCTAAGCTGATCTTCTGGTCTTTGATCAAGATCAACGTACTCCAGCAGCTCACTTCAGTTTTACCAACCCAATTTGTACAGATTTTGATCTAGATTAGTAGGATTCAGTAGTATAAACTTCCAAGGCTTACTTCCCCCTGTCATTGCCAACTAAGTCTGATTGCAATCAAATATGTACGTGAATCAACACACTTGATTCAGTGCAACTCAATCCCTGATGCAGCAAGTACAACTAATGCTTTGATGCACTTCTCCAACACCCAGAAATGAAATTGAATGTAACAGTAACCTCAAGCTTAAACCAGAATTCGGAACGTAATTCTTGATCAAATTGCAATGTGATTCAAGGATATTTGCTATCAAATTGCGCTAGATTTGGAAGCAAATCAAGGCTCTGATACCAATTGTTATGATTGAGACTAGTCTCAAACCATAACCTAGGGGAAGGATAGAATCAAAGAGAGTTAGATGAGAAGAGAAGTGAAGGGGATGAGAAATAGAGAGAAAGTTAGATGAGAAAGAGAGGTTATTTCAAAGAGATAGTTGTATTGATTAAAGTTGCCTATTGCAATGGATGAGCTCCACTACTTATAGTAATCTCAATCAAACTAACAACTTGACCTTAAGCTAATACATAACTTCACTAATAGCTAATACATGACTCTATTACATTGATGCTACTAGAATATCATCAAAGACTTATTCTAATTACAACCATGATCTAGTCACACTCATTTTCAAATACCCGTCTATTACAATCATGACAAAATCAGTCTTCACAACTATGAGACTTCACCCCCCGGTCACAGACTAGACGTTACCTCCGTCACAGAGGCTAAACCACTCCAAAATCAAGAAGCTTTACAATCAGCACTGGAGGAAAGTGCATTCTTTTCGCGCGATGCAAAGCAATTCTAAGCAATTACAAGTCAAGAACTACCCATTCATAAGAAGCAATCCCGTTCAAAGCTAGTGAACTTCGTCCTCAATCATGCCGCATTATACAACGTTATGGTATATCCAGAAGACTTCACTACCCGTTAGAAACCAAATTATAATTATGAAACTTGGTTGCTTATCACAACTTGACAAAATATTCCTAATGAGAGAATCCAAAATGAACCGCGTTTGTTATTGCACCTGAGCAACTCACACTCCAACCAACTTTCGCCAAGCTATTTAATGCCACAACTGGTCAACAACTTAGTAAAGCAATATGAGATATTATCTTTATCCACTTAGCCACTCTTACAAGTGCATACATGCTGTTGTAGTGCACAATCAATAGTTCTAGACCACAGAAACAACTTCTTGATAATCATGACAAAGGGTGACAATCTATATAGATAGCAATAAGAATAAATAGCCTAATACCCTCGATAATCTATTTCAAGATTGTCTTGGACTTTCTTACAAATGACCTAAAACTCCTTTCACAGCCTATTCAGTCTAACAATGGTTGTTGTCAACAAGGAAACACGTAATAAAGGATCACCGAGTCCTCAAAAATAGTTCACAATCCTAAGGCTAGAATAACAGGATCGACATGCACCAAAGAATGTGCATGCCACATCAATGGCATCCTTAGAGGTCTTTTGTCATCCTATAAGCTCACCTTATATAGTTTTTTATATACGATACCAACATGGGCGATCAACCACAGGCCATCAAAAACTCACCTTTGGTACGTCACACATTACATGTAAATGCTTGTCATTCCAGTATTAGCAAGGGTTCATGTGGTCTACTTACAACCACTCAACATAAGTCATGCCAAGCCGATCAATTCATAAATAAATGTCTAGGGCAAACACATGAAAGCTATGGGCATCCTTTGAGAATGATATACCACATAGTTGGCCTATTCCTTGGTAGGTATCCTATACATGATGCCTAACGACTATTCAAGTAAAGGCCTATCCCCATGGTCTGCCCTGGTGTAATCACCCACAACGGGTGCAATGCCTATCACCATGGTCCGCCCTAGTTCAATCACCCCCAATGGTGGCAATGCTTGTCACCATGGTCTACCCTGGTGCAATCACCCGCAATGGGTGCGATCTTATTACCATGGTCCGCCCTGGTGCAATCACCCGCAATGGGTGTAATGCTTATCACCACGGTCCGCCCTGGTGCAATCACCCACAGCGGGTGCAATGCTTATCACCATGGTCCACCCTAGTACAATTACCAGCAACAAGTGCAATCCTTATCACCATGGTCCTCCCTGGTGCAATCACCCGTAACGGGTGCAATGCTTATCACCACGGTCCACCCTAGTGTAACCACCCTCAAGGTGTGCAATACTTGATGCCATGATTCACTTGAGGGTTATGTAAAGATGTACATTGAGCACCGATATCAACTTTTTTTTCGATATATATGATGTATAGTTTATTATAAAAGATTTGTAAGTTTAAAAGATGCGCTAACCTTCATGACGTAGGCAGTAATAACATACCCATCCCGATCATACTAGTATGATATATTCTTCATCCTTGATTCTAGACTTTCGGGGCATGCTCGCCGCATTGTCTTCATTCAAGTATGTTGCATATGGTTCACTCTAGCAGTAAAACAAATGCAGAATACTGAACACCCTAACCTCATCCAAGTGTATTACATATACCACCTATATATTAAATGAATATATTAATTCAACCACTTGGAGGTTCAACTCGAAATGCCTTGCTCGTCAAAATAACTTGATCGAAATCACTTTATGGATATTACAGACTAAATACGTACATAAGCAGTAGCTAGTCATGATAATCATATCCTCGTATGCTTATCACATAAAATTCAAAACGCTGCAAGTGCTTGTAAGAATAAAGGAACAAAATTTTGTACATACTCTAAAGTTCAAGAGTCCCCAGAAGCTCAGATTCCCCTAAAGTGAAAACTTCTCCATTCAGACAAACAAAGAGATAAAATGTTATATTAAGATCTCTAATGAACTAAATGGCTCGTTAAAGTGAGTAACGCACTAAACATTTTGTTAAGATCTACGATTAAGCTAAACACCCTGCTAAGGTCCATGATGGGCTCCCAGCTACAAGTCGTAACGATTTAAACGTCCTATTAAATGTCAAATTCGTCAATACGCATTTTATTTAGGTTATATGCCTCATTTATCTCAATTAAATTTCAAAATACACATGAGTGGAAATTACAAAGAGCCGGGGCATAACAATGAAAACCTCCATTACTTGGGCAAACATTGTGCACTAGCAAGCCACAGCTAACGATTGATGCGTAATCCACTCCATGGCCGAACTTGGAATGACCAAAGTTCACACATGGAGTTGGGGGGGAGGGGTGGGGGGGGGGGGGGGGGGGGGGGGGGGGGGGGGGGGGGGGAGGGGTGACCTATATATTTAAAATGCTAGCCCGGTATTTACTCGCCCAGTGACAAGCACCCAAAAACGGTCGCCTAGTGAATGGCCGCCCAGTGACGGACTCCCAGAGCCTAAATGCCCAGTAAACGGGCACCCAGCACCCTTGAACCTTACTCCTAAGCTTTATATAAAGGGGATAGAACATTTCATTCTCTCATCCTCTCCTGACCCTTGAGACCACTCCCTCTTTACCACTTCCTCTCTACCTCTCTCTCTCTCTCCTCTCTCTCTCTCTCTCTCTCTCTCTCTCTCTCTCTCTCTCTCGCTCTCTATCTCTCTCTCCCACTCCACTATAGGCCTCGTCCAAGGCCAAGATATATCATGCTGAGCATGTAGCTAAAGCTTATGTCCAACCCATCTTTAAGAACCCCAACGTATACAGGACTCCAATACAATGAATAAGCACACTGACCAAATTCGTCGTAAACAATATATCGTGCATGGGAGCACACTGATATTAGCAAACTATTAGTTCATCCTTGCTTCATCTATCCCCAAGTCATGGTCTTAAGTAAATGAGTGGTTAACTTGCCCCCAAGTGTGATAAGTATGGAGAGGTCTAGGAAGTATAGGCTTGATCCTAGGAGTGGGTATGTTATGATCTAAGCTTGTTTATGTCGGTGTTAGATTGTTACAGTGTGAATTGATGTCTAAAGGTTGTAATTGGCTAAAGCTTTTGTAATTGGTTTTGGCGGGAAGAGAGGTTTTGTTAGTTAGGTAGTGCTTGTTCTTGTTGTTGGCGGTAGCTAAGCTCATAGTTGGATCTTATTGCATCTTCTTCCTTTTTGAGTCCTTTAGCATAAATGGGGGAAGATTCCTTATATTGAGACTTATGAATGGAAATATCTTGATCTTCTTTCTATCAACCCTAATTCTCTCTATTTCTTATCACAAATTATATTTCTATCATAGGTTATGATTCAAGATTAAGCTTGAATCATAACAATTGGTATCAGAGCTTGCACTATTGCATTGGATCGAGTTGAATTGTGTTCAAATTCACTTCAATTGCAATTGATCAAGCTGAAAGTGGTTATAATCTTCGGTTCTGGTAATTAAAGTTGCAAGGTGCTTGCGATTGAGGAATAATTCAGGAATTAATTATAATTAAGGACAGTTACTAAGGAATGGGAGGTGAAGTTACTACTAGAGCTGGAGCAGCTTCGTATGCTGCAGCAGGAACTACTGCAAATGAGGGAAGCAATGCTAATGAAGGTGAACAAGCTGAGTCAATCGCTAGCATTACACAACAAATGCAAGCTATGCTTATAGCATTCCAGCAAAATCAAGAAGAAACTCAGAATCTTCGATAGCAGATCACGAGAATGCAGTTGCAGATGGATAAGAACAACGTACCTAAGGGAGTTGGATTCTTTCACCACCAAGTCAGCACTTTAATTCAGCAACGCCTTCCTTATCAAGTGAAAGTGGAGATGGATCGCTTGTATTAAGAAATGGGTTAAGCAGCCTCATGTTGATATGGAGCCTTTTGATAAAATGCAACCTCAGTCATGGATTAGAAGATGTGTGAGATATTTTAAATTTTACAACATTGCTGAGGCTGAGAGAGTTGAGCTTTGATAATTCCAATTTAGTATATATTTATTTATATCATTTTGGTTCATTTTTAACTATTTTACATCAAAATTTTATCACTTTTGTTCGTCTTCCCTAATATTGCCATTTTCTTGCAAAACACTCATTTTATGCTAAATCTTGTTAGGTTTTATCATCAACATCAACAGGTAAAAGTAAGATACATCAAATACAAGAAAAAAATTGTCAAAATTCATCCAAATCTCACGATTATACAATGAACCAACAAGAAATGACACAAGTTGCAACAAGTTGATTTGGGCAGCAAATTTTAATGAACAAAATTGTTTAATAAATTGTATATTGCGTGAGTAGTAGCGTCTTGGTCTGAGTTCTGAGATTTGGGCAGTGGAAAAAGCAAACAAACATAAAATAATGCAATTGGATTCAAGTTGCCAAGGTAAACACAACAATGAGCAAATGAGGAGCAACGTTGTTCAATTTTTTTATTCACAATGCTCCACCCTTGGAACACTATAAATAGACCTCATTTGGGATTGCTTTGAGCATCCCTCATCTAGCAAAAATCTCATACAAAGTAAAGAAAGAAAAAAAAAAATTTGAAAAACCGAGGGAAGGAGAAGAAGAATGGAGGAAGGAAATTTGGTTTGTAATTTTATATTTTTAAGTTCTTTCAATCGTTTTCTTCTTCTAAGTTCATGAATTTTATCTTTGTTTTGCTTTAAATATATATTTATCATGAACTAATTTTGTTTTTCCCAGGCTACGATGTAACCTAAGTTGTAATATACGCTCTATTCTAATTCAACGTATTCAATGTCTTGTTATTGCATTGTTGAAGTGTTTATCATTGTTCTTCATGAGTTTTAAATGCTTGATCTACATTTAAAGCCTATAATGATTCATAATGAGTCCAAGAGAAGATTTATGCTGATTGCTAAGGTGATAAGCACCACAAATTGAGCAAATGTTCAAAAGAGATTAACGCCTTTTGTGTGGCCTTAAATGAAAACCAAAAATCTTTAAAACTCTTTTCTTATTTAAATTCATGCACGAGAGTCATGGGTTAATATGTAAAATAGTATGCTAAGTATTGTTCGAGTGAGAATATTTAGTAAATTAGGGTTTTCGACCATCAACATATAATAACAACATGAATATCGAGAATAGAAAGGCGTATTAATTTAACTAGGTGAAATCGGATGCCTGGGACCTTATTAAATCATAGAAATCATCAAAAATCAGTAACTATCTTTAGTTATTTTCATTTTGTTTTGGTTCACATCAAAAACTTTAATTTTCGGTATTTCAAATAGCACTAAAACTACAAATTTCGGTACTCTCTCAATAACAATCTGTTATGATTCTTAAGTTTTGGTTGTAATTGGTTTGTATTGCAGTTAATGTCTTGATTTTGCTTTTGCATTGTATTCAAAAGTTAGTTGGCTTGCCTTTGGCACCAAGGGGGTCGGTTAGTTGGTCAAGGGAAGTCAAATCCGACGGCTAGTTAATTTGGCTCTAGTTTTTGGGTTTGAGTCGGTTAGAGTTTGAGGTCTTGATTCAATGTATTTGATCAAATATAAATAGGCTCAAATCATGTAAATTTTGGTATTCAATCAATTCAAATCAGATTTTCCTTTGGAAATTCTCTTTCTACTTCTCATCACCTTCTCTATTTCTCATCCCCTTTCTCTTCTCTTCTCATCTTAACTCTTCCTTCTACAAGGTTAACTTTCAATCTTTTAATTGGAAGCTAACAATTGGTATTAGAGCTGGTTCAAGCAATCAATTGATTGATTGGAGCTGGCAAAATAAAAGAAAAACAATCAAATTATGGCTGAAGGAGTCAGGACTCGATCAGGAGCTGGTGAAGCAAATGCAGTTGCGTTTGTGAGTCCAGATCTTTCTTATGCTGTTGTTGCTGGTGCTGATGCAATAATCGATCCGCAGAACTTCACTACTGATCACATTCAGGTCATTTGTGACCGTGTTAAGGAGTCACAGAAGCAAATGATAGACCGAACTATGGATCAAAAATTTGAACAACGGTTTGATCAATTTCAGCAGTTGTTGCTGAAACATGACCTCAAAAATGAAAATCGTATGCAGCAGATTGAGGTAAAGCTTATGGACTTGCAAGTTCAGATTAATAAGCAAGGAGAATCATCAACTCATGCGATCCTTAAGCCTGCTAGCCAGATTCTTCCACCAGTTGAATAGGTTCAACCGGAGGTGAATATTAGCAGAACTGGAGGTTTAGCAAGGAATTGAGAAAAATCTCCAAAGATTCAATCTGAGGCAGGAGCTTCAATTCCGATCAGATCAGTTGATGATCGACCTCCAGAGGCTGACATTACTGTAGAGAATCAGGATCGAGCCACAGAACAAGTTCATTCTAGACTGAATGGCTTGAATTCATATCAGAATTCAAGGCTTCGGAATTCTGTTATTCACCGTCGAAATGCAGATGATGACTTCGAACATCACGATGGGCCACCTGACCGGCATTTTCAGCAAAGATCAGTGAACAATGACATTTCATCTGGTGGCAGGAGTGGTTCTCACAGACAGCCAAGAGTGGAAATTGAACCTTTTGAGGGTAAACAGCCGGAGTCATGGTTGAGAAGGTGTGATCGGTATTTTCAATATTACAACATAAGTGAAGCGAAAAAAGTTGAGTTAGCTGCAGTACACTTACATGCAAATCATGAGGTGTGGTACTATAGTTTTTTGAAGAGCAAACCTAACCTTTCTTGGGGCCAATTCGTAGAAGAAATGTGTGAACATTATGGAGAAGAAGAGATAAGTGATGTAGTGGACAGTTTTAATAAGGTGTACCAAACCTCTACTGTGAGGGAGTACATGATCAGATTTGAGAATCTACGAGCGAACCTATTGTCAATAATATCCATTTCTCCAGAGGATTCAGAGGCATATTATGTCTCTTGTTTCGTTAGTGGTTCGAAGCCTAGGATCAAGAATATGGTAAAAGCCATAGGTCCTAAGACATTGACTAATGCTTACAACAAGGCAAGTTGGTTGAAGCTACTTTAGCAAGTTCAAGTGACAAGAATAAGATCAAAAGCAGTAACTTCAGACCGCAGCAGAAGGATGCTTCAGGTTCCAGATTCAAGCGTGCTGTTGATAAAGGCTTAGTGAGGCTATGTTACCGTTGCAATCAGCCTTATCAGCCTGGCCATAGATGAAAATCTCAGGCCTTAATGTCTGTAAGAGGATCCTGTGCAAGAGTTGATTTTGACAGTGAAGATTCAGATGCCGAGGAGGACAGTTATGAGCACTCTTCACAAGATGAATTGTTGGAGGATGAAGTTGAGATTTCCATGAAGGCTTTGGCCGGGAGTGGAGCTCATAATACCATTCATATCAAAATAAAGGCTGGAAAAACTTCCATCATTATTCTTATTGATAGTGGGAGCACGCATAGCTTTGTAGATCCCAAGTTGATTAAGAAAGTGAAGCATGAAGTGACTAAAACTCATCCATTAGCGGTTATGGTGGCTGATGGCAACTCCATAACTACTCAAAATAAGTGCCAAGCTTTTCCATGGTCTATGCAAGATCATCAATTCACTTTTGATTTTAGAGTTCTTCCTTTGGGAGGTTGTGATATGGTGCTAGAGGTAGATTGGATGAGAACTTTCAATCCGGTGGTGTTTGATTTTGATAAAATGACGGTAGAATTTGAGGTTCATGGCACTAAAGTCTCATTGCAAGGCATTTCTAAAGAAGCACAGCTTCGGTTGATTGATGGCAAACGATTACAAGGAGGATTCAAGAAGAGAGCAATTTAATGGCTTGGACACTTGTTTGTTATCTCATCTGTGGAACTGCAGCAGGACATTCAGCCAGAGGTTCATGCCTTGGTTGAAGAGTTTAAAGAGGTTTTTGAGCAACCAAAGAACCTTCCTCCTCAAAGGAGTGTGGACCATGCCATTCCACTTCGAGCAAGTGCTGATCCAGTTAAAATCAGGCCATACCGATATGCTCAGGGCCAAAAATCAGAAATTGAGAAACAAGTTGAAGAGTTGCTTCACATGAGCTTCATTCGACCAAGCCATCGCCCCTTTGCCTCACCTATGATCCTTGTGAAGAAGAAGGATGGGTCGGCTAGGATGTGCATTGATTATCGCCAATTGAATTCTTTGACAGTGAAAGATAAGTTTCCAATCCCAGTTATAGATGATTTGCTTGATGAGTTATATGGAGCATGTTTCTTCTCTAAGCTTGATTTGAGACAGGGATATCAATCCATTATTTCTGATCAGGACAAGATCTTTACAAGCAATTTTTTGAGGGAGTTTTTCAAGTTATTGGGCACTACATTAGCACTTAGCTCGTCTTATCATCCACAAACGGATGGACAAACCGAGCGAGTTAACCAATGTATTGAGCAATACCTTCGAAGCATGGTTTTCACTCAGCCTAGAGAATGGAACCGATGGCTCTCTCCAGCTGAATATTGGTTCAACACTCATGTACATGCATCTATTGGCATCACTCCTTTCCAAGCATTATATGGCTATGCTCCTCCTACTCCATTTATGTTGCAGCAGCCAATGTCATTAGAATCTGCAACCACTGAGTATTTACAGTAGAGGAAGCAAATGATGCAACTTCTCAAAGATAATCTCCTTCAAGCTCAAGCAAGGATGAAGTTCTATGCCAATAAAAAGAGGGTAGACAAAAATTATGAAGTTGGTGATATGGTCTACCTCAAATTACAACCTTATAGACAGTCTTCTTTGGCTGTCAGGAAGAATGTCAAGCTAAGTGCTCGTTTCTTTGGTCCATACAAGATTTTGGAGAAAATTGGCAAAGTTGCATACAAACTTAACTTACCTCCTCAATCATACATTCACCCGGTTTTTCATGTATCTTTACTTAAAAAGCAGGTGAAGAATGGAGCTAAGAGTTCACGGGAGCCACCTAAAGCTGGAGCTAATGGAACACTGCTGCTGCAACCTGCTGCTGTCAAGGGTCGAAGAACATTGCAGATGGAAGAGGAGCTTTGCAAGAAGTTTTGGTGCAATGGCATAATTTGGACGAGAGCTTTGTGACTTGGGACAACCTCACATTCTTGAAGGACCAATTTCCTAGTTTTTCTCCTTGAGGACAAGGAGCTTCTCAAGAGGGAGGGAATGTTATGATTCTTAAGTTTTGGTTGTAATTGGTTTGTATTGCGGTTAATGTCTTGATTTTGCTTTTGCATTGTATTCAAAAGTTAGTTGGCTTGCCTTTGGCGCCAAGGGGGTCGGTTAGTTGGTCAAGGGAAGTCAAATCCGGCGGCTGGTTAGTTTGGCACCAATTTTTGGGTTTGAGTCAGTTAGAGTTTGAGGTCTTGATTCAATGTATTTAATCAAATATAAATAGGCTCAAATCATGTAAATTTTGGTATTCAATCAATACAAATCAGATTTTCCTTTGGAAATTCTCTCTCTACTTCTAATCTCCTTCTCTATTTCTCATCCCCTTCTCTTCTCTTCTCATCTTAACTCTTCCTCCTCCAAGGTTAACTTTCAATATTTTAATTGGAAGCTAGCACAATCCTCATGGGAATGATACTCTACTCACTCTTTATTACTTGATACGACTTAGTGCACTTGCTAAGCAAACACTAAGTAAGCATCAAGCTTGCTGCAGTGTACTTACGTGGGGATCAGGAGACTTGGTACTTTGGACTGATATGTAGCGGAACTTTTATTACATCGCCTAAATTTGTGAAAGAATTGTGTGATCGTCACGGTGATGAAGATCTTCGTGATATTGTGGATAGTTTCAATAAAGTGACACAAACAACATCAGTCAAGGAATATATGACATGATTTGAGAATCTGAGAGCAAGGATGTTCATAGCAAATCCAGGAGCTAAGGAGGCATGTTATGTCACAAGTTTCATCAGTGGATTGCATGTTAAAATCAAGTAGCTTGTCAAGGCATTGGAACCTACCTCCTTATCTCAGGCTTACTCCAAAGCACGATTCTTTGAGAACACTATCTTGACTGCCTCTGATGGTCCTCGGTTTAGAGGTGGATAGGGAGCAACTTCATTGCCATCAGCTTCTTTAGGGAGTAATAAACATCTCAGCTTAGAGGAAAGGAAGGCTCAACGATTGTGTTTTAAATGCAATCAAAAGTACTTTTTTGGCTATAAATGTAATCCCAAGTTTCTTGTGGCTGCTACTAGAGCTGACACTAAAGAGGAAGCAAAGGAATTGGATGGGACATTAGGCACTGAGGAGCAGGAGTAGGAAATGGTGGTGGAATCTTATGAGGATGAGATGGAGATTTCTATCAAGGCATTAATAGGCAGTGGCTTTCACAATACCATTAGGATCAGAGGTGAAGTAGGCTATAAACCTTTCCTGATCTTAATTGTTAGTGGAATTATGCATAGTTTTGTGGATCCTATGATTGTTAGAGCAGTGGGACATGAGATGATCAAGACCAGCCCATTGGCTGTCATTGTGGCTAATGGGAATTCCATTTTAACTCAGACCAAGTGCAAGCAGTTTTCTTGGTTGATGTAGAAGCATATTTCTGCTTATGATTTCAGAGTCTTGAGGCTATAAGGGTGTGATATGGTCCTTGGAGTAGACTGGAAGAAGACCATAAGCCCTATTATGTTTGATTTTGCTGAGTTAACTGTAACTTTTGAAAGGAATGGTTAGAGAATTTAGCTGAAAGGCATTGTTGAGCAGGGACAGCTTTAAATGATGTGAAGGAAAAGATTGCAAGGAGTAATCAAGAAGGGAGCTTATTAATGGATTGATCATTTGTTCTCTATTGAGGCCACTTCAGAGGAAGCTCAGGAGCCTGTCAATCCTGCAATAGATAGCCTCATTCATGATTATAAGGATATTTTTGAGCAGCCCATGACCCTTCCTCCTAAGTGATCCTTGAACCATGCTATTCCTTTGAAGGTAGATGCTAGTCTTAGGAATCTCAGATCGTATAAATATGCTCATTCCCAAAAGAATGAGATTACGAGGCAAGTTGAGGACCTTCTGAAGACGAACTTCATTAGAGATAGCCACAGTACTTTTGCTTCTCCTATGATTTTGGTTAAGAAGAAGGATGGGACGTCTCCGATGTGCATTGATTACAGGTAGCTCAACTCACTTACTATGAAAGACAAGTTTCCCATTCCTATTATAGATGATTTACTATATGAATTACATGGTTCTTACTATTTTTCCAAGCTGGATTTGAGGCAAGGTTTTTATTAGATTAGAGTGATGGATTCAAACATTCAGAAGACTGCATTTCGCACACATCATGGACATTATTAATTTGTAGTGATGCCATTTGAATTGTCCAATGCTCCGGCTACATTTCAAGATCTGATGAATGCAGTATTTAGATCATTCTTGAGGAAGTTTGTTCTTGTATTCTTTGATGATATTTTGGTGTACAGTCCTACCTTGGACATCCATTTGGGGCATCTCAAGCAAGTGTTTGATTTTATGAGACAGCATAAACTGTATGCTAAGCTCTCAAAGTGCTCATTGCTTGTCCTATCTGGGCAATACTATTTGTGAAAAGGAGGTGGAAACTGATTCCTCCAAGGTCCAAGCAATGAAGGATTGGCCAACTCCTGTTACTCTTAAGCAACTGAGAGGACTCTTGGGTTTGACAGGGTACATAAGTTTATTTCAGGCTATGGGGTGCTGGCCAAACCTCTAACAGATCGCCTCAAAAATGATGCTTTTAGGTGGTCAAAAGCAGCTCAGGAGCCCTTCCATCATCTCAAATTAGCTATGTGTGCAATACCTGTGTTAGCCATGCTAGATTTCAAGTTATCCTTCATATTGGAGATTGATGCTGGTAGCAAAGGCATGGGAGCTATTCTGTCTCAAGCAAGGAGGCCTATAGCTTACTTGAGCCAAGCTTTGTGTCCAAGGAATCTGAATTTATCCATCTATGAGAAGGAGTATCTTGCCTTCTTGTTAGTAGTTCAGAAATGGAGGCATTACTTGGAGGGACACCATTTCATCATCAAGACTGATCATCAAAGCCTCAATTATTTGCTAGTGCAAAGAATAACTACTAGAGTTCAGCACAAAGGCCTCGTGAAGATGTTGGGATTACATTATTCCGTTGAGTATAGGAATGGTAGGGAGAATTTGGTAGCAGATGCTCTATCAAGAAGCCAAGAAGAAGAGTAGCTTGCCAATTTTCACTCCATTTCAGTGGCCTCGCCTTCTTGGATGGAAGAAGTACGACAAACCTATGAGGAGGATAGCTTTGCTCAGGATTGCATCACTGCTTTCAGTATTAAACTTGCATCTGGGGAAGGATTTGCGGTGACAGTGTGCAATGGCTTGATAAGAATCAGAGGGAAAGTTTACATTGGTTTCAGTACTGACTTGAGGAAACAGATCACTTCAGCCCTCCATTCTTCTACTTGGGGAGGACATTCGGGAATTGAAGGCACTTATCAGAGATTAAAACAGTACTTCTTTTGGTCTAGAATGAAGAAAAGTGTGGTAGATTGTGTGCAAGTTTGTGAAGTGTGTCAGCAAACTAAATGTGATCACGTTCCCTACCAAGGCATACTACATCCTTTACCAATTCTTGAAAGGGCTTGGCAACACAAAAGCATGGGCTTCATAGAAGGACTACCTAAGTCTGAATGCATGGGGATTATTTGGGTTATGGTGGATCACTTCACCAAGTTCGGGCATTTTAAAGGCCTCAATCACCCCATTTCAGCTGCCAAATTGGCTAAGGTGTTCTTGGATCACATTTATAAACTTCATGGCTTGCCTCTATCCATTACATCTAACAGGGATAGACTCTTTACCAGCAATTTTTGGAGGGAATTATTTGGGTTTCTTGTTGCACTCTTGCCTTGAGTTCTTCTTATCATCCACAAATGGATGGTCAGACTAAGAGGGTTAATCAATGTGTGGAGCAGTACTTGACAAGCATGACCTCTTCACATCCTAAGCAGTGGCACTACTTGTTATCTTTGGCTGAGTATTGGTACAATACCCACGCTCCCTCAGCTCGTAGGACAACACCTTTCAAGCCATTATATGGCTATGATCCACCTTCTCCTATGGGACTACAAGGAGTTGTAACTGCAGTGTCGAAAGTAAGTGAATTGCTTGAACAAAGGAGACAACCTATGCAGCAGCACCAGGACAACTTGCAACTTGCTCAATCTTAAATCAAATTTTTTTGCTAACAGAAACAAAACTAATAAAGCATTTACTGTTGGTGACTAGGTTTACCTGAAATTTCATTGATATAGGCAATCTTCTGTTGCAGTACGCAAAAATGTCAAGCTCTATGCTCAATATTTTGGACCTTACAGGATCTTGGCAAGGATTGGAGCTATGGCTTACAAGATGGATTTACCTCCTGACTCCTCTGTGCATCCGATGTTCCATGTCTCACTCTTGAAGAAGCATGTGGCTGAGGGTATAACTAGTTCTGTAGCACCACCTCCAGCAGCTAACAATGGAAAGATTTTGTAGGAGCCAGTGACAATCTTGAGTTCAAGGTAGGTCAAGTAGAAGGATTATGACAGGGCCAAGGTGCTTATTCAGTGGGAAAATTTGGACATCAAACATGCTACTTGGGAAGATCGGAACTTCATCAAAGGACAGTTTCCTCGCTTCCAGTCTTGAGGCCAAGAATGTCTTAAAGGGGAGGGTATTGTTATGATCTAAGCTTTCTTATGTCGGTGTTAGCTTGTTATAGTGTGAACTAATGTCTAAAGGTTGTAATTGGCTAAAGGTTATGTAATTGGCTTTGGCGGGGAGGGAGGTTTTGTTAGCTAGGAAGTGCTTATTCTTATTGTTGGCGGTAGCTAAGCTCATAGCTGGATCTTAATGCATCTTCTTCCTTTTTAAGTCCTTTAGTATAAATAGGAGAAGATTCCTTGTATTGAGACTTATGAATGAAAATATCTTGATCTTCTTTCTCTCAACCCTAATTCTCTCTATTTCTCATCTCCTTCTTCTATTTCTCTTCTCAAATTCTACTTCTATCTTAGGTTATGATTCAAGATTAATCTTGAATTATAACAGGGTACCTATTCTTGCATTCCTACTTCAAGGCCTTGAGTGGGCCTCGAGGTTACCTCTACTATGTTAGCTTCCAATTCGAAATTGGAAGTCTAACCTTGTAGAAGCAAAAGTTAAGATGAGAAGAGAAGTGAAAGGGGATGAGAAATAGAGAAGGAGACGAGAAAAGAGAGAGAAATTCCAAAGGAATTCTGATTTTTATTAATTGGATGATTGAAATACAAGCTTAGGACCCTATTTATACACAATCGGATACATTGCATCAAGACAATCCCAAACTAACCAAACAAACAGCTTTTCCCGCCAATTATGCAGCACAAACCCCAAGTTTGACCCGGTTTGACCACTTAACCGCTTTTGGCGCCTAAATGCTACCCAACCGACTTTTAAATTCTAACAACTCAACAATGAAACTCTTATCAACAATTACAACCAGAAATTACAATTAAAATTTGTCAATTCATAACATTCCCTCCCTCTTGAGAAACTTCTTGTCCTCAAGAAGTGAAATTTGGGAATTGGCTCTTCAAGAAATTGCAATTTTCCCAAGTCATTAAGCCCTTGTTCAAGTTGCTCCAAGTCACCAATGCCTCCTGCACAACACCATTGTCTGTCTGCAGCACCCTACGAGCCTTAACAGCAGCAGGCTGCAGCACTAGCACCCCATTTGATTCTGCATCAGGTGGATTTCGAGCAGCTGCAGCACCATTCTTGACCTGCTCCTTAAGTAGGGAAACATGGAACACCGGGTGAATGTATGAATGCGAAGGTAAGTCAAGCTTATATGCAACATTGCCAACTTTCTCCAAGATTTTGTATGGGCCAAAGAAACGAGCACTTAGATTGACATTGCGCCTTACAGCCAAGGAAGACTGTCTATACGGTTGTAGTTTAAGGTAGACCATGTCTCCAACTTCATAGTTTTTGTCTACCCTCTTTTTGTCGGGATAAAATTTCATTTGTGCCCGAGCTTGTTGGAGATTATCTTTAAGCACTTGCATAAAATGTCTCCTCTACTGCACTAAATCTGTTGCTGCAGAATCAGTCTCCCTCGGTTGTTGCAGCAGCATGGGTGAAGGAGGAGAATAACCATACAAAGCTTGGAAGGGTGAAGTGCCAATTGATGTATGGAAATGAGTGTTGAACCAAAACTTCGCCAAAGAAAGCCAATGATTCCACTCCTTGGGCCTTAAGAAAACCATACTCCGAAGGTATTGCTCCACACATTGGTTCACTCGTTCGGTTTAGCCATCCGTTTGAGGATGATAAGAGGAAGTAAGTGCCAATGTGGTACCCATCAACTTGAACAACTCCCTCCAAAATGTGCTTGTGAAAATCTTGTCTCAATCTGACACAATGGATAGAGGCAATCCATGTAATTTGTAAATGTTGTAGAGGAAGATTCTTGCTAATTTTTCAGCTGTAACGGGTCGAGCAAGAGCAATGAAATGGCTATACTTGGTGAAACGATCCACCACTACCCATATAACCTCCTTGCCTCAGACCTCGGTAATCCTTCGATGAAATCCATGCTAATATTAATCCATGCTCCATCCGGAATAGGAAGTGGTTGAAGTAGACCCTTGTAATGATGACCTCCCAACTTCGTTTGTTGACATATTTCACAAGCCTTCACAATACTCACTCACATCTTTTTTCATGCTTGGCCAACTAAAGTAAGCCTTAACTCTTTGATAAGTGCCTTCTACACCGGCATGACCTCCCCAAGCAGCATCATGTGAGGCTCGTATAATCTGATGCCTCAATTCAGTAGCTGAACCAATGTAAAGCTTGCCACTGCATCTGATCAGTCCCCTCTGCACGGTGATATCAGCACCCGAACTGCATTTTTCTGCACCATTTACAAGAGCATTAGCAACACAATCTTGGGAAAAATAATCACCCTCATACGTCTTGCATATCTCTTCCATCCAAGAAGGAACCACCACTGTTAAAGCACTACATTGGCCACTGTCAGCATCTTCAAATTTGTAGGATAGAACATCGGCAGCCACATTCTCTTTGCCTCTTCTATACTCAATGTCATAATCAAGGTCAAGCATCTTCATAAGGCCTTTCTTTTGAATCCTCGTCACAATCTTTTGCTCAAGGAGATGCATGAGGCTTTGGTGCTCCGTTCGAATGATGAACTTGCGACCCTCCATGTAATGCCTCCATTTTTCCACGGCTAAGAGAATGGCTAGATATTCCTTCTCATAGGTCAACATGGCTTGATGCTGAGGACTTAGAGCTTGACTCAAGTAAGCTATAGGTCTTCCTCCTTGAGAAAGAACAGCCCCAATACCAGTCCCACTTGCATCGGTCTCCAAAACAAAGCTTTCGGTGAAGTTCCGCATGGCCAACACCGGTGCAGCACACATTGCGGCTTTAAGAGCTTCAAATGCAGCTTGAGATCTCTCATTCCATGTAAAAGCATCCTTCTTCAAGAGTTCGGTTAAAGGTTTGGCAATAGAACCAAAACCCTTAATGAATTTTCTATAATACCCGGTCAATCCCAAAAAACCTTTCAATTGCTTCTAGGTGATCGAAATTGGCCAATCTTTCATTGCTCGGATCTTATTAGGATTGGTGGAAACTCCCTCTTGAGAGATGACATGACCCAAATACTCAAGCTTATTTTGAGCAAAAGAACATTTGGACAACTTTGCAAAAAAACTTTTGTTGCCGCATCACCACAAAAACTTGTCTAAGGTGAGGAAGATGTGCTTCATAAGTTGAGCTATAAATCAGTATGTCATCAAAGAAAATGAGCACTGAATTCCTCAGAAAAGGCTTGAAAACGTCATTCATAGCTACTTGAAAAGTGGCTGGAGCATTTGTTAAGCCGAAAGGCATAACAACAAACTCGAAATGCCCATGATGAGTCTGAAAGGCTGTCTTGTAGATATCCGGCTCGAAGACCCTGATTCGATGATATCCCTACCTCAAATCAAGCTTTGAAAAGAAGCATGCTCCATGTAACTTGTCAAGCAAATCATCTATGACTGGGATGGGAAACTTATCCTTCATTGTTAGAGCATTCAACCGACGGTAATCAATGCACATTCTAGCCGAGCCATCTTTCTTCTTCACGAGGATCACAGGTGAAGCAAAAGGACTATGGCTCGGTCTAATGAAGCTCATGTGAAGAAGCTCCTCAACTTGCCTCTCAATTTCTGTCTTTTGGCCATGAGCATACTAATATGGCCTAATCTTGACCGGATCAGCATTTGCACACAAGGGAATGGCATGGTCCACACTCCTTTGAGGAGGAAGACTCTTAGGCTGCTCAAAAATGTCCTCAAATTCTTCCACTAAGGCTTGAACTTCAGGTTGGACAGCCTGCTGCAACTCTACCATAGATACCATGAAAAAATGCCCGATCCATTGTATTGCCTTCTTCTTGGTTCCATCATGCACACGTTTGCCATCAATCAACTTGAGTTGAGCTTCCTCTGATATGCCTTTCAAGGATACTTTGGTTCCATGAACCTCAAATGCCACGGTCATCTTATCAAAATCAAACACAACCGGGTTGAAGGTTCTCATCCAATCCACCCCAAGCACCATATCGCAACCTCCCAAAGGAAGAACTCTGAAATCAAAGGTGAATTGATGATCTTGCATAGACCATAGGAGTGCTAAGCACTTATTTTGAGTTGTTAAGGAGTTGCCATCAACCACCATCACTGCCAAGGGATGAGCCTTTGTCACCTCATGCTTAACCTTCTTAATCACTTTGTATCAACGAAACTATGAGTACTCCCACTATCAATAAGGACAATGATAGAGTGCTTTCCAGCCCTGCCTCTGATTTTGATGGTATTATGAGCTCCACTACCTGTCAAAGCCTTCATTGATATCTCCACTTCATCATCACTTAATTCCTCTTGTGAAGTATAGCCTGCACTGTCAATTTCTGCAGCAGAATGTTCACTGCCAGATTCAGCTTCAGCACGAGACCCTTTTGCATACATTAGTGCTTGAGACTTGCACCTATGACCAGGCTGATATGGTTGATTACAACGAAAGCATAACCTCAATGAACTCTTGTCAATAGCTCACTTGAAACCAGAGCTGGAACTACTTCTCTGCTGCGGTCTGAACTTGCTGATTTGCTGCTTATTTCTGTCACTTGATTGAACTTGAGTGGCTTCAATCAACTTTGCCTTATTGTAAGCACTTGACAAAGTCTTAGGACCAATGGCTTTCACCATATTCTTGATCCTTGGCTTCAATCCACTCATAAAGCATGAAACATAATATGATTTAGCCTCCTCGAGAGCTATGGAAAAAACTGACAGCAAGTTGGCTCTTAAGTTCTCAAATCTGAGCATATACTCTCTCACGATTGAAGTTTGAAACAACTTGTTAAAACTATCCACAACATCAGTTGATTCACCTTCTCCATATCGTCCACACATTTCTTCTATGAATTTGCCCCAAGAAAGATTCGGTTTGCTCTTCAACAAACTATAATACCAAACCTCATGGTCACCATGTAAATGAACTGCAGCCAACTGGAGTTTTTCTTCGTCAGGAATGTTATAATACAAAAAATACCGATCACATCTCCTTAGCCATGATTCCGGTTGTCTACCATTAAAAGGATCAATTTCAACTCTTGGCTGCCTGTAATTACCACTCCTACAACCAAATATAGTGTCATTACTCACTGATCTATGCTGGTATTATCGATCAGGAGGTCTGTTAAGATCATCGAGCTCATCAAATTCAACTTTGCGCTGCAAAACTGAATTCTATGGCCTGACATTGCGGTCTGCGTTCAAAGCTTGAGGTCTGCAATGTACTTGTCCAGAGGCTCGATCCTAATTGTCTACATCAATTTTAGGTTGCAAAGGTTGATTCTCAGCTGCTCTGAAGTTAATTGAAGGTCCTACATCCGGCTGCATTATCGGAGACTTTCCTTGGTTCCTTACCAAACCTTCAGGTTTGTCTGCATCATCTTGCTACTGATCTGCTTCAACTGAATGAAAGATCTAACTCGCAGGCTTCAAGATTGCATTAACACTTGATTCTCCTTGTTTATTAACCTGATCTTGCAATTTTACAATTTTCTCTTCATTTTGTTGCAATCGCTCCTCATTTTTGGAGTCTTTTTCGAACAACATTTGCCTCAAATTCAACATCAGCTGCTCCATCTTTTGACCCATGCTATCAAGCTTTTGATCAAAATTTGTCTGTAATTCTCGAAGATCCTCTTTAGTAGCATTCTAAGGTCCGATCGTTGCATTGCTAGCAACTACAGCAACATAATCCAAATTCAGACCAGTTGCATTCGCTCCACCAGCACCGGACCTAGTTCTTACACCATCGGTCATGATTTTACTTGATTTTGCCAGCCTCAATCAATCAATTAATTGCTTGAACCAGCTCTGATACCAATTGTTAGCTTCCAATTTGAAATTGGAAGTCTAACCTTGTAGAAGAAAGAGTTAAGATGAGAAGAGAAGTGAAAGGGGATGAGAAATAGAGAAGGAGATGAGAAAAGAGAGAGAAATTCCAAAGGAATTCTGATTTTTATTAATTGGATGATTGAAATACAAGCTTAGGACCCTATTTATACACAATCGGATACATTGCATCAAGACAATCCCAAACTAACCAAACAAACAGCTTTTCCCGCCAATTCTGCAGCACAGCCCCCAAGTTTGACCCGGTTTGACCACTTAACCGCTTTTGGTGCTTAAATGCTACCCAACCAACTTTTAAATTCTAACAACTCAACAATGAAACTCTTATCAACAATTACAACTAGAAATTACAATTAAAATTTGTCAATTCATAACATACTACCTGAGGAGGGTATGAACGATTTTGCCCCCGGTCTCGAGGACAAGTAACAGTAGCACCTTGGAGTTGAGATCCCTCGAGGCTAGAGAAAAACCCTGATTCAAAGGGTCAGCAACCCCAAGAGGCACATTGTTCCCACGACTAGATTCCAAGTGTGTGACACTCGGGTTAGCCATAACTACGTTTTCCACTCTCTCAGGGACATTGGAGTCAATCTAATTCATCGGTAATCGTGAGCTCGAGGGAGTAGTTTATAATGCTAGCCTTGTGTTTTAAAATATTAGACTGGTATCCGATATGCTTATAGTACTAGCCCAGTATTTACTCACCCAGATACCCATAGCCCGAAAAAAGTTACCAAAAGCGGAGTGTGGATAGTTCTACATTGACCACCCATGGTTGACTGGCCTCCATTGATCGGCCCCCTGTATGTCTATAATACTAGCCCGGTGTTTACTAGCCCAGACACGGTCGAGACTTAGCTATTAGCACCCCCCTGCTTGGTAACAGGACCTAGCTATTACCGCCCCCTGCTCGGTAATGGGACACAGCTATTACTGCCCCCTGCTCAGTAATGAGACTTTGCTATTACTGCCCCCTGCTCAGTAATGGGACTCAACTATTACCACCTCCTACTTGGTAATGGGACTCAGCTATTACCGCCCACAGCTTGGTAATGGGACTCAGCTATTACAGCCCCATGCTCGGTAGTGGGGCTTTAGATTACAGTGAGTATTGACTAGTGAATATCAACCAGTGAGTACTAACCTAGAATTTTATATAAAGGGGTGTTAATACTTACATCACCCATAACGGCGAGCTAGAAAAGGGGGGCCTAGAAATTCCAAGCTAGAAAGTGGCGACCTAGAAGATATGGGCTAGAAAGTGACGACCTGGAAAGTCCGACCTAAAATGTGGCAACCTAGAAAGTCCAAGCTAAAATGTGGCGTCCTAGAAAGTCCAAGCTAGAAAGGGTGACCTAGAAAGTCCGACCTAAAAAAGGCGGCCTAGAAAGTTGTTATGGTTCAAGATCAAACTTGAATCATAAACTTGAGATATAAGGGTATGAGATGAGAAAGAAGGGAAAGAGAAGAGAATTAGAGAGAAAATTAGGGTTGAGAGAGAGAAAATTAGGTCAATTTCATTTAAATGAGTTTCAATTACAAGATATTTTTCTCATTTATACTAAAGGAAATAGACGGCTAACATTGAGGATGAAAAACAAGCTTAAATCCAAATATAAGCATTTTCCGGCCAAAAACATACTTTGCCGCTAACTACCTTACCCACCATTCCCTCCAGATTTACAATTTGAATCCCATTGAGAATTACACAGCTAAAATCAACTAAAAATGCATAAAATCCTTCACAGTCATGACAATACCCACTCCTCATCATCATTCTTGCCCCAAGAATGAAGCATAAGGGAATTGACTGCGCGTGAATTTCAAATTCTTGCAGCTAGCTTGTGTAGGATCCAAATTGACCCACTCAATCAAAACTTCCTTCAGTGCCTTGCCTTGCTACTACACGAAACGAGATCCCAGAATTGCTGCAACAATCTCTCCCTTCTGCCCTATGTCATTTCAAAAGAGAAACATGAAATACATGATGAACAAGAGAATTAGGAGGAAGCTCTAGCCTATAAGCCACATTTCCCAATTTCTCTAACACCTTGTAAGGACCAAAGAAGTGAGCCTCCAACTACACAATTTTGCGCACTGCCACAAACGTCTACCTATAAGGTTGGAGTTTGAGATGCACAAAGTCTCCAACTACAAAGGATCTATCAGAACACTTCTTATTAGCATAATGCTTCATCCTTGACTGAGCTAGCTAAAGATTGTCCCTTAATTGTTGAACCAGCTGCCTCCTTTGTGAAAGAAGATCATTGACCTCGGGCACATGAGAAGTTACACCTCGCAGCACCATTGGTGAAGGAGGATCGTACCCATATAAGGCCTTAAAGGGAGTAGTCCCTATGGCAGAATGAAAGTGAGTGTTATACCAGAACTCTGCCAAAAATAACCAGCGAGACCAGTGCTTAGGATAGGGGAATGTCATGCTCCTTAGATACTGCTCCACACATTGGTTCAGCCTCTCAGTTTGTCCATCTGATTGAGGATGGTATGATGAACTGAGAGCAAGAGTAGAGCCCATCAACAAGAACAATTCTTGCCAAAATTTACAAGTGACCATCCTATCCTGGTCAGACACAATGGATTGAGGCAACCTATGCAATTTGTAGATGTGATCAAGGAATATCCTGGCCAATTTCTCTGTAGAAATGGGATGACTCAAAGTAATGAAGTGGCTGAACTTTATAAACCAATCCACAATAACCCATATCAACTCCTTGTCCTCAGCCTTTGGCAATCCTTCCACAAAATCCATGCTTATATGCTGCCAGGCTCTATCTAGAATGGGCTATGGTTGCAGTAGGCCTGGGTATTGGACATGATCAGACTTAGTCCTTTGGCAAACATCATATCCTTGAACATATTTTTCAACCCACTTCTTAGCTCCAACCCAGTAAATGCACTGCTTCAGCCTCTTTTAGGTGCCATCTACACCAGAGTGTCCACCCCAAATAGAAGAGTGGAAGGCCTGGATTATCTATCTTCTCAAATCAGTGGAAGCTCCAGCGTACACTTTCCCTTTAATCCTCCCAATTCCATTCAAAATAGTGACTTTAGCTTCTACCATGGATGAATTACTAACACTGTACGCCGTAATACAATCTTTAGCAAACTTATCCCCTTCATAGGACTTGTACACTTCCTCTATCCAATCAGGCAAGACACAGGAAATAGCTGAGCAGGAGCCAGATTCACTTCCTTCCAACCTTCAGGAGAGGGCATCAGCCACAAGGTTCTCTCTTTCACTGCGGTACTCAATAGAATAACTCAATCCTAACATCTTCATAAGTCCCTTTCTTTGCACTCCAGTGGTAATCTTCTGCTCCAAAAGATATTTGAGACTCTAGTGGTCAGTTCTGATAACAAAATGATGTCCCTCAATGTAGTGCCTCCACTTCTGCACTTCTAACAAGATGGCCAAATACCCTTTTTCATAAATTAAGAGCTGCTGATTTCTTGGACTAAGGCCCTAACTGAAGAAGGCCGTTGGTCTCTCCTGTTAAGAAAGAACTGCCCATTTCCCATACTACTGGCATCAGTTTCTAGTACAAAAGGCTTTCCAAAATCAGGCATAATTAGGACTGGTGCAGAACACATAGCTAACTTAAGACTTTCAAATGCTTCTTGAGCAACTTCAGACCACAGAAATGCATCCTTCTTCAAGAGATCAGTCAAGGGTTTGGCCAACACTCCTTATCCAGCAACGAACTTCCAATAGTATCCAGTCAGTCAAAGAAAACCTCTCAACTGCTTGAGGTTTTCGGGAACAAACCACTCTCTTATTGCTTGTATCTTGCTAGGATCTATTGGAACACCTTCCTTGGAAACTATGTGTCCCAAGTATTCCACTTGAGTCTGAGCAAATGAACACTTTGCCAGCTTAGCATATAACTTATTCTTGCGCATAATCTGAAAGACTTGTCTCAAATGCTTGACATGTGCTTCTATGGAGGGACTATAAACCAATATATCATCAAAGAACACCAACACAAACTTCCTCAAATGAACTTTAAACACATGGTTCATCAATGCCTGAAAGGTAGCCGGAGCATTGGTCATGCCAAAAGGCATAACCACAAATTCATAATGTCTATGATGTGTTCTGAAGGCACTCTTGTAAATATCCTCGTCCATCACTCGAATTTAGTGATATCCCTACCTCAAGTCTAACTTGGAATAGTACTAGGAACCATTTAGCTCATCAAGCATATCATCTACAGCAGGAATTAGAAACTTATCCTTGATGCTGCGAGAGTTGAGATGCCCACACACATTCGAGATGAACCATCCTTCTTCTTAACAAGAATCACCGGAGAAGCAAAGGGATTATGGCTGTGTCCAATGAAGTTTGTCTTCCATAGCTCTTCAACTTGTCTTTCAATCTCACTTTTCTGTGAGTGAGGATACTTATAAGGTCTTAAATTCACGGGATTGGAATTAACTTTAAGAGGGATAGCATGATCCAGAACCCTCTTAGGAGGCAAGGCAGATGGCAATGAAAAGATGTCCTCATATTCATGTAGTAACTGTCTAATGGAGGGATCAGAAGTCTCCTGAGCTACATCAAAACCAGCAGTGATGGAAAACAACTGACCAATCCACTGATACTTCCCTTTTCTGACCATCTTCTCAACGTTCTTCCTTTTCATCATCTGCAATTATCCCTTCTCCATAATCCCTTGCAAAACCACACTCTATCCCCCCTTTAAAAATACACAGATAGCTGAGCAAAATCAAAGACTAAGGGACTAATGGTTTTCATCCAATCAACCCCAAGGGACCATATCACACCCTCCCAATTTAAGTATTCTGAAGTCATACTCAAATTGATGTCCTTGCATCCTCTAATTAAACCCTTTACACTTCATGTGCGTGATCATGGAATTCCCATCTGCCACTGTGACAGCTAAGGGGCGGGTTGTGATCATTTCATGCCCAACCTGCTTCATAACCTTAGGGCCCACAAAGCTATGTGTAATGCCGCTATCAATCAAGATCAACATATGCTTTTGTCCCACCTCTCCTTTGATTTTTATCGTGTTATCAGAGCCATTTGCAGTGAGGGCCCTAACAGATATCTCCATTTCATCATTCTTGGATTCCTCATGATCCTCCTCTTCCTGTTCTTTAGAGATTTCTTCGAGCTCATGAACCTCATTGTCCTCACAAGCATCTGCTCTAGTGACAGTAACTTAGGATTACATTTGTATCCAAAGAAGTACTTCTGATTGCATTTAAAACACGGCCTCTAATTCTTCTCTTCCAAACTCAAAGTCCTTGAACCACCAACAGGAGTAGCCTAGTGTTGAGATGATGACTTTGGAGCCTTGGTCCTAGGTCCATCAGAACCAGCCAACACTATGGCCTCCATCAGTTTAGCCTTAGAAAAGGCCTAAGTCAAGGCTCCAGGATTCAATTCCTTAACCAAGTTTTTAATCCTTGGTTTAAGACCACTTACGAAACTGAATAAGTAATAAGACTCATTAACTTCGGGATTAACTGTCAACATCCCAGCTGTCAAATTCTCAAAATGAGTCATACATTCTCTCACAAATGAAGTTTGAGCCAGTTTATTGAAGAGATCAATCACCTCACTAGGATCCTCTTCTACATACCTCTCATAGAGTTCATTCACAAACTCAGTCCATGTCAAGCAAGGATTGCTGCAAACCAGACTATAATACCAGACTTCCTAATCTCCTTAGAGATATGCCGCAGTTAACTCTACCTTCCCAGTTTCATGAATATGATAGAATCGAAATTACCTTTCACATCTCCTAATCCATGACTGAGGTTGCTTTCCATCAAATGTATCAATCTCCACACGCAGCTGTCTGAATGCTTGAGTCCTTCCACCAGCAGTTCCATTCTCACTGGGTCCAGATGATTGAGGTTGTATATTATCAGGAGGACGATCATGCTGACTAGCAGCAGATAACACTTCTACTCTAGGAGGTTGATTATGCCTAGTGATTTTCCACTGCAATCCATTAAGCTTCGATTCAATTTGCTGACAATGCTGATCTAATTTCTCAGCCGGTTTCTGATCCTGCAATTGTTGCATCTTTGCAAACATTTCCTCCAATTGAAGTCTCAATTGCTCAAATCGATTGACCTCCACATTAGCTCCAGTGTTTGCACCCACAGCTAGAACATAAGTCGCATTTGCAGCAGCATTTTCTCTAGTAGTTACTCCACCAGCCATTGGTACTATCTTCTTCCGTCTAGCCAGCTCCAATCAATTGATCAAGTAATCAATCGGCCGCAGACACAAGCTCTGATACCAGTTAAACTTGAATCATAAACTTGAGATATAACAGTATGAGATGAGAAAGAAGTGAGAGAGATGAGAATCGGAGAGAAAATTAGGGTTGAGAGAGAGAATTAGATCAATTTCAGTTAAATGAGTTTCAATTATAAGATATTTTGCTCATTTATACTAAAGGAAATAAACGGCTAACACTAAGGATGAAAAACAAGCTTAAATCCAACTACAAGCATTTTTTCACAAAAAACATACTTAGCCACTAACTACCTTACTTGCCATTCCTGCCAGATAAACAATTTGAATCCAATTGAGAATTACACAACTAAAATTAACTAAAAATGCATAAATCCTTCAGGGTCATGACAAAAGTCCAAGCTAGAAAGTCCGAGCTAGAAAAGGCGACCTAGAAAGTCTGACCTAGGAAGTGGCAACCTAGAAAGTCGAACCTAGAAAGTCGCAGCCTAGAAATTCAGACTAAGAAAGTCACAGCCTAGAAGGTCCAAGCTAGAAATGGCAACCTAGGAATGGTGAGCTAGAGAACAGTGACCAGAAGCAAGCAGCTAGGAATCTATAAATACTAGAAGAATGAGAAAGAAGGGAAGCAAGCAGCAACACGCGAGGGACCTTTTGTGCTCACCTCAGCCCCCATCCCATGAGAGACCACTTTCTCTCTCCCAAGGCAAGCCTCACGTAAGGTAGACCTCTTGCATGCCTCATCCACCCGGCATTCATTACGACCCCCTCTCCAGAGCAACGAACGCTCAAACTTCTCCACCTCACTCAGGCCAAGAAATATCAAGTCATACATGTAGCTAGAGCTTGAATCCAGCTCACCAGACTCTCATGCAATGAAAAAGCCCACTGGCCAAATTTGTCGAAAACATAACTAGCGCCGTCTGTGGGAAGGATCACAAGCTCATGCCTGGCTTGATGTTTCTTGTAAGGTTCAAGGGTTTTAAGGGTCAAACAAAGTATTTTTCAGTATTTTTCGGGTTCCTTGGGCCTCTCTATGAAGGCCCACCTAAACAAAAATTTATAAAGTAAGTTCGATTGACAAATTAAATGTGGCTGCACACTTTACGCCCCTTTTTTCATTTTCTTTGGGAAAAAGATCTGAAAAATCAAGATAAACACTTATTATTCTTCAAGATCTTTGTTTTGATGTAAAATTCGATCCATAACTCTTCACCGATTGAAAGATATGTTCGCTTTAAGTTGTAAGGTATGTTATATGCCTTACCTGCGTTTAGCTTGCCCAAATCCATTTTGGGTATTTTCTTTCATCAAACGTTCCAAATATTTATAGGGGTGCATAGACCTCTTCAAGAGCTTCTTTTCGATATAAAATTCGACCCACAACTCTTCACGGATTGAAAGTTAAGTCCATTTTAATTTGGCAGGTAAGTCGTATGCCTTATATGCGTCTAGCCCACCCAAATTCTTTTTTGGGTATTTTCTTTCATCAAATGTTCCAAACTTTAGAGGGATGCATATATATTTTCAATAGATTCATTGTGATATGAAATTCGATCCTCAACTCTTCACGGATTGAAAGTTATGTCCGCTTTAAATTGCAAGGTAAGTTGTATGCCTTAAATGTGTCTAGCTCACCCAAATCCTTTTTCAGGTACTTTATTTCATCAAGCATTCCAAAACTGTATAGGGGTTCATATATCTCTTCAAGATCTTCGTTGTGAGATAAAATTCGATCCACAACTCTTCATGGATTGAAAGTTATGTCCGTTTTAAATTGCAAGGTAAGTTGTACGTCTTATATGCCTCAAGCTCGCCCAAATCCTTTTTCGGGTAATTTATTTTATTAAACATTCCAAAACTTTATAGAACTGCATAGATCTCTTCAATAGCTTCATTGTGACATAAAATTCAATCCGTAACTCTTCATGGATTGAAAGAAATGTCCGTTTTAATTTGCGAGGTAAGTTGTATGCCTTATATGCATCTAGATTTCCCAAATCCTTTTCGGGTACTTTATTTCATCAAACATCCCAAAATTTATAGCGGTGCATAGATCTCTTCAAAAGCTTCATTCTGATATAAAATTCAATCTGTAACTTATCACAGATTGAAAGTTATGTCCGTTTTAAGTTACGAGGTAAGTTGTATGCCTTACCTGTGCCTGGCTAGTCCAAATCTTTTTTTGGTTACTTTCTTTCATCAAAAATTCCAAACCTTTTATAGGGATGCATAGATCTCTTCAATTTCCTCATTTTGATATAAAATTTGATTCGTAACTCTTCACGGATTGAAAGTTACGTCCGTTTTAAATTGCAAGGTAAGTTGTACGCCTTATTTACATCTAGCTTGCCCAAATCATTTTCCGGGTATTTGTTTTCATCAAACGTCCAAAACTATTATATGAGTAACTAGAACTCCTTGAGAGCTTCATTTTGATATAAAATTTGGTCCGTAACACTTCACCGATTGAAACTGACACCCGTTTTAATTTGTAAGGTAGGTTATATACCTTACTCGTGCCTAGTACACCAGATCAGTTTTCAAGTGTTTTCTTGCATCGAAAGTTCAACAAATTTATATGGGTGCATAGACCTCTTCAGGAGCTTCATTTTGATATAAAATTTGATATGTAACTCTTCATGATTGAAAGTTATGACTGCCGTTTTAGGTACAACGCAGAGTTTTGGTTGACCGGCTATAATGCGTTGACCAAACCTTTGGCTCTGACCAGCTATAATGCGTAGGCCAAAGCTTTGGCTTTGACTTTTAGGTACAAAGAGAATTTCATTTGACTAACTATGATGCATTGACCAAGCCATTGGTATTGACTGCCACTTTGCTCTCTTCATCAATTTATGTTGTTGACCAATCATTTAGGCGTTGACCACCATTTTCCTTTCTTCATCACCGTCAACTACACACCGACCACTAAAATCAGGACACCTACCACCACCTAGCTCGTTGTGCTCTGCAACTCATTATGAATCATAGCATGCCTTAGAACCTTGCAAGGGGTTGAACTAATTCTTGCTATAATATCAGTTTGCTTTAACCACTACCCGTTATAATATTCGTTTAATTTAACTTTGTATAAACTAATTCTCATTATCGTATCCGCTTAATTCGACCCCACTTGAATCAATTCTTGTCACAATCCTAAACTACGACAACCATGATAGGTGGACAAATTATATTCGTTAACTGGCCTAAGGAGATCTTGGCTATGCTTGACGAACACTATATCGAGCGACCAAGTTCACTATAATATATCTTTCGTATAAGAAACCATCTTCGCTAGATCCGTACCCAAAAATTGTCAAGTCCTCAATTGAGCGCAACACTTCTAAATTAGGGGCGTTAAAGGAGCAAAGTCATCAGCCACATTTCTCAGGATTTTAGAATACACAAGAAACACCATCCAACACAAAAACAGAAGTGCAAATCAAAGTGATACATATAAGCGCTGAGTTCAGAAGAAATAAAAGCACTTATAGCAAGATGGCAAAGTCACATGATTCACTCTAAGGACTTTGCTTACGCATACAAAAGACCTCATAACTCCCTTAGAAACCGCAAAACACATCTATTATCTCTTTCCATCTTTGTCTAATCCAATTACTCCATAAATTTCTCATCTACATATTTTATTCACCCACAAAGAAATCCCGAAGCATACACTTCATCAAATGGGAATACAAGACACTGTTGTCACCCATAAAAGCTAAGCTACCCGCCACGTGCAAACATGCCCATTATTTGCCTAAAAAGCACTAGCAAGTGTCGTTTAATCAAAAAGACGGAATCTCGCTATACTAGAGCTACTTGGTATGTTGTGCAATATCACCATCTTTCAAAATTAGATGTTGCCAGAGGCTAAGAACCTTCGAGAGATATTGAACTGTGATAAATTCAAAATAAAAGCGTCTTATACATGGTGAGGACCGAGAGATGTTGTTCTTGTCCATGGCCTCCTTTCTATGGAGGTGTATAGATCTTTTCAAAACTAGGGGACTTCGCCTTAGTCATCTCCACAATGGTGTGCAAATCTAGGAATGGAGGACTTCGGCTCAGTCATCTCCATAACGATGTGCGAATCTAGGACTGGGGGACTTCGCCTCAGTCATCTCCATAACGGTGTGCAAATCTACGACTGGGGGACTTTGCCTTAGTCATCTCCATAACGGTGTGCAAATCGAGAACTATGGGACTTTGCCGCAGTCATCTCGATAACGGTGTGCAAATCTAGGATTGGGGGCTTTGCCTTAGTCATTTTCATAGTCGTGGCGCAAATCTAGGAATGGGGGATTTCGTCTAAGTCATTTCCCTAGTGGTGGCGCAAATCTAGGACTGGGGGACTTTGTCCTGATTCACCTCTTCAACTTCTTTGTCTTGATGGTGCAAATCATTTTTCACAACTATGGGACTTCACCTCTAGATCATAGACTATTCGTCACAAAGGCTAAGCCACTCCAAAATCAAGAAGCTTTACAATCAGCAATGGTGGAAGATGCATTCTTTTCGCACGACGAAGAGCAAGTCAAAGCAAATTATAGGTCAAGAACTACCCATCCCAAGAAGCAATCCCTTTAAAAGTTAATGAACTTTGTCCTCAATCGTCTCCATTGTAGAACATTATGACTTATCCTGAAGACTTCACTACCCGAAAGAAATCAATCCATAATTGTCAAACTTGGTTGCTTATAGCAACTTGACAAAATATTTCTAATAAAGGAATCCAAAACGAACCGCATTTGTTATTACGCCTGAGCAACGCACACTCTAACCAACCTTCCGCTAAGTTATCTAGTACCACAACTAGTCAACAACTTAGTAAGAATAGTATAAGATATCATCTTCATCTTCTTAGTGCCATCTTCTTAATCACATGCATTCTATGATGGCATGTAATTGGTACTTTTGAACCACGGAAACTATTTCTTGACAGTCATAACAACTCAATAGAAAAAACCCCTTCAATGGGTGACAATCTAAATAACAATAAGAAGAAAATAGTCCAATACCCACAATAGTCTATTTCAAGGTTGTCTTGGACTTTCTTACAAGTAATCTAAAACTTCTCTCACCGCCCAGTCGATCTAACAATGATTGTTGTCAACAAGGGAGCACAACCTTAGGTCTACAATAACAAGATTGATATGTACCAAGTAATATGCATACCATATCAGTGGCGTCCTTAGAGATCTTTCGTCATTAATACCCTATGAACTCACCTTATAGAGTTTATCTATATTTGACGCCAACATAGGCAACCCACCACAAGCAATCAAAAACTCATCTTTGTTAAGTCATACATCACCGAAAAAAGCTATCTCAGTATTCGCAAGGGCTCATAAACACCTAACATAAGCCATGCCAAGCTCATCAGTTTGTAAACAAACGTCTAGAACAAACGAATGTTAATCATTAACGTCCTATAAGGATGACATACCAAAGGATTGCCACTTAAAAGGTAATGGCCTTAGAAATGTGTTATTTCTAGCAACACTATCTTTATTTTTGACAATTTATTCCCGACCTGCCCATTATCAAACAAGTGTGTTATGCTGACCTATTTGATTTAATTTATTGCCTCAGTGTGCCTGAATTTATCCAAGTAATTCTGCAAGTAACACCTGACGGTTATCCACATACATACCTATCGCCATAGTCTGCCCCGGTGCAATCACCCACAATGGGTGTAATACTTATCACCATGGTCCACCCTTGTGTAATTACCCGAAACTGGTGCAATACTTATCACCATGGTTCACCCTGGTGCAATTACCCACAACAGGTGTAATATTTATCACCATGGTCCGCCCTGGTACAATCACCCACAATGGGTGCAATACTTATCACCATGGGCTACCCTGGTGCAATCACATGCAATAGGTACAGTGTTTATCACCTGACACCATGACTCACTTGAGGATTATCTGAAGACAGCACATTAAGCACCAATATCTACTTTTCATTCGATATATATATATGAAGTACAGTTTATTATGTAGGATCTACAAGTTTAAAAGAAACGCTAACCTTCATGGCATACACAGCAATATCCTTGTCAGACTAGTGTGATATACCCATCATCCCAGATCCCAGATTTTCGGGGTATAATCGCCATATTGACCTCATTCAACGACATAGCACATAGATCACTTTGGAGGGAAAGCAAGCACGAAATACTTAAACACTCTAACCTTATCTGAATGTGTTACACATATCGCTTTAATCTATTAAATGAGTATATTAAATCACCCACCTAAAACTCCGACCAAATATCGAAGTGCATCATACTCACCACTTTATGGATATTACAAACTAAGTACGGACATAACCAAGGGCTAGTCACGATAGCGATATCCTCATATGCTTATCACATAAAACTCAAAACGCTACAAGCACTTGTAAGAATAAAGGAACCAAATGTTGTAAGTGCTCTAAAGTTCAACAATCCTCATAATCCTATATTCCCTTATAACACTCCTACTCAACTGAAAACTGCTCCATTCAAACAAAAAAAGAGATAAAGCGTTCTATTAAGATTCCTAATGGACTAAATGCCTTATTAAAGTGAAAAACGTGTTAAACATTTCGGTTTATGATTAAGTTAAATGCCCTGCTAAGGCTCATGATGGGTCATGCGCCCAACTACAAGTTGCAATAATTTAAGCATCCTATTAAAGTCAAATTCATTGATACGCATCTTATTTACTTCTATTAATGTTCATAATACACATGAGTAGCAATTACAAAGAGCCAAGGCATAACAATGGAAACCCGCATCACGTGGGCAAACATTGTGCACTAGCAAGTCACAACTAAGCACTGATGTGTAATCACTCCATGACCGAACTTCGAATGATCAAAGTTCGCCCATGGAGTGGGGGGACTATATGTTTATAATGCTAGCCTGGTATTTTAAAATATTGGCCTAGTATCCTATATGCTTATAGTACTAGCCCAGTATTTACTCACCCAAATACTCGTAGCTCGAAAAAAGTTACCAAAAGCCAGGTGTGGACCGTTCAAGGTTAACCACCCATGGTTGACTGGCCTCCATTGATCGGCCCCCAGTATGTCTATAATACTAGCCCTGGTACTTACTAGCCCAGACACGGCTGGGACTTAGCTATTATTGCCCCCTGCTTGGTAATGGGACTTAGCTATTACCGGCCCCTGCTTAGTAATGGGACACAACTATTACCACCCCCTGCTTGGTAATGGGGCTCAGGTATTACCCCCCTGCTTGGTAATGGGACTCAGGTATTACAGCCCCCTTGCTTGGTAATGGGACTTAGGTATTAGCCCCATGCTTGGTAATGGGACTCAGGTATTACCGCCCCCCTACTTGGTAATGGGACTCAGCTATTATCGCCCCTTACTTGGTAATGTCACTTAGCTTTTACAGCCCCCTGCTCGGTAATGGGTTTTTGTTATGATTCAAGATAAATCTTGATCATAATCTAAGGATAATAGAGTATGAGATGAAAAAGAAGTGAATAAAGATGAGAAATAGAGAGAAGATTAAGATGAGAGAGAGAAATCAATTCATTATCATTCAATAATTCTTTCTTACTACAGACTTCCATATTTATACTACATCTAGAATATGAACAATACATTACATCTAAACATCTTCACTTAACCGACTTTCCCGCTCTTTAGCTGCCACTCTTGACTAGCTAACTAACATTTGACTCCTTTGACTTATACAACTAAACTAGAGAGGACTTATTAGGCTAATTCCCCTAAATGAGGTACTAATTAAACTAGCACTAAAAACTGACACTAGTTTATTACAATCAATGACTCCCAAGTCCTTAATTCCAAATCCTGGTCATGACAATACTCCCCCCTTTAGAAATTCTTTTCCTAAAGAATCTTAGAAGAGAGTTGTGACTTGAAGAACCCCTTATTGTTGCAGAAATTGGAGCTGAAGTTGATGAACCCTCACTGATGAAGAGAGCTGAAATTTTGTAGCTAAAGAAATCTTGTTTATGCAGTATGTTGGGTCGAATTATGACTTTTGTACCTGAATCTGAATTGCAGCTTGAAAGCTTGCCATTCCAATTGGAGTCCTGCTATTGTTGTGTACCGCTGAGTGTGTTTCCTGTTCGGCCCACAATGCTTGCATCTGATTATAGAGTATATTTCAAGAGGTATGTCACTACCATACCAATTCAACCAATCTCTAATACAGCCCAACATCACTACTTTGCAACTGAAGTGAACTAGTGGCCAGAGATGCAGCAGCTAGAGCCCAAACTCCTTAATCCTCAATCTGAATTTCAATTGACTAATCACCCTTATACTTCCATTTTCTGATTTTATGCTGGGAATTTCACTGAAATTAGTCATTTTCATGACTGGAATTTGACACTTAGCTGTCGTCAAAATATCAAGAACCTTTTAAACAAATCCGGACATGAGTGTCCCAACATCTTCGAATAAATATGGAACCATTGTTGATCTGCACATGTGGTCTTTGCTGAACTGCTCAATTGTGCCTGTTGAAAGTGTTCCTGATCTCACCTTTAATTCCTTAAGACAAGCATTTTGGTTTATACTATCACATTGATCAATTTTCCCAACCTCTATGTGACCTTAAGCCTCACTCAAGACAAACTCAGGAGACCTCACATTTGCTTGCACTTTAGGAGAGTGTCCCTTGCTTCCAAGTTGACTAATACAAGCTTCCAACTTCAGCCCTTGGTTCATTGCAATTTCAGTTCCAAAACACTTCCCAATCAGCTTGGGTTTGAATTTGAGTCCAAGAAATTTCCCTTGATTGCTCGTAACTCCTATCTTTTGGGCCTTCCACCCTTTATTCTTCACTTGGAAGCTTGTTTTGAGCTGAGTTCTTCTACTCCTATTACTCCAAGAATGATGTTGTTCGGCAAATTTATTAACTAAACAATCTGTGCTGCTAAATTCATCTCTGTTAAACTCAACAGCATGCCCCATTTCCCCTAGATCAGGAGGCCTATTATTAGTGTTCTTAGATGAATACACATAAGCACCACTAAATTGGCCTTACACTTTGATCGGTTCTAGCAATTTCTTCGGGTGCAATGATGTAACTGAATGTGCTACTGCTGTACATATATGGACTGCCGTAACAACAACACCCTGAGTTCTTAATGACTTTATACGACTACTGATTGAATTCCCCTATCCTGAATCAAAAGGCCTCAATAGAATCTGCCATTGGACCTAATCTAACCTAATTTTTAGCTGAATTGGAGCATCTCCTTACACTAGAACAATATCAACCCACATCTCGGCTAGGTTTACTGGCACTGCTGCAGCATCAGCTTTGCTTCTCATTGAATTTGTATCATTGCTCATTGAAGTCCTTCTCTTCCTTGCTAATTTCATTGTCCTCTTAATCTAAGAACAAGCCCAAGTTTATCTATCAGCCACATCACCAGCTTACGCTGCCTCAATTCCATGTTCTTGAGCATGTAAAGCTTGTTGAGAACCACTCTATTGGATTTGAGAAGAAGAAAATCAGGAGGTCTTCCCTTGTAAACCAAAATTGCTTAAGCAAAGCTCTTAATCTCTTACTTGCAAAACTCTTTTTGTGGCTAAGACCAATTGCTAACTTCATTTCAATGTGAGGCTATAATATTAGCTTCAAATACAACAATTTGAGGCTTAGAACTTCAATTTGAACTTGCAATTTCTAAGCTGCAATATTTAGTGGCTCTTGTTCAACAAATTGAGAGCCTCCAACACTATCTTGAGATGTGGCAAGGCTTGCAACCATGAGCTCTTCAAACACTACCGAATCAGGAGCATGTAAATTCACATTACTTAGGTTGATGTTCACATACTACTGGTTGATGTTTGCATACTGCTGTACTGAATTTTCTGCTGTAGTTTTCGAATATGATCTAAGGACTTGTGCTGGACTCACCTCACAAGTTCAAGCAGAATCTTTGCATCCTCGACCTCTTTGTTGTTGTAATTCCCATATTCAAGCTAACTCCAATCCCACCAGATGTGTCTAGCTCACCTCTCTGATGAGAATGTTAATTAGCTTCAAATTCCCTACAAAACTCCTCCTTCCCTAGATCAAGAGGCCTTTGGTTCACTTAATTTGCTTCCTTTTCAATCACTGTGTGCTCTTGACTTAAAATTCCAAATCATTAACATTTGTCTCAATAGAATTCTTAACCTCGAACTTCTTAATTTGCTGCTAATCAATCCTTGCTGCATCATTTACATCAACACCTAATACATCATTTAATTGTAGAATTAAAGGATCCAGTGCACTTTGTTCTGCTACTACATCAACCTCATCCTGCATTTTCAGATCTTGTTGCTGTTGTACCCACTCTTCTTAATCCATCAAGTGCAATGTTGCATCATCCATCTGTTGTACCATTATAGCTTCTATATTCAGGTTGATTCCAGCTAAATCAGTATCATTTAGCTCAATTTCTTACTCCATTCTTTACTACAAATGTTGAAACATTAAGTTCCTTCTTAGCTTGGCAATTAGTAGATCATACCACCTTAAGCTGACCTTCCATTTCACTGGGCAACATGAAATAGTTAATGTCCATAACGCAACATCAATCATGTATGTTTCTCCCATGTAATGAGTTCAAAGCCGACTCGGTACTCCTTCGCGTATAATAGCTAATGCGAGCCGTAGCCTCAACAATGGAAGATGAGACCAACTCGATACTTTCAGGTGAACTATAAGGCCAAAATACTTGATAAAAGAATTTCTTCATCTATGTGGAGAAAAGGCTTCAAGACTTTGATAAAAAGTCTAGCATCTTGAACCAAAGCAGGATCGAGCCAATGCAGCATTGCATATCGTAACATTTTGACAACATTTGAATAGAATCCAGTAAGGTCAAGTGCAAATTTTAGTAGTTCAGGTTTAATTTAATGTGATGTCCGCAATTCTAACTGATTCAGCTACTTGATCATAAGAACAACACAATAAGCTAACAAGATCTCAAGAGTGGAGCTTAGTATCAATTTCATGAGGTTCAATGTGTAATCTGTTAGATTGAATCCAAATCCAGCTTAATCAATGACTCAAGTTCACAATATCGGAGGAATCAACTGCCGCACGCACAAAAAACAAGGTTTTTTAAACTGAATTCACGATCAAACATAACCTGACGATCAGAATTTGTTATCGATGCATCATTGTCTAAGAATCTAGACAATTAGCACTGTATCTTGATCCAGCACAAGTCTGACAGCAATAAACTATGTTAAACGCAACTTCAACTGAAATCAGAACCTAGTGAAATCTGAACAGCAGAACCTCAAGTGTATGCAACACAAACTGAAGGTTAGCACAATTCAAGCATAAATTCTTGATGAATACAACCTGATCAAGAATTTGATATCAATTAATTTGATCTAATGCTTAACAATCAAGTTGAACTTAATCAACTCAACCGGAAGCAAATTCACAAGCTCTAATACCACTTTTATGATTCAAGATATATCTTGATCATAATCTAAGGATAATAGAGTATGAAATGCGAAAGAAGTGAATACAGATGAGAAACAGAGAGAAGATTAAAATGAAAGAGAGAAATCAATTCATTATCATTCAATAATTCTTTCTTGCAAGAGACTTCCCTATCTATACTACATCTAGAATATGAACAATACATTGCATTTAAACATCTTCACTTAACCGACTTTCCCACTCTTTAGCCGCCACTCTTGACTAGCTAACTAACATTTGACTCTTTTTACTTATACAAGTGAACTAAAGAGGACTTATTAGGCTAATTTCCTTAAATGAGGTACTAATTAAACTAGTACTAAGAACTTAAACTACTTTATTACAATCAATGACTTTCAAGTCCATAACTCTGAATACCAGTCATGACAGTTTCACGATTACAGTGAGTACCAACCAGTGAATACCGACCTAGAATTCCATATAAAGCAGTGTTCATGCTTACAACCCCTAGAACGGCGAGCTAGAAAAGGGCGCCCTAGAAAGTCCAAGCTAGAAAGTGGCGATCTAGAAGATACGAGCTAGAAAGTGGAGACCTAAAAAGTCTGACCTAGAAAGTTCAAGCTAGAAATTGGCGGCCTAGAAAGTCCGAGCAAGAAAACACGACCTAGAAAGTCAGACCTAGCAAAGGCGGCCTAGAAAGTCCAACCTAGAAAGCGGTGACCTAGAAAGTCCGACCTAGAAAGTGGGGACCTAGAAAGTCAGAGCTAGAAATGGCGATCTGGGAATGGCGAGCTAGAAAACGGCGACCGAAAGCATGCAGCTAGGAATCTATAAATAATAGAAGAACGAGAAAGGAAGGAAGCAAGCAGTAGCACCCGAGGGACCTTTCATCCTCACCTCACCCTCATCCCATGAGAGACCACTCTCTCTCTCCCCCTAGGCAAGCCTTTTCTAAGGTAGACCTCTCGCATGCCTCAGCCTCCTGTCATCCATTAAGACCCGCTCTCTGGAGCAACAAACACTCAAACCTCTCCATCTCTCTCAGGCCAATAAATATCAAGTTAGACGTGCAACTAGAGCTCGAGTCCAGCTCGTTCTTATGAACCTCACCTCATACCAGACTCTCATACGATGAATAAGCTCAATGGCCAAATTCGTTGAAAAAAGGAGCCTCATGAGGATATCCACTTGGTGCTGACGGAGGAGGTGAAGGCCTAAGTTGCCTGATATCCTCTCTAATGGCTCCAACCAAGCTATTATGAACCTCAGCCAATCTAACCACAATGGGCTTGACCTTGACTATTGTTTGTCTTACCACGTCCTTAGAAATAAGGGTAGCAATAGAACACAAGGTTGAGTTCATTTCAACTAGGACTTTGTCAGTCTCTTTTTGAAGCCTCTCTTGCATCGAGGTTCCAATTTTGTTTATTATGACTCTCAAGGTGGTAGACCTTTCATGCGGGGCCGCAAGATTACGCTTTGTTTCAACACGTTGTGTCTCAAGGGCTTCTCTCAATGTTTATTGGATTCTTTGGTCCACAATTTCTAAACGACATTTAAGCATAGCCATGAAACTCATGCAAGAATAGCCATCTATATCTATTTGTCATCCTCCGGGATGTCATCATCACCACCGCTCTCACTGTTGTGGCTATGACTTGGTTCATCCCTTCGTGCTATAAGGCTCTGTTCAAGAGGATGCTCAAATGAGGATCCAATCGGGGCTAAGCCCGCTAGCTCCTCATGCTCAAGAGTAAACGACCACCTGGTTCTGATCATTAGTGAATAGTCTGAAACTGCGTTTTGTTAATCCACGATGGGCTAAAGATGACAACGTTTCGCTTCAAGCGTCCCACTGTGGTCTCCAAAATGCATGTTTGCTTTATTTTTTTTTGGCAATTATGTGTGATGTGGTCGCCGCAAAATGATAAACAAAATAAACATGCAAAAGAGACTTAGCGCGACTAGGGAGTGAGTCTAAATACGAACCACACATCTTTGACCTCAACTACACACCATATTAGGAGAAAAGGTTGTGGTATGTTAGTGCATCTAACTGTGATAATACTGTGAGTTCATCTTATGCTTCAATTAAGAAGACTTTTGTTAAGCATTTTGGTGGACTTTATATGTGTGTGTGTGTGTGTGTGTGTGTGTGTGTTGACAGAAAATAAAAGGATATAGACCTAACTCAAGTGACAGTTACAATGATAGAGTAGGGCCCACAAACACCTTTCCTTGTACACTTAAAAATTAGGAATTAGGGTGGAGACAAACCCAAGAGCTCAGCAATCCATTTACAAGCCTGAGTCAATCAGGTTTTTAAGCCAGGCCCTCTTGACTTATAATCACTCGAATGAGTTAAGGTCTGACAAGATTAAGGTGGAGCAAACCATGTTCATGCCACTGAATTAGGACCAACGGAATCAAGGTCAAGCCTTGGCCATCAAAGCCTTAAACAATGGCGCAAACCTAAGTTCACCTAACCTATTAAGTAATGACAGTAGTATTACGCCCAACGCAATCAAGTTCAAGCCTTGGTCATCAGAGCCTTAAACTAAAGCCTCGATTCTCAACTCGACAAAGTTTAGGAACAGATTAAAACATGAAGTTCATAGTTGAAAGTCCAAGAAACTATATTACTAATGAAGAAAGTACAACATGTTCTATGTTAAGCTAAGCTACGCCTAGTTGTGCTACTCCTAAGAAAAAAATGCAACTGTGCTATAAAGAAAACTTGATGAAGTTTTGTATTGTATTGTTGTTGTTTGGACTGACACAGAGCCTTTTTTTATAGAAAACGAAAAATAATTGCTACTCCTAATTCTGTGGCAACTCTTCCCACGTCAGGCCACTAAGCTTCCTCTTGCACGCATAAAATATCTATAAATGTGTCCTTATTTCAGTATTTCAATCTTAGTGGAAGTCCCTTCTAAAAACTCCACATCCTCTTAGATTAAGCGTAGTGCCCAAATATCTAATATTGCACTTCAAGTAACCACTCGAGCCTCGAAACCACCTGTCTTATAGCCTTCTTGGCATTCCCTTGAACTCAAGCTCCTTTTACCCTTCAACCATCTCGAGTCTTCGAGTGGTTGATACCCTTAGTAGGGTGATCATTTCTTCAGGATGCTGGGCTTGAGACGTCATTACTTCAATACCTAAAGGCTTAATTCTCCTCAAGGGAGGCCTCACATTTTAAGCACATGGCACTTTGCTCAAAACGGCCGTCCTAGCCCTTTCAAATTAGGGTGTAAACACTTAGCCGTTGCTTAAATGAATATGAAATAAAATATTCCTCTAATGAGAAATTGTGTCTATCTTTAGACATTACTTCTTAACATTTACCATGTACGTAGTTGCTTAAATAGATGTCCTTAAGTACATGCTAGATAGACCTTTGATGAGGGGAAGATTAAACAAGTGGAATATTGCTCTACTCCAATTTGAGTTGACCTATGTGTCGCAAAAGTCAGTCAAGGCCAAGCCTTAGCAAACTTTTTAGCTGACCATCCAAACATTCACATTGGCTTGGACTATAAGCCAGACCAGCTCCTGTGGTGGAAATGGTCCCTCTGAAATTATACTCTGTTGGATCAAGACCAATTCAAGCGCCGAAGTTGGAATTGTGATTGAATCTCCTGCTAGGATCACCACCAAATTAGTTATTGCCTTGCTTGGCAAGTATCCCAACAACATAGCAGAGTATGAGGCATCGATCCTAGGCTTGCAGACTCTCTTAGAAGGGATTCTCTTTTTTTTTTTTTTTTGGTAATTCAACGAAATATATAGAAAAGAAAGAAATGTTTTTACAAGCTACAAGGGGCATACCCTAAGACATGGCCAAAGCTTACAAAAATGAACCAACATCAAAACAGAGTCCAGACATAGTTCATACATCAACCAAGAAATACAAGGAAACAAGGAGGAAACTAAGGCTCAAAGCCCCACTGTTGAAGCAAATCCGCATGGCGATGAGCTCCTCTGAACGTGCGAGCCGCAAGAAGGCGGCTCCTGACTAAGCCCATGATCTCCTCTCGTACGACCACAACCGATCTGGATTGAAAGTGTTGCACCCGAAGGTTACGCTCATACCCGATAGTGTACACTGTCACTGAAAACCAAAGTCGAGCAATGATGGTGCCAATCTCTCGACCCCTAAGGTGCTGAGCAGCCCAAGTGACGAGATCATCCCAAGGAAGGGTAGGCCATGTAGTAGATGTATGTGGGACGATGGAACTCCAGACCGATGCAAAAAAATCACAAGCAAAGAAGAGGTGCTCATGGGTCTCATCAGTTAGGCCACAGAGAACACAAACACCCTGAGCTCCAAGTGCTCCAAAACATAGAAGAGGGTATCTAGTCCAAAGTCACTTCTGAGAAGCGATCCATAGAAGAAAGGAGGGTCTCAGACTATGCATATGAAACCGCAAAAGATGATGAATGGTGTCCTCCTCTCTCCTACTCCGTACAATCTCTCAAGCGGACTTGGTGGTGCATTTCCCTGAAGGGTCCCATCCACCGAATGGTGTCTGCTACACCAGCCCGAGGGCTGAAGTCTATCATGTCCCAGATGGGTCGGAGCTCCGAACAACCCTGTGGAAGCCTCCACTGATCACCCTCAATAACAGCTGAGACTCGAGAATCCCAAAGAAGTCTTGAAGGAGTGAGCAGCCGAGCAAGGAAGCGCTCCGAAAGGCAGCCGCATGGTAGCCAAAAATCAATCCATAGAGCAGTGTCAAGGCTATCACTAATGACGTGGAAGATCATACCCGAACAGAGCTGACGAATTGACAAAATTTCACACCAGCACCACGAAGCAGATCTCGGAATACGGGTCGTCCAAAAACTCCGTCCTCAAAGCCGGTTCATATGGACCCAATGGGGCCACAAAGAGGAAGGGTCAGAAAGAAGAAACCAGATGTGCTTCATGATTGAAGCCTGGTTCCACTCAGCAAGACGACGGATCCCTAAACCTCCCTCCCGACAAGGAAAACACAAGTGCCTCCAAGCAATCTTCGCCACCCTCCCCCCCCCCCCCCCCCCCCCCCCCCGGCGTCAGCAAAGAGCCGCCAGAGAAAAGCCACTAACGTCGAATCAATCTTCCTAATCATCATCTTCGAAAGCATAAAGATCAAAGACCAGTAGACCTGAACGGCAAAGAGAACAAATCTGATGAGCTGAAGTCGGCCAGCGTACGATAGAGAATGAGATGTCCAAAGCCAAATGCGGGAGAGGATATTATCCAGCAGGGTCTTGCAGTCAATATAATGAAGCCGAGAAGTGATGAGGGGCACTCCCAGATACTGAACAGGCAGCTGCCCAAGACCGAAACCCATCACGCCCAGGATATCCCTCTGGGTCATAGCATCAACTCAAGCTAAGAAAACAGAACTCTTTGCTGCGTTCAAGGAAAGACCCGAGAGCACAGCAAATCGATCTAATGAATCACGAACCACAGTAACACTACCAAGATCACCCAGGCAAAAGATCATAAGGTCATCTGCAAATCAAAGATGTATCAAACTAGTGCGGCGGCAGCATGGATGGTAGTGGAAACGCGAGTCATCAGTAGCCCGGCGAAGAAGGCCTTGGAGACCCTCCATAGCTATAACAAAGAGGTCAGGAGAAAGGGGATCACCTTGACGGAGCCCTCTACTAGAGCGGAAGAATCCCTCAAGTTCGCCGTTGATGGCAATAGAAAAGCAAGCTGTGGAGAGGCACTCGCGAAGCCATCCGACCATAGTCTCAGGGATCCCTATGCTCCTCATACCGGCTAGAATAAACTCCCAACAAACCATGTCAAAGGCCTTCCGAAAATCTACCTTTAGGGCACATCTGGCGGAGATGCGAAGATGATAATCGCGCATCACCATTCGAAGGGATTCGCAGCTGGTCATTCACCAAGTAAAGAGGGGGGGGGGGGGATTTCAGTGCTAAAGCGATACCTCAAACAAGTACATTTCAGTGGAGCAAAAACTATTGATTAAGTTTGATGGTGTTGAGCTAAAAAAAAAATGTTTGATGGTGTCCAGTTTGAACATATCCCTAGAGAACAAAACAAAGCCGCTAATGACTTGGCTCAATTAGCTTCAGGGTACGAGCTGCCTAGGACATGGTGTGAAGAGACCATGGTCATCAAAAATAAAGTTCTAGACCGTGACATTGTATTCACTGAGTCCTTCAGTTTTGAGAGCGAAGTCATACCAAGTGAACGCTTGGATTGTTTTGAAACTCATCAAACTATCACAAGTCAACATGAGGACTGGAAGCCTTTAATGGATTACTTTAAGAACCCTCAAGACTATGTTAAAGATAGGAAGATGAAAATGAGAGCTTATAGATTCCATCTATATGATGAATCGGGGGAGATATGCAAATGCTTCTAGAGTGCCTTGACTTGGACAAAGTAATGCTATTAATGATGGGAGCCCATGAAGGTATCTGTGGATCTCATCTAGTTGGTATTAAGATGCATTGGCTCATTAAGCATCACTGCTATTACTAGCCATTAATGATGGATGACTGCATTAAGTATGCCAAGGGGTGCAGAGTGTGCCAGAACATGGTCATGTACCAAAAGTCCTTGCAGTTGAGATGCATGCTATTATCAAACCATGGCTTTTTAGAGGTTGGGCAATGAAAATCATGCGGCAAATTGACCCCCCCCCCCCCCCCCCCCCCTCCTTCTAGCAAGCAGCACTCTTACATTACTGTGGCCACAGACTATTTTCACAAAATGGGTGGAAGCTCAACCACATAGGAATATCAATTAGCAAGATGTGATTGTAGGTTTGGAATCCCAAACACCATTACGGCAGACCAAGCTAAGGGGTTCAATGGGGCCAAGGTTAAGGAGTTCACCAAGAGTTTCAACATAGAAATGTTGAACTCTACCCCTTACTATACTCAAGCTAATGGCTAGGCAGAGTCTACAAACAAAATTTGAAAGGCCAATGTTGAGAAAATGATTTGAGGATAATCCCAGGAAGTGGCATGAACTGCTACTTGATGCTGTTTGGGCTTGCAGAACATCCAAACATGATCTGGGATAACCCCCTTCCATTTAATGTATGGCCATGATGCCATGCTCCTAATGGAAGTCATAGTTCAGTCTATTAGGTTGGCTTATTAAGGGAGGCTTTCTGAACTTGAATATGAGCAGGCTATAATAGACCAGCTAACTAACCTAGACCAAGTTAGACTTGACACCCTTCACAAGTTAGAAAAACAAAAGAAGATGGTGGCCAAAGCCTATAACAAGAAGGTCAAGCCTAGGTCTTTTGACTTAGGGAATTTAGTCTAGAAAGTGATTATATCCGCCAGCTAGAAAGATTGCGTCTTTGGGAAGTGGTCCCCAAACTAGGAAGGCCCATTCAGAGTCATAGAGGTGTTTAGACGGAATGCCTAATTACTCCAGGACCTAGGTGGAAGGACTCACCCAAGGGCTATCAGTGCAAGGTTACTCAAGAAATATCTACCATTAATTTGGGATTTTAATAAGGAAGTTCTTAAGTTTAGATTCCCTGAACTACAAGCCTAGTTTCAATATCAATGTCTTGAGGATCAATTCCATGATCCTTAATTTAGAGGGGGGGGAAAGGGAACTACCAAACTGAGAGAAGTATTTGATAAAAATGCATATTTCATTAATATTGTTGAGAAGCACATGGCTTACACAAAATAATACAAGCAAGTGTGATGGCCAAAAAAAACTTCTTTATAAAAAGAAAATCAAAAGAGTCAAATCCTAATTCTAACTAAGGATTCCTCTATAGTTAACAGGTAGTTGGTTACTTCATTTAGCTCCTGATCCAAGGAGAGTGCCTCTTCTTGAAGGGCTTGGTTCCTTCTTTGGGCCTTTGTGGTAGCTTGCTCAATCTCTCCAACCACTAAGCCTTGCCAGGTATGATATTGTCTAAGGGAAAATAGTTCTCCCCTGAGATGATTCAATCCCTCCTCCAAGCGATTAATCTCATCCTCCAGACCTTTGATGTCCTAGGCTTGTTGACTTTGTATTTTCTTAGCTGCTTGGAGTTCTTCAAACAGTAGCTGCAGGCCACCTAGGACAGTTGAACGTCCCAGGTCCCTAATGGCATCTTGACAGCGCCATTTCTTCTTTTGAAGTGATGGAACCTCTTGATTCACTTTCACAAGCATCTCCTCTAAAGTCTCAAGTTCCCTAGCAATGTCTGGGGCAATCTTAGGATCTTCCTTTAAGGCCTTCACTAGAGAAATAGCCTCTTGGAAAGTGGCCCCCTCAATTAGGATTAAAACAAGGAGGTGTGTAATCTCTCTTAGTCTCTAGAGTCTTAGGGATACTTGGTCCAGTTGTTGGAACGCCAATCTTCTACTTGCTCCTAGATTCTCCAAAGGGGAGAACATCCTTTCTAAGATTGGAGGAGGAACAGCTCTTCTAGGTGTGACATGAAAAGGGGCAACATCAAAAGGAGTTAGACTAAGTCCTAACTCTGGAAGTCAACCAAGGTTGAAGGAACTATTTTTACTTTTGAAACTTTAGTTGAAGGGGTAGGAGGAACCTCTGCTGGCACTTCAGCCACTTGAGCCTCTTTTGGCTCTTTAACCACCGGAATGCCTTCTTCGGGGGGGGGGGGGGGGGGGGTGGTTATGTAAAGCAATACTTGTATGTTAGAACCAACCATGGTTTTAACATCAAAGATTTGGAAGCCGGATGATGAGATCATACCTTCAAAGATCTCTTCAATGATGATTGAATCCTCTGGAAGAAGGTATGGAGCCTGCACAAGACCCTTGTTTAAAGGAATGGGGAGGGAAACTTTTTCAAGAGAAGAGATTATAATTAGCTCCATAGCTAAGGTAGCCATGTCTCCTCTTTCTTTAGCACTTGAGTTCAATGATTCAGTATCATGACTGAGCTCTGGTGTAGTTTCTTGAGATGGAGAGTCTGGAATCCCCACAATAACTGAAGCCAGTTCCTCTTGTGGCTGCATAAAGCCAAGTAGGAACAGTTTTTGGCAAAAGATGAATGAAAGAAATGCCAATTAAGAAAGGCCAATACCTCTTATTCAGGGAGTCTGGCTCTTCTCTTCCTCACCAACTAAGAGATGAGTACTTCTTCATCTTCTTCCTCCTCCTCTACTACCAACATGGCTCTAGTTGGGAGAGTTGAGGAGACATCTCTCTTCTTTGAGCCGCCAACTTTAAGGGCCAATGGAGAAGTTCTTGAAGGAGACTCCTCTAGTTACATCTTAGTGAAACTCCTGGTCCTAGCACTCATAGGAGTTTCCTGGATAGCTGTGGTTATAAAATGAACAAGGATCAGACTTTGTTCAGGCCATCTAAAATAAAACTGAAGTATACTTCAGGATAGATGTTTACCTGATCTTGCCTTATGTGGAGTTTGTCTGATGCTCATTGATTGATCTCTTCTCGAGCTGGGACTTACAAGATCAAGGGAAGGCATAAAATATTGCTTGGCACCTCTGGCCTCTAGAGAGGTCCAATAGGCTTGGAACCAAGCTATAAAATGCAGTGTGGCACATGGGGTGTACCTACAAACAACAGGGCACCCATAGAGGGATTTGACCTCTTGGTTAGACTCATGGAGCTCATTGAGGGAGTTGGATGGAGATCATTTTAGCCCACCAAAGGTTTTTGGTCCTTAAACTGGGAAAGGAATTTCTTACACTATTCCAAATTGCCTGGAAAACAACTCAGGCCTTTAAGTCTCTACACTAGGATGAGTCTGGTGATAGAAGAAGAGATCTTGAGGGCACAAGATTGCCTGCCAGGCCAGAGAGTTGATGTCTACAAAGACATTAAGGTGAAGGTCCAGCTTCGTAAACCAATTTGAGCCAAGATTCCTCTCTCTAAAAAGAGTCCATTGGGTCCTTTTCCTACTTCGAGGAGACATCAACCTCTCAAGGCATTGGACAAAGGACCATCTTGGGGGTCAAAGGACCCCACAACCAGCAAACTGCTCTCCATAGCAAGAGACCCCCTCACATGCGGGCCTCTAGGGAAAAGCTTAGGAAAGTAGGCATAGGCCAAATGCTAAAACAGCCACAAAGGCCCTCCTAAACAGACAACATAGTTCTTAACAATGATGTCCCTAAGGCATCCATACACTTGGGCCAAAAACAATGGTTTGAGAGCTAATGGACCAGTGCTAAAGCCAGGTTGACAGCCATGGTGTTTAGGAATTTAAGAACCGGATTGGAGGAGTTATCAAAGAAAAACTGTCATGATTCTAAATGAATCATGAACCATAACCTAAGATAAATTTTCAATTAGAGTAAAGAAGAGAAGAGAATTAGATATCTTAGATGAGAATTAGAGAATTAAGATGAGAAGTAGAGGAATTAGAGAACAAAGTATAATGAATTAGGGTTTGTAAGAGGTAAGAGTCAAGATATTTCATTCATCAATGATATATTACAAGCAAGACTAACTACTTATACTACTAATCTCAACAAAAAAGGCGGTTAGCAAGGAGAAAATATCTAATCCAAATATCTAACCAACCGACCTAACTACTAAAAAAGCTAAAATAATTATAATGATCACAAGATTATTACTTGACTACTACTAAGACTTATTACTACTTTACTCCAATATCACAATCATGACAATACTCCCCCCCTTTAGAGATTCTTGTCCTCAAGAATCTTATTAGAGAGCATTGACTTGAAGAACTTTTTATTGATGCTGAAAACTGCTAAATTTGTAGCCAGAAGTGAGCACATTTAGGCAGATTGGCTTGTGTTGCTGCAATATCTTTAGGCAGATTGGCTTATGTTGCTGTAATATCTAGCATCTGATTTGAACAATCTACATCACGAGGTCTGCCCATGTCATACCAGATCAACCAAACTCGAACACCAAGAACCACACTGGAGAACTTCTTGTGACAACCAATATGACCCAGCATCAAAATATTGTAGCTGTTGTAACCCAAGAACTTCAACCCTCAGCATGAATTTCAGTTGCCTGACATAAGCTTCCAACTTCTGTCCCTGGTTCCTCTTCACTTGGGAGCTTGATTTGGGCTGAGTTCCTCCACTCCTATTGCTCCAAATATAAGGTTGTTGTCCATGAGATGCATCCAATGGCTCCGCATGTTCTCCCATGTTTGGAGTCTCGGCAGTAAACCTTCAACTTCCAGGTTCAGGAGGCCTTCCTCTATCCATCACCTATGAATTAACTCTAGCAGCCCTCCATTTAGCTTGCAATTTAGTATGATCTTGCAATTTTCCCAATTGAACTTGAACTTCTACTGGTGCTGGAGAATTCACAGAATGTAGCTTAGCTAAGTTTCCTTGCGCTGCAGTAAGAACAAGCTTTTAAAGTTTCTAAAATTCAGCCGCACCACGATTATTCTGAGTCTTAAAGCATGGTGTGGTGTTAATTCCTTGATTTATAGCTTGATGTTGAGTTGGATTATTTGCTACTACAGGTGTGATAGCCCCATTCCAATCTGAATAGGAGTGCTCTGCATCAAGCTTTTGCTTTGCTTCTTGATCACTTCGCTGTTGCGGTGTATGCTCTCTCTCCCAAGTGACTAAATATTCCTCAATCTTAGTCTCTTTCACATGAGATGCATGACCTTCTACCAACTCTAAAGGCCCATTTGGAGAAGGATTTTCCTTTGTTTCTCCAACTTCCTCACAAGGATTGAAAAATTGGACATCTAATCTACAACAATTGTCATAGATATGTCTTCCTTGAAGCTGAAATAATGCTGATGCAGCATATTTCCTTGAAGAATAGGTCACTTGTGCTTCAATCTCTAGGATGGATATTGAATTGACTTTAATTCTTTCAATATAACCATAGGGATAAAAGACTTGGTAGAGGATATCTTTGGTACTAGGATAGATGACATTCAAAATTTTAACCAAAAGTATAGTTTCCATTTCCTATCTTGATTGGAGCTAAATCAATCAACACAATTCACAATGATCAATAACACAGCACTGCAGCTCAATTCAGCTAAACCGAGACAAACCTGAGCTAGAATGAAGTACTAAAGCTTTATTCATGGTTAATTTCAGCGGTATCTAATATAGATTCAGCTAGATCAAATTCAATTTTCAGCTGAATCGATGAATCAATAGCATAAGTCACAAGAATCAACTACAATATCACCTTAACAGCAAGCTTTTAAGTGAAATCTTGATTCTATGCGGCGAATAGATAAGCTCAAGATCAATTGAAATCTTGCCCATATGCAACTTGAATAGCAAATTCCCTTGCAATACGACCTGGAACACAACTCAACCTAATCCAACACCCCTTATATCATGCAGCAACTGCATTTATGAACAATGTGAAGCACAATTCTTGATCAACACAACCAGAACAGAACTTGATATGTTCAGCAATGCTTAATCGAAGCAGATCAATGCTAATTTCAACAAGATATCAATCAATTGAACCTTATGCACAATAACAATGAGCAAATGCAATTAGATCAAAACCAGATATCAACTTAACTAGTTTTGGATGCAAATCATGGCTTTGATACCAATTGTCATGATTCTAGATGAATCATGAACCACAACCTAAGAAAAATGTTCAATTAGAGTAAAGAAGAGAAGAGAATTAGATATCTTAGATGAGAATGTTATGATTTGGCCTTAGCAACTGGTCCGGATTGAGTTTGCATCAAGAGAAGTAGCATTACAGCATATTTTAGTTCATTTGCTTTTAAATGTCTTCTTGGCGGGAAAGTCGGTTGTTGCGGTTAAAGTGGTTTGTTTGCCTTGACCTTCTTAAGTTGGTATTCTAGCCAATTTTGGCAGCTAAGCTTGTAAGAATCGGTTACTTGAGAAGTCTAGATGCAATGTATTTCTTTTAATCTAGGTTTACTATAAATAGTTCAATCTCTTGTAAGAATCATTTCATGAATGAAAAAATTCTTTGGATTCTCTCTCTCATCTCTAATTCGCATCTCCTTTCACTTCATTTCTCATCTAAACTCTACAAACCTAGGTTATGAATCAAGATTGATCTTGATTCATAACAATTGGTATCAGAGCTTGAGCTTTGCATATGATCGAATTGACATTGCTTCAATTTGATTGCAATTACACCTGCCAAGCCTTATCTGTTCGATCTTTGCCTAGATTGTTTACAAATCTTGCCAGACATAAGAAATCGGCACAAATGGCAGGTGGCGTGACTATGTGAGCTAATGCAGCTGCTAATGCTACTAATAACACTGCTACTTATGTTGCTGTGGTAGCAGGTGTTGATTCAGGAAGTAACCAAGGTGATTGGATTGAGCAGATGTGGAATCAGATGCAAAACTTGATCTGCCAATGAAGCAAGCCATGGACCCGAGGTTTGATGCACAATCACAGAGGTTTGATACACAGTCACAGCAGCTTGTAGGCTTGCAACAGCAAGTGCAAAGGTAGAATCCTCCTATTGGAGAGAGTATTCTTCTTCAGGGAAGTCAACGGGTCAAACCTCCAGATCCTAATGCTCCACCCAGACCTGTTGACAGTGGAGATAGCGTATCAATTGCAAGAAGCAATGGAGTTAGACAGTCAAGAGCGGAATTGGAGCCTTTTGATGAAGCAATGCCACAGTCTTGGGTGAGGAAATGCCAAAGGTACTTTCATTTCTATAATATAGCCGAGGTTGAAAAGGTGGAACTGGCTGTTGTTTATCTACGCGGAGAATTAGAAGTGTGGTATTATAGCTTATTGCCTAGCAATCCTGCAATTTCATGGCCTAAGTTTGTGGAAGAGCTTTGTGAGAGGTACGAGGATGAAGATGTAAGTGATAACATGGATAATTTCAATAAAGTGACTCAAGTAACAACTGTGAAGGAATATATGTCCAGATTTGAAAGCCTAAGAGCAAGGATGTTGACAGTGTATCCAAAATCACCTGAGGCTTACTATGTTTCGAGTTTTGTGAGTGGACTTATGCCTAAAATCAAGAATTTGGTTGAGGCATTTGATCCCATAACTTTGTCTCGGCCTTATTCTAAAACCAGGAAGGTAGAAAACACGATTCTGGCTGCTTTTGAAGCTCAAAGGGGAAGGAATGCACCAATTGGAGCTTCTTCATCTAGAACCTTTCAGGCAATAATAGATCCTTGAGCTTAGAAGAAAAGAGGTCTCAGAAGCTTTATTTAAAGTGCAATCAGTGTTATTTCTTTGGACATAAGTGTGATCCAAAATACCTTATTTCAGCCTTTGGAATAGATGCAGTTGCAATTGAGGAGGAGGAAAATGGACTTGAATCCGGAGAGCAGATAGAAGAGGAAGGTGAGGAGTTAAATGAAGATGAGGTTGAGATCTCTGTCAAGGCCTTGACTGGGAATGGTTCACATAATACCATTAGAATCAAGGGAGTAGTTGGACATAAATCCTTACTGATTTTGATCAACAGTGGGAGTACGCATAGCTTTTTCGATCCCAAGATTGTAAGGATGGTTGGGCATGAGCTGATTAAAACCACTCCATTGGCTATTACAGTGGCAAATGGTAATTCAATCTTGACAGAGACTAAGTGTAGGAACTTTAAGTGGTTGATGCAAGATCATAACTTTGAATATGACTTCAGAGTGCTAAAATTAGGAGGTTGTGATATGGTCCTAGGGGTTGATTGGATGAAGACCATCAACCCTTTTGTCTTTGATTTTGCACAATTGATCGTATACTTTAAAGAGGAAGGCCAGCAATTTCAGTTTCAGGAATTAGGGAACAAGGACATCTACAACTGATGAGTGGGAAGCAATTGCAAGGTGTGCTTAAGAAAGGAAATTATCACTGGATTGGGCAACTTCATTCTATCGGTGCTACTTCAGGAAAAATAGTAGGTGAATTTTAATTCACTTAGTGATTCATTGTTACTGAAGTACCAAGACTTATTTGAGCAACCAAGCACATTACCACCAAGGAGAGCATTAGATCATGCTATTCCATTGAAGGGTGGGTCAGATCCTGTGAACCTTCGGCCTTACAAATATCCTCACTCACAAAAGAGTGAGATTAAACGGCAAGTTGATGAGTTGTTGAAGACTAAGTTCATCAGGCACAAGCATAGTCCATTTGCTTTTCCAGTTATACTGGTTAAAAAGAAGGATGGTACCTCTCAAATGTGTATAGATTATCGTCAATTGAACTCCCTTACTATCAAGGATAAGTTCCCTATCCCAATCATTGACGATTTGTTGGATGAGCTATATGGATCTAACTACTTTTCCAAGATGGATCTTTGGCAAGGCTATTATCAAATTTGAGTTCAGGAACATGACATCCACGAGACTACTTTAGAACACACCATGGACACTATGAGTTCGTGGTGATGCCTTTTGGGCTATCCAGTGCCCTAGCTACATTTCAGGCTTTAATGAACTTGGTGTTCAAGCCCTGCTTAAGGAAGTTTGTTCTTGTATTCTTTGATGATATACTAATTTACAGTTCTTCCTTAAAAACTCATTCGGATCATCTCAAGCTGATATTTCAGACCATGAAGCAACATAAACTCTACACTAAACTTTCTAAATGTTCTTTTGTCAAAACGCAAGTGGAATATCATAATTATTTAATCTCAAAGAATGGCGTGGCTACTGATCTAGGCAAGGTCCAGGTGATGAGGGAATGGCCTATTCCCAACACTCTCAAGCAATTGCAGGGATTCCTTAGATTAATAGGGTACTACCGAAACTTCATTGCTGGTTATGGGGTAATTGCAAAGCCTTTCACAAATTTGCTCTGGAAAGATGCTTTCCATCGGAATGAATTGGCTGAGGAAGCATTTGAACATTTAAAGGTAGCTATGTCCTTTGCTCCAATATTGATTATGCCTGATTTTTCCTTGCCCTTTGCATTGGAAACAGATGCTTGTAGCAAAGGAATTGGCGCAGTGTTATCTCAAAAAGGAAGACCATTGGCCTATCTAAGTCAGGTTTTGAGTTATAAGAATGAAGCATTATCCATATATGAAAAAGAGTATATTGCAATTCTAATGGCAATACAAAAATGGAGGCATTATTTGGAGGGACATTATTTCATAATCAAAACTGATCACCAAAGCCTCAAATATTTATTTGAGCAAAAGATCACTAAGAGGGTTCAAAGAAAGGGCCTCATGAAGATGTTGGGCTTACATTACCCTATTGAATATCGAAAAGGGAAAGATAACCAAGCAGCAGATGCTCTCTCTCAAGGAGGTTGGAGGATTCTGAAGTTGTTAATTATGCTGCTGTCTCAAAAGTTGTCCCAGCTTGGATGAACAAAGCGGTCAAGTCATATAAGGGAGATACGTTTGCTCAAGACTGTATTGCAGCTCATTGTGTTCCGGAAACTATGGATTCCGATTCTAAAATTGTTGTTATTAGTGGCGTAATAAGGACTAAAGGGAAGATTTTTGCGGAAGAAGGTTCAGAATTAAGGAAACAAATTGTGTTGGCCTCTCATAGTTCAGCTTGGGGTGGGCATTCTAGAATTGAAGGCACTTATCAAAGGCTGAAGCAATACTTTCATTGGACTGGTATGAAGAAAGAAGTTCAGGAACTAATTCAGCAATGTGAGGTTTGTCAGAGAACAAAAAGTGAGCATGTGCCATACTAAGGCTTGCTTCAACCCTTGACAAGTTCAAAAATAGCTTGGCAACATATCAGTATTGATTTTATTAAAGGCCTACCTAGATCTGAGGGAAAGGAAGTTATTTGGGTGGTGGTTGATCATTTCACGAAATTTAGTCATTTTGTAGACCTTAATCATCCCATTACTACTAAAAGATTTGAAAGACTTTTCCTATATCAGATTTATAAGCTCCATGGATTGCCCCAATCCATTGTTTCAGATAGAGACAAGTTGTTCATCAGCAACTTTTGGCGTGAATTGTCTGTGCTGCTTGGATCTACATTGGCTCCAAGTTCATCATACCATCCACAATCAGATGGTCAAATAGAGAGTAAACCAATGTCTTGAGCAATATTTGAGGAGTATGATGTTTACTCATCCAAGGAACTAGAATAGATGGCCATCCCTTGCAAAATTTTGGTATAACACCCACTTCCATTCAGCATAAAGAGCTACGCCGTTCAACGCCCTCTATGGATACGATCCACCGGCACCATTAATGCCACAAGGAGCAATTTCGCATGTGGTTGAAGTCAATGAGCTGCTAGATTAAAGGAAACAACTAGAACAACAACTCAAGGACAACTTACAAGTTGCTCAGTCAAGGATGAAGTATTTCGCTGATAGAAAAATAACTGACAAAACTTTTGCAATTGTTGATTATGTTTTCTTGAAATTACAGCATTACAGGCAATCTTCCATTGTGGTGCACAAGAATAAAAAGCTATGTGCTCGATTCTTTGGTCCTTACAAGGTGTTGGAGCGGGTTGGAAAGGTTGCGTACAAGCTGGAGATGCCTCCGAAATCTGCAATTCACCCTGTGCTTCATGTCTTGTTGCTTAAGAAATATGTTACAACTGGCTTAAGTACACCTGCAAATCAACCACAGGCTACATTGCAAGAACTTCTGGTATAACAACCACACGCAATTTTAGATTCAAGGATAGTGCAGCAGTAGGGAAGACAGGTCAAGGGGGTATTGGTGCAATGGAGTAATTTGAATTTTAAGAATGCAACATGGGAAGATTGCCATTTCCTGATACCTCAATTTCCCTCATTTCATTCTTGAGGCAAGAATGTTCCCCGAGGGGGGGGGGGGGGCGAATTGTTATGATTTTCCCTTAGCAGCTGGTCTGGATTGAGTTTGCAGTAAGAGAAGTAGCATCAAAACATATTTTAGTTCATTTGCTTTTAAATGTCTTCGTGGCAGGAAAGTCGGTTGTTGCGGTTAAAGTGGTTTGATTGCCTTGACTTTCTTAAGTCCGTATTCTAGTCAATTTTGGCATCTAAGCTTGTAAGAGTCGGTTACTTAGGAAGTCTAGATGCAATGTATTTCTTTTAATCTACGTTTAGTAGAAATAGTTCAATCTCTTGTAAAAATCATTTCATAAATAAAAATATCTTTGGATTCTCTCTCTTATCTCTAATTCTCATCTCATTTCACTTCTTTTCTCATCTAAACTCTACAAATCTAGGTTATGAATCAAGATTGATCTTGATTTATAATAGAGAATTAGAGAATCAAGATGAGAAGTAGAGAAATTAGAGAGCAAGTAGAGAGAATTAGGGTTTGTAAGAGGTAAGAGTCAAGATATTTCATTCATCAATGACATATTACAAGGAAGATGAACTACTTATACTACTAATCTCAACATAAGAGCTTGTTAGCAAGGAGAAAATATCTAATCCAAATATCTAACCCCCAATCGACTTAACTACTAAAAGAGCTAAAACAATTAGAATGATCACAAGATTATTACCTAACTACTACTAAGACTTATTACAACTTTACTCCAATATCACAATCATGGCACAAACTTGTTCAACCAAAACAAGTAAAAGCAAGCCTCTTCTTCTCCAGACCCTTGCCCAAAGTTAGGTGCTCTTGTGACAAGCATCTTGACAAAAGACTTATAACCATCGAGCAAGCTGCTTGCAGAGAAGAAAGAAGCAAAGGCCTCAGTCTCTAAAGAAACAAAAGAGTGAAGAGGCAACTCTTCTCCTCCTGGTGAAAGACCTATAAAGGCCGCTATGTCCTCTAGAGTGATTCCAAGAAACCCCTCAGGGAGGACAAAAGCACTATAACAAATGTTGCAATAGCAGGTGAGTGCTGTCACAATGGGGTAGTCATACTTAAGATCAATCTTGGAAAGCCTGACGGCCTCATAGATGCAAAGATTCTTCCATTTCTCTCCATTGGTAAGCATCTATCTGACTACCCACTCGGCATACTGCTTGGTTACCAATGTCCATCCTTTAAAGGGCGCTGCTTCTTTGTAAATGCACCTGTCTCCCTGGCATTAACCTGCAAAAGCTGTACGAAGCAAAGGAGATTCATCAGTATTGAGAAACACACCCTAAAGACTGGGGACGTTGCCAGAAGGGTCAAAAAGGGGCCCTTGGGAACATGTTTAGAAGTTTAAAGAAGGGTCATTCTCTGACATCCAAGAAAGATCCTCCTTGATGATGTCAAGATCAATAGGGCTTTGAAGCCGATCAGAGACCATTGAAGTGTCTAATTGAACCAAATGCACCAATTGCTCCATAGGGCTATCAACCCAAGGAATGGGAGCAAAGGCAGCATGAGAGATTTGGGCCATTATCACTTGGTTCAAGAAAATGCAAAGGAATAGGGAGCAAATTGAATCAAGAATAAAAGATTCAAGAACGAAGAGCAAGTGTTTCAAAGCGCTTGGATACAGCAAAGAGAAAGCACATAGTAGAGAAGGTGAAGATTTGAAGGCCTAACTGTCATAATGATAGGCGTGCAGGAAAGAAGAGCAAACAACTAACAGTGTTCTCTCGAGCTTCCTGTAGCCGTTAAGGGTCAAATCAAGCATATTTTTACCCATTGTAAATTTGAAATTACCAACAACTAAAAGTGGGGTATTTGTTTACACCAAAATTTTAAGGGAGCTGGGACGACGCTGTTTTAGTCAAAGTGCCATGTGCTTACCACGTGAGGTCCTCTTCGAGGAGAGTCAGACCTTTAGGTATTAAAATAATGGCATCTCAAGCCCAACAGTTTGAGAAGTTTATCACCCGAACAAGGGTAGTCAACCACTTGAGGCTCGAGATGGTTGAAGGGTAAACGGAGTGAGCTCAAGGGACTGCCAAAAAGCATGCAAGACAACTAGTTTTCAGGCTCAAGACAGGTACTTGGAACACAATCTGAGATACGTGGGCACCAAGCTTAATCGAAAAGAACATGGGACATCTATAAGAGACTTTAGCTGAAAATGCAGACATGGGCTTCAAAGAATACGCCCAAGTACCAATCAAGGGCACGTTCATTGATCATTCACACATTAAGGAAGCTTGGTGGCTTGATGCAGGGAGAAAGTGCTGCAGAAATAGGAGGAAGCTATTAGTTAGTTTTTTTAATAAATAAGCAACTCCATTGTAGTTCAAAAAAGCAGACACACTCTCATACACAACTTCTTCAACTTTTCTCTTTATAGAACACTTGTGCTTTTTCTTGAGAGTAGTGTGACACAGCTTAGTCTAGCCGAGTGTAGATCTTACTGTACTTGCTTCTTCAGTAACACGGTGCTTCGAGTTTCAGATATGAACTCTCTGTTTTAATTGTTCCTAGTTAAGAATTGAGGCTTTAGTCTATGGCTTTGATAGCCAAGGCTTGACCTTGATTGCATTGGTCATAATATTACAGTCACTACTTAATACGTCAAGCGAACTTAGGTTCGTGCCACTGTTTAGGGCTTTGATAACCAAGGCATGACCTTGATTGCTTTGATCCCATTCTAGTGACCTGGATACGATTTGCTCCATCTAAATCTTGTCAAACCTAAACTCGTTCAAGTTATATATGTCAAGTGTGCAAGGCTTAAAAACCTAATTGACTTAGGCTTATAAGTGGTGGACTGCTAAGCTCATGGGTTTATCTCCACCTCAGTTCCTGACTTTTAAGTGTATGAGGAAAGGTGTATATGGGCCCTGCTCCACTGTAACTGCCACTTGAGTTAGGTCCATATCCTTTTAATTTTCTGTCAATAAATATACAAAAAAAGCCAAAAAAATAATTAACCAAGTCTTCTTAATTAAAGCATAAGTAGAATTCATTGTATAACCGAAGCTAGATACACCACAATATCACAACCTTTTCTTCGAAAATGGTGAGATGAAGCTCAATGGCATGCCAACGACATATGGCATCATCAAACGCACTCTCAGACAATGGAAATCTTAATATTCCCTCAAGAACCAGCCTATGGAATAGGCTATTTGCAACCCTTGTCTTTTGAGTATCGTTTAAGACCATTGTTTTCCTGAACAAAGGAGGATGGTTAGTTTGAACAAGGCTTTGATTATTCCATGCAAAGGTATCAATAACATTAACTTGAAGAGGACTAGGGAAAAGGTCTTTATCGACTCCCATATGTCCTTCTCCAGGGAAGATTAATTCCCTTGCCTCAATGGCATCTTAAACTATGTTTCTAAAGATTAAGTAGTTGTTCAATTGAGTGAGTGAACGAATCATGCAGTTTACAGTACCCTTTAGGGAGGGATAGGTTTCTTATGTTTTCTTCTAATATTAAGCTTATTATTTGCTTCACGCTAATCAAATATAATGTCGCCTCTTAAGAGGTCAAATGAGTACTTTCTAAAGTATTGGGACTAGTTTGATTTCCTGGCTTTAATATCCTTCTTTACTAAAGAATTACAAACCATAGGAGGTCCTTTGACGTATTCAGCAACAAAATTTCGTATGGAGGATCTTTCTCCTTATTAATTAGATCATGTATGTAGGCTCCCTACACGCTATTTTTCCTGAGGCTTTCCTCCCTCGAGATAGCCTCATACCTAGTAGCACATTCTGCTAACTAAAAGAGTTTTGAATTTTGAGCCTTCAAAATTCTTCCTGAACTCAATATCCAAGCCATTCAGAGCTAGCTAAGCATATTTAACTTCAGGGAGAGCCACTGTGCATTTTAACCTGGCTCTTTTAGACCCGTTAACATAATCCTCTACATATTCGCCTAACTTTTGTCTCATTCGAGCCAAGTTTGACATAGAGGTTCCTAGTTCCATCCTTGGAAATTGGGCCTACAATTGTCTGGCCATATCATCCCCACTGTAAACGGAATTGGGTTGTAAACTAATATACCATTTAAAGGCAGTCTTTGTCAAAGAACTAAGGAACAATCTAAATTTCAAGTATGGGTTGTCAGTTGCTTCCCTGCATTGCAGTTGAATCTTGCCAAATGCTCGAGAACAGACACGCTTTCTTCTCTTGAATAGAGGGTAAACTCGGCGATTTTGTATCCTCGAGGGAAAGTGTAGTCCCTGTCAATGTAGTCAGGGTATGGTTTGCTACATTCTAAAGCCTAGCCCATACATTTACTGAATAAGGGCGGCCAATTGGTCATGAAGGGATAGGTTTGGCACGTGGTTATGGACCTACCACTGCCCCCTAAGTGGTTGAGGATCTCGAGGGGGATCAGCAAGATACCCCTGAGCTTCCATAACAATCGGCTGTGGGAATGGATTTTGCACCATATACGCAGGGTGGTAATTCCTTTGATCATTCTAGCCACTTGGTTGGTTGGCCATGAAGTATTTACTAACAGATCCTTGGATATGTGGCATGTCTGAAGGCGCACTTACATTAATAGGCTATTGGGCCATCCTTGCCTTATCAATCCCCAATGTTTTATCTTAAGGACACAGGAAATTAACTTGCCCCCGAGTCTCATATGTGGAAAGAGGACTGGGAGGAGGACATTAGTCCCCTACATTGGGAACTTGCCCTTGCCCACCTACTCCGAGGCTCTTCAACATTGATCATTTTCCTCTTGATTCAGTCTTGGAAAGCTTAGTATCAACATGATTAATCTTAATTTTTCGTAGCTTTTTTATGAGTATTTTCAAACAAGATTAGAGCAATTAAATACAATGATTCACTAAATGATTTTTATCATCAAAACTACAATGTGAATGGCCTTTAAGGCCAACAATCTCCCCCTTTTTTATGATGAGAAATATTTGGTGTTTTCTTTTAAAAATATGAAAGTTGAAGTACTGAATTTATCGTAGAAGCATTGACTTATCAAACATACACATACCATTTTCAGATGAAGTCATGAAGCAATTTATAGCATGTTGAGCTTCAGACTCAATTGTCTCTCCCTACGTTGATGAATGTTAGGAATTAAACATTCAATTGCTTAACATAAACATCAATCTTACCACATGAATCAACTAAACACTTCTCTCCTCTTTTGTCATCAATAAAAAGCACAAGAGTGGGGATAGAGAAATTGATAACTCCCCCTATCAAAAGTAATAGTAGCATATACGAAAAAAAGAGAAACGGTACAAATTCTCAAAGTCATAACATTTCATACAATCCAAGCATAATGATGTACAATGAATGAAAATGTAGCTCTAAGTGTTTTTAAAACAAAATCTAGGAGTTAAAGGTCTTTACCTATATGAGAGAAAGTCCAAAATCTTTTGAAGTGTTGATCGTGTTTTAGTGCAGAACTCTCCAAGATTTGAGTGTAAGGAAAACACTTGTTCTTCCATTGACGCAAGTCGATGACTTACACTTTCATAGGTCCTTGTTGAAGTTCATCCTCTTTAATCCCATCCCCTTCTTCATAAAATTTTCTTCCTCCCCATCTCTCGCTCCATCTATCTCTACTATTCTCCTAACTCCTTTTCTTTTATTTACCCATTCGTTGTATTGAAGAATAAAACCCATCTTTCTCAAAGATGTCTCGATAGAGTCATCTTGATACAAAATGTGGTCTGAAAGACATTATCTATTTAAATGAAGTTTTAAAACATAGGTAAGAGGCATGCCATAAGTGGGATTAGTCTTTCAGAAGTGGATATGAAACATGAATTTTAGGACCAAATCCCCGAGATTAATTCTTTAGCCATTTAGAAATTGAGATAAAAGAAACAGATGTAAGTTTAAGATTGAGTCGAAGCCACCCAATCTTGGAGTGTTGTTCATACAAATCAATATATGTGTCAATTTAAGAACCACTCCTAAATCATTTGAGTTTGACTTCCTAGGGTTAGAAAGTGGTAATTCACCCAAACTTGTTAAAGTAAGGGGTGATGGTGAGATTCATGGAGAGGGAATTGGTGGAGTTCTTGGGAAAAATTAAAATCATCTTCTTCTTCAGATACAGAACCAAGTAATTCATTTATATAACATGCATTAAGTTAATTACTTGGCCTAGTACTTTTGAGGATAACTTGAGAGGAGATGTTCTAGAAATTTTGAGGCTGAAATAAAATTTGCATACTAAATTTGGGTATTACTGGTTCCCTTGTACCACAAATTTCAATCCAACTTACTCCTTCAAACAAAGCATATAATTGCCCAAGTTATTACCAAGTCCAATCAACATATTTACCAAATAACACTTCCTTTTTTAGGGATGAGTTAGAGAAATTTACCAAACTAGGACCCGAAGAAGAAGAAGCACCTTCATCATTTCCAAACTTCTTCTTTGAAGGAGCTTCAGACCTCTTTGTACAACCCGTAACTTAAAACTTGAAGAAATTTAAGTGGCTCAGTTAGTGTTAGGTTTTGAGAGAAAAAAATAACGAAATTTTAAGATTTGCCCAAAATCATCACAGAAAATGAGAGGTTTATGAAAAGAGATGTTTTTCGCCTTAGAAAAACAAAAAAAGTGAAGAAATGCAAACAAATTTGAAAAAAAAAATATGGTGGTTCAATTTTTGAGTTAGGTTGTGTTTGGAGCATGGAATTGGGGCCCAGAATCCCAACTTTGTTGTTTGGTTCTCCTACTGGAATTGAAATTACAATTCCACCAGCCAATTCCACGGAATCGGATCTTATTTGAAAATCATACTTTCTAATTCCTTGAAGTGGGCTAAGGAATTATAATTTCTTATTTACTCCATTGACCTAAAACTCAAAACAACCCGACCTAAAATTTGACCCAAACCTTGAAATCACCCAACTTGAATAACTTGAATTTGACCCAAACCTTGAAATCACTTTAGCTTAAAGTCCTAAGTGAACTAACCCGAATGACCTGAAACTCAAGATGACTTAAATCTAGAAAATGATACTAATCAACTTGAATGTGAGGGAAACAAGCTCAGCTGAAGTGGAAATGACCCGACCAAATTGACTCAACACTTAATACGAACCATAACCAAATTCACCTGACCTATCTCAAACTCAGCCTAAGATAACTAAAAATTTTGAAATGATACAACTCATTTGTCCCAAAACTAAAATAACCCGAGCTTGAAATGACCTAAATGAACTCGAACTTGATTATAACTAGCCTGAATCTCAAAAAAGGCCAAACTCCATTAACTAAAAATCCGAGATAACTTGAACACCAAATGATCCTACACAATACTCGACCCGATTTGAACTTGAATAACTCAAACTCAAAGTGAATCGCTCCGACTATAATAACTTGAGCTCAATGTGAACTGCTCTAACCAAAATCCGACCATAATAACTCAAACTAAAATGACTCGAGCTAGAAATGACCCAAATGAACTCAAACCCAATCATAACTAGCCTAAAACCCAAAAAGGCCTAACCCGATTAACTGAAAATCCGTTGCAACTTGAATACCAAATGATCTGACATGATACTCGACCCGATTTGACGAGAAACTCGAATAAATCAAATCAAAGTGAATCCCTCCTACCATAATAACTTGAACTCAATGTGAACGCTCTGACCAAAATCCAACCGTAGTTGATTTAAAACTCAAAATACTCCAACTCAATTGACCGAAAACCCTTGATGGATTGAATCATTTTGTAATTACAATTCCGACCTCCAATTCCTTAGATGAACCAAATAATCAAATTTCAATTCCATCAAAATTCCAATTGCATCAGAATTGCAATTGGAAATGCAATTCCACGACCCAATTCCAATTTCATGTTCCAAACAGAGCCTTCGGGTTTTTGGAGAAGATGAATTTTTGCAAAAATCCAAGGTCTTGATGTTAAAATGATAATAAAAACTTGATTTCTAGTGAAAATTTTAAAGAAATTTGAGAAAAAGTGATAAATGAGCAAGAGTTTTTGAAATGTTTATAGAAGAGAGAGTTTAGGGTTTGTGAGTGGAGAGAATGAATGAGTAACGTGGTGAAGATGGGAAAGAAATGAATATGTAAAGTGTAAAAGAAAAACGTGAAAAGCTCACGCGCATTGTTTGGCAAGATGGCCCTTGTGTGTCGACATAGCACAACGGTGTTGCTCATTGTAAGTTTATGTGTCAAGACACAGCACAATAGTGTTGCTCATTGTAAGTCGGTGTGTTGACACACAGAATTTGTCAGTCGACACACAGAGAATAGAGCATGACTCTGAATTTCTGCGTGTGCAATGAGTTATTTTAGGTTTTTTTTTTATTGAAAATACCCATTTTCGAAAAATAGTATAAGATCCTATATTGATGAGTTGAATAAGAATACTTGGTCCATGACTAGCTCTTTCACGTTTAGTATTGAAACTCAATGTTGAATGCAAATGACTCATACAAGCAATGAAAGTCAAGTAGATAAATGCCAATTCTAGTTTTAATATCGCAAGAGATATCTTCACCTAGAGGTTTAGTAAAAATATCCACTAATTGATCATTAGTGGGGACAAGTTTCACAATCACATCTCCTTTAAGCACATGATTACGAATGAAATGATATCTAACCTCAATAGACTTTGTTCTAGAATGTTGAACCAGGTTTGCAATTAAGCATATAGCAATAGTGTTATAGCACATTATAGGAGCATGATCAATATGAATGCCTTAGCCCTTTAATTAATGCATTAACTACAACATTTGAGCAATACTTCCACATGCAACCTATTCGGCCTCGGTGGCAGATAAGGCAATGAAATTTTGCTTTTTGGTAAACCCTAACGGCAATGCATGACCAAGAAATTGATAAGTACCGTTAGTCAATTTTCAGTCTACTTTGGATCCAGCAAAATCCGCATCACTATATCCCACTAAATAAAAGAAATCATATTTAACATAGAATAAGCCTAGGGTAGAAGTACCAACTAGGTATCAAAAGACTCTTTTTATAGCACACAAATAAGATTCCTTTGGACATGCTTGTAATCGACCACATAAGCACACACTAAATAATATCAGGCTTATTAGTGGTAAAGCAAAGAAGGGATCCAATCGTACCTCTATGTAGCTTTTGATCCAGCTTTTTACATTTTTCATCCATGTCTAGCTGAGTGTTAAGCTCATTGGGGTTGTAATTGCCTTGGAATTTTCCATGCCAAACTTCTTAAGCATTTCTTTGAAGTACTTGGCTAGGTTAACGAAAATTCCCTCCTTATTTTGCTTGATTTGCAATCCAAGGAAGCAGTTGAGCTCTCCCATCATACTCATTTCTAATTCCCAGCTCATAAGATTTGCAAACTCTTCACAAAGGGATGGATTAGTAGCACAAAATACTATATCATCAGCATAAATTTGCACAATGAAAATATCACTTCTAGAGTGTTTGATAAAAAGTGTGGTGTCAATCTTTCCTCTCAAAAATTCATTTTGCATTAGAAATGAACTCAATCCCTCATATCAAACTCTAGGAGCTTGTTTCAACACTTAAAGATCCTTTTTGAGTTTAAAAATATGATTAGAAAATTTGTCATCCTCAAATCAGGGTGGTTGTTCAATATAAACTTCTTCTTCAATAGAACCACTTAAAATGCACTTTGTACTTCCATTTGAAAAAGTTTAAAATTTTTAAATGAAGGAGTCTAATAGATTCTAATCTAGTAATGGGTGCAAAAGTTTCTTCATATTTTATCCCTTCCTCTTGGCTATAGCCTTTAGCTACTAACTTTACCTTATTTCTTACTATATTACCTTATTCATCTTTCTCGTTGCGGTACACCCACTTGGTACTGTTGACTTGATGATCTTGGGGTCTATCCACAAGTTCCCACACTTCATTTCTCTTGAATTGGTTTAGGTCTTCTTCCATTGACATGATCCAATTTACATCATCAAGAGCTTCGTCTATGTTATTAGGTTCTTCAAGAGAGATGAATGCAGCTAAATGACCTTATACTTTGGGAGGGATCACCGATGATTTGACTCATTGGTTGATCTTTCAGGAACTTCCAATCATATGGTGAGTCTTCCTCTTTGAATTCTACATTTTCGGCACTTCCTTTCAGCTCATCCATTAGAGCTTTGAGTTGAACCTTTTCCTGCTTCTCAGATGAGGGTGTGATATTTGTTGGTTTGATCATTATATCATCATCATCACTACAAATTCTAGAGGACAAGTTATTAGTTTCTTCAAATACTACATGTATAGACTCTTCTACAACCTTTGTCTTTTTATTAAAGACCCTATATGATTTGCTAGTGAAAGAGTATCTAATAAAAATACCTTCATCCACTCATGGATTCAATTGACCAAGGTTTGTTTTACCATTGTAGTGAATGAAGCATTTGCACCCAAAAGGTTTGAAATATGCAATATTTGGTTTTCTTTCTTTATAAAGTTTGTACGGTGTTTTCTTCAAAATAGGTCTTATTAAAGCTCAATTTTAAATGTAGCAAGCGTTGTTATCTACTTCGGCTCGAAATGATTTTAGCAAATTATTTTCACAAAGCATGGTTCTTTCCATTTTGTCAAGAGTTCTATTTTTTCTTTCAACCACTCCATTTTGTTGAGGAGTTCTAGGAGCCGAAAATTATAGTCGATTCCAAAGTAATCACAATATATTTCAAAATTAACATTTTCAAATTCCCTTCCACGATCACTTCTAACTGAAACTATTTTTAAATCTTTTTTAGTTTGCACTCTTTTGCAAAACTTTTCAAATTTATCAAATGCTTCACTCTTATAACAAAGAAATAAGGACCAAGTAAAATATGAGTAATCATTAACAATTACAAGTCCACATTGCTTTCCACCAAGACTTAAATGTTGAGTAGGATTAAACAAGTCCATATGCAAGAGTTCAAGATGCATTGATGTTAAAACTACATTCTTGGATTTGAACAAAAATCTTATTTGTTTCCCATAGTGACATGCATCACAAATATGATCGTTTTCGAATTTAAGCTTTGGTGATCCTCCAACAAGATCATTTTTTGAAAGTTCTGAAATCAAGTCCATACTAACATGCCCAAATATTCTAAATCCAAGGACCATTTTCTTCCAAGACAAAGCATTTTAATGAGTCTACACAATCAAGATCAATCACATAGACATTTTCACATCCTAGACCAACATGCAAAAATTTCATTTGTTTGAGCATGTTTTACTATAAGTCATCTTACACAATAACCTTAATTACATAATTGATTAATGCTTAGAAGATTATACTTAAGACCTTCAACAAGTAAAACATCTTCAATGCAAGGAGAAGAGATAGAAGCAACGTTACCAATACTGATTATTTTTCCTTTCTTGTTGTTGCCAAAAATGTCATTTCCTTTTCTAGGCATGATTGAAGAGAACTTGGATTTGTCTCCGGTCATTTGTCTTGAGCAACTATTATCCAAGTACCACTTTGGTTTTTGCTTCTACTCTTCATACATATCTATCATAATTCAAATGTTTTTAGGTACCCAAATTTTCTTGAGTCCTTTGTTGCTAGAATTGATGTTTGGTGGTCAAGATCCTTTTGAGACCAAACCATTTTTGTCTTTCTCAAATTCCTTTTAAAAGGACATTGGTACACAATATGCCCATGGTCACCACAATAATGACATCCTAGAGAGTTCATTGGGGATGAAGAGGCTTCAACAAAAAGTACATTCAAAATTTTCTTTTGAATATTTCCATTATAACCAATTCCTTTTTCATTGTAAACCGGTTTTCGAGAGGAGCATTTTCTCAAGTGTTTCTTTCCCTTTGAAATTTTTTTTTTTGGAGATTTTTGAAAGTTCTACTCTTTTTTCAAAGACTCTTTTTCCTTCAATGGTGATTCGTCTTCCTTGGATTTTTCTTGTTCATTTTCATATGAATGAAGCTTTTCTTCCATGGATTGCATTTCATTAGTTAGTTCTATGATTTCATCATTCCAAGAGTCGTTCATTTTCTTTAAGGCTTCATTTTCAAGTTCAAACAATAAATATTGTTTTAACTCTTTTTTTAAAATCCATTTTTTTATACCCTTTATGAAAGTATTGTGTCATATTTTAAATTTTTATATTTCTCATATAATTCATGAAAGTCAACAAGTTCATCATAGGATAGATCGTTTACCTCATCTTTTTTAATGCTCTCATCATCAATGGCCATGAGACAAAAGTTGGCCACTTCATCTTCACTTTCTTCATTGGTGTCATCAATGCTCTCTCCCCAAGCCGAAAATGCTTCCTTCCATTCTTCCTTTTTGTCCTTTTTTTTTGAATTTGTTGAAGGGCTTCTTATATTTAGGCTTGGACAAACCCTTTTAAGATGTCCAATTTCTGTACACTTATATAACGTTGGTCTATTTTTGGAGGAAGATGAACTTTTTTTTTAATATTTTTCTTAACTTTTTTTCTTTTTAAGGTGTTTGTAAAACCTTTTTGCCAACATAACTACTTCATCGTCACTTTCATTATCTTCTTCACTTAGAGATGATTTAAATGCTATGCCTTCACTTTTCTTTTGTTTTTCTTCTTCCTTAAATTCTTCAATGTGAATCTCATGGGCCATGAGATTGCCAATTAGTTGATCGAGTTTATAGGTAGAAAGGTAATGCGCTTCTCGAATAGCGGCAACCTTTTCTTTCCATTAAATCGGAACACATCTAAGAATTTTATTAACTTGCTCCTCATTTGAATGCATTTTGCCAAGAGCTTGTGTACATCCTGTTGGTAGAATTTTAATTCAATAAACTAAAATTTTCTAAAATTATTGGATCAAGCATAAAGGAATAAAATTTAAAATTCTAAATTTAAACAATAAAATGTATCTACTTTAACTAAACATGACAATGCATAGCATGGACAGACATTACACAAAACACATTTTAAATACGAATTTAAAAGAATTAATTAAGAGTTAAAAAACCTCGATGTAGATCGTAATGTAAAGGTGAACCACGAATGACACTGCAGAAGTCTTCTCCGCAATTCCCCTCTACACCGGACGTGTGGGCATCGTAAAATCAAGCACTCTACAAAAAATTTTAGAGTAAAATCGGGAGAACACGTTTCTCTTCAATTCTCTAATTGAAGAGGAAGTAGGTCAAAAAGTGTTTTGCTAAAAAACCTATTCAGATCCTTTTAAAGCTCCAAAATATCTTATTTAATTTTAAAATTTTAAAATAAAATAGAATAGAATTTATAATTTAAAATACCAAGAAATTTATCCAAAACAAAAAAAAAAATGAGAAAAATGCGTAAATCCATCAGCACTGTGTCATGGGGTGCATGTGGCACCTTGCGAAATCCCAAGAGCTAATCCAAAATCACCTACTCGTTTGACAAGCATAGCTTTTGTAGCTGCTTTATCCACCTAAAGTTGTGTAAACCAAAACCAAATTAACAAATATGAAGCAAGACCTACTCCCTTCCATCCCAAGAATAATTGAAGAGAGTTATCTCCGGTCACCAACATTGGCATAAAAAAAGTAAGAATGGATAAATAACATAAAAATCGAGGGCTATGCGGATCCTCAGACAGGTATGAAATAGAATAAAGATGGACCAAGCTACTTATGAATGTAACCACAATTAACATCATTACGGTCAAGCTATTGAACACGGAGTCATAAGTCAATTACGAGTCGGACCAATCTGCAAATCGAGCGAGTTACCCTTGCATGCAATGATGTGGTGGTGAACCTCTCATTTGAATTCAGTGCTCTCCGAACCATGCGGGAAGGTTTCCCATCACACGGCTCATCAAATTGATTTTTGCGGAAACCTTATGTCCAAAGAGGCCTGGAAAAAATGGTATGGTCTCGCTTTCCTTTTCCACTCAAGTGTACAGCATCTTCCATGCTTAGGCCTCTTCTTCCCTTCCCTAATGAAGGAGTCCCCTGCCCACCTTAGTAGTCTCAAAAAGAGTGTGCAAGCTTGCCTCTTTTTTAGTAAGCGATTCACTACCGAAGCGAAGAAAAGAAAAAGGGGTTACTACGAGCCCTCTGCCCCACGCATCTAACCTGCTAACGTGGTTCACCGGTTCCACCGACTAGACCCTTAGAGTGATTCAGTCGATACAGAGGTGCGCTTGAAGTGGGGGGTGTGCTGTCCCAATTGGGCCAGGCCCTTCCCCATAAGGTCCCACCATCTGGGCATAAGGGCCCTCTTGCTACCCATATGCTAGGCGCCGTCTTTCTTGACTAGGATCGCTCCCACACCTGTAGCGTTCGTGATCGACCTTCTCAACTGTGTATCAATGGAAAGGCAGGGCGACACAGCCCCCAACCAAGGGAGTGGTTACGTCCAGCATGTCCTCCCTTACTCCCGACATGCTATGGTGCCCCGTGGTGGGTAGGAGCAGGTCGAGTCCGTATCGCCGTAGAGCAACAGCTGCGTCCGGATCTGATCTATCTACTTGGAAATTCATCCTGTGACTTCACGGTAGCCAAAAAAGCCCCAAGAAGCATCAAACATTTCCGAGGAAATCCATGGTGCAATTCATAGCAAGCACTAGCTCCCGGTGCAACTTCATAAAAAGCAATCAAAGATAAGATCGAAGAGAATGAAATGCACATAGTAGTCACTATAGCAGTTCCTTCTGATCCTAGAAAACGTCCGAAAAAAGCCGGATATGGAACAACCGAGCAAAGGTAAAAATACGATAAGTAAATACATAATTTAAAGTGCGATTAAACAACCAAAAATCAGACAATGACAGAGTGCCAAGTGAGAGATTGATAGACTTCTAAAGAATGCTCGACCAAAGAAATAAGTCATAAGGTAAATTACAAGCCCCAACGACAAACGAACCTACGCGCAGAGCATTTTCGGGGACCAGCCTCCTTCCTTCAATTCAAATCTTTTTTCTTAAATTTGAACTCTTTCTTAGTGCCATTCTTCTATTTAAGAACTGGGCTCTACCCTCTATTTGACTAAGGCCAGAAAGAAATAGGTGCTGACTTTACGAAACTTTCACTTGCTTTCTTCTTTCGGAATACAGATGATTTCAAAAAGGCCAGCATTAGGGCAAACAATGCAATAGCTTTGGTTAGTGCAAAGCCTAAAATCGCATAACAAAATAATTGTTTAGCCAATGATGGATTTGGCACCACGGAATGAATCAAGGAACTAAAAACATTTCCATTACTGAAAGCAGCTCCTGCTAAAGCAATTGTAGCAGCTCTGGCCCCCATTGATTTTGCACCTTCTAACATCTCAAGTTGAGAATTCTCGTCACGCTTTTTCATTCACGATTTTATGTTATAGATTCTTTCTTGATTCTTCCCCTCGTTCCTTGGGCAGTTCAATTGGTATGCCACAGGCATTCTTTTCGATCTTGTATGAAAGTACACGGAACACCAACCCAATCTCAACTAAAACTACAACAACCTCCGTGAATGAACGCTTTGTCATTAAAGTGTGTTAACCTTAAATAACGAGAAAGCATTTTGATTTCTTTACTCTACTCCCAAAGGCAAAGAAAAAAAGGGGTCTTCCTCGAATCAAAACTCTCTCTCTTTGATACAATATTTCTTCTCTTACTTAAGAAATTTCTAGTTTGATCGAGAGCTCGGGCTAAGGAAAACTCTTATTAGAGCCAAAGATGAAGGTGGATTTTCCAATTTGCATTTTGTTTGCCTTCGTTATTGGTGCCCTCATTCCTATGTTACTTTGTACAATGCGCGAAAAGTAAAAGGTAAACAGATACAATACCAAGATGCCTGGATAGGCTTTGCAGCATAAATACCATATCTCCTTCCCTCCTCTGTTCAGTGGGAAAAGGCTTTCAAGCTTCAGTGTGCCAAGCCATTTCCCCCCCGATTGGTCAGTCGACAACTTGCCTTCCGTCTTTCTTTCTTTCCTTATTCGCTGCTTGAGAATCTGCGAAAGGAAGATTCCATCCCCTATTTTTTCGGAATAGGGGCTGGAGCTATAATATGCCAGATGTCGGTGAAAGGAAGGGAATGAAAGTTGGCATCAAGACAATAAACTACTATTTCCCTAGGAGTCTTAGCATGAAACAGAAAAGGAATGGCTACCTTTGCTAAAGAGGCGGATTCCGAACTGGGACATTAAAAGAAGACTTGAAAGCCGCTTTAGAATCAATAAATATTTTATATGGGGGAAAGCATTGAATCCTCTCTTTTCACGAATCTGCAGCAATAAGAAGGAATAAAAAGATTAGAATGAATAAGCTAGCTCTTTGCAAGAAGGAGTTTTTTAAAGACAAATGCCAAATGCAAAGAAAGCAGAAGATGCGGCTCAGCTATCTCGCTCTAGTCTAGTACGCTGAGGATGAGAAAAGGCCAAGGAGAGCATTGAATAGAAAGCGCAATATAGGGCCTCAGTCTTTGCTGTTACTATTCGAGAATCAATTGTTTAGCAAGAATTTCCTCTTCTTGTTCGAGAAGAAGTGGAAAAAGTTGCTTTAGCATGAAGATACGATGCAGAGGGTTTATGACTAGCAATTAGCGAGATGACTTTGCAGCGTAAATGGTCTTAGCATGGTGAGCACTTCCCTATTGATGCGGAGGCTATTTGAATTTTGAATCAGAGGAACATGAGGTATAAAAGGAAAAAGGCATTTAAGCCATCCCGAGTTCAAATGGCATGGCACATTAGTCAGATCAATAGTTTTGATATCCACGAAGATGCATAGAGAAGGGAGCTGTTGTCGGAAGGATTGGAGGAAGGAAGCCAAGGACAACTACTTCTATTGTATTGGCTCTAAGCCTAAACAGAACACCTAATAGCACAGGAAAAAAAAAAAAAAAGACGAATGCCCACTTGAATGAATAGATGCAGTAAGGCATGGAATTGAACCTGAACTGCCTTCCTTAATGTATGAGGAGCGAGAGATGAACTATTTCTAGTGTCATACTAGACAAATAAAGAGAGGTATAAGAAAAGGGATGAAAGACAGGACAAACGCCATAGAAAGAGAAGGAATGGAATCGGATCTCAGTTAATGCTTTGCTTCATTTAAGGCTAAGGCCAGGCACTTAATCTCCTAGGCTTTTGTTCTTCATGCGCGTATTTGAAAACAACCTATTGCCTTTAGAGTTTTCCTTCCTAGCTGCCTAGATCTGATGCACATCAAAAAGAAGTCCTTTATACGATAAGCAAAAAAGCTCTTCGGATTCACTTGCTATTGGCTATGCTACACTTCCTTGCCTTAGGTTAATCATATCCTTCCCTTCTTTTACTAATGCTAATGTGGGATTAGTTACTTCCGAACAGTAAATTTACTTCCAAACAGCTCCATCTGTCCAGGAATCCCCCTCCGCTTCCCTTTGTGGCCTATCCCAGACAGCTATGGAAGCTGTTAGCTACCGTCTTACCATTCTTTAGTAGTCCGAGATGAGTTCGACACCAGAAGAAGGCAGAGAAAGCCCTTCCAAAGATTCATGTGAAACCGGTTCTTGCAAACAACGTAATCGTGCAAATCCCCTGGACGAGATTCGACAGTAGCTCTAGAGACTCTAGAAATAGTAAATGCCAATCTTCCTAGCTTTGCCATCTTATTATACGATGCATTAAACCTCCTCTTGGACATTGGTGATAGCGGAGACCCCTGCTAACTCTTGTTTTCTTGCCCAGGCTTTCTCGAGCCCTTTTGATTTGAGTCAGATAATGCCCTAGGCCTTCGATGAGCCTTCCCCATGGTTTAAAGAGCTTGCCTTCGCACCTCTCCTTTTTCGGCCTAAGGAGGGCTTTTCTACCTGCTTCCTTTCGAGTTTCCATAGCCTAATACCCGGCATTCGCAGATCAAGAAGTTCCTTCCCTTAATAATGGGCAATCAGTCCAAGGGGCAATATTCGGTCAATCAAGTTCTGGTGAATCCCAAATAGCCTTTATTCTGCAAGTCTGTGACTGTCCCATGTCTAATTCTTGGCATCAATTCCTAGCTTTATTCTGTTGATTAGATCTCTTGCCTATTTGGCCTACGAGAACAAGGAATTCCATTCGTCGCAGCAAGAGGGCATTTAATAGGAGAGCGCATTCCCCCACACTAAATTTTATAGTGGCTCCTTCTGTGCATGGGTATCTTTTTACTATTAATCTGAGAAAAAGCATTCTTTCATTCTATAAGCCTTTGAGAATGTTTGTAGCCTTGCTAATGGGTTTCCACCTTTACCTATGTGCCTAGTGACTGATACCTACCATCCATACGTGGGAGACCCAAGACTTAATTAGTTGTCCTTCTAACCACGCATTCTTCCTTTTCTGATTCAATTGCAAAAGCCCTAGTTTCGACTCTAGCAGCAATCCTTCCCTCACCTATCCCATGTGCCCTTTGATGCCAAAATCGGATTCTAATGAAAGTCTTATTAGCATTGGCGGCTTAAGTGGAAAACAGGTCGTATCCTATATAAGATTAGGAAGCATCCGACTTGCTAAACATGAAGTCCCAATCACACAGGAAAGTATGCTAACATCCTAAAAGCTTCAAATTCGATAGCCCTTGCCATTTTCTCTTCTCTTTGATCCAAAAAGAAAGGCAAAAGTCCCACATCAAATTCAATTGTGCCATCCCCGCTTCCTCCTTGTCAGCCTTTGGAAATATTAGTATGCTTTAGAGTCGAAAATCGGTTCGGACATAATCCTCTTCTCTAGAGAATTCTAAACCTTCCCCAGCTTGAAGAGGTATTATTGGCTTTTATTTCAGTAAAGAAGAAGGGCTCAGAGCCTTTAATGTCCATTTTGCCTTTAATAAGGACTTTCCCTATGTGAGTGCTATCATATATTAAAAAAAAAAAAAAAAAAGCCTAGAGTAGGCTGTTATTGAATCTTTTGTGGATAGGATTAAGGCATGGGATTCATACCTAGGCAAAGGCTAAGCTAAGGATTCGACAGTCTAGACATCAATTTCATTAAGAAAAAGAGGAAGACATTAATAGTAAGAGGGGGGCCTTAAAGAAGAAACTGAACTGCTTAGCAAACTCCGATTCACCAACTGGCAATACTAACATTTTTTTCTAATGAAATTTGGACATTCAGTTACGACATTAGCTCGCGATAACGCTCGGCCATCCACTCATCTCCGGTGACGATATCATCACCAAGGATAGCATTGCATGTAAAAAGAACTTCTGGATATATTAGGGCTGCTACGAACCTAATCACCAAAAAGTGAGTTAATGCGAAAGTAGGCCAAGCTCCGTAAGACGAATTTACCTATTACAAAATGAACTTTACCTCGAGGAAGCCAACGACGAGAATTAGAATCGTTGGCAAATTATAATAGTAGTAATAATATAGTAGGCCTACTTTCACAATAGTCTTGTCCACGAGCAAATCAATGTGCGACAGCGGAAAATCATCTAAACATGCTTTATTGAGATTTCAAAAATCGATGCATACGCCAACGTCCATACTTCTTGGGCAAGAGGATGATGCTCGAAATCCAATCAAAATAATATACTGCCTTAATGAAATCAATATAATAGTAACAAGACAACTGAAGAGAAGATTACGTGGGCAAAAATCAACCTCTTCTCGATAAGGTTTTGATATTCGCAGAATCCGAAAAGCAGCTTCTAAGTGAGATGATCTCGGCTTGTCCATAAAAATCGGCTGATCACTTCCCCCTATGTTGTAAGTGTAAGCAATGTCAACAATAATTAGTCAAGCCGAAAGGCCTCCCAACAAGTATCTTGTAAGTAGATAGGCCATCCAATAGCTCTCCTGCATTTAAGGGAAATTTTAGATCTTGTTCTAGTTTGCATGCAGAAAGACCAAATTTTGACAATGAATCTATTGCATACTTGCATTGGGTTCCAAACCTCTTTGCAATCTCCCTGGTGAAAGATCAACTGGCTTGCTCGATCTTGAATGGAACCAGAGAATATCAAATGGGCTCTCGCCCCAAGCCTTGCTTTGTTTACCTATCCTATCGTATCGAATAAGATTTCCTAGCCTAGCCTATCTCGGTGTCTGCTACTGAAAGAGAGAATCGAGCAGCCCAAAATTAGCCCAACCTCTTCTTTATCACATCCCCTTTTTTGATGTTTTTCGTGTTCTTGCATGTACCTTACGGTATCCAGATCCAATCCTCTCTGGTTCCTATGATTGAAGTGAAGATCCGCAATAAACTGTCTGCTTTCCTTGGTAAGAAAATCAATAAGGAATCTCTTTTTAATAGAACTAGGGACTAAAGGCCTCTCCGATTGAGAGGATAAAGTCTGTGATTCAAAAACCAAACCAGTCGTTAGAGCTGGGTTAGATAGGCAATCAACATGGTTGGTCCCATCCCAATTTAAGTAGTTGGATGTGAGTGCATCGGATAAGTGAAAGCTAGCAGTGGATCGAGAAAATCAATCATACGGATTACAACCTACAGATGAAGAATCCGTTGACGTGGATCTATGCCATCAGCCATCCTAGCACACGACTAGAGAGGCGACACGTGGATCACCCCCGGTGCCGGTCAACACGCAACTGGCCCACGACGTATTTTCACAATTTTACCTTTTTTAATTTTATTTTTCTGGTATGAATTCATCTCATGAATTTTAAGTTTAGCAAAAATAATTTAGTGAAAGGTGCATATTATATAGGCTTGTGCAAGGACCTCGGAGACAATTTAGTTCTAACTCCAAAAGGGTCAACTCTTATTATCTTATCATGATAACAATTGATTACTATTTAGTAAACTTAATTCTACTAAATAAGTTTTACTGTACCCTATAAATAAATATATTTACTCGTTAAATTTCCTATGATTGTTTACTCACAATTAACCCCTCTATTAAATGTCCATGAGAAAAATAAATTTAAACTACTATTATTATTCTTTCTTATATTACCTTCTTAGTTCTGGACACGCCCTTCTCGAAGAATTCATTAATACATAAAAACAATTATGTACTAGTTCCAAATGTCACACATATGGAATGTTGTGGCCAAAGTCTCTAGAATCAATTCGAATGCTTGCAAATCAACTAAAGAGATATCTTATTTTACGAATTCCTAATAAAATATCTATTCCTGCTATACTTCATGCAGTTACTCAACGAATGTAAGATCTTAGTTACACATTGTAGCCTAATACTTTTAGCACATCAAAGTAACTAATATTACATTCATGAGTTCATAATATTTTCCGGATTTAGAATCATTGTATAAACATAATAAAATGGGTTGCTCATCTCTGATAGTTATGTAGAAAAAGCAAGTCACGTGGTCCAATTCAGTATAATAATCTCATTATAATACACAAATGCAACATTATATATCATCATCCACATAACCAAGACAAGTTATCTAAATGTTATATTATAGCCTTAGCAGACAAGTAGTCCAAACTCGTCACTGACTAAGAATTAACTATTAAATAACATTTCAATTTGTTAGTAGTCTATCTACGATGCAATCTCATTATCCACTAAAGCAGATATTCCAAATGTCATTTAAGAACTACGTCCACCTCATGGTACACTACTTGAAAGAAAATCACATCACACGCATTACAATAAACTCGTAAAAATAAAGACGACAATAAATAAATTTTATTCAATAGTAAGATTATTAACAAAAATTGGGTTTCTCAGGACATCAATTCTAACACATCTCTTTTACGGATTCCTCGGGTTTCATTTTGAAAAAGCTCGTAGCATCTTCATGTTGATTTTTGTTGACTTCATTTGATCCTTACCTTCATGGGTGATTCCTAGCTTGTCCCAATTTCCTTTTCCGATTGACAACCTAAGAAGACACACATTTAGAGATAGAGAGTTCCGTAGATAAAATGTGTGGAAACCGTCTCTAATTTAAAATTAGAGACCGAAAAAATTCTGTTGGTAAATAGGGCATAGCTAATTGAGGGTTGTCTCTGATCCGTCACTAATCAGAGACGGAATAGAGATGGACTTGTCCGTCTCCAATTAGATACGGATACAATGTCCATCTCTAATTAGAGACAGCCCATTCCATCTCTATTAGGTCTCAAATTAAAGATTGAGCCACGATGTAAAATCAACCTTATACGTAACTTTTTTTTAACACATTAACCTTTATCACCTGATGCAAATTTTTTTAAAATTCTACATTTATAACCGAAATATAAAGAAAATAAATAGAAAAGGCAATACAATTTCAAAAATCAAAACAAACTCATATAATAACAAAGACATCAAATTCCAAATATATTGTTTCTTGATTCGAACAGATACACAAAGCAAATATGACATTCGTGATAAAAAAGGTCTTTTTTTATGATTCAGAGTACAAAGATCAACTGAGCCAAAACAGGTTGGAAACCTGATCTCCAAAAACACATATCAAAATAAAGAAAGACAACAATTTTGAATTGAAAAAAATAAACAAGGCACAATCCTTAGAAACAAGATAGCTTTTCAACCCCTTTACTCTACATAATGATGCAATTAAAATAAAACGCCATCTTTGGCATGTCATTTGAATTGATCCAACCCATTACTGTTCAGTAGAAGGATCATCGGATTTCGTGGATGAGGTGGGTTGTCTGAGAGTTATCTTTGTATCATTTCAATTATTTCTTTATACTCTCCAAAAGCACGTTCTAACTTAGAAACACAGTTCCTTAAAACCGCGTTCTCCTTAGCCACTTCCGATTGTTGACGGGAATGAGTAATGGAAGATGATTCACTCCATATTAAGGCACTTAACCTTGTTGTTAAACCATAAATACAGTTCTTAGAAGGCTCTTTAGTCACAGCCGTCCAAGCTTTTATGCCAAGCTCATGTTCAAACGCGTTCTCTCTGTGCCTTTCTCTTATCTTTTCATCGTATTTATTCTATACATAAGATAAAAAAACACTTATTAGTAAAACTTAAACTATATTTTTTTTCCATCATTAGCGTCAAGCTCACATCACAAAAACCGAGATCTGACCTTATATTTTGCAATATTGGACTAACAAAGGGATTGACCAAAAGATGACAAAATTGGATTTTGAGGAACATCGGGTGAGATTTATATCAAATTAATAATGGATTTTTGAGTTTTGGCCAAAATTCAAATTTTGCATAAAGAAATAGAGAGAGAAAACACCACAAAACAAGCAAATATGGCAAGAAAATTGATTTAGATAATAAAATTGAATAAACTGAATTATTAAGAAAAATCCTTTTTTTTTGCAATCAATTACTAAAAGATGATAAAATTGAATTTTAAAGGGCACCCGTATGAGATTATGATCAAATTGAATCCACTAACAACATCCATCCCAAAATATTAACTATATGTGAATTTGTAAAAAAACCTAACAGATACAGATTTAATATGTATACTTATCATAACCTTTTTTAACTACTCATTGACAAATGCACCCGTATGTTCTCCTTTTTGTTGGAGGTGTATTCGTTTGAATACCTCCACATCCGTTACTTTCCGATTCTCCTTCTTCTCCTACAAAATAAAAATGAATAACATAGCCCTGAATAGACAACAAAGAAAAACGAACAACAACAAACATAAATAAAAGCTAGAAAACAAAGAAAAATGAGCAACAAACAACATAAACGAAAGCTAGACAAGAACGAAACACAACCACCCCAAAACAATAGTACCCATGGCCAAAAGATGTTGCACAAGAAGCGGATGCTATAAAATTAATACAAACAAGAAGTTTGTCCAGCACACACACCGGGAATCACAAGCAAACCTAACTCAACACACACGAAATAATGTACCTTAACCATTCTCCATGTTTAATTCCAATGTGATTAACACATAGCCAAAACAACTTATATGTTCATTTTTAACCATTGTTCTATATCAATAGTCAAATATACACAAAAAACACTCATAATGAGAACTCCAACTCATGCCCTTCAGGTCAAACAACGTGCAATACATCTCACATGTGTCCACCCAATACACAATGGTTGCTAAGCTGACCACCAATTAAAGAATTTTCACAATTTATCATTGACAAAAATGGTAGCATTAACCCCCAACAAAGATTATCAATCACAGATTGAAATACTCATAATTGACCTCTAGGATCATGGGTCATTCTTCCAATACCAATCAAATTTTGACTTAATATAGAATATAACATTATAATCTAATACATTAACCGATGAATAATTGTAACCAAACAAGCATCACCATGCTTAAGCCAACAATATAACATGAAACCATGTGTTAGATATACTTAAATGACATACCACCCTTCTTTTATGCTTAGAAAATGCAATGGAACTGGCAGTGTGTGAACTCCTCTGACCTTTTCATCACTTTCTCTATTTCTTTTATTTGGGTTTTACTTCTCTTACCATTGCTTATGCAGCCAAATATCATATAATTTATTCCGTACATGTGGGGTAATCCATCTATGGGGATAAGCCCTCAGGTCCTTCTTCTTGATTGCACTTGCACAAGCAGTGTACAAACTTTGGATTAAGCGCTGCATCACTATAGTGTCAGAAAATGTCTTCATCCGTATATCCAGACTTTCATCCCAAGAATATATATTCTATTTATAAAAAATAATAATTGTTAGTTCCAATATTATCTGATATACATAATTTAAAAAAAATATGAAGCTAATAGTCAACAAAATCTATTTTCATACTCTAAATTCATCCCAAAATGCATCCTTAACAAGCTCGGGAATATCTCCATATGAAGACCATGCTCCATGAAGATGCCGCCTTACAAGGTCACCTATATATCTACTAACTCCAAAAATAGAGAAGTTCCTATATATCAGAAAAGACAAACATCAACACATATGTTATAAACTACAAAAAATATATATAAATAGAAGTGTAAGGTGAACATTTTACCCAAATTCATCAATGTAAATGTGTACGTGTCCGTTGTTCCTAGGAGGAGATGGAGCTAAGGAGGAGGCGACGACAAGCATGAGTGTCCAACCTCAGGTGGAGGGGGATACGACGATGGACCAGTATTTGGTTACTGAGAGCGCCCCGACCTCTTACGACACACCATCTGATGGGGGTAAGGTGGGGGTGGGGGTGGGGGTGGGGGTGGATACAACTCTTCGACTGGGGGTTGGGAAGGGGATGCACCGCATGATACCCTATATGTGAAGGGGTAGGTCCAGATAAAGGCACATATGAGGATGGACCTACCTCTCCATACTAAGGCTGAGGGGGCATCTCGTAATACTCCATATACATGGATGGTGCATATGAAGGTCTGCCTCCAAACTAAAAGGGAGCCCTCTCGTAGGCCCCCACGGTTGATGGGGGTAAAGTAGGTGCGTTGCCAGTGGAAGGGGAGGAATTGGACCCTACATCGGTTAATAACTATGTAAAGCCCAATTCTTGTAATACCTCATTCTCATTCTGTGTATCCCTCATCGAATTTTGATCGATAAGGGTACGATCTAATCCGGAGATGGAATGCTCACGGTGGCTCGAATTGCCCCTAGAAGCAGGATGCTCTTGCTGATCCAAAATCTCATCTGTTATAAAATATCAATATAGAAATACTATCTAAAGAAATGAAGTAAGAAAAAGTAGCCTACATAAACAATGTCAAGCCACTACATCAAACACACGAGCAAATAAACCAAGGAAATAAATATGCCAATTATCATAACATGCTATTTCAGTTTGTATGTACGTGACATGAACCAAAAATATAGAACATAATATTTTAAATTATCAATCATCATCGTCATCGATGTCATGCATGCTTCATCGTTATAAATATCATCATTATCAGCATTCTCACCTTCTACTCTATCACCATCGCTATCATCATCTTCTTCTTCATCCTCATCATGACGTTGACAACTATAACTAAAGGGGTATCGCTCAATGTAATCAACTTTAGTTTGAGATTTAATTAGATGGATCAACTATGACTAGAAGTGTATAACTCTGACACTGGATCTATTGCGAAGGACCAATTTTAGCAACCACTTTATCATTCTGGAAAGAAAGAGTGTTATGTAAGATTCATACCACCGATAGTTCCAAACTATTGATGTTTCTATTTTCTCTATCAACAAATATAACACAAAATCTCTCCAATTACAAGTCAACTATCTATTTACCTTTCCTGATATTTTTTATGAATGTGTACATTTTTTTTGTTAGCTACTAGTTTATTTAGTTGTTGTTGGGTTCTTTAATTAATTTTTGTTAGGATTTTTTATGTAACTAATTGTCATATTTAAGGTACTTGTATCTTGTCTTGTACATACAATCAACACATAATAAAAATATGTTCTCTCCCAAAATCTCTCTCTCTCATTCCCTCTCTTCTCAAATATAGCCAAACATTTAAATATGAGAATCCTTCTTCTCTCTCATTCACTGTATTCTTAAATACACTCAAAAATTGTAAATGTTCAGATTTTTCTATCATAAGCATACAAAACACTGATAACTTGTGTCGATCACCATAAGCATCACAAATACACCCAAAAACAACTACCAACATTTCCACTGGCTAAACATACAGAAGTCGTACACCATATAAGAAACTATAAATGTTTAAACTTTGGAATAACGAAGTGATAATTGCTCTAAAATTTGGACATATGCCGACGCCATGGACAACAACAACTCAAGCCAGAGGAAGATGAGAGAGCTAGTGGAATATGAGATACATACCCGTGGCTTAAACTTCTACCACTCAACTACTATAAATTAGTTTTAAAATTTTATTAATCAAGTACCATTTTATGAAAATTGGACAAATTTTCTTTATAAAATCATAGGGAAATAATGATTCTATTATATATATATATATATATGTATGCATGTATTTGAATTTTATTATTTAGCCAAAAATGACAAAATAACACCTGATTTATGTAATAGGAACATACCCAGCGCCTCAAGGGCTCCCGCCTACCCAAGGTCGGGGGGGGGGGGGGGGGGGGGGGAGGGGGCGGATGTACGCAGCCTTCCCCTTTCAGGGTGTTAACCTGAAGAGAGGCTATTTCCCAATGCCCCCAACCTGAGGGTGAGGACTTCCCAGGAGGTCACCCATCCTGGTACTACTCTCGCCCAAGCACGCTTAACTTCGGAGTTCTAATGGGATCAGGTGACGGCGTGTTGGTGCCCTCTTTGGTAGTATGTATAAGTAGTTTTCATCACAATTCGGTGAACATTGACGTTGATTATATATATCATCACGATCATGTACTACTTTAATTAGTCAAATCTCAACGATACATACATGATAAAATATTAAAACCTCAAGACACCCTATTATGCATATTAAAATGTCAAGATATACATATGGGTGATAAGTGCTCACACCTAAATATCTAAGTGATAATTTTCCAAAATATAAATTAGTCTTTTAAAACTTTAATCCAAAATGTATTCAAACCCTAATTTTTTAATAAGAATTCTGATCAACTTATTTATCCTGACTTAAGACAATGTCCCATCAACTTAGTGCAATCTCAATTGTGATTATAGGAGTTCTTAGATGTATGAATCAATTAAAATTTAGATATTCCGCAATTAGTTTCAAGTTACATTAATCTCGTATATACATTCTCTAATATGCATCAATTGCAAAAAAGATCTCTGTCAAATGTGCACTTTAAGACATTACGATTAGTCTTGTGTACTACAGTCTAAATTGTATTGAGGACCATGAGTACTGAAAATTTGAATAGTCTTATATAACAAATTTGTAAGAAATATTCTCCGTTACAAATTTTAAAGTTGTAATGTAAAACAATATTACAAATTTGAATTTTGTAACGAAGGAGACCCTTACATATTCGTCACAAATTGTAGTAGATTTGTTAGACAACTTTATCTGTTACAAATTGTCACAGATTTGTAAGATAAATTTATCCGTTACAATTTACAAGAGATTTGTAATTAGTGGTTTTTTGTTACAATTGAATATATTTTTTAGTACTCCAGTGTGGGCAATATTGCCCATTCTCGTTTGTACATGATTCCACCATGGTTATTTACACCAAAGCCTACCATACTTTGTCTACTTTATATGTCAATTGAGTCGTATAAATAAATTGAACATCATTATACGAGGTCATTTGCATTTGTTATGTCATTAAAGTTATATAGTTAACAGTATTTCAATATGACGATAAAATTAAAATACTAATAGATGGACAAATTAAAGTAATCTTTTACGTAAATAACCTTATTTTACAAAACATAACATATATAAAAATAAATCCTTTTAAAAATGATTTTAACTTAAAATTTTCACTATACTTAATTTCAATTTTAAAAATAAAGAGACGGAAGGTTATCTCTATTCCATCTCAATTAGAAACAAATTAGAGATGGAAAGCCGCCATCTCTATTTGGAGATGGAATAGAGACAATGCTTTCCGTCTCCGATCTCCGTCTCAAATTCGCTGCAAATCCGTCTCTAAATATTTTTCGGCTTTGCTCCCTCTCTAAATTTGTGACATGCATGGGTTGTCTCTAAATTTCCATCTCTAAATTTGTGTTTTCTAGTAGTGATATGGTTAAAGACATTTGGGCAAAAGCACACAATAATTGATAATGAGCTTTTGCATTTTTTTGCAAGTTTTTCTTATCATCTTGCATAAGCTCATTTTCTTTTCTCTCCTTTCTTCCCTTGAAGGTACATAGTCATCATTTTCTGTTATGAGCCATAAATTAAAATTGAGAAATGTAATATAAAGTTTCATTCTAAGCTTCAAATGGGGAAAATTTTCCTCATCAAAAAGAGGAGGCTTGTTGGTTGATTGATTCTCGTTCAAGATATGAGCGAATGTTGTCATTAGGATAACTCTAAGGTTGTTGGACCAAAAAAGGAGTACTAGCTCTGATATAAATTGAAGACCCAAAGAGCAACTAGGGGGGTTGAATTAGGTTCTTTCACGATAAAATAAAATTTAAACTTTAAGAATCAAAAATTAAATTGAAACATAAACGTTGAATGCGAAATACAAAAAGTAAATGCCAAATATAAAAAGTAAAGGCAAGAAGAAAATGATACACAACGATTTTTATAGTGGTTCACTTCCAACTCGGAAGCTAGTCCACTTCTCAAGTGACTATCCTTTGTCACTTGAGCCTTTTACTGAGCTTGATGATCCTTTTAAAAACCTAGGCCTAGGATTCAACCTATACAACCGGTCTTTTTGCCTGTTTGCTCATGATCCAATCTCTTACAATTGACCCTTCTGTAACAGTAAGTTTATGATCCAACCTTTACAAAAAAAAATGAACTAAAGCAATGAAATTGTCACTCTTTCATGTGAATTGGCAATAAGTCAAGCTTAGGCAAAGCTAAGGATATGCCAATTAAGCTCAAATAATCAACAATAAAGAGAACTAGTGATGCTCAATAAAAACTTTAAGAAAAACATGAAATAAAAATGTTAAAGCACAAAAAGAGCACAAGAACTTTTAATTAAGAATGCTTAAAGAAAATTGGATGATTTAAACCAAAGGAATTAAGCCCTATTTATAGACTAGCTAGGAAAAGCTTTAGAGCCATTAAATGATAGAAAACAACAAAAAAGAAATTAAATTAAAAAGTAGCCATTTGAACCAATTGCCAGCTTGTGTGTTGACACATAGCAACCTGCTTTGACTACTATATGTCTGTTTGTCGACACATCCCTTCTCTGAGTTGACACTCAGCATGCTCAGGTGGATTTGAACAATATGTTTAGCTTGATTTGGTTACCATTTTTGACTTATTTTTTTGAATGAATAATTTTCTAATTAAGCTAAAATGTCACCCTAATCAAATTTCTTGATCTTGTTATTTTAGGCATTCTTCCGATAATGCCAATTTATAAAATATTCTTACTAAAAAAATTAATTGGCTTGGATTTAAGTGTTTTTCAAATAAGATTTGGAAATCAAATTTCAAAAATATTTTTGTTAGAGTATCACAAATCGATATTGAGACTTTGACTCAATTGATATATTCTGGTTATAAGTCCTAAAAAATAAAAACAAACAATTTAAAGCACTTGGACTAGGATCTCGTTCTTTTGATTTTGGATCAACCTTCTCTTTAACTTTGATCATTTTCCTCTTGATTCATTGTCTTAGAAAGCTTAGTATTAACGTAATTAATCTTAATATTTCGTAGCTTTCTCATGAGTTGTTTTCAAACAAGATTAGAATAATTAAATACAATGACTCATTAAATAATTTTTATTATCAAACTTACAATTGTAAATGGCCTTTAGGGCCAACACTATCTTTAATGGTGCTGTAGATTTAGGGCACCACCACATATCCACTTCTCTCGATGATTTCTTGATTTTTTGTTCATATTTTAGTTGCTTTTACTTTTTGTTTGGAGGTGTATTGTGTTTAATTGTAAAGCTCAGGTAGTGTTATTATATTTTGTCCTAAAATAATAAATCAAATTTCAAAAGTATCAGATATTTGAAAGAAAGTGAAATTAAAATTTTCTCTTCTAATTTATATGATTTTTGCATCCAACACAACTTATATTTATACGAATTTATAGGACAAAGCAAAAGCACTATTCACAATTCATTTGGCATTATTGAGGTCACCAAATTCAATGGCGAGCCCCATAATACAACCAAAATTAACAATAGGTCTTGAGAAGACTTTTGTCGCTATTTCTTTTATTTATTTTTTTGTTTTTTTGAACACAAGAAAGCCTTGTCACTATTTCTGCAACTATTGGAAAAAGGGGTAAATAATTAAATACCCAATTAATGTATTAAGGGTATATTGGTCAATCATAAACTATTGAGTTATTTATACAAAGGTCCTTGTATTGTATTAATTTTGTCCCTATATTTTAATTATGTTAATTTAGTCCCTTTATAATTTATATTGTGCCAATTTAGTTCTTTGATCAAATTTAAATTAAATTATTGACATAATTTTTAACAGATAATTATATTAGATGTAAGTAACTTACTGCAAATCTACTTATTGACTCAATTTAACCAATCTATGGTCGAATCATAAAAAAGTTTCATTAAAAGTTTAACACAAATTTTACTCTAGGGACAAAATTGATACAATATTAATTATACAAGGACTAAATTAATACAACTAAAAATATAAGATATAAATTAAAATAATTAACAAAGCACATAGATCTTACTTATTTTTTTGTTTTTGGTCAAATAGATCTTTCCTATTAATAACCCTAAATTATTTTAATATATAACAGACATTTAATTTGAAAAAAAAAATTGATTACCTCCCCCTCCGTAAGCAGAAATAAATGTCGGCCGCTCTACCCGTCTCTTTCTCAGCCTCTGCCTTCGTCCCTTGACTACCCAGTGCTCACCGTCGATTCTTCCCCTGGCGTGCAGACACCCCGACTTGCATACACAAACACAGAGAGAGAGATGAGGGAGATGGAGGGTGAGGAGGAGAGAGAGACGGTGACGCCGGGAGAAGTGTTGGGAAAGGCGGCGGAGCTAAGGGCTGGAAAGGGCGCTTACATATCGGCTGACGGCGACTTGGTGGAGCTGGTCTACGCTTCTCTCACCGGCAGCTGTTCTTTACGACCTCCTTCCCCGGAGTCTTTGGACCAGGTCAGGGTTCCGTTCATATACCTCAATCTATCTTTCTACTCCTCTTCAATTTGTCACCTCACTGCTTTTCAATAATCGAACTAGGGTTTGACATCTTGAAATGGCAAGTAGTTGCAACTGAGAGATTGATGATACTATTTTGTGACATGTAATTATGGTTCTTTTAGTTAGTTTGATTAGAATTTGTTGATGAGTTGAGTTATGCAAGTAGTTGAATTAGTTTTAGATTTTGGAGTTGGTTGAGCTTTCATATAAATGCTTGTGTTGGCAAAGAGTAAATCAAGCAAATAAACGCATGACATTCTTCTAGTTCAACTACTTCTTCTTCTCATTCTTCTTCTTTTACTTCTAGTCCCACTCTTCTCGCCTTTTTGTTCTCCTCTTCTTTTTCATATCTTGAATTGCAGATTGTTAGATGTATCACTAGTTGGTGCATCAATTGGTATTAGAGCTATTGTTCCTCAACACCTGGAAAAAAAAAAAAATGTATTGTGAAGTGTCAAAACTAAAGCCTTGGGTAACAGATCCACCATTTTAGCAAAGAAAAGTCCATGACCAAGATTTCAAAAATTCTACACTTTTGGTAAAGATTTCTTTTGTTCTATATCAAATTGATTAGGATGTATTGCACCAAATCTTCTCTCCTTATTGTCACATTGAAAAAATCGAAGTTATTTCATCGTCAGTCTTTGAGGTTAAAGCACATGTAGCATTTTCTACAAGATAAATGGTTGCTTCAACATTTGTTAAATTGCATGGGAGGAATATGTATGAAAATTGTCACGTGTTGGATATTGATTCTTCAATCCTTGCATGCAAGTTGGAGAAACAAAGGACAATCACTATAGTGAACCGCCTACTCGCACTTTTGTATCAACTAGAAAGCTTGCTGGAACAGGATTGAAGTTCACTGAACCACCTTCGGCCATTAATGTAACGCCCCCAAATGATAAACCGAATAGGCTTAAGTTAAAAGGGCGCTACACGGCTGTACTATGATGTAGTCCCACATCATAGTACGAAGCCCAAAAAAACTTACAAACTAAAACATTCTCAAAAATTCATAATAAATAGCAGCTCGTCTGCACTACATCAAAACTAATCAAATATAGAAGAGTCCAATAGCGCGGAAGCTCAAATTACAATGTCTCATATATTCTATAGTATTCTACTACAAATTTCATTTACTACTTAAACTACGCAAGATAACTAATTCTCGAGGTTGGGAGCTGCTCCGTCTTTTCTTCCTTCAGGAATGTGCCATGAATTACTAATCTGGAAAATAAATTAATTGGGGTGAGCAAACAACGAGCTCAGCAAGTATACCGTACACCCTACCCGGATCAGGCATATTATTTAAAACAAATAGAATTCCAATCGAAGCTAGTTAAAATCATTTTATCAGAAAAATTCACATTTTGGTAGCACATATCTCTTGTTTACAAGAGCTCTTTTGATAAAACTTACAGATGAAACGAAAACTACGGCCGGTATTATTCCCGCGACAGGGTCGAAATCGACGTTCACATTTCACATATTCGAACCGGTTCTAAGTCGACAGATCCGCTAGGATCGAACATAGATCTATGTGCCTGTATTATTCCCGCGACAGGGTCACAGATCGACTTTCACATTACGCATTTTATCGTCGATAGACCCCGGAAGGCCAACGTAGTTATCTGTAAGCTCTTCCCATAAAATCTTTTAATTCAAATAGCAAGTTCACAATAGTTCCTTTCGCATACTCACAAGTACAATTTCTTTCAAGATTCACATGTTTAAACATCAATTCAATATATAAATCAGTACAATTGAAATCGCATATTAACACATCAAACAATAGTAGAAATCGCATATTTAAACGACAAATCAACGTATAAATCAGTATATATTAAATCAAAAGAGTATAAATCACGCAATTAGCCAGATATATATGCCTGAACCTATTTTAACAAAATAATAAACTATTCAAATATAAGTCTCACATATAAACCCTTAAAAATCAAATTTTTCGTATATAAACAAGTAGGGGGAGTGGTATACTTACCTTTACTAACGTTTAATCCAAAAGTTGAACTCCTATTACGGGTTAGCGTCAGATCCTATCAAGCGAGAATCGAAATTTAGGGTTGGACGAAAAAAGAAAGAAAGAGAGAGAACAAGAGAGGCGAGAGCGAGAGAGGGAGACGCAGGGGAGAGAGAGAGGCGCAGGGGATGAGGGTGAGGGTTTGGGTTTGGGTTTGGAAGGGGGGTTCCCACGGGACCCCTTTTTCCTTTTTTTTTATTTATTTATTTTTTTAATTTTCTATATATATATATATACCTTTACCTATTTTAATTACTTTAATACTACTAATGGACCCTTTTCTGATAATTAATTCATTAATTCACTTATAATCCAATCGAAATAATAGCGAATTTTAATCGTATTATAATACCTAGCCTAATTTAATTAGATTGGGTATTACAATTATGACACCGGCGGCTTGTTTAGTTGATGGGCAACCTTAAATCATGGGTTGTACTTTAGACTTTGAAGAAAATGTGATTGATGAGACCCCATGTATATTTGAAGTAGTTGTCACATTGCTTTTGGTGAAGACCTGCAGATATTTGGAGAAAATAGACATTGTTCTTGGGTTGAGATTTCTTCACGTAGATCTTGGAGTTCTTTTTGGACAAGGCTTATTTTTCATATTCAACACAAAATGTTGTGAACATAGTACCATTGACGAATCATGTTCCGTATTGTGTCAAGCAAGGTCAAGTGCCAAGTTTGCCCTTGTTGTAACCATTTTTATTTTTGATCCTGGGGACATATTCATCATTGGCTTGTATATACCTCCTCAAGTCGTTTTAAAAAATGTCAGCCTTAGGGATAAGGGCGTTCTAATGGGGGGAGGTATTGTTACATGCAATTATGGTTCTTTTAGTTAGTTAGTTTGATTGGTATTAATTATAATTTATAGATGGTTACGCAAGTAATTGAATTAGTTTTAGATTCTAGAGTTGGTTGAGCTTTTAGATAAATACTTGTATTGGAAAAGAGTAAATCAAGCAATAAAACACATGAAATTCTTTTAGGTCAACTTCTTCTTGTCTCTCTAATCCTTCTTCTCTTACTTCTACTCTCACTCTTCTCGACTTCTTCTTCTCCTCTTTTTCATATCCCAAATTGTAGATTATTGGATGTATCACTAGTTGGTGCATCATATTTTTGTATTTTTTTCAAATCTTTTTGCGATTGTATTTCTTTGAGTTTGAGCCGATTTTATGGGTGGCTTTTTGTTTGTGAACTTTCTATAATAAATTACTGACCTTTTATGGCATTGTAAGATGATATGTGATGATGTTGAAGATCATGCCGATATACCTATTGTGTGATACGAATCAAATGAACTCAATGAATCACAATTTGATCCAACCAATTCAATCAATTAACCAACACATCAATTAATCAACCTATTTGCTTTATTTTGTTTGTAATTGAGTGTGATATGGTCGCCGTAAAATTGACAACAAAACAAACATGCGAAGGGAACTCCCCATGACTAGGGAGTGAGCCTAAATTCAAACTGTACGTCTTTGACCTCAACTACTCACCTTTTTCGGAGAAAAATGTTGTGATATTTTGGTGTATCTGACTTTGGTTATACCGTGAGTTCAGCTTATGCTTTAACTAAGAAGAACTTGGTTAAATGTTTTTGTGGATTTTTAATATATATGTTGACAAAAAATAAAAGGATATGGACCTAACTGAAGTGGCAGTTACAGTGACGGAGCAGGGCCCACAGGCACCTTTCCTCGTACACTTAAAGGTCAAGAATTGGGGTGGAGACAAACGCAAGAGCTCAGTAGCCTATTTGCAAGCCCGAGTCAATTAGGTTTTTAAGTTTGGCACCCTTGGCTTTTAATAACTCGGATGAGTTTAGGTCTAACAAGATTAAGATGGAGCAAACCATATTCAGGACATTGGATTAGGACCAATGCAATTAAGGTCAAACCTTGGCCTTCAAAGCCCTAATTAATGGTGTGAACCTAAGTTGGCTTGACTTATCAAGCAGTGACATAAGTGCTAAGACCAATGCAATCAAGGTCAAGCCGTGGCCGTCGAAGCCTTAATCTAAAGCCTCAATTCTCAGCTCGTCGAAATTTGGGAACAGATTAAAACAGAAAGTTCATACGTGAAACCCGCATGACTATATTACTGAAGAAGCAAATACAGCAAGTTGTTCTACGCTAAGCTAAACTACGCTAAGTTACGCTACTCCTAAGAAAAGAGCACTAATGTACTGTAAAGAAAACTTGAAGAAGTTTTGTATTCTCTTTGTTTGTTTTTTGGACTACAACAACGTCCTTTATTTATAGATAAACTAAATAATGGCTGCCCTTGATTCTGCGGCATATTCTTCCCACATCAGGCCACCAACTTCTTTTTGAGCGTTAGGGATCAATGAATGTGTCCATGATTTAGTTTTGGAGGGAATTCCTTGAAGCCACGTCTGAATTTCTAGTTGAAATCCGCTCTAAAAGCCCTACGTTCTCTTAGATTAAGCTTAGTGCCCAAGTATCTGAAATTGTGCTCCAAGTAACTGTTTCGAGCTTGGAAACCACCTGTCTTGCAGCTTTCTTGGTAGCCCCTTGAGCTCGAGCTCCCTTTACCCTTCAACCATCTCGAGCCTCAAGTGGTTGATACCCTCTTTGGGGTAATGATCTTCTCAGGATACTGGGCTCGAGACGCCGTTACTTTAGCACCCAAAGGCCTAAGTCTCCTCAAGGGAAGCCTCACTTGTTAATCACGTGGCACTCTGCTCAAAACGGGGTCGTCCCATTCCCCTCGAATTTAGGGTATAAACAAATACTTCCTTTTATCCGTTGGTAAATTCGAATTTACAATGGGTAAAAAAATCCTGATTTGACCCTCGACGGCTACAGGGAGCTCGAGAGATCACTGTTTTGTCGTTTGCTCTTCCTTCTCGTGTGTCTATAAGTATGACAGTTAGGGCTTGAAATCTTCACTTTTTTGCTCCATGGTCTCTCTTTGCTGCAATCAAGCGCTCTTTGAAACACTTGCTCTTCGCTGCTCTTGAATCTTCGATTCTTGATTCGATCTGCCTTCATCTCTCTGCGTCTTCTTAAAACTGACCCAACGATGGCTCAAATTTCTTTCGCCGTCTCTGGTCCCTATCCCCAGGATGACAACCCTATTGAGTAACTAACGCGTTTGCTCCAATCCGATACTTTAATGGTCGCTGATGTGATTTAGAGTCCAATTGATCTCAACACCATCGAAGAAGATCTTTCTTACCAGAGAGTGCCTCTTCGTCTTTGTTTGCGTTATATGCCTTAGGACCCATCTTTGACCCATCTCATGACGTTCCTAGCCTTCCAGGCCTATTTCCAGATACTGACGAGTCTCCTTTACTTCGTACAGCCTCTGCAGGTCAATCTTGGGGAGGAAGACGCATCTGCGAAGAAGCGGTGCCTTTCATAGGATGGATGTTTTTGATAAAGCGATTTGCCAAATGGGTTGACAGGCTAATGTTGACCCACGAAGAAAATTGGAAGAACCTCCGTATCTATGAAGCCATTAGGCTTTCCACCATTGCTCTCAGGTATGATTATCCCATTATGATGGCGCTAACCTGTTGTTGGAACACCTGTTATAATGCCTTTGTCCTCCCTGAGGGTTTTCTTGGTATTACCTTGGAGGACATAGTGGCCTTGACAGGTCTTTCACTAGGAGGAGAAGAATTGCCTCTTGATTCTTCTATTTCTTCAGAGGCTGAAGCCTTTGTCTCTTCATTCTCTGTCACCGATTTACTTGGTGGTTATAAGTTCTTTGTCAAAATATTTGTTACAGAGGCTCATGACTTTGGACATGGTTCCCGAGAAGAAGAGGCATGCTTTTACCTGTTTTGGCTAAACAAGTTTTTCTTTGCAAACTCTTCCAACTCAGTTCTTAAGTTTCTCAAGACCATGGCTGTTAACCTGGTCTTTAGTCGTAGTCCATCGACCCTGGGACCCTTATTCTTGACCCAAGTATATGGATGCCTTAGGGACATCATAGTTAAGAACTGTGCTGTCAAAATAGGTGGACCCTTTTGGCTGGTCCAGCTTTGGGCTCAAGCCTACTCTCTTGAGCTCTGCCCCAGAGGCCCTTACGCTCTTACAAGTGAGGGGTTTTCTTGCTTCGGGGAGCAGCATGCTCGCTGTGAGGTCCTCTTACCCCTAGGGTGGTCCTTTGACCCATGCCTTGAGAGATTAATGTCTCCTCGAGGTAGGAAGAGGACTTAATGGACTCCCTTCAGGTAGAGAAACCTTGGTCTTCATTGTTTCAGAAAATTAGACCTTCCTTATGATGTCTCTGTGGATATCAACTCATAGATCAGGCAGACAATCATGTGCCCTCAAGATCTATTCTTCTATCACCGGACTCATATTGGTGTAGAGACTTACAGGCCTAGGTTGCTTGCCAGGCAATTTGGCATGGTTCAAGATGTTCCCTTTTCCATTATAAGGACCAAAAACCTTCGGTGGGCTAAGAGGATCTCTGTTCAACTCCCCCAACACAAAGAGGTTTGTGAGTTGAATCAATAAATCAAATGGTCTATAAAACACGTAAGTCAACAAAGTCTCATTGCTTAATATAGAACCATGGATAGGCAAGGTCGAACCTTACAAAGGTGTAGAAAAATTAAGAACAAGAGAAGAGGCTACCACAGACACTCGATGGAATGCTTCTCCGTTGAGCATTCTAACCCTTATAGGACCAAAATTCGTCCAAATCTGGGTCAACCAAGTGCTCAATAAATTGAGAATCTCATACATCTAGATACTACACTCATGCGAAGTATGGATGACAAGGGGACCCTTGAAAAGCCTCGAAAGGCGCTTTAAATAAAGGGTGAAGCTATAAACAAGATAGAGACATCGTTTGACCTGCGTATGTTGTAAGCTATAGTGGTAAAGGTACAATCATTCCTTAAGCACTAATTGAAAAAAAGGATGCCAAGGATGACTGAGAGCTCTATAGTATAATGAGCAGAGCGAGGAGTTGCTACCGTATTCCAAGGCAAAAGAAGCTTGTTCTTTTTTTTTTTTGGGGGGGGGCGGGGCGGTGGTAGTTATGGCTTCCCTAATGCCCAAGATATTTTTATGGAGTTCATCTGATGTATGAGGACGCCAAACCAAAGCCATAGGACTACGTTTACTTGAGATCATCCCATGTATGGGGACTCGCAACCAATTGCATATGCACAGAGCACCTGAAATGAGAAGGTCGAGAGACAAAGATTGAAAAAGTAGAAAGGACAATATAAGCACATTGAGCTGATCATTTTACACTCAGAGTAAAGAACCAAAAAGTGTGATAGTGAATTGGCATGGCCAACTGTACGAGTAATGCCTAAAATCAAAAAAAAAAAAAAAAAAAAAAAAAGAGAGAGAGAGAGAAGAGGAGACCCGAAAAGGGCGTAAGAGGCCTCACCATGAGACTCTCTGGTGGGGGTCATCATCTTCACTATTATTCTCGTTTCCCTCTGTCTTTTCATATACGAGCCACAGTGCACTAGAGGATAGAGATTTTCGCTGTTGCTATCATCAAGTGAAAGCTACCATAATAATGACGTGAGGAGACAAGTCGGACTTAGCGCTAGACTTGAACTTGTCCATTGCTTTTCTTCCTTCCTGCAGCAGTCCTTTGCTTTCCCTTTGAAGGTTGCAACAAAGAAAGGAGATATCAGAGTTGAAGGCTTGTAGCTCACCTCACACTTGAGTCATCTTTGAACCCAACTGCTCCACCCTATCAGTTAACTTAGAGAGCCTAGAAAGGTTTTCCAATGACTTCGAGACTTTTCCTTGACTCTAAGAGACTCTCCCTTATCTCAGAGTGTTCCCTCTCCCTGTTTACAAGATCATTCATCCTGCTTTTCATTGTGGACAATTTATCTTTCATTGCTCGCAACTCCTCCCCCTAAAAAAGGCAGGTCTTAGGAGCACCACAAATTCAAGCCCCTAATGTTAGGAAAAATGGTAGGGACCCCAAACGAGTTAGCCTATAATGAAAGGAAAATGAAGTATTAAGTAAAAGACGAGGACCTTTTCTGGGCAATAGGTGGATTTCCTCTAAACCTTCATTCTTGAAATCGAGTTGAATCGACATTGGAAAGAACTGACTTGGATATGGCTTGCGCAACTAAGAGGTGGGCTCAAAGATGGATCCATCATGACAGAGAGGAGAGATAGGTCTAGGCTTATGGATTTAGACCTCTCGATAGAAGGACCAAAGTCGAAATCTTGCTTACAGGAAGGACTCCTGCGGGCCTCCTCCGCAGAACTTTTGGGAATCAGGATGGAATGATGCTCGCAATGTTTGGAAGAGCTCCAAAATTCTGAAGCTCTTCCTCGGAACATTTACTCAAGGAACTAGGAGCCTTCAGCACAAAAGTTGGATGAGGCTTAGTCCTCTGCTCCAAAAGTTGGGTCCTTTTCGTAGTGGGGTAGAGGAGTGGCTCTATGAGAGCCATTCTTTTCCTTTAAGAGGCTAGTAGAAGAAGAGGAATGGATCTCAAAGTGCGCCATTAGATCAAAACTTCGCAATGCCTTGACTGCAAAAGCAAATTGTTAGTGAGTTTAGGAACAAGCAAGTTACAAAACTTGAAAGGTCAAAGAAGGATGAGGGTTCATATTAGATAAAAGAGCCTGACTAAGGCCAACCTCAACCAACCTCCCCTTTGATCTTAGGTGCTTTGACATAGGGATGAGCTAAGGTCTAGGAACCTGTGAAACACTCGATTGTTATTTGGTCCTTGTTCATGAAATCGAAGGAGGAAGGACAATCCTCTATCCATTTGCACAAACCTAGGTTTCCTAAATTCTTATAGTCGGTTAAGAAGGGAGGCAGATGCAAATGCTTAAAAAAATAAAGCAACTCAGGTTGTCCTTAATATTGGATGGATTTTTTGGAACCAAAACGAAGGCCGTCCTGCCTTAGTGGTGGGGTAGGTATCATATTCTTTTTCGAAAATTATAAGAAATAATACGCATGCTAGACTCCAACCTCTATAGGTGTACAAAAAGCCCCCAAGAAATTCTTGACCCCATTGGGCCCTAGTTGTTCAAGACACACCCCAACCATCCTCAAATAGGCCTCGAACATTGGAGGCAGGGAAATTGAACTTTTGCCTCAAAGATTGGCAACAACAAAGTGACCAGTTGGGTCGTGTGTAAAGGAGATTGTCTCCTCAGGGAATCACGAAAATAAATTGATCGCTTATGAGGTGAGGCCTTGACTCGCTGGTGTTGGAATTTGGGGGTAGGAGTGCTTCAATCTTCTTCTAAGTCAAGTCTTGTATTCCACATAGAAATTCTAGAGGTGAGAAAGCCTCTTTAGTAGCCCGTAAAGTCTTGTTAGCCTAGAGTGGGTATAGTGGGCCACATGCTTGTGTGTGCGCCCTGCCTATTATGCCGGGATGGGCCGGGCCGGCCGTCACTTCGCGGTGTAGTGTAAACATTTTCCAACCAAGGCTTTTATTCTTACGGCTATTGTATTTTCATTTGTCGAAATTAAACTCGAGGTGAGTTCTGTCGTTGGATGGACTTGAGGTTGCTAGCTCAAGTTCCAGTTCTTCATCTTTGTCCAATCTTGAGGCTGCAAGCTCAAGCTAAGGCAATTGTCTTTTTTCCATTACTCCAGATTCGAGCTCGAGACACGTTTTTGACCGTATAATCACCCACTCTCTCCATATTTGTTGTTTCCTTAACTGAGGCTAGATTCTTTGCTTCTCCATGTCCACCTGCTCATTGATGCCGGAATTCACGCCCACGTTCCATAACTAGAAGTTGCTAAAACGGGAAGATTTTTGCCTATAAATTCAGTGCTTTGGGGCATTTTTTAGAACATTGAAATACTTACATTCCTCCATCTTTACTTTGAGTCCTTCTATAATCTAGTTATTGAGTAAGTTGGGGCGTACTCTATACCCATCACCCGAAAGTAAACTCCCCTATTGGGTGTCGTGTTAAGCATGGGAGTAGGAAGGCCTGATGATCCCGTTTGTACCATAGTAGGGGTATAAACGACTGAGGGTAGTGCGAACTTCACAGCGCGACAACTTCCTTTGGTTTGAGCTTTCCCCCTTGATTTTCATTCTTTCAGACAGTTATCTTGTCTCGAGTCCATTTGCTTAAATTCGAGGTATATGGCGTTCAGTTTGAGGCTTTTTTATTGGAGCTCCTCCCAAGGTTTGTGTAAGTTATATTCTGCCCCCATCTTGAGTTAGTTTCTAGCATCCTGATGTTGCTTTTTTGATTACCAATTCGTGCTATTTTTCCAATACTTGTGATACACCTTTAAGAAAGAACCTAAAGGCACATGCCTTAACACTACGGGGTTGTGCATTTTCTTCTGATAAAAAAAGGCACAACCTTAGCTCATTGTCTCCTGAACTACTACCTAGGATGGTTGATTTGACATTAGGGCGAACCCCACAAAGAGGCTTCGTCTTAGAAAACCTCTCCCTAGGGTGCAGCACCCTTGGGGTCAACTAAAATCTGTTTACCTAAAAGCATATCCAGTGCTTAACTTGATGACCACCATGTCAACCTGAAAATGATAAAGTAGAGAAAAGCTATAGGAGTATAGAAAAGAAAATACACAAGTGTGTTAGGCAAAACTGCTAAATAGGTAAACACCATACAATCAGCGAGTAGGAGCCTTGACAGGGTACTTTGTGACTCTATTAGGGTGTTCACTCATTGGCACCCTCAACAGGCTACCTCGCTATGTTGCCACTGTTAAGGCATCTCCCCCCACTTTAACTGACTTTGGATCCCATTGCATGGCATGAAACATGGACCAGGAAGAAAATCTTAATGTAGCCAGGAAGGGAGACAAATTCGAAAGGAAAAGGAGTAGAAAGATTGACTGAACCTAAGTAAATGCTTACCTAGACTAGGGGAAATTCCTTGGAGGGCTCAAGCAGCAAACTAGTTGGACTTAACAGAGATTGCCTCGAGCTAAGGTTGCTGCGAGCTTGGCGCATGAAAAATCTGACAAAATCCTTAATGGGTGCGAGAGAGAAAATTGAAAGAGCTTTGAGAGAGTTTTAGAGAAGGGATGGACCTCCTCTCTCAAGACCCTTCCCCTTTCATAGGCGCATACAATTTGAAATTCAAAATATAATTTTGTGAGTTGCTAACCGGTCATTCAACTTTGATTGATTTACCATTGGCAGCTATTAACTTTTGATGAAACAGCCTCTCTTCAGGTTAACACCCTGAAGGGGGAAGGCCGCGTACATCCGCCCCCCCCCCCCCCCCCCCCCCCCCCCCAAAAAAAAAAAAAACCTGCGTAGGCGGGAGCCCTTGATGAGGCACTGGGTATGTTCCTTAGATATTAACTTTTGATGACATGTCAAATGACGGTTAATTATCACGATACAAGTTTCCATTCACACCATAGTTGCACAGAGCGAGAGCGAGAATGGAAACGGGGGAGCGACATGTATAGAAGTTTCTAAAGTTGAAAGCATGGATGAAACATTTATACAACAATACATTAGATATACTAAGAAAATTAATGAAATGTTATTAATTGAGCTATCAAAACGTAACATATCAAACTGAAGTCAATACTAAGAGATAACCTCGAAAATTGAGTACTCCAATGGATATGATCAAAAAATTTGACTCCATCATGTCCACAGGATTCAATCATTTTTTGAATTAAGTGATAATTAGCCAACAAATAATCTAATAAGTATCTTCTCCAAATGATTTAATGCTTGTTTAAATTGAATTTCCTCGAGTTTGATACATGTTTGAAAGTTGAATATGACTCTTAATTAATGAATCGCTTTTCTGAAAATGAAACACTAGCATTTTAGGAGTTTTCTGCAACTATGATTCACACCTGCCTATAGGGGGGCTTAATCCGTAATGATACACGTGATCTGGTCTAATGCGACCTATTTGGTCTTTACTTTGAGCTAACATTCTTATCTTCTTAAAAAAGAAGAATAACTCAAAAAAACATATGAAGCAATGGTTGATGAAAGTTACTCCACAATCAAGGCAGCTCGTCCTTGGAGTGAAGGCTATCTGTTTCCCTCAACAACTGGACTTGGGTATCTGAAGTTCCTCTGACCACAGAGGCCTGAAGTGCCTGAATTAAGGGCTTAAACTCTGTCCTCAAATCTAGTTAGCCTCACAGGAAAGACACTGAAATGACTAAATCCATAGCACTTGACAAATGGCTTGAAAACCTCGAGAATGGTCAAGTTGCCCGAATCTACCTGGGTCGCCCATTGAGGATACAATTCGAACAATTTACACATGTGCCTCTCACATGCCATAAACAACTCCAACGCCTATAAATACCCTCTGAATTTCTGTCTAGAATACATTTTTATTTCTGGAATGCAAATACTAACTTGGTCGTTGGAGGGACTTTTGATGTCATGACCCTTTAGTTTCTCTTCCCCTTATGGTTCGCTTATTAGTAGGTCGCTAGGAGCCCATTGGAGCTATGGTCTGGTTCACCTTCTTTGGAGGATCTATCCAAAAACAAATTATTAATTGTAAGAAGGGTTATTTACATCGTGGCCCCTTGTTCTTTGTTATTCTGTCAATTTAATTCATGTACTTCTAATTGTGTTAATTTAGCCCCTATACAATGTAGATTGTAGTAATATAGTCGTAGGGTGAAATTGATGTTAATTGGTGATAAAAACGGAATACTGTGTTAATATTGTGTCAAAAACATGCCAAAATGAAACCACATTTCAAAAAATGAGGATTAGCTTTTTGTACAAGAATAAAATACCTAGTTCAATTTCACGTTTGGACTTATTGCCATAATCGAAACAATACAACACTACATTGACATAATTGAAAGTATGTGGACTAAATTGACATGCTGAGGAAAATACATAGCCCTATACCAAATAATTCCTAATGAGAATAAGGTTGGTGGGATTTAAATTGAGATCTCTATGGTAAAGAGGTTTTGATACTATGTGAAGAAACAAATATACCAAAGACAAGGTGTTAGGTGGAATCTGACATGCCTATAAATGCTCATTAGGCCTCAAGCATTGATATGGTACAAACCCAGTTTTTATGTTATTTCTATATTAACAATAAGAGTGGAGGCTAATAGAATTTGAACTTAGAGCTCTAGGAGAAAGAGGCTCTGATAATGTCAAGAGACTAACTATCCCACGTTAAGTTAGGTGAAGATCACTGAATGCTTTTATACTCTTAACATATTCTGATTTCTTTAGAGGCCCATTGTGGAGGTTATTGGTCACAAAGCTCATGGTCCAGTTCCTGAGCCAGGCTCTACTGTGATTGCTCGGGTAAGTTTCTAGTTTGTTCCTTGGATCATCATTTATTCACTGCTCGTTCCTTTCTAACAGCTTGACACTATGGATTAGTGAAACAATTTTTCGGTTCCCTCTCTCTCCATCTGTTGGTCTTTTATGTGTTGTTCTTTGGAGTTCATGCTGGAGTCCTTTCTCATGAAAATGTCTGTATCAATTTTTTAAGCTGTAAATCTTCACTTATATTTATGTCGGCCATTGTTATATGCCCATGTTTTAAAATTGTCCTTGAACATTGAACTTGACATTGCTTGGCTAGATGTGCTTCTCTTTTAAGCGAATCATAGCATAATTTATTTTGAGTAAGGTGGCTTTGCTTGTAGGTGATGATATTTTAAAAGGAATACTGAAGCATAGTATTACATTCCTCTCCATCAGGAAGGCTTGGCTTATTGATTTTGTAGTGTTGGGTAAAAGTCAATGCTCTTGTTTTCAACTGCTTATAATATTCTAAAAAAATGAAGTTCTATGGTATTTCTCATTGATTGTTTCATGACCTCCATCATTGATATATTGAATTGAATGTATACCTTGTAGCCTCTTCATGTAATTAACTTCGCCCTTGAAGAAATGCTTTGTGTTTGTGGTGAAAAAAGAATATCTCGTGACTATGTGCATTCTGTGAGCTTGTTAGGCCAGTGAATACATGTTGCTCTTCGTTATGCTTCGGCAAGTTGTATCATGGAGGATGTAGATACATTGACATGTTTTATATTTGGTTTTTAACCTCATGTTCGGTCAATGCACGCGTTAGGTTAAAAAGGTTATGGCTAAGATGGCTTCTGCAGATATCATGTGTGTTGGCCGGAAGTGTGTCCGAGAAAAATTCACTGGGATTATAAGGTCAGAAATTTTAGGTCCTGTTTGTCATCATTGCTGTATACCATTTTTAACTTTTGAAAGACCAAAAAATCATGATGTGGGAATAAGTTTTTCTTGCTTTTAGTTTTCTATTTTTAGTTTTTAAAACTAATGAGAACTGAAAAAAATAAAAAACAAAAAAGGAAAGATCATTTTCAAATTATGGTTTTGAGTTTCTCGAAAATCAAAAATTGCAATTAGAAAATGATGCCAAAAGAGCATTAATTTTTCTTAAAGGAAGTTGATGCAATTAGCCTTAGTTGAACTTTTCCTCTTGGTGTTACTATTTATGTCCCCATTTTTATATATTTGACTTCTTCTAGAGGGCATACACAGGAAGGGCAATAATGTTTATTATACACACAAGAAGTAACAACGGCGCAACATGGTCCGAATAAAAGGAGGCAACATAAGGCTTCAAAACATGTCGCCCTTCTTGTTCTTCTTTCACAACATATTGCTCTTTTGGTGCATATAGCAAGCATTTTTCCCTTTATGTTCCTTTCTTTATTCAAATAAAATGTCCCTCTAAGTTGCTTATGTCTTATCTATAAGGAGCTCATGTTTAAATTCAAATTTTTGTAATGAGCTCCTAAATCTTTATGCAACCAGGCAGCAGGACGTGAGAGCAACTGAAATTGACAAAGTGGACATGCACTCATCATTTCATGTTGGTGATATTGTTAGATCGTGTGTTGTATCCTATAGACACATTATATTTCCGTCATGCCAGTTTTGGTCTATATGTTGCATTTGAAGTCATATTGCTTTATAGTTTGGCAAACATTCTTCTAGTCACGTATCTACAATGAATGGCTGGTTTTGTTGCCTTGTAGATTTATGCAAGCATTGGAGAGTGACATAAGCTCTTTCATGTAGCTGGAAGAGTATAATAAATTAATAATCATTCTTGAGCTTTTTACTTATCAACTTAAACTTTTGGAATGATTAATTTGTTAATATGATCTTAGATCTTTTGCTTAAGAGGTCTCGAGTTCAAATTGTAGAACTCCTGCGTATTATATTAATATAATATACGAAGTACGAGCATGTGCATTGTTTACACTTTAAGCTCAATAGGCACTAACATGAGGGACATATGTTGGAGTATAAAAATACCAATTTAAACTTTTCGGATGGTTCCTTGATATTAACTTTTATGGCCTTGTCTACAGGTTGTAAGAACATCCTCCTAACTATGGTTTTTTGCCTTACCTAGTCTCTGTTGTTTCCATGGAAATTTTCTTGATTGAATTTGCTGGCTTCGGATTTCCTCTCTTCCCCCCACCCCCCCCCCCCAGTATGAATCAAAGATTTATATCAAAGAAACATAGCTACAGTTTTCAAATGGATTGACAAATCGATTTTCAGGTAGTTCATATATTTGCAGTAAACTTTTTGCTTTCGTCTTCCATAAACAATGAAAAAGAACTCTATTGGTACTTTATAGTGGAATTAATAGTTATTTGCTATGGTTTCTGGATTTAGTAGGCATTTGCTAATGGCGACAGTTCAATCATGTAAGAAAAGCGTACACAGGAGAAAAAAATGACATCATTCAGGAGATAGCGAGGGGATTAAGGTCCAATAATGCAAACAATAGATTGTTTTTCTGAAGTTCTAGTCATTTCTGCTTCACTGACATGCTTTTGGGGGTGGTGAGAGCAATTCATTTAGCAAACATTTTCTTTGGAATGGTTCAACGCTATTTTAACTAAAATGTGCGTTGCTAATAGTAGGGTTAGCAAAAACATTTCAGATAATGGAAGGTGCCTCAAGAACATTAATGAGGTTTCGGTTACCTTCAAAAATAATACATCTAATCTCAGGAGATGCAACTGTGTACAATTGTTGTTGAATCTGTCTACAGCTTGAGCTCCGAGTTTGGCATCCTTAACACATCTCTTTAGCTATCCCTTGGAGATGCAAGGGCCTACTATCTATCGACAGCAATGAACGAGTTGGGTGTCGTATCTGCAGAGAGTGCTGCAGGTGAGTCTTGTGATTATGCATTTTCATGTATTTATTTATTTTCTATTTGTGCGGACATCTATTTATCTTTCTGTTAGCTGTTTGCCTTATTGTTCTTCCAGTTGACCTTGCTCGTCTGCTATAAATCTTGAAATATCAACAAGAATCCGATCCGGAAAACTAGGGTAGGCTTGTGGGTTTGGTGAGCTGAAATCAATATAAAATGACCCCGTGTGACCTAACACCAAACCTGAACCAACCTAGTTTTCAAATCTTGTGTCTACGAAAGGCTTCTATTAAACACTATAATATTGATATAAATCTCCTGTGTTGCTTTTCAAAAGAGCACTGAGTCATGTGGAGTTCTAGCATGAATGTCAAACTTTCTTAATATTTTCTCCATGTAGTGGGTTTGACTTAGAGTCAACTCTCAGGTGTTCTAGTTATCTTTACCTCAAGTATCACTTAGGTCTTTCATATGGAAGCATGAACTCAAGAAAGATTTTGTATAATTTACAATATTTACACTCGTGTCAAAGATAAGCATGTCATCAAGTACAGTCGAATAATCACACAACTATTATCATCATGCTTAGAATACACACAAGCATCACCACTGTTTACAACAAAATCATGCGTGACCAAGGTACAATCAAAATTTTGATGCCATTGTTTAGGAGCTTGTTTAAGGCCATACAAAGATTTCACAAGCTTACATACTTTATGCTCCATACCGGGAACTCCAAGTCCCTCAGGTTGTTCCATATATATTTCTTCCTTAAGGTTACCATTTAAGAAAGCGGTTTAAACGTCCATTTGGTGTACTACAAGGTTGTGCATGGACTTTAGAGCTAACAGGGCTCTTACCCTGTCAATCTTACTTATGGGTGAATAAGTGTTAAAAGAAATCTATTTCTTGTTTACGGGTGTATCATTTAGCCACTAGCCTGGCCTTAAATTTGTCTCTAGACCCATCAATTCTCAACTGTTTCCTAAACACCCATTTACTCCCTATTGGTTTGAATCCCCTAGGAAGGTCTACTAATATGCAAGTGTTATTACTCATTATAGAGTTTAGTTCGTTATTAATGACCTCTCTCTAGAATGGAGCATCTATTGTTTTCATAGCCTTATCATTGTTCTATGATCTTCCTCTAACATGAATGCACTAACAACATGCTCATCAAAATCATGATGTTCAGACAAACAAGCAGCTATGAAGTCAGGTCCAAAACTAGTCTCATTTTGAGCCCTCTTACTTCTTCAAAGTTCCTAAACCTTGTGTTTAGGGGGCATGTGACTAAATGATGATGTAGATACAACAAGAAAAGAAGCAGGCAATGAAACATGCATAGATTATTTCATAAGAAACTTATGCTCGAAGAATTCAGCATCTTGAGCTTCCATTATTTTATCAAGCCTAGGGATCGAGTCATTTATTAGCATGAATCTGTATGCAACACTGTTCATAGCAAAACCAACGAAGATATTATTTATAGTCTTAGGACCTATTTTACTTCTTCTAAGCTTTGGAACCCCAACTTTAGCCAGACATCCCCATACTTTAAGGTAATTTATGTTAGACGCATAACCTTTTCATAGTTCATAAGGTATCTTATCTAACTTTTTATGTGGAACCCTAATGAGTACGTTACATGCAGATAACAAGGCTTCCCCTCACAGGCTCAAAGGTGAGCCCTGAGCTAATTAGCATATCGTTCATCATATCTGTGAGGGTTTTATTTTTTTTTTTTCTTTCAGCTATATCATTTTGTTGGGGCATATAAGGGGTTGAGAGTTCGTGTATTATTCCAAGTTCTTCATAATTTTTTTTAAGGAAGGTGGTATCATACGCACCTCCTTTTTTTTGGTAACGAGGGACTGGGTATAATACAAATGACAAAAGGGTATAAAAATAGTAAAGAGAGATTCAATCGAAGAATTGATGCGTTGTGGTGAGCTCCGTTACCCTAAGCCGTTTATACCCGACATAGGTACAGTGGGACCAATGACAAAGCAACCCCCAGGGTTAACACGAAGCCCACCTCAGTAGTGTACTCTAGGGAGATGGATTGAAGTACGTTTGAACTTGCTCTGTTATAGAGAGAGAATTATCTTTGAGGGAGAAAGAAAGGGAGTTGAGAAGATGTACTTCGGTGTATTTTTATATGTTGATCAGCCCACTAAAGGGCTGTATTTATGGGTGAAAAGCTTGCCCATTAAGGGCAGGATTGTAGCTTGAAAATCTAGCCTCAATATGGAGAGTGTTAGATATGGAGGAGTGAAGAATCTGGTTTCAAATATGGAAAGAACAGAGATGGAAAGAGTGGGAGTTGAAACAGAGGCAAAGCCCAAAATGACACAAATAAAAAATATTTTCAAAATCTTTCAAAGAAAATTATTTCCCCAAATGGCATCCATGTCATCATTTGGCTTTTTATTTTTTATTTTTACTTTTTTTTACTTTCTTGTTTTGTTTTCAATACATTTATAATTTTTTGAATTTATAATACTTTCTTAATCATAACAAATAAATTACATTAAATTAAATTGTTTATTAAATATTTAGATTAAATTTCTGTGCAAATAATTTTATTTAAACTTTAATAAATAATTTAATTTAATTTATTTATTATAATACATAAAATATTATAAATTAAAAATTTATAAATGTAATGAGAAAGTCAAAAAGTAAAAAAAAAAAAAAAAAAAAAAACAAATGATGACATAGATGCCATTTGAGGAAATAGTTTTTAAAAAAAGCTAGTTTTGGAAATATTTTTTATTTTTGTGTTATTTTGGATAATGGCTCGTTGAAACAATCAAGATGCATATTTCGAGCTCAAGCTTGAGCCTAGTTCAATGGCTAAGGGCAACGCGTATGGCTTGAGCTTGCAGCATCGAGATTGGCCAAGGATAGACAACTAAGGCAGCGTGAGTTCTAAAGGTCGAGCTTGTCCAAGGATGTTCAACTCATCTTGAGTTGGACTTTGTTGCTAGGACTAAAAAGATAATGGTTGTAAAAATAAAAGTTCAGGTTAGAAAAAGACCACACCATGCCACACTGCAAAGCGCTCGCCTTGCCGACGCGGGGGACGTGCACGTGTGGCCCACTATGCCCATTCTAGGCCTATAAGACGTTACCAAGAATAAGGACAAGGGGGTATATAAAGTGGCTTGCCCACCTTAAGTCATCCTATGTGGGACATGGCTGAGGTGTTTATACATGTTGAACAAAATTGAAGCACCCAACTCCCAAATTCCAATAATGACTAGTGATTGGCCAACTAGTGGATCTTCTTCTTGCAACTCTCTCCTCTCTCTCTCTCGCGACTCTCTGTTTTCTCTCGCTTGTTCTCCCCCTCGTCGACCTGTTGTTTTATTGCCTATTCGCTGCTTTATACTCTCTATATGCTTGCTATGTGTCGTTGTTTATACTCTTACATGTAGATGCTTGTATGCTTTATGCTTTTATGCTTTCATGCTCATAGGTTAGGGAAACAACCTCCCATTAGGGTAACCCCCTGAAGGGGTAAGGCTGCGTCCATCCCATCCCTCCCAGACCTTTGCTTATACGGGAGTCCTTGAGGCACTGGGTTTGTTGTTGTAGTTGTTGATTTGGAAAATATTGTGTGAAATAATAGTTTGTGTCTTATAAGTGTTATATACCCTTGAATGTATAACGGAATTGATTAAAAAACGGTGAAATTGTATTTTTACTATAGGACTCCAATGGGTTGCCTAGTACCTGGAAATTCGGGGTCAGGATGAGGCATTATATGTCCCAAATTCAAAAATAATTAGATCTCGAAGGCTCTATTTGTCACATGGGCTTGGAAATAGATTGTGGAATTGCAATTCTAATCCCAATTATGCATAAATTGGAATTAGAATGGAATTAAAATTGTTTGGCTAACCAAAGAATTGTAAATTGGTGTTGTAATTTCATAACTAGTCTTGAGTTTTGAATAAATCAAGTTGGATTATTACATATTTCTTGACAACTAGAGTCGGGTTTCAATCGGAATGGATCATTTTGGATTCGAGTCATTTTGAGTTTTGGGTCAACTCGGGTTTGGTTGTAGTTGGGTTGAATCATATCACACTCAAGTCATATTGGATTATGGGTTAATTAGATGGGTTCATTTGGTATTCAGGCTAGCATGGGCTGGGGTTCAGTTTGATACAAACCAAACCAATCAATCCACGAATCAAAATTAGTATATTTGCATATATTTAGTATAAACTGTAGAGTATAGAAAGATTTGCATAGTATAAGCTAGAATTTGTATGATAAGGGAAGTGAGGGGGAAGATAGAGAGACATAAGAGAGAGACAGGGAAGGGGGAGACCGAGAGAGAGATAGAGAGAGGAAGATAGACTCAACAATTCATCCTCACTACTCTTCTACACTGAAGGTCCCTATTTATAGAGTTAGGGGAGAGGTATAGTTTGTAATAAAGGACTTAGCCTGGTTTCAGTCATTCAAATAGGATCATTTTGAGTTTCAGGTCAAATTGAAGTTGGGTCAGTGATGCGGTTTCAATATGTATGAAAAATCGTGCAATCACAAGCGTACAAGCAAGTCATAGCCGTGAGGGTATACATGTGTCGTATCCACAGGGAATCAATATCAAGTTGGTTCCAATGATTATAGAGCAGTTTAAGTCTGATTTTCAGGTTGAGTAAATGGTTAACTAAATTAACAGTAGAAAAAAGGGAAATTAAAGTTGTTAATCAATCAAGGGTAGTTTAGGAAATAAAGTTAGGTTACCCTATCTTGGATTTGATCATCATATTTCATCACAACAATAACTTTAATGAGTTAAGCTACAAGCTCTAAATCTAGATTGACACTTAATTAGTTGAGGGTAATGAACTAGTCTTAGGGCATAACCCATCTAATAACCCTAGCTTTTGTATAGATTATCTCAATAGCACTACTTAGTTCATTTATCACGCCTAATTTGGCATTAATTTATATAAAATATTACGTTAAGAGTTAGGTACAAACCTCAACCAGGATTGTTTGTGAAAACTTGTTACAGTATGCTCTAGGTTTGACAACACGCAAATAAATTGAAATTGCATAATCGCTAAAAGCACATAAAATAAAAACAAATCTAAAATATAAAACTCCCCGTGGGGATGCAAAAAATAGTTCAAATATCGTCATTATAGTAATCAGAACATAAATCTAGGATCCGGACGACTAACCGTCCTTCACACCTAAACTAGAAGCCTACTCTTCCATAAGAGCTTCACAAATTACAAAATCAAACGGAAAAAGGAAAAGAAAACTCATGGCTTGAAGACTTTCTCGATCGTTATTGACACGATTTGATCCCTCGATACTCTGACAACTTTCGCTTTGGCTTTCGTGAGAATTCGGTCTCTTGGGGCGACGCAGGTTGAGAGAAATATGAAAATAGGAGCAAGAATGAAGAATTTGGCGCCCCCCCCCCCCTCTCTCTATTTGTACATGTTGCGCCTTGGGGGCTCCTGTAGGTAGCATCTGATCCATAGGCTGGTTCAACAGATCGATGGTATCTTGACAGAGACGGATCTGTCAGGGTCAGGTCGATGGGTCAGTATCCGAGGTCGTTAATACATGATTTTGAAGTGTCGAATCTTGACTCGATGGGTCCTTTTTCCTCACGTGGCGGGGTTTCTCAATGTAGTCTTCAAATTTGTCCATTTTCACTCGTTCCTTACTGTTTTCATGTTGTCATTGGTCCATCATTTTTCAAGCCTAAATATACATAGATTGCATCAAAGTACACATGTAATAGTTGAAAATGTCATTGTAGTGGAGCGTAAAACATATAAAAATACGACACATCAGTCGTGCTTCAATTTCAAGTTAGCTTATGTTTCAGTTTAATTTAGTTGGATCATTTTGGATTTTAGGTCAATAGAGTTAATATGAAAACTTAATCAAAAAAAATTTAATATGGAATTACAATTCCTTAATCCCAATGAATTGAAATTTATGATTTTCAATTGAAAATCAATTACATGGAATTGAGCAATGGAATTGTATTTTCCATTTCCAACGGGTGACTAATTAACAAAATTGAAATTCTAAACTCAAATTCCAATCTTAGCCGTAATTCCGGGCTTTAATTCCATGTGCTAAATAGGACCTAAGTGCGGCTTGAATGACTTGATTGGTTTCTCTGGTCTTATTCCCACGATCATGTGCTAAATAGGCTTCCATTTTCAGGTGGACTTGTCCTCGCATTGTGTTTGATTATAATTTTGATAGCATCATCGTTGAAGGGATTCGTTTTTTAATGAATTTCTTCAAGGGGAACTCTTGTATTATGTTCTTGTACACTGCGTATCGTCCTTCTCAAGTGGCAATTGTCAGTGGTTTTGGAGATTGTTGTGGAACTCGAAGTTGGAGGCTTTGGCCATTCATGAAGATAGTTGTAGGGGTGTGCTTTTATGTTGGGAAATTTGGAATGAAAGATCTATTAGGATATTAAGTTATTGGTTTACTCTGTCAGTCTTTGTGTTGGTCATCTAGTTCAAGACCTAATTAGACTAGATTGGTTCTAGGGGTGTCAATGAGTTGAGCTAAATCCTAGCTTATCAAGCTCAAGGCTTTAATAATGTTTTGTCGGCTTGAGCTTGGAGACATTGAGCTCGAGCTTGGGTTGGCTTGGTTGAGCTCTAGGTTGAGGAAGACTCCATGAAACTTATCTTGGCTCCAGCCTAGTTCATTGATGCTTGAACCTGACTTATTTAAGGCTTTCTATGGGCTTATAATTTAGCTAAGGATTGTCTCATTTAGGTCTATCAGAGCTTGTGGGTTTCCAAGCTCGAGCTTACCAAGCTCATTTGCCTAGCTAAATGAGTTGGCTTTGCTTAGCTTGTTCTTAAAACTGGCCAAGCTTTTTGGGGTAAACAACAAGCTAGCTTGGCTTTGTAGATTGTCTCCATCTTGTTAATTAGCTAGTGTTTGTTCCAGTCCAAAATCGACCGATGATTAGCCATCTAGCCACACGTCTTTTTTGGAACTTGTTTCTTTGGTCGTTATCTCTGGATATTGATTAGCATGCGATTTATGCACTCTCATCCTATGACTTGAGCTTTGGGCCACGGCATGTGAAGGCTGCTAATCGTAGGGCTGGATGTGGGTGCAGGTGCAACAATGATTCCTATAAGCTGGACAGAGATGCAGTGTCCTTTGACTGGACAAATTGAGCCCAGAAAGGTAGCTAAAGTTGGAGGTTCGTGATTCTTTGGCGCTCTGGAGTTCATGTCTAGTATTATCAGCGATAGTCTTCTGCTAATCCCCATGATATTTAGTTGTTTGGACAACAGTTAATTCATAAAGTTTATATTTTAAAAAACTAGTTTTTTCCATATGATGCATGGATGATCCTTAAATTTCGAATAGCTAAAATTTTTATATCGGGAATAATTTGTATAATATAACTTTTTATAAATAATTGGCACAATAATTTAAAAATATAAGTTTTCATGGAAAAATTATTTTTCCATCTTATACTTTTTTCATTTAAAATTTTTCACGTTTCTTTTGATGACTACTAAGGAGTAATCGGGCCTTTTTTGATGAAATAAATAGACTGCTTCGATTGTTGTTTTATTGTCTTTTTAATTATTTGTAAGAAATTAGTCTCAAAAGCCTTCCAAATAAGTAAACATAGAAGCTTTTTGGAAGTTCATTTAAAATGATAACTTTTGAACTTATCTTATAATTTTTTTTCTTTATTATGTATTTTTAAATTCGGACTTTATTTGAAATTGGATAAACTTGTATTTGAAATATTATGTGTTTTTTGGAGTAGTTTTTGAACTTCTTAATTGCATTATCATTTTTTTTCATGAATAATTTTTTGACCATAAATTATTTTCTAATTATCTTTTATATTTTTAATGATAATTATTTTATTTGAGATTTTGTTTTTCAAGAAAAATTTAGTTTGCTCATCTTTTTATTTTTTTTATTCATTTTTCATAACGGATGGTTTATGTTTAAAATTTTTTGAGGAAAAAGATTTTTCATCTTTTTTTTCTTTAACTTTTTAAGATTTTATTTTATTCCAATACATTTTCTTCTTCATAGTTTTTAGTTCTTTGAGAATTTTGGATTTGAATAGTTTATAATATGTAAAATAGATAGTAAATATATTTAATTTTATAATAATAAAGTAGAAGTTATGTGAGTAATTTACCTAAAATTTGCTGAAGACCTTATAACTCACAATATGACACAAAAGAGGATCCGTGAGTGAAATGAATTTAAAGTTTTACATTAAAATAGAAGTCGAATCGTTAAGTTAAAGTTAAAGATAGTAAATAGCTAAATTTTATATGTATTGGACAAGGGTAATGGGGTAGAGAAGATAAGAGAAAGTGAGTTTTTTTTATTAATATTATTTTTTTTATTTATATTTATTTATTGTTATTTTTTTTACAATTGTTTTCAACTTCCACGGTAAGACGTGGAAGTTGGAGTTTCAGTATACATACATATATATATTTGTAATTTTTAAATTTAAAAAGAAAATGTGATCATAATTAGGGGATGAGGGTTTGCTTAAATTTGAGAAGGGGTGACAACTTTGAAATAATATATAGGATAGATAGATAGATTTCTTTTTCTTTCTATATTTTTTTTTATATAATTAGATATAAATAGGAATAAAGGCCAAAACGACAAAACCAATTCAAATCCGTGCACAAAAATTTGGAGGTTTAAATGAATTGTGGGAATTGAAATATAGAATTTTCATCATTTTGAGTCAACTTGACAATTAAAAATAGATGTTACGAGAGACAAATTTTTAATAAGAACTGAAAGTGTTTTATATGTAGTTTAAAAATTTGAACGATAAATCTTACCATGACATGGCTTGATTTAATATGACAGGGGTACCAAGATATGATCATGCACAACTTTTGAAACCCCGCTTTTGAAAGCAATCACAACTCTCTCATTCTTGTACTGCTTATTGTTATATTTTTATTGTTATAACTTTCTTTCATTTTAATCTTTATTTATTTATTTATTTTTTGTCATTGCTTCGGAATAGGTAGGTTGGGTATAATTTTTATTCAAATAATGTGTGTGATTTTACTTTCCAAATAAGAGGCAATACATAATATAGATATACTTATTGCCATATAATTAGATGTACAAATTGGATAGAGAAGATAGGTATATTTAGCATTCATCTTAGGATAATAAATTAACTCTGAAAGTTATGAATACATACCCTGAAATTGCAGAAAAAATTTTGTGTTGCTCTGCTTCTTGCTATTTCTTTTTTGGAAAAGGCTCGAACAATACTGCTTTGAGGGGGCCGGAGAGGACTAATGGCGCTACTTGGATAACTTACCATAATATGAAACTTGACAAATTGGCAGCTATTTGTATTGAATAATTATGGGTTGTTGAGATTGTAGTTCAGAGTTTTTCATTTGAGGAATTGAGAGAAAACCAACCAAACATTTAAATGAGGAAGTGACGGGGAAGAGATAACCATTAGCATTTTTATGGGAAGTTATGGATGATAAAATATTTTTAAGTATATTTTTTAGATAAATGTAACCACCATGTATTCTATATTTTTGAAAATAAATATAAGTATAATTATAGATTTTGAAGAAAATAGGAAAGGGGATTTGAAAGGATATAAGGAAGGGAGAGACTTCTCTTTAATAGATAATATAGTATAGATATTTAGTTATTTTGTGGTGGTACATTTGTTTGGGATGGAAGGAGTATTTTTTTTCCTTTCAAAAAGATCTTTCGTTTTGTTATAAAACTAGAGACATATTATACTCAAAAGGACGGGAATAAAAATACAAATTCAAATATATTTAAATAAAACTAGCAAGTATTTTATTTCAGAACTCAAGAACTAGAGAAGTTTTTGTTTTATTCAATTAATTCTCTTAATTTTTCATTCTCTCTTTTAATTCTCAATCTCTTTCTCTTCACTTTCTCATTTTTAATTTCATTCCCTATGTGCACATTTATATAGCACTGGAGTGGTGGAACATACTTTCTGAGGAAGGAAACAAGGAACTGGGGGATAATATACATATATTATATGTATATGTATGTGTATGTGTATATAAGGGTTTTTTACATTTTTTTTTGGTCAGAAAAGGGTCTTTTATATAATTCTAATTTTTTTAGGATATTTAATAATATTCGAATTACACCATAACAATTGTACCCAAAAAATATCTAATATTTACAGTACTCCCCTATTGGATATTTTTCTTTAAAACATTACGGGACATAACACTCTTGAAAGTGTATAGTGTCCGAGTTATATATGCTTTTTAAACTGCCTCGTTAAAAACATTGCCAGGAAAAATCTATTGGGAAAAAAATCAGAGCGAAGGAAAAAAAAGTACAGTGTGTATTTAACTCACCCTTATGTGAACATATTAGTAAGAGGCATTACTGAGTTAACTCATACCAATCTTGTGAACTAGTTTCTCAAAAGTCATCGTTGGCAATGCTTTCGTGAAAAAATCTGCTAGGTTCTTGCTTGAGCGAACTTGATGAACATTTATTTCACCCATCTTCTGAAGCGCGTGTGTAAAGAAGAATTTTGATGAGATATGTTTAGTTCTGTCGCCTTTAATGTGTCCGTCTTTGATTTGAGTAATACATGCAGCATTATCTTCATACAGTATTGTTGGACTTCCCCTGATTGTTGGAAGACTGCATTCGTCTTTCAACCATGAACATTCCTACTTGCTTCATGAAGTGCAAGTATTTCAACATGATTTGAAGAAGTTTTTGCCATTATTTGTTTTGTGGATCGTCAAGATATAGTAGTATTACTATAGGTAAATAAATATCCTGTTTGTGAATGACCTTTTTGTGGATTAGACAAATATCAAGCGTCTGTATATCTGACCAATCTTGGATTTGATTGTGTCAAATAGAATAATCCCATATCAGATGTACCACGGAGATATCGAATTATATGTTTAATCCCATTCTAATGTCTTCGGGTAGGAGTTGAGCAATATTTTGTTAATAAGTTAACCAAAAATGCTATATTTGGTCTCTTGTATTTAGCATGATACATCAGTGCATCGATTGCATTTAGATATAGCACTTCAGGGCCAAGAATTTTTTTGTTATCCTCTCGAGGACAAAAAGGGTCCTTATTTACATCAAGGGATCGAACGACCATTGGGGTACTCAATGGATGTCCTTATCCATATTAAAATATTTTAGCACTTTTTCTGTATACGCAGATTGATGAACTAAAATTCCATCGGATAATTAATTTATTTGCAGGCTAAGATAATATTTTGTCTTTCTAAGATCTTTCATCTCAAACTCCTTATTCAAATATACAATGATAGCAAATCCAAAATTCGATTTCTTAATAAAAACACATCGGCTCATGGGATTATTCACATATCCGTCTCTCAAAAGGTATGTACTAAGACGATTGTATCATATTCCTCTTGACTGTTTTAATCCATGCAAAGATCTTTGTAATTTGATTGAACACAGTTCTTGAGGTTTTGAGCTATATGCTTTCGGCATTTGAAGTCCTTCATGGACTTTCATATAGATATCATTATCAAGTGATCCATATATAAAAGTTGATACCACATCCATAAGATGCATGTGAAGTCTTTCATAGACAGCCAGGCTTGTTAAGAATCTAAATGTAATTGCATCCATTATTGGTGAATATGTCTCTTCATAATCAATTCGTGGCCTCTGTTAAAAACTTTGAGCTACAAGTCGTGCTTTATATATGACCACTTCATTCGTTTCACTTCTTTTTTGTACAAATACCCACTTGTAGCCTACAGGTTTCGTGTTTTCAGGTGTATGGACTACAGGTCCAAAAACTGCACATTTCGCAAGTGAGTATAATTCTGCCCGAATTGCTTCTTTCCTTTTTGGCCAATCATTTCTTCTTGGACATTCTTGAGCGGATTTAGGTTCAAGGTCTTCACCTTCTGTGGTTAAATCAGTAGCCATAGTATATGCCAACACTTGATCAATAATCATTTTATTTCGATTCTATCGTATGCTAGTAATATAGTTTATTGAGATTTCCTCATTCTCGATATTTTTCATTATTTTCACAATTCTTAGGTACTTGATATCCTCGATGAGCCATTTCATCCTCTATATCTTTTTCTTGGATTTCCATTTGTACCTCTGTAGGAGTTTTAATAGAGGAGCTAACTTGTTTATTTTGTTCCTTTTTCTTTCTTGGATTCTTATCTTTAGAACTAGCTGATCTACCACGCCTTTGGCGTGCAGTAGACGTACTTGCCAATATCTTATCATTTGGAATATCAATTCGAACAGGAGCATTCACAGTTAGAACATGTGACTTTGTCACTTCTTTTGTATCAACGAATGTATTTGGTAATTGGTTTGCAATATTTTGTAAATGGATATTTTTCTGAACCTGCATTTCACATTGATTTGTATGCCGATCAAAATATGATATTGCTGATGCATTCTACACAATTTCTCCCTTTTTCATCTTTTATTTTTCTCCCCTTCGTTCTGAAAATATTGTTTCATTAAACTTACAATCTACAAATGGTGCTTTAAAAATATCTCCCATCAATGGTTCGAGATATTGTATAATTGACGGAGATTCAAACCCAACATAAATTCCAAGTCTTCTTTGTAGACTCATTTTTGAGCGCTGGGGTGAATCCATTGGAACATACACAGCGCAACCAAAAATTCGAAGATAAGATATATTTAGTTCTTGACTAGAAACAAGTTGCAATGGGAATATTTATGATAAGCAGCTGGCCTGGCACGAATCAGTTCTGCAGCATGTAATATAGCGTGCCCCCATGCAGAGTTAGGCAACTTCATTTTCATGAGTAATGGTCTAGCAATTAGTTGCAAACGTTTGATCAAAGATTCTGCAAGACCATTTTGTGTATGTTAGTGAGCCATAGGATGCTCAATTATAATCCCAATTGACATATAATAGTCATTAATGGCTTGGGATGTAAATTCTTCTGCATTATCAAAACGGATCTTTTTGATCATGTAATCTGGAAATTAAGCCAATCGAATTATTTGTGCAAGGAGTCTCGTAAATGCCACATTGCAAGTAGATAATGGACAAACATGTGACCAATGGGTTGAGTTGTCTATTAACACCATAAAGTATCAAAATGGTTCATATGATGGAATAATATGCCCATATGTCTCCTTATATTTTTTCCAAAAATGCAGGAGACTCAACTACAATTTTAGTTAGAAATGGCCTAGTAATCATTTTACCTTGAGCACAAGCAGTACATGAAATTTCAAAGAATCTTCTAGTTCTTTAATGAATGTCCATGGGAACTTTCAATGATTTTTCTCATCATCGTTACACCTGGATGGCCCAGGCCGTCATGCCATAAGCTGCATGTTTTGTAATTAGTTAACTTCTGGTTAATCATTGTATTAGATTTAATTGGATTTATATAAGTATAATATAACCCAGAAGAAAGTGCTGACAATTTTTCTACTATATTCTTTCTTCCAGAGGTAAGTAATGTAATATGAAGATGTTCTTTATCACCCTCATTTATTGTTTCAATATGATAACCATTGCGACGAATATTTCGGAAACTGATCAAGTTTCTATGTGATCTATTAGAAAACAGAGCATTGCTTGTGTTTAGTTTTGATCCTCCATGAAACATAACATGTGTTCTTCTAGAGCCTTCAACTAAATTTCAAACATTCGATATTGTATTAATATATGCTTCAGCTAATCATTAGCTGAGAAAAATATATTCTGCTTTTGAGGATAGTGTGTGTCGTTGCACTATCTACTAGACATAAATCTTTATCTTCGTTCAAATTCATGTTTCTTCAAATATAAAATACATATGTATTAATAGAATTCTATTTATGTTATGTATTAATAAAATTACAAAAGTGTAGTGAATAAAGTATTTCAAAGTGACTATAATATAATAATACTTTTAAATTTTACTTTATAAATATAGTTGATCAAGCCTGATTTTATTGAAAATAATCCATTAAGATGAAATGTCAAAAATATAATATTGTATTAAATTACACACACAAAAATGATATTATTACATTAAAAGATAAACTTTAGTACGAAAGACATAACTGAAAAACAAAATAACTTCATTCCAGTTTAACATCTCTATCGCCTATCAAATGATCAATTTTTCTAGTAGCATTTTCAAAGAAATCAGAAACATCAAGATACATTACATTAAGTAGAGAATGTTCTTCAGCAAAATTAGTTTTTGCATGTTTGCTTTTCTTTTCAATCATGCTTGATAGAGGTTCACCAGATGTTCAGCTGTATGTCATGTACGCGACCACCGACCCTTCATACCACAGCGGTAGCAATTTGTCTCCACATTTTTTGACAAATTTTGTTGATGGGGTTTCCCCCTTTTATATTTCTCTTTATTGTTGTCGAACTTCTTAAACTTTGGTCTATTTTGATTACCATGGTGTCAATTATTATGACCACGGTTATAACATTGTCCACGGCCACAAACACATCCACGACCACAGCCACGTCCGCAACCACGACCACGGCTACGACCACGACCACGGCTATATGCATCATTGTTGTGGGATGTAGCATTCACTTTAGGGAATGCTCTAAACTAGTTGGTTGTTACTGATGATTTTCATTAGCAGTTCATTGTTTTGTTCAGCAATAAGAAGACATGAAATTAACTCTGAGTATTTTTTTAAAATTTCGCTTTCAATATTGTTGTTATAGGAGCATATTTGAGACATGAAAAATAGAGAATGTTTTCTCTAACATATCTTCCTTAGTAGTATTTTTTCCGTATAATTTCAGTCGAGAGGTAATACTAAATATTGCAGAGTTGTACTCGATGACAATTTTAAAATCCTACAACCGTAGGTAAATCTATTCATAGCGAGCTTTAGGGAGGATCGCATATTTTTGATGATCAAACATCTCTATTAAATTCAGCCAAAGGACAAGCGGGTCTTTTATAGTAAGATACTCGGCTTTCAATCCTTCATGGATACGATACTTGAGAAATATTATTGCTTTAGCGCAATCTTACAGGGATGCGCTACTTGTCCTTTTAAATTGTATATATGAGATTCATAGCATTAAGGTGAATATCAGCATTACAGGTTCATGGTAAATAATTTTTGCCAATTATATTAAGAGCAGTAAACTCAAGCTTACTAAGATTAGCCATTATAAATTACAAAGACTGGGGAATAAATACTTACCACAAGTATATAATGATCCTTAGTTGGCTAGAAACTTGTGCTGATAATGTGTTATAAAACTTGGAACATATTATACTCAAAAGAAGAGAATAAAAATACAGACTCAAATATAATTAAAGAAAAATGGCAAGTATTTTATTTTAGAACTCAGGAACCAGAGAAGTTTTTCTTCTATTCAATTAATTCTCAAATTTTCATTCTCTTTTAATTTGCATTCTCTTTCTCTTTACTTTCTCGTTTTCAATTTCATTTCCTGCGTGCACATTTATACAGTACTGAGGCGGTGGAAGATACTTACTTAGGAAGGAAAATGAGGAAGTGGGGGATATACATATATTATATGTATATGTATATGTGTATATAGTGGTCTTATACATAATTTCTAATTTTTTAGGATATTTAATAATATCCGAATTCAACTATAAAAATTATACTCGAAAAATATTTAATATTTACAATACGTTTCAAAATACTTCTATATAAAGTTCTTTTTATTCCGGCTGGAGGCTATTGCTGCTGATTTTAAATAAAAAAAAAGTTTTGATTCCGAGATTTTCTTGGTTTAAAAAATCAAAGGCACATTTGACGTTAAGCACATATTGGTGGAGTTCTGTTCTTTCCCTTGGAATCATTTTTGCTACTTATTCATTAAAAAAAAAAAAAAAAGAAGCAACATACCCAGTGCCTTAAGGGCTCCCGCCTAAGTAGGGTCTGAGGGGACGGATGTACACTACCTTCCCCCTTCAGGGTATTACCTCTAAAGAGAGGTTGTTTTCGAGTGCCTCCAACCTGAGAGTGAGGACTTCTCCCAAGAGGTCACCCATCCTGGTATTGCTTTCGCCCAAGCATGCTTAACTTCGAGTGGCAGAATGATATAGAGGGTGGCGCAAAATTATCAAGCTTGGCTTTGTTTGAAACTTGTTAACGTTTGAGGAAACAATAATAAGAATAATTGAAAATTTGGTTCAGTTGCCCTTATATTTCGTAATATATTTTTCGGATATGTTGAGAGTTTGAAATATTTTAAAGATATTTTGAATTTTTGAGAGCATTTTTTTTTCCGTTAAGGTATTCGACTCATAATTCTATTAATGCTTCATTAATTTTTTTGACGCAGACTTTAAAAATAAGAAAACATTTAAAATATTCCTTATCTTCCTTTTTTTTTTTAATTAAGTATAAAAAACCATTTATATTTAAAAATACAACAACAACAAAAACAACAATCCACAATGGCTCCCGCTTAAGCAGGGTCTGGGAGGGGTAGGTCATTTATTTTTAAAAATAATTTCAAAATTTTATAATATTTTAGATATTTAAAAAATCTTGCACATATCAAAAAAGTTTGTAGATATTTGAAAATATATTTTAAGCATATTTCAATTATTTAAGAAATTTTTAAATTTAAAAAAAATATTTTAATTATTAAAAATATTAGGAATGTAAGAATATTTTTCATATTTTAATACTAAAAATTTGAAAAATAAATTGATATTTGAAAATGTTTTAAATATTGAATTATGTATTATAAATATTTAAATACATATTATACATAACTTAGATGATATAATGAAATCTAAAAAAAATATTGTAAATAATGTATAAAACACTTTAAATACTATAAAGTTTTTCACATATTTAAAAGATTACTTTAGATATTTTAAACATATTTGACTGTAAAAAATATTTATATATTTGACAAACATTTGAAATATTTAAAAAGTACTATAAATATTTTAAAATACTTTAAATCCACAAAAACTACAGGCGTGAGGGATCTACAGCAACCACGATTGAGGTAGTTATAGGCTTGCAAATTAGGGGTGTATTTGAGTCGAGCCGAGCCGAGCTCGAGCTTGGCTTGAAGCTCACCGAGCCCGCAAAGTTAAAGCTAGAGCTTGGCTCGGCTCGAGTTAAGCTCGGCGAGCTTTGATTTGAGCTTGCAATATTTCAGCTCTTTAAAGCTCAGCATAGGCTCGTTTGGGCTCGTTTAAACTCAGCTCAGCTCATTTATGCTCAACTTGGGCTTCATTGAGCATATTTAAGCAAATATGTTATATTAAAAAAGGGTCGTTTAGACTCGCGAGCCTAAGAGCTCGAGCTTTACTAGGCTCGAATCCGGCTCAATCAGTTAAACGAGCTGGTTCAGCTTGGCTCGAGCTCAAAGTGAGCCGAGCCTTTCTAGCTTTATGACACTCGCAGGCTAGCTCGGCTCATTTACACTTCCTACTGGCCATAGTGATGTCGGTGTGGGTATGGCATTGTATGTGGGAATTTTGAAATTTGAAAAAAAAATGTTTAGAACATTTTTCACATTTGAAGTGCCTTTAAATATTTAATATAATTTATAAATATCTAAGATATATTTTTTAATAATTTAAATATTTTACGATAGTTCAAAAAGTTTTTAAACATATAAAATATTTAATTTATTTTTTCAAATCTTTAAAATATTTTTTAAATATATAAATATTTGTTAATTTTAATTCTTTAACATATTTTAAATATATAAAGTACAAAATATTTATGATATTTTTAGATATTAAAATAGTTCTTGATGCAACATTGATAGCCATTCTTAACAGAATATGATCTTGAGTTGCCTAATAAAGTCTTTCAATCAATTTAGGATGTAATACAATGAATAATAAGGATTATTTGTGGTCTAAATTGATGAATGTAAAAGGAGAAGAAGTGGCGTCACTAGAGCTAAGGAAAGTGTTCATTTAGTCAGGACATCTATATCTTGGACTTAGGAATTTATAGAGGCTAAAATATAAAAAAAGGGTAAAAGAAAGTTGTTTCTTTTGCAAAGGTGCTTGACACTAATAATTTTATAAAGGGGAATTGCCATAGGTACTTAGCTACGCTTATTGTCAAGACTGGCAAGCGATTGTGACAAGGTATTTAATATCTTGTTTGCTTTAATCATGACTGGTTGATAGTCCACTAGTGCCCTAGTGAGTTAACTTAGGATAAAGTAGTCGAATCTACAAGGTGTTGCAGAGTCTTAAGTTAACAAAAGAAGCCTCTAAATGGCAAGTGGTACCTCGCTCTCATCAATCATACAAGAGTTTATATAATTAAACATTTATAGAATAGTTTAAGTTGGAGAACATTGTTTTGATTTTGATAAAAAAATTGTTATTGTCAATTCTATATCTAATGCAAGTAAGACTGCATTACCATATAAAAGAAGGATTTTCTAAAGTAGGCTCATAGGTGGCACTTGTGCTATGGTCACACTAATCAAACATGATTTAAAGACCGGCTGGAGATGGTCTTATAGGATCATTGGATTCAAAAGGGTGCAAATCATGTTTGAGGGAGTGGTGACTAAAAGAGCATTTAAGAGAGGCAATACAGCCTAAAGTGACTTGTTCACAAAATATGTGTAGACTGATGAGTGTTTAAGCAAGAGCAAGCGATGAGTATTTCATAAACGTTTATGAATGATTATGTAATGTATTGACATATATAGTTATTGAGACCGAAGTCTAAACGCTTTTGGAAAGGTCCATGAATTTAAGACTGGAGTTGAGATTAACCAGGTAGAAATGTCAAGATAATACGATTAGATCGCGGTGGTGGTTTTCATGAGAGCCCTTAGGTTTTCTTATTGCAAGTAGTGTTATAGAAAGGACCAATATTATGTTACCAAATGTAGAAGATTCATATTATGAGGCATGCCTACAAACTGAAAAGTTTGTTATGGAGAATGTTTATAAGTAACCATAAGAGTAGAATAATGCTTTTGTTAGATTACGCGATAGTATAAGTTACTGTATTTCAACAATATATGTCTTAAAATATGGTTGATGTATTTGATATAACCCCAACAACTTTTAATGTTGCACTAATACACGGCAGACTTGGTGTAGCGGGAGGATTGTCGGGACACTTGACGAATTCATGTCAGCATACTTATCGATTGAGCACAATAATTAACATGATTCTCTTAACTTCAACAAAGTTCTTAAGAATAAGATGTAGAGCAATGGGTCAAGGCAATGAAATCTAAGTTGGAATAAATAACCGAGTTTGGGAAATTGTCGAGGCGTTAAAAGACATTAAGCCCATTGGATCGAAATGGGTCTACAAGGGCAAGAGATGAATGGGCGGACCTTTATTGCTAAACCTATGACAACGAGTTATACCCAAAAGGAAGGAAGTATGTTTGATGAGACCTTTTGGCCTATCACTATGCTTAAGTCCATAAGAATATTCTTATCTGTTGGATCTCATTATGATGAGATATGACAAATGAAATTCTAGACGATGTTTTTTTTTGAATGACCATCTCGAGGAAGAATTTGTATGATATGACCAAACATGTTTGTTGCAATAATCAAAGAGCACATGGTATGTAAACTGAAGCGTGTCTTTAGGTATGCACCTCATTCGTTGAATATTAGATTCAATGAAACTATCAAATCTTATGGATCTAGACAAATGGTTGATGAACCAGAAGTGTACAAGTGAAATAATGCGAAAGTAGTTAGTTCCGTACTGTTGTACATGGATGAAGTTCTACTCATTGAGAATGGCGAATTGTCATAAGCTGTTAAGATTTGCTGTCTAATTATTTCAAAATGAAAGACCTAGGATAAGCCAACCATGTTTTTAAGATTAAGCTTTTGCGAGATTTTAAACAAGAATGTTTATATGTTGCTTATTTAATAAAGATTGTAGAAGTTTGGCGTCCAAAGTTGTGTTTTGGAGTGGAGCCATTACATGATGAAATGTCAAGCGATTTTTTATTTCTTAGTTCATTATGGAAGTCAAATATTTGACAACTTGAGAAGTTGTGAAGTTGAGTTATGGTGCTAAAAAGTTCTACTTAGATCCAAAGCTGGTGCGTGGTAGAATGACATTGTGAGATACTAGCATTAGAATTACTATAGTGAATGAGTTGGCAAATTAGTTAGTTTTAAATATTGAATAATGAAATTATGTTATTTATTTATTATCTGATTATGTTTTATGAGTCAAACATGAGTGATTGTTTTTCTGAAACTTTCCATGAGATGGATATCGTCCAAGATGACGTTTCAGGTTTGGTTTAAGTAGTCAATGAGATTGAGCCACAGAAAGACTTAGATCAAATTAGCAAAATGTTGTCAAAGTGCGTTCGTAGTCGGTGATAAGTTTTAACTTCTTGTTTGATAAGACTATAATATGATACTTTTGATGACTTATCTTGGTCATGTGGATAGGGAACCAAGAGTATTATGTTCGTATTTTCAATAAGATTGAACATTGAGCATGACCACCTGAATTATTTGTTTCTTTACTGCTGTCAGAAATAATTAATTCTATAAGATAATAACTCTAAATTCGGAAAATATTCGAAACTCGTGCATAGAATGTTAATTGCATTGTTTCCCAAAATGATGAGGTTAAAATTGAATAACTAGGATCTTACGTTGTTGGGCAATTGCATGAAGTGTGGTGACGAAAGATGTCCCTTTAGTTTATTCGCAAATACAAGAACAAATTCTAGAATCTTTGGCTCGAGTATTCCACATGTTTGACATTTGAAATAAATACGGAAATTGTTTGTGTATTATGAATTATTCGAGAAGGGCGAGTTGGGAACTACGGTGATAGAGATGAGAAAAATAACAATATTAGTTAAGGCTGTTTTTGCTCACGGATATCTAATAAATGGGTTAATTGTCACAATAAAATTATTTGAAAAATTCTTGAGTGAATATATTTAATTCTAGAGTGCAGTAAAATTTATTTAGTGAAATTGAGATTTATTAAATGGTTGTCAATTGTTATCATGGGATGATAATCAGATGTGACATATTTAGAGTTAGAGTTAGATTGTCCCTGAGGTCCCACCGTAAGTCTTAACTTAAGCATTGTTTTAAAATATATATATTTAATTCATGAGATGAATAAACTAATTTTACTAAATATAATTTATGAGATAAATTATTTATTTATAAGATAAATAAATTAATTTTACCAAATAATATTCATGAGATAAATTTTATACATGTGAATTTAAAACAAAAAAAAAGGAGAGAAAAATGTGTACACGGATGGACCGATGCCCAGCTGACACGTGGTCGACCCAAAAGGCCACCGTGCTTTACATTCTGTCGCTGACGTCCACGTCTGTATTACTGACGTGTTAGTGACGTCAGCAGGTACAATATGTATATGTATATTGGTGCGCCTATGCATTTTTAATTAATTAGCAAGCTTTAAGTTTTGGAGCTTAGTTTTCTTCCGTAACGAAAATATAAAATTGCTTTAGGATTTTTCTAAATTAATATTTAGCACAATATTTCTAAATAATTATTTTTCGGAAAGATAAAAAGGAAAAATTTTATTTTGAAATTTTTTCTAAATTAAATATTTTAGAAGCCCACACTCCGGTACTAGTAGAGATCAATGTAAAGAAGATATTGAGGTATCAAGAAGTTTCTCCTTACAATTTTAGATCTACAAATTAGGAGTTTGGATTTACGTTTCAGGTATGTCTAAATTAAGTATTTGATATTTAATTTGTTCTTTCCCTTATTTCGTTTATTCAACGTATCATGTTTATACTTGTTTTATTCGATGTTTTGATTGTTATATTATGAGCTTATTGGTGTAAGGTCGAGGTCTAATTAAATAGTTTAAATAGATCAGGGCATTGGATTTAAAATTAAGAAATTTAAATTGGTTTTCCGCTGTGCCCCGCTCTTGTCGTTTAGGAAAAATGTTTGAAATATGTTTGCAACAATTGGTATCAGAGGCAACTCTGAATATGTTCATAATTGACATTAAACATATCAGGTTTGATAAAATTGGGGTATGTAGAATTACGAGAATATGAAATTAGGAAATTTATTAAAGGAAAGACTATCATGCATATGTTGTTAAAAGAGTTTAATGACAAGATTGAATATTCATTCAAGTTTTTTAAATTGTTTAAAATTTTATATGATTCATAATTTGATCAAGAAGCGTAAGTCTAAATCGGATCTAATTAGATTAGACAATAAAAGAGCTAAACGATTTAGATTATTAGTCTAATGTGATTATATTATGAACCTGGGCATGAAATATTCAATTGTTGAATATTTTATGATAATTGATAAGTCCAATTTAGTATATAATTATTTATGTCGTTTAGGTTCATTTAATAACTATTTACATCAAATTTTTATTGCATTTACTCGCTTTTGCTCTTTTTCGGTCCTATTGTAATTTTCTTGCAAAAACACTCATTTTATGCTAATTTTCGCTAGGTTTTATCATTAAGATTAAAAAATAAATGCAAGATATATCAAACAAAAGCAGAAAATGGGAAAATACACACAAATCCTCAGGGCTAAGCAAGGATGAACATAGAACATGTACAAGTTATTGCAACTTGCAAGAACGGGAGGCAATTTGAGCTAATCAAATGCAAGATCAACTTAAACAATTCATGAACATGTTCAAGCTGCAAGAAAGACTGGTCTTGGGCGGCAAAAGTGAAGAAAAAAAAAATGAAAGAAATAACCAAAGGCAGCAACTTGAAAGAGTGGGCGGCAAGAAGAACAAATGAGAAAGAAGCTTGTCAAATTTTTTATTCTAAGTATTGCCAACCTCAAATACTATATATAGGGATGTTAGGGAAGTGTATTGGCATCAATTCATTCAGCAAAAACCTAATGCAAAGTAGAAAACTTAGGAGAAAACCGTGATAGAAGGAAAGAAGGAAGGAAGAAGAGTTTGGCTTGAAAATTTTCATTTTAAGTTTTTTTCTATCCTTTTGTTCTTTAAGTTCATGAATTTTGTCTTAGTTTTGCTTTATATTATGTCTACCATGAACTAATTTTGTTTTTCCTAGGCTACAATGTAGCCTAAGTTGTAATATACGCTCTTTTCTAATTCAACGTATTCAAAGTTCATTTATTGCGTTGTTGGAGTGTTTATCATTGTTCTTCATGAGTTTTGAATGCTTGATCACCATTCAAAGCCTTTAATGGTTCATAATGAGTCTGAGAGGAGTTTTATGATGATTTCTAAAGTGATAAACACCAAAAATTGAGTGAATACTAGAGATAGATTAACGCGATTTGTGTGGTCTTAAGTGAAACCATGGATCTTCTAAACACTTTTCTTATTTAAATTAATGCATGAGATTGATTAGTTAATATGTAAAAGAGTATGCTAAGTGTTGCCCGAGAGAGAATATTTAGTAAATTAGGATTTTTAACCATCAACAGGCAATAACAACTCGAATACCAAGAATAGAAAGGCGTATTAATGTAACTTGGTGAAATTGGATTCCTCGGACCTTATTAAATTAGAAAACCTTTCAGAAAAATTAGTAACCATCTTTATTTTTCATTTTGTTTGTTTTATTTCAAAAATTACAAATTTTGGTTTTTCAAATAGTACTGAAACTACTAATTTTAATACTCATTCAATGACAATCCTCGTGAGACGATACTCTTCTCACTTCTTTATCACTTGATACGACATAGTGCCCTTGCTAAGCAAACATTAAGCATCAATAATCCAAACCAAAAAAAAAACCTGATTATGTTATTAGAGAGTTTAATAAGAAGATTGTTGTTCATCAAATTTAAATTGTTTAAATTAGGATGAATTATAAATTAAATAGTGGATGCATATTTCTAAATAATTTAATGAGATTAGATATTCAAGTAGTGGAATGATTTAGATATATACAACGTCACATAAAATATCTAACTGGATTAGATGTTTGATTTTCGATCTAATGAGATTAAGATCGAATTTCAATAATTAATTATTTATTTAAATAATAAAACAAAAAAATAACAAAAAAAGGGTGAGACGTTGGGCACACCACACATATATTTATTTAAAATATTTTTATTTTTATATTTATTAGTTAAATAATTTAAATAAATGAATAAATAATTAGGATGAGATCCTAATTAAAATTATGTGATAATCTTTTCTAAAAGAGTTTAGAAAAATATTTAATTATTCCAACGTTTTAGGTCTTAAGTAATGTTATTTAAATTGTTTGATAACAGGGTACTTATTAAAATTTTTTCTCACATATTTGATATTATTTAAATGAGTTAAATATTATGTATAATGTGAATAAAGTTATAAAGCCATATAACTTGGTGAAATATTTGATTTCATCTAGTGGGAGAATCTATTCAAACAGATCTAATATGATTAGATAACTGAAAAAATTGAATTATTTGAAAAGAAAAGCTCTCATAATGTATCTAATAAGATTCAATTACATAGGTTGGGTAATTAAAGAACCCTAATATGATTAGGACCTTATTTAATTATTAAATAAAATTTGGATGAGATTCCAACATTGATTATGAGATAATCAAACATAAAAAAAAGATCTTCCATTGCAAGTTTCAAGTGGGAACGAGGATCAGGAGTTGATTCCTCACGGTTTCCATCTGATAGTATAGTGGATAGGCGCTACTCCCTGAGGAGGACATTTGTTGGTGGAATATAGGGTTAGACTTCTTAATGATAGATAGAAGTAAGGAAAAAAACGAGTGCAGCCATGCTGACGTGGAGTATCTTGTTTACTTGAACTAATGTCTAGGTAATAGTATACACTTGATTAGGATAGTATTAGTCTGCTAGAGAGCATTATGATACTGTCTTAGAGACCAAGGAAGAAACGGTGAGTTAAATATGTTTAGAAAACATATTATTCGAGAATAGTTCTCATTTGACTAATTACTTGTTATGCTTCCCCCATAGTAACAAGTAAATTGGTTAGCTCATCATTGAACACACATAAAGAATGGTTAGGTGGATCCATGCTTTGTTTGTTCTACGGCAATGCCGATAATTATCAAAAAAAAAAAAAAAGTGGGAGTGAGCTTCTAAATAAATGTTCATGGCTTCCATTATTAGTCTAGCAACATAGTAGGTGGGCACAGCTCCCCAAGGAGAGCGTTCATTTGCGGAATACGAGGTTTGTCCTCTAAGCGATGAACAAAAGTCCAAGCAATCGAGTATGGCCATGCCTACGTGGAGTATATTGAGACCTTGTATGAGGTTTCAGGTAATGGGGTACACTTGACTAGGGTCTACATTAGCCTTCCGAGGAGCTTTGCTGTAGGACCTTAGAGGAAACGTGGTGTGTTAAATTTGTTTAGTAAAGAGTTTAAAAGAAAACATATTTATTAAGAAGTGTTCTCATCCTTCTGATGTCTCAATTCGGCCTCACCGACAGGGAGTTCTGGGTAGTTTGGTTGGGTCTCCACGGCATACATGTAAGTGTCGGAATGTGAACTCTGAACTTTGATTGTTTGCTAAAAGTAAGAAAAGTAATATTGTGTGTTATATGACTTGTTTTATAGTTTTTGACTTCAGACTGGTTCTTGAATTATGCATTACAATCAATACTGGTATGTCTTGTCTGTTCTATTTTGTTTGCTATAATACGATGTGTTTAATACATGTAGAGCACTAGAAGATGCTCAGAAATCACTAGGTTGCTACTAGTAGATCTACTAAGTTAAAACGAATGCTAGGAACATTAGACTAGACTAAAGAGTTAGTCAGATGCAAGATGGGACATTAGATGTTGAACTTATTCTAGTATTAGATACTTAAATAGTGAACTATAGTAGAGGATGATTAGATACTTGAGAGAAGTGTTTGGGCAAAGAACTAGCAGTATGTGAATAGTTTATGAGAAAAAGGTGTCATGAAAACTAAGAGAAAAGTCCACTTAGAGTAAGCATCTACCTTAAGAATTAGGAACCTCAAGAGGGCAAAATAAAACATGAGTCAAAATTATTTTGTCTCTTTTATAATTGCGCTGGACGTTACGATATTTAATATCATGTCCCTAGTTGTGACTAGTAGGTAGTTCGCTAGTGTACTGATGAATGGGTTTTCAGTAAGGGCATCAAGAGGTAGCAGTTTAAGTCAGGGAATGTATTTTTGTATTTGAGTAACTATCTTGATGTAGTTAAGAAATTTGATTTCCATCTGCTATTTGTTATGAAATAGTCTTTTAGTTATGTTTCTGAAAAATAGACTGATAAGTGTTTATTTAAAAAGGTGCATTGTTAGATAATTGATTTATTTTGATCAAAGCTACATTAATGGCGATTCATTAGTCTAATACAAGTTAGGCTGTGTAACCATATAAAGAAGAAATCTAGAAACCATATAGCTTTTAAGTGGTACTTAATCTTAGGTCACGTTAATCTAAAATGATTCAAAACTAGTTTGATTTGTCTTATGGATCATTAAATACTTGAATAACAACTGGTATGGGAATCATGTTTAAATTAATGACGATTGAAAGTTTCTTTACGAGTAAAGACAGTAGGACCACTAAGCTACTAGAACTTGTTCATAAAGTTTTTATGGACTGCTAAAAGTTCAAGCAAGTGGAAGCGAAAGAGTATTTCATAAAATATTTATGAATGACTACTCAATTAGTTGATGTATGGATACACTTATAAAGATTGATTTCTTGAATTCTTTAAAAGGTTTAAAGAATTAAAGACTTAAGTTGAGACTAGTTAGGTAATTACACCAAGTCACTTTGATTAGATCAAGGTAGTGGGTGCATGAGAGTTCTTAGTTTTCCTTATTATAAAGTGTTGTAAAAAGGATCAATAATGTGTTGTTGAATATGGTAAAATTCATATAATGAGTCACGCTTACATGTCAAAAATTTTATTATGTAAAATGTTTTAGAAAGTGTTCTAAAAGTATAATAGATAGCTTGTATTGGATAGATTGACAGTATAAGATACTGTGTCTGAACAACATGATACAACTCATAGTGTTATGATGTATAAGATATATCTTCAACTAGGTTATTGTCACACAAGGTATATATGAGCTTTAGCGTAGTGGGAGGACGGTAAGGGTCACCTAACGGATTCATGTCTTCAGTCTTAACAACTAAGCATGATGATGAATCTTATCCTCAGACTACAATTAAACTCTTAAGTATAAAGATGGAGACTGATTGGTTAGAGTAATAAAAGTAAAGTTAAAGTAGTTGTATCTTAACCAAGTCTGGAACTGGTAGAGGCGTCGAAAGACATTAAGTCCATTAGATTGGATCGAAATGGATCTACAAGTATATAGAGTTAAGTGGACATGACGGTGGAAACCTTCAAGGCTAGATTGGTGGCAATGGCTTAATACCCTATAGGAAGGAATCATCTTTGATGGGACCTTCAAGCCAAATGCTGTGCTTAAGTCCATAAGGATACTCATCCATTGTGTTTCATATGATGAGATACGGCAAAGTGGAGATCAGGACGACGCTCTCTGACTGGTTATCTTAAAAGGTTATATATATGATACAATATGTTGCCCAGAGTTAGGAGCATATATTATGCAAACTGAGCTGGTCTATTTCTAGACTTAAATAAGCAACTTGTTCATTGAATAGTAGATTCGATGACGGTTAATCAAGTCCTAGGGATTTGATTCAATGTTTAGTGAACCATCAGTGTACATGTGACATAACAAGAAAGTGGAAACTTTCCAAGTGTTGTATATAGATGACATTCTACTCATTGAGAATGGTGTAGGATTGTTACGAGCTGTTGAGTTTTTATTGTCCAATTAGTTAATTAAAAGTGAAAGACTTAAGATGAACCAACTATGTTCTTAGGGTCAAGCTTTGGTGAGATTCAAAAGAAAAGATATTGGGTTTATCATGGGTCGTTTATTTTAAAAGGGAGTTTAGACATTTGACGTCAGAATTCCTGATTATCCTTGTAGTGCGAGCCATTAGATGGTGAAGAGTGAAGCGGTCTTGTATTGCTTACTTCATTATTGAAGTTGAGTACTTCACAGCTAGGGAGTTAATGAGTAGACTAGCTGACTCATGAGGTTCCTAGTAAAAGAAAGAATGCGAGCAAAAGAATGAACTTTGACAAATAAGTATTGGTTCAAGTTTATAGTCAAAAAGTTGACAGACTCCTAGGGGATAGTTATGCAATGCAGAGGTTCAAGGACAAGTGAGAGATTGTTGGGATAAGTGTCCTAGAAAAACCAAAATTAGTTAGTTTAAAATATTAAAATAAATAAAATTATTTTATTTATTTATTGTCTGATTATATTTGGCATCCACTCGAATTAAAAATTAAAGGTTTCTGAAAGTGTTGACTTTCGGAGATCTAACTGGGGAGAAAATTTTCCTTTGAAAATTTTCTTTCCTCTGTTTATTATTTTTTGGAGTCCACTCTCTGAGCGTTTTGAGGTCATTGCATAGGATGCTACTGGGTCTCGGTGTTCTCTCCGCTTTCTCGGAGTTCTTTATTATTCTTCCGGTTTTCTTTATTTGGAGCAATTCCAGGCATCTTTCTTTCCCATTCTCTTTTGAGTTTTTTGATTTTCTATTCATTTACAGTATTCTTATTATGCTTACTTTAAGTTCATGTTATTATTATGAATGTATTTGAGTAGAGGCATATATATTTAAATTAGAAATTTAAGTATGTAGATTTAAAATTAGGAATTTTAAATCAATCTTATGTTTAAAATTAAGAATTTTGAACCCTTCAGCTACGTTAACTTTATGAAATTAGGGAAAATTCTTGAAATTTATCCTAATAATTAGTGTTAGAGCCAGCCTCTAATTACATTTATAATATACATGATAGGTATGAAAAGATCGAAATAAATAGACTTGCAATTTAATAAAATGGAGATTTATTAAGAAGGAAAGATAGTCTAATTTGATTTTGATAATAATCAAAGTACCGGTTTAAATTGTTTAAATCGATAATGAATTAATAGTTAATTCATATTAGCCAATAGAGATGCATTAAAATTGCATACATATTCTTCGTATAATGAGATTACGCATATTTGATCATGATTTATGAAATTGGATAAATTGATTGATCTAATGAGATTAGATTCAATTATTTTTTATAAATTTTTTTTTTGACAGCCTGATGCTAATGTCAGCAATTGTAATTTTTTTTTAGAATTCTTTACTGGGGAGTTGTAGACATCAGTACCAGCTAATATAATAATTAAAAATTAATTTTATACAAATTAATTTAATTTTAGAATGAGTTTCTATAGGAGATTATGAGATAATTTAAGTTGTAAATGCACGTTAATTAAAACCACTAGTTCATAAAAATGAAGTGGGAGCGACATTCAATTGTTGAATTCGCACGGTCTCCATTACCGGTCTAGCAGTATAGTAGATTGACAGACCTCCCATGGAGGGTGTCACTTTGCAAGTTACAAGGTTAGCTTCTGTTAAGATAATCCAAAGTGCAAAGACGCGTTGCGACCATGCTGCCGTGGTGTATTATATGTATGGAGATTTAGGTAATGGTTTACACTTGACTAGCGTAATATATTAGCCTCCCTGAGGAAGAAGGCAAACCAAAAGATTGTTGTTAAAGAGTTTGATGACAAGATTGAATTTTTGTTAAAGTTTTAAATTGTTTAAAATTTTATATGAGTCATGATTTAATCAAGGAAAGTAATTCTAAATCAAGTCTATTGAGATTAGATTTTCAAATAGTTAAACAATTTAGATTAGATTTTGAACTAAGGTATGAAATATTCAATTTTTAAATATTTCATGATAATCCAAAACAAAGTAAATTAAACTGATTAGATATATGGAATTGTTTTATGATCTAATAAGATTATAATCTAAAAAATAACTATGTAATTATTTAAATTTACAATTAAAAAAATTAAGGGTAATGCCCAACGCTGGGTATACACCACAGAAAAAATATTTTTAAAATTTTTATTTTTTAAAAATTTAAATAAATAAATAAATAGTTAGAATAAGATTCTAATTAAGATTATGTGATAGTCTTTTTTGAAGTGTTTTAGAAAAATCTTTAATTAATCCAACCTTTAGGAGTTAAGTGTTCTTATTCAAAAGGTTTGATAACATGATACCTATTAAATTTTGTTCACATATTTGATATTACTTAAATGAGTTAAATTTAATGTATAAATAAAGTTAGAATTCCTTTAAAATATGCAACTTGGTGAAATATTTGATTTGAACGAGTGGGAGAAAATTTTTTTTTCAAATACGTCTAATGAGATTTGAGAATTCAAAAGTTGAATTATTTGAAAAGAAAATTCTCATAATGTATCTTGTGGTATTATATTACATAGGTTGGATAATTAAAGGAATCTAATATGATTAGGATTTAATGGTCAAATAAAATTTATAATGTGATTCTAATAATTGATTATGAGATAATCCAATTGAAAAGAAAGATCCGCCATTTAAAATATTAAGTGGAAGCGAGGTTCAAGAGTTGATTCCTCAAGGTCCCATTACCAGTCTAATAGTATAGTAGATATGCACTACTCTCCAAGGAGAGCGTTTGTTCGCGGAATATAGGGTTAGACTTCTTTAGATAAGTGGAGGTTTGGGAAAACTGATGTGACTGCATATTCCTGGAGTATCTTGTTTACTTGTACTAACATTTAGGCAATGGTAATATAGTAGTCTCCTAAGGAGCATTGTGATACTATATTAGAGGCAAAAAATGAAACTATGAGTTAATTATAATTTCGAAAACATATCAATTAAGAATAGTTCTCACTTTATAGATAACTCGTTACGCCCATTTCCCACGAAGTAATGGGTAGATTCACTAGCTCATCATTACACGCACAGAGAATAGCTAGGTGGATTCTGTTGGCATAATAGGTGAATGCGTGACCAAAAATTTAACTTTTTTCTATCAATATAATTGATTTTGAGACGACAAGAAAGAGGAAAGAAGCGACTTTTCTGAAAGAACAGAAGGGAAAGAATTGACTGAAGAAATTTTCGTGGTGTAGGGAATCTACTTCCCTAAGTCGTTTATGGCCTCATAGAGGTACAATGGGATCAACGGCACTCTGACTCCCAGGGTTAACACGGCACCCACCTCAGCAGTATACTCCGGGGAAGTAGGTTGGAGTACGCCCCAACTTGCACAGTAACGGAGAGATTATTGACAAAGTAAAGAAAGCTATGAAGAAAAATGAGAAAATCTGAATTTTTTTACATGAATTGTATATTTTGTAAAACCTAAAGTACTGCATTTATAGAGAGAATTCCTTGTTTGTTAAGGAATATATCATGGTAAAGAATTCGCCTCAAATAAGATGGTAATGAATTTTTAGCATGGGACGGTGATTAATTTAATCCATTTGGAGCTAGATTTAAATTGTCCTTGAGGTCCTTACGCAAGCCTCTGTATTTATTGCCATAGAAAAAATAGTAAAGAATTCATGAGATGAATAAATTTAATTTTGCAAAACATTATTCATGAGATGAATAAAAAGCAAAAAATTAAAGATTAAAATTTATAAAATAAATTTTTACATATGGAAAACAAAGCAAAAAAAAGTGAAAAATCGCACAGGGGTGGTGATCTGTGTGCTTCGAGGTCTACTATTTTAAATGGAGGTTCCTATTTCAATGGTTTGGCATTTAATTTAGAATTAAAATATTATGGGTTTCTGAAAGTGTTGACTTTCGGAGACCTAGTTGGAGAGAAAAATTTCTCTTGAAAATTTTTCTTTTCTCAAGTTTAATATTTTTCGGATCCCACTCTCCAGACGATTTGAGGTCATTGCGCAAAAGGCTGCCGAGTCTTTTTTCTCGAGTTTCTTGGAGTTTATCTTTCTGGTATTGTTTATTTTTGAAGGTATTCCGGGTATTCTCACTTTCCTTCAATTTTAAGCTTTTGCTTTTCTTTTTATTTACAGTTTTTTCTTATTATTCCTGTTATAAGTTCACGTTATTGTTATGAATGTATTAGAGTAGAAGCCTATAGATTTAAATTAGGAATTGAAATCTGTACATTTAAAATTAATAATTTTAAACCTTTCCGCTGCGTTATTTAATTAAAATAGGGAAAATTTTCTAAATCTGTCCCAATAGTGGTGATTGTAGTGTTAAGATTAACGCAATCAAGGGACAAACCCTTGGCCGTCAAAGCCTTAAACTACATCCTCAAATCTCAACTTGTCGGTTTGTGGGAATAGATTAAAACTAGAAAGTCATGCCTGAAGCCTAAGACCTATATTACTATGGAGGTAAGTGCATCAAAGATCTATGTTACACTATGCCTAGGTAAGTTACGCTACTTCTATGGAAAAAGACAAGTGTGCTGTAACAAACTTGAAGAAGTTTTGTCTTGAGTGGATGTGTATTCTTTTGGACTAATGCAGAGCCTTTTATTTATAAAAAAGAAAATAATGGCTGCTCATATCTTAATGGCAACTTCACCCACGTCTTGCCACTAAGCTCTTCTTTTATGCGTGCTTATTCTTTATCAACGTGTCTTGAGGTTTGGAGGGAAATTCTTGATGCTTACATTTGTAATTTTAGTAGGAGTTCCCTCTAGGAGCTCCACATTCCCCTAAATTAAGTTTAACGCCCAAGCAACTTAAATTGTGCTCCAAGTAACTTCCTTGAGCTTGGAAACTACCATTCTTGCAGCTTTCCTGGCGGCCCCTCCAGTTCGAGCTTATTTCACCCTTCTTCCATCTCGAGCCTAGAGTGGCTGATACCCTTGTCACGGGTAATAACGTTCTCAAGGAACTGGGCACGAGACGCCGTTATTGTAGTACCCAAAGGCCTTCTCTCAAGGAGAACCTTACGTGATGGCCACGTCGCACTTTATTCAAAAATCGTGTCATCCCAGCCCTGTTAAAATTAGAGTGTAAAAAAATGCTCCCCTTTTAGCCGTTGGTAACTTTAAATTTACAATGGGTATAAATGTCTGCCTGATTTAACCCTCAATGGCTAGAGGAAGCTTAAGAGAACACTATACATCACTTGCTCTTCCTTCCCATGTCTCTATAAGTATGACGGTTAGGGTTGAAGTTTTCACCTTCTGCTCTATTCTTCCTTCATTTTCACCAAGCACCCTTGTAATTGTTGGCCTTCATTCTTAAATCACTGAATTTCTCGATCCAACCTTCTCTTCATTCTTCTACTCCCCTTTAATCTGACAATAGCATAAATCTCATTTGTCACCTTTACTTCCTTCCTATGGCGGAAAGCCCTATTGAGCAACTGACTCGATTTCTCCAATCTGACATTTAAGTGATCTCCAATGTTCTTTGGAGCCTAACTGATCTTAGCATTCAAGGAGGATCTTTCTTGGTTGTTAGAGAATGATCCCTCATTGAACCTATCATCTTGCGTCTTAGGGCCAATCTTTGATCCATCTTACTACATTCCAAGTCTTGATGGATTGTTTCTAGATACTAACGAGTCTCTTCTTCTGCGTGCAGCATCCTCTGGCTTTTCTTGGTGAGGTAGATGCATTTACAAGGAAGTGGTGCCCTTTAAAGGGTGGACATTTTTCACCAAATGATACCTCGAATGGATAGAAGGGTTGATGGTGACTTATGACAAAAAATGGAAGCAACCTCACATCCATGAAGCCATCAAACTCTAAACCATTGCCCTCAGGTATGATTTCCCCATTGTAATAGATTAACCTGCTACTAGAATACCTTTTATAACGCTTTTGTCCTTCTTGAGGGGAACTTAGGAATCACTTTAATGGACATAGCAACCTTAACAGGTCTTTCACATAGGGGAGAAGAGTTGCCCCATGATTCTTTCATTTCTTCAGAGGCTGAAGCCTTTGGCTCCTCCTTCTCAGTTACTGAATTGCACGAAGGTTATGATTCTTTTGTCGTAAGGTTTGTAACATAACCTCATGCCTTTGTTCAAGGTTCCAGAGAAGAGGAGGTATTCTTCTACTTGTTTTAATTGAACAAGTTCTTCTTTGCTAACTCTTGTAACTTAGTTCTTATGTTCCCTAAAACCATGACCTTCAATCTTGCTTTTAGTAGTGGCCCTTTATCCTTGCGTCCTTTGTTCTTTGCTCAGGTGTGTGGCTATCTCAGAGACATTATAGCCAAAAACTACGGTGCTCACAAAGCCGGTCTCTTATGGCTGGTCCAATTACGGGCCCATGCCTATTTTCTTGAGTTGTGTCCAATCCCACATGAGAAGGGGTTTCTAGCTTTGGTAAGTGGTTTGCTCGTTGTGAGGTCCAACTCCCTCTAGGATGGTCATTTGACTTGTGCCTTGCGGATTTACTGCCCCCTCGAAGCGGTTAAGGACTCAATGGACTCCCTTCAAGAGGAAGAATCTTGGTCCAAAATGGTTAAGGAAATTGGACCTCACAGTGATGTCAATCTTGTGTGCCCAAGATTTGTTCTTTTATCACCGGACGCATCCTTGGAGGATTTCACTTTAGCTTGCTCATTTCTTAGAGCTTCGTGTTTTGAATCAAGAAATCAGGTCCCATTATGGGTACCCTGTGGCTTTTATCACAATTTAATCAAGAATACTTCCATTAGAAAAGAATGACCGAGGATCATTAGCTTAAGGTTCTAAAGGGAAAACAATATTTTCTAAGGAAAAACCTATCAATCACCTAGGTAAATAAATTCAAAAGTTGGCTATTCTTATCTTAAGACATTCAAATCGAATAGATGACAAAAATCATGCCATTTATAACAAGACTTTTCAGGTATGCCCAAGACTAAAAATTTTTCACAAAATTTTCTCTTCCTCTTTTTTTTTTTTTTTTTAATTATTATTGTGAGGGACTGTTCTGCCCCAGCCAACCGCGGCCCATGAGTATATCACCAGCAAGAATCAAACTCTTAACCCCAGGGCGACGACCGCATGAGTAAGAGATGCCACCATTGAGACGCCCTCATGATGACTGCATGAGTATATCTTTAGCGAGAATTGAATTCCTGACCCTAGGCGATGAACACATGGGTAAGAGACGCCATCACTGAGACACTCTCATGTTGGGCAGCACATATCTTGAAATGCTTATATGGGATAGCGATGCCAGAGATGCTTCTCTCATTTTCTCTTTTTTTTCTTTTCATAGTTTTCTTTAGACTTAGGCATAACTCTTCAAAATCTATTATGTAAATGATAATCTTAAAGCAATCCATTCACATTTGAGCATCTTTTAATTAGAAAGAAAGGTAAAACTTCCACGCTAACTAGTGAACTCAAACACTATAGTTTTATCGAGATAGTGTCTTAGAATAGTTCATGTTTTGCAATTAGAACACAAAAATAATTAATTCTCAGGTTATTCAAATCTAATTAAAGTAAATAAGCTAAAAACAGTAGAAAAATTGCCTAAAAAGTATGATGATAAGATCTCAAAAAAAATTTTAATTGGTTCAAAATTTGTACTAAAATATTAAAATAGTACAAAGGCTCCAAACTTTGGGAGGCGCTAGAGCCGACCCTAAAAGATAAAATAGTACTAGACAGGAAAAATTTTCAAAAAATTTTGTTCAAAAATTTAAAAAAAAATTGTGACAAAATGTCTCCCTCATCCCCAAGCTTAAAGTTAACATTGTCCTCAATGTTAAAAGAAATACAAGGAATGAAGCAATAGGTGAGAGATACTTCCCAGGTTTGGGGATTGTTTATTTGATGGTAAATGTTTGTCATCTAGTTACTCCTAAACTTGTTTCGAAAACCTGTTGAACAAAATGAACAAAAATATAAGAAAATATTGAAAATTAAAGGAAATTGAAAGAAAAGAAGTAAGGAAAGGAAAACATGGTTGCCTCTCAAGAAGCGCTTAAGTTATAGTCGTTAGCTTGAATTTTTGATGATGTTCTATCCTGTATCCTAAAGGAGAATGGAGTTTCCTCCATGCCCCCTCAATGACCATTTTCTTCCATGGATCTTCTTTGTACCCTTCTTTACACGACAACCTCTACCTTCTCTAATGATGGGATCCTTAAGCCTAATGTGCCACAACTTGAATTTCCTTTTTCGATCTTTTCTGCATTTCTTCACTAATTCGTCCTTGGCTCCAAAAGCCTCTTACTTCGTTAGACAAGCTCGATACTTTATTTCGATCAGTGGTGGTGGCAGGTCGGTCAAGATAGGTTTGGTCATTGGTGGTGATGAGTTGATCAAGGGGGTTATGTCACATTGAGGCGATTCTTCTAATATGTCCCCTTCCCTCAAAGTAATGGCGTTAGTTTGCTCCCCATGGCTGGTGATGGTATTGCTAGGCAAGGAATCTTTGGCCCTCTTAGAAAGTTGCTCTAATATAGTCCCTACTTGAGTTTCTAAATTCAAACAAAGGCTTCTTTCTTTCCAAAGATAGTCCTTGCTTCTTGAGTAAAATTTGTCTTTTCATGCATGAACTGCCTAAACTTCTCTTCTAAGTCATATTTCTTTTTTTGAGATGGATGAATGGGTGACCAAGGCGTTTCATGATGGTTCCAAGGAAAGTTAGAAGGGTTCATCCATCCTTGATTGTAGGTGCTAGATTAAGGGTTGTATTGGGCTTGTTGACAATTTGACACGTAGTTATCTTGTTGAAAAACCAATGAGGAAAAAGTGTTACCTGCTTGGCATTTCTTACTAGCATGGTTACCTGCACAAAATTCACATCTAACTATAAGAGTATGAGCAATTCTAACATTTATGTCATCTAATTGCTTTTGAATTAGTGAGATTTGACCAGATAATGCATTAATTTCATGAATCCCAGTGGTCTTCTTGCTACAATTTGATATTAAGGTCTTATATAGTTGTTACTAGCCATCACCTCTAGTAATATTCTGTGTTAAATTTTAGGATCTGACTGAGTAATGTCTTCTCGTTGCAATCTTATGATACAAAATAAGAAAAGAAAAAAAAAAAGTTCAAATAAAAATAAAAATAATGTGAAAGCACAAAAATACAGCAATATAACACAAAACAAAAACCAAAAATTTTTTTTTGGGGGGGGGGGGGGGAGGGTGGATGGTAATAATACTAATGTTTCAAAAAACTTGAAACTCACAAAGTTAACTTTCAAAAACTTATCAAGGTGAATTAAAAAGTAAAAAAAAAAAGATAAAACTAAGAGGAAAACTTTAAAATACAATAATCTAATACAAAAACTAAATTTCAAAAAAATTGTTTTGGGGGGGGGGGGGGGGGGGGGGGGCAGTAACAGTAACGTTTTGAAAATCTTAAAAGTAAAAATTTTGAGTTTCAAAATTTTATCAACTTAAACTTATAAGGAAAAGAAATATGAAAATGATGAGAAAACATAAGAAAAACAACAAATTAATACAAACTTAACAAAAACACAATTTCAAGGGGGTGCTATACGAATTTTTCAAGTAAAAATAACTTTGCAAATAAAATCAAGTGAATGAAATAAATGAAAGAAAAGAAATTTCTTCTTCAAACTTAAATAAAATTCACAAATTTTAATAAAACAACTTCAAATTAGTGCTATAATTGGGTGGTATCAATTTCACTCAAATAAGAACCGGCAACGGCGCCAAAAACTTGATGCTTCTTGTGTTGCTTAGCAAGTGCACGAACTAGTATCAAGTAATAAAGAAGTGAGTAGAGTATCATCCCATGAGTATTATATATTTATTGAGTACCGAAATTAGTAGTTTCAGCATAATTTGAAGGACAAAAATTTATAGTTTTTGGCATGAAACAAACAAAATGAAAAGAATAAATATGGTTACTGATTTTTATAGAAAGTGTACTATTTTTTGAAAAGTTTTTTGATTTTATAAGATCCAAAGCATCCAATTTCACCTAGATGCATCAATACGCCTTTCTATTCTAGGTATTCAAGTTATTATTACATGTTGATGGTCGAAAATCCTAATTTACTAAAAATTCTCTCTCAAGCAACTTTTAGCATGCTATTTTACATATTAACTCATCAATCTCTTGCATGAATTAAAATAAGAAAAGAGTTTTGAGATCCATGGTTTTCACTTAAGACCACACAAATCGTGTTAATCTATTTCTTGCATTCACTCAATTTGTAGTGTTTATCACTTTAGCAATCATTATAAATCTCCTCTTAGACTCATTAAGAGTCATTATAGGCTTTAAATGGTGATCAAGCATTCAAAACTCATGAAGAACTATGACAAACACTCAAACAACGCAATAAACAAACTTCAAATATGTTGAATGAGAAAAGAGCATATATTACAATTTAGACTACATCGTAGCCTTGGAAAGAAAAAATTAGCTCATGGCAGACATAATATAAAGCGAGACTAAGACAAAATCCATGAACTTCAAGAAGGAAAGGATAGAAAAGAACTTGAAATTAAAAAATTACAAACCAAACTCTTTCTTTTCACACCCTTTCTCTTATAGTCGAATTTCTACCTGAGTTTTTCTACCTTGTATTTACTTTTTGCTGAATGAGTGATGCCTGAACACTTCACCAACACCTCTATTTTTAGATTTCGAGGATGGGAATTCATGAAATAAAAAATTAACACAAGTTCTTTTTTATTTGCTATTTTTGCCACCCCTACTTTAACCTATTTTTCTCATTTTCCTTCAGCTTTTGCTGCCCAAAATTCAGTTTTTACATCAAGTTGAACATTTTCATGAATTTTTTAATCCATCCTTGCTCTTGGTTTGTTCATTTGGCCTCCCAAAGTAGCAATTTGCATCAAGGTGTACAATTTGTTGTTCAATCCTTGCATTATCTTGTGCTTTTAATGTTTTTTGCCCCTTTTTTTATCTTTTGTTTGATGTATCTTGCATTCACTTACTGATGTTGATGATAAAACCTTGCAAGAATTAGCATAAAATGAGTGCTTTTGCTAGAAAATTGCAATAGGAGCAAAAAAGAGCAAAAGCCAGCAAAACCGATAAAAATTAGATGTAAAATGGTTAGACAATGAACCAAAATGATATGAATTATTATATACTAAATTGGACTTATCATTTTCCAAAATTTATTAAAAGGTTCACAAGACTCTAAATATCAAGTGGGAATGAGCTTCTAAATGAATGCTCATGGCCTCTGTTATCGGACTAGCAGTATAGTAGGTGGCACTACTCCCCGAGGACAGTGTTGATTTGCAGAGTACAAGGTTAGTCCTCTTAGAGATAGATTGAAGTGTAGGAAAAATGGGTGTAGCCACTCCAATATGGAGTACTTCTTGGACTTGTATGGATGTCGAGGTTGTTGGGAAGATATTACAAAAATATTTCCCTAGATCGGCTTGATTGGGCAAGCAAAAAATCAATTTAAAATACTTAATTTTTAACCTAAAGCTCGGACCTAATTAAACTATTTAATTAGATCTAGATCTTACTCTAATGGGTTCATCATATAACAAAGAAAAAGGTCAAATAAAAAAATAAACATAATATGTAGAATAAACGAAACAAAGGAAAATAAATTGAATATCAAATACTTAATTTAGACATACCTAAAGTGCGAATCCCAACTCCGACTTGAAGATCTGAAATTAGAAGAAGATATCTTGACACCTCAAGGTCTTCTTCACAATAGCCTTTTCTCGCACCAGGGGTGTGGGCTCCCTAAAATATTTATTAGGAAGAATTTCAAAGAGAAATTCCTCCTTTTTTAATTTTTCGAAAAATCATATTTTTAGAGAAATATTCATATGGTAAACTAAATCAAAAGACCCCAATGCATAATAGGCTTTGGATAAAACATTAGGTCACCTTTTCAATGTGGGATACACCTAAGACAAAAAAAAGGCAATTGAAAAGCAATCAAAATGATGTCATAACATGCATTAAAAAAGCATTCTATTGTGAACTAGTCAAAAAGCCACGTGTCAACATATTATTTGCCAAAAGACATCTCATGCAGATGAGTGACTGGGTAGAGCCAGCACATAACAAGTGTCACGCGCTGGTTGACTAATACTGTGACACACGTATCGCCTTGCTGCCTATCCTGCCGTGACACGTGTTGCTCCATGACTGGTGGCGACGAGAAGGCGTAGATTGAAAACTGCTTACGAGTCTTTTTCCCTTGTTTTCCATCAAATTTCTACATGTATAATATCATCTCAAGAATATTATTTAGTAAATTTTATTCATCTTATAAATAATTCATCTCATTAATTTACTTCAAATATTTTCAAACGAGGTTTAAGTCGAGGCTTGCGAAGGGATCTTTGGGACTATCTAACTCTAGCTCCAAATGAATCAAATTTGATTGTCAACTTATTATAACAATTAATTACAATTTAGTAAAACTTAATTCCACTAAATAAGTTTTACTGTACTCTAGAATTAATTATATTTACTCAAGAATTTCCCAAATAACTTTTATTATGATAATTAACCCTTCTATTAGATATCCGGGAGCAAAAGTAACTTTAAATTATCCTTACTTTTCTCACGTTTCTCTCCATAGTTCCCAACTCGCCCTTCTCAGAAACAATTTTTGTGTTAATTCCAAATGTCAAACATATGGAATACTTTGGCTAAAGATTCTAGAATATGCTTGTATGCTTACAAATCAATTAAGAGGATATCTTTATCTTGTTAGAGACTATAGATTCCACATAAAATAACTATTTCCAATACACTTTCTGTAGTTGCCCAACGCATGTTAGATTCAAGTCAACACACTTTGACTAATCCTTTTAGCACATCAAAGCAATGAACAATCATGCACGAGCTCATATTATTTCCTGGATTTAGAGTTATCATCTTACAGAATTAATTATTTTTGATAGCTGTTAAGAAATAGATAATTCATGTGGTCCTCCTCAGTGTTCCAATCATATAGACAACATTCCTATCCACTTGACCAAAGACAAGCCACCTAAAGTACAACATTATAGTCTTATCGGACAAGTTGTCCAAATGAATCATTGACTACGAGCATATACTTTGACAACATATCAACTATTTGATTTAAGTCTGTCTGTGGCTCAATCTCATTGACCACTTAAACCAAGCCCAACATGTTATCTTGGACTACGTCCATCTCATGGAATGTTCCAGAAAACAATCACATGCATGTTAGACTCATAAAACATAATCAGATAATAAACGAATAAAAAAATTTTCCTTTATTTAATATTTGAAACTAACTAACAGTGTTTTCCAGGACACCAATTCTAACAATCTCCCACTTGTCCTACACCTAATTAGCCCTGCATTGCATAACAATCCCCTAGCAATCTATCAACTCTTTGACTATAAACTTTAACCAATACTGGTGTTTCGTTATATCATTGTTTTGCTTACATGCTTTCATTTATAAGGAAACTTTTGAGTCACATAGTCTACTTAACAACTTCATAGCTATTAGGTACTTGACTTCCATAGTGAAGTAAGCAATACAAGCCCGCTTCACTCTTCACCATCTTATGAATCCCACTAAAAAAGTAAATACGGACTTCAGATGTCTAAATCGTTGCAATGTATTTCAAAATTTTCCCTTAGTTTATTAAACTAGCACAATGGAACGTTAAATTTCTTAATTTAAACCTAAAGCTGATTTAAAATTCCTAATTTCAAATCTACAGATTTAAATTCCTAATTTAAATCTACGAGTCTCTACACTAATACATTCGTGATAATTACATGAACTACGACCATCATAATAAGAAAACTGTAAATAAATAGAAAAGCAAAAAATCTAAAAGAAATGGAAAGAGGTACACCTAGAGTTGCTCCAAAAAAGAATACCAGTAGAATACCAGAATAATAATGAGAAAACCGAGACGCAGTAGCCTTCTATGCAATGACCTCAAAAGCACTAGGAGAGTGGGCTCCAAAAAATATTAAACTGTAGCAAGAAAAATTTCAACGGAAATTTTTATCTCTAATTCGATCTTCGAAAGTCAATACTTTCAGAAACATTTTATTTTGAAATTGATATCAAACCATACAATTGGTAGCTCTATTTATAGTAAGATACCCGGAGTGAAAAAATCCAAAAACTTCGATGTGGGACGGGCAAGTAAAAAGCAAAATTCAATGTTTTAATATAATAAACAATCAACATGTTGTGTTTCTATGGGGAAAGTATAACGTGTGTTCACACCAATCAAAGGCCACCACGTGGCGAGCCCATATTGGCCCGTGATGCTTGGTGTGTTTGCTTAGCAAGTGCACCAAGTCCTATCAAGCAATAAAGAGTGAGTATCATTTTCACAAGGATTGATTACTGAGTGACTACTGAAACTAGTTCTTTTAGCGCTATTTGAAAGACCGAAATTTGTAGTTTTTGATATCTAACAAATAAAATGAAAAGAATTAAAGATGGATAATGATTTCTTTTGAGAAGGCTCATGATTTAATAAGGTCCAAGGCATTTGATTTCACCTAGTTGCATTAATACGCCTTTCTTTTCCAGGTATTTAAGTTCTTATTACATGTTGATGGTCGAAAATCCTAATTTACTAAATATTCTCTCTCGACCACATTTAGCATACTCTTTTACAAATTAAATCATGAATCTCTTGCATGAATTTAAATAAGAAAAGAGTTTTGAAGATCCATGGTTTTTACTTAAGACCACACAAATCGCGTTAATATATCTCTAGCATTTGCTCAATTTGTGGTGTCTATCACTTTAGCAATCATCATAAATCTCCTCTTGGACTCATTATGAATCATTAGAAACTTTGAATGGTGATCAAGCATTCAAAACTCATGAAAAACTATGATAAACATTCAAACAACGCAATAAACAAACTTTGAATACATTGAATTAGAAAAGAGCATATATTACAACTTAGGCTACATTGCGGCCTTGGAAAAATAAAATTAGTTTATGATAGACATAACATAATACAAAACTAAGACAAAATCCATGAATTTAAAGAAGAAAAGAATAGAAAAGAACTTGAAATTGAAAATTTTCAAACCAAACTCTTTCTTTTATCTTCCTTTCCTCTTTTATCTGAATTTTCTCCATTTTTTCTACTTTGCATGGATTTTTGAATGCTTGAATGATGATTAAACTCTTCCTACCTATGCCTATTTATTGTACTCGAGTTGGGAATTACATGAAATAAAAAATTTACACATGTTCTTTCTCATTTGCTCTCGTTGTCGCCTACTTTTGCCACTTGCTTCCTTTGCCCTTTTTTTTTCTCTTCATTTGGCCGTCCAAAATTACAACTTGATGAAAGTTGGTAATGTTCTTAAAGTTTTCAATTCATTTTAATTTATTCATTTTTTGGCCATTCTTGCAAGTTGCAACAAGTTGGATATGATCTTGTTTTTTCCTTACTTAATCGTGTGGTTTTGTGTAATTTCCCCATTTTTTTGCTTTTGTTTGATATATCTTGCTTCAGCTTGTTGATGTTGATGATAAAAACTAGACAGAATTGGCATAAAATGAAAGTTTTTGCAAGGAAGGCAGTAGGAGTGAAAAAAGAGCAAAAACGAGCAAAAGCAATACAGATTATATGTAAAATGATTAGTAATTGAATCTAAATGATATGAATAATTGTATGCTAAATTATACTTATCAAAATAACCCCAAACTTAAATCTTGCTTGTCCTCGAGCAAGCCTAAATATTAAAGCGTGGGATCCCATGCATTTTTAGAATTTTAGCACTTTTCCAAGCAAGTATACTTCCATTTAGAAAAGAATAACCAAGGTTCAAAGCTTAAGGTTCTAAAGGCAAAACAATCTTTCTAAGGAAAAACCTATCAATCACCTAGGTAACTGAATTCAAAAGTCGGCTAAGCAAATTAAGTTTGTCCATTCTTTCTAATCTCAAGACATTCAAACTGAATAGATGACAAAAATCATGCCACTCATAACAAGATTTCTTAGGTATGCCCAAGACTAAATAGTGTTCACAAAATTTCTGAACTTACTTTTTATTTTATTTTTTTTAATGAGGGACTAGGTTGCCCCAGCCAACCTTGTCCTATAAGGAGGTAATTCATGAGAATATCTTCAGCGAGAATTGAACTCCTGACCCCTGAGTGATGACCGCATGGGCAGGAGACGCCACCGTCTGTGATGCCCTCATGATGACCGCATGAGTATACCTTCAGCGAGAATCGAACTCTTGACCCATGGGTGATGACCACTTGGGTAGGAGACACCCTTATGATGGGCTTGAGCTCAAGATTTGTAGTGATTTGTAATGAGTACATCTTCAGCTAGAATCAAACTCCTAACCCTTGGGAAATGATCGCATGGGCAGGAGATACCACCAACTGAGACGCCCTCATATTTTTCTTTTACTTAGACTTAGGCTTAACTCTTCAAAATTTATTATGCAAATGATAATCTTTATGCAATCCATTCAAATTTGAGCATCTTTTAATCAAAAAGAAAGGAAAAACAACCATGCTAACTAGTGAACTCAAATACCATGGTTTTATCAAGATAGTGCCTTAAAATAGATCATGTATTGCGATTAGAACATAAAGACAACTGATTCTCGAGTTATTCAAGTCTAATAAAAGTAAATGAGCTAAGAAAGATAATAAATTTGCCTAAAAAGCATGATGATAAGATCTCAAAGTTATTTTATAGTTTTTTTTTGGAAGTGGTTCAAAATGTGCAATAAAATTCATAACGACTAATGATCCAAACTATAGAAAATAGAAAATCCTTTTGTTTGCCGACATTATGTACATCTCTATACAATGGCTCCGAAGTCAGGGAGGCACTAAAGCCAACTCTAAAAGATAAAATAGGACTAGATAACAAAACGCCTCAAAAATTTTGTTTAAAATTTAAAAAAATTGTCTCTTCTAGCCCCAAACTTAAAGTTAACATTGTCTTCAAGGTTAAAAGAAATACAAAGAACGAAGCAGCAGGTGAGAGATACTTCCCAAGTTTAAGGATTGCTTTTTGATGGTAAATGTTGACATCATTGTTAGGAACAGTGTCCTGAAATCCAGATTAATTATGGATATATTCTTTTAATTAATAAATAAAATTGAAGTTCCAATCATTTCCTAGTTAAATTTGTGTATTTGAGCATTTATACTGCATGTGATTTTCTTTCGAAAGGCATCCATGAGATGGGAGTAGTCCTCAGACTACAATTTACATGTTTGTTCTAAGTGGTTTATGAGACTAAGTCACAGATAGAGTTGAAACAAATGATATGGATTGTTGTTTGAAAGACTCGTAGTCAAAGACAAGTTTGGACCACTTATATGTTAAGACTATAACGAGACACTTTAGATGGCTTGTCTTGGTCATGTGGATGGAGATCCAAAAGTGTTGAGTTAGTGTGTTTGACACACTGAGTTGGACCATGTGGGTTACTTATTTCTAGACTACTATCGGAGATGAGTGATTCACATTGTACTGTTTGAACGACAACTCTAAATCCTGAGTGTATTCTGGACTTGTGCATGGAGCGTTAGTTACTTTGGTGTACTATAAGTAAGGTCTAAAACGAATGACTGAAATCCCACGTACACTGGGTAGCGGCATGAAGTGTGACAATGATTAGGTATTCAATAGGGAATCTATAGTCTCTTATGAGATACATATGTCCCTTTAGTTGATTCGCAAATATTTGAATAGTTCGAAAACTTTGGCCAAATTATTCCAAGTGTTTGACATTTGGAATTTATACTGTGAATATGTTCAAGTATAAGTGAATTATTCAGTGAAGGGCATGTCGGTAACTACTAGAGAAGCTGTGAGAAGGATAATGGCAGTAGTTATTTTATCCTTTGTCATGGACATCTAGTGGAGGGGTTGTTGTCATCAATACAGTATATTAGGGAGATATCGAATAAATAATTTAAGTCTGGAGTACAGTGAGATTTATTTAGTGGAATTAAGTCTCAATAAATGGTAGTTAAATTAATATCATGAGATGATTTAATTTACCCCTTTTGGAGCTAGATTTAAATTGTCCCTGAGGTCCCTGTGCGAGCCTCTGTATTTATTGCCATTGAAAAAATATTAAAGAATTCATGAGATGAATTATTTACCCATAAGATGGGTAAATTAATTTTGCCAAACATTATTCATGAGATGAATAAAAGTTAAAAATTATAAAATAAAATTATGAATTATTACATGTGGAAAAAAAAAAAAGGCAAAAATCGCAAATACAGCTCGCGATCCGCGTATATTGAATCGGAGGAACCTGCGTGCGACATGTGGTAAGCCCCTACGCTATCCGCGTGAGAATGGGCGGGCCAATCACGGCCGGTCACGTGTCACGCTAAGTCAAAGTAACAGGCGTGTTTTTGGGACATCAAAATGACGCGTTTTGCCCTCCTTTTGTAATGATACGCTGCGTTTTGATGTTAACTGGCGAATCATTTTTTGATTATAATTAGATTTTTTCACTCCAGTATATTTTGATAAATAGAGGGGCTTATTCCGAGGTTTGGCATTCGAGATCAAAATAATTCTTTAGAGTTTCTGAAATTGTTTCGGAGACCCGGTTTAATATTTTTCGAAGCCCATCCTCCGGGCAGTTGAGGCCATTGCGTAGAAGGTCTCGAGGTCTCGATTTTGAAGAATATTATTCTCTTTTTGGTTTTTCTTTTATTGGAGCAATTCCAGGTATGTTTTTCTTTCCTTCTTCTTTTAGTTTCACTTTTCTATTTATTTAGAGTATTTGTTATTATGCCCGTTTAAGTTTATGTATTGTTATGAATGTATTAGAGAAAAAGGCCTATAGATCTAAATTAAGAATTTAGATCTGATGATTTAAATTATGAATTTAAGTCAGTCGATTTAAAATTAGAAATTTTAAATCAACCCTAGGTTTAGAGTTATGAATTCTAAACCTGTTCTGATGCGTAATCTTTAGGGAGAATTTAATTTTGAAATTCATCCCAATAACCGGTATTAGGGCAAAGGGTTTATAGAGATAAACCTATTCCCAGGAACTCTCACACGTAAGGTGTCACGAAGCATGACTCTCCGACCGGGGGCTTAGGTAGAGAGAAGAATCTCATACTCTAAGTGCTCTAATATGTGCCTATTGTTGTGACCATAGTTGAAAACTATGAACCCAATAGTCGGCATCAGAGTTTATTTTTCAACAAAATTCATATCTTTTTCCCAACAATCATGTTATCCCCAAACTTGTTTCCAAAAAAACTTGTCGGAACAAAATGCACAAAAGTATAAGAAAATGATAAAATAAAAGGAAATTAAAAGAAAAGAAGTATGGAAATGAAAACTTGGGTTGCCTCCTAAGAAACGCTTAAGTTATAGTAGTTAGCTTGACTTTTTGATGATGATCTATCCTGTATCCTGAAGGAGAAAGGAGTTTCCTCTATTCACCCTCAATGACCATTTTCTTCTGTAAATCTTTTTTGTACCCTTCTTTACACGACTACCTGCACCTTCTCTAATCATCGGATCCTTAAGCTTAATGTCCCACAACTTGAATTTTCTTTTTCGATCTTTTTTGCATTTTCTTCACTAAGTCATCCTTGTCTCCGAAAGACCCTGACTTCATTAGACAACCTCAACACTCTATTTTGATCATTGCTAGTGGTGGGTCGGTCAAGATAGGTTTGGTCATTGGTGGTGATGAGTCAATTATGGGGGTTATGTCACATTGAGGTGGTTCTTCTAATGTGTTCTCATCCCTCAATGTTATTGCGTTAGTTTGTTCCCCTAGGCTGGTGATGGTATTGATAGGTAAGGATTCTTTGGACCTCTCAGAAAGTTCCTCTAATGTAGTTCCTACTTAAATTTCTAAATTTGGATGGAGGCTTCTTGGTTTCTAGAGTTAGCCCTAGTTTCTTCAATAAAAAGTGTCCTTTTATGCATGAACTCCCTAAACATCTATCATAAGTCATATTTTTTTTCTTTGAGGTGGATAAATGGAAGACCAAGGTGCTTCATGAGTATTTCAAGAAATGCTAGGAGGGTTCATCCAACCTTGATTGTAGGTGTTAGAGTAAGGGTTTTGTTGGGCTAGTTGATAATTTGGCATGCAGTTATCATGTTCAAAATCCAATGAGGAAAAAGTGTTGCCCACTTGGCACTCCATACTAACATGATTACCTACACAAAATTCACATCTAACTATAGGAGTATGAGCAAATTTGATACTTATGTGATCCAATTGCTTTTGAATTAGTAAATTGGAGCAGATAATGTCCTGAATGCATTAACTTCATGAATTCCAACTGGTCTTCTAAGTATAGCTTGGTATTGAGGTCTCATATAGTTGTTGCTAGCCATCACCTCTAGCAACATTTTGTGTTAAATTTTAGGATCTGAGGGAGTAATGTTAAAAAATAAACTTAAAGTTAAAAGAAAGATAAATATAATAAGAAAGCGCAAAAATACAACATTATAACACAAATCTTAACAAAAATCAATTTTTTTGGGGGGGGGTGGTAGCATACCAAATTTGTAGTTTTTGTTACGTAACAACTAAAATGAAAAGAACTCGAGATGGATAGTGATTTTTTTTCAAAATATTTATGATTTAATAAGATCCTAGGCATCCGATTTTACCTAGTTGCATTAATATGCCTTTCTATTCTCGGTATGCAAGTTCTTATTACATGTTGATGGTCGAAAACCATAATTTATTAAATATTCTCTCTCGAGCAACATTTAGCATATTAACTCATCAATCTCTTGCATGAATTTAAATAAGAAAAAGGTATTGAAGATCCATGGGTTTTACTTTAGGCCATACAAATTGCATTAATATATATCTCCAGCATTCGCTCAATTTGTTGTGTTTATCATTTTAGGAATCATCATAAACCTCCTCTTGGACTCATTATTAATCATTACAAGCTTTGAATGGTGATCAAGCATTCAAAACTCTTGAAGAACAATGATAAACACTCAAACAACGAAATAAACAAACATTGAATACGTTGAATTAGAAAAGTGTTACAACTTAGGCTACATTGTGGCCTTGGAAAAGCAAAATTAGTTCCAAGGTAAACATAACAACTGAAAAAAAAGACAAAATCCATGATCTTAAAAGAGAAAATGATAGAAAAGAACTTGAAATTGAAAAATTACAAACCAAACTCTTTCTTTTCTCTCCCTTCTGACCTATGCCTATTTATAGTACTTGAGGTGAGAATTACATGAAATAAAAAATTTACACAAGTTCTTTCTCATTTGCTCTCTTTGCCGCTCATTTTTGCTACTTGCTTCCGTCGCATTTTTTTCTTCATTTGGCGGCCCAAAATTGCAACTTGATGCAAGTTGATAATGTTCTTGAAGTGTTCAATTCATCTTTGCTTTTAATTTGTTCATTTTGCCGCCCATTCTTGCAAGTTAAAACAAGTTCAGTGTGATCTTGTTTTTCCCTTTCTTCACCATGTGGTTTTGTGTAATTTTTCCATTTTTTTTTTGTTTGATATATCTTGCTTCCACTTGTTGACGTTGATGATAAAACCTACAATAATTAGCATAAAATGAGTATTTTTGCAAGGAAATGACAATAGGAGCGAAAAAGTGTAAAATAAAAATTATATGTAAAATGGTTAGTAATTGAATATAAATGATATAAGTAACTATATACTAAATTGGACTTATCAACCCGCGCCTGCTGGTGCAGATTGCCAGAGGAATGAGCCATCGCGGTATGCACAGATCATGACCCAGGGCAATTTTTTTTTTTTTTGCTTTGTTTTTCCACATGTAAAAATTTGTCCCATGAATTTATAATTCATAAAAATTATTTTATTTTGTAATTTTCCAACTTGTATTCATCTTATCAATAATGTTTGGCAAATTTAAATTTACTCATCTCATGAATTCTTTAATATTTTTTCTATGGTAATATTATTAGAGGCTTGTGCAGGGACCTTAAGAAAAATTTTAATCTTGCTTCAAATGGGTTAAATTAATTACCATCTCATGATAAAATTTAATTATCATTTAATGGGACTTGATTCCACTAAATAAATGCCATTGCATTCTAGACTTAAATAATTTATTCGATAATTCCCAAATAGATTGTATTGATGAAAACCCCTCCACTAGATGTCCATGACAAAAGATAATTATAACTACTATCATTATTTTTCTCATAGCTTTTCCATTAGTTCTCGACTGGCCCTTTTTCGAATAATTCATTATACTTCAACATATTCATAGTATAAATTTCAAATGTCAAACAACGAGAACACTTTGGCCAAAGATTTCGAATCATTCAAACACTTGCGAATCAATTAAGGGGACATCTATATCTCATAAGAGAATGTAGATTTCGTATTGAATACCTGATCCTTGTCACATTTAATGCCGCTACCCAGTGTACGTGGGAATTCAGTTATTTGTCTAAACTAGGGGTGTAAATGATCCGAGCCGCTCTCAAGTAGCTCGTGAGTAGCTCGAATAAAACTCGACTCGAACTCGAGTTAACTGAGTTTGAATTCGAGTTTGAGCATCAAAAGATACTCGATTAATAAACGAGTACGAGTCGAGTAGTGAACTACTCGGCACGATACTCGAATAAATACTCGACTAGATAGTCGATTAAGTACTCCACTCGATACTCGAATTGGTACTCGACTTGATACTTGACTCGTATAAAATAGTTCTTGTATATTAGTTTTTGATAGTTGACCCATTTTGGGATTTTATTGAGAAATTCTTGTATATTATTTTCTTTTGAAATGGATGGCTTATGATATTAATAGTAGAATGAAAGAAGGAAGATTGAATTCCTTATAAAAGATGATATGTTACGTTTGCGGTGGAGTGAAAGAACTTGTGTTTGGTTTGCTTGTATTTTTTTGAACTTAGGTTTTTATGTGTATTTTCTATTAATATATTGGTGATTTATGGTTATATATGTTAAAATATAGTATAGGTAAGTATTAATAATGATCGAGTGTATGGAATAATATAATAATTTGAGAATCTTCCTATGCAAAATAAACAAGTATTTGAGTCGAGTCAAGTACTCGAATAGTTAATCGAGTTTGAGTTCGAGCAAAATTTACTACTCGAATCGAGTTCGAGTACCTGAGTAGTTAATCGAGTTTGAGTTTGAGTACTGAGATACTCGGCTCGGCTCGACTCGATTACACCCCTAGTCTAGACCTTACTTATAGTACACCAAAGTAACCAACATTCCATGCACAAGTCAAGAGTACTCTCAGGATTTAGAGTCGTCGTTCAAATAGTACATCATGAATCACTAATTTCCGATAGTAATCTTGAAACAAGTAACTTACATGGTCTAACTTAGTGTATCAATCTTATTAAACACACTAATATAACACTTTTGGATCACCATCCACATGACCACGACAAGTCATCTAAAGTGTCATGTTATAGTCATAGCATACAAGTGGTTCAAGCTTGTCTTTGACTAAGAGTTTTTCAAACAACAATCCATACCATTTGTTCCAAGTCTATCTGTGGGTTAATCTCATAAATCACCTAGAATAAACATGTAAATTGTAGTCTGAAGACTACACCCATCTCTTGGATGCTACTAAAAAGAAAATCACATGCAGTGTATATGCTCACTTACACAAATTTAATAAGGAAATGACTGGAACTTCAATTTTATTCATTAATAAAATAACATTCACAAAATAAATCTGGATTTTAGGACACTATTTCTAACATAAACTCCGTTGTAAAACAAACAACCCATAAAAAATTCACATTCTTTCTTTTGAATCTTGCATAAGGTTTTTGCTGAGAATATAGTGTGCTCATCCTAGGTCTTTAACTTTTAAACTAAAAAAATCTTAACAGCTCATAGCACTCTACACTATTCTTGACGAGTAGAATCCCATTTGTGTACAACACATAGAAAGTAACTACTTTCTTGTCATGTCACTTGTACATTGATGGTTCACTAACCACTAATTGAAACCTTATCGAATCTACTATTCAATGAATAAGATGCTTATCTAATTCTTCAAATAGACTTCCTCAGTTTGCATATTACGTACTCATGACTTTTGGCAACAAACTTGTCTAGTTGTATCATATACAAATGTAATCTTTATTTCCATTCCCATACATCATCACAATGAGATACAATGGATAACAACAGCCTTGTGGACTTAAACATAGCATCTGGCTAGAAGGTAACATCAAAGATGATTCCTTCTTTTAGGGTATGACCCATTGCCATCAATCTAACTTAGAAGGACTCAGCCTTTTCATCTAATGAACTCTTTATACTTATAGATCCATTCAGATCCACTCTAATGGACGTAATATATGTGGACGCCTTAACAAGTTCCCCGACTTAGTTAAAATACAATTACTTTAACTTAATTTTTAGTGCCCTGACCCATTGATCTGCATCTTTATACCTAAGAATTTCATTGTAGTCTAAAGGATCGAATTCACCATCATGCTTAACCATTAAGAGAGAAAACATGAATCCGTCAAGTGACCCTCACCATCATCTAACTATACCCAAGCTCTCATGTATTTAGTGTGAAAGTAACCTAGTTGAAGATATATCTAATACGTCATCTACACTATAAGTTATATCATGCTATTGAGACACAGTAACGCATAGTGTTAATCCATCCAACACAAGCTATCTTTTGTACTTTTAGAACACTTCTAAAACCTCTTACATAACAAACCTTTTGATATGTAGTTGTGACTCATCATATGAATCTTACCAATATACAAGACTTTGTAGTAAGCAGAAATAAGAATTCTCCTGAGATCACCATTTTGATTTGATCAAAGTGACTTGATAATTACCTAATTGATCTCAACTTAGTCTTTAATTCTTTGAACCTTTTAAAGGATTCAAGACTTCAGTTTTCATAAGTATATCCATATATCATCTAATTGAGTAATTATTCATAAGCATTTTACGAAATACTCTTCGCTTCCGCTACTTGAACTTTTAGCAGTCCATAAACATTTTATGAACAAGTTCTAGTAGCTTAGTAGCTCTATTGCCTTTATTGCTAAAGATTCTTTCAATCACTGTTAATTCTAACATGATTCACACACCTGTTATCATTTTAGTACCTAATGATCCCATAAGACAAATCAAACCAGTTTTAAATCATACTAGATTAGTGTGACCTAAGTTCAAGTGCCACTTAAAAACTATATGAACTTTAGGGAATTCTTCTTTTATATGGTTACGTAGCCTAACTTGTATTAGAGGAATAAACTGCCATTAACGTAGTTATGATTAAAATAAGTCAACCATCTACTAATGTATCCTTTGTAATAAACACTTCATTTACTTAACCATTACTCTATTTTTCAGTAAAACAACTGAACGACTATTTTGGAACAAATAGCAAATGGAAATCAAATTTCTAATGTACATTAACATAGTTACTCAAATACAAAACTACATTCCTTGACTTAAACTACTATCACTTGATACCATTACTAGTCACAACCAGAGGAGATTCAAATACCCGGCCATGTTGTCTTTCGGTCTTGGAAACAATAGTATCTAAGTACCTAGGCATTTCTTTTTAAAGTCTAGTGCTATTATAAAAGAGACAAAACTATTTTGACTCATTTTATTTTATGCTCTTGAGGTCCCTAATCCCTAAGATAGATGCTTACTCTATATGGATTTTTCTCTTAGTTCTTATGACACCTTTCCTCTCAAACTGTACTTTCATTAGTTAAGACTAGAAGCAATCTCTATTACTCAATGTATCCATCCTAAACTGATTGAAAGACCTTGATAAGCAAGTCAGGATCATATCCTATTGAGATTTACTATCATTATTTGCATCAAGAATTCCAGTTCAATTAAATAAGCCATCACCATATGACGCGCTCATGAACTGAACTTTCTTAATACAATCGTGTCCCTATCGTATTTCTCATTAGCATTTCCCTTACTACCAATTCTTTAATCAAACACTTCTTTCAAATATCTGATCATCTCTACTACAGTTGAACTTTCAAGTATCTAATACTAGAAAATGTTTGACGTTTAATGTTCGAATCTTTCAACTAACTAACTCTTTAGTCTAGTCTAACTTTCCTAACTCTTTTTTTAACTTAGTATATCTACTGGTAACAATCCACAAAACCCAGAGCATCTACTAGTGCTCCACGTGTACTAAGACTTATTAAGTTTTAGTGAGCTGTTATGATCGAGAATAATCTTAAATCATAACCTAGGGAAGGATAGAGTTTAGATGAGAAGATAAGTGAAGGGAGATGAGAATTAGAGAAAAATATCTAAAGATATTTCATTCATCAAAATTATGAGTTTACAATGAAGAGCTCAACTACTTATACAACCTAGACCAGTACATACAACCGGCTTGCCTAACCTAAGCCCGTCGACATTGACCTCTTAACTAACTAACAACTTGACCTTAGTCATTATCTAACCAATATATGTTGAGACTTAGCTATTACATGACTTATTACTAATTATAACAATCTTGACTTATTCATGTCTACTTTCATGTGCCCCATCTATCAGAATCACAACAATACTCCCCCCTTAAGAGATTCTTGTCCTTAACAACCTTAGAAGAGAGTTGAGACTTTGAAGAACACTTGTTGTTGTAGAAGGAGGCTGAATGTTTTGAACTTCCTTGCTAAAACTCACAACTGCAGTGAACTTGTGATGCAATGCACATCTGAAGAATTACACCTTAGAACTGAATCTGAAATGTAACTGGAACTTGTTACATCTTGTTAGAGTACAGCTATCAATGTTGTATTTCTTCTCATAATGTTGCATTTGGATGTCATGAACTCTTCCGAAGGTCTGCCCAGATCAAACCAGATCAGCCAAACGCCCATATTCCCACTGAAGCTGTTAATCTTGCAATGACCTAATCTTGACCTGCTTAAAGAAGGACTTCCACTTGCTCTCGGTCTTCCAAGGCTTCTGTTTTGTTTAGATAGAAGCTTCCTATTGTCCACAAGTTTCTAAGGCTTCTAAAGGCCTAACTCGCGCATTTAGTTGGCCCATTAACATACTGAAATGCTGCTGCTAGCGAAAGAAATGAGCTATTCCACGAATGCATAACAGCTTTTTGAAGCCTGTTTAATGCATGACAATTCTGGACAAGGATGGTCTGGAAGTCTCAGCCTCCTTTCCCAAAACTCTTGCATAATCCCTCGTGAATCGACCTTGATCCTTGCTATCCACACAATACTCTCCCACTCCCTTAACTTGCCAAAGCTTAATGAGAGTGCACAAAAAACATTTGACACATTACTTCCTAATGCAACATTCCAGCTTGACTTCTTGAGCAATTGAGACGTTGGCTTGTAAATTTGGAATTTTGCTCCACCAAGCTAAGTCCTCAAAGGTCATAGTTGAACTCCAAGGGAACAAAGTCACCACTTGAACTTTTAAAGTATCCCAGTTGACTGACCTCTGCCTGCAGCTCACAACTTCCATGTTGTTCACAAGATCTTCTGCTCTTGTTTGAACCTCCTTGAGTTTCCTGAATCCAATTGATATGCTGCAGCTAAATTGATTCAAGGGACCCTGTATTCCAGCTCTTCAAGCCACCAATCTCGTATCAATTGAGCAAACTTTAATCCCTTATCAATAAGCTTAAGTATGAATGCGAAATACACAAGCCAATGAAACCAATAGAGCATTAGAACAGCTATGAACATTTCAAGAGCAAGGACTGATCTGTTCTTGACTCCTCTGCTAAGGTATATGCTGATATCAGTTGGAGCTAAACTTAACCACTCGTTGATTTCCTAAATTAAAGCATTTCGAAAATTAATGGAGCTGTTGCATCTACCTCTTCCAGTTGATGTAAGATGCTGCAACAGTGTTACATAATAGACTTCAATATTCAAATTCAGACCTTGTCTCCATTTCCCAGCGGCAGCTATTCCCCTTTCGTTCCAATACTCAATCCAAGACTCAGTTGCTATCATCTGCAACAATACTTGGCTTTGTTTACTAGCTTTAGGTGCAGCCCAAAAACAAAGAACTTCTTTAGACCCCTCACTATCCCACAGCCAACTAACAACAGATGCAATCAAATCAAGAGAATGCCTTTGTATACACCAATTCAGCATATACTCTAGAGCAATTGAGCCTTTGGCTCAAAGATTGCGAAGTTTTGTTGGGAAAAGAATATGAATTTTGTTGGAAAAATAAACTCTAATGCCAACTATTGGGTTCACAATTCTGAACTATGGTCACAACAATAGGCACCTATTAGAGCACTTAGAGTAGGAGACTCTTCTCTCTATCTAAGCCCCCGGTCGGAGAGTCATGCTTCGTGACACCTCACGTGCGAAAGTTCCCGGGAATAAGTTTATCTCCATAAACCCTTTACCCTAATACCGGTTGTTTGGACGAATTTTAAAAATTCTCCCTAGTTTTATAAAGTTAATGCAGTGGAATAGGTTTAGAATTCATAACTCTAAACCTAGAGTCGATTTAAAATTCTTAATTTTAAATCTATTAACTTAAATTCATAATTTAAATCAACATATCTAAATTCTTAATTTAGATCTACAGCCCTTTTACTCTAATACATTTATAACAATATTTAAACTCAAATAGGCATAATAATAGATACTATAAATAAATAGAAAAGCGACAAGAATAAGAAAAGCATAACATACCTGGAATTGCTCCAATAATAAAGAATACCAAGAAAATCAAAACCCCACGATCTTCTATGCAATGACCTCAAACCGCCGGGAGGATGGGTTTCGAAAAATATTAAATTGAGGAATTTTTCTCTCCAGTTGGGTCTCTAAAACTATTTTCAGAAACCCTATATAATTAATTTTGATTGAATGCCAAATTATTAGAATAGGTACCTCTATTTATAGTAGTATGCCAGAGCAAAAAAATAAAAATAAACGTTAGAATCTCATTTTAAATTTATTCAATAAAATTAATTAATTAATTTTTATTAAAACAATACCAACATCTTAATTTAGATAATCACATAATCTATTTTTAAAAAACTAATTCCAAATTTAAATTAAAAATAATTTTATTTAAAATCAATAGCCATTTTACGCTTAGGCTATGCCACAGTCTATTTTTAGAATCTCATTCTAAAATCAAACAAGCTTAGACTATCCAATAGTCTATTTTAGAATCTTATTCTAAAGTTTAATTAATTAAATTTAACTTTAATTCTAAAAATAAAGTTAACTTAGATTATCATATAGTCTATTTAAAGTAACTTTTATTTAAAATTAATACTGATTCACAAGTTAGATTATCATATAATCTAATTTAGAATCTCAATCTAAAAGAAAATTAATAAATGAAATAATTAATTAATAATTATTATATAAATTAATAAATAAAATATAAAAAATATTTAATTGTTGCCGCTGACGGGTGCTGATGTCAGGGGCTGGTGCGTTAGTTTTTTTTTTTAATTTTAAAAATTGAAAAAATTTAATTTTAAAATAAATTGAATCTAATCTCATTAGATCAATTTTGTCCGATTTCGTAAAAAAAATAATTGAATCTAATTTCATTAGAGTAACTTTATCCTATTTCATAAATATTTGAATCTAATCTTATTAGATCAATTTTGTCCGATTTCGTAAATCTTGGCTGAGAATGTACAATCTCATTATACGAACAATATAATCACAAATTTATGGGTTGTTCTGAATTAACAGTTAATTCATTAACGATTTAAATAATTTAAAACATTACTATAAACAACCTATTTTACCATTAAATCTTCTAGCCGGTTTAAACAATTTAAATCGATACTTTAAATAACCTAGTTAACTATAACTATTTTGACCTATTTAAAATATTTAAATCGTTACTCTAAGCAATTTGATTAACTATTAATCCATTAATGATTTAAACAATTTAAATCACTAATTCAAATGAGGTTTTCCTTCTTTAATAAAATCTCTATTTTATTAAATCGTAAATCTATTTATTTCGATCTTATTATACCTAGTCATGTATATTATGAATATAATAAGAGGCTGGCTTTGATACCAATTGTTGGGGAAAGAATATAAATTTTGTTGGAAAAATAAACTCTGATGACTATTGGGTTCACAGTTCTGAACTATAGTCACAACAATAGGCACCTATTAGAGCACTTAGAGTAAGAGAATCTTCTCTCGACCTGAGCCCTCGGTCGGAGAGTCACTCTTCGTGACACCTCACGTGCGAGAGTTCCCCGAAATAGGTTTATCTCTATAAACCCTTTGCCCTAATACTGGTTGTTTGGACGAATTTCAAAAATTCTCCCTAGTTTTATAAAGTTAATGCAGTGGAATAGGTTTATAATTCATAACTCTAAACCTAAGGTTGATTTAAAATTCCTAGTTTTAAATCTACTAACTTAAATTCATAATTTAAATCAACAAATCTAAATTCTTAATTTATACAGCCCTTTTACTCTAATATATTCATACCAATATTTAAACTCAAACAAGCATAATAACAGATACTGTAAACAAACAGAAAAGCGAAAAGAATAAGGAAAGAAGAACATACCTGGAATTGCTCCAATAATAAAGAATACCAAGAAAATTGAGACCCCACGATCTTCTATGGAATGACCTCGAACTGCCTGGAGGGTGGGCTCCGAAAAATATTAAACCGAGGAGAGGAAATTTTCAAATTTTTCCCTGCAGTTGGGTCTCCGAAACCTTAAATAATTTATTTTGATTGAATGCCAAACTCTTAGAATAGGTGCCTCTATTTATAGTAGTATACCAGAGCAAAAAAATAAAAATAAAAGATATGGGACGCACACAAAATAATTCCAGTTATAATAGAACACCCAAAGTATTGTTCAAAAACGAAACAAAATGACGCGTTTCACTTAAGCAAAATCGAGCGTGTTTTTTGGCTTATCATCGCGTACCATGTGGCGGTACATGATTGGTCCGCACCTAAAGGCCCGGATCATGCCCCTTGCTGCCCAACGCCGAAACTAGTTGGCTGATACTCGTAGAAGCGGATTGATACCTGTGCATTTATATTTTGCGATTTTTTTTTTTTGCTTTGTTTCCTACATGTGAAAAATTCATCTTATGAATTTTAATTTCCTAAAATTATTTTAATTTATAATTTTATTCATCTCATGAATAATGTTTAGCAAAATTAATTTTACCCATCTCATGGATAAATAATCCATCCCATGAATTCTTTAATATTTTTTTGATGGCAATAAATATAGTGGCTTGCGCAGGGACCTCAGGAATAATTTAAATCTAACTCCAAATGGTTTAAATTAATCATCTCATAAAATAATTTAATTACCATTTAATGAGACTTAATTCCACTAAATAAATCTCACTGCACTCCAGACTTAAATTATTTATTCGATATCTCCATAATAGACTGTATTGATAATAACAACCCATCTACTAGATGTCCATGACAAAGGACAAATAGAACCATTACCATTATCCTTCTCACAGCTTCTCCATTAGTTACTGACTCATCATTCACGGAATAATTCATTTATACTTGAACACATTCACAGTATAAATTCCAATTATCAAACACTTGGAATATGTTGGCAAAAGTTTTCGAACTATTCACATATTTGCGAATCAATTAACGGGCCATCTGTATCTCATAAGAGACTGTAGATTCTTTATTGAATATCTAATCCTTATCACACTTCACACCACTACCCAATGTACGTGGGGTTTCAGTCATTCGTTTAGACCTTACTTATAGTACACCAAAGTAACCAATGCTCCATGCACAAGTCCAGAATACCGTCAGGATTTAGAGTGGTCGTTCAAACAGTACAACGTTAATCACTCATTTCTGAAAGTAGTCTGGAAATAAGTAACCCACATGGTCCAACTCAGTGTGTCAATCTTATTAAACACACCAACCCAACACTTTTGGATCTCCATCTACATGACTAAGACAAGTTATCTAACGTGTCATGCTATAGTCTTAGCATATAAGTGGTCCAAACTTGTCTTCGACTACGAGCCTTTCAAAACAACAATCCATACCATTTGTTCCAAGTCTATCTGTGGCTTAGTCTCATAAACCACTTAGAACATAGATGTAAATTTTAGTATGAGGACAACACCCACCTCATGGATGTTTCCAAAAAGAAAATCACATGCAGTATAAATGCTCGCTTGCACAAACTTAACTAGAAATGACTGGACTTCAATCTTATTTATTAATTAAAATAATATATCCATAATAAATCTGGATTTCAGGACACTATTCCTAACAACTTTATCCAGCCAAGACAAGCCTTCAAGTGCCATAGTTAGACACCAATGGAGTTCAGTCATGTTTTGAGCACTCATAAGAACCCAACTATCTGAATTATCCAGCTTGCAACATATGGATTTCAATTCCTTCTCAAAACCTTTAATTCCGATCTGATCCCAATGTTGCTTCTTGCATTTCAAGGCTTCATTCCGACTTGTATTTGCTCCTACAGTAAGGTCTAAGGAAGCCTGATCAGTTTCTTCAATGGTAATGAATTCTTGAAGCACATCAAGATTAACTTCAGATCTGATTATCTTGTCCCTGCTGCTCTGCTCGATGGTAATGTCATATCTTGCTATTGACCTCTTATGTATCTTACCAACAGGGGGCTTTTCTCTTCCTAATTCCGAAGGTCTTACCTTAGCTTGCATCCTTGGAAGATGCCCTATAGTCTTCATCTTGCCCACTTGATATTCCTTAGCATACCTTCAACACTTATTTTGAAACTTAGAACTTCTAAGTTCACTTGCACTTTCTTAGTTGAAATCTCAATGCCTTGTTTCATGTTAACTCCTTGATTTCCAACTGCAACTTCCAATTCTAAACTGATTCTTGAACTTTCAATTGAATTCCCATCAATGTACTACTGCAATTGTTATCTACCTTCCCCAAACACATTTAATTCATCTTTTCCAGGATCAAAGGGTCTAAACCCTGCCAGATTTACTGCTGAATTAACCTCTTGAGTGAATTCATTTAAGCTCCTCTATCAAAACCACGTGATTGCTCTTGAGAATGCTATACTGATACATACTTCATATTGGAGCTCACTTCTGGAACCATTCAGCTTTCTGACATTTAGATTGATCTATTCTCAATATAGGATCACACTCTTGTTGCATTAAAGAATATGTAGTTCTCCACTCTTCAGAACATGTCATATACTCTCTTTGAGAGTTCTTTTGCATCATTTCTTCGAACACAAGAGAGTGTACCACTTTAAGTGGACGAACCCTATGTCCAATAGTTGAATTGAACCCGATTCAAGTAGTTACTAGCTGTCCATTGAGCTGTTCTTGTAGTAAAGATTTAGTCTGTAATGCACCAATTTGTGAACAAGATGCTCCAATTACATCCTCACTATATTGTTGTCCTTGTACAAGCTTCCTTTGAACCAATTGACTTGCATCAACCATCATTTCATGGTTTCCACACTTGAGTGCACTGCAGTAACAATAAAAGATCTTAGATTGAATGGAGTCAACCACTAGAAGTACCGGTTCCTTGATAATCCGGAGGACTATGCCGGTTTTCAAGATCGGAGTGCCCGCACCGAATCAGTGCTTGACCCCTAGATGTCCAGTCAACTGCTGCACCTCAACGCATTTCGGGGAATTTTTACATCCCAGAGGGGCTATAATTGGAGATACCATTGGTTCCTGTAAAGAAGTTCCTATTAAAATGGGAAATGCCCTACCTTCATCAAATGATACAAGTCTCGGATAAGAATCTACAATGCACTAGAATGCCCTGGTTTATGATCCTTTACAAACCATTCCGACTGACGGTCAGAATTTCTTTGAATATGCCCTTGAATTCATTCGAGTTGATGAGTTCTGTTTAGAGGTGAAATGCCACTCGAACCTAGAGCTAACTGGTTCGCGACCCAGGATTCTATTTTATCATCAATACAATCACCGCTCACCTTTCTTCTTATCAATTAATAGAGCACTTATTCAAAAATGATGGATATAAGAATCCACAATGGATCATGCCCTTCAAGGTTCTCATCCTTCTGAGACTATGAGCGTAATAGGAGCATCCGTCCATGGACATGCAGAAGAGAAATGCTATCCCCACTCGGACCAAGACATAACTTTTACCCATCGAGCAAGGATGAAAGTCGGCCTTAGTGATCTGACGGTGCCGAGTGGAAGGAGCTTTACTCACGTCAGTAGCATATTTCTATGCGTGTCTTACAAAAAAAGGATTAGGTTATTTTGGTAAATACATTCAACCAACTCCAATTCTTTTACCCATTAACATCTTAGAAGGTTTCACAAAACCTCTATCACTTAGTTTTCGACTTTTCGGAAATACATTAGCGGATAAATTAGTAGCTCTGGATCAAGGAAACAATCGATATCGTCTCCAGCATCAATATCGTCACTAGCATCAATATCGATATCATCAATAAGAAAACCTGGCATTGCCAGAAATTGACAAGGTAATATTTCCATTTATTCATCAAATGAAATGTCCCTTTTGAAGTCGCACTTAGGCACGCAGCATGCCATTGGTAGTGCCACAAATTCGCAAGCCGGTCCTAATATTTTTGGTGTAGAAAGTCTCAAATTCAGGATCTTTTGCTGCATGGATTTCTTGAGAATTCTGGCTTCCAAATTCTAAAAAATCCCCAAAACAAAAGATTTACTCCTTCACCCCCACGTCAATCCCACAAGCCTCTTCTCCATTCTCATTCAATCGTGGCGGGGGAGCAAGTAAAAATAGAAAAACTCACATTGGCATTTGGTTTAGGGATAATCAGGCTTGAATTGATGACTTCCACCACGTGATATATTTCGAAATCGAGAAAATCTACTGGAGCAAGTGCCATCCGAGAACAATTAGCCGATTTGGATTTGCGAACTATTCTAGATTATTCATTCGTAGAATGAAAGGAGTTAGGTGAAGAAGGATCCATAGGTTGCAGAACGATCTAAAAAATAATTGATACAGTTTGATTGACTTATATGAAATGGTTTCACGAGATTCAGCCAATTGTTTTGATCGTGGAATATCATTGAGAAATAGGAATCCATGTTAAACAACATCCAGAAATCGTGCTGAGATTGCATTGTTGCTATTAGAGTTCTTCTTCCTCCTAACCTTCTTAAGCGCTCTTCTGATCCAAACACCAACCTCAAGTCTATCTAATAACAACATAACCATCTCATGCTTCATCAATTTCTTGTTCTCGCTAGCTGTAAGCTTATCAAGAATCATATTATTTGATTTAAGGCGTCGAAAATCTGGAGGTTTCCCCATGTAAACCAATATTGGCCTTTCCGTTATTCTTAACCTCTTGCTCGAGTAACATTTCTTGAGATTTAAATGGATGAACAAGCTGATCTCCTTACCGTGAAATGTATACTTTACTCTCAACTTCCTGATGCTCTAGATCTCAATTCGTACATGAGAAACAGCTTCGTGTGATTCAATTTCTTGCACTTCTTGCTGTGATGCTTCCTTTTCAGATTGAAATGCACTTCATCTTGCTTCCATCTTATACTCATCAAAAGGATGGAAGGACTTCAATGCAGCTTGCTGAAAACCTTCTTCAAACTTCTTACTTAGCACATTTCTAGCAGCTTCTTGCCTGTTGTTAACTGGATTCCAACTCAATGGCACTCGTTTATTACTCAACTCAGCACTCTCAGCACCACAACTCCACAACATGCCCTCCTGCACACTTCCAACCCATGAATCTTCCCTAACATATTTTGCATCAACAAAATTCAATACAGCACCAATAAAGTTTGCAATTGAATCTTGATTTGCTTTTCCTTGTCTAAATTCTTGCTCTTGAAGTGCGATCATCTAAGATCTCCCTTCCTCACTGCTTTTCTCCTGTTTTCCAAGATACTGCTGTTAAGATTGTAGCTGCCTTTGCAAATATTGCGATTCTGATTGAGACAAGGTGATCTTACATTCTTGCGTGAGCTGTTGCACTTGCTGTTGAACATGAGCTACCTGTTCCAGTTGCAACGCATCAACCATAACACTTCCATCTCCAACAGCTTGATTTATGTTGTAACTGCAAATCACCAACTAAATCAAATGCAAATCACCAAGCAGCAGCGAAATTGTAGCTGAATTCCAATAGTAACCGCAAGCTTCTCAATCTAGAATCCAAAATTGAACTCTTAATCAATTTGCAGTGCGATCAAGGATATTTGATATCAAATTATGCTTGATTTGGAAGCCAAAACGAGGCTCTAATACCAATTGTTATGATCGAGAATAATCTCAAATCATAACCTTGAGAAGGATAGAGTTTAGATGATAAGAGAAGTGAAGGAAGACGAGAATTAGAGAAAAATATCTAAGATATTTCATTCATCAAAATTATGAGTTTATAATGAAGAGCTCAACTACTTATACAACCCAAGCAAATGGTGGCTAAGGACTCGTAGATACAACCTATTTACCTAACCTAAGCCCGCCAACATTGACATCTTAACTAACTAACAACTTGACTTTAGTGACTATCTAACCAATATATGCTGAGACTTAGCTATTACATGACTTATTACTAATTATTACAACATTGACTTATTCATTTCTACTTTCATGTGCCCATCTATCAGAATCATAACACAAGCATACCAGAATAGACAAGTAACATACATACTAGTATTGATCGCAATGCATAAGATAACAACCAGTCTAAAATTAAAACTGTAAACAAGTCATATAACATACATGATTAGTTTTCATACTTTTAGCAAACAATCAAAGTTCAAAGTTCACAATCTGACACTTACATGTGTGCCATGCGACCCAACCGAACTATGCCAAACTCCCCATCGGCAAGGTTGAATTGACATATCAGAAGGGTAAGAATATTTCTCAATAAATATGTTTTCTTGTAAACTCTTGACTAATCATATTTAACACACCACTCTACCCTCAGCCTCTAAAGTAATTCAATAGAGCTCCTCAAGGAGGTTAATATAGACCTTAATCAAGTGTACACCAGTACCTCAACATCCGTACAAGTCCACAAAGTACTTCATGTCGACACGGCCGCACTCATTTTTCTTGCACTTCAGTCTATTAGAAGAGATCTAATATTGTATTTTGCAAATGGGGGCTCTCCTTAGGGAGTTGCGCCCACCTACTATACTGCTAGACCGGTAATGGAAGCCATGAGCATTTATTGAGAAGCGCGCACCCACTTGATATTTTAAGTCTTGTGAACCTTTTAATAATTTTAACAAACAAACAAAGCATGGAATCCACCTAACCATTCTCTATATGAGTGCAACGATGAGCTAACCAATCTACCCATTACTCCATGGGAGAGGAGGGTAACGAATTATTACTAAGGTGAGAACAATTCTCAATTTATATGCTTCCTAAACATAATTAACTCACCATTTCTACCTTGGTCTCTAAGACAATATCAGAATGCTCCCTAAAAGGCTATCATAATATCATAGTCAAGTGTATACCATTATCTAGACGTTAGTACAAGTAAACAAGATACATCACGGATACGCGGTCACATCTGTTAAGTCTAACCCTGTGTTCTGTGATCAAATGCCCTCTTTAGGAAGTAGCACCTATCCACTATACTACTAGACTAGTAATGGAGACCGTGAGGAATCAACTCTTGAGCCTCGCTTCCACTTGAAATTTTAAGTGGTGGACCTATTTTCTAAAGTTTTATTATCTCATAATCAATATTAGAATCACATTCTAAATTTTATTTAATAAATAAATAAAACCCTAATCCAATTAGGTTCCTTTAATTATACAACTTATGTAGCCTAATCTCATTAGATACATTATGAGAAATATCCTTTCAAATAATCCAACTATTGAATTATCTAATCATATTAGATCTATTTGAAAAAATAATAATAATTTCCAGCTCATTGAAATCAAATATTTCACTAAGTCGTATGGCCTTATAACTTTATTTACAATGTACATAATATTTAACTCAGTTAAATAATATTGAACATGTGAACTAAAGTCTAATAAATGGTCATGTTATCAAACAATTTGAATAATAACACTTAAGGCCTAAGGTTAGAGTAATTAAAGATTTTTTTTAAACTACTTTAGAAGATTATCACATAATCTTAACTAGGATCTCAACCTAATTAATTATTTGTTTATTCAAAATATTTAAATAATAAACTTATAATAATAGTAATACTACTACTACTACTACTACTTAAGGGATGACGTGTGCCCAGCACCCCTCTTTTTTATATTTTTTAATTTTAATTTAAATAAATAAATTTTTATTTTAGATCGTAATCTCATTAGATCATAAAACCGAACAATCCTACTAGATATCCCATGTTTTGGATTACCATAAAATATTTAACAAGTGAATATTTCATACCTTGGTTCAAAATCTAATCACATTAGACTAATAACCTAAGTCGTTCAACTCTTTGAACATCTAATCTCATTAGATCTGATTTAGAAATACGCTCCTTGATTTAACGCTTTAATGATCATTATCTGATTTAGAAATACGCTCCTTGATTTAAAGCTTTAACGATCATTTAATCTTGTTATAAAGCTCTTTAACAACAATCTTTTTATATTCGCAATTCTACATACTCCTATTTTTATCAAACCTAATGTTTTATTGTAAATCATGAACGTATTCAGAGTTGGCTCTAATACCAATTGTTGGGAACATATTTCAAAAATATTTCTCTAGATCGACTTGAGCAAGTGTAGCAAAAAAGCAATTTATAATCTTAATTTTAAATCTAAAGCTCTGACGTAATTAAAATATTTAATTAGATGAATATTTTACTCTAATAGGTTCATAATGTGACCAACAAAAATATTGAGTAAAATAAGTATAAATATAATATGTAAAATAAACGAAATAAAGGAAAACAAATAAAATATCAAATACTTAATTGAGATATAACTGAAGCTCAAATCCCAACTCTGATTTGAAGATCTGAAATTAGAAAAAGATATCTTGACACCTTAAGGTCTTTTTGGTAATGACCTCTTCTAGTACTGGGAGTGTAGGCTCCCAAAAATATTTATTAGGAAGATTTTCAAAGAGAAATTCCTTCTCTTTCAATTTTTCAAAAAAATCATATTTTTCCGAGAAGTATTCATATGCTAAACTAAACCTAAAGACCCTGTTTATTAAGGGTGTTGGAAAAAACACTAGGTCTCTTTTGACGAGGGATGCGCAAAAAAAATAAAAATAAATAAGGGTTAGAAAAGCAATCAAAATTATGTCTTAACGTCCATTAAAAAAGCATTCTGCTTTGAACCAGTAAAAATGCCCCACGTCAACATATTATTTGCCAAAAAAAATCCCACGCGGATAAGTGAATGGGTAGCCCCAGTGCCCGACACATGATGCACGCTGGTTGGCTAATATTGCAACACAGAGATCACCTTGCCGCTTGTCACGACGTGACATGTGTCACTCCATGATTGGCGCCGACGAGAAGGTGTGGATTGAAAGCTGTTTGCGAGTCTTTTTCCTTTTTTTGTTCAAATTCCTACATGTATAATATGGTCTCATGAATATTATTTGGTAAAATAAAATTTATTGATCTTATAAGTAATTCATTTCATGAATTAAGTTTAGCAAAATTAATTTATTCATCTCATGAACAAATAATCATCTCAGGAATTCATTTTAAATATTTTCAAACATTTCTTAAGTCAAGGCTTGCTAAGGGACCTTAGGAATAGTCTAACTCTCACTCCAAATGGATCAAATTTGATTATTGTCTCATGATAACAATTGATTACCCTTTAGTAAAGCTTAATTCCACTAAATAAGTTTTACTACGCTTCAGAATTAAATATATTCACTCAAGAATATTCCCAAATAACTTTTATTATGATAATTAACCCCTCTGTTAGATATTCGTGAGCAAAAGTAACTTTAACTACTATCACTACCCGATTTGTCCTTCTTGAACAATTTAATAATACAGAAACATTTTTCCTATTTATTCCAAATGTCAAGCATATCGAATACTTTGGCTAAAGGTGCTAGATTATGTTTGTATGCTTTCAAAACAACTAAGGGGACAACTTAATCTCGATAGAGACTATAGATTCCATGTAAAACAACTATTCCTGCTACACTTCACTCCATTATGCAACATACGTAAGATTCAAGTCAATGTACTTTGACTAATCCTTTTTGCACATCAAAGCAATGAAAAATTCGTGCATGAGTTTAGACTCTTTCATGGATTTAGAGTTATCATCTTACTGAATTAATTAATTCTAATAGCAATTAAGAAACAAATAATTCAGGTGGTTTTTCTCAGTGTTCCAATCATATAGACAACACCAATATAATACTTTTGCATCTCTATCTAAATGACCAAGACAAGCCATCTAAAAGTATCATATTATAGTCTTCGCAGAGAAGTGTCCCAAAGTCATCACTGACTACGAGCATATACTTTGACCACTTATCAACTATTTGATTTAAGTCTATTTATGGCTCAATCTCATTAACCACTTAAACCAAACCCGAAAAGTCATTGTGGACTATGTCCATCATGGAACATTTCAGAAAACAATTACATCCATGTTAGACTCGTAAAACATAATTAGACAATAAATAAATAAAAATATTTTTGGTAAGTCTAATTTAGTATATAACTCTTCATATCATTTAGGTTCATTTTCAAACCAATTTACATCAAACTTTAAACGCTTTAAATGCTTTTGCTTCTTTTTGCTCCTATCGCTATTTCCTTGCAAAAATGCTCATTTTATGCTAATTCTTGCTAGTTTTCATCATCAATATCAACAAGAGAATACAAGATACATCAAAAAAAACAAAAAAAAAGCCTAAACACCTCAATCTACACGGTTTAGTGAGGAAACAACAACTTACACAACTTGTTACAAGTTGCAAAAATGGGCTGCAAAATGGAAAAATCCAATGCAAGAACTTCTTGTACACTTCAAGAACATGTTCATGGTGATTTAAGAACTGATTTTGGGCGGTGGAATGATGCAAAAACTGAACAAAATCAGCTAAAAGCAGCAAGTTGCAAGGTGGGTGGCAATGGGTGGCAAGAAGAGCAAATAAGAGTGAAGCTTGTAAAATTTTTTATTTCATGTTATTCCAACCTCATGCGCTATAAATAGGGAGGTTTAGGAAGTGTTTTTCAACAACTCATTGAAGAAAAAACTCAAAACAAAGTAGAGAAAACAATAGGAAACCATAGGGGGAAGGAAAGAAGGAAGGAAAAAAGAGTTTGGTTTGTAATTTTTTATTTTAAGTTATTTTCCATCCTTTTTAGCTTTAAATTCATGGATTTTATTTTAGTTTTTCTTTATATTATGTCTACCATGAACTAATTTTGTCTTTCCAAGGCTACGATGTAGCCTAAGTTATAATATACGCTCTTTTCTAATTCAACGTATTCAAAGTTTGTTTATTATGCTGCTTGAGTGTTTATCATTGTTCTTTATTAATTTTGAATGCTTGATCATCGTTAAAAGCCTAAAATGATTCATAACAGTCCGAGAGGAGATTTATGATGAATGCTAAGGTGATAAACACCACAAATTGAGCGAATGCTAGAGATAGATTAACGCGATTTGTGTGGTCTTAAGTGAAAACCATGGATCTTCAAAACTCTTTTCTTATTTAAATTCATGCAAGAGATTGATGAGTTAATATGTAAAAGAGTATGCTAAATGTTGCATGAGAGAGAATGTTTAGTAAATTTGGATTTTCGACCATCAAAACCTAATAACAACATGAATATCGAGAATAGAAAGGCATATTGTTGCAATTAGGTGAAATCAGAAGGCTTGGATCGTAGTAATTAATTAAAACCTTCAAAAATCAGTAAACCTTTCATAAAAATCAGTAAACATTTGTGTTCTTTTTCATTTTATTTTGTTTCGTATCAAAAACCTCAAATTTCGGTCTTCGAAATAGTGATGAAACTACTAATTCAATAACAATCCTCATGGGACAATACTCTACTCATTTCTATATTACTTGATACGACTTAGTGTACTTGCTAAGCAAACACCAAGCACATCAAATTTCATTTATTTAATATTTAAAACTAACAAATTGGGTTTTCTATGACACCAATTCCAACAGAGGTAGTGCTGTACACTTAACTAGGGTCTACATTAGCCTCCCCGAGGAGCTCTGTTGTATGAACTTAGATGTTGAGGGAAGTGTGGTGTGGTAAATATGTTTGGTAAATGCTTACAAGAAAACATATTTATTAAGAAACATTCTCGCCCTTTTGATATCTCGATTCAGCCTCGCCGACAGGGAGTTTTGGGTAGTTCAGTAGGGTTGCCATGCCATACATGCAGGTTTCGGATTGCGAACTCCGATATTAGATTGTTTGCGAAAAGTAAGAAAAGTAATCCTATATGTTATATGTCTTGTATACAGTTTTGATTTCATACTGGTTGTTATCTTATGCATTGTGATCTATATTGATATGTGTTACTTGTCTATTCTGTTATGCTTACTAAAATTTAATATGTCTTAGTACATGTGGAGCACTAGTACATACTTAAAGTTCCCTAATTTGCTGCTAGTATATCAACTAAATTGAAAAGAATGTTAGGAACGTTAAACCAGACTAATGTGTTAGTCAGGTGTAGCCTTTGCACATTAGATGTCAAATGTGTTCTAGTATTAGATACTTGAAAATTCAACTATAGTAGAGAAAATTAGATATTTGAAAGAAGTGTTTGGTTAGAGAATTGGAAGCTTGAGAACAACTTATGAGAAAGATGGAGACACAATTGTATCAAGAAAGTTCCGTTAAGAGCATATCATATGATGATGGCTTATTTAATTGAACTAGAATTCTTGATGAAATACTAATAGCCAATCTCAGCAGCATATGATCCTGGCTTATTTATCAAGGTCTTTTAATCAGTTGAGACTGGATACATCAAATAATATAGATTAATTGTTACCTGAACAAATGAAAGTACAATTAGTGAGCAAAGGTGTCATGAGAACTATGGGAAGAGTCCACTTAGTGTAAACACCTATCTTAGAAATTAGGAACCTCTAGAGGGTAAAATAGAACATGAGTCAAAAAGGTTTTATCTCTTTCCACAAGCATTGGACATTAGTTTTTTAAAAGGAATTTCCTGGGAGCCTAGATACAATTGTTGCCAAGACTGGAAAGCCAACATGACAAGGTATTCGACATCCTGTCCCCTGTGGTTGTGACTAGTAGCTAATTCACTAGTGTACTGGTTAATGGTTTTTAGTATGGGCACCAAGTGATAGTAGTTTAAGTTGAGGAATGTAGTTTTTTATTTTAGTAACTATCTTAATGCACCAGTTTCTTTAGAAATTTGATTTCTATATGCTATTTCTTTCAAAAAGGTTTTGAGTTATATTTTAGAAAAATAGACTAATAGATAAGTATATAAAGTGTTTGTTAGAAAGGGTATATTGATGGATAGTTGACTTAATTTAAGTAGAACTATATTACTGGCAATTTATTAGTCTAATACAAGCTAGGTTGCGTGACCATATAAAAGAACAATTTCATGGAGACTATAAAGCTTTGAAATGGTTAGATTTGTCTTATGGGATCATTAAGTAATAAAATGATAATCAGTGTGTGAATCATGTTTAAATTAGTGGTGACTGAAAGAGCTTCTAGGAGTAAAGACAATAGAGCCACTAAGCTGCTAAAAATTATTCATAAAATATTTATGGATTGTGGAAAGTTCAAGTGAACGAAAGCAAATAGTATTTCATAAAATGTTAATGAATGACTACTTAATAAGTTGATATATGGATATACCTATAAACACTAAAGTCTTGAATCCTTTGAAAACTTCAAACAATTAAAGCCTAAAGTTGGGATTCGTTGGGTAAATATATCAAGTTACTTTGATTAAATCAAAGAGGCGATTTCAGGAGATTTCTTATTTTTCTTTACAACAAAGTGCTAAAGAAAGGATTAATAATGTGTTATTGAATATGGTAAGATTCATATGATGAGTCACATCTACATATCAAAAGATTTGTTATGTAAGAGGTTTTAGAAAGTGTTCCGAAAGTATAACAAATAGCTTGTGTTAGATAAATTGACAGCATGAGATACTGTGTCTCAACAGCATGATACAACCTGTAGTTTAGATGATGTACTAAATATATCTTCAGCCAGGTTATTGTAACACTAAGTACATAAGTACTTTGATGTAGTGGGAGGATAGTTAGGGTCACCTGAAGGATTCATGCCATCAATCATAATGGTTAAGCATGGTGGTGAATTTCTGTAGACTACTATGAAACTCATAAGTGTAAAAAAGCAGAACAAATGATAAGGCATGGGGACCCTAGCATTACCAATGATCAACTTGCCGAAAGAAGAGAAATGGAATTTCTTTCATGGTTTCAGAGTTATGTAAGAATCAAATAAAATTTTTTTTTTTAATTTAATACATATTAAATGTAATCATTATAGTATCTATTTTCATATGTTTGTAGGTTTTTCGAGATTCTGTTAATATTAATCCTTGTTTATGTGAACTTGCACATGGTCCTTCAAAACATGCCAAATATTATATGGTTACATCATCAATGAGTACAAGTTTCACACATTCCAGTACGGCCAAACAAAGTCAATGATAAATAGTGGAGTATGTGTCACACGGAGTTACAAGAGTGACTACGAAAATGATTACTATGGTATGTTAGTTGAAATACTGAGGTTGGAATATTTTGACGGAAACATCATAGTGTTTAAATGTAATTGGTATGACACACTACGTGGAATAAGATTGCATCCTTGACGAGTTGAAATTCGACATAATTCCAGACTACATTGCAAAGCTCAATAAGTGTAATTTATACCGTATCCTTGCAAAAAGCGCAAGGCACATGATTGGTGGGTTGTGTGCATAGCCAAACAAGAGGTGCTCATGACATTCCTTCTATTGCATCCAATGAAGAACATGAAAATTTTTCTCAAAGAGGATGATATTCGAATCCTCACTCTTATTACTTTCACAACGGAGCTCAACAATACTTCTATGCTTGTTGTTTTGGATGACGTTGAAGAAGGGCATCCCAATGAGATTGCGACATTTACATCAAAAAGACCTAAATCAAAGAAAGTTGCTTCAAATGAAGAAGAAGAAGATGAAGATGACGACGATGATGATGAGGACGACGACAGTGATGACAACAAGGATGATGTGGACAACGTCAATGACAATGTTAATAATGATACTGATGATGATAGTTAAAGTACATATTCTTTGTTGTGATTTTTAATTAAAGCATGTACATTATTTTATTGTATTTTGTTCACATTGCATAAGATGGGATATGTTAAATTATCATGTGCAAGTTATTTGTGTTGCAATTTTGTTGTAGATATAACGCCGCGTCAATGAGGTGGCTACATGTGCAATGGTTATCCCGACCAGGCATTGCCCCATCGGGGTCTGCCCAATGGGGTTCTCAAGGGGCCTCGTCAGGTTCACAGGGGCCCCTATTGGGATAGTAGGAGACCTCGCCAGGTTCGCACAGGACCCCGTCTTGTTTTAAGAGAGCCCCTTTTGTCCGGCCTGCTATAGATCTACTTACTCGGACGATAGTAGGCCATGTACACGAATACAAAAAAGACTAGGATCATGAGTCTAATTTAAGCCCATCATATCATGTTCCTAGTCCTAGTGGGTCCATGAGGAGTGATTTGTCTAGTAGAACTCCATCTTCCGATCCAGCACCGATACACGATCATCAACACTTCATAGATATTGATGAGGTCGGTTAAATAAATATACTCGCATTTTTTATACTATATTCAAATTTGATTTATTGTAATATGGAATTATTAATTACTATTATTATCGATTTTCATATCTAGGGACTTTGATGATGAATGTGGTATAGATATATATTGTCTTCTATGAAGGAGCATTTTTCAAGAGCATATAACTCGTGGTCTGATTTTCTCTAGAGTTGAAGGCTGCTTTGTGGAACAAATTTAAGGTTTCCATATGGATATTATTTAAGATTTGGTATTTCGTACGTAATACTAATTTGTTTAATAATTACATGGTATTTTGATGATAGTCTTGATGTCGCTGGAGGGATGGCATGGGAGGAGTTCTTCATCAAAAAAGCAAAAGCTCGAGTAACCTCTTCACTTAGTAGAGCCCATGAACAAGCCATAAAAGACAGGATGGGTGATATGAGTAGCAGTTCCACCTGAATGGATAAGTCCTTCTAACCAGGATTCCCTATGTGACGAGTAGGGAAAAAATGAATGGAAAAACAAATTTGAGGAAAACAAAAAAATAGAGCTCTGATGTGGATGGAAATATAAAGAAGCATACGAGGGGATCTATTGCTTACCCAGCACATAAAAGAAAAATGGTATGTATTTATATATATAACATATATTTTTTTCTAAAAATATAATATGTTGCTTAACTTTCAACTTTGTTTGTTTTGTAGGACAAGGAAAAAGGTTATCCGATAACTCACTTGGACATATTCCAGCGCACACATATACGTAAAAAGAGAATATATCCATTACAATTGTAATAAATTCTTCCCAGTGCAAATTCGTTACAATTTGTAATCGAACCATTTATACAGAATCTATTACCAATTGTAACTGTTTTGCCGCAAATATTTCCATTACAAACTATAATGATTTCTTATCGTTGCAAATCCATTACAATTTCAAACCAAGCCGCTCATTGCAAATATGTTACAAATTGTAATGGGTACCTATTTGTAATGGCAAATTTTCGGTGCAAAACCATTACAAAAATTTAGTGACGGGAGATTTTGAAACAGATTTGAAATGATTGATCTTCGTTTCTAATTCATTACTAACTTAGTTTGTAACCAATTAGAAATGGATTAGAAAAAGTATTTTTTTGTTTCTAAATCTGTGTTTTCGGGTAGTGTATAATCTAGCCTTAAGTACCCCCTAAAACCAGCTCTATTACAATATGCAAAGATGAATGTCTATAATTAAAAAAACTTGCATGATCCTCCTATTTATCCTCTTCCTTGAAAATTATTTATTTCTTTTGAAATTAGGAACCTAGCCTTAAATACTCCAAAATTATTTATGTAAGAGTAGGATGAGATGGAGGCATACAAAAAAGTATTACAAAATGAGTGAATAGTGTGAAAAATGGGAAAGGGGGTGAGGGAAAAATTGAAAAACAAGGTCCCTATTTTATAAAGAAAATTCGAAAACAGTTTTAAATTGTTCTCCAAATTTGTGAAAGAACGGGAAAAACTAGAAAACTATTTTTCAACTTCTCTAATTAAAAAATGGACTATTGAACACATTTTCTAGTTCTCTAGGAAAATTTTCCTTAAAAACTGGAAGATTCTCTATTATCAAACTGGCTCATTGTTTAACTAAAAAAAGTAATTTTATTTTTTGTTGTAGCGTACTTTTTTTCATTTATATCTACTGCTATTGTTGGAATTAGTCATAAAAATATATCTTATCACACCTCAACTAACTATTTGTTAGTTAGGCGCTACTATTGGCCAACAACTTAAGAAAAACAATGCAAAAGGTCGCTGTTATTTATCTAACTCTAGGCACTTATTAACCACCTATGTAAGATGATGAGTAACAAGCTAGTGACATATGAACATAAATGATAACTCAATAATAAAAAGCCCTCTAGGGTGTGGCAGTCTGAATAAAAAGCTAGGAGTAAGATGAACTAGTCCAATATCCGCAATGACCTAATTCAAGATGGTCTTGGACTTTCCCACAGTCCACTTTAAACTCCTGTCATGGCCTATACAACTTAGCAATAGGTGTTGTTTAGCAATAAAAATCATGATAAGAGGATATTGAAGGTTGGTCGCTGCATATTGAACATAAGTACTTCAAAAATTAACAATAGTCTATATGAGGAATCACATCCGTTGGATAATATCCATGTGCAAGGTGCGTTACATGAATACTAGTAATCACTATTCCTGTAATTGTTTATTTGCAACCACTAAAAAAAATGCATATCAAGCTTATCAGTTCATAGATGAATGCCATAAGTAAATCATTGAAAGTCAAAGACATCCTTTGGGAATGATATACCATATGCTTGATTTACTTCTTGCTTGGCATGTAACAACCCTTAAGCTGTGTTAATTTTAGAAACCTGTCTTTACTTCGATATATGTCCTCGATATGCTGGTCATCAAATAAGAATACTACCCTGTGTGGCCTTAATATCTTGATTATGCTTACCTTGACTTACCCAGGTATTATGTACATGACACTCAACATTTACCAAGTGCATATTCATCACCATGGTCCGCTCTGGTACAATCACCCGCAAAGGGTGCAACATTCATCACCATAGTCCACCTTGGTGCAATCACCTGCAACGGATGCAACATTCATCAACAAGGTCCGCCCTGGTGCAATCACCGACAACGTATGCAACGTTCATCACCGTGGTCTGCCCTAGTGAAATCACCCACAACGGCTGCAACATTCATCGACATGGTCCACCATGGTGCAATCACCTGCAACGGGTGCAACGTTCATCACCATGGTCCACCCTGGTGCAATCACTCGCAATAAGTGCAACATTCATCACCATGGTCCGCCCTGGTACAATCACCCGCAACAGGTGCATCATTCATCACCATGGTCCGGCCCGGCGCCATCACCCGCAATTGAGTACATCATCCCTCAAGAACATACTCATCGCATGAAATACAACATGATGTATTACATACTGTTTACTCGGGCAGTATACAAACAACGCAATATATTTGGCACTTTAATCTCGTTTAAAGCAGGCTACACCTATCACCGGTATACCACTCAGGTGTATGAATTCAACCACCTTTGGATCTAGCCAGATGTGTCTTTGTCTATCAAAATAACATAGGATGGATACACCACATTCATCGCCCTATGGGTGTTATTGACCAAATGCAAAAATATCTAGTGACTAATCATGATACTGATATCCTTACATGTTTATCACGTAGAGCTTGAATCGTGATGAATGCTCACTGATATAAAGGGAAAAATGCTTGAGTACTCTAAGTTTCAAAAAAGACCTTAGAAGCCCAGACTCTTCTAAACATTCTTACACAAATAAGAGTTGCGACATAAAATGCTTTACCAATACCCACAATTACGCTAAACACCCTGTTAAAGTTCATGAGGGGGTCATGCGCCCAATTAAAAGTTATGGTGGCTTAAACATCCTATTAAGTGTCAAATACCTCGTTACACATCTTATTCAGATTGTACGCTCTATTGATTTTGAGTGAAAATCAAAATGCACACCAACAAAAATTACGAAGGGCCAAAGCATAACACTAAATATCGCTATCACTCAGGAAAATGATGTATATTAGCAAGCTAAGAACAAGACAGATCTATTACTTCATGACCGAACTTGGAACTACCAGGGTTTCCTCACGAAGTAGGGGACTAATATGTTGGTAAACTACAATTAAGCAGCTTGCTACTATAGAGGGGCAAGTAGGTTACACATATAATTATTTGAAGAAAAATTAAAGCAAAATTAATACTATTCACCTAGTAGAGGCAAAATCAACACTATTCGCCCAGTAGAGGCAAAATCAACACTATTCGCCCAATAGAGGAAAAATCAACACTATCTGCCCAGTAGAGGCCAAATCAACACTATTCGCCCAGTAGGGGTAAAACTCAACACAATTCGCCCAGTAGGGGCAAAAATCAACACTATTCGCCCAGCAGAGGCGAAATAAACAATATTCGCCCAGTAGGGATGAAAAAAAACAACACTATTTACCCAGTATGGATGAAAAAAACAACATTATTCGCCCAGTAGGAGAAAAATCAACACAATTTGCCCAATAGAGATAAAAATTAGCATTATTCACCCAGCAGGGGTAAAAATTCACATAATTCGTCCATATAATGACAAAACAAATTAAACTTATCCATCTTCACTTCTTTTAAGATACATTTTAAAAATAATAAAAGAAACTTAATTTGTAAGGAAAGAAAAAGGACACTTATCCAAATGCTAAAAATATCATCCTACCACTATAAATAGAGAAAAGGGGGAATAAAAGAAAAGGGGAGAGGGGGAGGAGGGGGGGGGGGGGGGGGGGGAGGAAGGGATAACGGGGATCTCGATAATATTTAGGTACCTTGAGTTTAACTTCTCCCAAACACCTACAAAACACCACAAACAGGGAATATCAAGTCGAGCATGCAACTAGAGCTTGAATTCAGCTCATCCTAACAAATTCCACCTCATATAGAACTTCAAAATGATGAATAAGCACACTAACCAAATTCATCACAAACAAGACCTAAGACCAAGGCTCCGCAATTATCATCACAGCAGCAGGCTACTTCTGTTAGTGGCTCAAAGATCTTGAGTTTGGAAGGGAAAAAGAATAAGAGACTATGTTTTAAATGCAATCAGAAATACTTCTTTGGACACAAATGTAATCATAAGTTGCTAATGACAGTCACTAGAGTAGATACCTATGAGGACATTGAGGTTTAGGAGGCAAAAGAGATCTTTGAGGAGTATCAAGGGGAATATGAGAATGATGAGATGGAGATATTGGTCAGAGCCCTCATTGGAAATGGTTCTCATAACACGATAAGAATCAAAGGAGAGGTGGGACACAAGCATATGTTTATCTTGATTGACAGTGGTAGTACACATAGCTTTGTGGATCCTAAGGTTGTGAAGCAAGTTGGGCATGAAATATCAAGACCAGCCCCTTAGCTGTCACAGTTGCTAATGGGAATTCCATGACCACGCATATGAAATGTAAAGGGTTCTGTTGGAGGATGCAAGAACATCAATTTGAGTATAACTTAAGAGTACTTAAGTTGGAAGGTTGTGATATGGTCCTTGGTGTTGACTGGATAAAAACCTTTAGTCCCTTAATCTTTGATTTTGCTCAGCTATCTATGTCTTTTGAAAGGGGAGGACAGAGTGTGGTTTTGCAAGGAATTATGGAGAAGGGACAATTGCAAATGATGAAGGGGAAAAACCTTGAGAAGATGGTCAGAAAATGGAAGTATCAATGGATTGGTGAGTTATTTTCCATCACTGCTAGTTCTAATGCAGCTCAGGAGAATTCAGACCCCTCTATTGGACAGTTGCTACATGAGTATGAGGATGTTTTTTCACAGCCATCTACCTTGCCCCCTAAAAGGGTTCTGGATCATGCTATCCCCCTTAAGGTTAATTCCAATCCCATGAACTTAAGACCTTATAAGTCTCACTCATAGAAAAGTGAGATTGAAAGACAAGTTGAAGAGCTATTGAAGACAAACTTCATTCAACAAAGTCATAGTCCCTTTGCTTCTTCGGTGATTCTTGTTAAGAAAAAAGATGGTTCATCTCGAATATGTGTGAATTATAGGCATCTTAACTCTCTCACCATCAAGGAAAAGTTTCCAATTCCTATTATGGACGATCTGCTTGATGAGCTAAATTGGTCCCAGTACTATTCCAAGTTAGACTTGAGGCAAGGATATCACCAGATTCGAGAGTTAGATGAGGACATTCACAAGACTGCCTTGAGGACACATCACAGACATTATGAATTTGTGGTTATGCCTTTTGGCTTGACCAATGCTCCGGCTACCTTTCAAGCATTAATGAACCAAGTGTTTAAAGCTCATCCGAGGACGTTTGTGTTGGCGTTCTTCGATGATATACTGGTTTGCAGTCCCTCCATAGAAGCACATATCAAGCATCTGAGACAAGTCTTTAAGATTATGTGCAAGAATAAGTTTGTATGCTAAGCTTGCCAAGTATTCGTTTGCTCAGACTCAAGTAGAATACTTGGGACACATAGTTTCCAAAGAAGGTGTTGCAACAGATCCTAGCAAGATACAGGTGATGAAAGAGTGGCCTGTTCCTCAAAACCTCAAGTAGTTGAGAGGTTTTCTTGGATTAACTGGATACTATAGGAAGTTCATTGCTAGATATGGAGTGTTGGCCAAACCCTTGATTGATCTCTTGAAGAAGGATGCATTCATGTGATCTGAAGTTACTCAATAAGTGTTTGAAATCCTCAAGTTAGCTATGTGTTCTACACCAGTCCTAATTATGCCTAATTTTGGGAACCCTTTTGTACTAGAAATTGATGCTAGCCGCATGGGAATTGGGGTAGTTCTTTCTCAGTAGGAGAGACCAATGGCCTTCCTCAATCAGGGCCTTAGTCAAAGAAATCAGCAGCCCTCAATTTATGAAAAAGAGTATTTGGCCATCTTGTTAGCAGTACAGAAGTGGATGCACTACCTTGAGGGACATCATTTTATTATCAGAACTGACCACTAGAGTCTCAAATATCTTCTGGAGCAGAAGATAACCACTAGAGTGCAAAGAAAGGGACTTATGAAGATGGTGGGATTGAGTTATTCTATTGAGTATCGCAGTGGGGGAGAGAACCTTGTCGTTGATGCCCTCTCTCGAAGGTTGGAAGGAAGTGAATCTCGCTCCTGCTCAGCTATTTCCTGGGTCTTGCCAGATTAGATGGAGGAAGTGTATAAGTCCTATGAAGGGGATAAGTTTGCTATAGATTGTATCATAGCCTATAGTGTGAGTAATTCCTCCATAGTAGATGCTAAAGTCACTGTCATGTATGGAATTGCGAGGATTAATGGCAAGGTGTAGGTTGGAGACTTGGTGTATCTCAAGCTTCAACCTTACAGGCAAACTTCTAATGCAGTGCGAGAAAATGTGAAGTTGGGGGCTCGTTTCTTTGGTCCTTACAAGGTGTTAGAGAAATTGGGAAATGTGGCTTATAGGCTAGAGTTTCCTCCTAATTCTTTTGTTCATCTTGTATTTCATGTTTCTCTTTTGAAAGGACACAGGGCAGAAGGGAAAGATTGGTCAAGTAAGCCTCCGGAAGCAACAAGCAATGGAACATTGATACAAGCTCCTACAGCAATTTTGGGATCTTGTTTGGTGCAGAAGCAAGGCAAGGCAATGAAGGAAGTTTTGATTTAGTGGGTCAATTTAGATCCTACACAAGCTAGCTGGGAGAATTTAAAGTTCACGCACAGTCAATTCCCTTCTTCTTCATTCTTGGGGCAAGAATGATTTTGAGGAGCGGGTATTGTCATGATCGTGAAGGATTTTATGCTTTTTTAGTTGATTTTAGCTGTGTAATTCTCAATTGGATTCAAATTGTAGTTCTGGCGGGAAAGGTGGGTATGTAGTTAATGGCTAAGTGTGTTTTTGGCGGAAAATGCTTGTATTCGGATTTAAACTTGTTTTTCATCCTTAGTGTTGGCCATCTATTATCTTTAGTATAAATAAGAAAAATATCTTGTAATTGGAACTCATTCAAATAAAATATATCTAATTCTCTCTCTCAACCCTAATTTTCTCTATAATTCTCATCTCTTTCCCTTCTTTCTCATCTCATACCTTTTATCTCAAGTTTATGATTCAAGCTTGATCTTGAATCATAACAATTTATGTCTTTGATTTTAGTTTTACTTAGTATCAGGATAATCATGAACTAAATTAGTTTTACTAAGGCTATAATATGGCCTAATTTGTAAGATGCATTTTTGTTTATTTAAGGTATTTTATGTTTGCTATTCCATTGTTGAAGTGCTTGTTCTTAGTTCTTTTGAGGGATTTCCACCATTTGAATCATTTAATGATTCATAATGAGTTCAAAAGGAGATTTATGATGATTGTTGAAGTAATAAACACCATAAATTGAGCAAACGCTAGAGATAGGTTAACACGATTTGTGTGGTCTTAGTGTGAAAACCATATTTCTTCGTGACTCTTTTCTTTTTCAAATTTACGCAAAAGATTAATGGATTAATAGGTAAAAGAGTAGGCTAAATATTGCTTGAGAGAGAATATATAATATAATAGGGTTTTCAACCATCAACATGGATAAACAACTTGAATAGCAAGAATAGAAAAGATTGTATCGAATCAACTAGGTCAAATCGGATGTCTTGGTCCTTAAATCCTAATATCTCCACATTTTAATCACTATTTCCTCTACTTTAGCCTTATTAGTTTTATACTTAAATCTGAACTTTCGATTTTTCAAATTGTGTTGAAACTAGTAATTGTACTCATTCAATAAAACAATCCTCGTGAGAATGATATTTTACTCGCTCTTTAAGTACTTGATACGACTTAGTGCACTTGATAAATCTACACACATCAGTCTTCTAATCAACTGATGTCTTTTACACTTGTTTAAGTTACCAAAATGCTAAACCTACTAAAAATAAATATATAATGAGGTGCGGGTATACGAAGAAGAGAAAGAGAACACATAGTAGTGGAGGATGAGCAAGGTACCCCAATAAGTAAATATGACGAAAAATATCATTTATTATAAAATTAGAGTATAGAAGTTACATAATAATACCCTTCAATGAGAGAACCGACATAAAAAATGAAAGTTCAATAAACTATGCAACATAAAGATAAATTTGTGCCACTCAAAATTAAAAAGACCATGGATAGAATGCAATCTTATAATTCCTTTTTCTTTGAACATGATGTATGGAGCCAACGGCTATTGTTAGCTAAGGAACAAGAGAAGCAGCAAATGTTCCAAAAGAGCACACACATGAGCCCGAAAACAACGAGAGAGAAGATTATGTGGCGAATATGACATGAGAATCCATCCTTTTTTTCCTTGTCCGGACAATATTTTTGTGGAGTACATATCCTTGTTATTAATGAATAATATAATAACTATTTATCCCATTATTCGGTATTTAATGGGAACATGTATTTTCATTTGTGTAGCTCCATAACCCAATGATCACCATTAGAGGAAGCAACATGGAAGGAAGAAAAGCCAGATTGGAGGCCCAAGAGTTCATACTAGGAGGTAGACCTCTCCTTCCCACCAGGCATTTGGGTCAACATGTAGAGTTGTCGTCCCAAACTTACATGTGATGATATATTATTTTTGGGATCCCTTGGTAGGACCCTCTCTATTATTATCACTTTCCCTCCATTTGGTAGAGACTTCCAACAGTTCCTCAATAGTTTCATGCAATGCTCATCATCCCAATCATGCAGCACTGTTTGTTGTCATTCACAGAAAAACATAACTTAAATTACAAAACAAATAAAGGTTTTGTGACATGGTTTAAATAAAGCGAAATACGATTTTGGGATGCGTTCTAAAGGAATGTACTATCATAGAACTTTATGTTTTTTAGTATTTTTATCTTTTTATATATGCTCCTTGTACGGTATGTATTTTGCTTTTAGACTTAATAAAGGACCCATCATTTATTCCAATAATAATTTAACTTAGTATCATATTAGGTCACATCATAAGAGCCTGATAACATAAGCAGAGATATCTTCCTCTCTCTCAAAACCGCAAGCACCACCAATGCTATGTCAACCGTAGTTGGAACCACCATAGCGCACCATACCCCAAAAAACCAAAGCTTCGAAGTTCTCACACTAGTTGCTCTTTTTTTGTATTGGTGATGACATTTATACCTACTGTAGTTTGATTCTCATCCCTCTCCAATAACCCTTTTATAATTTCTTTAGTTTTAAAACTAGAAGGAGACTTTACTATAGCACACAATCTTCATGATCATATGCTCATTATTTGTCCTACTAATCATGCGCTCCAGTATCATCCATTAGACAATCGGGTTCACTATTGCTTTCTAGCCTTGGAACTCTATTCATTTTTCTACTTGGCCTTGGACTCGCATTCAACATCTTAAGACCAACTACAGCTGTTAAGAACTCTCTTGAATATTGGTTTAAAAAAAACGCGGTTGGTGCGTGAGGGCCACAGCCCCCCATGGTGCACCATTTTTGAAAAATGAGGGGAGTGTCTCCGTAATGTATTTGGGAGAGGGAAGGCACTACTCTTGAGTTATAAATTGAGCATCTGTGCACCCAATTTATAAGTCAGGTCAAAAATGCAAAATTTTGAGTGTGCTTGAAAACGCATGTAATTCTCCATTTCAAATTTAGTGAAGCGTTTATCCTTCTATCCATGGATTTTTCCTCACTTGAGGGTTTTCCACTAAATCTCTATGTATTTATTTCTCTTTCTCCATTTTCTTCTCGCTTCCTGTTCAGATTTGGCTTTGGTGTCTAAATCGAACCAATTCTTAGGGTATTTTGACTATCAAATTGGTATAAGTGTTTTAGTTGTTCTATTGCAAGCAAGGTACCAGACACGGTATCGAACAGGGAGGATACCGAGCCCACAACATAAGGAAGGGGAAGGAAAATCCAAAATGGCGGGTGAAGTCAGGAAGCCTCTTAAGGAATTACATTGTCAGAGAGACCTAGGTGTAGCACGTGGTTCACATCAACGAAACCACAACCAGACCCTACTAGACTAGTCCTGAAAACAAAAATGATGCTGGTACATGAGAGGTACTGACACAGGGATGTTTTGACTGGACCTGCGATGAAACTTGGGTGGATACTCGACAACGGAGATGGACCTCGGCTGTGGAGATTGAGATTCCACTGTGAAATGGTGGCTACTGAAGGTGGTGGGCCTGGAAGTGGCGTCGTAGGTGGCTGCCGGTCATAGTCGGGAGCAGTGTAAGGCGGTGGGGGAAGGTGGTTCGGTGGGGGGGAGGGAAGATGAAAGGTCCCCCCCCCCCCCCCCCCGGTGGTGAAACGGGTCAAAAACGCCTCCGAAATAGGAGCCCAGTGACTCAGCGTAGTTGAAAGACCTCGACGGTGGAACTCGATGGTGGAGATGGAGACTCGACGACGTGTGGAATCGGTGCTGGAGATGGACATCGGCTGGCGGTGGCCCCTCTACAGCGAAGGAACTCTGCTAAGGAGATGAACCAAGGCGATGGCGGCGGTGGTGGAAACTCAGCAGCGAAGAAGAGGAGGGAGAGGGGAGAGGACCATCACCAAAAGGACCCAACACCCAACAACCCGTCACCTGAACAATAGGGAGACACGGAGGAGGAGAGCCACCCAACACCAACCCAGAAACCCCATGACCGAAAACGACCCAAGCCGCGATCAGCGGATGGAGAGGCGGGGGGACACGAAAGGTCTCCCCCTTGATGAATTTTAAAATTTGCTCAAGGGGGACAAAGAAGAGAGAAGCGGGAGAAAAAAATTGGCTTGAATGCCATGGCATTCGTCGTGAAGTTTCAAATCGAGAAGTTCAGTGGTAAATGGAGTACAAGTTTACGACAAGTCCACATGAAGGGTCTCTCAACACATAATGACTCAAAGAAAGACTAGGACAAGAAGGATATGAAGCCACAGAACTTATCAGAGGATTAAGAACTTATCAGAGGATCAACGACATGAATTACATGAAAAATCTCTCATTGCTACTTAGATGGGCCTCACAAATGAAGGTCTAGCCAAGGTTTTGGAATCAAAAACTGCCAAAAAGCTACGGGAAAAATTGGAGGAGCTCTTCTGTGTTAAATCCATCTCCAATAGGTTAGCCATTGAGCGAAGGTTGTTTACCTTTCGTATGATAGAAGGTATAATGCAGCTTGCATCATGGGAAGTTGGGTTGCAACCTGTGTATTGATGGATCAGGCCAATGGACTACATCTTGGCATATTTGACAAAGCGAGAAGACAAGGCATAAGAAAAGACAATTTGCGTCCTAGCAAGCTTGACGAAATGGAGGATGGGAAAGTAGGGACATAGTTTGACCAAAATGACCCACAAGATCCATTGCCGAATTCAAGGATGAATTCTCTCCAACCTGGAGAGAATGATGCAGCCTCCGCCTTCATATTTGTCGGATATCTTGGCGGGATGCCCGAGATTAGCGAAGATGGGATAGCTTGGCAAATAAGCCTCAGTAGATTGTCTTGGCAGGATGAGACTGGGTGGGGCGCGGCTTGAAGAGGAAACGCGGCATGAATGAGGAATTTTAGTTTAATTTAGTTTCGCTAATTTTTATGACAATTAGGAAAGCTTAGATTTTAGGTCGAACTAGTTAATTTGTTTGTATTTTTAGTCCTTATATCAAGAAGGTCACACGGATGGCTAGCACACGGATTGCAATCTCCACTATTAATCTTATATTAGGAGTTTAAGTCTATTTAAAAAAGCTCCTCTATTTAAGGAAGAGGAAGCCTATGATTTATTCATTCAATTTCTAGATTAATTTTCATAATTTGTTAGTTCTTTCTATTCTCGGGTTGTGAGAATTAGAATAGACTTTATTTTTCTCTTTGTTCTGAAATATTTTAATAAGTATTAAGGGAAGGCTGTTGAACCTTCCCATTTCCTATTAATTTCCATTTATGCTCTGCATTAAGTTAAATCTCTCAAAGCCTATATTAATGAGTTCAACTCTATCATTTAAGAGTTCAAAGAACTTTATGGTATGCCTAAAGATGGAGATCAAGCTCTGTTGTTATTGTATTCTCTTTCAACCTCCTATAAGGGTGCGGTTGAAAGTATAATTTATGGTATCACTCTAGACAAGGTTAATAAAAATATGTCAAGTAAAGAAAGAGTTGATAAATAGTTGTTTGATTCTATCAATGACTCAGGGGGTGGTCTATTTGTTAAAGTAAGAACCAAAAAGAGACACTATGAAAGTGGGAAAAAAATTTATGATCAAGGTCTAGACATAAAAACCTAACATGTAATTATAGTTACAAAAAGGAACACATTAATCTCAACCTTTTGAAGCCTACAAGGAGCAAAAAGGTGATAATAGGAAAGATCAGAAAAGAATGATAAACAAACCGAGGCTATGTTGTTCAAGATGAGAGTGAAGTTGATGTCCTTTTAGTGATTTTCAAGATCTGGATTCAGGTTGCTCCTATCATGTATGTCTTAGCAGAGATTAGTTCACCATATATGAATCCACTCAACATGGAGTTTTTTTTATGGATAATTACGCTGCATGCAAGGTTTTGGGTATAAGAATAATTTGTGTGAAGATGCTTGATGATGCTGTGAGGGCATAGAGTCACTTTAAAAATGTTCCCAAATGAAGACAAATCACATCTCTCCAGGTTTTGACTCTGATGGGTACAAGTATACAATTCAAGCTGGAGTTATAACGGTCCATAAAGATTCTCAAGTTGTGAGGAAAGGTGGTTGGAACATTGTATTAGCTTGTTAGTTCTGCAGTTACAAGTGTGATTGATATTACCAAGCTTCTGCACATGAGAGTTGGTCATAATGATGACAAGGGATTGTCATAACTGAGTAAAAGGAGCTTGCTGTGTGGTTGATGAAATGACAGACGGACTTTTGTGAGCATTGTGTGTTTGAAAAGAGAAAGTTCACAAAATGATGGTAGCTTAGACTACATCCATTCAAATTTATGGGGACCTTTTAAGGTTGCATAGAAAGGTGGTTTCAGATATCCTTTTACATTTATAAATAATTTCTCAAGGAAGTTTTGGATCTATTTCTTAAAGCAAAAAAATAAAGTATATGACACTTTCAAAAAATGGAATATTTTGGTTGACAAGCAAACAGGAAGGAAGATAAAAAGGTTGAGGACAAATAATGGCCTTGAATACATGGAGAGTGACCATCGCATTTTTTGAGGATCAAAGCATTGTTAAACAATGGAATTGCACTAGGAGACCACAGTAGAAAGGGGTTGCAGGACGATTAAACGAAACCTTATTAGAGAAGTTTCAATGTATGTTGAGACAAAAATGTATCTACGAATATGTTGAGGGTGACCACTTGGTGAGCCACTCACCTCACACATCTCTTCAATTGAAAACTCCATAGGAAATATGGTCCGAATCTCTTATTCTTATTTAAGAAATTTCAGTTGTCCACATATGCATATGTAAATGACGGAATACTCATCCCTAGACCTAAGAAGTACATCTTTCTTGGCAATACTTTAGCTATGAAAGGATTTAGCTTATGGGATTCTAGGTCCCATAAATTTCTGTCGAATAGAGATGGTACATTCGATGAGTCAGCTCTCCTTCATCAAGAAAAAGAGTCCTCTATTACACCTTATTCTAGTCAAGAATAGATCTTAGAAAAAAATCAATTACAGTTGGGTAGTATAGCTCCTCACCAGACTCATCCAGTGAAAGTATGTAATCACCTTCATCACAAGTTTTTGATAAAAATGAACATGATGAGACCGAAAAACATATGGAATAATATACTATTGTCAGCGGAGGACAAAAGAGGCAAACTAGACCGCCAGAACTAGGGGTGTTCATAGTTCGATTAATCGTACCGAAAAGTATTTCGATTCGGTTAATCCTAACCAAAATACTCAAAAATCTCTAACAATTACCGTAACCGAAAAGATCGGTTAACCGACTTTTGGTAAATCGGTTCGGTTATGCCGATTAACTGATAACCGAAAAAATAATGCAACGCTTCCTTCATGTTATATGATCTACCTTTTAAGAATTTATTAATGTCAAAAAAAAAATGCATTAAATGTGAGAATATTCAACAAATTATGAGCTAATAATCCAATTTTAAAGACTTTAATGTATAATATCTCATTTTAATCAACATGTGCACAAACAAGTAACACTAGATTGTAGGAAAGTAGTGCTTAGTTAATATTTGAGATATGACAATGAGGCATGAATACTCTGTTATAAGAGATGAATTGAGAAAAAAGATAAAGTTGATCTTGCATAACGGAATAGTGACTTATATACTAGAAAAACGTATTTAGTGAATAATATAATATAATAAATATGTAAAAATATATACATAATATATAATATTTCGGTAAATCGGTTAACCGAAATAGATAAAATCACTAACCATTATCATCTGGAAATACCTTAAATTCATTCGGTATGGTTAACCAACCCGCAAATTTGGTACGGTTAACTGAATTTTCGGGTCAATATTTCAGAAAGTCGGTTCGGGATTTCGGTTATGGATTTTCTTGAACGCCCCTGGCCACGAGGATGTGGATATGAGAAAATGGTCACTTATGCTCTCACCATGACTGAGACACTTGATGAGAGTGAACCATCAACTTATACAGAGGCACTGACTAGAGTTGATTTAGAAAAACCCGTTGATTGCTATGTGTGTAAAGATGAAATCTCTACATAAAAATAACACATGGGAGCTTTTCAAATAGCCAACTGGGAGAAAGATCATTAAGTGCAAATGGGTTTACAAAAGAAAGGAAGGAATTCAAGGTATGGCAAAAGGTTATAGTTAGGTACAAGGAACCGATTTAATTGATGTTTTTTAACCTGTTTAAGGCATAGCTCCAGTCAAGCACCAGTTTCCTAAGTTGTCATAAATGACTTAGTGTTACAACAACATGATGTGAACACTACAGTTTTGCATGGTGAACCTAACGAGAATATTTGCATGCATCAGACTAATGGCCTTATTGTTGAGAACAAAGAATATCATGTTTGCTTGATAAGGAGGTCTCTTTATGATATGAAGTGGCCGCCTAAAAAATGGCAAAGTGGTTGATTAGTTCATGATCAGTTATGGGTTCTACATGAGCCGACATGATAGTTAGGCAACCTTAAACAAACTAGTAGAGGTTCAAATTCATTTATCTCTTATTCTAATGTTAATAACATGTTGATTCCAACTGGATATATATTTGAAATCCACAACATGAAAGCTCTGCTAAAGGTGAATTTGAAATAAAAGATTTGGAAGTGTCCAAGAAGATCATTGCTATGGACATTCAAAGGGGTTGGAAAGTTATCATTGACTTAAGAGACGTAAATTGAAAATATCCTAAGAGTTTTTACATGAAAGACCCTCAACTAGCTAGCCTCCTTAAAACGCATTTCAAACTTTTAGCTTCAGTTACCATAGACAGAAGAAGAAATCAACTATATGTCACACGTATGATACTTCAGTGAAATGGGTAGCATCATGTATGTTGTGCTATGCAGATGCCCAGGTTTTGCATATGTTGTTAGTAGAGTAATCAGACATATGTCAAATCCATGTAAAGAGCATTGGCAAGCTGTTAAGTGCATTCTCATATATCAAAATGGCACTATAGATACATGCTTGGAGGTTGGAAGAAGTAGTGGCTATTTAGTTGTTTATGTTGATTCGGATTATGGGGATAATCTTGACAGTAGTAGATCTACTATATGTTGTGTGCTTCGCCAAGGGGACTATGTTGTTAGTTGGAAAGAATGTCCACGATCAATTACTGCATTATACACCACTAAGGCCCATGAGCAGCGTCCAGCGCTATACAGCCATCCACCAACGTCAGGCCCATCATCACCAGCAGACCAACCTCAGGCCCGTCACCCAGTCCAGCTTCCTGTTCAGACTAGCACGCAAGTCCAGCCTAGCATCGATTAGGGCTTTCGTGAGGAGCGCAGCGACAAGGTCGGTTGTGGAGAGTTCTATTTAAGTTATCGTTCTCTATTTTGGGGGGAAGGGGGTTCTGCTCTGTTTTGGGGATTTTTTTTGTATTTTTTTTTTGCACCGCAGCTCTCAATTCTCTCTCAGCTCTCATTTTCCTTTTTCTTCTTTTTCATTATTTTTTTTGTTAAATTGGAACAGGAGCGAAATTAGCGTGAAGATGGACATGGGTTCATACATCTCCTCCTTCACTAGTTCATCCTTGATGGAGAGCTAGCTTACTCTCTGGGGTTAGATAAAGTCTTAGCCTTTACTTTTGTTTACTTTTAATTCGGGTTAATTTGATTGTTTACATGAATTGCTTGGTTGAGATAAATACTTTGAAGTATTATATTTTTATCGTTTATTCAATTAATATAATTATAGAGTTTGTAACATTTGATCGTTGATGTTGATATTTATAAATTAATATAATTATAGAGTTTGTAACATTTATAAATTAATCAAGCAATAGTATTAATCGAGTTGTTAATTAAAGCCTATCTTCCCTATGCTTTAGTTAGATATGGTCATTAAGTGATACTAACAATATTATCTTAGGAGGTTGAAGCTTGTAGCCTAAACCACTACCCATTGTGACAATCAATAATCCCAAGTTAAAAATTAACGCAAAAATAATTGGCTAATGATGGATTCGAAATCCTAGGTTCCAATTTAATACACTTTTCTGATTAGAAGTAGATAGCCTTGGTTTAATTGTCATTTTCTTAGATTAATTAACACACAAACCTCCCAATTTTATTCAAATCATTTTAGGTCATAGAATAAATTCACGCACTCTTAATCCCTGTGGTTCGACACCCACTTGCTCTATACTATAATTTAGGTGTGTTTAGCAGATAAGGTTAAATATTAAATTTTGATAGACGTAAAAAAAATACATCAAGATTTTTTGCCGGGGACTAGGCAACGTTCGTGATTTTATTTTTGTGATTTTCTTTGGTTTTTAATTTTCTTTAATTTCTTTTAATTATTATTGTCTCTTTCTTTAAAAAAATACATAAAAAATATATTTCCTTTACTTTTCTTAAAACGGTTATTTATTTATTTATTTTTAAAGCATTATTTATCTTATGATTTTTGCACATAGCTAGATTTTAGGATTGTTTATTATTCTTTTTTTTTTTTTTTGGTTAGTTTTAGTTTGAGTTTGACTTGGTTATCGTGGTTGTTTATTCATGCACGGTTGTCGCTCTTTATCTCTTGACTTTACTAGATTCGACCCTAAAATTCAAAGGACCATAAGAGATCTTAGAGCGTAACACCGAACCGCAATGGCTAACGAACAACAACCACATCCCCTTATGGAGTATTTTACTCCCACCACATACACCTCTCCTTCATGCATTAGGTTGCCATTTGTAGCCCATCAGTTCGAGCTTAAACCACATACCATACAAATGCTTCCTTCATTCCACGGCTTAGGCAATGAGAACCCGTACACACACTTGGACAGTTTCATGGAGGTTTGCTCGACCTTTAGGATCCCTAACATTAGTGATGATGCCATCTTGCTTTGCCTTTTTCCTTTCTCTTTGAAGGATAAGGCTAAGTATTAGTTAGGCACCTTACCTAGTAGGACAATTAGTACTTGGACTCAAATGCAACAAGAATTTCTTAAGAAATTCCATCCCATTAGTAAGACTAACACTGCTCGGAGAGCCATTAACAGCTTCACCCAACTCCCAACTGAGGAGTTTCACTAGAGTTGGGATAGATTTAGGGAACTCTTACGCGCTTGTCCAAATCATGCTATTCCTAAATGGTAGCTAGTCCAAAATTATTTGGTTTGCTTATATCTTTTGAAACTTATGTTTTGATGTGTATTTGCTATTAATATATTGGTGATTTATACATGTATATGTTAAAATGTAGTGTGGGTAATAAGTGAGTATCCAAATTAAGTATAACTAATGTTCGAGTATGTGAAATAATATTATAATAGAGCTATGTTTTTGAAGGTTCCTATGCACAATAAACGAGTACTCGAGTCGAGTTGAGTACTCAAATAGTTAATCGAGTTCAAGTTCGAGCAAAATTAACTACTCGAATCGAGTTCGAGTACAAGTTCAAGTACTCGTGTAGTTAATCGAGTTCGAGTCAAGTACTGAGATACTCGGCTCAGCTAGACTCGATTACACCCCCTAGTTTCTGTAGTTTTTCCTTCCAGTCAAGAAAGGGTTCAACGTAAAATTTTGCTGTGTTGATTTTCGTTATTTTTTGTTGATTTTTGACTTCCTTTTCTGCTCAATTTTCCCAAAAACTTTATTAATGGATGAGGATTCCATTTTGGTTGCTTTTCCCTCTAGTTGAGAGCTAATTTCCAAATAAATCATTGTGTTATTGTTTCAATATTTTTGTTATCTTATGCTTTCTTTATGTGTTTGATTGAGTGGATGTTTTTTCCCCAGCAAAAGGTTGTTTTATCATAACTAGTAAAAATTTAAACTTCAGGGCTTTAAAAAATTTATTTAACTAAATTTCCAAGTATCAATGTATAATTAACCAATACACTGATGTAGCCATTTTTGTCTAACAAATTTGACAATAATATGGAAAAATACTCGATAATCCTCTACTCATATTGTAGAAACATTAAAATCGTCACCCAAAAAAAAACAATTAATGTGAGCAAACACAAGTCTTTTTCAATTACAATTAAAGAAAAAAAAGTCTTGTTTGAAAAGAATCAAAAACTCCCGTATTGTTTAGGAAAATGGGTTCAAAATCCACCTTATATTTAGAAAAAATAAACTATAGGCAAAACTTTTGAAAGATGGAAACGTTTTTGCCAAACATAACATAATGGTATTGAAGTAGCAAACTCATTCACTCATTGATCAATTCAGCCTGACTTGCAAAGACTCGGGACTAAATCATGACCCAGACCCATCCACGGAACGAACATGTGGGCAACCAAATTCCAGTGCATGCTAAAATCAGCAATGTGGGCCACTGTGCCACGAACTTCTGAGGCCCAAATACTCACCTGCTGTAAGACCCTTGATAATGGGATACCACGCGAAGGGTGATGCCTGGCGCTATGTGCATCGTGCCCCGATTAGTGCTCCAACATAGGCACCGGGTGCACAAACCTCTAGTGCTTGGTTGGATGTCAGCACCTAGGTTTTGGCTGCGACACGGGACATAATGGACCATGACCCCAAGCATGACCAGGGAAGGGCATGTGTGCTTGAAGTAGCACATTGACATAGTAAAGGATCACTAGTCAAGCGCATGACCATGCTCAAGCGAGCGGATGTTAGTTGCACCGCACTAGTTAAGGACGGACCCATGACTAAGTGCAACGCATGTGTTGTGTCAATATATGACAGATATCAATGAGGAAAGAGTATATACGCAATGCGCATCCTTTGTATGGATGAACCTGGCCTAACGGAGATGAGCCTGAGCATGGCATCAATGGACCGAGGGCCATGCGCTTGTTGCACAACACTAAACCAAGGAGTGCGGGTCAGGAGCATTATGTGCACAAGCAAGGACAAGGCATGAAAAGCCAAGTCCAAACACACAAGAGACGATGCGCTAACGTGACAGCGGAACTTCACCTAGACGCAATGTGGCACTGACCCAGGACGGACCTTGAGTAGGCCTAAGTGTTGATAGTAACTTGGAGTTGGCAAACGAACACTCCCAAGGATTGGGCCTTGACAAACAGATAGGTCTAAGGATTGCGTGAGCAAGGCACGGGCCTAGTGCAAGGCACGGACCCGAGCCAGGCATGCGCAGGCCCAACGCAGGGCACGGCCCCAGAGCAGGGCACTGGCCCGGCCCAGGCATCCGCAAGCCCAACGTAAAGCGAGGGCCCAACGCAAGGCACTGGCCTGGCCCAGGGCATGCGCAGGCCCAACCCAGGGCACGGGCCCAGCACAAGGCGCTGGCTTAGGCCAGGGCATGCGCAAGCGTGCGTTGGGCCAGACCAGCGCATGCATGCGCAAGTCCAACGAGGCCCATTTAGGCCTGAACCCAGATGGAGGAAAAGGAGCATTTTGATCACATGGGTGACGGTTACTTAAGAAGAAAAGCGGGAAAAACCCTTGACTAGTTCAAATGAGATTTGACCGGGAAAAGAGGAAGAGTCGGGTTTAGTATGGGAAAACCTCCGGTTTAAAATAGGCACCTAGAATGAGAGTGTGGGCTTTTGACCAGCTTTGAAGATAACCGCCTATGGGCATTACTTGAGATCATGGGCACGGCTGGCTAAAGGAGAAGGTGCCACCTAGCACGGAAGTTACCCATGGCCTTAGGGTTGTCAAGGCCAATAAATATGTGTAATTTGTAGTCATTTAATATGCAATGTAATCCCAGAAATGAATTAATGACATAGTTCCTTATTCTCGTATATTCTCCCTTGCGTTTCCTTTGTGTGATTTTCGTGAGTTTTAAGTGTGTGCTTTGGCTGGGTGAGTGAACCCCACCGCCATCATAGCTAGTCCAAAAATTAATTGTGACACCTGCGCATATTTAGAATAAGTGGGGCCAACATGGACCTCCTAGGGTCTCAATCAAACTTGGGTCGCGTCCTTACTAAGGCCCAATTAAGCCTCTGATGTGCGGAGGCCGAATTTAGGCGCCAAATTGTATTTTTTTTTTTTTTTTTTTTTGAGCAAGACAACACTTGAAGGCAAGAGCTAGGATTAGAGTAGGAATTATTAATTTTAGGATTATTATTCTACTCGGTTTATTTTAATTTGCTTTCTATATCAGAGCCCCTAGATTATGGATTTTAGGAAGTTTATAGGTTTTCAATTTTACATTGTTATTTTGAGTTTCTCTCTTGTTCTTTGTTCAGGACTTGATCGAAGTAATTTTTTCCTTATATTTATTAGCTTTAGCATTAAAATTTAGAGAAGGCTGTTGAATCCTTCCTTTTCTCCTTCTAATAATTTAGTGATTCACATCAACTACAATTTATCAAATATATTAAATATAATCATAGACTTAAAATCTATATATAAATATATTTATAACTTAAATGAGCGTACCTTGAGGAGCATGGCGTCTCCAGTTGGAACCTTCTCGAACATGTCCCCGGCAACATTCTCTATGCCTACGGATCAATGCACATTTTGTGGTTTTAGCTTCTCAATGCAGTACAAATGATTTGAACACAACATTTTACCAACGGCATTCTAGACTTTGTAATCAAATATTTTGGTGGTTAATTTAGTGTAAATTTCAGAAAAATTTTCTATATTTTGCTTCAATAATAGAAAACATTCTCACAAATAAAAACGTTCATTTAGTCCCTTTACTTTAAAACAATCCATCACGCCATCATCGGATTCCATTAGAACTCCGAAGTTAAGTGTGCTTGGGTGAGATTAGTACCAGGATGGGTGACCTCCTGGGAAGTCCTCATCCTCAGGTCGGGGGTATTAGAAAACAGCCTCTCTTCAGGTTAACACTCTCAAGAGGGAAGACTGCGTACATCCGCCTCTCCCAGACTCTGCGTAGGTGGGAGCTCTTGAGACACTGGGTATGTTCCTTTTTACTTTAATAAAATCCATCACTATTCCCCAAGTCAATATTTTATTACCATTTTGCCCATAAAAGTAAGAGTGTTGAGTTTTGATTTTATTTTCATAAGAGATTTTATGGAAAAAAAAAAAAAAAATATATATATATATATATATATACAAAATTAAAAAATTATAAAAAAATAATTTTTTGGAAAAAGTTTGAAAAAAGATGATAATTTTTTTTAATTTGGTTTTTCAAATTTTTTCCAAAAAATTAGGTTTTCTAAATTTATTTTCAAACTTTTAATTTCGCATATTTTTTTAAAAATTTATTAATCCAATTTTAAAATTTATTAACAAAAGTTATTATATTTTGTCTTGTAATACTTTTTTTAAGAAAAGTTTTATTGTCTTCTAAATATGTAACATTATTACTATAATTAATTAAATTAATTATTTATTTTTAAATAATAGAAATCTCCCAATCTTTTGTCTTAAAACATAATAATTATAATCGTTCGTCTAAAAAATAAAATTCATATCTCTTGTATAAAAGTAAAAAAAATCTCTAATTTGAATTTCGTACATTTTCTTAATTTAAGATTTTTAATCTAATTTTTACTAAATTTATGAATATTATTATATTTTCAAAATTGTTTCAAAAAATTATTTTTGCATATTTGGTGTTTATATTTTTTTAATTTTGTACATTTTTCAAATTTTAAATTTATTAATCTATATTTGAAATTATTTTTTAACCAAAAAAATTACTTTTAATCTTCTAATATTTTTTATGAAAATTTTAAAAATATTTTTCAATCTTCTTAACTTATAAAATCGTTGTTATAATTAATTAAAATAATTATTTTTGTATACATATTGAAAAAGCCCTTTTTTGCTAAAAATTTAAAAATCCCTAATTTTACTTAAAGAATAAAATCTCCTTCTACAAAATAAAATAAGTCACTCCCCTCACTTTTTAGGGGCAAATTAATCATAAAAAGCTAACTTGGGTAAAGTGACAATTTTTAAAACGTGATGGAGTTAAGTGAATGGTTGTATTGTGAGGGCGCTATTTATTGTAGAAGTAAAAGATAGCAGAATTTTCTGCAATTTATAATATAATTTACCTTCTTTATTATTTTTTTTTTTTTTTTTTTTTTTTGCCAACGGCAAGAGTTGGAATATTAACTCAAACTAAAATCCGAATACAGAGAAGCTACACGATCCTAGGTAAACAAAACAATAACCCCACCCAAATACATCAACCAACAAACGATAACCCACTAATTAATCCCCATATAAGAAGTGAAACCGACACCAAGCTTGGAATACAATGGACCTATACAATTCATCCTCACTACGCTTACAATTTTGAAAATTTCTTCTATTCCGCTCGATCCAAATGTTGTAAACTAGTCCTGCAAGAACAATTCTCTTCATAACACCACATCTAAGACTATTACGAACCTTGGACCCAAACCATTTCAGCATTTGATGAAGATCTCTCTTTGGGACAACCTGAAATTGAGCCGCCACCTTTACTAAGATCCGAGATGAAAATTCATATTCAAAGAAAATGTGTTCAAGGGATTCACTTGCTCTCTCACATAGAGCACATCGACTTGGAAAAGTCCAGCCCATTTTATAGAGCCAATCATGTGTAAAGAGCCCAGCTGAAAGAGCCTTCCATAAACAAAAGGCGTGTCTAGGGATAGGCGCCCTCCAAACAGATCTATGCGAATGCCAAACAAGTCCATGGTCCCGAACTCGCTAATAGATAATGTTAACTTGCATATTAACATTTTCACCACACTGCTTCAGCGCCCAAGAGGCCCTATCAACATCTCCATTTAGAGAAACCCAACGATCTAGACATTTAAGTAAAGCCTTACAAAATGCCGAGTCATAAGCCCGACTCTTACTAGACCAAATACTTTCATTCTTCATATAAACCCCATGCATCCACTTGATCAATAATGTATCCCTCTTATTGTGGATATCCCATAGCAGCTTTGTGAAACAAGACATATTCCAAGCTTCTATTTGTTTGATCCCGAGTCCACCTTCTTCTTTCGGAAAGCATAGATGTCTCAAAGCAATAGGGGCCACCCACTGCCCACTGACGTTCTCTCCCCTACGCCATATAAAATAAGCACAAATAGATTGAATTTGACGGAGGATCGATTGGGGAGCAAGAAATACATGAGACCAATAACATAAGATTCCACCCACCACTGAGTTTAGAAGCTCTAAACGCCCCGCTGCAGAAAGCATCCTCACACTCCACCTATTAATTCTATTACGGATTTCATGAATCAGGGGACCATATTGTTCCATAAGTAACCGAGCCCCCGATATACGAATACTAAGATAACGAAGGGGAAGGACAAGTTCATCAAAAGCTATATCCTGGAGAATTCAACTTCTAACAGCAGCTGGTCTACCAGCAAAACATATTCCCAATTTAAGTGCATTAGGCTGTAATCCCGAAGTCCCTGCAAAAAGAATAACAGTATTCCAAAGAGACATCACTGATTTACTATCTCCTCTCGCAAATAGCAACAAATCATCAGCAAATGTAAGGTGGGTAATACCCAACTTCTTACTCTTTGGATGAAACAAGAAATCCTTGTCCTGACCCATCTTTAGAAACAAACGTGACAAGTATTCCATACACAATAAAAACAAAAGAGGAGATATCGGATCCCCTTGTCACAAGCCCCTCTTCCCTTTGAAAAACCCATAGAACCCCCCATTAAATTGCAATGAAAAGGAAGGGGACGTAACATGTTCCGGATCCAACCAATGAAATGTTGGGAAAACCCCATAAAATCAAGTAAAACAAGAAGGAAGTTCCAAGAGACCGAATCATACGCCTTTCGAATATCAATTTTCAGAAAACAACGACGCGAAATCTGCTTTCAACTGTAATATTTAATAATCTCACTACTGAAAATGATATTATGAAAGATGGCTCTCCCCTTAACAAAAGTAGCTTGAGAAGGGTCCACAATCTTCCGTAAGACCAATTCAAGGCGAATAGCAATGAGTTTAGAGATGATTTTATATATGACATTACAACAAGCAATAGGCTGATAATCTCCCACAGACTCCGGACTATCAGATTTTGGAATCAAAGTGATGACAGTATTATTCAACGATTTCAAAAGTTTACCGAATGAGAAGAAATCCCGAACAGCTATACATACGTCCGCCCCTATAATAGACCAGCATGCCTTGAAAAAAGCAGAGGAGAACCCATCTAGACTCGGGGCCTTAGAATCCTGAATAGCCCAGACCACATCCCGAATCTCTTTATTAGTAACCGGCAGCAGCAACTTATAACAGTCTTCATTGTTCAAAAAATCCCCTTCTGAGCATACTAATGGATCTCCAGGATGAAATGTTTGTACCTCTGAAGCAATGAGCCCACGGTAAAACGGTAGAAATTCATTTGCTACATCAACCTGCTCAGTTAATAAATCCCCATTACTTCCACGAATAGACCAAATTGAGTGCTTTTTACCCCGAGCTTTAATGTGGGAATAAGAGAACTTAGTTGACTGGTTCATTTCATTATCAAATTGAAACTTTGAGCGTGGTTGAAGGAATTGATTTTCAACATCAAGAAGCTTAAGAAATCTATTCTTCAACAATCTGGCTTCAACAGCTAAGCCCGGGTCTTTACTAACACATAATTGCTCCTGAATTCGATATAATGCATCACGGGCTTGTACCACTTGTGAGGAAATCCCACCCGAGAAACATTTCTAAAATGCCTTAAGAACCTTCTTAGCATTGGACAATTTTTGCCAAAGCCTAAACATAGGAGACCCAGATACCGACACCCTCCACACTTGTGAGGAAATCCCACCCGAGAAACATTTCTAAAATGCCTTAAGAACCTTCTTAGCATTGGACAATTTTTGCCAAAGCCTAAACATAGGAGACCCAGATACCGACACCCTCCACACTTCCCTAACTACCTCAGTAAAACCATCCATAGCAATGAGGCAGTTACCAAATTTAAAGTAGCCTTTAGAAACACGAGGCCTGTTCCCAAAAGCTACAATAATGGGCGAGTGATCCGAGACTCCTGGATTAAGAGCAATAGCTTTATTGTCAACACAGTTCCACCATTTCTCATTCACTAATACACGATTGATCTTGGACCAAACCTGGCTCCCCTGCAGTTGTTGGTTACAACAACTGAATTCACGACCTTCAAAAGGAAGCTGTAGCAACTTAAGGTCATTCACACACCTCAAAAAGTCTTGAATATCTGCCTCCACCACATCCTCACCTCCCTTCCTATCGGTATAAATGAGGACATCACTGAAGTTGCCAAGAATAACCCAAGTTTGAGAGATTGACTGACCAAAGGACCTCAATTCAGCCCACAAATCCATTATATCATTCCGCTAATTAAAACCATAGCAAAAGGAACAACAAAGAGCCCCCAAACGCTGATTTTAAAAAAGGGAAATATGAAAATGGATAGCTTTAGCTAAAACACCAAGGACTTGGGCCTAAACAAAATTCGGGTCCCAACACACCCAAATACGACCCAACCTACTTGCCATGTAATTGTCATATACATGCTAGCCAAGGAAAAATCTTTTTTGGATCTCTTTCGGTTTACATTCCTTTATTCGAGTTTCTAAAATAGCGATAATACGAATGGAAAATTTTAAAGCTAATCTTCTACCTTTCATAGCTTTACTACCTTTATACATGCCTCTAATATTCCATACACCTATCATAAAGTTAGTTATGTAAGGAAGCTTGCGCCCCATGCTCAGGGATTGAATCTAGCACCTCAAATCTATTCACACTCACATGAGCATTTGGAACCTCCTCTTTTCGAGCTTTAGAAGTCCCACCAACAACTATCCACCTTTCCCCATCCTGTGACACAACTTGAGACTTGCCTTTCTTAGCTCTCTTCTTTGGACATTTATCCACAAAATGAGAGGGGTCTCCACAATTAGGGCATTTCTTCGGGAGCCACTCATACCATATTGGTTGAGATACAAATTCTCCATCCGGGAGAGCAATATCAACATGCATCTTTAGCGGCTTTGAGATATCAACTTCTACTAACAAGCGTACATAAGTAACTCTCTTCCTCGTAGCTGTCATATTGTCCGCATACAGAGGCGTACCTATTGCATTAGCAAGCTTACTCAATATTTCTGGTTGCCACAAGGGCAACCTCAAGTTTGGGCGATTCGCCCAAAGTAGAACACAATTCATCTCCTCTTCCTCGAACTTAAACGTAGGTGGTCCCTCCTTCAAAACAACATCTCTATCCTCTCCATTCTCGAAAACAAATATCATCCAACCCTTATCATGAAGAATAAGATCAGGTTCAGTAATTGTTGGCCATAGAGAACGTACCGAGTCCTTAATAGCAGTAAATGAGAGTGATCCTCCAACCAAGTATCCAACAAGAGCTCTCTTCCAGTACTACGTACCCTCTCAGCCATCCATCTCCGAGGGTTCAATTACATGAATTGTAGCAGCCTCAGGAACAAATCTAAGATGATACCCTTTAGCTGGGGCTCGATTTGGCATGAACAATTGACGCCATCTCCTTCCCTCTTGAGGTTAAACATCAGTAGCAACAAGAGGAACAGGGAGAGCATCCTCCGTAACGACTAAAGCCTCAGTATTTTCATTACTCACCGGGGCTTCATCATCAGCCCTTCTACTTGAAGAAACAGTCTTCTAAACATCAAGGTTGAAGGGAGCCCTATCAATTCCCCTATTGTGGAAGAATCAATTTGGTCACTATTACCCCCCTCAACAGGAGCTTCTTCTACAGTCGTATCCTCTTCCATCGGGTGGCCTAGACATATATCAAACACAGGGATAGATTTCGAAATCCTAATCACGCTCTCCCCACTCTCTTGACCACTGCGTCCTAAAGGAATCAGGCCACCAATCATCACTGACCCACCCCCTCTTCCATGAGGGGGACGCCCTTGACCTTGAGCCATCAGACACAAACCCAATCGAATCGCACTCAAGATCGCCAGAGAGTGCATCAGACTTCTTTATTCTAAACATAAATATTTAATATTGTACTTTAAATGGCTTTGAAATAATTACTCTTTTTTGAGTTTCCATTACATAACTTATTTCATGTAACTTTTCGATTGGCGTATACATGAAAAATGTGTTTATTTTTGACAAAAAAAAAAAAGAAAAAAAGAAAAATGTATTGCTTTTTACACATTATTAAATTATATTGAAGTTAACTTTTAGTCTCCGTTTATTTCGTGAGAAAAGTAAATTATAGTAATTAGTTTTCCTTCGAAAAATATTTTTCAAGGAAAATTGAAATCTGAATGAGGTTGTCCCTCTTTTGTTTCAAAGGAAAACTTGCTTCCATGTTAATGTTTGGTTTAAATGAAACATTTTTCATAAATGATCTTACATCGTATTATAGGAAAATATAAGTAGCAATATGATGCACCAATTAGGGTTGCACCATGAGATTTGATAGATAATTAGGATTTGATAGGAGAATTAGGGGAAGAAGAGAGAGATTAGAGTTAGAGGTAGAAGAGAAAGAGAGTGAGAGAGAGTCAAGAAAGAGAAGAGAGAAGAGAGAAGAGAGAGAAGGTAGTTTTGTTTATTTTTGGTCAAATGAGCCATTACATGCCCTTTTATAGTCCTAACATCAATATTTTCTATTGAAGTCTAATTGAGTACTAATGAGCATTAATCCCCCCCCCCCCCCCCCCCCCCAAAAAAAAAAAAATAAGCATCCTTATCCTCAAGGATGAAATAAAAGACATACTAAGAAGGTGCATATTTTCTATCAGTCAGGATCAAAGGAATGGTTTGACAACGAAAGCAAAGAAGCTGAAACAAGCGCACTTCCCTTGACTTCTTGGTGACATCTCTTACTCCACTTGGATCAAATACCACAACCTGTTCAAACAATGCACTCCACCTTCCACGTGTAGCAAAGGCATAATCGACTTGTAAAGGTTCGTCATCATGGACTACCCTTACAAAAGAATCCCGATAAGTGTCCAATGCAATCAAAACATAACACAAGAGTTTGGTTTCCTCAATCTCATTTGCACTAAGTTTCATGTAGAATTTCCAATGTCTTCATCCCCTTTAGGGACCTCATAAGTGGCAATCTTGAGAAACTTGGGATTGTGTTTAGAGATCTCTTCCATTCAATCGTGATATCATCAGTCAATTCATTGTCCAAAAATAGGATGTGCAGAACCTTTTCCCTAAGCTGAGGGGTGTGATGAGGTTTGTCACCATCACCCATAAATACCGATTCATCACCAATATGTAAACAATCCACCGCTACTTCACCCAAATTTTTAAAATTCAAGGAAGATATGTAGATCGAGTTTGGCAAGGTGTCAACTACTCCAGATGAATCAGGGCATATTTTCATCCTAGTTGGTGGTTCAACTCCAAAAACGTCGACTAAGTTTTGTCACTAGTGGCATTATTCAGATTAGGATTTTCAAAAATATACCTAATATCAGCTCCATTAAAGCTCATAGATAATCCCCATTGAAAAGTAGGCTCGAGAAATCGAATATCCAAATAACAACAGTCATATATAGCTCTTCCATGCAACGAAAACGCCGAAATTGCGTTTGCTCTTGATGAAAAACGAACCTGAGCTTTAACCTCCAAAAGGGATGACGAGATTATTTTGATTTCTTCAAGTGGGCCAAATGGAGAAAATACTTGGTGAAGGACATCCTCATTTACGGGATAGAGAACAAAAGTAACCATCATCGCAAGTGTAGCTTCACTAGATGCCAATTTTCTTAGAGACTGAATTTGCTCTTGGCTTGCAATGTCAAATTCAAATGATACAAATGAATTTTGCTTGCTCAACTCTGTTAACTTTCAATGTTCTAGTTGATTCAACTCAGACTCTGAAGTCGCAATCGCCTTAACTACTTCAACCTTTGATTCATTAACACTTGCGAATCTCGAAATGTCATTCTCCTTAAGAGAAGGCTAATCTAATGAAATAGAGCTTGGATTCTTAGCTTGACAATTAGTAGGTCCTATCACCTCTAGCTCCACCTCCATATCATTACATATCTCGGGGAAGTTTATGTCTAAAACACAACAGTTGTCGTATATATGTCACCGTGTAATGAAATGAAGGCTAAGGCAGCACTCCTTCTCGTATAATAGATAGTATGAGTAGTAACCTCAATAATGGAAGATGAGTCCATTTCGATTCTATCAAGAGGACTATAAGGAGAAAGCACTTGGTAAAGAATATCCTCATTTATAGGATAAAGAAGCTTCGGGACTTTGACCAAAAGCATAGCATTATTGGAAGTTTTCACTTGAACCGAAGTTGGGTTAAATAAATGTGGAATTGTATATTGCGACATTTTGTCAAACACCTGCTCTGCAATACTTGTAGTACACTCTATACTTTAAAATATCAAATTCGAACCTTTGAATTCAGACCGAAACAACTCAATGCAAAATTCAACAAACTCAATCATCAACAACTCAAGCAGCTTGCTTTGCAATAGTGAAATCAAAACTTATCCAAAATCTAGAAACTCTAGTATCACTCTTAAACAACAACTCCTTGAGCCAAGCAAGAAAAGAATGAATCACAAACAGTAGAAACAACACCTAACCCTCTGAAAATTAAATTCGGACCTTCAAAAACCGAAGTTGAAGCGTCAAAATTGATTTCAACACTATGTAAGAAAATTTTTTTTTTTTTGGGTGGCCGAGAAACAACTGCTCTGATACCAAATGATGCACCAATTAGGATTGCACCATGAGATTTGATAGAGAATTGGGGTTTGATAGGAGAATTAGGGGAAGAAGAGAGAGATAGGGTTACATGTAGAAGAGAAAGAGAAAGAGAGAGAGAGAAGAGAGAAGAGAGAGAAAGTTGTTTTGTTTATTTTCTGTCAAATGAACCATTACATGCCCTTTTGTAGTCCTAACATCAATATTATCTATTCAAGTCTAATTGAGTACTAATGAGCATTAATCCCCTTTATTACATGTATCACAATACAACATATATGAAAACGAATAGAAAAATAAAATTAACTATCAAAGCCATATGAAATAGACAAATTATCTCTTAATATCCTAAAGATTGAGCATTTATTACCTAAGTACCCCCTATCATTTTAATACATATAATAAGATACCCTTAGATAAGAAATTATATCACTTAAATATACCTTATGTTCAAATTGGTAATTTTTGTTAATGTGCATTTTCTGACTAAAGAAATCACCAGATTATGATAGGAATACATACATGTTGCTGAAACTCGTGTTCCATGTCAACAATTTTAAATTAGAATCTACCAATTTGGCAAAAAGTACCTAATTTGTAAAATTTTTAAATTTCAGAGTATTTGGGTGACAAAAATTTTAAATTTCAGGATATATCATTGTATATTATTGAAGCATCGGAGTTCTTGTATAATAAATGTTGAAATTCCGAGATACATAATTAATAATTTCCTCATATAATATTATATAATAATTCAAAATGATGAAAATTGTTCTTTTAAAACCATTATAAAGTAACGTATGAAAACAAAAAAACATATATTTCTAAAACTAAACTTAAATTATTTAAATATTATTAGTTAAACAATAATATCAAATATGCCCAAGAGTTAAAAGATGCATTACCTGGATACATGGATGCTTGTGAGATGACATGAGACAAGTCAAAGTTAATACCGCAAATATTGGGATACTTGGAAATGATGACATGGAGGGTGGACCCTACACCACCACCCACGTCAACGAGCACCTTGTTCACCATTCCAAACCCTTTATGCTTATCTAAGGTGTGCTTCATGATCGTGGCATCGAGGTCCGACATGGCATTGTTGAAGACCTAGTTAAAGCGTGCATCTTCACTTGCATACTCAAAAAAGGACTTCCCATGTGCCTTGTGGAAAGGTATCCCCCCTTCTAATATTGCATTCTTTATGTGGTACCTATGAAATATTTCAAAGTTTTATAACAATTTCAAATTCTTCCTTGCTTATGTAAATAAGTTAGAGGTGACAAAGTTTAAACAACAGACCTTTCGTTGTCTTCACATTGATAGTGCTCAAGATCGGACATAATCTCAAGACCCCGCTTGGGGTTTTCAAAATTTAGGGGCTCCACAATTTATGGGTTGTATTTTTTAAGTTGTAATTGTTAATTTCATTAAATTTTATGATTATAATTTTCATAATTTGTTGTATTAATATTATATTCCTAAAAGAAATTTTATTATATATAAAGGGCTCCATTTTAGTTGATACCCAATTGGATAATCGATTATTTACTTGACTAGATGCTCGAATTGGTACTCTACTCAATTTTTGGTTTGCTTGTATATTTTTTGAAACGTAGCTTTTGAAACATGCAGCATATTAATATATCGGTGATTTATGATTGTTTTTATTAAAATTTAGTCTAAGCGAGTAACCAAACTAAACTATCTTGAGTAGAAGAATAATATTGTAATAGAGTGAATATGTTTAACCATAATACATGTAATAAACAAATGCTCGAATGCTCAAAAAGCTAATCAAGTACAAGTTCAAGCAAAATATAAGACTCAGCTCGAGTTTCAATATGGGGTCTAATACCAATATAGTTAATTGAGTTTGAGGTGACGACTGCGTAGCGTATACTCAATTGTATTTATTTCATACCAATAAACTTCATCTTACCAAAATTTGTCCTTTCCTTTTTCCTAATTAAAAAAAATGATTTATGCATTAAGTTCATCTTATTTCAGTAAGATCTATGCATTTAAAATATGTATTTTTACAATAAATTGTTTGGTTTTGTAGTGCAAAAAGATCTTTATTGCAAACCAAAGTACCTGCATATAAGTTGAAAATAGAAATAATATATTATAATTGTTGGTAAAATAGCATGAATGGGCAATTAGAAAAGCAACCTCAAGATGCTAGAGGGTAACTCAAGAAAAGAAGAGGGGGGGGGCGGGGGGGGGGGGGGGGGGGGGGGGGGCAGCATAAAACTTCAAACTAACTCTGAGAGCAACTTCAACAGAAAGGCCTCTATCTGAACGCTATACACCTCGAACTAAAGCAAATAGACCTAGGAAAAGATAATTAAACAACTGAAGGAATGACATCCAGAGAGGAAAGATCAAACTAAAGGAAGTTCTCATGTCGTGGAGTTCACCACTGCCCTATGTTATTTATGCCCCTGCTACAGTACAGATAGGATCGTCAAACACTCTGATTCAAAGGGTTAACACGCAACTAACAAAGGAGTGTACTCTAGGGTTATGGGTTGGAGTATGCCTCAACTTGCTTAATAAACAAATTATTGAAGAATCCAGAGGATAAGAGGAACGATGGAGAAATGTAAGTATTTCAACGCTTTTCCGTGTATGAATCAATGCCCCAAAGTACTATATTTTCCTTACCTTGGCTTTGTTTGACCCATTCAACAACAAGAATAACTTTTAAGACGACTATCCACCTATATAAATACACATAAGCGGACTTGCGCCCCATTCCCTTTGCTGTATCACACACATCATTCTCAGTAAGGCCTTTAGTAAGGGAATCCGCTAAATTCTTCTCACTCCTTATAAACTCGACCGAGATCACATTGTTTTCAATTAGGTACTTTACTACACCATGCCTCAAGAGAATATGCCTATGCTTGCCATTAGATACCTCTCTTTGTGCCACTCTAATTGACGTTAGTGGGTTAACATGTTAGTCACAGTGCATCAAGATTGACAGCGTGGGCTTCCCCCATGATGGAATGTCTCCTAGTCGATTCCTCAACCATTTAGCTTCCATATGCCATCTTTTCCGCAATAAACTTAGACTCCATTGTGGATTTAGCAATGTAGGTCTATTTATAAGATTTCCAAGACACAATATCGTTAGCAAGCACACAAATATAGCCAATATTATAATCAATCTCATCATTGTCAAATACCCAATTTCCATAACAATATCCCTCCAAAGCAGTAGGGAATTATCTATAATGAAGACCCCAATCCATAGTACCCCGAAGGTACCTCAATAATCTAACCAGAGCAACACGGTGCTCTCATCACCTAGATTATAGGTATAGCAACTCAATCTACTAACGACATAGATTGTAGTTCATCAAGAATATTATGCTACCAATAATCTTAGCGTATTGGGCTTGTGATACACTATAACTTATGGTCCTTTTCAAGCAAACATTCAAGTCATAAGAAGTCTTAGCAGGAGTGTCATCATAATGACCAAACTTTCTCAATAGTTTCTCCACGTAATGGGATTAACTGAGAGTCAAACTCTCAGGTTATCTAATTATTTTCACGTTGAGTATCACATCAGCCTTGTCTCAGTCTTTCATATCAAAACATGAGTCGAAGGTAGACTTTGTAACATTCACAACATTCACACTCATACCAAAAGTAAGCATGTCATTAACATACAAACAGCTAATCACGCAGCTATTATCATCATGCTTATAGTACACACCTGCATCACCATTGTTCACAACAAAATCATATGTGACCAAAAGGCAATCCAATTTTTGATGCCATTGTTTAAGAGCTTGTTTAAGACCACATAAGGACCTTACAAATTTACACACTTTATGCTCTATGTTAGGGACCTTGAACCGCTTGAGTTGTTCCATATAAATTTCCTCCTTAAGGTTAAGAAAGTAATTTGCAAGTCCATTAGGTTTAGCACAAGGTTATTTACGAACGCTCGAGCCAATCAAAACTCTTACAATGGTGATTTTAGTTACAGGTGAGTAAGTATCAAAGATGTCAATTCCCCGTTTTTAAGTGTACCCATTAGTCATTAATCTAGCCTTAAATTTATCAACAGACCCATCAACCCTTAATTTGTTTTAAACACCCATTTACATCCTATGGGCTCGCATCCCCTAGGAAGGTTCTTTAACATCTAAGTGTTATTACTCATTATTAAGTTTAGCTCATTATTAGCGACCTCTCTACAAAACGGAGCATATATGGATTTTACGGCCTCATCATATGTTTTGGAATCTTCCTCTAACATGAAGGTACGAACAAAATGCTCATCAAAAGAGGGTGTTCATATAAGACTGCAGCAATGAAGTCAAGTCCAAAAACAATCCCAGCTCCAACCCTCTTACTTCCTCTAATTTCTTGAACATCAAGTTCAAGTTGCAAATGACTAGATGTTGGAGTAGATGCATCAGGCAAAGAAAGAACACTGTCACATGCATATATAGATTCTTTCATGGGAAATACATGCTCGAAGAACTTGGCATCTCGAGATTCCATCATTGTGCCGAGCCTAGGGCTCAAATTATTTACTAGCATAAATCTATATGCAACACTATTTATAGCATAACCAATAAACACAACATCTACTATTTTATTACCAATCTTCCCTTAGATTCCGGTACCTTAACTTTAACTAAACAACTCCACACTCTGAGGTATTGAAGGTTAGGTGCGTAACCATTCAATAATTAATAAGGTATTCTATTTAGCCTTTAATGTGGAGGATTGTGCTGTGACATGCAGATAATAATGGCGCCTCCCCCCCGAAACCAAAAAAAAAACAAAAAAACATTCTTAAGGATAAGCCTAAGCAAATTAATATAGCATTTATCATTTCTCTAAGGGATCTATTTTTCCTTTCGGTTATACCGTTTTGTTCAGGTGTATGTGGAGCTAATAGCTCATGAATTATGCCATATTCATCACAATGTCTCTTAAAAAAGATAGTATCATACTCACCTCCTCTGCCATACCTAGTCATCTTGATTATATGCTCTAGTTGTATTTCAATTTATTTTTTATACTTGAGGAACATCTCCTCAAACTCATCTTTCGAACTCAAGCGATACACCTTACTAAATCTTGAGTGGTCATCAACAAAAGTAATATAGTACTTCTTACCTTCTTTACTTATGATGTTCTTATAATCACCCAAATCACAATGTGTAAGTTCGAGTAGGCTAGATGTTCGTTCAATGGATTTATTAAAGGGCTTTTGAAGATGCTTGGCCTCAATACATACTTCACATTTGTCAGGTTCGGTCACACTACAATCATGAATTGAAGTCATTTGTTTAAATCTTTTAATCGAATATAATTCACGTGTATGAGCCTAGCATGCCACAAATCTAAAGATTCAATAATATAAGCAAAAGTAGATGCAATTTTATTCATGTCAATTTCCACATCCAGTACAAACAAGCCAAATACACTTTCCCGCAAAGATTATGCTTTTAGTTATAACAAGCTTATCATATCCTAAGGTCAGTTTTAAATCAGCTTTGTTTTGCAAAGCACCAACAACAATATTTCTACATAAGTCAAGAACATGCACCACATTTTGAAAAGATTGAAAACTTTCCCAAGTTGAGTTTCAAAAGGACCTTTCTCTTGCGAAGCACTGGGATTAAATTAGAATTGCCCATGAACACAAACTTTCCCGTAACGGCTTACTCATACCCATGGAATAGGTCCTTATTGGTGCAGATGTTCCTCATGGCACCAGTTTCTACAACCCTGTCGACTGTGCTACCAACCATATTCACCTTGGAGATCATGGCTACAAAGACATCTCTACTCTCGGTGAGGTTGGCCTACAGTTTGTGTTCTTTAGGCTTTCCCAATCAAAATCCCTTCTTGTAGTCTCTCAAGGTGTGGCCCATCTCACCATTGGTCTAAGATGTTCTACTAACTCATCTATGGCTTCCTTCAGGGTTGTTATGGGGCCTTTTCCCTTGGAACTGCTTTGATGAGTTCGGGTTCAAGCCCCCAAACTGGCAATGGGAATGCCCTTTGTTCCATGGCTTCTCGAACCTGCCATTTTTTCCTATAGTCCTCGAGTCAACCAGGTTACAGACAAAGACGAGTGTTTAAGGGACTTTTCCTTTGCTTACTTGCAGTTTTCGTTCTATAAGTTTATGTGGAAACTAGCTCTCACATGGCTGTGTCCTTTTATGTTTCTGTTAACCCCTATAGTCATCCCAAGAGGGAGGAGGTTTTTCAATTAGGCAGCTTGCTTAAAACGTCTCACATTTTCATTCCTTCACTAAGGATATCAGCACACAAGTTCTCATACGAAAACATGCTTGTTAGTGGCACTGTTGTCCATCTCATATTTATTACGTAAAGTCTCCTAGATGTCCTTAGCATTTTTCATCTTAGCATTTTGGCGTAGTGGGGCAGTCATATAATGCAACAACATTCCCTTTAAGGTTTGATTATCTTTCTCGAAGTCAGGGCTTGACCTAGGAGGAGCCTTATCATTTGAGAGGGTATAGTGGACCTAAATTTGTGCAAGGAAAAACTCCATTTTATCAGACCACATTTCATAGTATTTCATGTTTAAAGGTTCAGTTTCCACGTGTATTGTAAAACTAGCGCTAGCCATGTTATGATTACTACTTTTACTAAAACATCTAGAATGTTGGCAAAACAGCACGAATGGGTAACTAGAAGCAACCTAGAGATGCTAGAGGCTAACTCAAGAAGAGGCAGAATAAGACTTTAAATCGTATCTAAGAGAAACTTCAACATGATGGCTTCTATCTGAACGCTATCTCAAACTAAACCAAATGAACTAAAGACAAGATAATTAAACACCTAAAATAAAGAAATTCAGAGATGAAAGATCAAACCAACAGAAGTTGTTGTGCCGTAGAGTTCACCTGTATCCCAACTCACTATTCCCCTACTATAGTTCAAACGGGATCGTCAGACACTCCAACTCCTAGCGATAACACGACATGCAATAAAGAAGTGTACTCTTGAGTGATGGGTTGGAGTACACCCCAACTTGCTCAATAGTTAGAGTATTGAAGAATTCGTAAGAGACGAGGAAAGATGGAGAAATGTAGGTATTTCAGTGTATTTCTGTGTATGAATCAATGCCACAAAGTATTGCATTTTTAGGCAGAAGTTTTGTCGTTCAAGCAACTACCAATTATGGAACATGGGTGTAAAATCCGGCCTTAATTAGGACAGTGGGCGAACATGGAGGAGCAAAGAATCCGACCTCAGTCAAAGAAACAACGGATATGGAAAGAATGGGTGATTACACGGTAAAGACGTGTATCTTGAGCTTGAGCTTGTAGTATCGAGCTCAAAACCAATGTAACGGACAAGGCCACAAGGTAGCACTCTCAAGATTGGCCAAGAATAACACCTCACGCTTGAGCTTGCAACCTCAAGCTCAAACCCGGAAAGAATTCGCGTCGACTTCGCTTTCGACAACTAAAGACATGATAGCCATAAAAAAATAAAACTCGGAGTTAGAAAAATCCACATTCAGGCGCAATGTGAGACACCTACCAGGTCAATGGAGAGGGGAGCTCTGTGCGTGGCTTACCATACCATTTTAGGCCCAGACTTACCCAGTCAAAGGAAAATGGGGTGTATTAAGTGGCTTATCCATCTCTAGGTTTTCTATGTGTGATACATGACTAGAAGCAACAAGAACAAAATTGAAGCACAGCTAACCCCAATTTTCAACAATAATCACAGAAATAACTTAATGATATAAATCAAGAAATAATAGAAGATAGTACTGTAGGAGAGAATTATGTTAATAGTTGGTCATAGTATTGAAGGGTGGTGAGTACAACGACCCATAAGGTAAAAAGCAAAATTGGGTCATGGTAGTGAAGATTTAATCCTATATCGACTTTTTAAAACATTTTTCTTAACTAAGTTATAAAAAAGGATTCTGTTTTGCATCTTTTTATGTTTAGTTATAAAACAAAATTTTGATCTTTCTAAATATGTAAAAATATTTTTTTTCGTCAGCCAAATGCGAGCATTGCAGTCAATTTAGAGTTTTTTTTCCCATAATTTTAAGATGTTAAAAAACTAAACTAAACGCAATAAAAGTTTCCCTCGTAACTAGCGCATGTTTTTTTCTTGTTTTCTTCTAAAAATTAGGATTCAAGATAAAGTGTAAGATTATTTTTAAATCAATAGTTTCTGAGCTTTATAATCAGAGTAGAGTAGACTTATAAAAAAAAATGTGTAGCATTAATTGTTTTATTTCTCTGTGTTGTTCTCTTTTCAAAAGTTTCAAGTTCAATTTATCAACTTTATTTTCCTTAACTTCAGTAAATTGAAAAAACAAAAAAAACAAAATCTGCAAAAGGCGACTACGCGTTTGTGATTAAATGAATTATTAAATGTTAAAAATGAGAAAGACTTACCAAGTCCCAAAGCAGACTTTGTCCGTAGTCATCAAGTCAACAGACCTTAGCGATCCCTCACCATCTCCTCTATTCTTTAAGAAAACCTCGTCAGACTCCATATACTCTTTCGACGTTAGCCTCGATCCTCGTAGTGCAGCTCACAATGGAATAGCTCGCCAAGAACCGTAGTATCCGATCCAGCATCATCAGAGCCTTCGGATTCGCCACCCGGATCCGACTGGCTATCTCAGCCGGCGACAGTGAATCTTCGGCGCTGGCGAGGATCTCGAGGATGTCAAGCTCCAGGACGGAGTTCATGAGCAGGACGAGTTTCATGGTATGGCCGAGCTCCATGGCCGTCGCCAAGGCCAGCTTCTCATCGTTTTCTTGGCTACTCATGGTTTCTTTTTCTTTTTTTCTTTTTTTGGGGGTAAGGGGTAGGTGAGTCAAATTTGGGGGGTTCTAAATTTGGGGTAGTTGGGAAAGTTCATTACTGAATTGATATGTATATATATATATATATTGCAATTCGAGAAATGATGTCGTTGAATTGTAATTTGTTTTACTTAAAATATTGATAACGCGGTTATAAGCCTACTTTTAGAGTTGCATTCTGAATCAATCTTTTATGAGATAAGGTAAAAATATTATATAGGTGCTAGTGTTATTTTAAGGATATTTTTTTTATTAGGATAAATTACAGAAAAATCTTTTGTCTTTTGCTTTAAAAATAGAAAACTCCCCTTACAAAAAAAAGCACCGACAGAACCCTTCACTTTTAAAAATTTATTACTTAACCCCTATGCAATTTATTTTTGACCATTTTGTCCCTAATGTTTAATTTTGTTCTTAGAATGAGTTTTATATTATTAGATAAAAATTAAAAATTTTATATTTTTAGCAAAAGAATTAAGAAAATTTTCTATAGTTATAAAAATATAATTATTTTAATTAATTATATTAATATTATTATACGTTCATCAGATAAAAAATATTCTAAATTTTTATCAAAAATATTATAAGATAAAATATAATATTTTTTATTGATATTATAATGTTAATACTATAATCAATTAGAATAATAATTTTTATAAATATAGAAAATCTCCCTTTTAAAAATTATAAAAAAATTCTTATTTTTTTCAAAATATAAAACCTTACTTAAAAATAAAATCAAACACTTAATTATTTTATTTTGAGGGACAAAATGGTTAAAAAATAATATTTAGAGGCAAAGTAAAAAATTTTCAAAAATAAGGGGGTTTAGTGAGTGATTTTATTTGTGAGGGGGGTTTTTTATAATTTATCCTTTTTATTAATATGGAAAAAAATCACACAATATTAGATATGTCGTCAAATGATAGATTTTCCTATGATATTTTTGGGTAAATTATATATTACTACTTTAATATTTGGTGTATTAATTTTTAGCCACAAACTTTATGAAATAAAATTTTGGACTGAAGTTTTATGTATTTAATAAAATAGTTTAAATAGTGGTGTATCAAAATAAAAATCAGCATCTGCTCCAACATTTCTTCATTAGTAATGTCACAATATTGTTGTTTATGTTGGTAATGAGGGAAATAGTGAAAGAAAGTAGATTCATTAACAAATAACCGTAACTTTTACACTATGTAAAGTCATCATTTAAATTTCTTTTAAATATATATAATTTTTAGACCAAAATTTTTTTTCACAAAATTTATTAAAAAATTACTAAATTAAATCACATAATAATATTATGTAATTTATTATGTACATATATATTTATCAAAAGTCAAATGCGAAATATCATTCCCAGGAAGAATATATACAAAAAAGCACAAAACTCAAACCAAGACAAAGCAAACACAAAAAGCACCACACACTCAAAACACATAGCACATAGACCGGGTCCCACAAGCAGTAGCCCAAAGACTGACCAATCAAAACCCATAATCAACACCAACGCAAACTCACAACCTTACATCATAATATGAAGGAAATTATGTCTAGTCCAAACCGAGCATTGAATCTCTATGAAAATTCTCTGACTATTCCAATCATTGATTTTAACTAATTAGAACTCTTATGGGTGATAGATGTCGGTCAACAATGACGAAAAATCATCAACGCGACAATGTTAGTTTCTTTGATAGTTAAGTACAAGCCCAAAAACATAAGGCACTATTAGAACAATTTGTAGCAATACACAAATTTGTTAGTGAAATAGTAGAACAGGTATCTAAATTAGTCACAGCCTTCAAGGCACATCGCAAACGGTTTTCCTTAAGACTTATTTCTTTGATACCGAAATAGTATAAGGGTTACAATGAAGCCTAACAACAAAGTGAGAATATGAGTATAGAGAGAGGAAGATGACCGAGATTTTTAAGAGAGAAGGAGAGAATAAATTGTTCTTGGTTATGATTTACAAATGCCAATTAGGGCTTTATATAAAACTCTATGTGTCTCTTGGGAAGAGACACATCACTATACACATTAAACACATGCTTAATCACAAGGGAAACGTCCCTTTTAATTAAATTAATTTCCAAATCTATGTGTTGACACACAAAACCTGTGTGTAGACACACAGACCCAAACTTTGGGTTTTGTTAGTCTGTGTGTCGACACACAGTCTCTCGAAAGCTTTTCTACACATTTAAGCCAAAATATATAAGTAAACATTCAAAACACTTAATTTTAAAAATACATCAACATTTGCCCACCATTTTCAAAATACACCAATTCTCATACAAGTTAAAGAAGCATCTCGGAGTTAAAGGAAGTCTTTATGCATAAATGAGAGTGTCTTCCGATTAAACCCTCACTTAGCAAAGACATGTTACAGTTAGTCAGAGCATAATGGTAGACTAGCCTTTGAACCACACGAGTTCATTTGACTAACCACACATATCTCCACACACGTCTCCACACACAATAATTACTGTCCACAACCTCATCTTCGACTGACACATTTAAGACCTTGTGTTCTGTACCCTTCATGAGTGTAACAGAGTCAAACCCGTGCCATTAAAACACTCCATGAAGCGGCCAAACTTCACACTCATTTAGGCAGACCTCATTGATCATGTCCTTGGAACACGACATTCAATAATTTCCTCGAGTCAATTAAGAGCTTACGCTCAACCTCCTTTTCTCTTTGTCATAGGTAACCAAGCACTACACTCGGGATGAAATATTATTTTTAGTGCTTGCAATCACATGGATGATGAAACTCTCTCATTGAATGTAAGACCTAGCATTGTACTAGGCATTGGGTTAAGGATCCATCATAGGTGACTAAAATTGACGGGTTTTACTCATCCCTTTACTCGTATTTATTAGCAAGTCTCTAGCAACGCTTTTTAATAAAAGATTATGTCTTACAATTTCAGTCACTCAATCTTTCATGAGTTGTGATGCAGCACGTAAAAGCAGAAATTTGAGAACGAAAAGGTTCGATGGCTTTCCATTTCAATTTTATTACGAAAATAACAAAATATAGGGGAAAATGTCCTCAATTTCTTACAACCCGAGAAAAAAAATAAAACCCCAGAATTCTTAAATTTAAAATCTGAAATTAAATGCAAAACTAACCCCAGATTTCCTTTTAGTTAAATAGAGAAGCTAGTTAACTAAGAATAAAACACTAAAAGAAAATTCAAAATTTAAATATGAAAACTGATCCTATTTAAAATCAAACTCCTAATTGCTGCGTTCAACTCCAGTTCCACGTCTCCATAGCTGCCAACCCATGAACCCACCAATAATGATCCGCTAAGGTTAACCCCGTGCCTTCCTTTCTGTCGTTCACACCTCCTACGGCACCCGCCAAGTTTCAACTGCTAGGCTATCTGCCAAGCAGAAGGTGGGGCTGTATCATCCTGTCCATGTTGGAGAGAATTCGCCCTCGAATTCGTCGATGGACCTTTTAGAATCTTGTCAAGTTGCATCTCTTCATGCCAACTCCCAATCCCCCATATCTTCCCTTGCCATGTTTGTCCCGGCTATGGATTGTTGATCTACTCTGCCAAGGTGCATGTTGTAGCCCATCCCGCCAAGTTGCGGCTTGCATCACTCTCCCCGAATGAGAGAGAATTCGTCCACGAATTCGCCAAGGAATTTTTTTAGGCCAACCTTCTTGTGTCCAGCATGAGCCTCAAGCAGCATTCTACGAGTCTACACAAGTCTCGCCTGTTGTTTGGAGATGAAGTCTCACGTGGATAGAGAAGATGGGACATTAGCACGACGTCCACCGGTGAATGATGAACTACGTCATTGCCAATCCTAAGTGGTAGAAACTTTTGTTGCGATTTATCTGGCTGTCAAATACCAACTTGGCCCGACACAGTTTCTGCCCCCAACTATAGATGTACTTGGTTACAACATATTGGATTAAGGGACCCAACATTCTTCTCGCCACCTCCACTAGAATATTCGCCAGTGATGCGGAAGGTTCATGATATACGATGACCCCATTGACAGACCTGCCGCCAACATCCTCCCACCATGTCTCGCCTCTCCTTGGTGGCAAAAGTTTCATGAACCCTTGAAGCCCAGAATTTTGGAGCTTCGCAAGGCTCACTTGGTGATGCAGCCTACTTGGTAACTCTCCTCCCGGAATCTGACACTTCCACTTTGGACTTTTCCCTACTGCCAACACAACTCCTGGTACCTCTTCTGGCACTTTAACCTGTTCTGCTTGGCGTCTCTTCACTATTGGCATAATGGCTTCCTTGCTCATGCCAACATCTTTGGCGATCAAGGCTCTAACCGGGGACTTCATATCCTTAGTTTCCTCGGGTCGTGGAGCTTCATCCTTCTTAAGCAACAAGACTATCCTTGTGCCCTCAAACATTAAGCTATAGGTGTTTCGATGCCCGTCATGGATGGTGCCTCTATCAAATTTCCATGGTCGTCCCAATAGCAGATGACATGCGTCCATGACTGCCACATCACACCACACCTCGTCTCGTTACTTCGATCCGATGGAAAAGCTAATCATACATCATTTTGAGACGGTTACTTGGTTTCTTTTCTTGAGCTAAGATAACTTATATGGGTTTAGATGATCCTCCATTTTCAACCCATGCTCTTGCACAGCTGCTTCGGAGATGACATTCTCATAGCTTCCTGAGTCAACCACTAGGCGGCATATCCTCTTGCCAACAGTGCAAGTCATCTGGAAGATGTTACTCCTCAACCAGTTGTTCACTCTTCTTCCGTAGGTGCAAAACAGACCCGCCTGACTACAAGTAGATGACCCTTGTTGCCTACGGCCACTTCTTTGACTTGTAGCGCCAACACATCGCTAGCCTCTTCCTCAACTACCTCTCTATCATCAGCTTAGAGACCATCGATGTGCAACTCCTTGCTCGATTTGTCACTCTTCCGACACTCAGCGACGGAGTGTCCCATCTCTCCAAACTTGAAACAACGGGTTCTAGAGCTACTCGCCTAATCCTTTCCAAGGTTGGCAGCAACTGGCTTCCCTTGCCTATCCAAGTTGATTAATCATACCTAGTCACGCCCACTATCCTGGGTGTTCCTAGTACTACCAACTTGATGTCATCTCTGCTGCTTCTCGACGTTCATTGCCCTTTGACTTGCTTCCGACATCGAAAAGATGATGAACATGTTCAACACCTCCTGTATAAACTCCTTCAACCCACCAATGTAACGATTCACCAATTACTCTACCGTCTCCGCCACGTCATTCTTGATGACTAAAGAGTAGAACTCCGTCATATACTCTTCCATGGATCTAGAGCCCTAATGCAACCCTTGCAATCATTGATACATCACCTTGGTGTGATTGTGAGGTAGGAAGGTGCCTCTCATGTGCTTCTTCATCTTTCCCCATGTCTCAATTCTCGCCTTCCCTTGTCGAAGCCGCAAATGCTTCAACTGCTGTCACCTGGCGGCGGCCTTACCCCGTAGTCGGATAGCAACTAATGGCGCTTGTTTCTTCTCTAGAACCTCCTTGAACTCAACGACTTCCTCCATTGCCACAAGCCAATCCCAGAACTCCTTTGGGCAACTTCCGCCATTGAACTCCGGAATCTCAATACATAGACTGGATTCTCACCTCTGATCCTCGAAATTGTTAGAGTTGCTGGTATTAGGCGATGCCTCCTCAATCTTCGATCTGGCAGCTTAGCATCCAGAGACGGATTTTGAAAACTCTCGTTCGTTTCATCCTCATCACCCTGTGTCAGTGGGTGTTGCAGTTGGATCCCTGGCTCCTGCTCAGGATTTTCCCCCAATTGAATCAAGCAACGCTCAATTCACCGAAATTTCTCTTTGGTCTTCTCAAACCTCCTCTCAGTCTGCCGTTAAAGGTCTCGCTCATGCACGTCTCTGAGGGCGGCGTATCTCTATCGCCCACAAGCCATCTTAGAAGTCATTCTGAGCATCGATACCAACTGATACAGAGCGTAAAAGTGAAAATTTTAGAACGGGAAGGTTTAACGGCCTTTCCTTTCAATTTTATTACAAAAATAACAAAATCAGGGGGAAAAAGTGTTCAATTTCTCACAACCCGAGAAAGAGAGAGAACCCTAGAAATCTTGAAATTAAAATCTAAAATTGAATGCTAAACTAATCCTAGATTTCCTCTTGTTTAAATAGAGAGCTAGTTGACTAAGAATAAAGTACTAAAAGATAATTCGAAATTTAAATATGAAAACTAAGCCTATTTAAAATCAAAATCCAAATTGTCGTGTTCAACTCCAGCTCTGTGTCTCCATAGTTGCCAACCCATGATCCCACCAATAATGATCCGCCAAGGTCAACCCCATGCCTCCCTTTCTGCTGTTCACACCTCCTGTCGTACTCGCCAAGCTTCAACCGCCAGGCTATCTGCCAGGTCGAAGGCGAGGCTACATCATGTTGTTGCACATAACTATGTTGCACACTAATGTGTCTGGACTTTGAATTATATACCTCACTCTTATGCATTTAAGAGCATAACCTCACTATCACAATTGATAGAAATAGGTGATATTGTTTGAGGCACAAAGGAATATTATATTAAAAATTCTTTAATCATTCTACTTCTTTAATAGCAGAATTCAAAGCATTTTACTCTACAATCATGGTGGAATTAATAATACATGTTTGTTTCTCGAAATCCTAAGAGACAACACCCCCACCATGTAGGAATACCTATTTGCGTATAGAAGCGTAGTCTTCCTTATTGGTGATACAATTGGCATCTAAGTATTCTTCAAAATTATAAGAATACCCGTTGAAAGTAATACTATAATCCATGGTCATTTTAGTACCTTATGTATTACATGCCAGTAAATTTACTTGAATTGCTAGTGTATTCACTTAGCTTTCCAACAACAAAAGGCTGAATCGGCCTTCTCATACTCCAATTGTACTTCTAGAGTTCCTTAATTTGGTATTAAACATCCATACCAAGTATCAACATGTAATCAACATACAAACATATAAAGACTCCTTTATCATTATCAAACTTGCTATATATACATTTATCCGATTCATTTATTGCCTTTTTTCCAAAAGCGACATCACAAGACTTCCTATCCTTGTCATAGAATCAAATTCTATGATACAACAATATGAAACTTTAACATTCGCATTGTCTCTACTTCATTCCTCTAGATATATAGAAACATATAGTCCAAATGACTTTTCTTTTCTCGCTCTTTTACTTCTTATAAGTTCTAGAGATTTTCAGGGATTTCTTCCCTCACAACATGATTTTCATCATGTGACAAAGACATGTCATTTTTCATCAAAATTCGAGTTTTTGATCTAGGAATTGAACAAAAAACTATTTCATCTAGTATATTTTACTTCACATTATCATAATGTGTCATCATTTCATCAATATCAATAAAACATTCATCCATATTTACATCCACGAACTTCAATTTACCCATTATTAAATTATATGAATCATCGTACCATTTATATGCATCAAACCTTATGAGTAACATATGAAGCATCATAATTTCATACTCCTATACTTTGAGATTTGCTATTTTGATGACTAACAGCATCATGGCACATGGATATGAAATCACATAAGAAAATTGCTTTTCATATAAAATTATGCTAAATTTGAGTATTAATTTATAAGACGTAATATCATTATAACAACATAAAATATATAATTATGTCTTTCATGATCTACTAATTTTATTCCACTCAAATTTATAGCACTTTTGCTTTTACCAAGTAAATAGAAAAGCATACATGTTCTTAAACTAAAATAGTATTAATACGCATGTTTGTATTTTTCCATTAGTATAATCATATATGTTATTACATTGACAGTGAAGCCTCTTATTCTGAAATCCATTTTTATAATGGTGTTGAAGAATCCTACCATTGTATAATCATAATGATGCATTAGTTAATTTTATCCGCAATACTAAAGATCTTTTTATACCAATTACACATTCGGATATTTTGCTTTAACCGAAAAAGAAAATTATGCAAGGTTAAAAATAGACCGCTTCATTATTTTATTGTAAGGAAAATTATGCAATTATTTCCTTACATGGGTAGCACCACTCAACCATTACGAAAATTTATCTTCAACCATATGCATGCATTATTTGATTACAATCCAAGTTCATGCATGCTCTTCTTCATCATTAGGTTTGTTTTTATAATACCAAAAATATATACATATATTTTATTTTAAATGTAATAATCTCATTACAAAGAAAATCACAGTCCTTCATTTCTATCAATTTATAATAAGCATATATCCATAATTTATTTATTTATTATTTTTAGTTTTGATATCACTTAACCTTTTAGTTTCAACAACTACGCCAAACAAGAATTTTGTCCTTTTGGTATCGCTTTGGCATCTGTTTTCAACAACCACCCAAAAGAAAGTTTTCCTATTCTTTTAGTACTCAAGTTATACATAGCAATTTAATTAAAACAATCCCACATTTTACCGCCGAAAATGTATAGTTCTTATTTTACAACCTTTTTTCTATAAAGGTCACATGGATGTGTTTGCTGTATAAAGGGTTTTTAATACAAAACCATACACACAAACGGCATGTGGATTAGTGGCTGAAAGTCCTTGTCATCTTGCTCGGGAATGAGAGTTCGAAGCCCATTACAACAACAACCAACCCAGTGCTTCTAAGGGCTCCCCCATAAGCAGGGTTTGGGGGTAGATGTACGCAACCTTCCCCCTTCAGGGGGCTACCCTGAAGAGAGGCTATTTCAGAGGACCCCCAACCTGAGAAGTTGGTCCGTAGCATAGAACATGAGACCTGGTAGTAGGAGAACATCAAAACCCATTAATAGCATATAATTTTCCACACAACTGAAAAACCGCAATATGTTAGCACTTTTCTTTACTTTTTTTTTAAAAATTTAAATTTCCGATCTTTTTTTCTTTTTTATTAACATGTAACATCATTTAATAAAACTTTGGGTTCTGTAAGTCTTTGTGTCGACACACAATCCCCCCAAAGGAAACTAGAGAGAGAAACTAGAGAGAGAGGCTCTCAATTGGCGATTTCCGGCGGTGGAGCGTGGGCGCGTGCAGGTGACGCAATCCCTCCTTCACCATGGCCTTCTGCGGCGCGTGAGAGCACGTGACACATCGCGCGGCGGCGCTCAGACCTGTTTTGGAATCCTAGTGCTCTCCTCTTCCTTATGGGGTAGTCGGTGCTCCGATTCGATCACTTTCCTTGAGGGCGAAAACACATGTGAGTGAGGGCGTTTGAGTTGGATGTTGATGACTGTGTAGGACGCTTTCCGGTGGTTTTCTCTGGTTTCTTCATCCTTCATCCTTCCTGGCGGCTCTCATTGCTGTGGTTTTCTTGCCTCTTGAGTTCGTTTTGGATCCGGTTTGCAATTTTCTCTCTCCTCGGGGTCTTCTTTTTCATGGATTACTTCTGGGTTTTTTTCTTTTGTGGAGAAAATATTGGTATGTCCTCTACCTCTCATTGCTTCATTGCTGTTTCCATGAATGATTGAGTGGTTCTTGGATCGTTTTTTTGGCTCGCCGTGCTTCGAACTTTTGCCCCTGTTTTCTGGAAAATAGGGACTGGTTTTTTCTTGGCTTGCTTGATCGGTTCTTGATTGGTTCTTTATCTGTTTGATCGAGTTTTTTTTCTCTTGTTATTTCTTGTTTTGCTGCTGGTCATTGTGTGGTTTTTGCGCCGGCGGTGGTGGTGTGAGGTGGCTGTGCTGGTGGTTGCATGTGGTGTCTGCTGGTGCGGGTGGCTGTGCTAATGTTGGTGGTGGCCGGGTGGTTAGGTGGCCACCATCATCATCCTTGTTTAAGTTTGTTGCAAGGTTGTTAGAGATTCTTGATTGTTATTACAAGTTGTTACACTTCTTCATTTGTTTTTCCTTGTTTTTCTTTGGTCCCATGAGTGAACCGGGTGACCCAAGGCGTTCTTGGGTCACTGTAGCTGGTTCGTCACCACCGGGTGGTACACTTCGTTTCATTCCCCTGAAATTGGTGAATGGGGAAGTAGTTACTACTATAACAGATGATGATGTAGCTCCGGGTCTTGGAAATGGGGCCGTTGTCTAATAGGTTGTATTATTGGGGTGCGTGTTGCATATTCTCGGTGTGTAGCTATAGCAAAAATGTTTTGGGGGTCGCCTTGAGTGTGTCATTGCGGACAAAGAAATTTACTATTTTTGATTCAAGTTAGTGGCTGAGTTGGACTTGATTTTACGGGGTGGCCCATGGACTCTTAATGGACACTATCTCTCTCTTGAGTGGTGGCAACCTAATTTTTTACCATCCCCAGAGCCTCTTAAGATTTCTATTTGGATCCAATTGCATGGCCTCTTGGCCTTCCTTTGGTCGGAAAGGTCCCTAAGCTCAATAGCTAGTGGTGTAGGTCACCCATTGTACATGGACCAACCAACACTAGAGGGTACGATGATTAGCTATGCCTGGGTTTGTGTTCAACTAGATGCTTGGACTGAACCCCCGAAGAGGCTTTTGGTTGACTACAATGGTAGGATTTTACCGGTGACTGTTAAATTTGAGGGTATGCCAAAGGTGTGTAGTAAATGTCGGGTTTTTGGACATACTTGTCAAACACCGAACACTGTCACTATTCTCCCGGAGCAGCCGGAGGTGGTGGCCAGGAAAAGACCCCTGCGGCGTCATAGGCGGCACCAGGGGGCTGTAGAAAATGGTGATATTGAGGCTAATGGGCCACTCCCTAATGGACCTAGGGGAAATGGGCCCAATATGGAGGGGCTTTCCCATGGGCCAAGGAATGGTGGGGTTGCTCGGGATGTGGATGGGTCTCTTCCATCTAGTCCTAGGGGAAATGGGCCCAACATGGAGGGGCTTTCCCATGGGCCAAGGAGTGGTGGGGTTGCTAGGGATGTGGATGATTTTAATGAGCCACATATCATTTTTGGTGATGGGCTCGAAGGCTATGGAATGGGGAATGATGGGGATGGTGGAAATGGGCCTCCTAATGGGCCATGGATTTTTGGGCTTAGGAAAAGGGGAGGCGGGAGGGGCTCTCCAAGGGGGAGAAGGTGTGAGCCCAATAGGCCGCATGTGGGGGCGCCAGCGAAGGCCCCTGCTGGGCCTTGAGTGCCTCAAGTCTAGGGAAATGGGCCATGCGTGCCTACTAGGTCGTGCTCCTCTCCATCTATTGGCCCAACTTCTTGCCCTTCTCTTCTCTCTCGTGGAAATGGGCCCGTTTTGGAGGGGCTTTCCACTTTCTCATGTCCTTAGGGAAATGGATCCGATGTGGAGGGAATTTCTTCTAGGGATATTCCTATTTTGTCCACAAGGGGGGATGGGCCCGTTTTGGAGGGGCTCCCTTCTAGTGTTCCATCTTCTTCTTTTTGAGGGAATGGGCCCATTCTAGAGGGGCTTCCCCTTTCTTTTGAAGGGGATGGATCTATTTCGAATGGGGTTCGTGGAGAGTTAGCTGGGGATGTGGTCGGTGAGCCAACTCTTAATGGGCCAAATGTGTGTGACGGTGCGAGGCCTCAGGGACGGGGCGTCGGGTTGGGGAGGGGTGGCAGGGGATCTAGTGGTGGTAGAGGGTCTAGGGGAAAGAGGAGGTGTGGGTCTAGTGGCCCGCTTGCGGGGACATGGTCTAGGCCGTGTTCTCCCCGGGCGGCTGGGTCGCTCCCTCTTTCTACTGGGCCTAGCCCCTCTTGCTCCCTTACTCTCCTCCCTTCTAGAGGAAATGGGCCCGATTTGGAGGGGCTTTCTCCTAGGGGTTTTCCTTCTTCTTCCACTAGGGAGGATGGGCCCGTTTCAGAGGGGCTCCCTTCTTGTGACTCATACTCTGCTAGAGGGAATGGGCCCGTTTCGGAGGGGCTTCCCTATATGGAGCATTCGGATGGGATTGCGGGTGCTGATTCATCTCCTTCTCTTCAAGGGAATGGGCCCATTTTGGAGGGGCTTCCCTATATGGAGCATCTTAGTCGAAGTGAGGATGGGCTTGCGGGTGGTGTTAAGAGGGAATGGGCCCGTTTCTGAGGGGCTTTCCTCTTTGGTGACTTCTAGTTCTAGGAGGAATGGGCCCGATTTGGAGGGGCTTCCCAATTTTTCCAGTCCTTACACTCCCCCTTGAGGGAATGGGCTCGATTCGAAGGGACTTCTCTCTAGGGGTGATTCGAGGCAGAGTGGAGGTGTATGTGGAGGGGTGCGACTAGGTTGCGGGGTGCTGATTCGGATGCAAGGCGAGCCCTTTCCACGTCTGGTTCTGTCTCTCTCACTCATAGGACCTTTTTAGATTTTGTGCCTGCTTCTATTCGTGACTCGGAGTCGATGCCTTTTGAGGTAGAGGCGGCCCAGGATGCTATTACTGGTGTTGCTCCTCTTCCTCTATGCACCTTGAACCAGTCAGCTAGTGTTCCAAGCCTTCGTTGGCTTGGGAGTGGGTCAGGCTTCTCTTTCTCAGCTGTGAGGAGGCGTCTTACTTGTGTGGCTGAGAGTGTGAGCCGTTCTCTCTTCTGATTGTTTCATCATGGTTATTGGCTGTTGGAACATCAGGGGGCGTAATAACCCCCACTCTTTGCGTGCGGTTTGTGATTGGATTTCCTCCAATCGCTTGTTTGTCATTGGTTTGGTTGAGACCAAAACCAAGTCATCTGATGTAGAGTCTGCGATTGCCCGTTGTATTGACGGGTGGCGTTTCCTTTCTAGTGGTGTTTTGTCATTCTTGATGCCATATTATTCTCTCCTGGGATCCTGGCCTCTTTAAAGTCGACTTGATTCACGGGGGTGACCAGTTCCTTACATGTCACATCTCCGACTTGTCTGGGACTATGGGCTTCCTCGCCACCTTTATTTACGGCTTTAATGAGCCTAGGCCTCGTCGCGCCTTATGGGACTATCTTCGGAATGTCAGTGCTAGGTTTTAGGTGAGACTTGGATCCTTCTTGGGGATTTCAATGCCATTCTTAGTATGTCTGATAGGTGTGGCGGTCAGGAGGATTGGCCTGGGCATATGGATGATTTTCAGGAGTGTCTCACAGAGGCTGAGCTCACTACTATCCCTTCCTCTGGCCTACATTTCACTTGGTCCAATGGAGTCGAGGATGATAAATTGATTCTCAAACGCCTCGATTGGTGCCTGGTTAATGAAGGTTGGCTTCGTGACTTTCCTGTTGCATCTGTTAAGTTTCTTGCACGCCATATTGTTTCAGACCACAGTGCCATCGTTGTGAGAGGTCTTGGGGAGCGCCGCGACCGACGTCTTCCTTTTAAGTTCTTTAATTTCTAGGCTGATCACGAGGACTTTCTTCCTACCATTAGGCGTGTCTAGGACTCTTGTATTGAGGGCACTCCTATGTTTCAACTCACTCAGAAGCTGAAAATGATGAAGAGTGATCTGAAGGTCCTTAATGCACGTCATTTTAGTCACATTTCGGCTCCAGTTGAGGCATCCCGTGATGCCTGGACTTCGGGTCAGAGAGCCTTGGATGAGGACCCGAAGTGTCCTGCTTTTCATTTGGAGGAGCGCCGTCTATTCCGGGAGTATTCTCAACTATGTCGAGATGAGGAGGCCATTTACCATCAAAAGTCTCGTATTCAGTGGCTCTCGCTCGGTGATCAGAGCACCTGTTTCTTTCATAAGTTTGTGCTTCATCGGCAAGCCCGGAATAGGATTTCATCAATTGTAGGTCCCGATGGCGTGAGAACTTACGACCCGCAGTTGATATCTCATACAAGGATTTCTTTCTTCGAGGAGCTATTGACCGAGCCTAGTGGACCCTTGACTGACGATATTTCAGATCTTTTTGAGACTCGCATCTCGGAGGATCAGGCTCACCCGCTGATTTCTCCGGTTTCTGCTATAGAAGTCCGCGATGCCCTGTTTTCCATCGGTGATGATAGGGCCCTGATGGCTTCACTTCCCTCTTCTTTAAGAGGGCCTGGGAGGTGGTGGGTGGGACAGTTATTTGACCCATTTAGTCTTTCTTCATTTCGAGGCGTATGTTGGGTGCCTTGAATACCACTAGGATCTGCCTTGTACCCAAGGTGGAATCTCCGTCCACTTTTGGTGATTTTCATCCTATCTCCTGTTGCAATGTGATCTACAAGTGCATCACTAAGATTCTTGCAAACAGGTTGAAGGGCATCCTCCCTGTGCTGATTGGTGACTCTCAGATAGCTTTTGTTCCCGGTTGACGTATTTCTGATAGCATACTTCTGACTCAGGAATTGATGCGCGATTATCATCTTCGCATCTCCGCCCGCTGTGCCCTTAAGGTAGATATTCGGAAGGCCTTTGACACGGTTCGCTGGGATTTTATTCTAGCCGGTATGAGGAGCATGGGGATCCCTGAGACTATGGTTGGGTGGGTTCGTGAGGGCCTCTCCACAGCTCGCTTTTCTTTCGCCATCAATGGCGAACTCGAGGGATTCTTCTGCTCTAGTCGAGGGGTTCGTCAGGGTGACCCCCTTTCTCCATACTTCTTTGTCTTTGCCATGGAGGGTCTCCGAGGTCTTCTTCGCCGGGCTGCTGATGACTCGCGTTTCCACTACCACCCATGTTGCCGCCGCACTGGTTTGACACATCTTTGCTTTGTGGATGATCTTATGATCTTTTGTCGGGGTGATCTTAGTAGTGTTACTGTGGTTCGCGAAGCTTTAGATCGATTCACTGTGCTCTCGGGCCTTTCCTCGAATGCAGCCAAGAGTTCTGTTTTCTTAGCTGGAGTTGATGAGATGACCCAAAGGGATATTTGGGGCTTGCTGGGTTTCAGTCAAGGGCAGCTGCCTGTTCGGTATCTGGGAGTGCCCCTCATCACTTCTCGGCTTCGTTATGTTGACTACAAGCCCCTGCTTGATTGTATCCTCTCTCGGATTCGGCTTTGGACATCCCGTTCTCTATCGTACGCTGGCCGACTTCAGCTCATCAGATCTGTTCTCTTTGCTGTCCAGGTCTGCTGGTCTTCCATCTTTATGCTTCCGAAGACGATGATTAGGAAGATTGAGTCGACGTTACCTGCTTTTCTCTAGTGTGGTTCTTCACTGACCCCGAGGTGGGCGAAGGTTGCCTGGAGGCACCTCTGTTTTCCTCGTCGGGAGGGAGGTTTAGGGATCCATCGTCTTGCTAAGTGGAACCAGGCTTCGATCATGAAGCACATCTGGTTTCTTTTTTCCAACCCTTCCTCTTTATGGCCGCGCTGGGTCCATAGGAACCGGCTCTAAGGTCGGAGCTTTTGGACGATCCGCATTCCGAAATATGCTTCGTGGTGCTGGCATCAGATTTTATCAGTTCGTCTGCTCTGTTCGGGTATGATCTTCCATGTTATTGGTGATGGCCTTGACACCGCTCTATGGTTTGACTTTTGGCTACCATGCGGCCGTCTTTCGGAGCGCTTCCCTACTCGACTGCTCACTTCTTCCGGACTTCCCTGGGATTCTCGAGTCTCAGCTGTCGTTGAGGGTGATCAGTGGAGACTTCCACAGGGTTTCCCAGAGCTCCGACCCATCTGGGATATGATTTACTTCAGCCCTCGGGCTGGTGTAGCAGATTCTGTTAGGTGGATGAGTGACTCTTCGGGAAAATTCACCACCAAGTATGTTTGGGAGATTGTACGGAGTAGGAGAGAGGAGGGCACCATTCATCACCTCCTGTGGTTTCAGATGCATATTCCGAGACACTCCTTTCTTCTATGGATTGCTTCCAAGAAGCGACTTTGGACTAGAGACCGTCTTTTCTACTTTGGAGCACTTGGAGTTCTGGGTGTTTGTGTCCTCTGTGGCCTTGCTGATGAGATGCATGAGCACCTCTTCTTTGCTTGTGATTTTTTCGCATCGGTCAGGAGTTCCATCGTCACACATACTTCTATTGCCTAGCCTACCCTTCCTTGGGATTATCTCGTCCCTTGGGCTGCTCAGCACCTCATGGGCCGAGAGATTGGCACCATTACTGCTCGACTCTGCTTCTCAGCGACAGTGTACACTATCTAGTATGAGCATAACCTTTGGGTGCAACGCTCTCAATCTTGATTGGCTGCGGTTGTGCGCGAGGAGATTACGGGTTTAGTTAGGAGCCGCCTTCTTTCGGCTCCCTCGTTCAGAGGAGCTCATCGCCATGCGGATTTACTTCGACAGTGGGGCTTTGAGCCTTAGTTTCCTCTTTGTTTCCTTGTATTTCTTGGTTGGTGTATGAACTATGTCTGGACTTTGTTTTGATGTTGTTCTTTTTTGTAGGCTTCGGTCATGTCTTGGGGTATGCCCCTTGTAGCTTGTATAAACTTTTCTTTCTTTTCTATATATTTCGCTGAATTACCAAAAAAAAAAAAAAAAAAAAATCTCCCCAAAGGCATTTTTGCATATTTAAGCCAAAATATAGAAGTAAACATTTGAAATACTTTATTTTGAAAATACGTCAACAGGTATAAAACACATGGACCACAAAGAAAAGCATACTAACGAATAAAAGAACAAAAAACAACATTTGACTAGTGTCTCCACAGCTTGTTAGTTGAGTGTGTATGAGTCATGTTATGATTAGTGTCCTAAAAATCCAAACTTTATCCCCTAAATGTTATTTTATTCAAGAATAAAATTGAAGTTCCAGTCGTTTCCTTGTTAAGATTTTCTTTTTGGTAACATCCATGAGATGGGTGTATCTTTTGCTTGCTGTCTACTTCACGAGCCATGTCTTTCAAGTTGGTTTCTACTCATCTGATGATAATTTACATGTTTGTTCTAAATAGTTTATGAGATTAACTCGTAGATAGACTTGGAAAAAATAGTATGGATTGTTGTTTGAAAAACTCATTGTCAAAGACAAGTTTAGACCACTTGTATATTAAGACTATAACATGACATTTTAGATGACTTGTCTTTGTCATGTAGATGGTGATCCAAAAGTGCTATGTTGGTGTGTTTAATATGATTGACACACTGAGTTGGTCATGTGAGTTGCTTGTATTTAGACTACTATCGGAGATAAGTGATTCAAGTTATACTGTTTGTACAACGACTCTAAATCCTGAGAGAATTCTGGACTTGTGCATGGAACGTTAGTTACTTTGGTGTGCTATAAGTAAGGTCTAGACAAATACCTAAATTCCTACGTGCACTGGGTAGTGGTATGAAGTGCGACAAGGATCAAGAATTCAATACAGAATCTACACTCTCTTATGAGATACAGATGTCCCTTCAGTTGCTTCCCAAGTGTTTGAATGATTCGAAATCTTGGCCAAAGTATTTCAAATGTTTGACATTTGGAACTTATACTGTGAATATGTTCAAATATAAATGAATTATTCACTAAAGAGCAAGTCGGTAACTAATGGAGAAGTTGTGAGAAGGATAATGGTAATAATCATATTTATTCCTTGTCATGGATAGCTAGTGGAGTGGTTGTTATCATCACTACAATCTATTTGAGAAATATCGAATAAATAGTTTAAGTCTGGAGTTCAGTGGGATTTATTTAGTGGAATTAAGTCCCACTAAATGGTAATTAAATTTTATCATGAGTTGGCAATTAATTTAACCCATTTAGAATTAGATTTAAATTGTCCATGAGGTCCCTGCGCAAGCCTCTATATTTATTCCCACCAGAAAAATATTAAAGAATTCATGATATGAATTATTTATTCATGAGATGAGTAAATTTAATTTTGTCAAATATCATCCATGAGATGAATAAAAATTATAAATTATAAATTAAAATAATTTTTTGAAAATTAAAATTCATTACATGTGGGAAACAAAGCAAAACAAAAAAAGGGAGCACAGGTTGTGATCTGCGTCGTGCGGATCGGATCAACTAGCGCGCGACACGTGCTGGTAAGGGCGATCCGTGCCTTTGGGCACGGACCAACCAAAGTGTAACACGTGGCATGCTCTGGTAGAGGGGAAGGGGGTTGATTTGCGCCGTTAGGCACAGAATAAGCCCCGAGCGGGGACGTGGCAAGCTAAATTAAATTAAAATAAGAGGTCGCTGGGTCTCAGCTTTCTTGGAGTTTAATCTTTCTGGTATTCTTTTTAGGGGAGCAATTCTGGATATGTCTTTCTTTCCTTTTGTTTTAAGTTTTTACTTTTCTATTTATTTACAGTTTTCTTATTATGCTAGTTTAAGTTCATGTTATTATTATGAATGTATTAGAGTAGATTCTTGTTGATTTAAATTAGTATTTAAAATCTGTAGTTTTAAAATTAGAAATTTTAAGTCAACATTAGGTTTGAAGTTAAGAATTTTAAACCCTTTCCGCTGCATTAACTTCATTAAATTAGGAAATATTTTTGAAATTCGTCCCAATAATTGGTATCAGAGCTAGCCTCTGATTACATTAATAATATACATGAATATGTATAATAAGATTGAAATAAATAGACTTGTAATTTAATAAAATAGAGATTTTATTAAAAAAGAAAGATTGTATAAAGTAACGATTTAAATTGCTTAACTCATTAATGAATTAACAGTTAATTAGATTGTTTAAGTTACCATTTTAAATTGATAATGAATTTTGAGTTAATTCAGATTAGTCAAATTAAAATTTTCAATCATGTTGACCGTACAATGAGATCGTGCGTTCTTAATCAAAATTCCAAAATGGAGTAAATTGATCTAATGAGATTTGATTCAATTATTTTTTTAATTAATTTTAATTGAGAAAGGGAAATCTAACCCGCTGATGTCAACAGGTCAGCGTTGACATTAGCAATTTTTTTATTATAAAAAAAATCTGTTTTTAGAACATGTAGAAGTCAGTAATGGTTTACATAATAATTAAAAATTAATTTTTATTGATCAATTTAATTTTAGACTGAGATTCTAAGGTACATTATGCGATAATCTACGTTATAAGACGATAGTGTTTTAAATAAAAAAATTAATTAATTAATTTTATTAGTTTATTTTTAGAATAAGACTCTAAGATAGGTTATAAGATAACCTATCATGTGAGTTGGTACTATTTTCAAACATTAATTAATTGATTTTATTAGTTAATTTAATTTTTAAAATGAGATTCTAAAAGGAGATTATGAGATAATCTAAGTTGCAAATAAAAGTTAATAAAAAATCACAAATTTATAAAAGATCAAGTGGAAGCGAGGTTCAATTGTTGAAACCTTATGGTTACCTAAGAAGGTTTATGTTATGATCCGAGAATCCGAAGCATGAACTCATGGTGGCTGATTTGTTGTCCTGCTGCTGTAGCGGTTGCTTTGGTCTGGTTTGGGCCTGTTAGCTGTTGTTGGCTGCTGCTGCGTGTGTTGTTAGCGGTTGTCTGGCTGCCGTTGCTGCTACATTGTGGTCTTTTGGTGTAGTTGATAGTTGTATTAGTGTGTTGGTATTGTAATTAGTAGTAAGCTTGGTTGTGTCATGTAATAAGTGAGTTTAAGTTGGCCTTGGCGCCAAAATATCTTAGAGTTAGTTAGTGTTATGTTAGTTAGATATTCTTAGTTGATTTAGATATTTTTTTTGCCTTAGATCCTATCTTGTAAGTAGTATAAATAGGAGGCTCTAGTTTGTAATCCATAACTTTGATGAATGAATTGATATCTTTTGATATTTCTCTCTACTTCTCATCTCCTTTCCTTTCTTTCTCATCTAAACTCTATATTCTTTTCTCATCTTATACTCTCTCTATCCCAACCAAGGTTAAGGCGCAAGATAAATCTTTGAAACCTTAACAATTGGTATTAGAGCCTTGGTTTGGCTTCGGAATCAAGCTCATATCCGGAAAAAAAAAGTTATAAATTCTGATTAATTGTGTTGCAATTAATCAACAAAAAAAAAAAAAGGTTTGATACTGATTTAATTCAGATTTTGTGATCAGAATTCAAATCCGAATTGTTGAAGTGGTTTTGGCAGTTGCTGCATCAGCTTACTGCAAGGCCTGGGAAGATTGCTTTCGGTTGGGATTAAAGTGATCAAATTGCATTGAAGAAAGTTCAATTGATCAGTTGCTGAGTACAATCAACATTAAAGCTGATTCAGATTGAATTCAATAGAATCGATCAAGTATTTGCTGCAGAAGTTAAGTAATGAAGTAAGTAGCAGTTGCTGAAGCTGTGTGCTGAGCTAGCTGTTCTTGATCGATCATTCATCTAATCGGTTGAGGAAGAAGTTTAAGGTGAGTTAATTGATCCACATTGCACTTGATCATCATAAAAAGATTAGAAACCAGCTGAATTCAGGTTTAATCAGATTCTACAACTCAGAAATTGAAGTTGAGGTAACTGTGTCTAAACTGCAAGTTCATATTCGATCTGAATCTGCTTATGTTGCTGGTTTGTGATGAAATTGTGTTGATAAGCATAGAAGTGGTGTGAATTCATCAGAATCTGTGCGTGATTCTTAAGAATTATATTTTATTGAGTCGAGATTTACTTAGGCGAAATTCTGACAACGAAGGCGAAATTCTGACAACGAACTTCACACCGAAGGTGTTGAAATCCGCTATTGTTCTTGAAGATTGTTGTGTATCGTGTGTTTAAATCATCATTACATATAATAATCGAACCAATTTCAGATTCTTAGTCTGAATTATTCAAGATAGCATCTCTGTCAGAAATCGTTTGAAGTTAGGGTTGTTCGCGAACTCTGCAAGTTATGGTTTATAATCAGTGACGATCGTGGAATCGATAGCAGCGGATTGTTGTGCGAAAGAAGGAGTACAATTTTGTAAAGCAATCAATTGTTGAGGAGTGCGAACAAGTTTCTCACTACTGCGATTTTCGAACTTGTATTCTGCGAACTGAGCTGGTCCAAGATTGAGGTTATTGTTCATTCTCGATATGGCTGAGTTGTTTGAGCAGTTGCAGAAATTAATACAAGAACGTGAAGAATCGAGACGAGCGTTTGATGAATGGAGACAAGAATGGATACAAGAATGGAGACAAGCATTTCAAGAATGGAGACAAGAATGTATGCAGCTAATGGAGAAACGGCAACATTCAGCTCAACCGGTTGCTAACATCAGTTGTGGTTGTGCTGGTGTTTTGGATGCAAATGAATTTTCGGAGCTAGCTGATAGCATTAAACAACGGAAGTTCCATGTTGAGCGCAAAGAGAGAGTGGAATCTGTTATCGTTGGAGATGAACTCGTCCCCGATAGTGCCGAAATTGATGAACATGAGTTAGAAGAACCTGAGTTAGAACAAGATGATCCTTATGAAGACTCTTTGCTAGAGTTAGAGTATCTTGATGATGTTGGGGCATAATATGACATTCATCCGGAATGGGAATATGATTCACATGTCAAAAGAATGATTAAGAAAGCAAAGAGTAAATCGAAGAGAAGTCACCTAAGTGAAGAATTGAAAGATGTTGTGGGTAAGAAGAAGTTGAAAAAGCCAAAATTGAAGTGTGAGGATGTGTGTCAGCCTAATGAGCTTCTGAATTCGCAAGACCAGCGCAATGGACAACCTGTGGTCGCTTTAACTAAGTCCGATTTAGTTAGGGGACATCGGGATGATCCACAAGAAGAAGCCAGACAACAAGAACAAACTTAAGATCATGATTTTACCAAGGTATATGTTAGGGTATCACCAAATCGGTTAAGTATTATTCCATGGCAAGTTTTTATGCAGAATCGAAGCACTTACCTTGCTGAACAATGTCATTCTGTTAGAAAAACAATTGTTGTTGCTGCAGTGTCATCAAATATTGAGCAGGGTGTGCCCCAGTTCACTTTTGGGCATGCTCAAGTGTTAACTTGGGACCAGAACAACATTATATGGGACACTTTGCAAGGTTTCTTATGTTGGGTGAAAGATTACAATGTATAGAGGCTGTAATGCACTATCGGCGTGCCGATCGACAAGTTCGGGATGATTTATTCCTTTATGTGAGTGGAGTTGTGACTTATCCAAGTGCAAGTTCTTATGATAAGTTGCCTCCTGACCCGGGAGAAGATTCTTAAGATTATATGAAGCTGAGAGGAGTCGAATTTTTGCTGAAAAGAGGCACTCGAGCTGCGAGAGTGCGTTTCAAGGTTCACAACAAACAAAGCTTGATTCTTATGCGAGCGATTGAGTTGTTGGATGTGTACAAATGTTGTATTATGCTGTAACCGATTTCAGATCAGACCAAAAGCAGTACATCAGGTGCTTTAACTGATATGTTTGGTGTTGGAAGTCCCTTCGATCCCGGAAGGACTGAATTACAAGCGTTTGGAGGAGCTAAGAATTCGATGCTGCTGTGTGATGATGACGAATGCGCTGTCAGTACAAACGTTGGTAGAAAAATGGATTACGAAGATAACTTCAAAGTAAGTGCTGAAGACAGGAACTATACATTTTGCAAGCTACATAATGCATGTGACAATGAAGTTTCCATTGTCCCGGAATTGGTGTGGTTTCGGTTCATAAAAAAGCACTTGTTTGGAATGTTGGTAGTTGTTGCTAGTGGTTTGAAGAGCTGTGGATGGTTAGAGGAGGTGTTGGGCCTTTGGTGTGACCTCACAACTGATGCTCAAGGCCTAGTAAAGCCAACGGTGATAGCATTTGAAAATTAGGACAAACTATAACTGGAAGATGCTGTGCTGGTGCAGAACCCGGGTGTGCTTTGGGTGATCTGTAGTGCTGTTTCGGAGTGGAAAATTCATATGCATAAGCTTTAATATCTTCTCAACGTGTGGATGGAAAAGATCAATGCGACTCCAAGAATAATCTTAGCTGAAATTATAGTGCATATCAGCAGCAGAGTTGGGAGCAGAACATTTTAGATGTTAAAGAAATTTACAGCTATTCCTGAGTTCTTTTGGTGTCTCCAATTGCTATATTTGTTACTCATGCTTAAGAAGGTTGACAAGGAAGCAAAGCTTGATCATTTGAGGTATATTTGGTTGTTGAATGAGCTTGGGAACCAGGAAGTATCTGAGAACAGGTTGGAATGTGTGAGTTGCAGGAAGGACAGTATCGATTGGGATGTTTTGGATGTTCAAGTTATGTCAGTGTGCACTTGGCATTCAAGAATGGTTTATGAACTCCTAATTTGTGTGTTCTATGCAAGAGTTTGGGAAGAAGTGGCTAAAACTTTCAGATCTTGCAAGTTCACAAACAAGAAACAAGCGAAAATCTGTCAAAGTGATTTGCATCGGGATTGCATTGCTGAGTTTCTGAGTTCTGCAGCAACTTTGGTGCAATTGGAAGGCAATCAAGAATTTGTTAAGCATGTCATGAGTTGGTTTAGTATGTGGTTGTGTGAGCAATACAAATTTTGTATAAGATCCAAGATGAAAGAGTTTAGTAGGAGTGTTGCTTCCATGATCAAGATAAGTGGTTGTTGGAGCTGCGTTTGGGAATGTCTTCAAGCTGAATTCGATAATTGGTTCTTTTGGTTTGAGTTTGGAAGGCCTCCCAAGATGCTCAAGGACTTCATATGCTGTTTAATGGGGCTAAAGATATACAAAATCAGTTATGCAGCTTACTACATGCAGAAAAACGGAATTGTCGCTGCATTTGGGGATTCTCAGCAGCAAGTTAGAAGTTTGGGCTGTGTTAAATGCTTAGGGGTTGTGATGTTTGGTTTGATCGTAGCAGACCTCCTGAAGAGCATTATGTACTCAAACGCAGACATTGCATCGAGATAAATGACATACAATGTGCTCTGCAGAACGTTCAGATTGAAGTGTTCAAAGGTCCTCCCAGCTGCGGATTTAGCAAGAATTCCTCTCGACAGCTAACTCTTCATATGCAATTGGGTTCTTCATTGTTACAACTCTCTTCTATTCTTGAGGACAAGAATGTTTTCAAGGGAAAGGGAATATTATGATCCGAGAATCCGAGGCATGAACTCATGGTGGCTGATTTGTTGTCCTGCTACCGTAGCTGTTGCTTTGGTCTGGTTTGGGCCTGTTAGCTGCTGTTGGCTGCTACTGTGTGTGTTGTTAGCAGTTGTTAGGCTGCCATTGCTGCTACATTGTGGTCTTTTGGTGTAGTTGATAGTTGTATTAGTGTGTTGGTATAGTAATTAGTAGTAAGCTTGGTTGTGTCATGTAATAAGTGAGTTTAAGTTGGCCTTGGCGCCAAAATATCTTAGAGTTAGTTAGTGTTATGTTAGTTAGATATTCTTAGTTGATTTAGATATTTTCTTTGCTTTAGATCCTATCATTCTAGTTTGTAATCCATAACTTTGATGAATGAATTGATATCTTTTGTTATTTCCCTCTATTTCTCATCTCCTTTCCCTTCTTTCTCATCTAAACTCTATTCTTTTCTCATCTCATACTCTCTCTATCCCAACCAAGGTTAAGGCTCAAGAGAAATCTTTGAAACCTTAACAGTTTAAGTAATGGTTTACACTTGACTATTGTTATGTATTAGCCTCCCTGAAGAGCTCTATTTTGTTATGTTAGAGACTAAGGTAAAGTGATGAGTTAATCATATTTAGTAAGAGTTATAAGAAAACATATTAATTGTGAATATTTCTCACCCAAACTAATTTTGTACAAACTTGTTGCTGGGGAGTAAGGAGTGGTGTGTTTGGGCCATCATTGCATGTGTGATAGTACAATTTAGTTGATACCTGACTTATTATGTGTCTTAAAATAAAAGCATATAAATCACTGTATTATACATGACTCTTGTTAGACAGTTACATAATTGTTTACATTTACAGTGTTATTGAAATGGCTGTGACTGGTGCACTTCATTCGATTCTGAAAGACAATGCTTTAACTAGACCGAATTACTTCACCTAAGAAATGAAGATATAATATTAATACACGAGGGTCATAAGTTTGTTCTCACTGATGCTCGACCTATGGTGCCTAGTAATAATTCTACAATTGCTGTTAAAGAGCGTTATTAACGCCAGTATAAGGCTAATGAGTTAGCAAGAGGAAACATTTTAGACTCTGTGACCAATGTTCTCAAGAATTAGATGCTTGATATGGAAACAATAGCTGAGATGATCAAACATTTAAACGAAATGTTTAATGTTCAAGATAGGGCAGTTAGGCAAGAACTGCTGAGGAAGCTCTTGAATATAGGATGTCAGAAGGGTCGCCAATTCAGGAGCACATCATGAAAACGATGGAGTGCTTATCTAAGTTGGATATTCTAGGTGCTAAGATTGACAGTCAGTCTTAGCATGACATCATCCTTAGCACTATGTCCAGTTCTTTTACTCAGTTCAGGCTCAACTACATAATGAATAATAAGGATTATTCATTGCTTGAGCTGATGAAGGAGCTGCAAGTAGCAGAGGGTGTTACGCGAGCCAAGAGAAGTGTCCATTTGACTCAGGTATCAAGGGCTAGTGGGAGCAAGCAGAACAAGGGACTGACTGTAAAGAAAGGCAAAGGCAAGGTTGCTATTGTAGTGACTAAGCCTAATAAGAAGCCATCAAAAGGAAAGTGTTTCTTTTATGGAAAGATGGGCTATTGGAAGAAAAACTTCACAAAGTATATAGCTACTCTTTCTGCAAAGATGCTAAGCCATCTGGTGAAGGTAAGATGATATCTCACCTAGTTGAGTCATGCGTAGTTGAGAGTCCACCTGGTTCTTGGTATGTGGACTCAGGTTCAATTGACCATGTCTTTAATATGTCACAGAGGCTCAGGCTAACTAGGAGGCTGCATGATTGGAAGTTGTACTTGACGGTTGGAGACGGTACAAGAGTGTGTTAGAGTTTTGATTTTAAAGGATTGTTTATTTGTACCTGCACTACGTAGGAATTTGACTTATGTGTTTCATTTAATGGATAATTGTGATTCAATTGATTTTGGTTGTGAACCTTTTATTATAAGAAATAAATTATTTATTTGCAAAAGTACATATATAAATGGTTTATTCATGTTATTTCCTAATTAAAATTCTGGTATTTGCCTAAATGAATCTAACACATGCTCACTTCTTATTATCAAGTGGGAGCGACCTACTAAATGAATGCTCATGGCCTCCGTTACTGGTCTAGCAGTACAATAGGTGGGAAAAACTCCCCAAGGAGAGCGTTCATTTGCAGAATACAAGGTCAGTCCTCTCGTATTAAACATGATGTGCAGGAAAAACAAATGCAGCCACGCCGACATGGAGTACTTCGTGGACTTGCATGGATGTCGAGGTAGCGGTATACACTTGACTAAGGTCAACATTAGCCTCCTTAAGGAGCTCTATTGTATGACCTTAGAGCTGAGGGAAAAGTTGTGTGTTAAATATATTTAGAAAAGGGTTTACAAAAAAACATATTTATCATGAAATGTTCTCACCCTTTTGATATCTCAATTCGACCAAGGTTTTGGGTAGTTCGGTTGGGTTGCCACAGCATACATGTAAGTCTCATGAACTCCAAACTTTGATTGTTTGCTTAAAGTATGAAAAGTAATCCTGTATGTTATATGACTTGTTTACAGTTTCGATTTCAAATTCATTGTTATCTTATGCATTGCGATTAATACTGGTATGTATTACTTGTCTATTCTATTATGCTCACTGAAATTTAATATATCTCGACACATGTGGAGCACTAGTAGTTGCTCCGAGTTTTTCTAGTTTGCTGCTAGTTTATCAGCTAAGTTGACAAGAATGTTTGGAACGTTAGTCTAAATTAAAGAGTTAGTCATTTGCAACATTCTGACACTTGATGTCGAATGTGTTCTTGTATTAGATACTTGAAAATTCAACTACCGTAGAGATGATCAGATGTTTGGAATAAGTGTTTGATTAGAGAACTAGTAGCATGGGAACAACTAATGAGAAAAATGATAGGGACACGATTGTATTAAGAAAGTTTAGTTCAAGAGTGCGTCATATGATGATGACTTATTTAATTGAACTGGAATTCTTGATGCAAATATTGATAGCCAATTTCAACAGGATGTGAACCTAACTTGCCAATCAAGGTCTTTCAAATCATTTTAGATTGAATACATCGAGTAATAGTGATTCTTCGCTGTCTAAATGAATGAAAGTGCAGTTTGAGAAAATGTGTGATGAAAGCAAAGGGAAGAGTTCACTTAGTGTAAATTTCTATCTCAAAGATTAGGAACCTCTAGAGAGTAAACTAAAGCAGGAGTGAAAATAGTTTTGCCTCTTTTATAATAGCACTGGAGTTTAAAAGGAATTGTTTAGGCACTTAGATACTATTGGTTCCAAGACTGAAAAACTGACAAGACAGGTTATTCGATATCATGTCTCCTCTAGATGTAACTAGTAGATAGTTCATTAGTGTGCTGGCGAATGGTTTTCAGTAAGGACACCTAGAGATAGTGGTTTAAGTCTAGGAATGTAGTTTTGTGTTTGAGTAACTACCTTGGTGTACTTTAAAATTTTGATTCCTGTCCACTATTTTTCAAATAATCTTTCAGTCATTTTGTTTATCAAAAATAGACTGATGGTTAAGTAAATAAAGTGTTTATTACAAAGGGTACATTAATAGATGGTTGATTTGATCAAAACTATGTTAATGGAAATTTATTCGTCTAATATAAGCTAAACTGTGTAACCATATAAAAGAAGATTTTCCTAAAGTCCATATAGCTTTTAAAGTGGTACTGATCTTAGGTCATAAGTACTAAAACAGGTTTGATTTGTCTTATAGATCATTAAGTACTAAAATTATAATCGGTATGTGAATCGTGTTTGAATTAGTGGTAAATGAAAGAGTCTTTAATAGTAAAGGCAATAGAACCACTAAGCTGCTAGGATTTGTTCATAAAATATTTATGGACTGTTAAAAGTTCAAGTGAGCGGAAGCAAAGAGTTTTTCATGAAATATTTATGAATGACTACTCATTAAGTTGATGTATGGATATACCTATGTAGACTAATGTTTTTAATCCTTTAAAATGTTTAAAGAATTAAATACTAAAGTTAGGATCGATTTAGTAATTATATCAAGTCATTTTGATCAGATCAAAGTGATGATTTCAAAAGAATTCTTTTTTTTCCCCTTACTACAAAAATGTTGTAGAAAGGATCAATAATATGCAATTGAATATGTTAAGATTCCAATGACGATTCACATCTATATATTAGAATTTTTATTATGTAAGAGGTTTTAAAAAGTGTTCTAAAAGTACAACAGATAGCTTGTGCTAGATAGATTGACAGTATGAGATACTATGTCTCAACTGCATGATACAACTTATCGTGTAGATATTAGATATATCTTCAACCAGGATATTGTCACACTAAGTATATGAGAGCTTTGGTGTAGTAGAAGGATGGTCAGGCTCACTTGACGTATTCATCTGTTTAGTTTTAACTATCCAACATGTGGTGAATCTGATCCATTGGACTATAATGAAACTCTTAAGTATAAAGATGTAGACCAATTTGTGAGGGCAATAAAAGTTAGGTTAAAGTAATTGTATTTTAACTGAGTCTGGGAACTTGCAAAGGCGTTGAAAAGCTTTAGGTCTATTAGATAGGATCTATAAGTATAAAGTGTTCATTGGACAAGAAGGTAGAGACCTTCTAGGCTAGATTAATGGCAGTGGATTAGAGGAACGAATCGTCTTTGATGAAACCTTCTAGCTAGAAGCCATGCTTAAGTATATAAGGATGCTCTTATCCATTGTATCTTGTTATGATGATATGGAAATGGAAATTAGGACAATACTCTTTGAATGGTCATCATGAAAAGCTTGTGTATATAATACAACCAGACAAGTTTGTCGCTAAGAGTCAGAAGCATATAGTATGCATACCGAGGAAGTCTATTTGTAGACTTAGATAAGCATCTTTTCATTGAATAGTAGATTCAATAACGGTTATCGAGTCCTATGGATTTGAATCAATGGCTAATAAACCATGAGTGTATGCGTGAAATGGCTAGAAAGTGGTGACTTTCAAGGTATTGTATATAAAGGTGGCATTATGGTCATTAAGAACGATGTAGATTTTTCATAAGCTGTTAATGATTTAATTGTCTAGTTAGTTTAAAATGGAAGAACCCAGATGAGCACACTATATTCTTAGGGTCAAGTTTTAGTGACATTCTAAGAAAGGATATTGAGTTTATCATGGGTCATTTGTTTTAAATAAGGGGTTTAGACGTTTGACGTCAAAAATACATGTTCACCGTTTATAGTGGGAGTCATTAGATGGTGTAGAGAGAAGCAATCATGTATTGCTTAGTTCAATATGGAAGTTAGGTACTTGATATCTATTGTTAAGTAGACTAGTTGATTTAGAATGTTCCTAGTAGATCAAAGTTTATGAGCAAAGGAGTAAGACAGTAACATATCAATATTGGTTTCAGTCTAGAGTCAAAGAGTTGACAAATCCCTAGGGGATATTTTTGGCAAACAAGGCTAATTGGGATTGTTTTCTAAAACATCCATGATATGAACGTAGTCCAACATGAAATGTCATGTTTGGTTTAAGTGGTCAATGAGATTAAACCACAATAGACTTAGATCAAACTAATGACATGTTATCAAAGTATGTTCATAGTCGGTGATACGTTTGGGCAACTTGTATGATAAGACTATAATATGATACTTTTTGATGACTTGTTCTGGTCATATGGATAGGGATCCTAGGGACATCCTAGAAGGCTGCAAAACAAGTGGTTTCCAAGCTCGAGTTTGTTATTTAGAGCACAATTTCAGATGTGTGGGCTTCGCGCTTATCCAATAGAACATGGGGCATCTAGAAGGGACACTAGCTGAAAAAGAGGATGTAGGTTTCCAAAAAGACTCTTGGGAACACCAAATATGGGGCACGTTCACTACCCATTCATGTGGCAATGAAGATTTGAGGCCAATGTGAGAAGAAAATGCCACAGAATTAGGGAGCATAAGTTATTTCCTATCATTCTAAATAAGAGACACTATTATAGTTGTAAGTATTCAACATCACTGATGCAAACTTCTACAAGTTTGTTTATAGCACACTTGTGCCTTTACCTAGGAGTAGCGTAACATAACTTATCTTAGCTTAGCATAGAACTTGCTATACTTGCTTCATCAGGGTAGTATAATTATTCGAGCTTTAGGTATGAACTCTTTGTTTTAATCTGTTCCTAAAATAGACTAGTTAAGAATTGAGGCTTTATTTTAAGGCTTTGAAGGCCAAAGGCTTGACCTTGATTGCATTAATCTTAACACTACTATCATTGCTTAATAAGTCAGGTGTATATTGAGCCATTGCTTAAAGGCTTTGACGGCCAAGGCTCGACCATGATTGCGTTGATATAGATCTAGTAACCCAAATAAGATTTGCTCCATCTATATTTTGTCGGATTCTAACTCATTCGCGTTATTATAAGTCAAGGGTGCTAGGTGTGAAAATCAGATTGACTCGGGCTTATAAGTGGACTGCAAAGTTCTTGAGTTTGTCTCCACCCCTATTCCTGACTTTTAAGTGTATAAGAAAAGGTGTCTGTTGGCCCTACACTATCACTATAATTTCCACGTGAGTTATGTTTATATCCCTTTAATTTTTTGTTATCATATTTATCAAAAAACCCAAAAAAAAATGTAAAAGTCCCCTTACTTGGAGCATAAGCAGAATCCATGTGTTTAACAAACGAAGTTGTATACACCAAAAGCATTACTCCTTTTTTCTGAAAATGTGAGTGGTTGAAATTATTTTGATAGCCTCTACTTGTTTCCTCCCTGTTTTTTTTTTGTTCCCTCACCCCCTCCAAAAAAATAGCAATTAATTATTCTGTCTCCCTAGAATGTAAGGGGTGATCTCTTAGTTCTTGGTATGTGAAGATGTGTTGTTAGGTGCCTTTCTTTTCCAAATATTTTTACGAATATGCTTTTGAGAATCGGATATTTTCATCTCCTTCAACTAGTAAGACATGTGGTCCTGAATTTGGACTTACTCCCTAGTCGCGGTGAGTCCCTTTTGCACGTTTATTTACATTTGTATTTACAAAGGCCACATTCACACACTTGAAAAACAAATAAAGCAAACAATTGGGATACTGGAATAGGCTATGGTTCTTGATGCGTATTTTTACTAGCAAGTGCACTAGTCGCTTCGAGTAATATAGAGTGAATAGAGTATCGTCGAACAAGGATTGCTAAGTGATTACCAAAATTAGTAGTTTTCAATACTATTTGAAAAGTCAAAAAAATTAGGGATTTTGATATGAAATAAAGTAAAATAAAATGCAATAAAAGTAAAAGCTAAAATTAGACAAGAATGAGCCGATTTAAGTTGTTTTTATTAGTTAATAAGGTCTAAGGCATCCGATTTTACCTTAGTTGCATCAATACGCCTTTTCTATTCTCGATATTTAAGTTGTTACTGTGCGTTGATGGTTGAAAATCCTGATTTACTAAACATTCTCTCTCGAGCAACATTTAGCGTACTTTTTAACATATTAACCCATCACTTTCGTGCATGAATTTAAATAAGAAAAGAGTTATAAAAGCTCTATGATTTTCTTAGAAAAATCACACAAATCGCGTAAATCTCTTTCGAGTATTCGCTCAATTTGTGGTGCTTATCACCTCAGCAATTATCATAAATCTCCTTTCGATCTCATTATGAATCATTACGGGCCTTAAATGGTGATCAAGCATTTAAAACTCATCAAGAACAATGCTAAACACTTCAACAAAGCAATAACATAAACTTTGAATATCTTGAATTAGGAACGAGGGTATTTTACAACTTAGGCTACATCGTAGCCTTAGATTAATAAATTTAGTTCATGTTAAACTTAATATTAATCATTACAATCATCAAAATACATGAACTAATGAAGAAAAACGATAAAACTAACAAAAATAACAAAAACAGAACAAAATACCAGAAACAGAATAGGGTGCTAATTGCACAGACCCGACTACTTCTCACCCTTTTTTCACTCGATTTTTTTTTTTTTTTTGATCTGAAAACTTGATTTTCAACTCCCTGAATCCTCCCCTATTTATAAAAGTTGAGTTTGGAGTAAAAAACTAAGCAAAAATCACAAAACTCGACCTCCATTGGAGCTTCCTGCGGCTGCTGCAGGCTGGCTGCGCGATTGTAGATTTTAATTGATTTTGAGCTTTATCACCGCCCATATCTTGATCATAATTGGTTTAAACTGTGGTTGATACATAAATGAAGTTATTTTATATCTTTCTGGTAGCTTGCACCACCAAAACTTAGCTCAAACTTCATTTTATTGGATGATTTGTTCAGCAGCTGCAATGTGAGCTTCTAGCCACTTTCTCAACCAATTATCTTGCTTTCCTCTTCATACCACCGCCCAATACTGCAATAACATGCTAAGCTGTTGTTATATAGCTTTTTTAAGCTTTGGGTTAATGTATTTTAGTAGAAAAATCAAGAAATATGGGGCTGCAAACAAGCTTGTTGCAGCAGGTGCATCACGTGCTTTGTAACTTGTGATTTGTTGCTATTTTCGATTTTTTTCTGATTTTTTTATGCTTAAAAAAGCTTTAACTAATGTTTAATTATATTATACAAGATATAAAAGATGAATAATGAAGATAAAAGCTTGAATTTTGGCTAAAAATTGATGCAAAACTTGTGAAATAGGATGCAAGTAAGGTATTTTAGGTAATTTTATACAATTTTTGTTTTTATTTTGTAATTTTTTTTTATTTATCTTGCTTTCATTTATTGATATTAATGATAAAACTAACAAGATTTAATACAAAATTGGAGTTTTTGCAATAAAGTAGGTGAAATAATCAAAACCAAGCAAAAATGAGCAAAAGTGCTAAAATTAGAAGTAAAATATATAAAAATGTATTAAAATGATATAAATAAATATATACAAATTTAAGGTTATCAAAATACCCCCAAACTTAAACCTTGCTTGTCCCTGAGCAAGGCTGAACATTTCAGCACCATATCTCATTTTTTCAAGAATTTTTCTACTGTTTAAAGTGAATGTACTGTAATTCAGAAATGAATAACGAAAATCGACGTTTAAGGCTTTAAAGGCAAAATCATCCTTTCTAAGGAAAAATCTATGAATCACCTAGGTAGCCAAGATTCAAAAGTTAGGAAAGCAAATTAAGTTTATTCGTTCTTTCAAATCTCAAGACATTCAAACAGTATAGAGGACAAAAATTCATACCGCTCATAACAAATCTTATCAAGTATGCCCAAAACTAAAACACTCTTTTTTTTTTCCTTTTTTTTTTCGGAGGGACTTATTTACTCGAGTCACTTTCGGCTCATTAGTTTATCTTCAGCGAGAATCAAGCTCCGACTCCTGGGCGATGACCCATAAGTAAGAGAAGCTACCACTGAGATGTCCCCAATATTACCGAGTGAGTATATCTTCAGCGAGAATCAAGCTCCGACTCCTATGCGATGACCCATAAGTAAGAGAAGCTACTACTGAAATTCCTTCTCTATGACTCCACTGAGTTTATCTACAGTGAGAATCAAGCTCCGAGTCCTGGGCGATGACCCATAAGTAAGAGAAGCCACCACTGCGATGCCCTCAATATTGGATAACACATATCTTTATTTATGCGAGATAGTGGTGCTAGAGATTCAATTTTGTTTACTTTTTTTTTTTTTAAATATATATATCATATTTTTCTTTTAGATTTAGGCATAACTCTTCAAAGCTCATTATAAGATGATAATCCTTAATGTAATCTATTCAAATTTGAATATCTTTTAATAAGAAAGAAAGGTAAAACAGCTATGCGAACTAGTGATCTCAAATACCATGGTTTTTTCAAGATACTGGCTTAGATTTTTGTTTCACTATTAAAGCACAAAAATAATCGATTTTTAGACTATTCCAATTAAATTACAGTAAACAAGCTAAGAAAGAGTAGAAAAATACCCTAAAAAGCATGATGATAAGTTTTCAAAATACATGGGGAATTTTTTTTTTTTTATATATATTGTTGTTATTGTATTATTATTATTCAAAATGTAGTAAAATTTAAAGCGTAGAAAATCTTTTTGTTGGCCGACTCTATTTATGTCCCCATACAAAAGCTCCGAACTCTGGGAGGCACTTAAGCCGACTCTAAAACAGACAGTAATAGAAAACATCGTCAAAATGTTTTTTTTAAAAAAGCATTCATTAAAATTTTAAAGCTTGACTCTCCCACCCAAAACTTAAAAATTAACATTTTTTTAAAAGGAATATAAAGAACAACTGGGAGAGAGGTACTTTCCCGGTTTGAGGATTGCTCTTTGATGATGCATGTGGACATCGTGCCACCTCCAAACTTATTGTGAAGTACCTGTTTAAACAAAAATAAATATGGGACAACACAATGACAGGAAAATAAAATTAGATAAATAAAAATAAAAACACTTGGGTTGCCTCCCAAGAAGCGCTTAGTTTATAATCGTTAGCTCGACTTTTTCGGTAGATCTAATTTATCTAGATGGATTAAAAAATTAAGATAAAGTTAAAATTAATCAAAAAACTTAAAAATACCACAATCTAAAATAAAATAAATAAATGAATGAAGATTAATTTTTCAAATTTTGAACAAAATTTACAATCTATTAGCAATTTCAAATTATATAAAACAAACAAATTTTTTTGTTTTTTTATATACGAATTTTTTTTATTTAATAATTTTTTTGTTTTTTTAAGAATTATCTTTACAAATAAAATGAATAAATGAAAAGAAATTTAAATTTCAAATTTAACAAAATTTACAAATTATTAACAATTTTAAATTAGTATCAAAACTATGTGGTATCAATATCAGCCAATTATAGACAATCCCCGGCAACGGCGCCAAAAATATGATGCGTATTTTTACTAGCAAGTGCACTAGTCGCTTCAAGTAATATAGAGTGAATAGAGTATTGTCCCACGAGGTTTGCTAAGTGATTACCAAAATTAGTAGTTTTCAATACTATTTGAAAAGTCGAAAAAATTAGGGATTTTGATATGAAATAAAGTGAAATAAAAAGAAAATAAAAGTAAAAGCTAAAATTAGACAAGAATGAGTCGATTTAAGTTGTTTTTATCAGTTAATAAGGTCTAAGGCATCCGATTTCACCTTAGTTGCATCAATACACCTTTTCTATTCTCGATATTCAAGTTGTTACTGTGCGTTGATGGTTGAAAATCCTGGTTTACTAAATATTCTCTCTCGAGCAACATTTAGCGTACTCTTTAACATATTAACCCATCACTTTCGTGTATGAATTTAAATAAGAAAAGAGTTATAAAAGCTCTATGATTTTCTTAGAAAAATCTCACGTAAATCTCTTTCAAGCATTTGCTCAATTTGTGGTGCTTATCACCTCAGCAATCATCATAAATTCCTTTCGGTCTCAATATGAATCATTACGGGCCTTAAATGGTGATCAAGCATTTAAAAATCATCAAGAACAATGATAAACACTTCAACAAAGCAATAACATAAACTTTGAATATCTTGAATTAGAAACGAGCGTATTTTACAACTTAGGCTACATCGTAGCCTTAGATTAATAAATTTAGTTCATATTAAACTTAATATTAATCATTATAATCATCAAAATACATGAACTAATGAATAAAAATGATAAAACTAACAAAAATAACAAAAAACAGAAAAAACTACCAGAAACAGAACAGGGTGCTAACTGCACAGACCCGACTACTTCTCACCTGTTTTTCACTCGATGTTTTTGTGTTTTTTGATCTGAAAACTTGATTTTAAACTCCCTGAATCCTCCAATATTTATAAAATTCGAGTTTGGAATAAAAAACTAAGAGAAAATCACAAAAATCGACCTCCATTTGAGCTTCCTGCGGCTGCTGCAGGCTGTCCGCGCGATTGTAGATTTTAATTGATTTTGAGCTTTATCACCGCCCATATCTTGATCATAATTGGTTTAAATTGTGTTTGATACATAAATGAAGTTATTTTATAACTTTCTTGCAGCTTGCACCGCCAAAACTTAGCTCAAACTTCATTTTATTGGATGATTTGCTCAGCAGCTGCAATGTGAGCTTCTAGCCACTTTCTCAACCAATTATCTTGCTTTCCTCTTCATACCACCGCCCAAATACTGCAATAACATGCTAAGAAGTTGTTAGATAACTTTTTTAAGCTTTGGGTTAATGTATTTTAGTAGCAAAATCAAGAAAAATGGGGCTGCAAACAAGCTTGTTGCAGCAGGTGCATCACCTGCTTTGTAACTTGTGATTTGTTTGTATTTTCGATTTTTTTCTGATTTTTTATGCTTAAACAAGCTTTAAATAATGTTTAATTATATTATACAAGATATAAAAGATGAATAATGAAGATAAAAGCTTGAATTTTGGCTCAAAATTGATGCAAAACTTGTGAAATAGGGTGCAAGTAAGGTATTTTAGGTAATTTTATACAATTTTTGTTTTTATTTTGTAATTTTTTTTTATTTATCTTGCTTTTACTTATTGATATTATTGATAAAACTAACAAGATTTAATACAAAATTGGAGTTTTTGCAATAAAATAGGTGAAATAGTCAAAACCGAGCAAAAATGAGCAAAAGTGCTAAAATTAGAAGTAAAATGTTTAAAAATGTATTAAAATGATATAAATAAATATATACAAATTTAATGTTATCAGTTCTTGTCCCTCAAGATTGAGAACAAACTTCCTTTTCAATTCAAAAGGAGTTTAAGTGAGTTATTGAACTTCTATTCTACATCATCAAATCTCATAACCGACCCCATTCTTGTGGACTCGGTCAATGAAAAAGTTTAGTCGGATTCCTACAGTCTATTCTTTTCTTGCTAAGAATGAATTCTCAAAAATTGGAAGTTCATTCATTCCTGACCTATGATTCTCGAGGCCTTTGTCCCAAGGAAAAACTAACTAAAAGGGCTCCACTAAAAAGAAGACCAATCTTTTCCTAATTTAAGGTCTAGCAAGGAAATCAATCCAATAGAATAGCCACTTCTTCTTAGTAATATTAAATGGATCCATGTTATCAAAGAGGAATTTTTGCCGGGCAAGGCATTAGCTATTTCCATCTAGTTACACAGAGTTCGACTGTGAAAAGTTTTTCTTTCAAGATCTCTTTTTCTTGACCAAAGTACGATGTGCTGGCCTTCCTACCCCTAACCCTAGGAAAATATGTTCGTTCCCCCTTCCCCTCTTACTTTTAAGTTTCTTTCACTTAGGTATTTACATTCCACCACACTAAGATGAGAGAAGTCAAGATTTGTGGCTTTCCCCACATTTTCCTTCCATGCGCTGGAAGTATCAACAAAGATCTCCTTTTAGGAAAGCCGGAATGAAATTTTAGCATCCTTTTGTATTCGAGAGTTCGTATGAAACTAGTGAATGAGCCCTTCCTTTTGTGTTTGCTACCGATGCCAACTAAAGAATTTCATCCTTAAGTTGGATAGCTTTTGGCTTAGTTAGTTAAGAGAAATACTTATTTGCCTTTGAGAGCAGTCCAATACCAACTGAATCATTAGCAATAATACCATGAAGAAATCCACTAAGCTTTGAGCCAGTTATTCATTATTTAAGGCTTTTTATTGGGTAAGATTATAAGAGAGTAATCACTGCTTATCCATCAGGTGTGACTAAACTACCTGGCTATAACCCAAAGCATAACCTTAGACTTATTCTTGTATCCCTTCTCCCCTATGAAAAGTTGAATCTAGATAATTTGATTTGATTTGATCATCTCTTTCAATCACTAAACACCAACCAAAAGAGGAAGTCAAGGCACACACACTATATGAAACGCTCTACGCCATCTCCCATGTCAAGCAATAGTCAGTTATGAAAAGTGGGCAGAAAACCTGGCCTTAATATGGAGAGTGGGCGAATATGGAGGAGCAAAGAATCCGGCTTCCGTTAAGGAGGCAAAGAATTTGGAAAGAGAGAGCATTGAAATGGTCAAAACACGTCCCTTGAGCTTGCAGGAGCTTGAACTCAGTACAACGGCTAAAAGGGCAACTAGAGCAATGGCCTAAGGTTAATGTCTCAAGCTCGAGCTTGCAGCCTTGAGCTTGTCCAAGGATGATTTGTTGGAGCTCGAGCATGTAGCCTTGAGCTTAGATGAGAAAAGAACTCACCTCGAGTGCGATTTTGTGGCAACGGTTAAGAATACCGTGACTGTAAAAATAAAAGTGTGGTTCTAAAAAAGCCCATAACACTCCTCATTGTGATGCACCGACCAGACAGTCCTGGTGTGGTAGGGCTGGGCATGAGGGTGCATGTGTACAACCATTATACCCACTCTAGGCTCACAAGACTTTACCAAGTTAAAGGAGAAGGAGGTATATGAGTAGCTTTCCCAACTCTAGATTTCCCATATGGGATGGGAGAGTTTATAATAGTGAAAGAAAATTGAAGCACCCTATCCCCAAATTCCAAAAACCTTCACATGATTCCATTTTTAGAAAAAGGAAGGAAAGAAGAAGTATTATTGAGTAGTGAGACCCAAACTTGAAGATACTAATGGCTTTTGGACTTGAATTAGCATATAATGAATAATTATGTCCCACAACCACCCAATGTGAATATAGTCTTGGAACTAAGCTATCATTATGAAGAGCACACCTACCCACTTCATGTAGTTCTCGAGGTTGAAACGTCCTCTGCAATTAGGACATATGAGATATTACGAAACAAAATCGGAACTTAGGCATTTAGGAAAACTCTAGAGAGTAAGCCCTTACTCTTAAAAGATAGAAGATGATTGTTGAGAGCATATTTCAAAAATGTTTTCGAATTGACAACAGGCACAGCAGAAAATGAATTTAAAAATCTTAATTTTAAATTTAATGTCCTAATTTAATTGAACAATTAAATTGAATCTAGATTTTGCTCTCATAGGTTCATAATATAACAAACGAAAACATCTAATAAAACGAATACAAACATGGTATGTAGAATAAACGAATTAAAGGAAAAATAAATTAAATATCACATATTTATTTAAACATACCTAGTGCGCGAGTCCCAACTTTGACTTGAAGATCCAAAATTACAAGAAGGTTTTTGGACACCTTAAGGTCTTTCTCGCAATAACCTCTTCTAGCACCGGGACTATGGGCCCCCAAAAATATTTAATTTAGGAAAATTTTTAGAAATTTTTTTTCCTTTTGATCTTTCGAAAAACCAATTTTTCTGAGAAATTATGTTAAACAATAATTTAGAAATTTGCTAAAATTATTTTAGGGTTCTCATTATAGAAGAGAACCAAGTTCCAAAACCTTAATTTTCATTAACGATAAAACCACGTATTTATAAACAAATTGAGCCTTGGCCAAAATGCATGTATTGATCTGTGTAAAAAAAATAAAAACTTATTAATGTTGGTGACGTGATCACTTTTATCATGGTTTGCATATCGTCGACAGGCGCTAGGTATGTATATATAGATGTATATATACATTATTTAAAATACGTTATAATTTATCTTATTATAATTCATCTTATGAATATTTGTTTACTATAAAAATTTATTTATCTCATTAATAAATAATTCATCTCATTAATTTATTTTTTAAATATTTTTAAATAGTGCTTAAGTTGAGGCTTGTGAAAGGACCTCAGGGACAATCTAACTCTAGCTCCAAATGAAGCAAATTTGATTATCATCTCATAATAACAATTGATTACCATTTAGTAAAACTTAATTCCACTAAATAAGTTGTATTGCACTATAGAATTAAATATATATTCACTCAAGAATTTTCCCAAATAACTTTTATTACGACAACTAACCCTTCTAGCAGATATTTGTGTGCAAAAGTAACTTTAACTACAACCGTTACTTTTCACACATCTCTCACCATAGTTCCTAACTCGCCCTTCTGGAATAATTTAGTAATACAGAAACAATTTTCATATTAATTCCAAATGTCAAACATATGCAATAATCTGGCTAAAGATTCTAGAATATCTTCGTATATTTGTGAATCAACTAAGGGGACATTTTTATCTTATCAGAGACTATATATTACATGTAAAAGAACTGTTCCTAACACACTTTATGCCGTTACCCAATGTACATAAGACACATATCAAAGCACTTTGACTAATCCTTTTGGCACATCAAAGCAACGAACGATCCATGCACGAGTTTAGACTATTTCCTAGATTTAGAGTTATTGTCTTACGAAATTAATTATTTCTGATAGCAATTAAAGAAACAACTAATTCAGATGGTCCTGCTCAATATTCCAATCTTATTGACAGCACCAACATGCTACTCTTGGATCCCCATCAACGTGACCAAGACAAGTCATCAAAAGTATCACAGTATAGTCTTATCAGACAAGTTGTCCAAACTTATCACGGACTACGAACATACTTTGACAACATATCATTAGTTTGATCTAAGTCTATCTGTAGTTCAATTTCATTGACCACCTAAACCAAACCTAACATGTCATAATGGAGTACATCCATCTCATGGAACATTCTAGAAAACAATCACATGCATGTTTGACTTGTAAAACACAATCAGACAATAAATGAATAAATTAATTTCATTTATTTAATATTTAAAATCTAACTAATTGGGTTTCTCTAGGACACTAATTCCAATAATCTCCCACTTATCCTAAACCCAAATAGTCTTACATTGCGTAACTATCCCCTAGGGATTTGTCAACTGTTTGACAATAAACTTTGACCAATACCGAACTCTCACTATCTTATTCCTACGTTCACATGCTTTCATCTATAAAAAACCTTCTAAGTCAAGTAATATACTAATCAAATTCATAACTATCAAGTACCTGACTTCTATAGTGAAGTAAGAAATATAAGACTGCTTCACTCTTCACCATTTATTGATTTCCACTAAAAGGGTAAACATGGATTTTTAGATGTCCAACATCTAAAACCCCTCTTTTAAAACAAACAACCCATGATAAATTAAACATCCTTTCTTTGAATCTCACATAAGCTTGATCCTAAGAACATAGTATGCTCATCTTAAGCCTTCTACTTTTAAACTAACTAGACAACAAACCATTAGTGGCTCATAACAATTCTACATCATTTTTAATGAGTAGAATGTCATCTACATACAACACTTAGAAAGTCTATACTTTCTTGCCATGTCACACATACTCTCATGGTTCACTAACCATTGATTCAAATCACTAGGAATTGATAACCATCGTCGAATCTACTATTCAATGAACAAGATTCTTATCTAAGGCTACAAATAGATTTCCTCAGTTTGCATAATATATGCTCTTGACTCTTGGCAACAAACTTGTGTAGTTTTTTCATATACGTAACTTTCCAGGATAAACATTCAGAAAATGTCGTCCTGATTTCTATTCTCCTTATCTCATTATATGAAGTACATTGGATAAAAGTATTCTTATGGACTTAAGCATAGATTATGGCTAGAAGATCTCATCAAAGATGATTCCTGCCTTTAGGGTATTAACCCACTGCCATCAATCTAGCCTAGAAGGTCTCTACCTTCTTGTCCACTCAACTCTTTCTACTTGTAGATATATTCATATCCAATCTAATGGACTTAATGTCTTTCAATGCCTCTACAAGTTCCTAGACTTACTTGAAATACAATTACCTTAACTTTAATTGCCTGACCAATTGGTCTGCATCTTTTTACTTAAGAGTTTCATTATAATCTAAGGGATTATATTCTCCATTAATCCATTAGGTGGTGACCCCGACCATGCTCCCACTGCACCAAAGCTCTCATGCACTTAGTGTCACAATAGTCTGGTTGAAGATGTATCTAATACATCATCTACACATTTAGATGTATCAAGCTACAGAGACACAGTATCTCATACTATTAACCTATCCAACACATGCTATTTGCTGTACCTTTAGAGCACTTTCTAAAACTTTGCACTTAACAAATCTTTTGATATGTAGATGTGACTCATCATATGAATCTTACCATATTCAATAACATATTATGGATCCTTTCTACAACACTCTGCGGTAAGAAAAATTAAGAATTCTCCTAAAATCCTTCACTTCAATCTAATCAAAGTGACTTGATATAATAACCTAACTGATCCCAACTTTAGCCTTTATTCTTTGAAATTTTCAAAGGATTTAAGACTTCAGTCTTCATATGTATATTCATACATCAATTAAATGAGTAGTCATCAATAAACATTTTATAAAGTACTCTTTGCTTCTGCTCACGTGAACGTTTAGCAGTCCATAAACACTTTATGGACAAGTTCTAGCAGCTTAGCGACTCTGCTTCCTTTACTCTTAAATGCTCTTCCAGCGACCACTAATTTGAATATGATTCACATACCGGTTATCATTTTAGTTCTTAATGATCCCATAAGACAAATCAAACCAATTTTGAATCATAGTAGATTAATGTGTCCTAAGATCAAGTGCCACTTTAAAGCTATATGGTCTCTAGTAAATTATTTTTTTATATGGTTACACAGCTAAGCTTGTATTAGACTAATAAACTGCCATTAATATAGTTTAAATAAAATAGGTCACTTATCTACCATTCTATCTTTTAAACAAACATTTTATTTATTTAACTCTTAGTCTATTTTTTGAAAAATAACTTTAAAAACTATTTTGAAATGAATAGTAGATAGAAATCAAATTTCTAAAGTACATTAAGATTGTTACTTCAATATAAAAACTACATTCTTTGACTTAAACTACTATCGCTTGGTGCCCTTATTAAAAACCATTCACAAACATACTAGTGAACTACCTGCTAGTCACAATTGGAGGACACGGGATATCAACTATCTTGTCATTTTAGCTTTTAATCTTGGCAAGAACAATAGATAAGTATCTATGCAGTTCCTTTTAAAAACTAATGTCCAATGCTTTTGTAAAAAAGACAAAACTATTTTGACTCATATTTTATTTTACCCTCTTGAGGGTCCTAATGTTGAGATAGATTCTTACACTAAGTGGACTCTTCCCTTAGTTCTCATGACACCTTTTATCTCAAACTATACTTTCATCAGTTCAGATAATGAGAAATCTCTATTACTCAATATATCCAAGCTAAACTAATTGAAAGACATTGATAGGCAAGTCACGATCATATGCTGTTAAGATTGGCTATCAATATTTACGCCAAGAATTCTAGTTCAATTAAATGAGCCGTCATCATATGACTCGCTCTTGAACTGACGTTCAAAACACAAGCTTGTGTCAATTATCTTCCTCGTTAGTCATTCTCATGCTACTAGTTCTCTATACCGGACACTTCTTTCAAATAGCTGATCATCTCTAGTACAGTTGACAATTCAAATATTTAATACTAGAATAAGTTCGACCTCTAATGTCCGAATCTTGCATCCGACTAGCCCTTTGGTCTAGTTTAACATTCCGAAAGTTCTTTTCAACTTAGCAGATATCCTAGCAGCAACCTAGAGAACTCTGAGCATCTCTTAGTGCTCTTCGTGTACTAAGACATACCATATCATAGCAACCATAATAGAACAGACAAGTGAGACATACCAACATTGATCTCAATGCACAAATATAACAACCAATCTGAAATCAAAAATAGCAAAACATACAGGATTACTTTTCTTACTTTTAGTAGATATACTTGCAGCAACCTAGAGAACTCTAAGCATCTTCTAGTGCTCTTCATGTACTGAGAAATATCATATCATAGCGAGCATAAAAGAACAAACAAGTAAGACGTACCAGTATTGATCGCAATGCATAAATACAACAGCCAGTTTTATATCAAAAACTATAAAACAAGTCATAGAACATACATGATTGCTTTTCTTACTTTTAATAGATATACTAGAAGAAACCTAGAGAACTCTAAGCATCTCCTAGTGCTCTTCATGTACTAAGAGCATTTTAGCAAACAATCAAAGTTCGAAGTTCAAAATCCGACACTTACATGTATGCCGTGGTGACCCAACTAAACTACCCAAAACACCCCACTGGTGATGCCAAATTGAGATATCAAAAGGGTGAGAACATTTTATTAGGAATAGTGTCCTGAAAATCAAAATTTATCCTATAAATATTACTTTATTAAAGAATGAAATTGAAGTTCCGGTCATTTCCTCATTAGATTTGTGTCAGTGAGCATATATGTTGCATGTGATGTTCTTTTATGTAACGTTCATGAGATGGATGTAGTCCTCAGATTACTTTTTACTTGTTTGTTTTAAGTGGATTATGAGATTAAGCCACAGATAACTTGGAGCAAATGAAACGAAATGTTATTTGAAAAACTCGTAGTCGGTGCCATGTTTGGACTACAAATCTACTAAGGCTATAACATGACATTTCAGATGACGTGTCTTGGTCATATGGATGGTGATCACATAGTGTTATGTTGGTGTGTTCAATAAGATTAGTACACTGAGTTGGACCATGTGAGTTACTTGTTTCTAGACTACTGTTGGAAATGGGTGATTCATGATGTACTATTTGAACGACTATGGAATGTTAGTTACCTTGGTGTACTACAAGTAAGGTCTTAATAAATGGCTGAAGTCCCATGTGCATTGGCCATGAAGTGTGACAGGGATTAGGTATTCAATAGGGAATCCATAGTCTCTCATGAATAAAGATGTCCCTTTAGTTGATTCATAGGTGTTTGAATTAATTCAAAAACTTTGGTCAAAGTGTTCAAAGTGTTTGATATTTGAAACTTATACAGTGAATTTGTTTAAGTATAAATGAATTATTCAAAAAAGGTCAAGTCGGTAACTAACGGAGAAGCTGTGAGAAAAATAATAGTAGTAGTTCAAATTATTTTTTGTCATGGATATCTAACGAGGGACGATTGTTATCAATATAGTCTATTTGGGACTTATTGAATAAATGATTTAAGTCTAGAGTGCAGTGGGATTTATTTAGTAGAATTAAGTTCCATTAAATGGTAATTAAATTTTATCATGAGATGGCAATTAATTTAACCCTTTTAGAGCTAGATTTAAATTGTCCTATGTTCCCTTTTCAAACCCATGTTTTAATGCCAGCTGAAAAATATTAAAAAATTAATGAGATGAATTATTATTCATGGGATGAGTAAATTAATTTTGCTAAATATTATTAATGAGATGAATAAAAGTTAAAAATTACAAAAAAAAAAAAAATTTAAAATTAAATTTATATGATGAATTTTTACATGTAAAAAACAAAACAAAAAAATAAAATAAAATAAACGCAAGCAGGTCGCAATCCGTGTTCATTAATAGCCAATCACGTTTGCGTGTTGGGATGCCCAGGGTGCCAATCCGCGCATACGGGCGCAGACCAATCAAAGCGTGCCATGTGGCACGCCCCAAAAGGGAGATCCATGCAGTTTAGAGCGAACCAATCTCACGCTGGTACGTGGCATGCGATGGGAATTTTAAACACATTTTATTCACTGGTTAAACTATGTCGTTTTTGGGCATTCCTATTAAATCCACATCAGTATTCCTTTGATTTTTCATTTATGTAGCCTAATATAAATAGGGGTATTGAAGTAAGGTTTAACTTCTAATAAAAGTATAAAATATTTCTTAAAAGTATTGATTTTCGGAGATCTGCAAGAAATAAAATTTATGTTGAATTTTTTTCTCTTAAGTTTAATATTTTTTGGAGCCCACACTCTGGGTTTTTCGAGAAGATTGCATAGAAAGCTTCTGGGTCTCGGATTTCTTGTTTTCTTTATTTGGAGCTTTTCTTGGTCTTCTTCGTTCCCTTTCCTTTTAGTTTTTTGCTTTTTTATTGATTTACAGTAATCTTATTATGCTAGTTTTATATTCATGTTATTGTTATGAAAGTATTAGAATAAAGGTATGTAGATTTAAAATTAGGAATTTTAAATCACTTGTAGTTTTAAAATTAGGAACTTAAAATCGTTCCACTACATTAGTCTAATAAACTAGGAACAATTTCTGAAATTCCTCCCAACAATTGGTATAAGAGCCAGCCTCTGATTACATTCATAATATATATGATAGGTATAATAAGACCGAAATAAATAAACTTGTGATTTAATAAAATATAGATTTTATTAAAATAGAAAGGAAAGATTGTTTAATTCAATATTGATCATAATTGTAGACCCGATTTTAAAGTTTGAATTCGGATTTATAGATACAGATTTTTAAATTACATTTATATTTATATCACATATGATGTGATTATGCGTATATTGTTAAGATTAACTAAATTGGTTGGATTGATTTGATGAGATTAGAGTCAATATTTTTATTAAAATTTAATTTTTAATAAGTAGTGTTGACGCTGACATTAGTGCTAATGTGGCATTTAATTTTTTTTTTTTTTTTGGGACTAGAAAATGTTAGTACTAAATTAAATAAGAACAAAATTTTTTTTTATTAATTAATGTATTTTAGAGTGAGATTCTAATGGTGATATGAGATAATCAAGTTGTAAATCAATTTAAAATAGAATCCACTAGTTTAAAAAATTCAAATGGGAGCAAGATTCAATTGTTGAAACCTCATGGACTCCATCACCGGTCTAGCAGCATAGTGAATTGATATCACTCCCCGCGGAGGGTGTCGGTTTGCAGGTTACAAGGTTGGACTTCTAACGGGATAAATTGAAGTGCAATGAAGCGATGCGACTACACTACTGTGGAGTATTACGTGTATTTGTAAGGAGGTTTAGGAAATAGTTTACACTTAACTAGCGTGATACATTAGCCTCCCCGAGAAGCTCTGTTGTGTCATATTAGAGAATGAGGAAAAGTGGTGAGTTAATTATAATAAAAACGTGTTAATTGAGAGTAGTTCTCACCTAAACTAATTTCATATGACCCCGCTTCCGGGAAGTAGGGAGTGGTGTGTTCAGGCCATCATTGTATACATGATAGTTTAGTTTTGTAGATACCTAACTCATTGTTTTTTCTAAAATTAAAAGAATAGATGCCATTGCATTGTACATGACTCATATTATATTGTTACACAAGTGTTTGCGTTTATAGAGATTAATAATGGCTGCAACTGTGCACTTCATTCAATGCTTAAGGATAATGCTCTGGCTGGACCTAACTCTTTCACTTGGAAAATGAATTTGGACATAATTTTAATACATGAGGGTCACATGTTTGTTCTCACTGATGCTCGACCTAAGGTGCCCATTAATAATTCTATAACTATTGTTAAAGAGCATTATGAACACTGGTATAAAGCCAATGAGTTAGCCAAATGCTATATTTAGGCTTCAGTGACAAATATTCTCAAGCATTAGATGCTTGAGATGGAAACATCAGCTGAGATGATCAAACATTTAAAGAAAATATTTAGTGGTGAAAATAGGGCATCTAGACAAGAGCTAATGAGGAAGCTACTCAACATGAGGATGTCAGAAGGAACTCCAGTTCAAGAACACATCATGAAGATGATGGCGTGCTTGTTTGAGTTGGAAATTCTTTGTTCTAAGATTGATAGTCAATCTCAGCAACGCGTCATCCTCAGCTCTCTATCGATCTTTTTCACCCAGGTCACACTCAATTACACAATGAATAATAAAGATTATTCATTACATGAGCTGATGAAGGAGCTGCAAGTTGCAGATGGTGTCATGCGAGCCAAAGGGAGTGTCCACTTGACTTAAGCATCAAGGGTTTGTGGGAGCAAGAAGAATAAGGGACCAACTGGAAAGAAAAGCAAAGGCAAGGTTATTAGTGTAGCAACTAAGCCTAACAAGAAGCCAGCAAATGAAAAGTGTTTCTTTTATAGTAAGATGGGCCAAATACATAGCTACTCTTCTTGCGAAGATTGCCAAGCCATTTGATGAAGATATATTGATATCTCACATAGTTGAGTCATACATACTTAGGAGTCCACTAGGTGTCTGTAATATGTTACAGGGGCTTAGGCTAACCAGGAGGCTGCATGATGGAGACGTGCACCTGATGGTCAGAGATGGTATAAGAGTTGGAGTCTTTGAAGTAGGAGATGTTAGCTTAGTCTTTAGTGGTAGGGTTTTCTTATGATCGAGAATAATCTCAAATCATAACCTAGGGAAGAATAGAGTTTAGATGAGATAAGAAGTGAAAAGAGACGAGAAAATAGAGAGAGAATTAGATGTGAGAGAGAGAACAATATCAAAAGATATTTCATTTATCAAAGTTATGAATTACAATACAAGACTCAACTACTTATACTAGGCTATGCTAATGGCGGCTAAAGAAGGATACAATGCACATGGACACGTAGCTCTAACCAATACACACATCAGCCACCTATATTGACCAATTAACTAACTACCTTGACTTCAACTAACTAAACTAACCGCCAACACCATATACCAACCATTACAAGATCATTATTGACTTATCCTACTAATCACTTCATATATTCTAGAATCATAACAGGTTTTTATTTGGAAGGATTTTTTATTTGTACCTGCATTCCATATGAATTTGATTTCTGCATCTTGTTTAGTGGATAATGGTTATTTAGTGAATTTCGGATCTGAACTTGTTATTATGAGAAATAAATCATTTATTTGCAAAGGTACATATATGGATAGTTTACTCATGTTATTTCATGATCCAAACTTTGATATTTGTTTGAATGAATATAACATAAGCTCACTTATTCAATCTCTTAAAAGAAACACCCCGAAAGGAATAATGCCTTCACATGGCACCAACTTTTAGGTCACATTAATTTGTGCACGATCCAAAAACTGGTAAAAGATGAACTGATAGAACCTTTGGACTTGAAGTCTTTACCAATATGCAAATCTTGCATAGAAGGCAATATAACCAAGTATGTCTTTAAGAGTAAAGGCAACAGGATTGGTGACTTGCTTAAGCCGGTTCACACAAATGTATGTGAACCAATGAGCGTTCAATCAAAAGGTGGGTATGAGTACTTCATCTCATTCACTGATGATTACTCTAGGTATGGAACTATTTACCTAATGAGACATAAGTCATACTCTATTGAAAAGTTCAAAAAATACAAAGCTGAAGTTGAAATGCAGCTAGATAAACAAGTCAAGTCACTTTGATCAGATTGAGATGGAGAATACCTTTCAGGTGAATTTATGGATTTCCTAACTTTAAATGGGATAAGATCTCAGCATTTTGCTCCGGAAATACCACAACAGAATGGTATTGCAGAAAGAAGAATAGGACATTGTTGGAGTTGGTAATGTCCAAGATGAGTCATGCAGCTATATCAATCTCCTTTTGGGGTTTTGCCTTGGAAACAACGGCATATCTCTTTAACTTAGTTCCATCTAAGTCAATTCCTGAAATGCTCGTGGAGTTATGGACTAGGCGAAAGCCAAGTCTTGGGTACCTTCGAATTTGGGGGTGCCCAGCACATGTGTTGAAAAAGAATCACAATAAGTTGGAATTACGGACGGAGGTGTTAGTCTTTTCAACAGTCCTTCTAAACAAAAGGTGTTTGTAAGTGCGAATGTGGAATATTTAGGGGATGATTTTGTTGTAGAATACAAAAGCAGAAGTAAGGTAGTGTTAGAGGAATTAAGAGAGAACGACACTAATTCTGAATAGCTAAACACATCTTGGGACACAGTGGATGCATAAGATGCTCCAATGAATAGGGCCGAGGATGTTCCAAGTACACGAGAGCCTAGGCATAGTGGGAGGATTGTCATGGCGCTTGACAGGTTCATGGCGAGAGACTTAATGGTTGACCGTAAGATTGAAGCTGATCCTCTCAATTACAATGAGGCAATTAAAGACAAGGATGTTGACCAGTGGGTCTTGGAAATAAATTTGAGATAGGATCTATGTATTCTAATCAGGTTTGGGAACTTGTAGTGCTGCCGGAAGGCATTAAGCCCATTGGATGTAAATGGACTTACAAGAGGAAAAGAGGAGTGGACGGGAAGATAGAGATGTTCAAGGAAAGATAGGTTGCCAAGGGTTTTACCCAAAAGGAAGGAATCAATTATGATGAGATCTTCTCACTAGTAGCCATGCTAAAGTCCATAATAATACTCCTATACATTGCAACTCATTATGATTATAAGATTTGAAAAATGGATGTGAAAACAGCCTTTTTGAATGGTTGTCTTGAACAAGACATCTACATGATGCAACCAGACGGTTTCATTGGAAAAAATCAGAAGAATATATGGCATGCAAGCAGAAGAAGTTCATATATGGTCAAAAGCAAGCATCACACTAATGGAATATTAGATTCAACTAAGCAATTAAGTCTTATGGTTTGAGCAATTGGTTGATGAACCATGTGTGTACAAACGACATCATGAGAAAGTAGTGACTTTCTTAGTGTTTTTATGTGGACGACATACTACTCATTGGGAATGATGTAGGTGTCCTATCAGCTGTAAAGATTTGGGTGTCAAATTAGCTCGATATGAAGGACCTAGGAGAAGCCATATATATTCTTGAGATTAAGGTTTTATGCGATCGTACGAATAGGATGTTGGGTGTTCCTTAAGCCACTTATATTGACAAGATGTTGTCATGGTATCATGTGGAGGACTTTAATGAGCTAATACATTGAAACTAGCCACAAGGACTAACCGACTCATAAGTCAGCCGCCACCTTTGACTAACTAACTAACGGCCTTGACCATCACAACCTAACAACTCAAGACTTCACTTATTACATGACTCAACCAAAGCTTGAGCTACTAATTACATCAAGACTTATTCTAATTACAATATTAACAAGCTAAAACCACTAAATGATCAAGTAATTGATGCAAAACAGCGCCCAACGCAGCACACACAGCTCCAGTAGTAGTAGGACAGCAACACAGCCACCACGAGTTCATACCTCGGATTCTAGGATCATAACATTCCCTTCCCCTTGAAAACATTTTTGTCCTCAAGAATAGAAGAGAGTTGTTACAATGAAGAACTCTAATTGCATATGAAAATTTAACTGAAGTAGTGAAGTTTTGCTGAATTCTGCAGCTGGAAGGACCACAGAGCACTACAATCTGAATTATCAGCAGAGCACAATGTATGTTGTTTATCAAGATCAATGCTTGCATTTGAGTGCATAATACTCTTCAGTAACCGACTCATAAGTCAGCCGCCACCTTTGACTAACTAACTAACGGCCTTGACCACCACAACCTAACAACTCAAGACTTCACTTATTACATGACTCAACCAAAGCTTGAGCTACTAATTACATCAAGACTTATTCTAATTACAATATCAACAAGCTAAAACCACTAAATGATCGAGTAATTTATGCAAAACAGCCCCCAACGCAGCACACACAACTTCAAAAGCAGCAGCGTAGCAGCAGGACAGCAACACAGCCACCACGAGTTCATGCCTCGGATTGTCGAATCATAACAGATACACTGGGTGGCAGTGAAACACATTCTGAAGTACTTGAGAAGAACTAGAGATTATATGCTAATCTTTCATAGTGACGAACTGGTTCCAATTGGCTATACCGATTCAAATTTTCAGTCAGATAGAGATGCTAACTTTCGACCTCCGGATATGTTTTTACCCTTGGAGGTGGAGCCATCAGTTGGAGGAGTGTCAAGTAGTCTTCTATTGCTGACTCAACCGTGGAAGCCGAGTATGTTGCAGCTTTAGAATCTGCAAACTAGGCATGTTCGCTCAGAAAGTTTCTGATAGATCTTGAGGTTGTAAGAGACGGTCTAATACCGGTTACAAGTTTTTGTGAAAACTTGGGCGCGGTGGCTAATTATAACGAGCCTAGAAGACACAAGACATCCAAACACATTGAAAATAAATACCACCTCATTAGAGACTATGTAGAGAAGGGTGAGATAGTGATCTTGAAGATAGATACAAGCAATAAACTTCAAGATCCTTTTACAAAGACTTTGACTCAAAAAACCTTTGAATCACACTTAGAGGTAATGGGTACGAAGTGTATAGTAAATTGCATTTAGGACAAGTGAGAGATTGGTAGGAATAATGTCTTGAAAATCAAAATTTATCATGTAAACTTTGCCTTTCTAAAGAATGAAATTGATGTTCCAGTTGTTTCCTTGTTAAATTTGTGTAAGTGAGAATATATGTTGTATGTGATTTGCTTCAACGTCCGTGAGATGGATGTAGTCCTCAGATTAATTTTTACATGTTTGTTCTAAGTGGATTATGAGATTAAGCCACAGATAGACTTGGAGCAAATAGAATGAAATGTTATTTGAAAAACTCATAGTCAGTGAAAATTTTGGACTACTTGTCAGCTGAGGCTATAACGTGACATCGTAGATGACAAGTCTTGGTCATGCGGATGGTTAACCAAAAGTGTTATGTTGGTGTGTTCAATAAGATTAATACACCGAGTTCGACCATGTGAGTTACTCTTTTCTAGACTACTATCCGAAATATGTGATACATGATGTACTATTTGCTCGACGACTCTAAATCCTGAGAGTATTCTGGACCTGTGCATGAAATGTTAGTTACCTTGGTGTGCTATAAGTAAGGTCTTGATAAATGGACGAAGACTTATGTGCACTGGGTAATGGCATGAAGTGTGACAGGGATCAGGTACTCAATAGGAAATCTATAGTCTTTTATGAGATACGAAAGTCCACTAGGTTGATTCGCAAGTGTCAAATTAATTAGGAAACATTGGCCAAAGTGTTCCAATTGTTTGACATTTGAAATTTATACTGTGAATTTGTTCGAGAACAAATAAATTGTTCGTAAAAGGGCAAGTCGGTAACTAATTGAGAAGATCTGAGAAAAATAATAGTAGTAGCTCTAATTATTTTTCATCTTGGATATCTAATAGAGGAGTTATTTTGGGAATTATAGAATAAATGATTTAAGTCTAGAGTGCGATGAGATTTATTTAGTGTAATTAAGTCCCATTAAATGTTAATTAAATTTTATCATTTGATGGTAATTAATTTAATCCATATGGAGCTAGATTTAAATTACTCCCGAGGTCCCTGCACTAGACTCTTTTTAATGCCATCGAAAAAATATTAAAGACTTCATGATATGAGTAAATTCAATCTTCGTAAACATTATTCATAAGATGGATAAAAGCTGAAAATTATAAAATAAAAATGTTTTTTTTTACATTAAAAATTATAGGATGAATTTTTACATGTGAAGAATATAACAAAAAATAAAAATAAAAGACGCAAATAGGTCGCAATCCATGTCATTCGTCAGCAGCCAATCAGCACACGACGCGTGTCTCCCACTAAAGATGCCTAGGGGGTCAATCCACGCCTACGGAGATCGGACCAATCAGAGCGTGCCAAGTGGTACACTCTGGGATGCCCCTAAGGGGCGATCCGTGCTGTTTGGCACGGACCAATCCCACGGTGACACATGGTGGAATTTTAAATGCGTTTTATTCAGCTGGTTAAACAACGTCTTTTTGGGTGTTCCTGTTAAATCCCACACTGCTATTCCTTTAGTCTTTCGCTTTTCTCTTAACTTAATATTTTTCACAGCCCACACTCCGGGTTTTTTGAGGAGATTGTGTAGAAGGCTTTTGGGTCTCTGATTTCTTATTTTCTTTATTTGTAGCTTTTCCAAGTATTCTTCTTTCCCTTTCCTTTTAGTTTTTTTGCTTTTCTATTTATTTACCATATTTTTATTGTGCTAGTTTTATATTAATGTTATTATTAGGATTGTATTAGAGTAAAGGCTTATAGACGTAAAATTAGGAATTTTAAACCGTTTCGCAGCATTAGTCTAGCAAACTAGGAAAAAATTTTGAAATTTGTCCCAATACATTTCTCTGTAAATATATTTTCTTGTAACTCTTTACTAAATATATTTAAAACACCACTTTTTCCTCAGCCTCTAAGTTTCTCGGGGAGGTTAATGTAGACCTTAGTCAAGTGTACACAATCACCTGAACATCCATACAAGGTCTCGATTTACTCCACATTGGCGTGGTTGTCCTTGATTGTTTGGGCTTCATACCATCCTAATAGAAATCTAACTCTTGACTCCGCGGATTAACATCCTCTTTTGGGAGTAATGCAATCCACTATACTGTTAGACCCGTAATGAAGGCCATGAGCATTCACTTTGAAGCTCAGTCCCCCTTGATATCTTGAGTCTTGTGAAGCTTTTAATAATTTTATCAATTAAACAAAGCATAGAATCCATCTAACCATTCTTTATTTGTATGCAATGATGAGCTAACAAATCTACCCGTTACTACGAGAGAGGCGGCATAATAAGTAATTAGTCAAGTGAGAACTGTTCTAAATTAACATGTTTTCTAAACATATTTAACTCACCGTTTCTTCCTTAATTCTCTAAGACAGTATCACAATGCTCCCTAGGAGACTATCCTACTATTTTAGTCAAGTGTATACCATTATTTAGACATTAGGACAAGTACACAAGATACTCCACGTCACTGTGGCTACACTCGTTTTTCCCATACATCTATCTATCATTAGGAAGTCTAATCCAGTATTCTATAAATAAATGCCCTCCTCGGGGAGTAGCGCCTATCCACTATACTATTAGACTGACAATTGAGACCATGAGGAATCAACTCCTGATCTTTGCTCCCACTTGAAATTTTAAATGGTGCATCTTTCTTTTAAGTTTGTTTATCTCATAATCAATATTAGAATCACATTCTAAATTTTATTTAACAAATAAATAAAACCCTAATCCATATAGGTTTCTTTAATCACCCTTTCTATGTCATCTAATCTCATTAGATATATTATGAGAATTTTCCTTTCAAATAAGTCAACTTTTTAATTATCTAATTTTATTAATCTATTTAAAAAAATTCGCCCACTTGATAAAATCAAATATTTCACCAAGTTGCATAGTTACTTGGCCTTCTAACTTTATTCACATTATACATAATATTTAACTCATTGAAATAATATCAACATGTGAATAGTATTTAATAAGTATTTTGTTGTCAAACAATTTGAGTAACAACTCTAAAGATTTAAAGGTTGGAACAATTAAATATTTTTCTAAATAAATTTAGAAAAAATTATTGTGTAATCCTAATTAGAATCTCATTCTAATTAGTTATTCATTTATTTAAACAATAAAAATTAAAGTTTTTTTTATAAATTGAGAGGGGGTGTGCCTAGCATTGGACACCTCCTTCTTAATTAAATTATATTTAAAATTTTATTATTATTTAAATAATTAAATAAATAATCAAATTTGATCTTAATCTCATTCGATCGTAAACCAAACATCTAATCCTATTAAACATTCATTATTTTGGATTATCATAAAATATTCAATAATTGAATATTTCACACATTGGTTTAAAATCTGATCACTTTAGACTAATAATCTAAATAGTTCAATTCTTTGAATATCTAATCTCATTAGATCCAATTTAGAATTACACTTCTTGATTGAATTATGACTCATCTAAAATTTTAAACAATTTTAAACTTTACTGAACATTCAATCTTGTTATTAAACTTTTTAACAACAATCTTCAGGTTTATCTTTTTTCTTTCAATGAAATTCCCTATTTGATATTTTCGTAGTTCTACGTACTCCTATTTTATCAAACCTAATATTTTTAATTTCAATCGTAAGCGTATTCAGAGTTGGCTCAGATACCAATTATTGGAATATATTTCAGAAATGTTTCCCAAATTTGCTAGAGCGGGCGTAGCGGAAAACCAATTTTAAATTTTAAATTTTAAATCTAAAAGTCTTGGCCTATTAAACTACTTAGTTAGATCTAGGCCTTACTCAAATAGATTCATAATATGACAAATGAAAAATATCGAATGAAATAATATAAACATAGTATGCAGAACAGACAAAATAAAGGGAAAAAAAAAATTAAATACCATATATTTGTTTAGACATATCTAAAGTGCATATCCCGATTCCAACTTGAAGATATGAAAATGGAAGAAAAATATCTTGACACCTCAAGGTCTTTTTCCCAATAACCTCTTCTAGTACTGGAAGTGTGGGCTTCCAAAAATATTTATTTTAGAAAGGATGTTGAAGAGAAATTCCTTATTTTAAATTTCTAAAAAATCATATTTTTTAGAGAATTATTCGATAGCTAAACTCCCAAAGACCATTATTTATAATAGGCATCAGGTAGAAATTTTTTTCAAATTTGCATTGTTCCAAGGAAAACAAAAATTAAAACGATGTTGCATTGTTCTTAAAAAAAAGGCGCACCTAGTTTCAGCTAAAATTCAAACACGTGGCGATCTGCGATTGGCCAGCTACATTGGGCACGAATCACCAGCATCATATGCACTGGGTGCAACACGTGTCTCCCTAGGAGGTCACCCATCCTGGTACTACTCTCGCCTAAGCACGCTTAACTTCGGAGTTCTAATGGGATCCGGTAAATGCGTGTTGGTGCCCTCTTTGGTTGTCGTGGAACCCTTCACGTGCCGGGTTATATTCCTAAGCTGGGTTGCACGATGCGGCCCAGTTTAATTCAATTTCCTTTTTTTATTTGAATTCATTTTTTTTTTGGTTTAAATTCCCACATATATAAATTTATCTCATGAAAATTATTTAAAAAAAATATATTTATTCATTTAATGAATAAATAATTCATCTCATGAATTATGTTAAGCAAAATTAATATCTTATAAATAAATGACTCATCTCATGAGTTCATTTTAAATATTTTTAAACAATGGTAAAATTGAGGCTTGCGAAGATACCTCAGGGACAATCTAACTCTTGCTCCAAGTGGATCAAATATGTTCATCATCTCATGATAACAGTTGATTACCATTTAGTAAAACTTAATTCCACTAAATAAGTTCTATTGTATTATATAGAGTTAAATATATTTACTCAAAAATTTCCCAAATAACTATTGTTCCGGCAATTATCCCCTCTAGCAGATATCCGTGAGCAAAAGTAACTGTTAACTACTGTCATTATTTTTCTCACAACTCTCTTTGTAATTCCTGACTTGCCCTTCTCGAATAGTTCAATAATGCATAAAAAAATTTTCGTATTAATTCCTAATCTCAAACATATGGAATACTTCGGCCAAAGATTTTAGAACATGTTCGTATATTTGCAAATGAACTAAGGGGACATCTTTATCTCATTTGAGACTATAGATTCTATGTAAAATAATTGTTCTTGCCACACTTCTTGCCGTTACCCACTTTGATTTATCCTTTTGGGTCATCAAAATCTGAAACCTAGGCATTTAAGAAAACTTTAGAGAGTAAGCCCTTACTCTGAAAGGACAGAAGTCGATTCCCCAAATAGCGCTACAAGAATTTTCTTTTATCAAAACTAACTTCCAACGAAACTATTTTTCCAAGTGATCCATGTCATCCTTTGACGTTTTTATTCCTTTTTTTTTTTTTGCTTCCTTTCAAAAAAACTGAATTTCAGTGAATAATATTAATGTGTGTATTTTTTTTTTTCAAATTCATAATATTTTCTTGATTATAATAAACATTTTGGATTATTAATTAAATATCTAAATAACATTTTGTACCTAAAGAATTTAATTTAAATTTTTAACAAAATAATTTAACTTCTTTATCATAATTAACAAAATAATATAAATTTTTAAAAAATAAAACATGTATATATGCACGTGCATGCATGTATTGAAAATTGTGGACATGAGTACCTCGCTTTAAGAGGAAGAAGCAACATCAAGTAACCTTCGAGGTCATCAAAGAATATTTTGTCAGGCCGCCTATATTGATTCAACCAAAGCAAGGGAAACCATTGAAAATTTATGTGTCTGCCTCTATCGGATCCATAAGCTATTTGCTTGTACAAGATAATGAGCAAGTGTTTGAATAGGTTGTCTTCTACCTAAGCTGCTTTTTGGATAAGTGTGAATACAATGTACTTCCATTGAAAAATTGTACGTAACGTTGTATTATGCATCTCGAAAACTGAGATATTATTTTCTTGCATTTATTATTTATTCAACTTCTTAAACAGATGTCCTCAAATACATGTTAGATAGACCATTAATGAGTGGATGATTGATTAAATGCAACATTGCTTTGCTTCGCTTTGAGTTGGTGTATGTGTCACAACAGTTAGTAAAGGCCAAGCCCTGTCAAACGCTTTGGCTGACCAGCCTTATAAACAAATAAAATCAACCCATGAACAAGGGGATATTTTGGCAATTGGAATAGATCCACGCAGGCTATACTTTGATGGTTGGGATGCTAAGTCTAGTGCTAGAGTGGATATCATTCTAGAATCACCCTTTGGAATTATTATGAAACTCACTTTCACCCTCGAGGGCAGATGCTCTAATAATGGAGCTCAGTATGGAGATGAGAGTCCCCACCATAGTGATAAGAAGCGATCCACAGTTGGTAATTTACCAAGTGAAGGGGGAGTATGAATGTGTGAGTGATAGTTTACACCCTAAACACGAGGGCGTTGGGACGACACCACTTAAAGGTGAAAGGACACATGTTTGCCAAATAGGGCCATGCTCGAGGCATACTTGGCCTTGAAGAAGAGAGATAACGGTGCCTCAAGCCCAGTTGCTTTATGAGTTAAAATGATAACAACCTCTCTAGACACTGGATGGGGTATAAGGGGCTCGAGCTCGAAGGACGTCCCACAGGGCTGTAAGAATGGCACTTCTGGGGCTTGAGGCAGTTATTTGGAGCACATATCAGTGAACATGGACCTCAAGCATATCCAAAAGGATGTGGATGAATGTGGGGCTTCTAGAAGAAGCTAAGTACGTGTATCAAAGTTCGTTCAACATCAATTCAGCATAGGAAAGAAGAATTGAGGTAGACTTGGGTCAAATATGCTAAGTTTTTAGAACACAACGGCTATTTCCTTGTTCTGTAAATAAAAGACACTATTGTTACTGTAAAGTGCGCAACACCACAATACAAAACTTCTGTAAGTTTGTCTTCACCACACACTTGTTCTTTATTATAGGAGTAGCATACCTTAGCCCAACCTAGAGTAGCATGGCTTGTACTGTGTTACTGTAAAGTGTGCAACACCACAATACAAAACTTCTTTTTTTTAATATGTTCCCAAATTCAACAAGTTGAGATTTGAGTCAATAACTTAAAGCTTTGACGGCCAAGCCTTGAGCTTGATTGTGTTGATCTTGACAATGGCATCACTAAATCTTGTCATTATTTTAGGGCTTGGACGGCCAATGCTTGACTACATTTGTCCTAATCTAGTGACCCAAGTACAGTTCGCTCCAGATAAATCTTGTCAAACTCTAACTCAATTGAGTTATTACAAGAAAAGGGTGCCAGGAGAAAAAAATATGTAGACTCAAGCTTGTACATGAACTGTTGAGCTCTTGAGTTTGTGACTAGTTTGTCTCCTTGATTAGGGCAAGTGTAGAATCCACATTATTATTTTAAACCAAAGTAGGATTCACCAAAAGCATCAACCCTGAACAGAGGAGATTGATTGAGGTAAAACACTTGCAATTCGTAAATTAGGCTTGCTCCTAAGCCGTTGTGAATCCCTTTTTGCATGTTTGTTTAATTTTTGCACTTATGGTGTGCCACCACACATTAAGTAGACAAAAGAAGCAAACACACCTTTTGGCGTCCACAGTGGGAGACATTATTGAAGACTTTATTGTCTTTAACCCCATCATGAATTATCATAACATTGTCTCACCTCATTCACCAATGTTTAGAACTTAGAGAGCTAATGGTCTCAAGATGGAGGAATATGAAGTTTTGACCATAATTGGGCCACCACATGAGCACCTCTCAGAATAAAGTCCCGTAATACTAGGGGATGAAACTAGTCACAACCACGGTAGCCAAAGCGGAGGTGATGAGGACATCCCAAAAGGCGAATGTATTGGGCTTGATGGCTATTCTTGAAAGAGTTCTATGGCCATTCCCAAACATATAAATCTCGCTGATCAAAGGCTTGAGCAAGCTCTAAGAGCGGAAGAAGAAAAATGAGGTGCTGAGATAAAGCATACTCCACCGAGCCAACATGTAGACATAGCCGATTTGAGAACTATTGTCAATGATGTTGAAACTTCAATGAATGAAAGGGTTCACAAAGAAACAGATAGACTCTTGGTTGAAATGATTGCACCCTTGTCTTCCACCATTAGGCTTGCGGCTGGAGATATGGCAAGGGAAATGGTAATTGAGGTTGAAGCAATCTTAGGAAGACAAGCTGAGAACCAAATCAGCTTAGTCCAAGCCGTCAGGGATGATCTTACACAACTGAGGCCTACACTTCCTTCCTTAATTCCCACTGAATACCCTCAGGATATTCCTTTGAGCTCATGATTACTAGTGAATCAGGGTATAAATGCTATCCCTAAGATGATAGAGGCCATTACTAAGGCTAATCTTGGTGACCCGCATGTGGATCCCAGCCTTGGAAATTAAAACTTGACTTATGGAGTCTTTGGACCCTCGAATTAAAGATATACCTTGGCTTCCAAGGACCTCTAAACCAATGTCTAGGCTAGGCACATTTACCCTCCTCATGTGGGAGAGGCCACCTTGAGGCTTTGTTCGAGGCCTAAGCAAAGCCACGGGGTGAATGGATAGGGTCAGGTACCCATAGCTAGGGACAAATGTCCTTGTCCTAGGCCTCCTATAGTATATGAGACTGGAGGGGCAACTTAATGCATCACGTCCCAAGATCACCCCATGGGGATTGATTAGTTTAGGGTTTCGCAACAACCATTGAATAGGGACTGCCTCTAGAGTGCCTCCGTCTCAAGGTTTCATTGATCCTAGCATAATGGCTAATCGACAGGTTGGGCACATGGATCAAGGAGTGTATAATCTTGTTTATGCAGGCTAACACCCATTCCCTCACCTGATGACCATGGCAGCGCCTAGGGATACCCTATTAATCCTACCAGAGATGCTCAACCCCTTGGGGGGAAGTGCTAATTGCATAATTAAGCACTAAAACTATCCCTTTAAAACCAACTGGCTGCCCTCATTGAGCAAATATATAGAAGTGTTAACAAACTCCTTTACAGTAAACCATACTATGATTACATTGATAGGGATTACTTGTTTCCTAAAGGGTACAAGATACCTGAGTCCACTCTCTTCTCTAGAGAAGGGGAGGCATATGCTCTCGAGCACTCGGAAGGGTTTAATTGCCAGTGTAGGGAGGCAGTTGGTAACCCTTACCTAAAACTTAGGCCATTCCCTTCATAGGGACCGCTTTTCAGCGGTACATAAGCCTACCACCGAACTCCATTTACAATTAGGAGGATATGGCAAGGTAATTCTAGACCCAATTCCTAAGGATGGAGTTAGGTACCTCAATGTTGGACCAGGCTCGACAAGTTATCAAAAGTATCATATTATAGTCTTATTGGACAAGTTGTCCAAACTTATCACCGACTAAGAATATACTTTGAAAACATACTACTAGTTTGATCTAAGTCTTTCCTGGGTTTAATCTCATTGACCAGTTAAACCAAACCTGACATGTCATCTTGGACAACGTCCATCTCATGGAACGTTTTAGAAAACCATCACATACATTTGACTCATAAAACACAATTAGACAATAAATAAATAACACAATTTTATTTAATACTTAAAACTAACTAATTGGGTTTTTCTAGGCACCAATTCCAACACTCCTATGGTATGTGATCCTTTAGTTAAAAAAAAATGATATCAAGGCTAGAAAGTCAAATCAATCCCAAGATTTGAGAAAACATTCATTTGACCTAGAGCTGACATAATGCTTGATTGGCTAGAGGCAAACAACAAACCGGAAGTTAAAGAATTGAGTCATCTTTTGAAATGTAGTGCAAGACACCATTGAGGCAGGGGAACTTATTTTTCCAAAAGAAGGGCTAATGGGTGTTGATACCAACCTATTTCCTAGTCATGTACAAGTGAATGGTATAGAAGCAGTCAAGCCTCAGGCATTTGCAATGGTTAAATTTACATTAACCTCCTTTGTAGGAAAAAAGATGAGAACGAAAGGGTGGCTGTCACCAGCCCCTTATTTGTGAGACTTCTGGAACAGGGGGTACTCAGGTTCCCAAAGAGATCTTTTGAATTGGAAGAGGAATTCTACAACTGGCACATTTCAATGGAGCATCCAACATGTGACTATGCAACCTTCAAAAGGTTCCTAAAGAAGTAGCTAAAGAAGGGAACCATCCTTCTCTTGAAAATAGAGATGATACACCTAGGTATATCCATTGATAAGCACTAGCAAACATTCTTTGGCACTAGAAGGGAGGTGATGATGTGGTTCATGGAGCTTAGCCGTTCCCTCTGTGGTGACTGTGGCCATGGACTTGTTTCTTAGATGAAAAAGTTTGAATTACAACCATATAAAACACCGACACCCCCTAGGAAGATCCCATTCTTTGAGCAAACCAAGGATTCTTTTCCAAAAGCTCAAATCATCATGAGGACTATGCATCCCAAGAGGGATTCAAAATACCATCTGATTTGAGTTAAAACTATCCAAGGACCACGGCAACTAGGTTAACAGCCCTCAGGAGTTCGTTTTGTTATGTATGGTGGAGGATCCAGCCTAAATAGGGGAACGATGGATCTTCCAAACTTACCAAAACCCATAAAAAGAATGCTATTGCGAAAGAAGGTAGTAAAGAGGAGAGCTCAACTTGACTCTTGGCTGGTCAAGGATCCTATTAAGGACTCAAACCAGAGAAATATAGAAACTCACCTAAAGCCTATGGATCTCGAGGATCCAAAAGGTAAAACAAACATGGGGGCCACAAAGGCTAAGTACAAGCCCTATAGCAAGCTTGAGAAGGGGGCTAGTCTCTCGTCTTTAGAAGGTGATGTGTCATTGTGGGAGCAATTTGACAAGGAAGCATGGGCTCGTAAGTTGTCTAACAGTGCTAAGGACTATAGCCCTCTTAGTGTCAATTTAGTGGAACCTCTCCACCGGGTCAATTTGACGTGCTCAAATAAAGAGAACGATTTTTATGAACTGGACCACTCCAAGCCAATGGAGGAGTCTAATGCTTAAGAGGCTTAATGCAAGGTCCAGCCTCAAGACAAGAACATGCCAATTGATAGAGGTCTTAAGAAAGCGACCAATCAGAAGCTCCACATTCACTTTTGATCACTCCCTGAACAAGTTGGAGTTATAATTGTTGGGAAATATTTAAAAAATACTCTTTAAAATGGACAAGAGCGGTGCAGTAGAATAAATTCAATTCTAAATCTAAGGACCTCTAATCTAATGTATTCATAACAACATAGAACATAAGTATAGTAAATGAGAAATTAAAAGTATAAATAGAAATACGAAAATCAAATGAAGCCTTAAAAGAAAATGAATCAGAAATACCTAGATAGTGGACCGAAATTGTTGCTCGAGATGAACTACTGAGACAGTGATACCTTCTCCACAATGACTTGTTGACACCTAGAGTAATGGGCTCCAAAAATATTTTATTTCAGAAAATATTTCAAAGACAAATTTTCTTTTTTAATTTTTTGAAAAATAAAATTTAAAAAAAATTTTGTGATGCTAAACTCAATTCCCAATTAACTCGATCTATAATAGGCTTTGGGTAGAAAAACTTTTTAATTCATCGATGTGGGATGCGCTCAAATAAACCCTAAAAAAACACATTTTAAAATTCAAAATGACGTCTTCTAGTGTAAACAAAAATGCATTCTGTTTTGACTTACTCAACGTGCCACATAGTGCACTCTTATTCGTCCGCTTCATTCCATGCGGATAGTGAGTGTGGGCAGGGTGTCACACGCTGGTTGGCCCATTCCAAGGCATGCTGATCCAACCGCTACGTATCACATTGTGATTGGCAAAATGCCTTAGGCACGAATTGTGACCCTTTTCACCCCATTTTCTTCATTTATTTTGTTTTGTTTTGTTTTTGAATTCCTACAATAAATTCATATCATCAATATTTTTCTGTAAAAATAAAATTATTCATCATATAAACAAATAAATCACCTAATAAATTATGTTTAGCAAAATAAATTTATTCATCACATGAATAAAGAATTCATCTTAAATATTTTTCAATAGATGTATTACTAGAGGTTTGCAAAGGGACCTCAGGACAATTTAATTCTAACTCTAAGTAGGTCAAATCTAATGACCAGTACTTGTTAACATTAACCGCCATTTAGTAATATTTAGTTCCACTAAATACACATTACTGCACTCTAGAATTAAATATAATAATTTAGTAATTTTCAAATGAATTTTATAATAATAATTAATCCCTCTATTAAATATCCATGCAAAAAATAACTCTACCTACCACTTCTATTTTTCTCATAGTGTTTTCCATTAGTTCCCAACTCACCCTTTTCGGATAATTTATTAAAACAAAAATATATTTATTGTATTAGTTCAAATGTCAAACACCTGGAACACTTTGGCCGAAGTTTTTTCAAATTTATTCAATCACTTGTGAATCAACTAAGAGTACATCTGTATCTCATAAGAGATTATAGATTCCATGTTGAACACCTGTTCCTGCCACACTTTATGCTGTTACCGAATATACGTAAGACTTTGGTCATAATTAGAAACCTAACTTTTGAATCACCAAGATAACTAACACTCCATGCACAAGTTTAGAATGTTCTCTGGGTTTAGAGTTATCATTTATGCAGTACAAGATTAATTAGTTATTTCTGATAGTAATCTAGATACAAGTAATTCATGTGGTCCAGTTCAGTGTATTAATCAAATTGTAAACACAATATAATATTTTTGGATCCCTATCCACATGACCAAGATAAGTCATTTAAAGTATCACATTATAATCATATTAGACAAGTTGTCCAAACTTATCGCTGGCTACGAACATACTTTACCGTCATATTACAATTTTGATTTAAGTCTATCCCAGGATCAATCTCATTGACCACATAAACAAAACTTCACATGTCATATTGGATTATGTCCATCTCATGGAATATTTTAGAAAACAATTGCATGTACTATTTGACTCATAAAACATAGTTAAACATTAAATTGATAAAATAATTTACTTGATTAATAATCTAAATAAAATAATAAGGTTTTTAGGACATTGGTTCCAACAAGAATTGCATTGCTCCTTCCCTTGGAGTTTATGAAAAAAAAAGGCCAAGATAGCCTCGAGGGAGATGCAGTAGCAGCAGATGAAGTACACCAAGTGGACTTAGTGGCTGAAGTGGAAGCCCCTAAAGGTAGTTCTATCTGTTAAAGTTGAGTATTCAACATCAAAATTATCTAATGGGCATTCTAACCTGACAAAGATGATGTTTGATGGGTCTACTATAGCCAATAAACACAGTAAGCCCTTGTACATAAAAGGCAAATTTCATGGCATTATGGTGGACGGGGTCTTAATGGATAATAGTGAGGCCATTAACATCTTACCTTCATACATGTTAGGGGTCGTTGGCAAGTCTTGAGATGACTTGATAACTACAGACATGGAAATTTGTGCCTTTTCTTGAACCACTACGAAGTCCCAAGGGGTCATCTCGATTGAGTTGACTAATGGCAATTTGAGTAAGCTAATAGCCTTGTTTTTTTGGATACTACCTCAAATTACAATGCTTGACTTGTGAGATTGGCTACATGCCAATTACTGTATTCTATCTTCACTTCACCAGTTGATGATTTTCAGGAACTGTGAAAAATATGTGACTGTTATGGCAAATGACAAGCCATTCATGGCTTCCTCCAACTTCATTGAAGAAAAATTCTATGAAGGTGGTGTGCGGCCACTAATAGTGACAAAGACCAATCCTCACGAAGCCTAATAAGAAGATATAATAGCCGTCCATGAGAGCCCACTCACTCAGACTGAAATAGTCCAGGCTAAGGTCAAGTCAAATGGCTCGCACTTCTAGGGATGTATGGAGCCCTCCAAAATCACAAGAACCTACAAGGCACACACGATCCCTTATGGAGGGAAGCCAAACCTTCCCATTAAAGGCCCAAAGGGCCATTTCCTCAACCATCGCAAAGCTAGTGGCTTGGCATGCTGAGGAACAACTATGGGCTAAACAACCATTGACCTTGGGAAATGGCTTTGAGGTCTAAATGCTACAAGATAAAGAGCTAAAGCTGTCAGAATTGAGAGCACCACCAACCAAAATGGAGGACTTGAGAGCAGAGGTCCAAGATCCTATCTTCCAAGTCAACTTGGGCTCAAAAGAGAACCAAATACCCACATATGTGAGCGTTCTATTTTTGAAGAACAGAGGAAGCAATATGTAAGCTTGCTCCTTGGGTTCAAGGACTGCTTTGCTGGGAGCATCATGAGATGTTTGGCTAGGAAAAGAAGGTGGATAAGAATAAGCTGCCCATTAAGCTAGGCTCAAGGACCATCATTCATGCCCAAGGAAGGATGTCCTAGGAAATTATAAATTAGGTTAAAGAGAAAATTGAGAGTCTCTTGAAAACCAAATTCATCAAGACAACCATGTATGTTGAATAGCTAGCTAACATTGTTCCCGTTATAAAAAAAAAAAGGGGGCAAACTCAGAGTTTGAATCGACCTCAGGGATTTAATGTTGGGAAAATATTTCAAAGATTTTTCCCTAAACGACTAGAGCGGGCACATCATAAAATTAATTTAAAATTCTTAATTTTAAATCTAATGCCCTAATCTAATTAAAATATTTAATTAGATATAGATCTTACTCTAATATGTTTATAATATAGTAATCAAAACATCGAATAAAACAAGTATAAATATGGTTAAAATAAACGAAATGAAGGAATACAAGTTAAACATCAAATACTTAATTTAGGAATATCAGAAGCGCAAATCCAAACTCCGACTTGAAAATCTGAAACTAAAAGAAGAAAGCTTCTTGATACCTTAAGATCTTCTTCGCAATGATAGTTATTAGCACCGGAGTGTAGGCTCCCAAAATATTTAATTTATGAAAAATTTCGGAACAAAATTTCTCTTTTTAATCTTTCTGAAAAATAATTTTTTAGAAAAATTATGCCATACATTAATTTTAGAAAGCCCTAAAATAGTTTCAGCTTAGTCGTTGTGGGAGATAACTAGATTCCGAAATCTAAAACCAAAACCTTAAAAAATATATATATGCGCACATTCTACGCATATTTAAATGGGCAAAAGGCATGAAACGTGTCACAACCGGATTGGCCAGGGCATGAGCACAAGGATTTCTAACACAAGTGCTTATGTGCCCCGGGTAAGCCATGTCACTCACGGATTCGCCCGCGGCATTTGCCATGGATCGTGCTGTTGTCTTGCCCAATTTGCAGCGATGCGAATACATAGATTACTACGCCTATGCCCTTTTTTTTTTTTTTTGTTTAATTCCCACATGCATAAAATTCATCTCATGAATATTAAAATTAATTTATTCATCTTATGAATAAATAATTTATTTTATGAATTATGTTTAGCAAAATTAATTTATTAATCTCATGAACAAATAATTCACCCCGTGAATTTAAGTTAAATATTTTCAAGTTGTGCTTAAGTTGAGGCTTGCGGAGGGACCTCAAGGACATTCTAACTCTAGCTCCAAATGGGTCAAATCTAATTATTATCTCATTATAAGAAATGAATACTATTTAATGAAACTTACTTCCACTAAATAAGTTTTGCTGCACTCTAGAATTAAATATATTCACTCAAGAATTTTCCAAATAATTTTATTGCGAAATTAACCACTTTAATAGATATCCGTGAGCAAAACAACTTTAGTTACTACCGTTATGTTTCTCACATCTATCGCTGTTTTTCTCGACTCGCCCTCCTAGAACAATTCATAATACACAAATAATTTCCATATTAATTCCAAATGTCGAACATATAGAATACTCTGGCCAAAGATTCTAGAATGTTCGTATATTTGAGAACCAACTTGGGGGACATCTTACATTGTAGATTTCTGGTAAAATATCCATTCTCGCCACACTTCATGCAATTGCCCAACGATGTAAGATCTTGCTTATTCAATTTTAACCTCATCATATTGGGCATCAAAGTAATTAACATTCTATGCATGAGTTTGGACTATTTCCCGGATTTAGAGTTATTGTCTTACATAATTCATTATTTCTGATAGCAGAAAAGAAACAACTAAAATTCAGATGGTCCTACTTAGTGTTCCAATCTTATTAAAAACACCAACTTATAATCGACTGCAAACATACTTTGACAGCATGTTACTAGTTCAATCTAAGTCTTTCCATGGTTCAATCTCATTGACCACTTAAATCAAACTTGACATGCCATCTTAACAATGTCCATCTCATGGAACATTTTAGAAAAACAATCACACATGTTTGACTTGTAAAACATAATATGACAACAAATAAATAAAATAATTTTATTTATTTAAAAACTAACTTATTATGTTTTTCTAAGAAACATATTCCAACAATCTCCCACTTGTCCTTAAACACAAATAGCCCTGCGCTACATAACTATCCCCTAACGATTTGTCAACTCTTTGACTATAAACTTGAACCAATACTGATCTGACACTGTTTCATTCTTTTGGTTACATGATTTCATCTACTAGGAGCCTTCTGAGTCAACTAGTCTACTCAACAACTCTCTATCCGCCAAGTATCCAACTTCCATAATGAAGTAAGCAATACATGAATGCTTCACTCTTTACCATCTAATGACTCCCACTACAAGGGTAAACATGAATTCTGGCGTCAAACGTCTAAACTCCCTTTTAAAACTAATGACCAATGACAAATCCAACATCCTTTCTTTTGAATCTCGCCAAAGCTTGACCCTCAAAACATAGTTGGTTCATCTTAGGTCTTTCGCTTTTAATTAACAAACTGGACAATAAAAACTTAACAGCTCATAACAATTCTAAACGATTCTTAATGAGTAGAATGTAATCTATACACAACATCTAGAAAGTCTACTTTCTTGTTATGTCACTTGTAGACTACTGGTTCACTAACCATTGACTTAAATCCCTTAGGGCTTAATTAACCGTCATCAAATCTACTATTCAATGAAGAAGATGCTTATTTAAGTCTACAAACAGACTAGTTTAGTTTGCATACTATATGCTCTTGACTCTTGGCAACAAACTTGGCTCATATAGTAACCTTTCAAGATAACCATTTAGAGAACATCGCCTTGACTGCCATTCCCATACCTCATCACAATGAGATAAAATGGAAAAGAGCAGTCTTATGGATTTAAGCATAACATTTAGCTAGAAGGTGCCATAAAAGATGATTCCTTCCAATAGGATATTAACCCATTGCCATCAATCTAGTGTTGAAGGTCTCTACCTTCTTGTCCAATGAACTCTCTATACTTGTAGATCCATTTAAATCCAATCTATTGGTCTTAATGTCTTTTGACACATCTACAAGCTCTAGACTTAGTTAAAATAAAATTACTTTAACTTAACTTTCATTGCTCTGACCTATTGGTTTGCATCTTTATACTCAAGAGCTCCATTGTAGTCCAAAGGATCCGACTCACCATCATGCTTAATTGTTAACACTGAAGACACGAATCTGTCAGGTGACCCTGACTATCCTCCCACTACATCAAAGCTCTCATGTACCATGTGTGACAATAACCTAGTTGAAGATATATCTAATATGCCATCCACCCTACAAGTTGTACCAAGTCATTAAGACTCAGTATCTCATACTGTCAATTTAACCAATATAAGCTATCTGCTGTACTTTTAGAACACTTTCTAAAACATTTTACATAGAAAAACTTTTTGATTTGTAAATGTGACTCATCATATTCAAAAGTACATTATTAATCATTCTTGTAACTCTTTGTAATAAGGATAAACAAGAATTCTTCTAAAACCACCACTTCAATTTAATCAAAGTGATTTGATATAATTAATTGTCTCAACTTAAGCCTTTAAGTCTTTGAACCTTTCAAAGAATTTCAAGATTTTAGTCTCCATAGGCATATCTATTTATCAACTTATTGAGTAGTCATTCATAAACATTTTATGAAGTACTCATTACTTCTACTCACTTGAACTTTTAACAGTCCATAAACATTTTATGAACAAGTCCTAGAAGCTTAGCGGTTTTATTACTTTTGCACTTAAAAGCTACTTCAGTCACCATTTATTCGAATATGATTCACATACAGGTTATCATTCATGTACTTGGTGATCCATAAAACAAGTCAAACCAGTTTTGAATCATATTGGATTAATGTGACCTAAGATTAAGCTCCACTTTAAAGCTATATGGTTTCTGAAATTTCTATCTTGTATATGGTTACATAGCCTAACTTGAATCAGACTAAAAAATTGCCATTAATGTAGTTTTTGATCAAAATAAGTCAACTACCTACCAATGTATCTTTTTAAATCAACAATTTATTTATATAATAATTAGTCTATTTTTAGGAAAAGTAATTGAAATTCTATTTTGAAACAAACAGCAGATAGAAATCAAATTTATAAAGTACATCAAGATAGTTACTCAAATACAAAACTACATACTCTGACTTAAACTACAACCTCTTGATGCCCTTACCAAAAACCCATTCACCATTACACTAGTGAACTATCTACCAGTGACAACCAGAGAAGACAGGATATCATATACCTTATCACTTTGGCTTTCGATCTTGGCAACAATAGTATCTAAGTACTTAGGCAATTCCTTTTAAAATATTAACGTCCAACGCAATTATAAAAGAGACAAAACTATTTTTACTCATGTTTCATTTTATCCTTTTGAGGTTCCTAATTCTTGAGATAGATGTTTACACTAAGTTGACTCTTCTCTTAGTTCTCATGACACTTTTTTCCATAAACTGTTCTCATGTTACTAGTTCTCTGACCAAACACTTCTCTCAAGTATTTTATCATTTCCACTATAGTTGAACTTTCAATTATCGAATGCTAGAAAGCATTCAACACCTTATGTTGAAATTTTGCAACTCACTCACTCTTTAGGCTAATATAATGTTCCTAACGTTCTTTGAACTCAATAGATTTACTAGTAGCAATCTAGAGAACCCTGAGCATATCCTAAAGCTCAACATGTGCTATGTTATAGCAAACAAAACAGAACAGACAAGACAAACCTGTATTGATCGCTATGCATAATCTAAGAAGCAGTCTGAAATCAAAAAGCTGTAGAACAAGTCATATAACATACATGATTACTTTTCTTTTTTTTAGCAAACAATTAAAGTTCAGAGTTCACATTCTGACACCTACATGTATACCGTGGAGACCCAACCGTACCACCCAAAACTCCTCGTCAGCGAGGCCGAATTGAGACATCAGAAGGGTGTGAACATTTCTCAATAAATAAGTTTTCTTGTAAACTCTTTATTAACACATTTAAAACACCACTTTTACCTTAGCCTATAAGGTCCTACAACAAAGCTCCTTAGGGAGGCTAATGCAGACCCTAGTTAAGCGTACACCATTACCTGAACGCTCATACAAGGTCTCGATATACTCCACGTCAGCATGGCCGTACTCGATTGCTTGGCCTTTAGTTCATCTCTTAGAGGACTAACCTTGTATTCCGCAAATGAACACTCTCCTCGGGGAGCCGCATCCACATACTATGCTGCTAGACCAGTAATGGAGGCCATGGGCATTCATTCAGAAGCTTGCTCCCACTTGATATTTTGAGTATTGTGAACTTTTAAATAATTTTAGCAAATAAACAAAGCATGGATCCACCTAACCATTCTATGTGTGTGTGCAATGATGAGCTAACCAATCTACTCATTACTATGGGAGAGGCGTAACAAGTAATTAGTCAAATGAGAACTATTCTCAAATTGTATGTTTCCTAAACACGTTTAACTCACTGTTTCTTCCTTGGTCTCTAAGATAGTATCATAATACTCCCTAGCAGGCTATCATACTATCATAGTCAAGTATATACCATTACCTAGACCTTAGTTTAAGTAAACAAGATGCTCAGCGTGGCCGCACTTGTTTTTCCCTTATCTATATCTATCATGAAGAAGTCCAACCCTGTATCCAGCGAATAAACACCCAGCTCAAGTAGTAGCACATGTCCACTATACTGTTAGAGTGGCAATGGAGAGCGTAAGGAATCAACTCCTGATCCTCGCTCCCACTTGAAGTTTTACAACGGCAGATCTCTCTTTTGAAAATTTGATTATCTCATAACCAATATTAAAATCTTATTTAACAATTAAATAAACCTTAATCCAATTAGGTTCTATTAATTATCCAACTCATGCAACCTAATCTCATTAGATACATTATGCGAATTTTCTTTGCAATTAATTTAAATTTTGGATTATCTAATCTAATTAGATCTATTTGAAAAAACTCTCCTACTAGATGAAATAAAATATTTTACCAAGTTATATGGCCTTATAATTTCTATTCACATTATACATTATATTTAAGTTTTTAAATAATATTAAATATGTGAAACAAATTTAATAAGCATCATATTATCAAAATATTTGAATAACAACACTTAAAGGCCTAAAGGTTAGAACAATTAAAGATTTTCTTAAACTCTTTTAGAAAATATTATCATATAATCTTAATTAGGATCTCATCATAATCAATTATTTATTTATTCAAAATATTTAAATTATAAAAATATAAATAAATAAATATATATTTTTTTAATTGTTAGGGTGTACCCAGAATTCCTTTTTTTTTTAAATTTATTTTATTATGTAAATAAATGAATAAATAATTCAATTCGATCTTAATCTCATTATATCGTAAACTGAACATCTAATCATATTAGATATTCTTTGTGACATTGTATACATCTAAATCATTCAATTACTTGAATATCTAATCTCATTAGATTATCCAGAAATATACACCAACTACTTTAATTACAAGTCATTCAAATTTAAAAAATTAAAATTTGATAAACAACAATCTTGTTATTAAACTCTTTAATAACACAATCGGGTACTCTTAGTTTAGATCATTAAAAATATTCAACAATTGAATATTCTATACCGAGGTTCAAAATCTAGTCACATTAGATTAATAATCTAAATCATTCAACTCTTTGAATACCTAATCTCATTTGATCCGATTCAGAATTATGCTTCTTCATTGAATCATCATTTAACAATTTAAAACTTTAATGAATATTCAATCTTGTTATTAAACTATTCTAATAACAATACTTAGGATAGACTTTTTTTTTTAATGAAATTCCTAATTTCATATTTTAATAATTCTACATACTCCAATTTTATCAAATATGATGTTTTAATGTCAATTATGAATGTTTTCAGACCTGGCTCTTATACCAATTATTGGGAATGTATTTCAAAAAAATTTCCCTAAACAACTAGAGTAGGTACAATGGAAAACCAATTTTAAATACTTAATTTTAAATCAAATGCCCTAATCTAATTAAACTATTTAATTAGAACTAGATCTTACTCTAATAGGCTCATAATATACATGGTATGTAGACGAAACGAAATAAAGGGAAAGAAGTTAAATATGAAATACTTAATTTGAACATATCAGAAGCGTAAATCCAAACTCCAACTTGAAGATATGAAACCAGAAGAAGAAAGCTTCTTGATACTCTGAGATCTTCTTCGCAATGGCCTCTATTAACTCCGGAGTGTGGGCTCCCAAAATATTTAATTTAAAAAAAAAATTGGAACAAAATTTTTCCTTTTAATCTTTTCAAAAACAAATTTTCAGAAATATTACGTGTGTGTGTGTGTGTATATATATATACACATATACATAGGCTACGCATATTTAACTAGGCAAAAGGCATAGCACGTGTCGCAGCTAGATTGGCCAGGCCACGAGCCCATGGATTTCTAACGCAGCGGAGACGTTCCCTAGGTATGCTAGTTGTCACTCATGGATTCGCCCACGGCTTTTGCCGTGGATTGTGTTATTGTCTTGCCTTGTTGGTTGCGATGCGAGTGCACGGATTAATACTCTTGTGCACATTTTTTTTCCTTTTTTGAATAATTCCCCAGTGTATAAAATTCATCTCGTGAATATTATTTTATGAAATTAATTTATTCATCTCATGAATAAATAATTCATCTTATGAATTATGTTTAGCAAATTTAATTTATTCATCTCATAAACAAATAATTCATCCCACGGATTTTATTTAAATATTTTCAGGCTGTGCTTAAGTTGAGGCTTGCGAAGGAACTTTAGGAACAATCTTACTCTAGTTACAAATGGGTCAAATCTGATTATCATCTCATGACAACAATTGACTACCATTTAGTAAAAGTTAATTCTACTAGATAAGTTTTACTGCACTCTTGAATTTCCCAAATAATTTTGTTGCGACAATTAACCCCTCAGCTACTATCATTAATTTTCTCACATCTATCGCCGTAGTTCCCAACTCGCCCTTATCGAACAATTCATAATATAGAAACAATTTCTGTATTAATTCCAAATGTCAAACATATGGAATACTCTAGCCAAAGATTCTCGAATTTGTTTGAATATTTGCGAAGCAACTAGAGGAACATCTTACATTGTAGATTCCTAGTAAAATATGCGTTCCCGCCGCACTTCATGCAATTGCCTAATGATGTAAGATCGTGGTTATTCAATTTTAACCTCGCCATTTTGGGCATAAAAACAATTAATATTCCATGCACTAGTACAAACTATTTCCCGGATTTAGAGTTATCGTCTTATAGAATTAATTATTTCTAGTAGCAGTAATGAAACAACTAATTCAAATAGTCTTGCTCAGTGTTTTAATCTTATCGAAAACACCAATATAATACTCTTAGATCCCTATCCAAATGACCAAGACAAGTCAACAAAAGTATCATATTATAGTATTATCAAACAAGTTGTCCAAACTTATCACCAATTACAAACATATGTTGACAACATGTAACAAGTTTGATCTAAGTCTTTTCATGGTTCATTCTCATTCACTACTTAAATCAAACTTGACACGCCATGTTGGACAACGTCCATCTCATGGAACGTTTTAGAAAACCAATCACGCATATTTGACTCGTAAAATATAATCAGATAATAAATAAGTAAAACAATTTTGTTTATTTAAAACTAACTAATTGGGTTTATCTTGGACCTCAATTCTAACATTTAAGTGTAGCCACATGAAAGATGAATATCGCATGCCCATCACTGATGTTCTCATTGATTCAGCCTTGAGGCATTAGGCGCTGCCCTTAATGGATGGCTATTACGAATAGCACCAAGTCATTATAGCTTTGCAAGATACCCAAACATTTAGATGTCTAGGGTCAATATTGACCATTGAATGGGTGGCCATGCCATTTGGTTTAAAGAACATTGGTGTCACCTCCCAAAGAGCTATGAACACGATTTTTCATGACCTCATTGGCAAGACCATGGAAGTCTATATAGATTACAACGTGGTCAAATCAAAAACCCAAGTTGAGCACTTGAAAGATTTAAAAAGTGCGTTCTTATGAGTGAGGAAATACAATCTCAAAATGAACCTCCTAAAAATATGCTTTCGAGGTACGAGCTAGGAATTTCCTAGGATTGCTGGTGAGCCAAAGAGGAATTGAGGTTGACATGAATTAAATTAAGGCTATTCAAGATGCTAAACCACCCTCAAATAAGAAGGAACTTCAATATTTCTTGTGGCAAGTCAATTTCCTAAGATATTTCATTTCAAATTTTTCATAAAAGACTAAAGTCTTCTCGCCATTGCTAAGACTCGTGTGAAAAAGCCTTCAAATGGGAGAGCCAACATTAAGCAGCTTTCGAGGCTATAAAAGAGTTTTTGATTAGGTCACTAGTGTTAATTCCATCTAAGTAGGGGAACCCTTTGAAAATGTATGTCTCTACTTTTACTAAATCAATAGGTTGTTTGCTTGTACAAGAAAATAAGCATGGGCTTGAACAAGCTTCTTTCTACCTGAGTTGTTGCTTAAATGAGTGTGAAATAAGATATACTACAATTGAGAAATTGTGTCTATCATTGTACAATGCATCTATAAAGTTGAGATATTGCATTCATTATTTATGTGGTTTCTCAAATAGATGTTCTTCAGTATATGTTAGATAGACCCCTAATGAAAGTAAGATTAAATAAGTGGAGTATTGCTCTATTTCAATTCGAGTTGGTGTATGTGTCACAAAAGTCCGCAAAAGGCAAGGCCTTTACACACTTTTTGGCAAACCATCCTAATATTCAAGCAACATCAACTCATGAACAAGGGGAGATTTTGGTGGTGGGTATAGTCCCTTGGAATCTATACTTTGATGGATCAAGGACCAAGTCGAGTGCTGGAGTGGGGATCATTATTGTAACAACACCCTCTAGAGTCATCATCAAGCTTACTGTCACCCTTGTGGGTAAATGATCCAATAATGGAGCTGAGTATGAGGCATTGATCATTGGCCTCGAGACCCTCCTAGAGATGGGAGTCTCGAACTTAATTATAAGAGTGGATTCACAGTTAGTAATCTGCTAAGTCAATGGGGAGTTCCAATGTTTGATTAATACCTCAAACAAGTACATTTTAATAGTGCTAGAACTATTAAGAAGTTTGATGAGGTTACATTTGAGCATGTACCTCAAGAACATAACAAGGCAGCCAATAACTTTGTTCAGCTAGCCTATAGGTACAAACTACCTAGAACATGGTGTGAAAAATCTATGGTTATCACGATTAAGGTTCTCGACCATGATCTTGAGTCAGTAGGTCCTTCAGCTCTGAAAGCAAAGTGGTAAGTCACTGAATGTTCCCAAAATGGGTCCTATCGGGTTAGGAGAATTCAATAATAGATGGCCTGTTGGCATTCTAGACTTCCTTCTCCTTTCAGAGCCTATCCGAAAGAATTCAGTACATCGCCCCGTGGATATCTTTGCTTCTATACAAAATAATTAGAATGAGGCTCAATCAACTAGAATGTCTATTATCCATATAGGGTATTTTATTTAGTTATTTAGTCAAACCAACGATTTATTATTGGTGTTGATAGAAACCACCATTTCATCAGACATGTGTATTTTTCATTTTCCAATGGATTTCCATCTTTCATTAACGTAAATTTTTTGATGGAGTGAGTAATATGCTCTGGTTGTTAGCTGTTCAAGAATTCTTGTTAGGAAGTTCATACCATCCATATATAGTGTTTTGATATAGGATTTCAATTCTTTCATGTTTTCGCAGTAGCATATTGTTCCATGGAGCTAATGTCCGAAATATGGAAAAATTCATGTTTCCATGACTCTACCACCCAGTCAATTTTGATCCTCTTAATCCCTTTTTCATGGCCACATATCTTTCCGGCTAAGAAACGGGAAATCTTTCTCTTGTTACATGAATCCAATTTTCATTTCATCCGGGAAAGCCATCTTTTTCTCAACAATGTCTCTGTCATTTTTTTGGAATTGTATCCTGGAAATCCCAATTAGTTAGTTTTAAATATTAAATAAATAAAATTATTTTATTTATTAATTATTTGATTATGTTTTTTATGAGTCTAAGATGCATGTGATTGTTTTCTAAAACGTTTCATGAGATGGACTTAGTCCAAGATGACATGTTGGGTTTGGTTTAAGTGGTAAATGAGATTGAGCTACAGATAGACTTAAATCAAATAACTTATACGTTGCCAAAGCATATGCTCGTAGTCGGTGATGAGTTTTGACAACTTGTTTGATATGATTATAATATGATACTTGAGATGGCTTGCCGTGGTCATATGGATAGGGATCCAAGAGTGTTATATTAGTGTTGTCTATATGATTGGAACACTGAGTAGGACCACTTGAATTGTTTTTTCTTAACTGCTATCAGAAATAATTAATTATGTAAAATGATAACTCTAAATTCAGGAAATAGTCTGAACTCGTCCATGGATTGTACGGTGCTTTGATGCGCTAAAAGGATTAGTCAAAGTGCGTTGACTTGAATCTTACATGCATTGGATAACGGCATGAAGTGTAGCGGAAATAAGTATTTTATATAGAATCTATAGTCTCTAATGAGATAAAGATATGCTCTTAGATGATTCGCAAGCATACGAATAGATTCATAATCTTTGGCCAAAGTATTTCATATGTTTGACATTTGGAATTAATACAGAAATTATTTTTATATTATTAAATTGCACAAGAAAGGCCAATTGTTAACTATGGCTAGAGATTTGAGAAAAGTAACGATAGTAGTTAAAATTACTTTTACTAACGTATATCTAATACAGGGGTTAATTATCGTAATAAAATTTATTTGGAAAATTCTGAAGTGAATATATTTAATTGTAGAGCACAGTAAAACTTATTTAGTGGAATTAAGTTTTACTAAATAGTAATCAATTGTTATCATGAGATGATAATAAGATTTGACCCCATTTGGAACTAGAGTTAGATCGTTCCTGAGATCCCTTTGGAAGCCTTAACTTAGGTATCGTTTGAAAATATTTAAAAAATAAATTCATGGGATGAATAAATTATTTATAAGATAAATAAATGTCTATACTTTAGAAACATTCATGAGATAAATATATAACACGTAAATATCGTGTTTTAAAATAAATAAAAAAATATAAATATGTTGTACATGCCCAGTGTAGTGCAATGGGCACGTAATGTTGAACAGTATGACATGACAACCGTCCCATATATTTAATTATTATTTTTTATTTTTTTATTTTTTCAGCAGTTCGACTTCTTTCTTATAAATACGTGTTTTAACGTGAGATTTAAGTCTCGGGTTTTTGAAACCTGGTTTTCTTCCACAATAAAAAAATTCTAAAATTGTTTGAGGGCTTTTTCAAAATTTATTGTTTAGCATAATTCTTTTGAAAAATTATTTTTCGAAAAGACTAAAGAAAAAATTGTTCCAAAATTTTTTCTAAGGTAAATATTTTGGAAGCCCACACTCTTGGTGCTAGAAGAGGTCATTGCCAAAGGACTTTCAGGTGTCAAGAAAACATCTTCTAATTTTAGATATTCTAGTCGAAGTTGAGATTCATGCTTCACGAATGTTTAATTAAATATGTGATATTTAATTTGGCTTTCCTTTATTTTGTTTATTCTACATACCATGTTCATATTCATTTTATTCAATATTTTTGTTTGAGTAAGATCTAGATTTAATTAACTGGTTTAATTAGATTGGCGCTTTAGATTAAAAATTAAGATTTTTCAATTGTTATTCTGATGTGCTTGTTCAAGCCTATCCAAGGTAAATTTTGAAATATGTCCCCAACAGTACGAAATGTTCCCTTTGACTGCTTAGAAGCATATCATCCGATCACTGAGCAAGGTGAAGATTAGAGGAAATTATATAAAAAGACAAAAGTGAGGGCTCACAAGCATCACCTAGATGATGATTCTGGCAATTATATAAAAATGTCCCTGGATTTAGATGAAGCCAAGTTAGTCATGGTTGGGCCATATGAAGCGATTTTTGGATTCAATTTAACTGGAAACAAGATGTGCTTGTTAATCAAACGTTATGGCTGTTAGTGGCCATCACTGATGAGTGATTCCATCACGTATGCTAAAGGATGTAGAGAATGCCAACATTATGGGCATGACCCTAGAGCCCCTGTTTCTGAAATGTGTGCAATAATTAAGCCATGACCCTTTCGTGAATGGCCAATAGATATTACTATGGAAATTAATCCTCCCTTTGGCAAGCAACATTCATGTATCCTTTTGGCCACATATTACGCCACATTGGATTGAAGCTAAACCATTTAGGAACATCCATCAACAAGATGTGATTGATTTCATCAAAAATTAAAATCCTATGTAAGTTTGGTATCCCAGAAACTGTGGACTAGCCGAAGGTATTCAATCAGTCTAAAGTTGAGTGGTTCTCTAAAAGTTTTAACTTTGAGATCTTGAGCTCAAATCCTTATTATGCTTAAGCAAATGGCCAAGTAGAATATACTCGCGAGATTTTTAAGGTTAGCATTGAAAAGATTATTGAGGATATTTCCCAAAGGTTGCATGAATTGCTACTTGATACTCTATGGGCTTATAGAATGTCCAAAAGAGATGGTACTAGGACAACTTCCTTCCATTTGACGTATGGCCATGATGTTATACTACTGATAGAAGTAACAATTCAATCCCTTAGGCTGGCTTATTATGGGAAATTTTCTGAACTTGAGTGTGAGCAAGATATGACGGATGAATTAACTAACTTAAACCAAGAGAGTCTTGATTCTCTTCATAAGCTAGAAATCAGAAGAACATAGTAGCCAAAGCCTTGGGGGACTTGGTCTGAAAAGTGGCTCTACCCATTGGTTAGAAAGACTGTGTCTTTGGTAAATGGTCCCATAATGGGAGGGCTCATTCAAAGTTATTGAAGTATTGGGAGGTAACTCCTACTTGCTTCAAGATCAAGATGGAATAGCCCATCCAAGGGCCATTAATGGGAGATTCTTAAAGAAATTTGTGCCTTCAATTTGGGATTCTAACAAAAGAAGTTCTTAAGTTCATATTTCTTGAATTATGGGCTCAATTTTAGTATCAGTGCTTGATGATCAAACTATTGATCTTTAAATTATACATATAAAAAAAATACATGAATTGAAAAAGTAACCTTATACTTGAGAGACATATTGAAACAAACATGTAATGCCATTCATTAATACGAGGAGCATGGCATTTAAATAAAATAGTACAAGATACATCTTGTACAATCTATTACTTCTTTACATCTTTAAAAGAGATGAGTCTTAATCCTAACAAGAGATGCTTTTATGGCTAATAATTGATTGGTTGTCTGAGTTAGCTAATTATCTACAAAAATAACTGCTTCTTGGAGCACTTGTTGTTTTACTTAAGCTTCTAATGCTGCCTTCTCGAGCTCCTCAACTCTTGAGTCTTCGAGGGCATGTTGTCGCTTAAGGGCTTAAAGTTTATCCCTGAGCTGGCTTAATTGCTACTCTAGCTCATGCACATGATCTTCAATACTCTTGATGCCCTAGGCTTGTGGGCTCTAGATCTCTCTAGCCGCTCAAAGTTCTTTAAAGAAGAGGTGTAAGCCTCCAAGGCCTGTTGAATGACTAGGGTTTCTAATAACAATCTAAAATTGGCGGTTCTTCTCTGAAAATGGAGGAACTTCTTGGCAAATCTTGGTGAGGACTGCTTCTGGAATCTTGAGCTCTCTTGCAATTGAGGGTGCCACTTTGGGATCTTCTCTCAGAACTTTCATGAGGGAGATTGGTTCCTAACTATTAGCTTAGGCAGCCCGAGACTAAAAGGGAGTTAAGCCAGTACACCTAACCCCTAGAATCTAGGAGATGATTCTTGGTCTAGCTGCTAGAAGGCCAACCTCCCACTAACCCCTAATCTCTCTGAGGGAGAAGACATCATTAGTGAAAAAGGTGTTTTGGGGGGGGGGGGGGGGGGGGGGGGGGGGGGGGGGGGGGGGAAGGGGGAGATCAAGAAAGAAGGAGCATCAAAAGTGAACCATGGCATTGGAATGAGAACAAAAAGTTTTAAAAATCAAGACTTATCTCTAGGCTACTGCTAGGGTTGAAGGGGAAGCTGATGTTGGTACCTCTGGTGCATCTACTTGGTACCTTTTGAAAAAAAGGCACTTATGGATCAGAGCTGTTTGTTCTTTCTTTGTTTGAAGGAGCATGTTGGGTGCATTGAACACGACCTGTATTAATCTGGTGCCCAAGGTGGAGAGTCCATTTACCTTTGTTGGTTTTCTCCCTATCACCTGTTGCAATGTGATCTACAATTGTATCACGAGGATCATTACTAAAAGGTTGAAGGGTGTACTCCCTAGTTTGATCTATAGTTCTCAAAGTACTTTTGCTCCACGCCGCAGGATCTTTGATAGCGTGATGCTGACGTAGGAGCTCATGAAAGAGTATTATCTTCGTGTTTCATCTCGGTTTGCACCGATGATGGACATTCATAAGGTGTTCGACACTATCAAGTGGGACATTATCTTGGCTGCTATGCATCATATGGATATTCCTGAGGTTGTGGTGGGTTGATTTTGTGAATGTGTCTCCACAGCTCGGTTCTCTGTCACCATTAATGGTGAGCTCCGGGGTTTCTTTGATTCCAACTGGGGATTTATTAGAGGGATCCTCTCTCCCCTTATCTATACCTTATAGCCATGAAGGGCCTTTAGGGTATTCTTTCTCAGGCAGCTACTAATCATCATTTGTGTTTTCATCTGGGATGTCATCAGACTTATATCACACATCTAAGCTTTACAGATGATATTACGATCTTCTGTAGGGGGGATGGGGAGAGTGTGGCTGTGGTTAGGGAGTTGGTTGAACACTTTGCAGTAGTTTTAGGCTCAGTCTCTAATGCGGCGCAAAGCACAACTTTTTTAGCTGGTGTAGACCCCGACACTCAACTGTCAATCGTCGATACTCTTGGGTTCAGGATTAGCCACTGCCCAATCATTTGTTGAAGGGGTGCTGCTCATCACATCTAGACTTCGTTATATTGATAGTAAGCCGCTTACTGATCCCATTCCATCTCATATTCCACGATCTGAACTTCTCAATCTTTATGTTGTGTAGCCCACTTATAGCTGATCAGCTTAATTTGTTCTACGTTCAGGTGTACTAGTCTTCTATCTTCATGCTGCCAAAGATGGTGATCATTAAGATAGAGTTTATTTTCACTACCTTCATTTAGAGAGGCATGGTTGTGGTGGAGTGGAGGTTGCCTGAAGGCACCTGTGTTGCCTTCGTAAGGAGGGCGGTCTTGGGATCCATCATTTTTCGAAGTGGAACATAGCTTTCATTATGAAGCAAATCTGGGTTTTGCGCTTCGGCCCCTCTTCTTTGTGGTCGTGTTGGATTCAGGTGAATTGTCTTCGAGGTCCTAGCTTTTGGACAATCAGTATCCCAAGGTCGACTTCCTGGTGTTAGTGCCACATTCTTCAGCTCCGTGATATCTGTTATGGTGCTTTCCGGCATGTCTTAAGTTTTGACCTCTATTGGTCTTCCTTGGTGCGCTAGAGTTTCTGATACAATTGTTGGGGGGGGGGGGGGGGGGGGGTGGTTCCCGTAGAGCTACTCATAGCCGATTCCTATCTGGGGCTTGGTGGATTTCAGTCCTTGAGTTGGTGTTGCAGATTATGTTTGGTGGATGGGAAGTTGACCACCAAGTCTCTGTGGGAGATGAATTTGAGTAAGAGAGCTGAGGTATTCATTTACCACCTACTCTAGTTCACTTTGCACATTCTGAGGCATTCTTTTGTGCTTTGGCTAGTTTCTTATGACAGGTCGCGGACCAAGGATCGAATGATGAGGCATGGGGTTCGAGGCGCTGAGCAGATTGTTTGTCCACTGTGTGGCACTGCTGACGAGTCCCACAATGACCTCTTTTTTGCCCGTTCTTTCTCAACATCTATTTGGGTTAGAGTTGCTTCGAGCACATAGATTACTTGACCTATGCACCCATGGAGTGAGCTCTTAGCTTTGGCCACTAGAAGTCTCAGGGGACATGGAGTTGATCACTCCATTGCTCGCCTCTGTCTCTCGGTGACAGAGTATATACTTTGATATGAGCAAAACCTGAGGATTCAAAGACATCAGTCCAGACTCGCTACTGCAGTGATTGGGGAGATTACGAGTATTGTTTGGAGCCACCTTCTCACTGCTCCTTCTCTCCATTTTGCTCATTGTCACGTTGATCGTCTTCTGGAGTGGTGGATTAGTGTGGCCTTTCTTTCCTGTTGTTTGTTTGGATTTTACCTTATTTGTTGATTCAGCTTGTTTTGCTTTCTTTTTGATCTCTTGTAGGCTTCGACTATGTCTTGGGGCATGCCCCACGTATTCTTGTATATATCTTGTTTTGATATATAAAATTTCTCGCTTTTATTAAAAAAAAAAAAAAAAAAAAACAAGTTAGGGCAGCTAGGGTCTGGCTTTGGAAAGAAAGTATATGAGAAGGCTAATTTGGCTCTGATACCATGTAAAATAATGAGCAATCCAACAATTAAGGGTGTCCTATCATATATTTGTAATAGATGAATACATGCTTATATAAATTTAAGGTCATGCCCAATGAACAAATATATACATATTATCTTGTTCATCCTAATATGTAGTCTTAACACCAAACTCTAATTCTTTTGATTAAAATAAAAATATAATTTCAATTTCATCTTAATTTTAATCCTAGCATAGCCTAATTTCACCTCTAGTTTCAATTATATGCGCAAAATGGAGCCTCATAGAATTCTTTAACAATACAAAGATACCCGTATTTTCGATAGAAAAATGATAGAAACGGACTTTTACTAATATTCTTCCGTGTGCGCCGATCTGCATTCTTTTTTTTTTTTTTTGTGGCAAGTGTGTTCCTGCGAGGAATTTAAATTTAGGACGTCTCATTAAAAAAAACTATTACCCTTTCCAAATGAACTATAATTTGATTAATTAATTTGAGCCAATGCAATATAGGTTCGTTTGATCCAATTTATTTCTACTTATCCTTTTCAACGTATCTATTTTAATAAGATCTAGCAATTCAAATTCTATATCTTTTTTATCATGAAGCATTTGTTTGTGCAATGTAGAAAGCACTTTTTTACTGAACAAAATATTTGGATACAAGTTTAGAAACAAAAATTATTTATTATAATCACAAAAATAACTGAGTAATATAAATTAACTAATGATTGCAAGTATGACAGAATTATGGCATTCATTTATTATTATAATGTAGAGTGATGAGTGTAGCAACTCGTGAAGGTAAAAAAGGTGGTGGTAGATCGGGGTGATCAAAACAAGTAATAGTAGGTTGTGGTGGAGAAGATTTAATGTAATAAAATCTCTTTAAAACACTTTTTAGAAATAAGCTGTAAAAAGATCTAATTTTGCATATTATTCTACTTTGTTACAAAATTGTTTTTTCAACTTTATGTTTAAGCTATGAAAAAGATCTTTTATATCAACCAAACGCAAGTCTTACAGCCAATTAGAGCCTTTTCACATTTTAAGTTGTTAAAAAGCTGAACCAAATGCAACCTGTGCTGGAGGACCGAATTACAAACATGAATATACAGATTTACTTTCAATACATTTTTAAAACTACTTTTAGAATTTTTATCAAAAAAACTACTTTTAGAATGTTATTGTAATACTTTCTTCAACTTATTAAAAAAAAAAAAAAAAAAAAGCATCAATAGAGAGTATTTTCAAAAGACCATTGTTAGAGGTACCTAAATTTATAATAATTATATATCTAAAGCACTTAGTTACTTGTTGACGAATGGAATTGGAGTCTGCAATTGGGGTTGGGATTGAAATTGGAGCCAAAATTTTCAATTCCATTGTTTGATTCACCTGGAGCTAGAATTCCAATTCAACTGCCTGATTCCATTTATATTAGAATTTAACTGAAAGTCCTATATTCTAATTCCTTTGGGGAGGGATAAAGAATTGCATTTCCATAGTGACTTCATTGACTTGAGACTTAAAATAACCCACTTAATCAACCTAAACCTAAGATCGCTTAAAACGAAAGACTTAGCACAACCTAGATTTGATCCGAACATCAAAATCACCTCACTCAAATGACTTGAACTTGAAATGACCTGAATCAATTTAACTCAAATTCTAAAGTAACCTAACCCAATTTTACCAAAACCTGACATGACTGAAATCCAAAAAATGAAACTGCTAGACTAACCAAGTAAAGCCTAAAGTCAAAATGGCATGGGCAAATTGAGCAGAACCTAATATGCCCAAAACCAAAAATGACTCGGCCCATTTGACTCTCGGCCTTAAATTTGACGTTACTTGATAGAACCCCGAATTCAAAACAATGAAACCCATTTGACCCAAAAACAAGATGAATCGAGCTCAAAATTACGTAAATCAACTTAAACTTAATCCAGTCCAGCTTGAATGCAGAGAAGAACCAACTTGATTAATTGTTGAGATTGATCTACAAAATAATCCAAGACGACTATAACTCGATCTGATTTGACTCAAAAATCAAATAACTCAAACTCAAATTGATTTGATTCAACCAAAACCCAGCCCCATCTGATGGGGGTAAACAAAAATCGGTTGGGACCTGTTTACAGGAACGAATCGGCCCTTTTAGTCAACGACAGGACCGGATAGGATCAGACCAACCATATACTGGTCTGGTCTTCAGTCTAGTATATGGGCTTGATCGGTCCTCCGTCCGATCCGATCCAAGATCGGAAAACTCGAAGACCGGACCGAAGGCCAATCAACACAATTTCGCATCAAATATTTCGATTCATAATTTCAAGATATAAGTAATAGATACATATTTATTTAGAATTTTTAAATCTTAGAAAATTAAATATTTAATGATTACATAAATATCTTGTGTAGTTATCCTAATATTATATATATAGTGTACAAATTATAGTAATTTATTAATTTATAACTATTGCATGGAAACATTGTTCTTGTTATAATTGCACTTGATAGATGAAAATCGACCCAAATAGGTCCGGTCCGAACCGAGTTTTAGTCAATCTTGCACTGGATTGACCCGATTTTAATTGGTCTTGTCCTCTGTTTCATTATTAAATATATTCGATCTTCAGTACAGTTTTTGACTGATGTGCACCACTACCAGCTTATTCAAAATCTGAAATGCTCCAACTTGATTGACCAAAAAACCCGTGATCACTCGAATAAATATGAAATAATAATTTTGAGCTCCAATTCCTTTATTTAATTAACCAATGAAATCCCAATTTCATCATAATTTTGATGTGGTCTTAGAAGTGTTTTAAAACCGTCTACTCGCAAGGGCACGAGCAAGTTGTAGCTATGGTGGGTATCTAGGTCTCGTCTCAAGGAATTGATATAAAGTTGGATTCAGTTATTAAGGAGAGATTGGGTTTTGGGTTTTTGTTTGTGAAGTGAGTGATGTGTTTCAAATTTCTATTTTAAAACCGTCTACTCGCAAGCGTACAACATCATCGTATCTAAATCGGGTATACAGTTCGTATCTACAGGGAATCAGAGTTAAGTTGGATTTTTTTAATACCGAGCAGTTGAAATCAATTTTTGAGTTGGTTTAAATGATTTGTTAAATAAAATAGCAAAACTGACGATAAACTAAAAGTGTCAATTTAATTGAGGTTAGTTCAGGGAATGAATTAAAGGTAGTATTACTCGTATCCCGTCATTATATTCTACTATGACAATGGTTTAGGAGGCTTAGGCTACAAGCACTAAGCCTGGGTTAGTATTTAAATTAGGGCTTAGGGTAATGAACTAGTCTAAAGTCATAACCTACCATATCAGCCCTACATGTAGCATATGTTATCTCATAAGCACTACTTAATTCCTTTGTCACTCCTAACCAAATATTAGTTTGTATATAGATTGTGTTTGGGTACAACCTTTACAATAAACAAGCATGAAAACCAGTGATGTTATGGTCTAGGCTACAAGGTTGTAGATTAATGCTAAAAATTTGGAAATCTTAACATGGCTACAAGCTCACAACAAGAAAACCAAACAATGATTATAAATTTCCTACAAAGGTGCATATATAACATAACAAAAGCATTATTTAAAATAAAATATAAATCTGGGATACTAATGGCTGCCCGTCTTTCATCCCTAAATTAAAAGTCCACTCCTCCATAGGAGTTCTAAACATCATGAAATCAAAGAAAGAAAATAATAATGATAAAACTAAGGATTTGAAGACTCCTCCAATTGATATTGATGTTGATGCTTTTTTTGATTCCCCTAGTACTCTGACCACCTGAACTTTTGCGTTTGAGAACCCTTTGGATCTCATATCGGCTTCGGGAAGCAGAGTATAAGAGGAGACATGGCAAAAGGATCCCCCAAAATAATTAGGTATTCGATATTTAAGTGGGTCCCCCCTTCCCCGTCTATATATATATATATATATATATATATATATATAAAATATATATTAACTATCTACAAGATTTATTTGGGTCACCAAATTATGACCTAATTGGTCCTTTTTCGAACACATGGTCAGGTTTCTCAAAGCAGTCTTCAAATATGCGCCGATTATGCTTGATTTCGTTGCTTTTCCACATTTGTTCGCTCCGTTGTACTCCAAGCCTAAATGTACCTTGATTACAACAAAGAACACATGTAAAAGCCAAATATGTCTCGGGAATGAAGAATAAATTATGTAAATATAAGGCACATCAACATCCCCCAACCCATTCCTTGCTTGTCCTCAAGCAAGATTCAACTTAAACTAGCTAATAGTGGAAAATTTTAGTCGGGCACATATGGCAAGAGTCCCTTGTGAAAATCATTGTCTGATCATATTTGGAGGCATAGCTAACAGTAGAGAATCCTTATGTAATATTATTATTGTACTGGTTCTAACTCAAGTTCCGATTGTTAAAGTCTTTTCACTTGTGAGTGAGCTTAGAACTTATATTCCCTTCGTCTTATTTCAAAACCTCCAATTTTAAGGTGAAATAGAGAGAATAAACAAAGGAATCAATTATCCCAACCCTTTCACCGCTTATCAACAAAGAAATCAGAAAAACTTCTCTTTTTTCTCTCTTACTTTCCCCCTTTTTTCTCTTCTTTTTTTTTTTTTAATGGTCAGATGTGTCTCCCTCAGACCCATGTAGCGAGTTTTCGGCGGGAAGCTCCCGATCCAGTTGTCAACGTACTAGAATTTAAGAGACCCCTAGGACCTAATGGCTCGAGTCCAAGGAATTCATAGCCTAATTCGTTTGGACATACCCCTTTTTTCTTTTTTTATTAGGTATTAGTGCTTATTATTGTGACCTAAAGGGTTGATTCTTTTTAAGCTTTCCCTGTGGCCCTTATAGCAAGCTTTCGACCGGCAGCTCCCAACTCAGTTGGCTCAAGGTGCTAGGTTTTAAGATACCCCTACGGGCTTACTTGCTCAAGACACCAGGGGTCACTTTTTTTCTTTTTTTTTTTTTTCTTTTTCTTTTGAAGGGAATACTCAAGATAAAAAGATAGTAGATTGATTTCAACGTTGCTTGAAGTAGAATGGTGGATTCCATTCCTAAAGTTATTATCGCTATTTTGACCTAAACAGTAAGATATGTCACAAGATTAAGGGTGAAAAATAATAATTTCTCTAACAAGTTCAAAGACAAAAGTATGGATTCGATAGTGGGATCCAACAATAATCTCATTACATAAACATTATAATCATCATAATACATCTCAAATTTGGGTCTACAATAAAAGTCACAAGCAACCCAGACCCTGCTTTTGGCGGGAGCCCTTGGAGGCACTGGGTTTGTTATTGTTGTCGTTGTGGTAATAAAAGTCACAAGCAACTCTATATTTATTCATGCAAAAATGTAGCTAATTTAAGCCAAATGAAGCTTTAAAGGACAAACAAAAGTTCGCTCTCATCTGCCATCCCCAAACCCAAATCTTGTATTGTCCTCAATGCAAATCAACAAAAATAAATTCCAGTAAATAAAGGAAAGAGAAGACCTAAAGTGTGACATTATTCAGTGACATGTGGTGAGCAAATCCAAAGAAGACAGACGGAGGTAGCCAACTAAAATCAAAGACATAAAAGACAAGTTACTAAACAGACTTGCTAGTAGTGTTAGAAATAATGAGCGTAAAAGTGTTTAGTAAAAGAGAAACAAAATTATCATAGGACGGATAACAAACGGATCTGCAATTAAAATAGAGTTCATATGGAAAAAAAAAATAATAATAATAAGATAAAACAAAACTAAAGATAAGTTGGGTTTCCTCCCAAGAGTGCTAAGTTTAACATTTTCAACCGGACATAGTTTAGAACATGAGATCATCCAAAACCTGAGGCAATGTTTGCCATATAACTCAGGTTGATCCAGGAGGGAGGATCCCCAAACCCAACAGTGTCTCAAGACCCATGACTATCAAGGAGGGAAACATTACCAGCATCAGGGTCATAAATCTCTATCCTACCAGGTGTAGGTGATGAAGCACAACTATCGACATAGACAGGGACACTATTACATTCATCACTTTTAGTAGAATCGGGCTTACCCGGCACTACCAAAGGGTCAATATCAAAAACCCTGTAGCATTCCAACTCGTCCTCAGTCTTAGGGCGTAGAACAAAGTTTGAGACCTTTAATTTTCCCTTGAGGTTTCCAAACGAAACCTCCAACACTCTCGTCCTGCAGTGAATCACAGCGTTAGCTGTTGCCAGGAAAAGTCGACCTAATATAATGGGAGCATTGTGTTTTTGCCTAGGAATAAGGTCTATATGTAAGACGAGAAAATCAACAGGGAAGACCAACTTGTCAATCTCGAGAAGTACATCTTCCAGTACTCCACGAGGTACCCGCTTTGTCCTATTAGCCAACTGAAGCGTAACATTCATTGGCTTAAGGTATCCTATGCCCAATTCTCAAAAAACCGAGTAAGGGATGAGGTTTACACTCGCTCTTAGATCTAGCAAGGCTCTACTAATATAACGCTCTACTAAGATGCATGGAATGGTAAATGCCCCGGGGTCTCGAAACATGAGTGGGGCGCCCGACACTAAATTGCTACTCACCTTCTCGGTAAGCCGGACCTTCTTTGGGATATGTGCTTGCGCGCGCTTCTTTTTGGTGCAAAGGACCTTGAGGAACTTGGCATATATAGGGATGTGTTTAATAGCTGCGATCAATGGTAAGTTGATCTTCACATCCTTAAACAAGTCTATGAGCCCAGTCCCCTTTTGGTCATCCTTCTTCTTCGGTCCTCTAAGGGCCGAAGGAAGAGTGATAGTAGGTTCAACAAACCTACCTTGTGGCCCCTCCCTATCAGCAGTGGGAGATGGGTCCGTGGTCTCCTTCTCAACCTCGACCTCCACATCTCGAAGGTTCCCTCCCTAGCTATTGACACAACCTGAACTTGCTCGTGAGGGGGCAAGTTTAGGCTAGAGTTGGTTGACCCTGCTGGAAGTGTGAGAGGTTTGGAGGGTAACCTCTCCTCCTCTCACTTATGAAATGCCTGGGCCAATTGTCCTATATGTTCTTCTAATCTAGCTATAGACTGAGAGTGAGACTGAACCAGTTATGTGGTGTCCCCCATAAAGTAGAGCATATGCTCCTGAAATTGTGAAGTGTATCCTAAAGGTGGGGAGGGTTATCATGGGTAGCATTGGAGTGAGGTTGAGTATCATACTTGCGCCCTCCCTGTAGAATGGGGGGTGCACGTTACCTGTAAAGCCGGGTTCTTGTTGTCTCGTGGGTTGATTATGATTGGCGTTCTACTTCCACAAGAAGTTCGGATGATCGCACCACCCGGGATTGTAGGTGTTGGAGAAAGGGTCGCTATTTCCAGAATATCCTTGAGCTATATGAACCTGCACCTGTACATATTCGGGAAATTGTGACGCATATAAACAATTAAGCACGGAATGGTCCTCACCCGAGCAAATGCCACACGGAGTAGTACCACTCGAATACTCAGCTGCATAGACTGAGTGCACATTAGTAGGATTCACATGAAAGTTCATAAGCTGATCCATCTTCCTGCTATGGGCATCCAGTCGAAGGTTAATATCATCGATAGGTGCTACTTCGTAGAAAACTGCGTGTGCCCCCTCTAACCATCCTCACGGAAGAGGCTTGGTTGAGAGAGTGTTCGCTGAGGTACTCAAATAGCGTCCACGCCTCGTTCTCATCTTGTTGGTTAAATGCTACCCCACATGAAGCATTAACCATTTGCTTGTTGGAAACCATGAGACCATCATGGAAATTCTGCACAAGAGCTCACTTGGGTGACCCGTGGTGGGGACAGCTTCTCAGGAGCTCCTTAAATCTGTCCCAGCTCTCATGGAATTGTTTCTGATCCTTTTGCTCAAAATTGTTGATTGCATGTCTAACAGCCATAGTTCTAGCTTTATGATAAAACTTGAACAGGAATTTTTGCTGGAGGTCAGTCCAAGTGGTGATTTCACCTCTCAGAAGAGACTGAAACTACCTTTTGGCCACATCCTTCTACAAGAATGGAAAACGACGAAGCATCAATTGAGACACCTTGATGATAACAAGTTTTGCAAATTTCTATAAACGCATCAAGGTGCTCATATGGGCTCTCAATCGGCTTCCCATAGAAAATGAGAAGCATGTTGATGGTCTCAGGCTCAAGTTCAAAGTTAACATTAGCCACAACGGGTAACATAACCCCGGCGGGTGCGACATACATTTGGGGAAATAAGTGGTCCCCAATCGTACGTGGTGTAAAATTGACCATAATAAAGAAAAATTAATTAAAATAAAAAATAAAAAAAATAAAAAATAATAAAACAAAAAATAAACTAATGAAAAAAATAGGTTTTTTTTCTTTTTTTTTATATAAAGAAAATGGAAAAAAAAAATAGAAATAGAAAATAACTCGTTAATTTCTAAATCGACTTAGCCTACCAATTCCCCGGCAACGGCACCAAAAACTTGATGTGTTTTAAATGTGTATTTTAAAACCGTCTACTCGCACGTGTGCGAGATCGTCGTAGCTAAATCGGGTATACGGGTTGTATCCGCAGGAAATCGAAGTTAAGTTGGATTTTGTTATACACGAGGGGTTGAAAATCAAGTTTTGAGTTGGTTTAAATGATTTGTTAACTAAAATAGCAAAACTGGCAAAACTGGCAATAAACTAAAAGTGTCAATTCAATTGAAGTTAGTTCATGGAATGAATTCAAGGTTAGTATTACTCGTATCCTGTCATTATATTCTACTATGATAATGGTTTAGGAGGCTTAGACTACAAGCACTAAGCCCGGGTTAGTATTTAAATTAGGGCTTAGGGTAATGAACCAATCTAAAGGCATAACATATCATATTACCCCTATATGTAGCATAGGTTATCTTATTAGTACTACTTAATTCCTTTGTCACTCCTAACCAAATATTAATTTGTATAAAGATTGTGTTTAGGATTGGGTACAACCTCAACTCTAAACATGCGTAAAAACCAGTTATGTTATAGTCTAGGCTACAAGCTCATAGATTAATGCTAATAATTTACATGGCTACAAGCTCACACAAAGAAAACTAAACAATGATCATAAATTCCCCACAGGGGTGCGTATATAGCATAACAAAACTATTGTTTACAATAAAATATAAATCTAGGATACGGATGGCTACCCGTCCTTCATCCCTAAATTAAAATTTCACTCCTCCATATGAATTCTAAACATCATGAAATCCAAGAAAGAAAACAATAATGACAAAACTAGGGATTTGAAGACTCCCCCAATTGATGTTGACGTTGATCCTAGTTTTGATTCCCCTAGTAATCCGACCACCCGTGCTTCAGCATTTGAGAACCCTTTGGATCTTGTAGCGGCTTCGGCAAGGAGGGGATGAGAGGAGGCATGGCAAAAAGATCCCCCAAAATAATTAGGTATTCAATTTTTAAATCATGCGGCAGTGGCGTGTGCATCCCCCCTTCCCTGTCTTTGTCAACTATATATATATATATATATATATATATATATATATATATATATATATATATATATATAAAATATGTTAACTATCCATAAGACTTATTTATGTTACCGAATTATGACCCGATTAGTCCTTTTTTCGCACACGTGGTCAGGTTTCTCAAAGCAGTCTTTAAATATGCACCGATTATGCTTGATTTTGTCAGTTTTCCATCTTTGTTCGCTTCGTTGTACTCCAAGCCTAAATGTACCTGGATTACAACAAAACACATATGTAAAAGCCAAATATGTCCCCGGAATGAAAAATAAAATATGTAAATATAAGGCACATTAGTAAGCAATTAGTAAAAACAAAGCAATTAAAACACCGATTAAGATGTAAATTCAAATAAGGGTAGTTTAAGGAATGAATTTGGGGCTGTTTAACTCGAATCCCACCACTATATTTTACTATGACAATGATTTAGGAGGCGTAGAACACAAGCACTATACCGGGGTTAACATTTAAATTAGGACATAAAGTATTAAACTAGTCTAAAGGCATAACTTATCTTATCATCTTATGTGTAGCATGTGTTATGCCAATAGCATTACTCAATTCCTTCCTCACTCCTAATTCAATATAAACTCATATAAAAGATTGTGCTCAGGATTGGGTACAACCTCACCCTTAGCACAAGTAAAACATATTATATTAAATACTAGGCTACAAGCTCATAGACAAAAAACAAATAAAGCGATATTTTGAACATGGCTACAAGCACATCCAAAGAAAATCAATCAAAATAAATAACTCCCCATAGGAGTGCAAAATTAACATAACACAATCATTGTCAAGAGTACAATATAAATCCGGGATACGAATGGCAACCCATCCATCATCCCAAAACTAAAGGGCTACTCCTCCATGGGAGTTTTACACATCATAAAATCTAGCAAGAAAAACAATGAAAAACTCAGAAAGACATCCTCAATTGATGTAGATGTTGATCTGTGCTTTGATTCCCCAGCACTCGAAGCACTTGCGCTTTAACTTTGAAGAACACTTGGATCTCGTAGCGGCTCAAGGAAGTATAGGAAAAGGCGAAAGGACGCAAAGATGACGAGCAAAACACTACCCCCTTCTATTTATACCCGCGGCGTGACCTAGGGTACACTGCAGGTGTTTTGCCGATTGATTGGCACTATTGGACGATCGATCAACAATCAATAGAAATGATCTATTACCTATCGATTGATCGACTGTTCATGTCGATTAGTCAGTTGGTTCCCGAAACCTTACAAAAATTATACGAGTTGCTGAATTATGACCCAATAGATCCTTCTTTTCCATAGGTGGTGGGGTTTCTCATGTAGTCTCAAAAATATGCCATTTATATTTGACCTTGATCACTTTTTAACGTTGTTTGCTACAATGTGTTCCAAACATAAATACACCTAAATAGCAATAAAATACACATGTAATAGCCGTGTATGTCGTGGGTGTGAGGCATAAAACATGGAACAATGTGACACATCAAATTTTAATTCCACCAGAATTGGAATTGCAATTTACACTCCAATTGCAATTTTGTATGTCAGATAGAGCTTTAAAGTAATATTATATGCATATAAAAATAATTCATTTAATACCATTATTTATACTCTTAGAATATAAATAAATATATCTTTTGCACTTGCTAATTTTTTTTTCTCAAAATTGCTTTGACGGGTGCTTCGAGTTTTTCTTGTTTTTCTTTTTTTCTTTTTGGAGTGGATTGGTTCCAAAAAAAAAAAAAAAATTAACGAGTTGGTAGCAGATGAAACTACATGCTACCTCAAGTCACAATTATTGTGCGCTGAAATTTTTTAATTTTAGCTATGAAAGCCGATCAAGTGGATTTTTCTTCTCTCTTTTTTTTTGGGGGGGGGGGGGGGGGGGGGGGGGGGGAGGGGGGGTCGAGGAGGTGTTATTTACACTATTAGTTTTTTATTTTTTAAATTTGTTCAAATTAATCCCTTACGAGCCATTTGGTATAAGTGAATGAATTTGTAGAAGTGGGAATAAAAGAATGGAAATGGCTTTTGGGGAGTGGGAATGATCCTGTCATTATATTCCTCTGTTTAGTTTATGTGTGGAATAAAGATGGAATGAGTTAAAATAATCATTCTTATGTTTGGTATTATTTAGGAGAAATTGGTATAAATAACATAGTTTACTAAAATACTCACCAGTAAATTTTAATATAATAATAATAATAAGAACTATAAAAATAAAAAAATAACTATACTAATAAAAACAACAACAACAACGACAAAAATAAGAATAATAATAATAACAACAACAACAACAACAACAATAATTTAATTTTAATTTTAATTTTATTCCCATTTTTATGTTTTCAAACCCCGGCCCCTTGGATATGAAAATGTGGGACTGGAAATGATTCCCAATCCCACCCCCTCTCCATTCGCACTCCCTCTTACCAAATAGCCAAAAGTAAGAAGAGGTGCCCATTTCTGCTCCCACCCCTTCATTTTCTCATACAAAACACCCCTTAGGGACTGTTTGGTTTGTGGGAATGAGGGGGTAAGAGTGGGAATGGACAATCCATTCTCACTCTTTGGCTATTTGGTATGCAAGAGTGGGAATGAAAGGGGGGATGGGAGTGGGAATGGGTCAGAATGAAAATGGACTTTCATTCCCACATTTTCATATCCTGGGGGGCCTAGGTTTGGAAACATGGGAATGAGAATAAAAAAAATTTTGGGTCCCAATTCTTTTTTACTATTTTAACTAACTTAATTTAATTTGGTTTCCCTCATATAATAAATCTAAGCTTTTAAGTATTATTATTGCTGTTGTTATTATTATTATTATTATTATTATTAGTAGGATAAATTATAGAAAACCTCCTGACTTTTACTTCAATAACAGAAAACCCTTTCACAAATAAAACCACTAACTAAACCCCCTCACTTTTGAAAATTTTTTACTTTGCCCCAAACAACTTTTTTTTTTTGACCATTTTGTCCCTCAAATGGCTAAGTGTTTGATTTTAGGGTTATTTACATTTTAGTATCCCAACATTTTTGAAAATAATAAAAAGAATCCAGACCTTTTTGAATTATTAAAAGGCCCCAATGTTTTTGTCGTCTTAATAAAAAGGCCCCTAAGTTTTTGTCGCATTAAAAAAAAGGCCCCTTTCTGACGTGATGTTGTCATATTTAGTCGACAAAACTGATGTGATAGCTATATTTTTATTAATGCTATAGCAAAATGACAAAAATACCCTTTAATAACCATGTTTTAAAACAAATTAAGTGAAAATAGATAGCTTTTATATAACACAATATCTCGAATTTTATACTTATAAAGTAATAATAAGGAAGTTGAAGCATACTTTAAGTCATTTTATTGTAGCATTAATAAAAAGCAATTACTACATCAGCTCTGCCGATGGAAAATGATGTCATTACGCTTGAGAGAGGCCTTTTTATTATACAATAAAATTTAGGGGCCTTTTTAATAATTAAAACAGTTCAGGGTCCTTTTTATTATTTTCAAAAATGTCAAGGTATAAAAATATAAATAATATAAAACTCCATCTAAAAATAAAATTAAACATTAAAGGTAAAATGGTTAAAAATAAGCTGCATAGGGGATAAGTGATAAAATTTTAAAAGTGAGGGGATTTTTTATTTTTGAAGCAAAAGACATGAAGCTTTTCTGTAATTTATTATTATTATTATTATTATTATTATTATAACAAATATTAATACTATTGGTATAATATTAAAAATATTTGTTATAACACTAATATAATAGTACTAAAAATAATATTATTAGTATTACTAATAATAATATTTTTAGTACTAATAATAATATTTTTAGTATTATTATAATAATAATTAATAATAATATTATTATAGTAATACTAATAATCATAATATTATTATTATTGTTATTATTATTATTAATACTATAATACTAATTATAAAAAATAATGCATTATTATTATTGTAATATTAACACTATTGTTATTATTATTATTATTCTTATTATTAATGTTACTGTTATTTTTATTATTGTTATTATTGTTACTATTATTATTATCTTTACTATTTCTACTACTAGTAGATGAAATTCTAGTGGAGGGCATTTTGGTAAACTATTTTATTTATACTACTCTCATCTCTGCATACCAAATATGGGAATAACTATTTTAGCTTTATTCCCATCTCCATTCCACCATATACCAAACGAACATGTGGGAATGATTGGCCCATTCCCTCCTCCAAAAAATCATTCTCATTCCCTCATTCCCACTTCCACAAATTCATCCCACGTAAACGGCCTCTTATTAGTTATTTTGTTCAAATTGGTCCATCATTTTTATGACATTGTTCAAATTGGTCTCTCAACTTATTAAGTTTGTTCAAATTAGTTCATTATCAGTTCTTTTTTTCAAAATTGTCCCTCTTATTTTGTTTTATTATAAAATTAGTCCAACATATAGTTATCAAAATTAGGTAAAAATTAAAAAGAGAGAGGAACCAATTTTATCATAAAATAAAACATGAGGGACCATTTTGATCAAAAGGCACTAATTTTAACTCATCTAAAAAGATGAAGGACCAATTTGAATAAAATAAAAGATGGGGGTCCAATTTGAATAAAACTAAAATCATAAGGGACCAACGGTGTAAAAAAACTCAGTCGAGGGGATCCTCCTTATGTTCCTTTTCAGATGAGAGAAATGAGGTATTGTACATGTTAGGAAAATAGATTAATCAGTAACTAATTTGACACTTTAAAATATCCAAAGGATGAAAAAATGTTGTTTACACCCCACCTTGAGGGAGTTGGAACGACATTACCTTGAGATAAAAGGACATGTAGACAACATGCTTGAGGCACAAAACACTTAAGGAAAGGAAACAGCGGCGTCCTAGTTACAACCAGCTAACTAACTAACGTCTTAATATGAAAGCCGCTCGATATAGCTAATTAGGGAAATCCAAGCTCGAGCTCATGGGGCTACTAGGAGCACTATGAAAGGGTAACTACTAGACTCGAGATAGTTAAGTAAAGTGCGTATCAAAAACATGGGCCTCAAGAACGTTCCAGAGAGAGTGGCTGAAGGTCGGAAGACTAAAGAGACATGAAGCGTGTGTGTCAAAGCACGTTCTAACGACAAATTGGCATTATAGAGAGCGTGGTCGCTAAACATGGAACAAATATGCCACAATTCAAGGATGCAGTTGTTGGAATTTTTAGCTAATAACTAAAAGACTCTAGCTATGTTATAAAGGGTCCCAACACCAACACTAAAAACTTCTTCAAGTTTTATATAGCACACTTCTGCTTTATCTTTTTTTCCAAGCTTTCCTTAGGAGTAGCATTGTTGTTTTGTTTTAGTATTTTAAGCAATAAATTCAGGTTTTCAGTAATGACGTTGGAGAATGTATGTCTCTTCTACCATAGTTTCAATAATCTAGGGACCCAAATACAATTCGCTCCATCTTTCTCTGGTCAAGTTCTAAATCAATCGAGTTATCACAAGTCAATGGTACTAGGATTAAAAGCTTGATTTACTGGAGCTTGTGGGTGAACTGCTTGAGCTCTTGAACTTATCTTCACCTCGGTTCCAAGCTCTTAAGTATATGAGGCAAAGTGTTTTGTAGGCGTTGCTTTATTATCCCAACTTCTACTCGGGTCATGTTCATATCTATGTATCTTCTCCAAGATATTAATCAACAAAAAAATTCAAAAATATCTCCTTGATTGGAGCGTGAGTAAGATCCATGTATTAATTGCAAACCAATGTCGGATTCACAAAAATCATCAACCCTCGCCCTAAGGTAATTGGTTGAGGTCAAACAAGTGCAGTTCGAAACTTAGACTTGCTCCCAAGTCTAAGCAAGTCCCTTTCATAGGTTTGTTTAATTTTATATATAAGGAGACCACACATACAATAAAAAGGAATAAAAGGAAAAACAAATGCAGCCTCAAACTACGATGGAGCCACTGTGAACTTAAATTGAACCAAGCTTAAGCAGAAGCAACACCAATCTCGGGTTGGATTGCCCAACCTCGAGGCTCAAAGTTAAACAACGAACAACAAATGTAGACAAGTCAAACACCTGAAACAAAAAGCAAGGATCAAACCCATGAGTAGTCTATGTCGTGGAGTTCACCGCTACCCTAAATTGTTTATGCTTTAACAATAGTTTACGCCCATGTTTTATAATAGTTACCCAGCAGCTAGCCACTATAGATGGGTGAGTATGTTATTGTAGTATACCTAGATAAGATGAACAATTAAATGCAACATGAAGCTTGACGGGACGCCAAACTTGAAGCCCTAATGTGGGGAGCTAAACTCGAAGCCCTGACGAAGGGAGCCAAATTTGATGCCCTGATGAGGGGAGCCAAACTTGATATTTCTTGTAAAACTCAAACATTTATAGCATCAAGTGGATTAATTTTCAACATTTTTGATCCCTTTTGTATTCATTCTTCATAGAACAAGCCAACTTAGGCAAAATCGATCAAAGGAACTCTATTCTTTATATCTTTTAGAGACAGAAAGATGCCTATTTGAGATAAATCAAATATGAAAGATCATTTCCGTTCATTTTGAACAAAAATGAGTTTACCTTATTTTCTAGAAACTAATAAAAGTAAATTTTAGAAACGAGCGTATTTTATTTCCTAGGATTCAACATAAGCCTCTCTTGTTCTTGAACAAGAATAAATCTTATTTCTTTTAGGGAAAAAACAAGTCTTTTTCTCTTTTGAACAAGAACTAAACCTAACTTTCTTCTATATCCTATGTGTTGGGAAAAATTTTAAAAATTTCCCCCAATTTGATAAAGTTAACGTAGCGGAAGGGTTCAAAATTTTTAATTTTAAACCTAAGTTTGTTTTAAAATTCTAAATTTTAATTCTATGGATTTAAATTCTTAATTTAAATATACTTGCCTCTGGTCTAATACATTCATAATAATTATATGAACTATAACTAGCATAATAAGAAAGTTATAAATAAATAAAAAGGCGAAAACTAAAAGAGAAGGAAAGAATGACATACCTGAAATTGCTCCAAAATAAAGAATACCGGAAGAATAATAATTATCTTTAAGAAAGCTGAGAAAATCGAGACCTAGCTTCCTTCTACGCAATGATCTTAAAACTACCCGTAGAATCGGCTCCGAAAAATATTAAACTAAGGAAAGAAAATTTTGATGGAAAATTTTCTCTCCAATTAGGCCCCTGAAAGTCAACACTTCCTATAACCCTTAATTTTTAATTGGATGCCAAACCTTAAAATAGGTACATCCATTTATCCTTCTCACAGCTTCTCCATTAGTTACCACTTGCCCTTCAGTAAATAATTCATTCATACTTGAACATATTCATAGTATAAATTTCAAAAGTCAAACACTTGAAATACTTTGGCCAAAGATTCTGAGCTATTCAAAAACTTGCGAATCAACTAAGGGGACATCTGTATCTCATAAGGGACTATAGATTCCGTAATTGAATACATGATCCTTGCCACACTTCATGCCATTACCTAGTGTAGGTGGGAATTCAGTCATTTGTCTAAACCTTACTTATAGTACACCAAAGTAACTAACGTTCCATGCGCAAGTCCAGAATGCTCTTAGGATTTTGAGACGTTGTTCAAATAGTACAACATGAATCACTCATCTCCGATAGCAGTCTAGAAACAAGTAACTCTTACGGTCTTAATTAGTGTATCAATCTTATTATATACACCAACGTAACACTTTTGGATCACCATCCACATGACCAAGACAAGTCATCTAAAGTCTCACGTTGTAGTATTAGCCAAACCTGTCTTTGACTACGAGTTTTTCAGACAATAATCCATATACCGTTTGTTCCAAGTCTATTTGGGGGTTAATCTCATAAACCACTTAGATCAAACATGTAAATTACAGTATGAGGACTATACCCATCTCATGGATGTAACCAAAAAAATCACATGCAGTATAAATACTCGCTTACAAAAATTTAACAAGGAAATAGCTAAAACTACAATTTTATTCATTAATAAAGTAAAATTAACAGAATATATCTGGATTTTCAGACACTATTCCAAACACTATAGTCAAAAATATGAAAATCACATATGCGTAGTGCTCTTTGCAACCTTTGTTTTGATAGGAGGTTCGACCTGTAACTCCTACTAATTAAAAGTTACAGTTTCAAATTAAATAACCACCTGATCACCACCAATGGCTGCCGCTAGTGTACCACACGCTACATGCCATACTAGGAGCTTGCTAGCATACCAGACCCCCACCAGCATAGTTGCATGCTTTTTTTGTTTGTTAAGTATGTGACTGTGGTCGCCGTAAATACAAAACAAATAAACTTTCAAAATGGGAATCACCATGACCAGGGAGCGAGTTTGAATTCAGGAATGCACATCTTTGACCTCAACTACTCATGTTTTCAAAGGAAAGGTGGTAAGTCCAATTTAGTATACATTATTCACATCTTTTAGGTTCAATTACAAACCATTTTGCATCTAAATTTTATCGCTTTTACTCTTTTTTGCTCCTATTGTTATTTTCTAGCAAAAACACTCAGTTTTTGCTAATTCTTGCGAGGTTTTTTCATTAATATCAACAAATGGAAGAAAGATACATAAAACAAAAGCAAAAAGGGGCAAACTATACCAAAACCCCACGGCTAAGGACAAAAGAATAAGAACATGAACAACTTCTTGCAATTTGCAATTTTGAGCAGCAAAATAAGCAAATCAAAGCAAGAACTTCTTTATTACTTTAGAAAAAAATGCAGCTTGATCCAAGTATTATGAGTTGGGTGGCCAAAAGAAGAAAAATTGAAAAAAAGTAGCAATTTGGTGCAATTTGAAAGATTGGACGACAATGAAGATTAAGCTTGTGAAATTTTTTATTCGAAGTATTTCCAAACTCATGTGCTATAAATAGGGATGTTAGGGAAGTGTTTAGGCATCATTCAATCTTAAAAAATCAATTAAAAAAAAATAATAGAGAGAAACGTGTAGGAGAGGAGGGAAAGGAAAAAGAAAAAGTTTGGTGAGTGATTTCTCATTTCCAAGTCCTGTCCTATTTTTTCTTCTTTAAATTTATTGATTTTTTTTAGTTTTGTTTTATATTATGTTTACCATGAACTATTTTTGTCTTTCCAAGCTTACAATGTAGTCTAAGTTGTAATATACGCTCTTTTCTAATTCAACGTATTCAAAGTTTGTTTATTGCATTGTTTGAGTGCTTATCATTGTTGTTCATGAGTTTTGAATGCTTGATCACCATTCAAAGCCTGTAATGATTCATAATAAGTCTGAGAGGAGATTTATGATGATTGCTAAAGTGATAAACACCACAAATTGAGTGAATGCTAGAGATATATTAACGCGATTTATGTGGTTTTAGGTGAAAGCCATGGATCATCAAAACTCTTTTCTTATTTAAAGTCATGCAAGGGATTGATGAGTTAATATGTAAAAGAGTGTGCCAAATGTAGCCCAAGAGAGAATATTTAGTAAATTAGGGTTTTCGACCATCAGCATGTAATAACAACTTCAATATCGAGAATAGAAAGGTATATTAATGCAACTAGGTGAAATCGGATGCCTTGGATCTTAGTGAATCAGAAAAATTTCAAAAAAAAAATCAGTAAACATTTTTAGTTCTTCTCATTTCATTTCCTACATATTGAAAACTTTGATTTTCTATCTTTCAAATAGTGCTAAAAGTAATAATTTTCATAGTCACTCAATAATCAATCATCGTAGGAACGGCACTCTACTCACTCTGTATTGCTTGATACGACTTAGTGCACTTGCTAAGAAAACACGTAAGCATCATGTTTTTGGTGTTGCTGCTGTGGGTTGTTTTTATTTGCATGATATTGATACCACCTAGTTTTAGTACTAATTTGAAGTTGTTTTATTAAAACGTGTAAATTTTGTTTTAGTTTGAAGAAGAAATTTCTTTTCTTTCATTTGTTTCATTTGCTTTGTTTGATTTGTAAAGTTATTTTTATTTGAAAAATTTGTATCCCCCGCCCCCCCTAAAATGGCTTTTCTTAACTTTTGTACTAGATTGTTATATTTTTAAGTTTTCTTATTAGGTTTAGCTTTCTTTTAACTTTTTAATTCACCTAGATAGGTTTTTGAAGTTAAGTTTGTTACCTTTAAGTTTTTCAAAACATTGATATCACAAAACCAACCCCCCCCCCCCCCCTCTCTCCTAAAATTTGATTTTTGTTAAATTTTGTATTATATTGTTATACTTTGGTGCATTCTCATTATTTTTATCTTTCTTTTGACTTTTGACTTTGTTTTTCTTAATTTGTATGATAAATCAACCAAAAAAAAAAATATAATCCCTTTGGATCCTTAAATTAAAGAAAACATTTCGATAAATCAGGGAAACCAAACGAATTGAAATAATGGCTGATGAAAGCAGGGATAATGAAAAGCCTTTAAAAAATTATGCTATCCCAACTTTTAATGGATGCACCTCTAGCATTCGACGCCCCCCTATCAAAGCAAACAATTTTGAAACCAAACCTGCGATAATAAAAATGATCCAATAGACTACTCAGTTTGGCGGTCTGTCTAGTGAGGACCCGAACTTACATTTCACTAACTTTCTTGAGATATGTGATACATTTAGACACAATGGCATTAGTGATGATGCCATTCGCTTAATACTACTCCAGTTCTCACTAAGAAATAAGGCCAAAGCTTGGTTAATGTCATTATTGCTAGGTACTATCACCACGTGGGAGGATTTGGCACAAACATTTCTTGCTAAATATTTTCCACCAGCCAATTTAGCAAAAATGAGTAATGGCATTACCACTTTTACATAATACAATATGGAATCATTGTATGCAGCATGGGAGCGCTATTAATAGCTTTTAAGAAGGTGTCCACACCATAGTTTACCAGTTTGGATGCAAGTCCCAACATTTTACAATGGTTTGGTGATGTTTAATGTGTTGCTTAGCAAGTGTACTAAGTCGTATCAAGTAATGAAGAATGAGTAGAGTATCGTCTCACTATGATTGTTTACTGAGTAAGTATTGAAATTAGTAGTTTCAGTGCTATTTTAGAAAACTAAAATTTGTAGTTTTTTTTTTTTTTAATATGTAACAAACAAAATGGAAATAACTAAATATGGTTGCGGGTTTTTATAAAAACGTGTACTTTTTTTTGAAAAGTTTTCTTATTTTATAAGATCCATGGGATTTGATTTCACCTAGTTGTATCAATATGCGTTTCTATTCTCGATATTCAAATTGTTATTACATGTTGATGGTTGAAAACTCTAATTCACTAAATATTCTCTCTCGAGCAACATTCTGCATGCTCTTTTACATCTTAACTCATCAATCTCTTACTTGAATTTAAATGAGAAAAGAGTTTTGAAGATCCCTAGTTTTCACTTAAGACCATGCAAATCGCATTAATCTATCTTTAGCATTCGCTCAATTTATAGTATTTATCACTTTAGCAATTATCATAAATCTCCTTTCGAACTCATTATGAATCATTACAGGCTTTGAATGGTGATCAAGCATTCAAAACTCATGAAGAACAACGATAAACACTCAAATAATGCAATAAACAAACTTTGAATATGTTGAATTAGAAAAAGAGTGCATATTATAACTTAGGCTACATTGGTAGACATAGCATAAAGCAAAACTAAAACAAAATCCATGAACTTAAAGAAGGAAAGGAGAGAAAAGAACTTAAAATTGAAAAATTACAAACCAACTCTTTCTTTTCTCTCCTTTCCTCTTCTATCCAAAATTTTTTTTTTCTTTTTCTACTCTGCATTGTGTTTTTATTGATTGAATGATTCTAAAATACTTTCCTAATTCCTATTTATAGTACATGAGGATAGGAATTAATGGAATGAAACATTTGCATAGGTTCATGCATATTTGCCCTCATGCCTCCCCTTTGCTATAAGTAGCCAACTTTGGTTATTTTTTCATTTTGTTTTCCACTTTTTCTACCAAAACTTCAGCTTTAGCATCAAGTTGAAAGAGTTCTTGAAGTGTACAATGCATTAGAATTGCCACCCAAATTTTGCAAGTTGTAGCCATTTCTACATGTTAATTTATCCTGCTGAACCGTGTAGAATTGATGTGTTTTGCCCATTTTTAGCTTTTGTTTGATGTATCTTACATTCACTTACTGATGTTGTTGATAAACCTTGCAGGAATTAGCATAAAATGAGTGTTTTGCAAGGAATTAACAATAGGACAGAAAAAGAGCAAAAGCGATAAAAAAATTGATGTAAAATGGTTAGAAAATGAACCTAAATTGTATAAATAATTATATACTAAATTCGACTTATCAAAATACCTCCAAGCTTAAATCTTGCGTTTGATTAAGCCCAAACATGAAAGCGCATGATCTCATTCTTTTTAAGAATTTTATTACAATTCAAAGCTAGAATACTTCTATTAGAAAGGAATGATTTAAGATCATTAGCTTAAGGTTCTGAACGCAAAACAATCTTTCTAAGGAAGAACCCATCAATCTCCTAGGTAACCAAATTCAAAAGTTGGCTAAGCGAATTAAGTTTACCCGTTCTTTCTAATCTCAAGACATTCAAACAAAATAGATGACAAAAATCATGACACTCATAACAAGACTTTTCAGGTATGCCCAAGGCAAAAAATTATTCACAAAATTTTCTTTTCCTCTAGTTTTCTTCTTTCTTTTTTTTTTTTTTTTCTTTCTTTTCTTCATAGTTTTTTTGCAACAAGGAACTAGTTTGGCTCAGCCAACCCCAACCCATGAGTATATCTTCAGCGAGAATTGAACTCCTGACCCCTAGGCGATGACCGTATGGGTAAGAGACGCCACCAACTGAGATGCCCTTAAGATGATTGTTTTGATTGAGTCAATTGTAATAGAATTGTAATCAATAAGTTAATGTGTTTGTTGTAAGTCTAGTGGAGGGAAAGTTAGTTGCTTCTTGTAAGTCAGTTTGCAAGTCGGTTGCTTGCTTAGATTTTTGGTGCCATTGCTTATTAGTATAAGCAGTGCAAAGTCTTCTATTGTAAGAACTATTCAAGAATATACAAAATGTCTTCTTCCTCTCATCTCAATTCTCTCTCTCTATTTTCTGTCTCACTTCTTTCTCATCTCATATTCTGTCTCCTAGGTTATAATTCAAGATTGATCTTGAATCATAACAATTAGTATCAGAGTTTGAAAATTGCATTCAGTAAGTCTTGTTTAGCATGCGATCAAGCTGATCAAGCCGGCTAGAGGCAAAAAACGACTAGCCATGGCAGGAGAAGCAACTAGAAGTGAGAATCAAATGGCCAAGTTGCAACAGCAGATGTAAGAAGAATTGCTGGCACTTGACAATGTGCATCAGTCGCAACAGCATGTGGTGACTAGATTGTCTGGTATGCAAGAACAACTCGATAGACATGCTATTCCAATTGGAGCTGGAATCCTACCTACGAATACTATTCCTAACAGGCCACCTAATCCTTTGATTCCAAAGCCTCCTGAGGAGCAAGAAGAGGTGGTACCATGGTTTAGGAATTTAGGATTTCACCAGCCAAAGGTTTAAATTGATTCTTTTGATGGAACTCTGCCACAATCTTGGATAATAAGGTGTGAGAGGTACTTCAGATTTTATGCAATTCCTGAGGCAGAGAAGGTGGAATTGGTACCAATCTATTTGCAAGGTCATCGAGAGGTTTGGTACCATAGTTTAATCCTTAGCAATCCATCTATCACTTGGCAAGAATTTATAGATAAATTGTGTGAAAGGCATGGTGATGAGGATACGAGAGAAGTAGTGGAAAAGTTCAACAAAGTAGCACAATTGATTACTGTGAAGGAGTACATGACTCGTTTTCAGAACTTGAAGGCGAGAATGATGTTCATAAATCTAGGAGCAAAAGAAGCTTATTACATTTCTAGCTTCATTAGTGGTCTTAAACCTAAGATCAAGAACCTTATGAAGGTTCTCAATCCACCTACCTTGTCCAAGGCTTATTCTAAAGCAAGATTGTTCAAGACAATAGTTTTAGCTTATCCTAAAGCAGGTCAAAAGAGCAAGGATATAGTTCCATTACAGTAGTTGGCACCAGGCACATCTAAACCACTGAGTTTAGAGAAGAAAAAGGCTCAAAGATTGTGTTTCAAGTGTAACCAGAGGTACTTCTTTGGCCACTAGTGCTAAACAATTGATGGCAGTCACGGGAAATGAGACTGAAGAGGATCAGGGAGAGGACTCAGAAACAGATGTTCCAGGGGTGGAGGTACCTGAGGATTGTGAAGAGTATGAAGCTGAGATCTCTGTAAGAGCATTGACTGGTAATGGGACACACAACACCATTAGGATCAAAGGGGATACGAAACACAACTCCATTGATAGCGACAGCAGGCATAGGTTCTTGGATCCAAAGATAGCTAAGTTCGTGGGACATGAAATCATCAGAACAAGTCCATTGGCAGTGACTGTGGCTAATGGAAATTCAATGCTAATGCAAGAGAAGTGTAGGCAGTTTAAGTTGAGAATGCAGAGTCCTCATTTCACTTATGACTTCAGGATGTTGAAGTTAGGTGGTTACGACATGGTTTTGGGTGTGGATTGGATGAAAACAATCAGCCCAATTGTCTTTGATTTTGCTCAGCTAATAGTGGGCTTTGAGAAGGAGGGTGGGCCTGTTAAACTGCAAGGAATAGCAAAATAAAGAAGCCTACAAGTAATGAGTTGTAAAAGATTGAAGGGAGTGCTCCAGAAGAAGGACATTCACTGGATTGGCCATCTGTTCTCCATCAGTGCACAACCTATGGAAGCAAAGGTGAATTCTGATCCATCTCTTAAAAGGCTATTGCATGACCTCAAGGACCTATTTGAGCAACCAACAACCTGACCTTCAAAAAGATCCCTTGACCATGCCATATTTCATTTATCAATTCTAATCCAATCAACTCGAGACCTTAAAAATTTCCACATTCGCAAACGAATGAAATTGAAAGACAAGTAGAGAAGCTTTTGAAAACTAATTGCATAAGGCATAGCCATAGTTCCTTTGCTTCCCCGGTCATTTTAGTCAAGAAAAAGGATGGCACCTCTAGAATATGCATTCACTATCGCCAATTAAATTCTCTCACAATTAAAGACAAATTTCCAATTCCCATTATAGATGAATTGGTGAATGAACTCCATGGTGCAGTCTATTACAGAAAACTTGATTTGAGACAAGGTTATTATCAAATAAGAGTAGTAGAGCAAGATATCCATAATGCAGCTTTTAAAACTCACCATGACCACTTTGAGGTTGTGGTTATGCCATTTGGGTTATCAAATGCTTTTGCCACTTTTCAAGCAATCATGAACATTGTATTCAAATCTTTTTTGAAGAAATTTGTCCTTGTTTTCTTTGATGATATCGTCGTTTATAGACTAACAATGTAGTCCCATGTATTTCAATTGTTCCAAGTGTTTAGCACTATGAGACAACAAAAGCTTTATGCCAAACTCCTAAAATGTGCCTTTGCCCAAACTCAAATAAAGTGCTTGGGTCATGTAATTTCCTATGATGGGGTTACAACTGGTTCTAGCAATGAAACAATGGCCCATTCCTACTTCCTTGAAATAGTTAAGAGGTTTTTTGGGTCTTATAGGGTGTTACCGAAAGTTCATTCATGGTTCTAGGGTTACGGCTAAACCTTTGAATGATCTGTTAAAGAAGGATACTTTTGTTTGGGGGGAATTAGCTCAAGAGGCTTTTAAGAATCTGAAAATGGCTATATGTGCAGCTTCTATGCTAATTACCTAACTCTAGTAAATCATTTGTCATTGAAACTGATGCTTATAGCAAGGGAGTAGGGGCTGTGTTATCTTAATAGGGAAGGCCCATTACTTATCTCAGTCAAGCCCTCAATCCAAGACACTTAAGCCTCTCCATTTATGAAAAAGAGTACCTAGCAATCTTGATGGTAGTTCAGAAGTGGAGCCAATATTTGGAGGGATACCATTTTGTGATCAAAACGGATCACCAAAGCCTCAAGTACCTGTTGGAACAGAAGATAACTACCACGGTGCAGCATAAAGGGTTAATGAATTATATTATTCGATCTGAGTATAGGACAGGAAAGGATAATGTTGCAGCAGATGCACTGTCAAGGAGACAAGAGGATAAGAAGGAAGAGTGTTGCTCAGCCATCATAGCTATTCAACCTTCTTGGATGCAAGAAGTGCATAATTCCTACTCAGGTGATCAGTCTGCTTAGAAGCATATCACTGCTTTAAGTGTCAAGGTTCCTACAGATGGGAATTCTTGTTCTGAGGTTACATTGCTCAATGGAATTCTGAGAATTGAGGGCAAGGTCTACATTGGTTCAGCCAGTGACTTGCGGAGTCAAGTTATCACTACTTTCCACTCCTCTGCCATGGGTGGACATTCTGGTCTTGAGGAAACATATCAGAGAGCTAAGCAGTACTTCTATTGACAAGGAATGGAGAAGAAGGTAATGGAGTGTGTGCAAGCTTGTGAAGTGTGTCAGTGCACCAAGAGTGAACATTTCCCTTATGTAGGGCTATTACAACCTCTTCCTATTTCAGATGGCAACCCACTAGTATGGATTTCATAGAAGGCTTACCAAGGTCTTAAGGTAAGGAGATTATTTGGGTAGTTTTGGATCGTTTCCCAAAGTATCGACACTTCATTACTCTTAGTCATCCTCTTTGTGCTGAGAGGTTGGCAAAGGTGTTTTTGGATAACATTTACAAGCTTCATAGCCTTCCTCATACCATTCTTTCTGATTGGGATAAGTTGTTCACAAGTAACTTTTAGACAGAATTGTTTAAGCTCTTGGGATCCTCTCTTGCTTTGAGTTCCTCTTACCATCCTCAATCAGATGGAAAAAGTAAATGCTTAAATCAGTGTGTAGAACAGTATTTGCGTAGCATGACATTTCACAACCCAAAACAATGTGTCTAATGGTTGCCCTTTGCTGAGTTTTGGTACAACACCCACGTTCATTCTTCCTTGGGTACCACTCCGTTGAAAGCACTCTATGGTTATGACCCTCCATTCTCAATTGCATCCCAAGGTGAAATGTCCAAGGCTGGTGGGGTGAATGAAATGTTTGACCGGAGGAAATAGCTTGTCCAACAGCAGAAGGATGCAGTTAGCTTAATCTTGAATGAAGTTTTTAGCTGATAAAAGAAGAATTGATCGTTCTTTTCAGATTGGCGCCACTGTTTACTTGAAATTGCAACCTTATAGTCAATCATCAGTGGCTGTGTGCAAGAATGTGAAGCAGTGTGCTTGATATTTTGGTCCTTACAAGGTGTTGCAGAGGGTAGGATCAGTGGCTTACTGGTTGGAGTTGCCTCCAGATGCTGTAGTGCACCCAGTCTTTCATGTGTCCTTGCTTAAGAAGCATATTGCAGCTGATGTGCAGTATTCACTTGCTCCTCCAATTGCTTCCTCAAATGGGATTATACTTCAAGAGCCAACTGCAGTTCTGGACTCCCAGGTTGTGCAGCAGAATCAGAAGAACATCAAGTAAGTTTTGATTGAATGGTCGAACCTTCGTCAAGCAGATGCCACCTGGGAAGATCTAAAATTCACCAAGAGTTAATTTCCTTCATTTCGTTGTAGAGGACAAGAATGGTTTCAGAGGGGGAGTATTGTTATGATTGAGTAGTATGGATTAAGAACGATCTTGAATCATAAACAAGGGATAAAGAGAGCATGAGATGAGAAATAAGTGAGGGAGATGAGAAATAGAGAGAAATTAGAGTTGAGAGAAGAAAAGATGAATTTCATTCATTAACTTCTTCAATACAAGCTAGATTGCTCTTATAGAATTAGAACCAACCAAAACAGCAAGAAAATATCTAGAATTATAATGTATTTAGACACTAGCTCAACCGACTCAACTAACAATTAAATATTAGCACCAAAATCACCAACCAAACCCCTACAGCTTATTACATGAGCAAAACACAGCATTTAGATGATTTTAATAGCTTATTGGAAAGATAGTAACAGACTTAGTGCTCCTACATATGGAGGATTATGATGTGAGTTTAGAGATTAATTGGTTGTCTTCTTATCTTGCACCTTGTGATTTTTGGTGAAAGATAGCATTTTGGATTCCTAACCATCTAGAGTTTGCTTATCATAGAAACGGGTTAGATTCTCCTATGGAGAATAAAGACTCTAAGACTCCTCTTATAATGACTTCATCGTTGATTGATAGAAGATCCTTGAAAAAAACGGATATCGAGGATAATAGTGCATACTAGAGATTGGATTTTTCTATGAGTTTTGCAATTTTGTGTATACTAGAGATTAAATATGTAGTAATTTTGGGTCACAAAGATTTAAAGATAACTGTAGGTCCTGCAAATTAAAAAGTTGCTAAAGGTTGCTTGGAAGGCATTAAATGAGCAAGTTATATCTATCGCTACCTAGATACTTTGATAAGTAGAATTCGAAAGTCTAAGTAGTTATGTTTGGTGTGCGAGAGTTGCGCAGTAGAAGCTGGTGAATGGACGAGTGTAAGAATTAGAATTATTGATTATTAGAATTGTTGATTTTAAAATTTAAGACCTCCTTAATGTTGGGTCAAAGAGAGTTTTCATACCGTGAAGAGATTTGGTTAAGATATTGCTAAGATATAATTTGTCAATAATGATCGAAAAGGATAATAGTGCGTATTGTACCCTATTGGTTGTCATAGGATATCATGTCATCTTTAATTCAGAAGTCGTAAGGTGAATCTAATCTGAAGCAAATACCCAAATTTATTTGAGGTCGAAATTTTTATTTACGAGGGTGAGGATGTGATATCGTGTCTAATTAAATTAAGGATGTAAGTTTCATGGACAAAACTTTTATTTAAGGGGGTGAGAATGCAATACCTGTCTAATTAAATTAAGAATGTAAGTATTGAGGACGGAACTTTTATTTATGGGGGTGAGGATTTAATATCCCATCTAATTGGTAATTAAATTGAGGATGTAAGTTTCGAGGATGAAACTTTTATTTAAGGGGGTAAGGATGTAATACCCGGACTAATTATATTAGACTTGGTATTATAATATATGAAACCTAGTTTAACTAAATTGGGCTAGGCATTTTAATATGTGAAACCCATTCTAATTAAATTGGACTAGGTATTAAAATATGTGAAACCCAGGATAATAAAATTGGACTAGGTATTACAACATGTGAAACCCGGAGTAATTAAATCAGGTTAGGTATTACAGTACAATTAGAACTGACTAATATTTCAACTGGGCTATAAATAAAATAATGGGCTAATTTTATAAAGGGCCCCTTAGTAATATTAGGGTAATATAAGTACATATATATATATAAAGAGGATGAGAGTTTTAAACCCTAACTTCTCCTTGCCCTCTTCCGATCTCTGTCTCTCTCTCTCTCCTCTCTCTCCCTATCAAGTGTCAATTTTGATTAGGTCGAAGCTAATTTGTAATAGAGATTCAGATATCGAGTTAGAGGATAGTGAAGGTAAGTATACCACTTCCCCTACTTGTTTGTAAACTACGAAAAATTGCTTTATATGACTTGATTTGTGAGACTTATACTTTGAATGGTTTATTAGTTTGTTAAAGTAGGTTTGGGCAGATATGTTTGATTGATTATGTGATTTCTATCCTTACGATTTGAATTATATTGATTTATACATTGATTTGATTTTAAAATATGTGAATTTTGATAGAATTTGTACTTGTGAATATGAGAAAGAAATTATTGTGAACTTGTGACTTGAATTAAAACATTTTATGGGAAGAGCTCACAAATAACTACGTGACCCTTAGGGGTCTATCGACGAAAGAATGTGAAAAATGCGAATGTCAATCTGTGACCCTGTCGCGGGAACAATATCGGCTGTAGTTTCCATTTTATATGTGAGTTTACTAAGAGCTCTTGTGAAATAAATTAAAGCATAAAGTGGTTATTCGAGCTTCTTGTAACATGAAACTTTAAAGAAAAATCTCATTTTAAATAATATGCCTGATCCGGGTAGGGTGTGTGATGTACTTACTAAGCATGTTGTTTGCTCACCCAATTCCTTTACTTTCCATATTAGCAACTCATAGCAAATTCCTGAAGGACGAGGAAGATAAAGCAGCTTCCTATTCTGAGAATTAGTTTAATTTTTGTAGTTTAAGTATTAAATAAATTCTGTAGCACGATATTATGGGCTATTTGAGATATTGTAATTTGACCTTTTGCACTATTAGCTCTAAATCCTTGGTGATGATGTATTTGGATTCGATTTCATATATGTATGGGAACCTTTATGGAAATTTAAGGAATTATGAATCAAAGGTTTTCGGGCTTCATACTATAATGATGGGATTCATTATAGTACGGCCATGTAGCACCCTCTTTGACTTAAGCCTATTCAGTACAATATTTGGGGGCGTTACATGAAGCGCTAGAATCATGACAATGCCTCCCTCTTAAAAACATTCTTGTCTCAAGAATGGAAAGATGGAAATTGGCTTTGGATGAACTTCAGGTTCTCCCAAGTTGAGTCCTTTTTAGCTAAGTTGCTGCATAGCACCAAGACCTCCCTAATCTGCTTCCCAGCTTGCTGAATCACTCGAGAATCCAGTATGGCAGCAGTGATTAGAAGAGCAAGACTTCCCTCTTTCCATATGTTTCTTCAGAAGGGAAACATGGAACACTGGGTGGACATATGAACCCGGTGGGAGCTTTAATTTCTAAGCAACCTTCCCCAACTTCTTAAGAATTCTATAGGGGCCAGATTACTAAGCACTGAGTTTAACATTCTTGCGTACTTCCACTGTGGATTGTCTATAGAGCTGCAGCTTCAAATACACCAAATCCCCTACTTCAAAGATCTTGTTTGTATGCTTTCTATCAGCATAGTACATCATCCCTGGCTGAGCCAAGTTAAGATTATCTTGGAGAAGGTGAACTAACTGTCTTCTCTGTAACAACAGATTAGCAACATCTGGCACTAAAGTGTCGATCCTTTGTAAGGCCGAGGGAGGAGGAGGATCATATCCATATAATGCCTTGAAGGGAGTAGTGCCAATAGAGGAATGAGCATGCGTATTGAACGAAAACTCTGCCAGGACAACAATCTACACCACTCCTTGGGATGGTTGAATGTCATGCTCCTCAAGTATTACTCAATGCACTGATTAACCCTCTCTGATTGTCCATCAGCCTGAGGATGATAGGAGGAACTCAAGACTGGTAGTACCCAAAAGTAGGAACAATTCCCTCCAGAAATTGCTAGTAAAAAGCCTATCATGATCAGAAACTATGGAATGTGGCAATCCGAGCAGCTTGTAAATGTTATCCATGAAGACCCTTGCAAGTCTTTCAGCTGTAATTGGACGGGACAAAGCTAAGAAGTGGCTGAATTTGGTGAAACGATCCACAACCACCCATATAACTTCTTTTCCCACAGATTTAGGCAACCCTTTAATAAAATCCATGCTTATATGCTGCCACGCATAAAAAGGAATGAGAAGAGGATGGAGTAGGCCTTGATACTTCTTGCCATCTAATTTTGTTTGCTGACGTGCTTCACAAGATTGAACAAAATCCATCATCTCCTCTCTCATGCCAGACCAACTGAAATAACTCTTGAGTCTCTGACGAGTCCCTTCTATACTAGAATGCCAACCCCAAGTTGAATCATAGGAAGCCTCAATGATCTGCTTTCTGAAATCAGTGGATGATCCAACATACAATTTTCCTTTTATCCTGATGATTTCTTTTGTCACTAAAATAACAACATCTGATGTACTAGGAGTGGCTTAGTTAATGCTAAAAGTTGTCACACATTCCTGAGCAAAGCTATCATCTTCATAAGATCTGTAAAGCTCTTCCATCAAAGCTGGTAATACCACTGAAACAGCCCCACAAAACCAGCTTCAGACTCCTCCAATCTGTGAGATAAAGCATCTGCAGCCAGATTCTCCTTCCCCTTTAAATACTGAATTCAAAAGTCTAAACCAAGCATCCTCATCAAGCCTTTTACGCTGGACTCTTGTTGCTATCATCTCTTCTAACAAGTATTTAAGGCTTTGATGGCCTGTTTTGATGATAAAATGATGTCCCTCCAAATAATGTCTCCACTTCTTGACAGCCAAGAGGATAGCAAGACACTCTTTCTCGTATATAGACAACTCTAGATGCCTTGGACCCAATGCCTGATTGAGATAAGCCGTAGGTCTCCCCATCTGAGATAAGACTACCCTAACTCCTTTACCACAAGCATCAGTCTCCAGCACAAATCCTTATTAAAATTAGGCATAGCCAACACTGGTGCTGTAAACATTGCTACTTTCAATGCTTCAAAAGCATCTTGAGCTGCCTCAAACCACTTAAAGGCATCCTTCTTCAAAAGATTGGTTAATGGCTTGGCAATGAATCCACCCAGCTACAAACTTCCAATAGTATCCAGTCAAGCCTAGAAATTCCCTTAATTGCTTCAATGTAATAGGAATTGGGCAATCCCTCGTAGCTTTGACCTTAGAAGGATCCATAGATACTCCTTCATAGGAGATGATATGGCCTAGATACTCCACTTGTGACTAAGCAAAAGAGCACTTGGACAACTTAACATAAAGCTTCTGACTACGCATCACACTGAACACCTCCTTCAGATGAGCCACATGGTCCTCCAATGTAGCACTTTAAATCAGAATATCATCGAAGAAAACCAATACAAATTCCTCAAGAAAGCCTTAAACATCATTCATCACAGCCTGAAATGTAGCTGGACCGTTAGTTAAGCCAAATGGCATCACCAAGAACTCATATTGCCCATGGTGAGTTCTGAAGGCAGTCTTGTATATGTCCTGCTACAAGACTCTAATCTAAAGTATCCTTATCGCAAATCCAGCTTAGAAAAGAAGTGTGAGCCATTAAGTTCATCCAGAAGATCATCAATGATTGGGATGGGGAACTTATCCTTGACTATAAGTGAGTTTAGCTGCCTGTAATCAATGAACATTCTAGCCGATCCATCCTTCTTCTTGACTAGGATAACTAGAGAGGCAAATGGGCTGTGACTTAGCCCGATGAAACAAGTTTTAAGCAGCTCTTCCACTTGCCTTTCAATCTCTGTCTTCTGCGAGTGTGGGTACTTATAAGGTCTCAAGTTCAATTGATCTAAATTGGACTTCAGTGGAATTGCATGATAAAGAGTCCTCTTGGAAGGTTAAGATGCTGGTTGCTCGAACTAGTCTTTGTAGTCATCAATCAGTGGACTAATTTCTGGATGAAGTGGTGGCTGAACCTCAGAATGAACTATTGAGAATAATTGTCCTATCCATTAACAAGCTCTTTTCTTGACAATTCCTTACAACCTCTTGCCTTTCATTAACTGCAACTGACCCTACTCCACAATTCCTTGCAATCTGACAGTAGCCCTTACATTTCAAATGAAACTGACAGTTGAGAGAAATCAAAAATCAGTGGACTGAAAGTCTTCATCCAATCAACCCCAAGAACCATGTCATAGCCTCCCAACTGAAGAATCTTGAAATCATACACAAACTTGTGATTTTGCATTTGCCAATTAAAGCCTTGGCATTTGGTTTGAGTGAGTATTGAATTCCCATTAGCCACTGTCACAGCTAAGGGACTTGTCTTAATCACTTCATGTCCCACCTTCCTCACAACCTTAAGATCAACAAAGCTGCGAGTATTGCCACTATCTATCAAAATCATGATAGATTTGCGTCCTACCTCTCCCTTGATTCTAATAGTATTATGAGTTCCATTCCCTGTTTGTGCCTTCATAAAAATTTCCATCTCATAATCCACCAATTCTTCCTGTATTTCCTATTCTTGCTCAGTCAAATCAGCCTCTAGTTCTTCCTCTTCAATATCCTCTTCTTCCTTAGCACCACTAGCAGACATTAAAAGCTTTGGATTACACTTATGTCCAAAGAAATATTGTTCATTGCATTTGAAACACAGCCTCTGAGCCTTCTTTTCTTCCACACTCGTGGGCTTTTCCTTTGAAGGAACATTTTGCTATTGATAGGGACCCTAATGACTTCTGCTCCTCTGGCCATCAGATGTTGCCAATACCGTGGATTCAAACAATTTAGCCTTAGCCTAGGCTTTTGATAGTGTACTACGACTCAAGGCCTTGACAAGATTCTTAATCTTTGGCTTCGAGCTACCGATGAAGCTCGAGGCATAGTAGGCTTCACTTGCATTAGGATTAGCAGAAATCATCCTAGCTTCAAATTCTTAAATCTTGCCATATACTCTTTCACTGATGTGGTTTTTACCACCTTATTTATGTTATCCACAATATCACTAGGATCCTCATCAACATATCTTTCACAAAGCTCCTCCACAATTTCAGACCAAGACAATGAAGGATTACTATGCATAAGGCTATAAAACCATACCTCTTGATCTCCATAAAGGTGAATGGCAGGCAATTCCACCTTCTCAACCTAACCTATGTAATAAAAATGGAAGTACCTCTCGCATCTTCTTAGCAAAGGCTGAGGCTGCCTGCCATCAAATTGCTCGATCTCAACTCTAGGCTATCTGAATCCATTGCTTCTGCTACTGCTTGTGCCACTGTCACTTGCTCCTGAAGTCTATGGTTGCATCAAATCAGGCGGACGATCAAATTGTCAAGCTATTGTCAGAGGCTGCATAACTTTAGGAGGACGATCAGGCTTACTTGCTTTTGACAAAACTCCAGCTCCATATGGCAAATTCTGCCTTGTAATCTACTGCTATAATCCTTGAATTCTCACTTCCGTTTGCTGCGAGTGTTGATTCAACTTTTCAGCCAACTTCTGCTCTTGCGATTGCTGCATTTTAACAAACATCTCCTCCATTTGAAGCCTTAACTGCTCAAATTGATTGACTTTAGTACTTGCAGCAACATTTGCACCAGCAACAACAGCGTAAGTAGCATTCACAGCAGCATTTGCTCGTGTTGTAATTCCACCAGTCACTGGTACACTTTTCTTGGGTCTAGCCAGCTCCAATCAACCAAATCAAGATCAATCGGCAGCAAACACAAGCTCTAATACCAATTGTAATGGTTCAAGAACGATCTTGAACCATAACCAAAGGATAAAGAGAGTATGAGATGAGAATGAAGTGAGGGAGATGCGAAATAGAGAGAAATTAGGGTTGAGAGAAGAAGAGAGATTAATTTCATTCGTTAACTTCTTCAATACAAGCTAGATTGCTCTTATAGGATTAGAATCAACCAAAACGAGAAGAAAATATCTAGAATTACAATGTATCTAGGCACTAGCTCAACCAACTCAACTAACAATCAAATATTGGCACCAAAATCACCAATACGATTTATTACATCAGCAAAATGCACATTTAGATGATTTTAACAGCTCATTGGAACTAGAATCATAACATTGAGTCAATTATAATAGAACTGTAATCAATAGTGAATGTTTTGGTTGTGAGTCTAATGGAGGGAAAGTTAGTTGCTTCTTGTAAGTCGGTTTACAAGTCAGTTGCTTGCTTAGATATTTTGGCACCATTTTTTGTTAGTAGAAGTAGTGCAAGTCTTCTATTATAAGAACTATTCAAGAATATACAAAATATCTTCTTTCTCTCATCTCAATTCTCTCTATCTGTCTTCTCTATCTCACTTCTTTTTCATATCATATTCTCTCTCCTACATTATGATTCAAGATTGATCTTGAATCATAACCATGACCGCATGAGTATATCTTTAACGAGAATCGAACTCCTGACCCTTGGGTAAGAGAAGCCACCAACTAAGACGCCTTCATGATAGGCTTCAACTCAAAATTTGTTGTGATTTATAATGAGTATATGCCCAACAATGGTGCCAAAAACTTGATTGCTTAATGTGTTTGCTTAGCAAGTGCACAAAGTTGTATCAAGTATTACAAAATGAGTTGAGTATCATCTCATGAGGATTGTTTATTCGATAGTAAATGTTGTCATCAGGTTACCCCCAAACTTGTTTCAAAAACATGTTGAACAAAATATACACAAATATTAGAAAATAATAAAAATTTGAGGAAATTGGAAGAAAAGAAGTAAGGAAAAGAAACTTTGGGTTGCCTCCCAAGAAGCGCTTAAGTTATAGTTGTTAGCTCGACTTTAAACAATATTCTATCCCACATCCTTCCAAAGAATGGAACTTCCCCCATCCACCTTTAGTGACAATTTTTTTCCATGTACATTTTTCGGGCCCTTCTTTGCACGAGCCTTCACCTTCTCCAGCTCAGAGATCCTTAATCTTAATATGCCACTCCTTGAGTTTTTTTTCTTAAAATTTTAGTGCCTTTCTTTACTAAATCATCCTTGGCTCTCAAAGCCTTCAACTTAGTTGGAGAAACTTGATCTTCAATTTGAAAACAAGTGTCCTTTTTCGATGGAAGTTTTATAGGTTTAAAAAAATTGAAGGTCACTTGCTCATCTTCGACCCTTAAGATCAAGTTTCCTTGCTGCACATCTATCAAGGCCCTCTTCGTAGCAAGGAAGGGTCGGCCTAGAATAAGGGGCATTTCCTTATCCTCCTTTATGTCAAGCACAACAAAATTAGCTGGAAAGATGAACTTGTCTATTTTCACCAAGACTTCTTCTACCACTCCTCGTGGATACTTGATGGACTTGTTCACCAATTTGAGTGATACCGCGGTGGGCTTTACTTCCCCTGGACCAAGTTTCCTAAAAACAAAGAGTGGCATCAAATTTATACTTGCATCTAAATCACATAAGACATTATTAAAAGTAATGGTGCTAATGATGCAAGGTCTTGAAAAAATCCCCGAATCTTTAAGTTTAGGAGGAAGTTTCTTTTGTAGTATTGCACTACATTCTTCGTTCATGGTTACGGTCTCAAACTCTTCTAGTCCTTTTTTGTTAGATAGGATTTCTTTCAAGAATTTTGCATTCTTGGGCATTTTCTCTAACGTACGAATAAAAGGGACATTAATAGGTAATTTCTTGAAAGTTTCCATAAATTGGTTATCCACTTTTTGCGATTTCAATTGTTGAGGAAATGGGACTTTTGATTTTTAAGGCATAGACGTAGCCCTCTTTGATTCACTTTCGTCTTGGTTTTTGGACTTATTTACTTGTTCAAGTTTAAGGTGTGATGTGGTCCTAGCGGGTTTTTTGGGTTGTCCTAACTAGGTGCTTTTTTTATAGTAATGGCATTTACGTGCTCTCTGGGGTTAGTTATTGTGGCACTAGGTAAGGCACCTTGAGACTTTTCAGAAAGTGGGTTTGAAATTTGTCCGATTTGGGTCTCGAGCTTTCTAAAAGAAGCTTCTTGATTTTGAAGATTTGTTTGTGTTTGTTTCATGAAACTTTTTGTTTCTCACATAAACTAATTGAACATATCTTTGAGATTAATTTTCTTTTCCAGTTGTGGGTGAATGGGCTATTTTTGTATCCCTGGATTACTCCATAAAAAATTTGGATGGTTCCCCCTCCTGAGATTGTACATGTTGGAGTAGGGATTGTGTTGTGATTTTTGAAAATTTGAAACAAAATTTGCTTGCTCATGGCTTGATGTGGCAAAGGAGTTCCTTGTCTAACATTCTATGCTTGCATGATTTCCTGCACAAAACTCGCATGTTAGCATAGGAGAATGAACATCATTAACACCTATGTTACCCAATTGTTTCTAAATCATTGAAATTTGAGCGGACAATGTGGTTAGTGCATCTACTTCATGAATACCGATAGGTTTCATTTGCATTGTTCAATCAGCATACAGTTTCATTCTAGCCTAAGCTTCATAAAGATTATCTTTCAGTAACTGTATCAGCTGCTGCCTCTGCTGCACTTATTCACCTTAGGAAATGATGAAACCATTCCTTGAAGCATCAAAGATGTTGGGGGATCATAACCATACAAGGCCTTGAAAAGAGTAGTCCCATTTGAGACATATGCATGACTATTATACCAGTACTCAGCCAAAGATAACCACCTGACCTACACCTTGGGATGATTAAACACCATACTTCTGAGGTATTGTTCCAAGCATTGGTTGATTCTTTCTGTTTGCCTATCAGTCTGTGGATGGTAAGAAGAACTAAGAGCCAATGTAGTCCCCAGCAAGTTGAGCAATTCTTGCCAAAATTGACTTGTAAAGAGCTTATCTCGATCTGAAACTATGGATTGAGGCAACTCATGAAGTTTGTAAACGTTGACAAGGAAGCTTCTTGCCAACTTTTCAGCTGTCACTGGTCTAGCCAAGGATACAAAGTGGCTAGACTTAGTGAATCGATCAACAACTACCCATATGACTTCCTTGCCCTCTGATCTTGGCAAGCCTTCAATGAAGTCCATGCTTATGTTTTGCCAAATATCATCTGGAATAGGCAAAGGCTGAAGGAGGCCTGGATACCTGCTATCACCCAATTTGGTCTATTGACAAGTCTCACAAGTCTGAATAAAGTCTTTTACTACCTTCTTCATTCCAGACCAACTAAAATAGGCCTTGAGCCTCTGATAGGTCCCATCCACCCCTAAATGTCCACCCCAACTAGAATCATGTGAAGCAGAGATGATTTGTTGCCTGAGATCAGTGCCAGTCCCAATGTACAGCTTGCCTTTCAATATGATGATTCTTTTTACAACTGACACATCTGCATCAAAAGCCGGATTATTGATCTTGCCAATGCTGAATGCAGCTATACATTCTTATGCAAAAGTGTCCTCCTCATAGGACTTATATACTTCATCAATCGAGGCTAGAGAAATCACTAAAATTGCACCACAAGAACCTTGCTCACAGTCCTCCAACGTGCGTGATAATGCATCTGCAGCCAAATTCTCTTTGCCTTTCTTGTACTCAATCACATAGTTAAGCCGCAACATCTTTAGCAGTCCTTTCCTCTGAATTCTGGTGACGGTCCTTTACTCAAGCAGATATTTCAGACTCTGATGGTCTATTTTGATGATAAAATGATGCCCTTCCACATAGTATCTCCATTTATCCACTGCTAAGAGAATGGCAAGATACACTTTCTCATAGGTGGATAGTTCTTGATGTTTAGGACTTAAGGCTTGACTGAGGTATGCTGTTGGCCTTCCATTTTGAGACAAGACTGCCTCAATACCATTCCCACATGCATCAGTCTCCAAGACAAACTCCTCAGCAAAGTTGGGCATTGCAAGGACTGGTGCTTCACTCATAGAAGTCTTCAAGGCTTCAAAAGCTCCCTGAGCTTTATCTGACCATTGGAACTCATCTTTCTTTATTAGATAAGTTAGAGGCTTGGCAATTGTCCCATATCCAACCACAAACTTGCGATAATACCCAGTCAATCCCAAAAAACCCCTCAACTGCTTCAATGTCATTGCTAGAGGCCACTCCCTCATAGCTTGTATCTTAGAATGATCGGTAGAGACTCCACTATAAGAGATCACATGGCCCAAATACTCCAGCTGAGTTTGAGCAAAAGAACGCTTAGATAGCTTTGCATACAACTGTTGATTGCGCATGACTAGGAAGACTTTTCTCAAATGCTTTAAGTGATCATCAAGGAAAGAGCTATAGACCAGAATGTCATCGAAGAATACCAATACAAATTTCCTTAGAAATTGCTTAAACACTTCATTCATCAGTGCCTGGAATGTGGCTAGGGCATTGGTCATACCAAAAGGCATAACCACAAACTCGAAGTGCCTATGGTGGGTTCTGAAAACTATCTTATGCACATCTTGCTCTAACACCCTAATCTAGCCTTGCCTTAGATCCAACTTGGAGAAGACTTGTGCACCATATAATTCATCCAACAGATCATCTATGACCGGAGTTGGAAACTTGTCTTTCACAGTTATTGCATTGAGCTGTCTATAGTTATACACATCCTTGCTGAGCTATCTTTCTTCTTAACTAATATGATAGGGAAGGCAAAAGGGCTATGACTCTTCCTGATGAAGCTTGTCTTGAGTAATTCTTCTACGAGCCTGTCAATTTCTGTTTTATAAGCATGAGGATACTTATAGGGCCTTAACTTCATCGGCTTAGAGTTAAACTTAAGGGGAATTGCATGATCTAGACTTCTCTTGGGAGTTAGTGCCTTGGGCTATTCAAACAAATCTTCAAACTTCTTAATCAATGTCTTAATTTCAGGTTGAGAAATGTTGTTCACTTCAGTGGGGGGATATTGCAAACAATTGTCCTACCCATTGAATAACACACTTACTGAATCCCTTCTTCAGATTCTTGGCTTTCATTAGCTGCAGCTGAGCTAGATCTTCCACGCCTTGCAGAGTGATCTTGGATCCTTGTACCTCAAAAGATACTGTTAGCTTAGCGAAATCAAAGAGCACAGGACTGAAAGTTCTCATCCAATCCACTCCAAGGACCATGTCACAGCCACCAAAGCACAACAATTTGAAGTCATACTCGAATTTATGGTCTTGAATAAACCACTAAAAACCATGGCACTTGTTTTGAGTTAAGAATGAATTACCATCAGCCATAGTCACTGCTAATGGATGTGTCTTGATCACTACATGCCCAACTTTCTTGACTACTTTTGGATCAATGAAACTGTGGGTGCTGCCGCTATCAATTAACACAATAATCGACCTCTTTCCACCCCTTCCTTTGATCTTGATTGTGTTATGAGTTCCATTGCCAGTTAATGCTTTCATAGAAATGCCAACTTCATCATCAACAAATTCCTCTTGTGAATCCTGGTCTAAACTGTCTCCCTCAGCCTCAGATTCTTCAATAGTAGACTGCTCTACAGCACTCTTTCCCCTAGCTGACATGAGGAACTTGGGGTTGCATTTATGCCCAAACTAATAAGTTTGATTACATTTGTAACATAACCTTTGAGCTTTCACCTCTTTTGATAGAGTATAGGAAGATTTTTCAGATCCTTTCACCTGCTTGGATCCACTTCCTCTATACTTTGGTCCTTCATTTGAAGCAAGGATTGTTGCCTCAGAAAGCTTAGCCTTAGCATAAGCCTTGGTTAAGATTTTTGGACCAACTGCTTGCACAAGATTCTTAATCTTGGGTTTTAAACCACTTATGAAACTCGAGACATAATAAGATTTAGTGGCTTGTGGGTATGTAGCTATCATGCTGGCCCTAAGGTTCTCAAACCTTGTCATATACTCTCTCACAGTTGTTTCTTGCTTAACTTCGTTGAAATTATCAACAATGTCACTCGAGTCATCATCACTATATCTTTCACATAATTCATTTGCAAATTCAGCCTATGACAGTGCAGGATTACTCTTGAGCAAACTATAAAGCCATACCTCATGATCTCCAAGGAGATAAACAGCTGCCATCACAAGCTTTTCTGCCTCATCAATGTGATAAAAGTGGAAGTACCGCTCGCACCTTCTCGGCTATGACTGAGGCTGCTTCCCATCAAATGGTTCAATCTGGACTCTTGGCTGTCTAAACCCTTTACTTCTGTTACCAGATGAAGCTTCATTACTCCCTGATCATTGCTGATGATCTGGAGGGCGATCACAATGTCCTGGGTTTATATTGGTGGATCGAAACTGACCCTGACTAGCTGAATGATTCTGTGCTCCTGCTGTTACATCAGCTTCTACATCTCGTTCTTGAGTTCTAACATTAGTTGCTTGGGTTCGATCTTGAGGTCTTGCAGCAACATTTTGCATTTGAGGATTAACCTCATCAGGTAACCTTATCTGATGGTGGAAAAACAACTGACTGGCAGGTAACAAAGGTTCTAGAATGGGAGCCACATTCTGTCTCCTGAATTAATTGCTGATTTCAACCATCTTTTTATCAAACCTTTTTATTTGCTGATTCCAATTGATTGGCCCTTTTTTCCTCGAACTCTTGTGCTTACTGATTAACTCGATCAACAATCCTCACTTCAACTTGTTGAGCATGTTGAATAAATCATTCCTTAAAATTTTGATCCAGATCTCTCATCAATTCATTATGTGGTTGTCGCGTCATTTCACTATGTGATTACTGCCACTGCACAAACATTTTTTCATCTGCAAATTCAGGTGATTTGTAGTAACAAACCCTTGGTCTGTTGTAGTATTAACACCAACAACCTCTGCATAGTACAGGTTTGCAGCAGCCCTAGCTGCTCCTGACCTCGTTGTAACACCACTAGCCATAATTCTCACTTCTTGCAATACAATCAAATCAAAATGATAGCCTAAACGAGGCTTTGATACCAATTGTTAAGGTTCCAATAAGATTGGAAGCCAAAACGAGAGAGGGTTCGGGTTTGAAGAGAGGTTAGATGAGAAAGAGAAATTAAGGAGATAAGAAGTAGATAAGTAAATGAGAAAATTGAGAAAATATCTCAAAGAGATCTTTAATTTCCATTAAATTATTCACAATTACACTCTAGCATTCCATTTATACTTGAACTAGTTACAATATCCCTTTGATGCTCCATAACCGACTCTACTAACTCATTTGCTAGTTGGCACCACTATTAAGACGTACAAATTGACATTACAAGCAACAAGTATTTCAATGATACTTGAATACAATCAATTACACCAAAAAGTCATAAACATAACAATTTGCTCAGTATCCAGTTACAAGGCATCATTGAGCAAGGCCAGTTGTATATGATGAGAAGCAAAGGCTTGGAAGGGGTAATTAGGAAGGGAACTTATCAATGGATTAGCCAATTGGGTTTTATTAATGTTGATCCAGTGGAAGCTCAGGCGACTTTAAATCCTTCAATTGACAATCTCAGTCACAATTATAAGGATCTTTTTGAGCAACCAGTATCCCTTCCTCCAAAGAGGACACTGGACCATGTTATTCCACCTAAGACAGGCTCAAATCTAGTGAACCTTAGGCCTTACAAGTATCCCCATTTGCAAAAGACGGAAATTAAAAGGCAAGTAGAGGAGCTTTTGAAAACGAATTTCATTAGACACAGCCATAGCCCATTTGCTTCATCTATGATATTGGTTATAAAAAAGATGGGACTTCTCAGATGTGCATTGATTATAAGCAACTGAACACTTTCACAATCAAGGATAAGTTTCCAATTCTTGTCATTGATGATCTCTTAGATGCATTACATGGCTCGCATTACTCCTCTAAGTTGGATTTGCGACAGGGATACTACCAAATTTGAGTATTGGAATAGGACATCCATAAGATAGCATTTAGAACACATTATGGACATTATGAGTTTGTGGTTATGCACTTTGGGCTATCCAATGCTTCAGCTACATTTCAGGCTTTAATGAACTTAGTATTCAAGGTTTACTTGAGGAAGTTTGTTCTAGTGTTCTTTGATGACATATTGGTGTATAGTCCTAAATTGGTTTCTCATTTTGCCCATCCTGAACAAGTGTTTAAAATTATGCATCAGCACAAGTTGTTTGCTAAGCTCTCCAAGTGTTCCTTTGCTCGAGCTCAAGTGGAGTATTTGGGTCATGTCATATTTTTTAAGGGTGCAGCCACTGATCCATCAAAAGTTCAAGCAATGAAAGATTAGACAACACCAGTTTCACTCAAACAGCTAAGGGGATTCTTGGGGTTGACCCGTTATTACAGAAAGTTCATACTTAGGTATGATGTGGTAGCTAAGTCACTTACTGATTTACTCAAGAAAGACGTGTTTGTATGGACAGAGACAGCTCTAGAAGCATTTGAACAACTGAAATCTGCGATGTACTCAGCCCCTGTGCTACAATGCTAAACTTTAAAGCTCCTTTTGTTTTGGAGACTGAGGCATGCAGCAAAGGTGTGGGAGCGGTCTTATCACAAAATGGAAGACAGATGGCTTATCTTAGCCAGGCCCTTATCCCAAGGAATCTGGGTTTGTTCATTTACAAGAAGGAATATCTTGTTATTCTGATGGCAGTGCAGAAATGGCGACATTACTTTGAGGGCCATCACTTTATCATCAAGATTGACCATCAAAGTCTCGAATATTTGCTTGAGCAAAGGATAACTACAAGAGTATAGTGTAAGGGCCTCATGAAGATGTTGGGGCTGGACTACTCAATTGAATGTAGAAGGGGAAGAGAAAATCTTGTATCGGATGCTTTGTCAAGGAGGCAGGAGGAAGGAACTTCAACAGGTTGCTCATCCATCTCCTTAGTTTTGCCATCTTGGATGGAATAGGTGCACAACTCCTACAATGAAGACAGTTTTACTGAAGAATGTATTAAAGCTTAAAGCATTAGAAACTCTCAAGATCATGATTCAGGGGTGACTGTCAGCAATTGCATTGTAAGATTGAAGGGAAAGGTCTACATTAGGGTAGTGACAGATTTGAGGAAACAAGTTATCCTTGTTTTCCATGCTTCTTCTTAGGGAGGACATTCTAGGATTGAGGGAATTGATCAAGGATCGAGGCAGTATTTCGAATGGCCAAGCATGAAGAAAGATGTGATTGAGTGTGTTCAAGTTTGTGAGGTGTATTAGCAAACAAAAAGTGATCATAATCATTATCAAGGGCTGCTTTAGCCCTTTCCTATTCCAGAGAGGGCTTGGAAGCACATTTCTATGAACTTCATAGAAGGATTAGCTAAGTCTAAAGGAAAGGAAATTATCTGGGTTGTGGATAGATTTACCAAGTTTGGAAATTTTATTACTCTCAACCATCCCATTTCAGCTGAGAAGCTGGCGAAATCATTCTTGGATAACATTTAGAAGCTTCATGGCCTTCCTCAATCCATTCTCTCTGATAGAGATAGGCTGTTTACTAGCAAATTTGGCGTGAATTGTTTGCTTTGCTTGGTTCCTCACTTGGTTTGAGCTGTTCATATCACCCACAAACAAATGGTCAAACAGAAAGGGTGAATCAATGTGTTGAACAATATTTGAGGAGCATGATGTCTATTCATCCCAAGAATTTGCACAAGTGGTTGTCATTGGCAGAGTTTTGGTAAAATACACATACTCATTCTGCTCTAGGAATGAGCCCATTCAAGGCATTGTATGGCGATGAGCCACCTTCACCAGCGACTATGTAGGGAGCTGTGTCTTCTGTTATGGAGGCGAATGAACTACTAAATCAGAGAAGGCCGCTGGTACAACAACTCAAGGACAACTTAGAAGTAGCTCAACCAAGGATGAAGATCTTCACTGATAGAAAGGGGACTGATAAGTCTTTTGCAGTAGGAGATCTTGTGTATTTGAAGTTGCATCGTTACAAACAGTCATCAGTGGAAGTTCATAATAACGTCAAAATTGTGTGCTCATTATTTTTGGACCATATAAAGTGTTGGAGAGATTGGGAAATTAGGACTTCCCCCTAACTCGTATGTGCATTTGATGTTCCATGTATCCCTTCGTAAGAAGCATGTTGCTGAAGGATTGACTAGCTCTACAGCTCCTCCAGTCACTGTGGGAAATGGAGAAATTCTGTAAGAGCCAACAGCTTTTCTGGACTCTCACATTGTGCATTTGAATGGCAGGAACATTGAAGAAGGACTTATACAATGGGCAAATTTGGGATAGGAGAATGCCTCTTAGGAGGACTTGAAATTCCTAACACTCAATTTCCTTCGAGGTAAGAATGTCCTTGAGGGGTAGGTATTGTCATGATCTTGGTTGATTTTTAAGTATTGAGATTACTATGGTGTAAAGTTGGTTTTGAATTATAGATTTAGCAGGAAAGGTGGTTAGGGGCGTTTGATGTTATGTTCAGTTTTGGTGGTTGTCTTGTAAGTTAGTTAAGGGGAGTCCACAGGCTTAAATGTTCTTAGCTTAGTTTAGTATAAATAGCTTGCTATTTCTTGTGTTAAGATTCATCTACTGAAATATCGTGAGTCTCTTTCTCAACCCTAACTTCTTCTATTTCTCAGCTCAATTCTTTCTCTATCCTAGGTTATGATTCAAGTTTGATCTTGAATCATAACAATTCGTTGAATCCCACATTTGAATTTCTAAATGAAGTCCCCTCTAGAAGCCCCATGTTCTCTTGAATTAAGCTTATTTCCCAAGTATCTGAATTGCACTCCAAGTAACTATCTCGAGCTTGGAAACCACCTGTCTTGTGGCCTTCTTGGCAGTCCCTTGAGCTTGAGCTCCCTTTACTCTTCACCCATCTTGAGCCTCGAGTGGTTGATACCCTTGCTAGGGTGATAAACTTCTCAGGATGCTGGGCTCGAGACGCTGTTACTTTGGCACCTAAAGGCCAATTCCTCCTCAAGGGTTAGCCATATGGAACTTAAGTGCGATGAGTAGACTATGTTTGAACTTGTAGGGGTTAGGCCTTAATAGTTTAAACTCTCAATGAGCTCAATAGAAGATGCATGTCTCATTATTTTTTTGTGGAAACAGTACAAAACTTTCACTTAGTAAGTAGGAGATAAGGATTTTGGGTTTTCTTTTCTATTTTTTCAGTTGATCCAATTGGGCGCTCTGGTGGGGTCCCTTTTCTTTGGAGTTCTGATATAAATATGGAGACTAAGGAATCTCTATATATTCTAGTGAAATTGAATGCAGGATTTAGAAAGGCGCGGTGCACTTCTTCCTGCACAAGGAACCGACCTTTTTCGGCAAATCTTTCTCGAGGTTGTCAAAGGCGCATGGCACCAGTTGTTTTAACTCGATTACTGCGTGCTTTGACAAATTAAGTAGGTACGAGGTTAATGAAAGACAATTGGCTTGGTTAGTAAATTTCCTCCCTTCCTATGATCCTATGGAGCTTTAGTCATGAGCATGTTGCTTCTCTCCATTGAATGATCAAGTAGGATGCAAAAAACATAAAGCAGTGTATCAATAATGCGGCAGCCAACTATGAATGGCATATGGACTTCCCAAATGCAAAGATGTTGTTGCTCCCGACTATGGGGTTGGGTTGCCTCTACTCATAGACCTTTATGGGAAAAGTCTAAGGGTACATGAGACTTCAAACTTGAGACAAAATGGCTTCTTAAGGAAAATTGGAGAGAAGTGGAGGAAAGAGGGTAGAAATGGCTAAGTTTCAATAATGTTTTATTTCAATTAGAAATTATCTTCTTGTAGAAAAGTGTTGAAGGAGTGGAGAATTGCCCAACATAAGGAGAAGAAGATTTTCGTCAAAGTAGCTTTTGAAAAACTCGTGACCCTCCAAAGTAGATCCTTTTCAGTAGTGGAGAAGATTGATAAGGATAGTTTGAAGAGTAAATTTAGACGTTATGCAAAGAGGAGAAACATTATGGGCATCACAGCTCCTTGGTTAATTGGTTGACTTTTGGGGTTATATATACCCACTTCTTTCATGGCACAACAATGTGACAATACAGTATGTAGAATCAGGAGACTAGATGGGAGCTGAGAGGAAGATATGAAGTGAATAGAGTCGATGGTGGTCAACCATTAAAGTGACTTGTACTCTACTCAACATACTAGGGGCTTAGAAGATGTCATGTAGCATATTCAATAAGATATTATTGACAACATGAATAGAGGCTTGACACTCTTAGTTTCAAGGAAGAAATTAAGCATGCATGGTAAGCTTGGGGGCTATAAGGCCCCAAAGTAGGATTGATTCCCAGGTATATTTTACTCTAACTATTGGGATACAATTTCCAATGATGTGGTTGGAGGGGATAGGGGTGTTTTCCAAATGGACGGATCTTTAATTGCATCAATCATGTAATATCATTCTCATCCCAGAAGTTGACAACCCGAGAAACTTTGAAGTAGTTTAGATCCATTACCCTTTGCAATTTTAGTTGTAAAATTATTTCCAAAGTCATGGATAATATGCTTGAACCTCTCATAGAGGTGCTCATTTCACCAATCCAGTTTGCATTCATCAAGGGAAGACAAATTTAAGATAATAATCTTGTGGCTCATGAGGCGTTCCATGTTTCAATCAATAAATGAAGGGGTGGTAAATGTCTTATGGAATTGAAACTTAATCTTTCTAGGGCTTACGACCAAGTTGAATGGAATTTTTAGAAAAAGTAATTCTGAAAAGATGTTTCTCTCCTATTTATTGTCGTTTGGGTAATGAATTATGTTTCCTTCGTTAAAGTCACTCTGGTTCTGAATAGCAAATGCCTTTAGTCTTTATTGATTCCACTAGGTGTAAGACAAGCGATCCTCTCTCACCTTATCTTCTCTTCTTCATTATGGATTGTATGTCCTCTTTTGTGGAGGAGATCAATAGATTGGGAGACTGGAGGAGTTTATGGATAAAGAAATTTGGCCTTGCGGTAGGGTCTTTGAGTGCGAATGAGCAATATCTGGGGCTTCAAGTCTTATATGGTAAATTTAGAAAAAAGTGATCTTCTCTTTATTTTTCACAAGATTCCTATTAAGGTTCAGGGGTCGAAATCAAAAATCTTATTCATAGTGTTCGCGAAATTGTAATTACATAAGTTCTTGCTTCCCATGTCATACAAGTCTTTAAATTCTTGGATCTTTTTCCCACAAAATCATTAACCTTATTACTTGTTTCTATGGAAAGGGGGCTTTATAAAAGATAAAGGGATCCATTGGTTTAGTAAGGAAAAAATATCTAGACCAAAGATTTTGGACAACATTTGGTTTCGGGATCTAGAAGTGATGAATTTGTTGGCTTTTTAAAAACAAGCTGGGTGAGCTCTTTAAAATCCTCAAACATTGAGGGTGCAAATTTTTAAGGGGGTTTATTTTGAGTAATAACCCATCTTAGGGATACAGAAGTCTTACTTAAGGAAGAACTTTCGAAGTTTGGTCCTCTATGGAGTCCGAATAGTGGTAGGGACATTAATATTTGGAACTGAAGGCCCAAAGAGCAACCTAAGAGAGGGAGTGAATTAGGTTCTTTTATGAAAAAAATAAAAATTTAAACTTTAAGAACCAACAACTAAATTGAAAGCTAAACAATGAATATAAAATGTAAAAAAATAAACGCAAGAAGAAAAACAATGCATAAGAATTTTTATAGTCCACTACTTAAGTTTCTACTCCTCATCGCTTAAGCCTTTAACTAAGCTTGATGATCCTTTTTAAAACTAGGCTTAGGATCCGACCTTTGCAATAGTCTTTCTATACGCAGGCTCGAGACCAACTTTTAAGACTGAACCCTATGATCCAACCTTTACAATAAAATGAATCAAAACAATAAAAGAATTAAAGCACGAAAAATCTTCACTCTTTCAAGAGTGAATTGAAAATCGATCAAGTTTAGCCAAAGCTAAGGATATGCCAATTAAGTCCAATGATCAACAATAAAGAGAACTAGTGACACTTAAACTTCAAGTAAAACAAAAGACTAAAACATTAAAGTGCAAGTAGAACTCAAGAACTTTTGATGAATAAAAGTTTGAAGAATCGGATGATTTTATCAAAGAATTTAAGCCCTATTAATGGACCAAGATGATAGAGGAGCCATTGGAAAACTGATAAAAAAAATAGAAAGAAATCGGATTTAAACTGTAGTCATTGCAGCTGTTGCAGTGCTGTGTGTCGACAAACAAAAGCTCTAGATGGCTACTGTATGTTTGTGTGTTGATACATCCTTGTTGTGTGTCAACACCCAGCATGCCCAGGTAGATTTGAACAATTTTAACCATTTAGCTTGATTGATTGATTGAATTAACATATTAGCTTAATTTTTGAATTCGTTTCCATATTTGTGTTAATCTTTTGAATGAATGATTTTCAAATCAAGCTAAAATGTCACCCTAAAAATTTTCTCTTGAACTTGTTATTTTGGGCATGATTTTTGATAATGCGAATTTAGAATATCTTTATTGAAAAACTTGATTGGCTTGAATTTGACTTGAATATTTTGAAATAACATTTGAAAATCAAATTTTAAAATATTTCAAAAATATTTTTGTTAGATCATCACATATCAATATTGACATTTAACTCAATTAATATGTCTCGATCCTAAGTCCTATAAAGTAAAAATAAACAACTTCAAGCGGCTGGACTCAGATCTCGTTCTCTTGATTTAGGATGAATCTTTCATTCAACTTTGATCTCTTTTCCTTTTGATGCATCATCTCAGAAAGCTTGATATCAACATGATTAATCTTGATTTTTACGAACTTTCTTATGAGTCACTTTTAAATAAGATTAGAACAATTAATTACAATGACTCACTAAATGATTGCTATCATCAAACTTACAATGTAAATGGCTTTAGGGCCAACTGCAACGATAAGTGGATCCTTTCACAACCCCAATTTAGGGTCTACATGGTTGTCCTCTCATGTAATGTTGTTTTCGTTGACCAACCTGTTCACCACAATGATATGGGATGCAAATTCTAACTACCCGCGGGCTTGTTTCTAAAAGAGGTTGTCCAAAGCATTGAGTTTATTCCAGTGAGACCCTGGCATGACTGACTCTCATATTTGGAATTTGTCAAGGGATAGATTGTTGGGGAATAAATAATTATGTCAATAAGTCAACAGCTGTACCGGCCTTGGTGGTACGTCCCTATCGGTACCCCGTATACCCCTCATGGCTAGCGCCTAACATGGACGAAATCACACCAGCGGTATAAGCAATTATGCCAACTACTGGCCTGCACAGTATCCAGTAACGCCCTCCATTATCGCATACATAGACGTCCTGGTACCTCTTGCTTCCTCCGCCAGTATACGCTTGACGATATTACCATAAGGCTTCACCCTAGTGTAGACCTCGGTGCCGCCAACCCTAGCTACCGCCTACCCATCCGCAGTATATAATCATTATCCTCTTACTACCGTGTACAAAACCTGGCGGTACCGCCGTCCCTCTGAACCAATCTATAGCTAGGCGGTAATCAAAACCCAGGCGGTACCCCCACCTCGCTTAACCAATAATCACCCAGGCGGTACCACCTCACGCCCGGCCAATCAACACCCAACACCCGCCTTTACCCCCACACTAACCAATCCCACTCTCCCGGTATTGCATAACCCACTACTGCCAGCACCACCGACCCTCCACTCCCTATAAATACTAACCTCAACCCTCTCATTTAAGGCAAGCTCTCCGGGACTTGGCCTCATGCCTCTCTTTCGAAGCCTTCCCAATGCCTCACCCCACACACTCCTCCTTTCTCTCTCCCTTAGGGTCTAACATCCCCACACAATCCCAAGAGACCTCCCGTCTCTCTCTCTCTTTCCCAAGGCTCGATTTATTTCCACCCCTCCACAGTTATTGTCCGTCATGCCTCCTTCTCTTCACAGGCCATGGTTGCCACCTTGTTCACCCATCATTATCGGGCACTATCTATTTTATGCATACTTATTGCTGCTACCACTTCTCCTACTGGCTTAGGCATCGGAGGCGTCCCCAGCAGTCCAAATCACCGCGAGTCCCTTTGACAGCCTTGCTCATTTTGCAGGTGTGCCCGAGTTAAGCAGCTGCCTTCCAGCTAAAGCATGAGCCTAGCTCTTATCTAGAACTTCCAAATTTTTGTTACTCGGGGCACTTGGGTCTGGCTCTCAACTTAAGCTATCTGCTCCAATCATATGTTCCCGAAACAAAGGCGCCGTCTGTGGTAAGGATTGCTTGCTAGCGCTTAACTTGGTGGCCCATGCAAAATGCCTAAAACCCTCATAAGGTTGAGAGCCACGGTACACATCTTAGGTAAATCTTTTAGTAAGAAAGCCTAGGTATTCGGGCTAAGTTTTTGGCAGGGGGCTTTGGTGCTCACCTTAATCCCAATGACGATCCCAAATACTGTTCACTAAGCCTTTTTTGGCCCGAGACTGTGACACCCGAGCCTCCCACCAAAACCAAGGGTTAAAATAATAATAATAATAATAATAATAATAACAAGTAAATAAAAAAAATAAACAAAAAATAATAATAATAATAATAATAATAATAAGAAAAAAATAAAAGGCAACAATACTAGTAATAAAAGTGGCAAACAAAAATAATTTTGATTGTTATTTTTACACCTTGCTTGTTTCCTTCTCAAAAACAATATTTCAAAATCCGAACTCCTTAGTACATTAGAACTCCCACAAAATGGTAGTAGTTAAATTAACTCAAGGAGCCGGTACATATGAAAATGGCAAAGGTCCTTAGTAATGAACTCAAGGGAAATCCGAATAAAGTAGATTAAAAATTGGGTTGGGTGGAAGATTACCAACCCAGCCGGGGGCCACCGCCAAAATACAAGGTAGAAAGCTTCTTGATGACCATGTTATCACCACCTAATTAGGCAAAAGTTTCCATCATCCTGGTAAGGTGGAAACCATTGCCAAAGAATTTAATAGAAAATACACATTGGCGCTAGCAATATTAGTAGCGCTATCGACAGGCGCCTCGGTTTAAAGTTGCCACCAATTAATCATCCAAACCGAGCCGTGAGAACTACTGCCAATATGTTTGATGGAAGTCTCCCAATAATTACACTATTACAAACAGATCTAGCAAATATTACCGCCAACGGACAAAGTTGGGTCCCTCCGGCAGCAAACCTGGCAGGAGACACACCCATAATCTTGGTCACACGTCCGCTAAGCAAAACTATCAGTAAGTGTAACATAAGACTTACTACTAAAGGGTTTAACTAAATAGTGACGCCAATCATTTAAGCTACATACTACCGCCAATAGGCTTAGCTTAGTATTACCGTCAACAAGTTTGGCTAAACATTACCGCCAACAAGCTTGGCCAGATGGTCTTACCAACCCCTTAAATAGGTAACACACTACTATTTATTCAAAGAGTCACCGCCAACAAATTTGCTGATGGTCCTTCAAAATCAATAATGAGGTCAGTTAAATGAAGCCCTAGCTCTATGTTCAACCAAGGCCTTACCTATTAACTTGGCCTTGCATGACCGCTAGTAGCTTTGATCATACATTACAACCAATTAGGCCAGTTGTGCAGTGATGTCAACATACTTTGACCAGCCATGGCCACTAACAATCTCGATCAGGTAGTACCGCCAACAAACCTAGCAAGGTACTAATGCTAACATACCCACCTAGATGCTATTACCAGCAGTGGTGGTAGTAAGCTCTTTGAGACACTAGTCTCGGTTTACATATTCTCTAACAAAGAGGCTAATATTCTAGGAACTAAGGATGAAGGCTTAGAAGACCCCCTACCTTCATGGATTTAAGGGGCACGATATTCTTCATATAATCTTACAAGGCACCTCTTAGCACCTAACAAAGTCTATTATTTAATGAAGCGTGTGGCATGCACATTAACAAACGCGTGTAATCGCAATCTTATTAGCGGTTCTACACACCCGAATAGAATGCCCACTAATACCTATTTAGATTGCCCCTCAGCAACTACGTCCACCAATGACAATTGGTGGCGGTATTCATGTTCACCAGCGACGACTGGTGACGTAATTACATTACTTGTCCCTGTTATTACCCAGCTGGGGCCTGGGGCCTTAACGTGTTAGTGTTTTACTTGAATTGCGTCGTCGATGTGATTTACGTGAGTGATGTTTTTATGTGATTAATGTTCAACCTAGTCCTTAGTCGAAGGTTGGGGGCTTAACGTTCTTTATGTGATTTATGTTCCCTGATGTGATTTACGTTGAACTTAGCTCCTTGCGAGGGCTAGGGCTGGATGTTTCTTGTGTGATCTATGTTAACCCAGCCCCAGACCGGGGGTTGGGTGCTGAAGCTGTTATTTGCGGTAGACTCCCAACAATATCGGGAGCCCGCGATGGTGTGTGCCCCATTGATATCGGGGCTAACGCTGTGGTTTGCTCCAAGTAGTATTGGGAGCACAGAGTTATTTGTTGTTACACCCTACCTAACATTAGGGTTGGCATTGTGATTTGCTCCAAGTAGTATTTCACGAAGTCATAAGGGGCGGTAACTCCCACCAATCTTCAGGAGCCCAAGCATGAAGTCGTAAGGGCCGGTAAACTCTCACCAGCTTGGGAGCTCGTGGCTTTGTGTGTCCAACCTAACATTGGGACTAGCGTTAAACTCTCACATGTTTGAGAGCCCGCGGTTGTGTAAGCCCCATCTAACACTGGAGAGGGCAGTTGTGTTTTGCTTCAGGTGATATTTGGAGCACGAAGACATTCGGGGCGGTAGACTCTCACTAGCTTGGGAGCCCGCGGTTGTGTGTGTCCCGTCTAACATCAGGACTTGCAGTGAACTCTCACCGGCTTGGGAGCCCGTGGTTTTGTGTGTCCCATCTAACATCAAGACTAGCAGTAAACTCTCACCAGCATGGGAGCCCGTGGTTTTGCGTGTCCCATCTAACATTGAGACTGGCAGTAAACTCTCACTAGCTTGGGGGCCCGCGGTTTTTCTTGTCCTATCTAACATCGGGACTGGTGGTAAACTCTCACCAGCTTGGGAGCCCGCGGTTTTGTGTGTCCCATCTAACCTCAGGACCGGCAGTAAACTCTCGCTAGTTTGGGAGCTTGCGGTTATTTATGCCTTACCTAACATCCGGCAGGCAGTTGTTTTTCTCCAAGTGAAATGGGAGCATTAAGTATTCGGGCGTGGCAAACTCTCACCTAACATGGGAGTCCACAGTTTTGTTATGCCCCACCTAACATCGGAGCTGGCGGCTATTTTGCTCCAAGTGAAATGGGAGCATGAAGTATTCGAGAGCGGCAAACTCTCACCTAATGTGGGAGTCCGCAGTTTAGTTATGCCCCACCTAACATCGGGGACGGCAGTTGTTTTGCTCCAAGTGAAATGGGAGCACGAAGTATTCGGGCGTGGTAAACTCTCATATAACGTGGGAGTCCATGGTTTTGTTATGCCCCACCTAACACCAGGTGATGGTAGTTGTTTTTGCTCCAAGTGAAATGGGAGCACAAAGTATTTGGGCGTGGTCAACTCTCACTTAACGTGAGAGCCCGCGGTTATTTGTGTCCCACCTAACATCGGGACTGGCAGTCGTGATTTGCTCCAAGTAGTATTGGGAGCATGAAGTTGTTCTTTACAAAACACCCCGCCTCAGCCCACGACTGGAGGCTGGGCGCTGGACATCGTAACTTAACAATGTAAAGGGTAAAAAACCGTAAGTTGGAAATTGCAAAACTAGCCCAATCCATAAATTGGCCCGCAACCAAACTTGGCGAAATCATAACATTAAGTTGCGCCAAAATCATAGTGCATTATTGCAACCGTGTGCACCTGGCGAGTAAAAAAAACTCTCGCCTAAAACACAAAATCACGAATAAAGACAACAAGGGTAATTCCACCACTCAAAAGAGGTGTTATTCCCGCTCCGCCCAACAAAACTATGACGCCTAATAATAGGTCATAGTGAAAATACTTGGTGGAACCATCCATCAACTATATATATATATTGGTGGACGCTATCCGTCACTATCCCACATTTCCTAATAATTAGTCAACTACAAATGCGTTTACACACTAGACGCCTTGAACAAAAATGCTTTCTATGCAAAATAACCATCAAGGGAGCTCCTTGATTGCATTATATAAGCATCAGAAAAGGTCACACCTAACACGTGATGCCAACCGGTAGTACCGTATATTAAGTAATATACAAAAGGCCAACACTTGGCTCATCCAAAAATTTACAAGTATTATCATACCCAAAGCAAAAATTCCTTCTAAAGCAAATAAGAAGGCAAAAAGCAATTCTAAACCAAGTCTATTTACAACAAAAATATGCTAAAAGGTTAGCAAAAAGAGTCCAACCTAAAAAATAGCATTTTTAGTCTTCCTCAGTACCAGACTCGCTTCCCCTTTCTACTTCAATTTCTTCATTCACCTCGTCCACCACCTTCTGAAGCGAGACCGGATCTAGTTGAGGATTAGCACTTTAGACCTTCTCCTGAAATTTAGCTAGAGCCTTATCAACCTCGACCCAATACCACTGACTGGCCTCATCAGAAAACTCAGAGCTAGCAAGATGATCTTCCACAAAAACCTCCTCGGCGTTAGCCAACCAAGAAGGGATTTCGGCAAGGAACCTTGCAAGCTTATCTTGAGTTTCTTGTATGGAGGTCCTCAACCCATCATTCCCGGTTTTTAACTCTTCAATATTGGCTTCTAGCTCTTCATTTGTCCTCACTTGGCGTTGTTCAGCTTCATGGGAACACTTCATGGCGGTTAAGGATGATGCAAGTTCATCTTGGAGTTGATGAAGGCTGGAGTCTTTCTCTAATAAAGCTGCCAATGCTACCCCCACCGTGCTAAACCCTTGAAGACATGAACACAAAACACATAAGATGCAAAGAAAAACTATAAAATAAGAAAAAGAAAGTCTCTGACCTGAGAAATAAGAGACCTAACTCAGGTGAGGAGGCTCCGTACTCTCTTCTCAAATCCCTAGGCACAAGCCCCTTCGAATGTTGACTAAGGGATCCAAAGTCACCACTAATAGAGGAAGAAGATGGCTCCAATCCCCTTAACTACTCTCTAGGTTTACTACCCAAACCCGTAACTATAACCCTCTCAAGGGTCTCTGAAGGAGGATCCTGTTCCACCAAAGACGAGCCCCCCCACCCGCCAAGATAGGCTATGTATCAATGGAAAGATCATCACGGGAAGCTGGAACTCGCCTACTTTCTAAACGACGATGCCTGTGTGAAGGCACCTTCCTCATAGAAGATGAGGAGTGTTGGCACAATGATGCCTTCAGTGCCTTGCGTTTTTTAGGAGCAGGGTGCCTTCTTTTTCCCTTCTTGCTAGTAAGAAAAGAGGAGAGGCTTCGGATGTCTGGCATCTCGAGTTCTTCAGCTAAGAAAAAGGCAAAAGGCCAAGTTAAGATCCCATCAAACACAGGACGGGATAACGGAACTCGTATTCAATGAAACCCTTACCTGGATATTGTTTCTGGCTAAAGCCTACTTTTTCCAAAATAATCTTCTGCTCCAACATTTCTCGTGTGGCTAAAAACTTATCCCACTTAAAATCCCCGGTAAAATAGTCATATATTGTACATTCTTTTGGAGTCATAATATCAAGGGCAGGTCGAGGAGGCTTGTACATGGTTTGCTAATTTATAGGGTAACGGGGACAACTCGGGGGCTTAACCCAAATAAATTTGTTCATCCAATTTTTTACATTAAAAGGAAGACTCTTGATAAAGACAGCCCCACCTCGACGATCAAAAGACGCCACGCTATTAACTACCTTTGCTAGAAGTAAGATATCAAAACTATTATGTGTTGGCCAAAACCCATTAACAATAGTAAAAAGCCATAAATATTCCTATACCCATTTGGAGTAATTTGGCCAGGGAAAATCGTATACAAGTACAATACGTTTGCAACAAAATGAGGAATAGGAAACCTCAAACCCGCATTGAGAGCATCTATGCTAACCGCAAAAAAGCCTGGTGGTGGGAATAGGGGACACTCGTCCTCTTTAGGACCGCGAATCTCGAAGTCATCAGGGACAAAAATACCTAGCACATAACATTGTAATCCCTTCTTCACCTGCCATCTGGAACACGAAGGAACAAAGAGTACGAGCTCGAAATGCCTCAAAAAATTCCTTAACAAGCCCAACCTGCTTCTCCCTCCAACGTGCAACAGGAAGACGCTTGGGAATGGGCTCCGGAGTGGCTCTCTCAACGATTTGCTGCTCTAAAGAGGGAACTTCCTCATGTAATCCCGGAATCCTGTCACCACTGACGAGATGCTCGAAGGTAAGAACACCGTCATGAACGTCCACAATACCTCCTCTTCTGCAATGTTTTGTTGAGAGTAAACGATTATTTGACCACCAGGTTGTTCAACTCGAGATTCTTGCTCATGAACCTCCAAGTCATCAGCCATGTTTTTATAATGAAGAAGAAAGAAGTAGAAATCAAAATCTTGGCCCGCAACAAAAATTTGAACCAAGAAGGGACAAAAATTGTGAGCAATTGAGTAAAGGAGCACGGTAAAAGAGGAAAACAAATTTTAGGTTTTCGGAACTTGAAACTAGAAATGAAGGAAGAAGAAGAAGAAACGAGGAAGAAGATGAAACACAAGGGTTATTTTAAAATTAAGGGCTCATATTCAATCCCTTAAAGGATTGCTCAGATTCAACCAAGCACTGATTGATGGAACAACCTACTACCACACGTCAGCCGTCAGCCATCAACCCATTAATGCTTCACGTATTCCCAAGAAGAACCCTTTCACTTCCCTTCCACCAATTTTTGTATCTGCCACAGTTATTTAGCGAAAACATCTACGCTCGCCAATCACCGTGAATTATGGGAAAAGACACCGGTCTTGAAAACTCGAGTACACTCCATGGCCGAATGTGAACAAGTCCCCATTCGACCATGGAGTGGGGGGCTAACTGTTGGGAAATAAATAATTAGGTCAATAAGTCAACCGCGGTACTAGCCTTGGCAGTACGTCCCTGTCGATACCCGTATACCCCGCATGGCTAGTGCCCAACATTGACAAAATCACACCAGAGGCATAAACAATACCGCCAACCTGTGGCCCGCACAGTTTCCAGTACCGCTCGCCTCTATCGCGTACATAGGCAGCCTGATACCTCTTGCTTCCTCCGCCAGTATACGCTTGACGATATTACCGCAAGGCTCCATCCTACTATTACCTTGGTACCGCCTACCTATTCACGGTATACAATCATCATCCTCTTACTACCGCGTACAAACCTTGGCGGTACCACTGCCCCTCTCAACCGATCAACACCCAAGCGGTAATCAACACCCAGGCAGTACCACCGCCCCTCTTAACCAATCATCCTATTCCTCCTATGATTGTCTCTTTGCAAAGTGGTGAGATCCATTTGGAAGCTCAAATCCCCTGCAAAGGTCAAACTCTTGGGTTTAGGGAAGAGTCCAAAACCAACGAACATCTTATGTTATTTTCCCTACTTGCCAAAAACGTCTTTAATTTTCAAAAAAATTCCTGGGACCTAATTGAAATGGCAAGAACAGTGACAAGCTATAAGTTTTGCCATTGAACACCCGTGCAGTCGATCCCCCTGTATGTGACTTGAGACAGTTCTCCCTTGGTGTGAACATCCCCTTAGAACGGGTTTTTCAGAATTAACTAGGTTGCTGCTTGAAGTTGGGGCAATAACAAAATGACTGTTACGGGGTGCCTAAGAACTTAGCGAGTGTTTTTGTGGGTGGCCAGGGCAGATCCTTTGTGATAGCGTTCACTTTGGCTATAGAAGATATGGCAGTTAGGGAAGCCTATTTCTTGGTCTTGACAAGCGGTTGGACAAAGTGATTTTTGAGTCTAACAACAAAGAGCGCTTTAACATAATCAATCAAAAAGACCAAGAAAATGGGCGATTCTGACTATTGTTGAGGATATTCACTATAATATTTTTTCTTTTGTCGCTTTCTCTTTTGTTTGTGCTCTGAGAATTTGTATCATGGTTGATTATTTTGTGGCTAAAATGCACGCGCCAATAATGAAAATCATAAGTAGTGGAGGACTATACCTCTTAATCTCATTCCTTTTGTAACTTTGGATGCTTAATAATGTAGTTTCTAGTCTTCAGGATTTGTTAGTGTTAAAAATAAATAAATACAATTAATACATGTTTATAAAGGAATAAATGATACATTAAAGAATTACTTGATCATCATCTAATGGTAACTATTTGATTTGATTTTAGACATCAATCGGAATGGTTTGAGATCTCAATGGAAAGTGCAAATTTGAACTTTTTTTTGCTTTTTGTAAGTGCAAATTTGAATGTAATAATGAATTTCAACATTTTTCTTGGCTTATAGAATATGGTAGGGTGGAAGTATTGAAGTGGATTCACAGAAAACCTAATTAGTTAGTTTTAAATATTAAATAAATATAATTATTTTATTTATTTATTATCTGATTATATTTTAACTGCTACCAAAAATAATTAATTCTATAAGATGATAACTCTTAGGGCCTATTTGGGATTACTATGAAAAAAATACTTTTTTCAGAAGCACTTTTTGTAAATGCACTTTTGTAAAAAGTGCTATTTCAAATAAGCAGTTAGTGTTTGGCCAACCAGTAAAGAAGCGCTTATGGTGTTGTTGTAAGTGTTTGGCCAATGTTAAAAAAAGCTTTTTTTTTCCTACAAATTACTAGAAATGACACTAATAAAAGTCTTCTATAGTTGTAAAAATCACCCATAGCCATTCTAAATATTTAAAATATTTTTAAATATCATAAATATATTATTAATTGTAAAAATTTTTTTCATATTTAATATATTTTCAAAAATATATAAACTATTTGTAAAATATATAAATTATTTTTCAAATATATTAATAAATTTCAAAGTACCTGAAATAAACTTTCTCAATTGTTTAATTTCTGCTTCTACTTCTGCTTAAAAAAATAAGCACCAAATTTTTGTTTCTGCTTATAAGCAGAAAACAGATTCTTCTTGTAATAAATAGCACATTTTCTCAGCTGCCAAACACCCTCAAATATCTGAAAAGTGTTTTTTTTTTCCCCTAAAATAAGCAATCCCAAACAGGCCCTAAATCCAGGAAACTATCTGAACTCGTGCATGGATTGTTCAATGCTTTTATGTGCCAAAAGGATTAGTCAAAGTGTTTTGACTTGAATCTTGAGTACGTTCGGTAATGGTATGAAGTGCAGCAAGAACAGGTGTTTTACGTAGAACTTATAGTCTCTAACGAGATAAAAATGTCCCCTTAATTGATTCGTAAATATACGAAAAAATTCTAGAATCTTTGGCCAGAGTTTTTCATATGTTTGAAACTTTGAATTAATGCAGAAATTGTTTTTGGATTATTGAATTATTTGAGAAGGGCGAGTTAGGAACATCGGTGAGAGATGTGAGAAAAGTAACGATAGGAGTTAAAACTACTTTTGGTCACAGATATCTAATAGAAGAGGTTAACTATAGCAATAAAAATTATTTGAAAAATTCTTGAGTGAATATATTTAATTCTAGATTGCAATAAAACTTATTTGGGGGAATTAAGTTTTGTTAAATACTAATCAATTGTTATCATAAGATGATAATCGGATTTGATTTATGTGCAACGAGAGTTAAATTGTCCCTAAGGTCTCTTCTTAAGCCTCAACTTAAGCATCGTTTGAAAATATTTAAAAATAACTTCATAATTATTTATTTATGAGACAAATAATTTTTATACTAAACAAATATTATTGAGATGAATATTTAATACGATAAATATCGTGTTTTGGAAAAAAATTAGTTGATGATTCTTGTCCAACCTTATGGGTCACATGTTCTAAAACGTGGCACATAATTAGATTTCAAAAAAAGAAAAAACAGGCGTTGAGAATTCCATGCATGATGTGAGCAATATATTATGGTGCTCCCAAAAAGAGGGGGGATGTGAGCAATATATTACCAACATGGCTTATACACAGTATGGGCTCTCCTTCTTGCAAACATCACTTGCTGCTTTTCTTTTGACCAGTACAAATGCCCGAGGGGGGGATGCCAGGTCTCGAACTTGGGAACCTATTTTTTTTCTCCCAATGATGAAGATCCTAAATTATTTTAGAGGGTTTTCTAAATTATTGTTTTGTATAATTTTATTAAAAAATTGTTTTTTCGAAAAGACCGAAAGGAAAAATTTGGTTTCAAAATTTTTTCTAAATTGAATATTTTTTGGAGCCCACCCTCCTGGCACTAGAAGAGGTTATCGCGAAAAAGACATTGAGATGTTAAGAATTCATCTACTAATTTCATATCTTCAAGTTAGAATCGGGATTCATGCTTCAGGTATTTCTAAATTAAATATTTGATATTTAATTTGTCTTCCGTTACTGCGTTTGTTCTACATACTATGTTCATATGTTTTATTTGATATTTTTTGTTTCTCATATTGTGAACCTATTAGAGTAAAATCTAGATCTAATTACAAAGTTTTATTAGGTCAAGGCTATAGATTTAAAATTTAAAATTTTAAATTGGTATTCTGCTGTGCCCATTTAGGGAAACATTTTGAAATACGTTTCCAACAATTGGTATCAAAGCCAACTCTGAATACCTTCATGATTGACATTAAAAATATTAGGTTTTATAAAATTGGAGTATTAGAATTACGAAAAGTATGAAATTTAGAATTTCATTAAAGAAAAATGGACAATCTTGAATATTGTTGCTAAAGAGTTTAATGACAAGATTAAATTTTCATTAAAGTTTTAAATTGTTTAAAGTTTTAGATGAGTCATGATTCAATTAAGGAGCATATTTCCAAATCGAGTCTAATTAGGTTAGATATTTAAAGAATTGAATAATTTAAATTATTAGTCTAATGTGATTAGATTATGAACCAAGCTGTGAAATATTCAATTGATAAATATTTTATGATAATCCAAAACAAAGTATATCTAATCGGATTAGATGTTCAGTTTATGATCTAATGAGATTAAGATCAAATTTGATCAATTATTTATTTATTTAAAATCAAAATTTACAAAAAAAGGGGGGGACGGGTGGCGGGCCTATTATTTTAAGGAAATATTTTTTTAATGTTAATTATTTAAATATTTTGAATAAATAAATAATTAATTAAGATGAATCATGTTAGAAACAGTGTCCTGAAATTCAGATTTATTCTGGATATATTATTTTAATTAGTAAATAAAATTAAAGTTCCAGTTGTTTCCTAGTTAAATTTGTGTATGTGAGCATTTATAATGCATGTGATTTTCTTTTGGGAAACATCCATGAGATGGGTGTAGTCCTTAGACCATAATTTACATGTTTGTTCTAAGTGGTTTATGAGACTAAGCCACAGATAGGCTTGGAACAAATGATATGGATTGTTATTTGAAAGACTCGTAGTCGAAAACAAGTTTGGGCCACTTGTATGTTAAGACTATAACGTGACCACTTGTATGTTCTAAGTGGGTTCACAGTTCACAACTATAAAGTGAATATGTTCAAATATAAGTGAATTATTCAGTGAAGAGTGAGTCGGTAACTAATGGAGAAGCTATGAGAAGGATAATGGCAGTGGTTATATTTATCTTTTGTCATGGACATCTAGTGGAGGGGTTGTTGTCATCAATACAGTATATTAGGGAGATATCGAATAAATAATTTAAGTCTGGAGTGCAGTGAGATTTATTTAGTGGAATTAAGTCTCATTAAATGGTAATTAAATTAATATCATGAAATGATTTAATTTAACCCATTTGGAGCTAGATTTAAATTGTCCCTGAGGTCCTTGCGCAAGCCTCTGTATTTATTGCCATTGAAAAAATATTAAAGAATTAATGAGATGAATTATTTATTCATTGGATGGGTAAAATTAATTTTGCCAAACTTTATTCATGAGATGAATAAAATTTAAAAATTATAAAATAAAATAATTTCAAAAAAAAGAGTTAAAATTCATAGGATGAATTCTTACATGTGGGAAACAAAGCAAAAAAAAATAATAAATAAATAAAGGAAAAATCGTGAAAATAACCTTGTAAATCCGTGTGCGCACACTGGGCCAACGAATGGCGATCCGTGCCACATGGCACGCGGTGGCAGGGTTAAAAACGTGTGCACCGTTTATGAAACTCTACGTTTTAACTGTATTTTTAAGGGATACGATGCATTTTAATTTAAACAAAGCGGTTCCCACATCGAAAAATCTTTTTTTTTTTTGCTACGGTATATACTTATAAATAGAGGGGCTTATTCCGAGATTTGGAATTCAAGTTGAAATATTTCTTTAGAGTTTTTGAAACTGTTTTGGGGATCTTATTGGGGAAAAAATTTTTCGTTGAAATTTTTCTTTCCTCAAGTTTAATATTTTTGGGAGCCCACCGTCCGGGCAGTTCGAGGTCATTGTGTAGAAGGTCTTGGAGTCTCAATTTCGAAGAATATTATTGTCTTTCTGGTTTTCTTTATTATAGGAGCAACTCCAGGTATGTTCTTCTTTCCTTTTTCTTTTAGTTTCGCTTTTCTATTTATTTATAGTATTCGTTATTATGCCTATTTAAATTTATGTGTTATTATGAATGTATTAGAGTAAAAGGCCTGTAGATCTAAATTAAGAATTTAGATCTGATGATTTAAATTATGAATTTAAGTCACTAGATTTAAAATTGGGAATTTTAAATCAACCCTAGGTTTAGAGTTGTGAATTCTAAACCTGTTCCGCTACGTAATTTTTAGGGAGAATTTTTGAAATTCATCCCAACAACTGGTATTAGGGCAAAGGGTTTATAGAGATAAACCTATTCCCTGAAACTCTGGCACGTGAGGTGTCACGAAGCGTGACTCTCCGACCGGGGGCTTAGGTAATGAGAAGAGTCTCCTACTCTAAGTGCTCCAATAGGTGTCTATTGTTGTGACCATAGTTTGTGAACTGTGAACCCAATAGTCGGCATCAGAGTTCATTTTTCAACAAAATTCTTATGTTTTTCCCAACAAATCCTAATTAAGATTATGTGATAATCTTTTCTAAAAGTATTTTAGGAAAATCTTTAATTGCTCTAACCTTAACCCTTTAAGTGGTGTTATTTAAATTGTTTGATAATAGGACATTTATTAAATTTTGTTTACATATTTGATGTTATTAGAATGAGTTAAATATTATGTATAAAGTGAATAAAGTTAGAAGGCCATGTAAATACATAACTTGGTGAAATATTTGATTTCATGGAGTAGGAGAAATCTTTCAAATTGATCTAATATGATAAGATAATACAATAGTTGTATTATTTGAAAGAAAAATTCTCATAATGTATCCATTGAAATTAGATTACATAGGTTGGATAACTAAAGGAACCCAATATGATTAGGATTTATTTAATTACTAAATAAAAATTTGGAATGTGATTCTAATATTGATTATGAGATAATCAAATTTAAAAGAAAGATCCGCCATTGTAAAATTCAAGTGTGAGCGAGGATCACGAGCTGATTCCTCACAGTCTCCATTGCCAGTCTAGTAGTATAGTGGACATATGCGACTCCATGAGGAGGACGTTTGTTCGCATAATACAGGGTTACATTTCTTATTGATAGATAAAGGTATGGGAAAGAAGAGTGCAACCATGCTAACATAGAGTATCTTGTTCACTTGTACTAATATTTACGTAATGGTATGCACTTGACTAGGATAGTATGATAGGTCCTGCGGAGCATTGTAATTATGGCTTAGAGACCAAGGAAGAAACGATGAGTTAAATATGTTTAAGAAATATATTAATTGAGATTAGTTCTCACTTGACTAATTACTTTTTATGTTACCTCTCCCATAGTAATGGGTAGATTCATTATCTCCTCATTGCATACACACAGAGAATGGTTAGATGGATTCCATGCTTTGTCTGTTTGCCAAATTTATTAAAAGGTTCACGGGAATCAAAATATCAAGTGGGAGTGAGCTTCAAAGTGAATGTTCATGGCGTCCATTAGCAGTCTAATAATATAGTGGGCTGCATTGCTCCCCGAGGAGGATGTTAATCTATGGAATACAGGGTTAAACTTTTGTTAAGATAAACTGAAGTCCAAGCAATCGTGTACGTCGACCCCAATGTGGAGTATATCGAAACCTTGTGTGGACATTTAGGTAATGGTGCACACTTGATTAGGGTCTATATTAGCCTCACCTTGGAGGCCTGTTTTACTATCATAGAGGCTGAGGCAAAAGCGGCATGTTAAATATGTTTAGTAAAGGGTTTACAAGAAAACATATTTATTGAGAAATACCCTTTTGATATCTCAATCCGGCCTTGTCGACGGGGAGTTTTGGGTAGTTCGGTTGGGTCGCCATGGCATACATGTAAGCATTAGGTTGTGAACTCTGAACTTTGATTGTTTGTTAGAAGTAAGAAAAGTAATCTTGTATGTTATATGACTTGTTTATAGTTTTGGTTTCAGACTGTTTGTTATAATTTTGCTTTGCGATCAATACTGGTGTGTCTTATTTTTTTGTTCTATTTTTTTTGCTATGATATGGTATGTCTTAGTGCATGGGTAGCCCTAATAGATGCTCAAAGTTCTCCGGGTTGATGCTAGTATATCTACTAAGTTGAAAAGAATGTTGGGAATGTACACTAGGCCAAAAAATTTAGTCAATTGCAAGATTCGAACATTAGATGTCAAACGTTTTCTAGTATTAGATACTCGAAAATTCAACTGCATATAGAGATGATTAGATATTTGGAAGAAATGTTTGATTAAAGAACTAGTAGCTTGAGAACACCTAATGAGAAAGATGAGAGACACAAGATTGTGTTAGGAAAGTTCAGTTCAAACCATGTCATATAATCATTGCTTTTTAAATTGAACTAGAAATCTTAGTGAAAATATTAATAGTCAATCTCAACACGATATGATCCTGACTTGCATATCAAGCTCTTTCAATCGATTTCGGCTGGATACATTATGTAATAGAGATTGCTCATTTTTTTAACTGATGAAAGTACAGTTTTAGAGAAAAGGTGTTGTGAGAACTAAGGGAGGAGTCCACTTAGTGTAAGCATCCATCTCAGGAATTAGGAACCTCAAGAGGGTAAAACAAAACATGAGTCAAAATAGTTTTGCCTCTTATATAATAGAACCGGACTTTGAAAGGAATTGCCTAGGCACTTAGATACTATTGTTTTCAAGACTGAAAACTACCATGGCGGGGTATTTGATATCTTATCTACTCTAGTTGTGACTAGTAGATAGTTCACTAGTGTTCTGGTGAATGGATTTTTGGTAAGGGCATCAAGAGATAGTAGTTTAAGTCAGAAAATTTAGCTTTGTATTTAAATAACTATCTTAATGTACTTTATATATTTGATTTCTATTCACTATTCTTGAATAGTCTTTTAGTTATTTTTTTGAAAAATAGACTGTTAGTTATACAAATAAAATGTTTATTTAAAAGAGACATTGGTAGATAGTTAACTTATTTTAACCAGAACTATATTGAGAGCATTTTATTTGTCTAATACAAGCTAGATTACATAACCATATGAAAGAAGAATTTTCTAAAAACCATTAGCTTTTAAGTGGTATGTATTATTAGGCTATATTAATCTAGTATGATTCAAAAATTGGTTTGATATGTCTTACGATCATTAAGTACTAAAATAATAACTAGTATATCAATCATGTTCGAACTAATGGTGATTGAAAGAGCCTTTCAGTGTAAGGCTTGTAGAGCCACTAAGCTACTAGGACTTATTCATAAAATATCTATGGCTCCTAAAAGTTCAAGCAAGCAAAAGCGATGAATTTCATAAAATATTTATGAATGACTACTCGATAAATTGATATATGGATATATCTGTGATGACTGAAGTCTTGAAACATTTGAAAAGTTCAAAGAATTAAAGACTTGAGTTGGGATTAGTTAGGTAATTGTATTAAATCACTTTGGTTAGATTGAAGTAGAGGATTTCAGAAGAACTTTTAATTTTTTCTTACTGCAAACTGTTGTAGAAATGATCAATAATGTGTTATTGAATATGGTATGATTCATATGATGAGTCACATTATCAAGAGTTTTGTTATGTAAGAGGTTTTTGAAAGTGTTCTAAAACTACACTAGGCAGCTTATGTTAGATAGATTGACAATATGAGATACTGTGTGTCAACAGCATGACACAACTTATAGTGTAGACGATGTATTGGACATAATTTCAAACTGGTTATTGTCACACTAAATACATGAAAGCTTTGGTGTAGCCGGAGGATGGTCAAGGTCACCTGACGGATTCATATCTTCAGTCTTAATGGTTAAGCATGATGATGAATCTGATGCTTTGGATTACAATCACTACAAAAAAAGTAACCATTATCAACAGTAGTATTTCAGGTTTTGTTGGTAATAGTTGTATATTACCAACAACAAAATGTTACTGTTGGTAATGACTTAGAAGGAGTAAAAAATAAAAATAATAAAGACTTAGTCCCAACAAAAATAAATTTCTGTTGGTATTGATACAGTCAATCCCAACAGAATAGATTTCTGTTGGTATTGACTACCTCAATGCCAACGGAAATAAGTACTGTTGGTATTGACTAACTCAATGCTAACAGAAATAAGTGTTATTGGTATTGACTAGCTTAATGCCAACAGAAATAAGTGCTGTTGGTATTGACTAGCTCAACGTCTGTAGAAATAAATTTTGTTGGTATTGACTAGATCATTGCTAAATTAATAAATTTTATTGGTATTAACTAAATTAATACCAATAGATGTATTTATCAATAAACAAATTTTTTAGTAAAATTAGTAATTATAAAAAATTTTATTAGAGCAATTTATATATTAATGCCATGAAGTTTGATATATCAATTTTAGAGTGCCTTTTGTGAAATAACTTTTTAGTCAAAAAATATAATTAAAAAATAGTTTAAATAACAATTTGTATTAGTGTAATTATACCCCATTTTTATTCTTTCTTACTGCTATTTGGACGATGTTATAAAACATATGAAACTTATCGTATTAAAACATTATTTCACAAAATTTATGAACTAAAAACTTAGTACACCTCATAATCGGAATAAGTTATAATTGAGTATATATTTAAATAATATTCTCTTTAAATAATAATAATATAATAATAATAATAATAATAATAATAATAATAATAATGTTTTCAAAAATTTTTATTTTTCCTCTTCAATTTTATTTTCCCTCCATTTTTTAATTTTATTTACTTATTTCATTTTTATATTTGTACTTCACTCATTACTAATAACTATTACCAAACTACAAAAAAAGTGCTCTTTACCAACAGTAGCATTTCAAGTTCTGTTGGTAATGGTTACATATTACTAACAACAAACATTAATTGTTGCTAAAGACTCAAAAGGGATAAAAAGTTAAAATAAAAAAGACATAATCCCAACAAAAAATAATTTTTGTTGGTATTGATGAAGTTAATACCAACAGAAATAAATATTGTTGGTATCGACCAGATCAATACCAACAGAACTAAATGTTGTTGGTATCGACCAGATCAATACCAACAGAATTAAATGTTGTTGGTATCGACCAGATCAATACCAACAGAATTAAATGTTGTTGATATCGACATGATCAATACAAATAGAACTAAATGATGTTGGTATCGACTAGATCAATACCAACAGAAATAAATCAACATATGTATTTGCCAATAGACAAATTTGTTGGTGAAATTAAAACTTATAAATATTTTTGTTAGAGTAATTAAAATATTGAAACCATGAAGTTTGATATATTAATTTTATAGTCCCTAGAGTTCATGAAATAATTTTTTAATCAAACAGTCAAAATTACGATGTCTAAGCGTACAAAAGTTGTTATTCGTTAGTAAACTTACAATCCTCTTGCTATTGCCCTCATCACATACACGAACTGTAATATTGTGTCACTATTAATAAAATTTTTTTACATTCTTATATACCATTATTTAGGTGACTTTGTTAAATATATTATACTTCATACTAAAATAATATTTAACGCGGGAGCCGCGAGGCACTGGGACTGTTGTTGTTGTTATACTAAAATAAAATTTAACAAAATTTATAGACCAAATCACTAAATTTTAAAATATGAATATGTAAGTTACCAAATTTTTATCAAAAAATGTACTTTATCAAAAATTGATCACTTCCCGCTAACATTAGAGTTCCAAAATACATAGACTGTTTACACAAACACATGAACTCGCTCCTCCCTGCTCTCTGTCTCTCTCTCTCTTCAACTCCTCTCGCCTCCCCCTCTCTCCCTGACTCTAACGTCGCCGGTCACTGCTCGTCCACCGTCGCCGCTCGCCGCTCGTTCACCGTCGCCGCTCGTCCACGGTTGCCGGTCTCTGGTTCCCGCTCGTCACTGCTGGTTGACAACATCTCTCTCTGTTCGCACCTCTCTCTTTCATTTTTCGTTCATTTTCTGTAAGTTGTTTCTTTGATTTTTGTTGATTTTGCATATTCTTGCTAGTTATCTCTAAAATTGAACCCTAGACACCGTTTTGAGATCAAAACCGAACCCTAAACCCTATTTTAGTTTATGTTTCGTGCCTTTCTTGCTCATATCTTGCCTTCATCTTTGGTAGTTCTCTCTTTGATTTTTGTTGATTTTGAATATCCGTGCTAATTATGTCTGAAAATTAAACCCTAGACATGATTTTGAGCTTCTATAATCAACTGATTTCTTCTTTTTGTCAAAATTACTGAATTGTATTTTGTAAAGATAAACCCTAATTAACTGATTTCGTTATTTTAGTTGGTTCAACATACAAATCCTATTTAGTAGCAAGTTAAGTTCATGATATCTTACAAACTACTATCACTTTGCTCCTTTGTTAGTGAATAGATATTTTGTTGTTCATTTAATTCTTTTCCACTCTTCTAACAATCCATTAATAATAATCAGCGAAAATGAAGATTACATTTGAATATAGTTGGTCCAAATATGACATAAGCAAATTATTTCCAAAGTGACAGTTGTATTGCATCAATGGCTAGAGGTGCGTAGTAACTTCTAAATATGGTTTGTCCGGTATATCAACTTTCAAATATCCATTCTACTTGCAATTCTTGCTTCACAACATATCTTTTGAAGTGTTATATTGAATTTATGGTTAGAGAAGTATAGGTTTCATACACTTGATAGAGAAAGGGGAAGGAGGAATCTTGTTTGGCTTCTGGTTTCCTTTGTCAAAATAGAGTTACTAAAAAATATGTTATGATTCAAGGTCAATTTTGGATCACAACATCGGAAAGAGAATAAGAGATGAGAAAGAAGTGAGAATTAGATGAGAAAATAGAGAAAATAAGATGAGAATTTGAGAGAATTTGAGTAGAGAGAAGAAGAAGATATGTTTATTATCATTGCATGAATGTAATTACATGAGAATCCAACTATTTTATACTAAGCCTAGTTTACATATATGTAGTGTAGATGGACTTAGTAAGTATAGTTTACATGTTGTTGATTGTAAGTTTGGTTATACGGTGTGGTTGAATGTTATAACACTTGTAAGTGATGTGTGGTTGGTTTGGAACTCCCTTAGTCTTTGTTATGATTCAAGCTTAGACTTGGATCATAACCTAGGGTTTCAAGAGATTTACACTAGAAAATGATAGATTGAGATGAAGAACACAAGAATTAGATGAGAAGAAGATAGATTTAGATGAGAATTGGATGAGATAATAGAAGAATTGAGATGAGAATCAAGAGATAGAGAGCATTGAAGCTCAAAGAGAGAGAAAGATCATTTCATTCATTCAACACCCTTACATTACAATGAAAGACTCATCTTATACAGCCTAACACTACTAATGGTAGTTAAATACTTTAGACATTGCATCTGGACACAAGTCATAGCCGACACTTCATCCACAGTTGCCAAACAAGACCAACCAACAATGCTAGCTTGACCAACAACAACTACATAGCAACTAAACAGCAGCTAAACAGCAACTACCCAGCTAATACAACAACAACAACAACAACAACAACAGTCCCAGTGCCTTGCAGCTCCCGCAGAAAGCAGGGTCGGGGGGGGGGGGGGGGGGGGGGGGGGGGGGGGGGGGGGGGGGGGGGGGGGGGGGGGGGGGGGGGGGGGGGGGGGGGGGGGGGGGGGGGGGGGGGGGGGGGGGGTGATGTACGCAGCCTTACCCCTTTCGGCTGGAAAGGAGACTGTTTCGAGGACCCCCAACCTGAAGTAGTTGAGTGCCAAGTCAATTAGGCCCAGGTTTAATTGCTGAATTCCTCTCAGGAACATCATCAAGAATGAAGGGACCAAGTTTGCCAGCCCTAAACAGTGTCAATAACCTCTTCGATGCCATGATGCGGCCTACTGAAGCATTATGGGGTATCTTCAATGCCTTTTGTAGTACTTCAAATTGCCGCTCAACTACCCAGCTAATACTTGACCTTATTTGACTTATCCTCCTAGATTTTTATTTAGGACATATTACTACTTAACATTTCTTATCCAATCGTGACAGTCTTTTGTCCCAAACCTTCTGTATGAATACATGTTGATATATCTGTAACCATTCTATTGATTATTGTATTGGGATGGATGAGGCAAATGAGAGAGAAATCTAGGAAACGAGATTGGTGATTGTGGTGGATGGTGATGTGAAATTTGGGGCGACTATGGATATTTGTGTTCATCTTAGTGGGAGGCCTAGAGGACGCCCCTTGTTTCATGGTTAGATTGGGCCATTGAGACATCCATGCCTTAATGTTTGGGTTACTTGGGCTTGAGCTTGGCTTATTAGGGCCTTTTACTTGGCTCGAGAAGCTATGAGCTTGACCTATGATGAACAAAGTCTTGAACCAATTGGTAGAGATGAACAAAGTCTTGAAGCAATTGGAAGAGAATGGCCCTAGAAAAAGCTTTGTTTTGTATAGCCCGATGGAGATAAGAAGTGGGACATGTGAGTTTACCAATGGTTCACATATATAGGCTTATGATTCACATATTATCTTTCTTTTTTTCCCTTGATTCATTGCATTATTGTCATATCTTGTTTCATTTTCTTGAAAGATTGTTCTTTATAATTGATTCATTATTTGTCATATATGGTTTACAAATGTAGGCATTCTCTTGCAGAATTTGACGGCCAAGATTTGTTGCAATTGCTAGGTGAGTTTCGTTCATCTAGGTACGTCGCTAGCCCCTCTTGTTGTAATTCAAATATGCTTTTTATAGTTAAGCTTGATGATATTACACATCAATTAGATCTCTTTTTTAGATGAGTGATGTTGTGATATCTTTTAATTGTGCAGGTATGCTCTAAAGTTTGTCAGTTACAAGGAACTTGGTTGATGCTTTTAAATTGATCGCTTTTTTTTAATTTTTTTTTTAAATATAGTTGGGATATTGGGATATGAACCTAGGTCAAAAATATTGTTTTGTTCTATTAACAAAGATTATAGTGTTCATTGTAGTCAATAAATTCAAGCCAACATTATTTCTAAATGTGCCTTTTTCTAGGATTTTATAACCTTATTTGTTTGGAACTGCAATGTCTATTAGTTGGTTACATTAATGCATTTTATGCTATTTGCACATGTCAGATCTCCAGAGATTGTCATATTGCTTTGTGGTTGTATGAACATTGCAGTGTCCTTTTTCGGATGAAAACTTTGGTCAGTGAAAAATTTGTTGAACCTTTCTTGCTTGGACTCAAAATTTTAAATATCAATCATAGGTATGAATGTTCTAGGAGCATAATTTGTTGGGGCTTTAAATCTAATCGCCGGACCCTATCTGCCATAGGTCGAAACTCTACTCCAGAGGTTGAAAGCCACCGAAGGGAAGCCCCTCGCTACTCCACCATGGCGCGAAGCCCACCACCGCTGCGCCGTCACATGGATGCCCACCACCCAAACAATCGACACTCGCGGTACCCGAAGCTCGTTCCTTTGCAACTTCAACTCCGACTCTGACTCTGCTGCTCGATCTTTCATCATTGTCGTTTGCTCTCTCCGACTCCAGTTTGAGTTGCTTTCGCTTCGCTCTGGGTCGCTCCACTCCTCAATGGTTCGAACTCGCCCTTTCTCTTCTTTTTTGGTGAGTTAATGATGTTATTGTTGGTAAATTTGTTGTTGATATTGTTTCTCTTGACTGGTTTTTCTTTTAAATGTGTGTAAGACGATGTTATTAGGTTATCTCGAGCTGAATTTACTGTTTGATTTATAGGAATTTGTGTTCTTTAGTGATTTGGAGCTCTAGATAATGTTTGATTCGAGTTCAAATTTAGAGCCCTAGGTTATGGATTATGGCCTTAAATGATTTAGAGCTCTAACAAGTACTTAAATGGAGCCTATGTGTTCTGTCATTGTTTTTACTCTGCTTACCTAAGGTTTCTTCACTGAAGCTTCTTCTTCCAAACTGTAAGCGTTTAAGACACAAGTATACCAATATGTTCTACCCTAAGCATATCTAGAATAATGTTATGATTCTTGGATGAATCATAAGCTAAACCTAGGGTTTTGATAAGGATTTACACTTAGAAAGTGAAATCAAGACGAGAACTAGGATAATTTAGGTAGAGAACTTAGAATTAGATGAGATTAAGAAGAATTGAGATGAGATTGATAAAGATTCAAAGAGAATTGGGAGAGAGTTAAGAATTAGAGAGCATTAAGCTCAAAGAGAGAGAAGGATCACTTCATCATTCATCACCTTATGAGAATACAAGAGATGAACTAATACTTATACTAGCTAAGATGCATTGTATATAATTTTGAGCTAATGGCGATGAACATTGATGCATTGATTGGAAATGAGTCTCCAATGTTTGAGACATCTTCTGAAAATGTTGCTCGAGAACATCCTAATTCCTTTGCATCGCAACATGGATTATATCTCCATCCATAACTTCACTCCAATCTGGAACCTTAAGTGCACAGCTAGGATCACCTTAATGGTACTGATCAGCACTCAACGTTGTGTATTTGATCAAGTAACTACCATGCTATGCTATAATCAAGTTGGAACTTGTATAATTGAACAAAATATCTGCTTTGTGAGCTGATTCACCTCAATTTCAGCTGCTGAAATTTAACTTGTTGCATATTCAGCACAATCAAAGCAAAATTCTCAGATCGCACTATCAAGAATTAAAATCCAGAACTTACACTGCAATCAGAAGCATTCAACCTGTTCAACACTTGATGAAATTAATTCTGAACAAAAAATTCAGCACAGATTCAAAGGAATCTCAGCAACTACTATGATCGTAGCTCAAATTCGGCACTTAACTTGAAGAATTCAGCTTATGTTCTCTGATAAGTAGGTAATCCAGTTGTATGCTAGCAATTGAATCAAGTTTCGAGCAACTAACACAATTTCCAGCTCAATTTTGTTCTTGCTCAGCAACTTCAACCAATGTAACAGTAACAGAACAAAAAAAACCAGATCAGATGTGATCCTGATGCTCATAATCTGCAGCTGTTGAATTTTTTTTTTAATAATCAATTTGAACTAAATCTATTCAATCGAAAGCGAATTCTTAGGCTCTGATACCAGTGTTATAATTCTTGGATGAATTATAAGCTAAACCTAGGGTTTTGATAAGGATTTACACTTAGAAAGTGAAATCAAAACGAGAACTAGGAGAATTTAGGTAGAGAACTTAGAATTAGATGTGCTTAAGAAGAATTGAGATGAGATTGATAGAGATTCAAAGAGAATTGGGAGAGAGTTAAGAATTAGAGAGCATTGAGCTCAAAGAGAGAGAAGGATCACTTCATCATTCATCACCTTATGAGAATACAAGAGATGAACTAATACTTATACTAGCTAAGATGCATTGCATATAGTTATGAGCTAATGGCGGTGAACATTGCACCTAGACATATGCCAACCGACTTACTAATGCTCTAGCCGCCACAAATGACTACTACTAACTAACAACTTGACTTGCTTTGACCTACTTAACCAACATACTAAGACAATACTAGCTATTACACCACAAATACTAAATCATCCTAAGTCTAATATAGCTGGATCATGACAAATAAAAATCATTTTGGATACTTATTACACTATTGACCTTGTAATTGGATGTGTGCTTGGTTCTCAAACTAGCTTAGGAATTGCGGGTGTACGGTATGAGTTGATTTGGACCTATCTTTTGTAGTTTTGTGAATATTGCTGAGTGTAGGATTTACAATATGGATGTATTTAAAAGTAAGGATTGGGTGAAGTTCCCAAGAGATTCAAGCGAATTTGACAATGGAATTCAAGCATTTGCTTCGTATGCTCTAGTGAAATTGGGTTAATACCATATCTATGTAAGTTATGCGCTAATCGATATAGTAAAGATAAACTAACTAATTTATGGGACACAAGTTTGAATCTTTCATTTTATTTCTTTAATTGTGTGGATCATGTGGGCATCTTTTCTGTTCGCGCATGGTCGTTTCTCTAATGATGTAGCAGTGGTTCAATACTGGTAGGTAATTTTTTACAATGTTAACTCTAGTAAACTAGCTGCACCTACTTGCTTTCTTTTATCATATCATATGTTCTTGTTCTTTTTAATAATGTTCTTATTCCAAATGATAATAGTGCAAATGTAACAACATAATTCTAGTATCTGATTGCTCATAACTATTACATTTTTTCAAACTCTATGCAATATTTTAATTATGTATAACTTACCTATATGCTAAAAGAATGAGATTGAGCTTAAGTTGTAAATCTAACGTCACTATTATTCATTGTCACAGGAAAATGGCGTGTCGTTGGATGGTGAGTTTAATCAGGAACATGAAAATGAGGAACTCTTAGATGGAGATGATGTGTAGGAAGATGTATGATGTTGATTAAATTTGTTCTGGACATATTACTTAAGAACTTTTAGGTAGATGATTGATTTGTCCTTTTAGGTATTTGAACTTTTAGGATTTGTTTTGGATGGTTTTCTTTTCTTGAGGATTCAAACAGGCATGAATATTGAAGTTGTATTTTGGATGCTATGTTGGATTTGTTTTTTTTTTTTTTTTGCATTAATCAAGAGAGTAGCTATATGAAAATGTTGATAGCAACTCCCTTGTCAATGTAAAGTTTTTGGTATTCATAGTCTTTGTTGGTATATCTTTTACCGTCATATAGTGTTTGTGGCATAATCTCTATCAATATAAATTTTTTTTTTAGCAATGCCTTTTACCAATAAAGTTTTTATTAGTAAACCATTTGCCACTATAGAACTTGTTGGTAAACTATTTACCAACATAAAACTTGTGTTGGTACTACCTTTTACCAAAAGATAATTTTTGTTGGTATAACTTTTACCAATACAAAATTTATTGTTGGTATACTTGTTACCAACAGAGGATTTGTTGTTGGTAATACCTTTTACCAACAGAAAAATTTTATTGACATAACTTTTACCAACAATTAACAACTGTGGCTATTAAGGAGTTATTACCAACAACTTCGAATTTCTGTTGGTCAAGCTTTTACCACCAGAGGCTATACCAACAGCCTACCAACAGACCAATTTCTGTTGGTAAAGCTTTTACCAATAGAAAAATTGCTATTGCCAATAACAATCCTACTGTTGGCAATGGTCACTTTTTTTGTAGTGAATGAAACTCTTAAGTATAAAGATGCAGACCAATTTGTCAGGGCAATAAAAGTTAAGTTCAAGTAATTATATTTTAACTAAATCTAGGAAGTTGTAGAGGCGTTGAAAGATATTAAGTCCATTATATTGGATTTGAATGGATCTACAAGTATAAGAAGTTGAGTGGACAAGGGGGTAGAGACCTTCAAAGCTAGATTGATGGCAGTGGGTTATACCCTAATGAAAGGAATTGTCTTTGATGAAACCTTATAACCAAAAGTCATACTTAAGTCCATAAGGATACTCTCATCCATTGTTTTTCATATGAAGAGATACGGGAAATGGAGCTCAAGATGACATTTTTTTGAATGGTCATCTTGAAAAAGTTATGTATATGATACAACTAGATAGGTTTGATGCCAAGAGTGAGGAGCATATAGTATGCAAACTGAATAAGTCTATTTGTAGACTTAAATAAGCATCTTGTTTATTAAATAGTAGATTCAATGACGGTTAATCAAGTCCTAAGGATTTGAGTCAATGGTTAGTGAACCATTAGTGTACGAGTACCATAACAAGAAAGTAAGGACTTTCTAAGTATTTTATATAGATGATATTCTACTTATTAAGAATGATATAGACACTTTATGCGCTGTTAATAGTTTGTTGTCCGGTTAGTTTAAAAGTAAAAGACCTAAGATGAGCACACTATGTTCTTAGGATCAAGCTTATGCGAGTAAGGTTATCAAAATCAGGATTCTAAATAGAATTGTTGATAGGTCATCAGAATTGGAATCGTAAAATCGAATCGAGAATCCTAAGATTATACTTTATGTGTTAATAAATTATTTGTACTAACAAAATTAGTATGACAATCCTTAAATATATAATAAAGAACATTAAAAAGTCTAAAACACATTAGTTTTACAGTAACAAATTAAAAGTCCAAGACGCCATGTGAACTACAATAACAAATCAAATAAGTTTTTATAATTATATCACAATCGCATAAAACAAACACAAATGTGTAAATTGAATATATGTACAACATAAGTAGAAATCTATAATTTAAGACTAAATAGTCACCCACTGAATCTCAGCACTAAAATAGTAAAACATCCTCAAAATGTTGATTTGTTCATAGTAGATTTTCAATCTAATAGTTAATAGAAAATATCAAATCAAAGATTAGATTAGTATTGAAAGTTAGGTCTTAATATATATACAACTATTCAAAAAAACACAATAAAACCCAAATTATTTGAGTTTTGTCATTGAAATGAACCTATTAAGATGAGAAAAGAAAAAGGATGTCAGTCGGAGGCTCAAAGCAAAGCACGAATGAGAGTTGAGTCATTGACGCTTGACAGTGGCAACACGGTGACTTAGGCTAACAATAGATGGTGACGGTGTGTGAAACGACAGTGGCGGAGAGCATGGAGGTTGGAAAAGCCAATGGCCAGAGCTTGATTTGTGCATTGTAATAAACATGACTTGGAGGTTGGAAGAGCCAATGGCCAGAGCCATGGAGGTTAGGGAGAGGAAAGTAATAAACAAACAAAATAGAGAGTACGGGAGGAGAGAGAGGGAGTTAGGGTTTGTTTGGAAAAAAAAGATGGACTTTTTATAATTTGACTTTTTTTATATTATAATTTATACTTTACACTGAACATGACTTGCACATGGCAATTAATGGATGCAAATAACTTGAATTGCTAGAATTGCAACAAAATCGCGATTTATACTATTTTACTATGATTTTACATATTTTGATCCAATTTTAGACCAATTCTATTTGAGTATGATTTTTTAAGCAATTTGAACTGATAGCCTAAGGTAGGATCATATAATGATGTGATTGTGCGATCTAAATTACGATTTTAACAACCATGCATGTGAGATTCAAAAGAAAGGATGTTGAGTTTATCATAAGTCATTTGTTTTGAAAAGGGACTTTAGACGTTAGACGTCTAAAACCCATGTTGTCCCTTTTAGTGGGAGTCATTAGATGGTGAAGAGTGAAGTAATCATATATTGCTTAGTTCACTATAGAAGTCGTGCATTCAATATCTACGAAGTTGTTAAATAGACTATTTGACTCAGAAGATTTCTTATAGATGAAATCTTGTGAGCATAGGAAGAAGAAGTGAGAGTTTGGTATTGGATGAAGTTTACAATCAAAGAGTTAATCGATCCCTAGTGGATAGTTATGCAATACAAGGCTATTTGGGTTTAAGGGCAAGTGGGAGATTGTTAGAATTAGTGTCCTAGAAAACCCAATTAGTTTGTTTTAAATATTAAATAAATAAATAATTATTTATTATCTAATTATGTTTTACAAGTCAAACATGCATTTGATTGTTTTTCTAAAACCTTCCATGAGATGGACGAAGTCCAAGATCACATGTCAGGTTTGGTTTAAGTGGACAATAAGATCGAACCACAGAAAGACTTAGATCAAACTAGTGACATGTTGTCAAAGTATGTTCATAGTCGGTGATAAATCTGGGCGAATTGTCTGATAAGACTATCATACGATACTTTTGGTGCCTTGTCTTGGTCATATGGATAGGGATCCAAGAGTATATGTTGGTGTTTTGAATAAGATTGGAACATTGAGCATGACCACCTGAATTATTTATTTCTTAAATACTATAAAAAATAAGCAATTTTGTAAGACGATAACCCTAAATTTGGCAAATAGTCTGAACATGTGCATGGATCATTCATTGCTTTGATGTAAAAAAAGGATTAGTCAAAGTACGTTGACTTGAACCTTACGTATGTTGGATAAAGGTATGAAGTGTGGCGGAAATAATTGTTTTACGTGGAATCTATATTCTCTAAAGAGATAAAGATATCTCCTTAGTTGATTCGCAAATATACGAACAAATACTAAAAACTTTTGCTAGAGTATTTCATACATTTGACATTTGGAATTAATACGGAAATTATTTCTGCATTATCGAATTGTTCGAGAAGGGAAAGTTGGGAACTACAGTGAGGAATGTGAGAAAAGTAATGATAGTAGTTAAAGTTACTTTTGCATACGGATATCTAATGGAGGGGTTAATTATAGTAATAAAAGTTATTCAGAAAATTCTTGAGTGAATGTATTTAATTTTAAAGTGCACTAAAACTTATTTAGTGGAATTAAGTTTTATTAAATGGTAATCAATTGTTATCATGAGATGATAATCATATTTGACTCATCTGGGGTTAGACTTAGATTGTCCCGAAGATCCCATTCGCAAGTCTCAACTTAAGCATCATTTGAAAATATTTAAAAATAAATTCATGTGATGAGTTATTTATTTATGAGATAAAAAAATTTTTAGACTAAACAAATATTCATGAGATTAATATATAATATGATAAATATCGTGTTCTAAAAAAAAAGGGATGTGAAAAAGTAGTCGATAATTTTTGTCCAGGCTTATGGGCAATCATGTGTAGACACGTGGCACATGCTTAAATTTAAAATAAAAAAACGGAGTTGAGAATTGTATGCATGACATGAGCAATATGTTACCAACACGACTTATACACAGTATGGGCTCTCCTTCTTGCTAAGGTCACCTGCTTCTTTGTTCGCTTATATATATACGATATTTAGTGTGAGAAAAATATAAATTTTAGGTCTTAGAACCTGGTTTTCCCTCCCAACAGCGAAAACCCTAAAATTGTTTTGGAAGGTTTTTTAAATTATTGTTTAGCATAATTTTTCCAGAAAAATTATTTTTTTGGTAAGATTGAAAGGAGAAATTTAAAAATTTTTCTTAAGTTGAATATTTTTGGGAGCCCACCCTTTCGGTGCTAGAAGATGTTATTACGAAGAAGACCTTGAGGTGTCAAGAATTCTTCTACCAATTTTAGATCTTCAAGTCAGAATCAAGATTCACGCTTTAGGTATTTCTAAATTAACTACTTGATATTTAATTTGTCTTCCTTTACTTTGATTGTTCCACATACTATGTTCATATGTTTTCTTAGATATTTTTGTTTGTCATATTATGAACCTATTAGAGTTAGATCTAGATCTAACTAAATAATTTAATAAGGTCAGGGATTCGGATTTAAAATTAGGAATTTTAAATTGGTATTCCGCTATGACCGTTTAGGGAAAATGTTTGAAATACATTCCCAGCAAGAAGTACACGAAGAGAAGGATTGAGGTTCACCCCTTTTGGAGAAGAGGGACTTGTGGATAATATATATACACACACACACATGTAGATTATTATGATTTTAATTAGAGCAGTTAACTAGAATTTGCATGGATTATGCATTAAGGATATCTAGCATATGTTACAACTATTTGTGGAGGGTCTCATGTATTTCATAAGGGTATTAAGGCTGTGGATAAGGTAACAGCATGGGGTCAACCTCACAAAATCGAAAGGATGATACTAGCATGCAATTTCTCTAGGTAATGTCATGATTCTTAGGGGTGAGCACAGGCTTTCAGGTTGGGTGCCCAAACCATCAAAATGACAAAAACCACTACCCATAATGTGAAAGACAAAAATCAGGTTCCCATATCAATTGGGTTGGGCACCCACCCATTTAATTATTTATCACAAAATTGATTTACAAAAGGTAAAAACTAAAAGTTCTACATTAACTCAAGCCTAGCTATAAACTAAAACTGAAAAGTTCAATGTTACATAAAAAAGTTCTTACATTCATAAAATTTTAACAAAAAAAGTAACAAATATGCAAAATATAGATTTTTCTATAAGGTTGGGGCAAGGAAAAGAGAAAAGAAACACAGAGAAGATAAATAAGGGAGGAAGAAAGAAAGAGAGAGAGAAGGCCATGGGTTGGGCATAAGGAAAAATAAGGGAAAAAATTGTAGAATTACATGCATATCCATAGTCTCAAACCTGCAACTTCCAATTGAATTCAAGACATGCTAACCAACCAAGCTAAATTCACCTCTCGATTTAATTTCCAATGATATATATTATATCAAGTTCAGGCTGGTCTATACCCTAACCAGCTATTTTCGAATTGGTTACCCTAATTTCTTGGATCGGGGAAGGTTTGGATTTTTGGGTATCTAGTTTTCAGGTATTTTTGTTCACCCCTAATTTGTTTTTGGTCTTATTAACTTTGTTTAGTGGGCTTGACATTCTTCTTCCCTTCCAAAAGAAAACTGAATTTAAAAGAAGTTACTGACAAACATGACAACAGTCCAATCCTGCCAAATTAGGATTTAGCTACACTAATCAACCTATCATTCAATAAAAAAAAAAAATAACCCAAATTCATCTTTGTTCCATACCCACCAGGAAAGGAGAAATAATTCCTACTTGTTCACTTGACCCTTTTTGCAAAAGTAAGTCATCATACCTTACATCTATTATTGGCCTATGGGATGAGCGAAAAATGGTAGGTCCCAGGTGTTGGCCTTGCCAGTGACCAAAAAGTGATAAACATGGAGAAAAAACCATTCGCTAGTGAGGTCTGCATGAGTAGGAATGGTAAGGTTTTCCCTATGGCGAAAGATAGGGAAAGGTTTATAAAAACCCTGACATAAAGCTTCATAACAATGTCCTCTAAAAGGAGTAGTAAACTATAAGATTACTAGGTGTTGGCTTTGCGAATGATAAAAAGCGGTTAATTTGGCAAATACTAGCAACAGATAGGGTTTCAAACTAGGTTTTTCCTTAAGGTGGAGATAAAGAAAGAGGGTTATATAATCTAGACCTAGAGCTTCAAAATGACATCACTAAAAAAAGGGGTGATAAACAACAAGAGCACCTATTGTTGGCATTGCTAGCAACCAAAAAGCGACTAGACTGGAAATATCCAATGATAGTAGGGTTTAAATGAGTGGAGGAGGCTAGAGTTTGTCCTAAGGTGGAAGACAGAGAAAGAGGGTAATATATGCTAACCTAAAGTGTTAAAACGGTGTTGTTTAAAAAGGATAGTAAATGACAGGACCACCAAGTATTGGCCAATGTTTAAGCTTGTTCAACATGCAAGGTTTGCACGAGTGAAGAGAGGCCAGGTTTTCCCCTTAGGTGGAAGATATAAAAAGAGATTTTATAACCATAACCTAAAGCTTCAAAACAAGATCGTTAAAAAAGAGTAGCGAAGTGGCACGTAATTCTAGTCCTCAATAAATGATGTCTTCGCTTGCTGCTTCATAACGAAGCTCATCTCGAAGGTTCTCTGCGATTTGAGGTCTCAAAAGTTTTACAGTTTATGGGGGCCTAATAATCATGTTTATTATTCCAGAATGCTCATCATGAAAAGAAATGTTATTACAACAAAAATCAACCATCAATGAGGGCACAAGTGCCACAGCATGACAATAACATGATTAAAAGTCCACATTGAATAAGGTATTGAAAAAAGCAACAAACATGACATGAAAGCCATACCCTGATGAGCACAAATAAATTTAATTTTTATAGAAAAACGAGCATAGTGAGTACACGTGAGCATAGAAAAGACACGAATGAAATTGCGAAGGTCTAGATTGTGACAATTACCACAATATACACTCAAGAATAATTAAAGAAAAATGCAATTATTTCGAAGAGAAATAATGACAACATTTCTCAAATACACTGCTATAAAATGTACAAACAACCATGCATCGCATAGGGAAAAGCTACTTAGAATTAATGAAAGGATATGCAAAATTTGATTTATCGACATGGAAAGAACATGCAAGTGCTAATTGATGTTAAGATTTCAATTGCAAACTGACATTAATTTATAATTGAATTTGATTGAAACGATTTTAATTGTATAATAAATTGACATACTTAAAATTCAGGAGTAAATTGACATAATAGTTAAAGTAAAAGAAATAATGATGTAAATAACCCTGAAATTAATTAGAGTAAATGAATTCGAACTTGAGTCCTCTGGTGACATCAAGAAAAATAAATAAAAATTATAGCTTTTTTAATACTAAAAGTCATATAAATTTTTGACGCAGTTTCAAAAACACCAAGATTTTATTGTTATTAATAGGGCTGCAAATGAGCCAAGCCAACTCGCGAGCCGGTTTGACTAGGGTCATTAAGGGCTCGGCCCAGGTTCGTCTAAGCTAACTCGAAAGCCGGCTTGGCTCGTTGAAGGCGGCTTGTTTAAATAAAAGAGCTAAATCAAACCGAGGCCGAGTTGGCTCAAAAGACTCACGAGCCAACTCAATTATTGGCTCGCTTGTCTAGATTATGGAATTGAATAACATATATATTTTTTTAATTTTCAACTTTCATGCGTGATTTATTTTATTACCCTTTTCTAACAATTCAAGTAACAATAATCATCAATTAGTCTAACAAGCCTAATAGATGAGCTTAATAAGCCCGATAAATGAGCCTAATAAGCTAACAAAGCTCAACGAGCTAGCTTGCCAAATAATCAAGCATAAATGATACCGATACTAAGCCGGTCTCATTTAGTTAACAAGCCGGCCTCATTTAGTAAACAACCCAAGTCAAGCACAGATATGCGGCTCGATTTGATAAATGATATCGATAACGACCCAAACTTATTTAGTTAACGAGCCAATCCAAGCAAGCTATGGCTCAACTCGGCTTGGCTCATTTGCAGCCCTAGTTATTAATGTCACACCTACACTTTCAAAAATGTTTTCAATGTCAAGCCTTAATGTGACACTGTTGACACATGTTAGGACTTGTTGACATGACATTTAAAAAATATTTAAAACTATGTATAACATTTTTCTAAATATTAATGTAATTTTTATATATTTTTAAACATTTAAAATAATTTTAAATGTAAATTCCAATGACAACAATAAACCTAGTGGCACAAAGGCTCCTATTAATGCAGGGTCTAGGGCCAGTGAGATGTACGCATCCTTGCTCCTTCAGGGTGCTACCCTAAAAAGTATGCCATGTCCGAAACCCCCAACCTAAAAAGTATAAAAATAAACGAGACAGAGAATCATAAAGCAACACTAAAGCAGCAAAGCAACAAGCAATCATGCACAAAGCACCATGGAGCACAATACAACACAAAAACAGCATGCAACAAGCAACAAATAGCACACAACAATGGCAAACAAATTGCAAGCAATCAAACATATAAGCCTAAGGGAGCTATGGACTAGCTCAATTGTGCTCGTTTATTCCAAACTACTATATCAACTCACCTATTATAATCTTCCATTCAGCTCTATCTAAGGCTATATCCTCATTTAAGTTTAGGTAGGTGAGGTCATGTCTAACCGTCTGTCTCGACCTTTTCTTTGGGCTTCCTCTGCCTCTCCGAAAGTGCGTAGTATGGAGTTGTTCACATCTCTTTACAAATGCAGTGGTTAGTCTCCTCCTAACATGCCCAAACCACCGCAGACCTTACTACCTCAACTTATCCTTGATTAGGGCCATCCCCAATTTGCTTCTTATAATGTCACTTCTATTCCTATCATTCCTTCCACCGCAACATCCTTATTTCTGCGACCTTCAACTTCTATATGTGTTGCCGTTTAACTGGCTAACACTTTGTCATGTATGACATAGCCGATCTCACTACCGTCTTATTGTATTTTCCCTTTAATTTTGGCGTAACCTTTCTATCTCAAACACAGAGGCCATCTTCCATTTATGCTAACCTAATTTAATCTGGTTGTTGACATTCTTGTCAACTTCGCCATCTTGGTGCAACAAGGAATCCAAATACTTAAAATATTCTTTTTTTACTATACACTCTGACCCAATATTGATGTCTTCTGTGCTTGGCTTGGTTGAGGTGCAAAACTTAAATTTCATATACTTGGTTTTGCATTCACTAAGTCATAATCCTTTCGATTTCAAGGTTCTTCTCCAAAGTTCTAGCTTCTCATTTACCTCGTCTCCAGACTCCTCCACTAGAACTATATCATATGCATAAAGCATGCACCAAGGCACACCTTCTTGCATTTGCCTAGTGAGCTTGTCCATAATCAAAATAAACAAAAGGAGACTCAAGGTTGATCCTTAGTGTACTCCAACTGTAATCAGAAAAATGTCTGTCTCTCTTTCCACTATACGCACATTGGTCATTCTGTCCTCATACATGTCTTTAATGGCTTGAATATAGAATATGAGGATGCCTTTCTTCTCTATGATCCTCCATAAGATTTCTCTTGGTACTCTATTATATGCCTTCTTTAAATAGATGAAAACCATGTGAAGATCATTTTGTCTATCTCTATAATACTCTATTGTATGCCTTAATAGATGGATGGCTTCCATCATTGATTTTTTTAGTGTTCTAAAATTATTTTATGTTTTCTCTTCAGAATGCAACATTAGCAAAAATTAATCAATGTTAACAGAATTATGTTGTAATGTGACATTAAAAAAATTTTGTAACGTTCAGTCACAAAATTGAAAATTTTGAAAATGTAGGTTGATTTTCAAACACATAATATTTACGTAGTTTATAGTAAAACAACACCCTAAAAATTAATGATCAATTTCATGGTGCGCTAATCTCAATTCTAATTCCATGGATGGCTATACTAACTGTTGTTCAAAAAAAAAAAATAAATAAAACCACTATTGAAAACCTTATGTTGAATATATTTGGTAACACATCCATTATTAGTGATTTTGTCATAAAAACATGCAAAAAGAATTACATTCAAGTAATTATTGAATCAGTTGAATTTTTTTAACATTTTTTTAAAAAAATAAACTTCTAAATTTACGAAATGGAACATTTATATTTTGACTTTTAAATTGAATTTGTTTTTGTGACAAATATAAAACTTTATCCGTTTCATGTATAATCGATCTTATCAAAGGAATCCTTTTAAAAAATCTTATTAAAGCCCCGAATTTTTAAAACTGGCCCTAATCATCTTATATATTGCTTTGTTTCTTGCTTGAATTTATCCAATTAATTTGTTTAATGTTTCCTTGTGAGAACTTGCTAAAAGCATACCAAAGACCATACCATAATAATAACTTTAAGGGTTATTTATGCAAAATGTTTTTATACTTTGTTCATTGTGTCAATTTCGTTCGTACACTTTTAATTATTTTAGTTTAGTCCTTATACTATGTACTTTGTGTCAATTAAGTACAACAAACTCATTATCTCAAGGGCTCCCGCTAAAAACGGGTCTGGGAGGGATAAGATGTACGTAGCCTTACTCCTTCAGAGTGCCAACCTAAACGCAGGTTGTGTCCGATTTGTGTTGATTAATTCGTAGAGTAAACTTATGTTGTTTAAAACAATAATCAAAACCGTAAGCTATCAAACACGGCAATGAAAATAGTAAGTGAGGAAAGATCTTACAAAGCAATTAACCGCGTCATAGTATAAGCCAATTATCTGTTCAGTATGATGGCGGCCATCCTCCAGGATTAACGTGATCCAACCTTTAACGTGCACTCGTTAGAAGCTGGGTGGGATGCCAAGATATGTTTGCCCATACTGAACCGAGTTTTGAAACTATTGACGGTAGAGGAACATGAGAGAGAGCTTTGATTTTGGTTGATGATGGAGATTGGGTTTAAGTTGTGTATTTATAGGCTAGAAAATATAGATATTGGGACGATATGAAAAGATGCGTCAGTGAGGGAGAGACGCGTTGCTTGGGTAAGCTTGCAATCAGCTTTGGGGAGCTGCGATAGTAATGAGGGGGAGAGACATTAAGCATCCGAGGGAAGGAGGAACTCGTGGTTCTTTGAATGGGAAAAGCTATCTGTTTAAGTAATTTTCGATAAACGAAAAATATCATGAGAAAAAGGACACCCGTGCACGTGCACTACGCAGCTGGCGGGCAACGTGCACTTGTGGTTCCCACCATTCTCTCACCCATTACTTAGTTCAAGTACTCCTTGTTATAAGGTCATATATAAACCACCCCATCCTTTAATAAATTTTTCATGTGTGATATGGATCTTAACTTAAGACTTCAATATTTCATTTGGCTAATCTTTGTTATATTTCCAACAACTTAGCATTAAGTTGGTGACAAAAGTTTTAATGCTACGGTAATGCGTGAGTTTAAATTGAATTAATGAGTGAATTCATATTTGATTATTTGCATTTTATATAATCCAAACTTTTGAAATTATGTTGTCAACTTGATTAAAATTTTCACCAATTGACACAATTAAAAATAAAAGAATAAAATTAAACAAAAAAAAATGCAAGGACCTTTAGTTTGGATAACCCTAAGTTTAATCATCCTTGATATTGGTATTTTATTCTCCACACGTCCCTTTCAATGGTAAGTGGAGGGCACAACTTTGTAGGACGAATAAGACTGTCCTAGTAGACAAATCACTTAAGGTTTTATTGTACCGAATCAAGCTAACATACTTTTTGACTTTACACTGAGAAACTCACTGTTTATAACATTGATATTGTACTTCCCAGGAGAATTACCTTGTAAAAAAAAATTAAAAAAAAGGAAGAAACTAATTAAAGAAAAAGCAAGATACAACGCAAATTGGCTAGATTATCTGTTTGATATAGTGAGACATGAAAGTAGAATTAGTTGCACTAGTGAGATTTTAAAATAGAATTGTCGGATTGGGTTAGGTTCTAAACGCTTCCTTTCAAGTCATTGGAGTTTGAGCAGCTTCAAATTTGTGCCATGGATATTTGAAACAAGCCCTAATTTTTTGGGTTTGGGCCAACTGATCATGCAGCCATTATATCCTACACCTAGAAGTCGGGTATGTGGGTTTTACTTAGGGCTCGGTCACCATACTTCTGCTCATATTAGTTTCAAGATATGTTGTGTTGACCTTGACATTAATATCACAAATCTGATTTGAGTCAATTCATCTCGGCCGTCAAAATTTGCCAAGCCTAGTTGTCCAAACTATTAGTAATTGTTGTTGGAATTTGCCTAGTTTTCCAAACTATTAGTAACTGTTGTTGGAATTTGGGGTCTTATATTTCAATTTTGTTCAACTTATAAAAATAACTCATTCCCACATAGGAAGACTAGAGGTGGGAAGTCTAGGTTTAGAACCCCCTTGTGTTTGTACTTGGTAAAGTCTTGTGGGCCTATAATGGGCATAGTAGACCACATGCACGCGCTCTGCGCTACGTCGGTCATCGTGCAGCACTGTGTAGCGCCGTGGTAGGAATTGGACTTTTACGGCCCGGAGTTTATTTTACGTCCATTGTGTTTTTAGTTGTCGTAAATGAACTCGTGGAGAGGACTTCGGATTGAGCCTGAGGGCATGTGCTCGAACTCAAGATGTCCTCTCTTAATGAATCTCGAGGCTGCTTAGCCCGAGGTTCAGACTGTTACTCTGGGTTCGAGCTTGAGGCTACAAGCTCGAGCTTGAGCATGGCTTTGATCGTGCAACCACCCACTCATTCCATAATCGTCTTTGCCTTAGTTGTGGCCGGATTTTTTTACTCCTCCATATTCGCCCACATTCCCAATTGAGGCCAGATTTCTTGCCCACATTCAATAACTGACTTTTACTTAAACATTAAGTATTTTTCCTATAAATATTGTGCCTTGAGGCATTGTTCAACACACTGAATTCATAGAATTTATTCATTTCTTCTCCTTCTAATTCTTTTTGATTTTTTCTCTTACTCTAGTTACTGAGCAAGTTTGGGCATTCTCCAACCCATCACCCGATAGTGCACTCCTGTGTTGGGTGCCGTGTTAACCATGAGAGTCGGAGTGCATGACAATCTCGTCTGTACCGCATCAAGGGCATAAATGATTTATGGTAGCGGTGAACTCTACGGCACGGAAACTTATTTAGGTTCAATTCTTCTACTTTGAATCTTTATTTTTCAGTTGTTCAATTTTCTTGTCTCAAGTTTGCTTACATAAATTCGAGGTCTATAGTGTTTAGTTGGAGGCTTTCTATTTAAGTAACTCTGTAAGTTGGTTCATGTTTTATTTGGCCCCCTTCACGAGTTAGCCTCTAGCCTCACAAGCTTTAGAATTTTGATTACACATTTGTAACCAAAACATTGCTAAAGTTGGTTTTATAATTTCCTACATGTCAAAGACTGAACCTTTTGATGGAAAAACTACACGATATGTTATGATAAGATGGAGTTTTTTGTGGGCAAATTGATGTTCATGACACCCTCTCGAATGATAAGGCTCCTCCTAGGATGAGCCATGACTTCAAGAATGATAATTGAACTTGTAGGGGAATGTTGTTGGGCTACAAGACAACCCCACTATACCATATTTATTGTACAATGAGAACACTGAAGGAAATCATGAGATCTTATGTAATAAATATGGAATGGGCAATAGCACTATTAAGAAGTATGTTTGCGCTAAGTGGTTGTCCTTCACTATGATAGAGGATAAACCTATGCTCGATCAAATTCACGAGTATTAGAACTTGTGTGTTGACATACTTAATGAAAATGTGAGAGATAATTCAAGCAAACCATCTCATTAAGAAATTGCCACATGTTATTAAATGGCTTAAGCCCAGAGCTTGGTGAAATCAGGGAATCTCGAGATGCTAAGTTTTTTGAGAATGTGTTTCCGATGAGAGAGTCTATGCATGTGTCATTGCCTGCTCTTTGGCCTCTTTGGCCTGATACCTGTACTTGTTCATCTAGTCTTTCACACAACTCCCCCGGGCGCACCCCCCCCCCCCCCCCCCCCTCCGGTGAAGAACTTAGAAGAAGTAAAAGGGATCCAATTGAAATTAGTTTTGGACCTGACTTCATTATTACATTCTTATTTGAACACCCTAATTTTGATGAGCGTGTTGTTTGCGCATTCGTGTTAGAGAAATATCCTAATACATATGATGAGGCCATGAGATCCATAGATACTCCACTTTGGAGAGAGGCCATAAATAATGGGCTAGACTCAATAATAAGTAATAACACTCAGCTTTTAGTGGACTTTCCGATGGGATGCAAACCCATAGGTGTCAATGGGTGTTTAAAAAGAAATTAATGGCCGATGGATTCAATGATAAGTTTAAGGCTAGATTAGTGATCAAGGATTACACTAAAAAAACAAGATATAGACTTCTTTGATACATATTCGCCAGTGACTAAAATTGCCATAGTAAGAGCTTTGATAGCTCTAGCGTTTGTGCATAACCTTGTAGTACATCAAATGTACATTAAAATTGCTTCCTTGAATGGTGACCTTGAGGAGGAAATTTACGTGGAACAACCCAAGGGGTTTGAGGTTCCAGGCATGGAGCTTAAAATTTGCGAAACGTGCAAAGTCCTTGTATGGTCTTAAGTAAGCTCCTAAACAATGACATCGAAAGTTTGATTGCACTTTGCTCACGCATGGTTTTGTTATGAATACTAGTGGTGCATGTGTGCACTCTAAGCATGATGATAATGGTTGTGTGATTATCTACTTGTACGTTGATGACACGCTTAGTTTTGGTATGAGTGTGAATATTGTGGATGCTATGAATTATTTTTTAAGTTCATGCTTTGATATGAATGACCTAGGATAAGTAGTTGTGATACTTGGCATTAAACTAATTAGTTCACTTAAGGGCTGGACACTGAGTGGATCACACTATGCAGAGAAAAAATTACGGAAGTTTGGTCACTTTGATGATACTCTTGATAGAACTCTTTTTGACCCAAATGTTTGCTTAAAAGGGAACATAGTGTTAGGAACAGTGTCCTGAAATTCAGATTTATTCTGGATATATTATTTCAATTAATAAATAAAATTGAAGTTCCAGTCGTTTCCTAGCTAAATTCGTGTATGTGAGCATTTATACTGCATGTGATTTTCTTTCGAGAGGTATCCATGAGATGGGTGTAGTCCTCAGACTACAATTTACATGTTTGTTCTAAGTGGTTTATGAGATTAAGCCACAGATAGACTTGAAACAAATGATATGGATTGTTGTTTGAAAGACTTGTAGTCGAAGACAAGTTTGGACCACTTGTATGTTAAGACTATAACAAGACACTTTAGATGGCTTGTCTTGGTCATGTGGATGGAGATCCAAAAGTGTTAAGTTAGTGTGTTTGACACACTGAGTTGGACCATGTGGGTTACTTATTTCTAGACTACTATCGGAGATGAGTGATTCGCATTGTACTGTTTGAACGACGACTCTAAAACCTGAGGATATTCTGGACCTGTGCATGGAGCATTAGTTATTTTGGTGTACCATAAGTAAGGTCTAAAACGAATGATTGAAATCCCACGTACACTGGGTAGCGGCGTGAAGTGTGGCAAGGATCAGGTATTCAATAGGGAATCTACAGTCTCTTATGAGATACAGCTGTCCTCTTATTTGATTCGCAAATGTTTGAATGATTCGGAAACTTTGGCCAAAGTATTCCAAGTGTTTGACATTTGGAATTTATACTGTGATTATGTTCAAGTATAAATAAATTATTCAGTGAAGGGCGAGTCGGTAACTAATGGAGAAGCTGTGAGAAGGATAATGATAGTGGTTATATTTATCCTTTGTCATAGACATCTCATGGAGGGGTTGTTGCCATCAACACAGTATATTAGGGAGATATAGAATAAATAATTTAAGTCTGGAGTGCAGTGAGATTTATTTAGTGCAATTAAGTCTCATTAATGGTAATTAAATTAATATCATGAGATGATTTAATTTAACCCGTTTGGAGCTAGATTTGAATTGTCCTCGGGGTCCCTACGCAAGCCTCTGTATTTTATTGCCATTTAAAAAATATTAAAGAATTCATGAGATGAATTATTTATCCATACGATGGGTAAATTAATTTTGCCAAACATTATTCATGAGATGAATAAAAGTTAAAATTATAAAATAAAATAATTTTTGAAAATTAAAATTCATAAGATGAATTTTTACATGTGAGAAACAAAGAAAAAAAATAAAAATAATACAAAATGGCAAAACAGGGCATCAATCCCCGCTGTAGCGATCTGACGAACCATGGCTATCCGCGCCCTCTTAAGCGGGCCAATAGGAAGCGGACACGTGTCACGCAGTGACAAGCCAAAAGACACGTGCATGGCTCCTGAAACGCATCGTTTTGGTTTTAATTTTGAACCATAGACTGCGTTTTGTTTTAAACTATGCAATCCTTTTTCGATTTTAATTATATTTTTCGCTCCGGAATATTTCTATAAATAGAAGGATTTATTCCGAGGTTTGGTATTCGAGTTAAAAATAATTATTTAGGGTTTCTGAAATTGTTTCGGAGATTCAGTTTAATATTTTTTGGAGCTCACCCTCCGGGCAGTTCGAGGTTATTGCGTAGAAGGTTTCGGGGTCTCGATTTAGAAGAATATTATAGTCTTTCTAGTTTTCTTCATTATTGGAGCAATTCTAGGTATGTTCTTCTTTATTTATTCAGTTTCGCTTTTCTATTTATTTACAGTATTTGTTATTATACCTATGTAAGTTTATGTATTGTTATGAATGTATTAGAGTAAAAGGTCTGTAGATCTAAATTAAGAATTTAGATTTGATAATTTAAATTATGAATTTAAGTCAGTAGATTTAAAATTAAGAATTTTAAATCAACCCTAGGTTTAGAGTTATGAATTCTAAACCTGTTCCGCTGCGTAATTTTTAGGGAGAATTTTTGAAATTCATCCCAACCAGCGATATTAGGGCAAAGGGTTTACGGAAATAAACCGATTCCCGGAAACTCTCGCACGTGAGGTCTCACGTAGCGTGACTCTTCGACCGGGGGCTTAGGTAGAGATAAGAGTCTCCTGCTCTAGGTGCTCTAATAGGTGTCTATTGTTGTGACCATAGTTGAGAACTGTGAATCCAATAGTCGGCATCAAAGTTTATTTTTCAACAAAATTCATACGTTTTTCCCAACAATTAGTATCAGAGACAGCCTCTGATTACATTCATAATATACATGACTAGGTATAATAAAATCGAAATAAATAGATTTGCGATTTAATAAAATAGAGATTTTATTAAGAAAGGAAAGTAAGTTTAATTTGACGGTTTGATTTAAATTGTTTAAATCAATAAAGAATTAACAGTTAATTCAGATTATTATTTATTTGTGATTTAAATTGTTTGAATCATTAAAGAATTAATAGTTAACTAGAATATTTAAAGTATCGATTTAAATTATTTAAATCGGTTAAAAGATTTAATAGTTAACTAGGTTATTTTTAGTAACGATTTAAATTGTTTAAATCGTTAATGAATTAATCGTTAATTTTGAATAACCTACAAATTTGCGATTGTAATGTTCGTATAATAAAATTATACGTTCTCAGTTGTGATTTACGAAATCGGACAAATTTGATCTAATAGGATTTGATTCAAATATTTTCAGATAAAATTGATTTAATGAGATTAAATTCAATTTATTTTAAAATTAAATATTTTAATTTTAAAAAAAAAAGTCCGATGCATTTTTTCAGCATCAGGCTGGCGCTGATGTCAGCAACTGTAAAAAAAAAAAATTATTTTGGGACGTAAAGACGTCAATACTAATTTACTTAATAATTAAATTAATTATTTTGTTAACTAATTTATTTTTTAAAATGAGATTCTAAATTAATGAGATAATTTAAGTTGTAAATTAGTGTGTTTTAAATAAAAGTTATTTGAAAATATTTTAGAATAAGATTCTGAAATAGACTATAAGATAGTCTAAGTTAACTTTATTTTTTAAAATAAAAGTTAAATTTTGTTAATTAAATTTTAGAATAAGATTCTAAACTAGACTATTGGACAGTCTAAGCTTGTTTAACTTTAGAATAAGATTCTAAAATAGACTATGGAATAGTCTAAGCACAAATCGCTACTATTTTTGAATAAAATTATTTTAATTTTGGAATTAAATTTTGAAAAGTAGATTATGCGATAATCTAAATTAAATATTGGTATTGTTTTAATTAAGATTGATTAATTAATTTTATTGATTGGTTTTAGAATGAGACTTCTAATGCAAAATTATAAGATAATCTATGCTTGAAAATAATAGTATTTTTGAATAAATTAATTAATTAATTTTGTTTAATTTTAGAATGAGATTCTAAAGGGGATTATGAGATAATCCAGGTTGTAAATGCAAGTTAATTAAAAACCACTAGTTGTGAAAATCAAGTGGGAGCGAGTTTTCAATTGTTGTAACCTCACAGTCTCCATTACCGGTCTAGCAGTATAGTAGATCGATAGACCTCCTCGCGGAGGATGTCGGTTTACAGATTACAGGGTTAGACTTCTTTAGGATAAACCAAAGTGCAAAGAAGCAATGCGACCACGCTGCCGTGGAGTATTTCGTGTATTTGTATGGAGGTTTAGGTAATGGTTTACACTTGACTAGCGTGATGCATTAGCCTCCCCATGGAGCTCTGTTGTATCATGTTAGAGACTAAGGTCAAGTGGTGAGTTAATCATGTTTAGTAAGAGTTACAAGAAAAATAGGTTAATTGAGAATAGTTCTCACCTGAACTAGCTTCGTACGACCCCGCTGCCGGGGAGTAAGAAGTGGTATGTTTGGGTCATCATTGTATGCTTGATAGTACAGTTTGGTGGATATCTGACTTATTATGTATGCTAAATTGAAAGAATATATATATCACTGCATTATACATGACTCTTGTTAGACAATTACACATATGTTTGCATTTACAATATTTTATATGGACAGGGCTGGCGAACTTTGTTTGTTTTTAAATACATAATGTACTCACTGAACCAAATTACTTTTCCTTGAAAAATAAGTTAGACTTGATTATTACTCTCAAGGGACCTACTAGAAAGAAAGGAAAGGGCAAGGTTGTTATTATAGCAATCAAGTCCATAAGGAAGTCAACAAAAGAAAAGTGTTTCTTTTGCAAGAAAACTGGGCCACTGGAAAAGAAACTACACTAAGTACATAGCTACTCTTCCCACAAAGATTGCTAAGCCATCTGGTGAAGGTATGTTGATATCTTACTGATTTGAGACTTGTGTAGTTGTGAGTTCACCAGATTCCTGGTGGGTGGATTCAGGTTCAACTAACCATATTTGTAATATGTTACAGAAGCTCAAACTAGGCCAAAGGCTACACGACGGGTGTTGTACCTGATGGTCAGGGATAGTACAATAATGGTGGTCTTAAGTGTAGGAGATGTTAGCTTAGACTTTAGTGATAAAGTTTTGTTTTAAAGGATTGATTATTTAAACCTTCTCTATATAGGAATTTGATTTCTATGTCTTGTTTTATGAATAATTGTTATTCAATTGATTTTGATAATGAAAGTTTTAATATGAGAAATTAGTTGTTAATATACACATGTACTTGAATAAATTGTTTATTCATGATATTTCCTTATCAAAACTATGGCAATTGTTTAAGTGAATTTAACGTAAGTTCACTTGTCCAATCTTTTAAAAGAAAACACCCTGAATGTGATATTTCCTACACATGGCACCAACGTTTAGGTTGTACTAATTCGAACAGGATTCGAAGACTGGCGAAAGTTGGACTAATAGAGTTTTTGGACATGAGGTGATTGCCAGTTTGCGAATCTTGCAGGTGACCAATTCTGTCTTTAAGAGTAAAGGCAACAGGGTTGGTGGCTTGCTTGAGCTGGTTCACATAGGTGTATGTGGACCTATACATGTTCAGGTAAGAGGTGGGTATGAGTATTTCTTCACGTTTAATGATGATTACTCAAGGCATGTATATGTTTACCTAATTAGACATTTGTTGGACTCTTTTAAAAAGTTCAAAGAGTATAAAGCTGAAGTTGAAAAAGCAATTAGGTAAACAAGTTAAATCACTACGATTAGATCAAGGTCGTGAATATTTTTTGGGTGAGTTTTTGGATTTCCAAACTGCAAAATGAGATGAGATCTCAGCTTTCTGCTCCGGTTACACCGCAGCAGAATGGAGTTACAAATAAAAGGAACAAGGACGGTTTTTTCTATAGTTTTTGATTTAAAAGGTCTTTTGTAAATATAATGCAAAATACTTAGAGAAGGATTTTGCAAGTAAGCCACAAAACGAAAATAAAATAGTTTTAAAAGAAAATGACAATAATTCTAAACAGCTACACACAGCATAAGTAATAGTGGGAGCATTAGATGCGCCTGCTAATAGGAACAAGAATGTTCCAGGTACACGAAAGGTTAGGTATAGTGGGAGGATTGTCAGGACACCAGACAGGCTCATAGGGGAGCCTTAGTGGTTGATCGTAGCTTTGAATCTGATCCTTTTACCCACAATGAAGCAATAAAGTGTTCTAGTTTTGTGCAATCAGTTGCTTGAATTATGCGTGTACAACCAACATTAAAAGAAAGTAGTGACTTTCTTGGTATTGTATGTCAACTATATGCTATAAATTGAGAATGGCGTAGAGCTGTTGTTAGCCGTAAAGACTTGGTTGTCATAATAGCTCAATATGAAAGACATAGGAGAAGCCAACTCTACTCTTAGAATTAAGCTTCTGCGAGGTCGTAAGAGTGTGATGTTGGGTCCTTCTTTAGCCACTTATATTGACAAGATGTTGTCAAGGTATAGCATGGAGTCCCTATCTCTCTTGAGTAGCGTTCTAGGACACCTCAATAGGAAGAGTAATTGAGGAATATTCCATATGCTTTGGCAGTGGAAGCCTCAGGTATGCCATGTTATGCACGAGACTTGATGTCTGCCATGCTATGGGATAGTATGCAGGTGTTAGTCTAGTTTGGGTCCAATGGACTAGGCGGCAATGAAATATTTTTTCTCTAGTTCTTGAAAGGAACTAGGGTTCCTATGTTGATCTTTCAAGGTGATGAGCTGGTTCCTGTTGGTTATACTAATTTAAAACTTCCAGTCAGATTAATATGCTAGACGTTCGACGTCTAAGTATGTCTTTATCCTTGGAGTGGGAGCCATTAGTGAAGGGAATGTGAAGCAGTATTGTATTGCTGACTTCACAAAGAGTATTGTATTTCTGGTTCAAACTTAAAAGGGGTGAGTATAGACTTTGTCATAAATTGGATTTAGGACAAATGGAAGATTGTTAAGAATAGTGTCCTGAAATCCAGATTTATTCTGGATATATTATTTTAATTAATAAATAAAATTGAAGTTTCAGTCGTTTCCTAGTTAAATTCGTGTATGTGAGCATTTATACTGCATGTGATTTTCTTTCGAGAGGCATCCATGAGATGGGTGTAGTCCTCAGACTACAATTTACATGTTTGTTCTAAGTGGTTTATGAGATTAAGCCACAGATAGACTTAGAACAAATGATATGGATTGTTGTTTGAAAGACTCGTAGTCGAAGACAAGTCTGGACCACTTGTAGGTAAATACTATAACGAGACACTTTAGATGGCTTGTCTTGGCCATGTGGATAGAGATCCAAAAGTGTTAAGTTAGTGTGTTTGACACACTGAGTTGGACCATGTGGGTTACTTATTTCTAGACTACTATTGGAGATGAGTGATTCGCATTGTACTGTTTGAACGATGACGCTAAATCTTGAGGGTATTCTGGACTTGTGCATGGAGCGTTAGTTACTTTGGTGTACTCTAAGTAAGGTCCAAAATGAATGACTGAAATCCCATGTACACTGGGTAGCGGCGTGAAGTGTGACAAGGATCAGGTATTCAATAGGGAATCTACAGTCTCTTATGAGATACAGATATCCCCTTAGTTGATTCGCAAATGTTTGAATGATTCGGAAACTTTGGCCAAAGTATTCCAAATGTTTGACATTTGGAATTTATACTATAAATATGTTCAAGTATAAATGAATTATTCAGTGAAGGGCGAGTCAGTAACTAATGGAGAAGCTATGAGAAGAATAATGCTAGTAGTTATATTTATCCTTTGTCATGGACATCTCGTGGAGGGGTTGTTGTCATCAATACAGTATATTAGGGAGATATCGAATAAATAATTTAAGTCTGGAGTGCAGTGAGATTTATTTAGTGCAATTAAGTCTCATTAAATGATAATTAAATTAATATCATCAGATGATTTAATTTAACCCGTTTGGAGCTAGATTTGAATTGTCCTCGGGGTCCCTACGCAAGCCTCTGTATTTTATTACCATTTGAAAAATATTAAAGAATTCATGAGATGAATTATTTATCCATACGATGGGTAAATTAATTTTACCAAACATTATTCATGAGATGAATAAAAGTTAAAAATTATAAAATAAAATAATTTTTGAAAATTAAAATTCATAAGATGAATTTTTACATATGAGAAACAAAGAAAAAAAATAAAAATAATACAAAATCGCAAAACAGGGCATCAATCCGCGGCGTCGCGATCTGATGAACCAGCGCGTGACACATGTCGCGCGCTGGGACATACGATGGCTATTCGCACCCGCTTAAGCGGGCTAATAGGAAGCTGACGCGTGTCACGCAGTGACAAGCCAAAAGACCCGTGCACAGCTCCTGAAACGGGTCGTTTTGCTTTTAATTTTTAACCATACGCTGCGTTTTGTTTTAAACTGTGCAATCCTTTTTCGATTTTAATTATATTTTTTGCTCCGGAATATTTCTTTAAATAGAAGGGTTTATTCCTAGGTTTGGTATTCGAGTTAAAAATAATTCTTTAGGGTTTTTGAAATTGTTTCGGAGATTTAGTTTAATATTTTTCGGAGCCCACCCTCTGGGAAATTCGAGGTTATTGTGTAGAAGGTTTCGGGGTCTCGATTTCAAAGAATATTATTGTCTTTCTGGTTTTCTCTATTATTGGAGCAATTTCAGGTATGTTCTTCTTTATTTATTTAGTTTCGCTTTTCTATTTATTTACAGTATTTGTGATTATACCTATTTAAGTTTATGTATTGTTATGAATGTATTAGAGTAAAATGTCTGTGGATCTAAATTAAGAATTTAGATCTGATGATTTAAATTATGAATTTAAGTCAGTAGATTTAAAATTAGGAATTTTAAATCAACTCTAGGTTTAGAGTTATGAATTCTAAACTTGTTCCGCTGCGTAATCTTTAGGGAGAATTTTTGAAATTCATCCCAACAACTGGTATTAGGGCAAAAGGTTTATAGAGATAAACCGATTCCCAGGAACTCTTGCACATGAGGTGTCACGAAGCGTGACTCTCCGACCGGGAGCTTAGGTAGAAAGAAGAGTCTCCTACTCTAAGTGCTTTAATAGGTGCCTATTGTTGTGACTATAGTTGAGAACTGTGAACCCAATAGTCGGCATCAGAGTTTATTTTTGAACAAAATTCATACATTTTTCCCAACACATAGGTGATAGTGTGTCACAGGCTAAAATAAAATAAGATTATTGGCAGAGTAATGTTTTTGATGAATTGCACTCATCCTGATATTGCCTGTGCCATTAGTACACAGTGTTGTTATATCCATAGTCCAATTGATGAGCAGTAGGTTGCTCTATTCAGATTTTTGAGGTATGTTCGGGGTACAATGGATTAATGTCTTAATTATAAACGATTCCCTACTGTTTTAGAGGGATACTGTGATGCCAATTGGATATCTAGCAGTGATGAAATGAACTTTACTAGTGGCTATGATTTTATGCTTGCTAACGATGTTGTGTCATGGAAATCTTGTAAAGAGACCTGCATTGCTAAATCCATGATAGAATCTAAGTTTATTTCTCTAAAGATGGTAGGTTTGGAAGCTGAGTGGCTAATGAATGTGCTAGGAGATATATTCCATTGTGGGGAAAGCCCATGTTGTTAGTCTCGATGCACTGTGACTCATGTGCAACCATTGGAGTGGCAAAAAGTGAGGTGTATAATGGCAAGCACATGCATATTCACCCAAGGTATGATGTAGTAAGGCATCTTATTAAAAATAATATGATCTTACTTAGGTTGTCAGGTGTAAGAAGAATTTGGCATATCTCCTTACTAAAGGCCTTTCTAACAAGGTAATGCATGATAGAGTGGAGGAAATGGGGCTTAAGCTCACTTGTGTGCCTTAATCTTGGTGAATACTCGTCTCAAGAATTACTCTTGATGTTTAATGTGTCAAACAAATCCAAGGTTGAGAGGTGATTAAACCACCTTAGCCCCTTTTGAGATAATACTGCTTATGGCTTAGACTTGTCAAATCCTCCATGATGTTGAGGTTGAGCTCTACGCTCTTAATGATGTCCATAGCCTATTATGGTGGTGTGTAGCAACACACTTGATGGACTCATTGATCTACATGTGAGGGTAGTAAGACATCAAGAGAATGCAGGGTGTGGGGCAGTACATGTGATGGACTCGCCTACGAGAATGCAGGGTGTGGGGCAGTACATGTGATGGACTCGCCTACGAGAATGCAGGGTAGTAAGACATCCTCTATCAAGAGTATGGGCTTACTCTTTAGAGCATTCTAAGTATTGGATCTATTTTGCCGAGAAGGACCTAATACGTTTGGATTGCGGAGTGCATTTCAACTCAAGAAGTAGACGAAGAGGATATGTGTACTCTTCACAATGACTGCCCAAGTTTAAAACTATGTTCACCTGTGGTGACTGTGGGACATGAATATTCACTACGTGTTTACTCAAGCTCAAAATATATTGGCATCGTCAAGTGTGGATCTCATTACTCATTAGCCTCCTTTCAGTTCTTCCCTTTTGAGAATAACCACCGAGGTTTAAAACTATGTTCACCTATGGTGGTTGGGGGGCATGGATGTTCACTAGTTGTTGATTCAAGTCCAAATGGTATTGACATTGTCATGTGGATCTCATTGCTTAGTAACCTCCTTTTTTTCCATCCTTTCCTAGAAATTGAACCATGTGGTGGGTTCAAGGAATGTGGGCTAGTATGTTTCAATTTTGTTCAACTTGTCAAAAAACCTCAATCCCACATAGGAAAACTAGAGACGGGAAGTCTTGTTTAAACACCCCCTTATGTTTGTACTTGGTAAAGTCTTGTGGGCCTAGAGTGGGCTTACTAGATCACACACGCGGGCCCTACCTTGTTGCGCCGAGCCAAGCTGGTCAACGAGTTGCGGTGTGGTGCGATATGGACTTTTTCCGACCTAGAACTTTATTTTGGGCCACTGTGTTTTTAGTTGTCGTAAACGAACTTGCGCTGAGTTCTGTAGATTAAGCTCGATTGGAATGTGCATGAGCTCGAGATGCCCTCTTCTTATCAACCTTGAGGCTACTAAGCTCACGGTCCTAACTGTTACTTTGGGTTTGCGCTCGAGTTTGCAAACTTGCTTTTGTGCACACATTTTGACTGTGTAACTGCCCATTCTTTCCATAACCAATGTTGCCTTAGTTGTGGCCGGATGTTTTGCTCCTCATTATATGCCCAATTTATTGATTGAGGCCGGATTTCTTGACCACATTCCCACATTCCATAACTAACCTTTGCTTCAACATTAAGTATTTTTCTTATAAATATCGTTCCTTGGGGCATTGCTCAACGCACTGAATTCATAGAGCTTATTCATCTCTTCTCCTTTTAATTCTCTATGATTTCTTCTCTTACATTGGTTATTGAACAAGTTGGGGCATTTTCCAACCCATTACCAAATAGTACACTCCCATGTTGGGTGCCATGTTAACCCTGGGAGTTAAAGTGCCTGATGATCTCGTTAGTAGCATAGCGGGGGCATAAACGACTTAGGACAGTGATGAACTCCACGGCACAGCAACTTCATTCAATTCAACTCTTATACTCTGAATCTTTTAATTTCAATTAATTTATTATCTCTGTCTTAAGTATGCTTGCACAAATTCGAGGTCTATAGTGTTCAGTTCAAGGCTTTCATTGAAGTTCTTCTGTAAGTCGATTCAAGTTCTCTTTAGCCTCTTTCTCGAGTTAAGCCTCTAGCATGTCAAGCTTTAGAATTTTGATTACCCATTTGTTCTATTTTTGCAACAATTATGATTCTACTTCTACAGAATGTTTTGACATGGTGTAAACAATAATGGGTTGAAAATTATACAATCAATTGATGCATGTTTATTATCTTTTTTTGCTTGAAATGTCTTATTTTATGTGCTTGGCTAAATACTTAACTACTTACAAGAGGATAACATTCTTGAAAAATTATCCGTATTTTAGCCACCAAAAAAAAAAAAAAAAAAAAAGAGAAAAGAATTGATAACGTTTTTGACAGTAGCTTTAAGAGGGGTAATGTCCTCTTAAAACTTTGTTGTATTTTCCAGTTATGCGTGAAAATATTTATTGTGCATCTATGTGACATAAAGATTTAAAAATGTTAGTGATATTCTCTTAAAATGTGTCGTATGACACAAAGATAGGGATTCAAAATATCACAAATGGATCCCTGGGACCCTGAATCCCATACCTCTATTACCAAGGCAAGATGGGAATAAGACTTCGAGGATGGTAAACCTCATCCTCCGCAATTGTAGAAGATGGGACCAAGCTAAACTTCAACAACTCTTTTATTCCAATTTATTAAATATAATTGTGAAAAATCCGATTGGGGTTTATGAAATTTATGACAGCCTTGTTTAGGTTGGATCCAAAGATGTTGAATTTACTGTCAAGGACAAGATGGAGGGACAAAGAAAATCATTCTAGCACTAACCTTGCCTCGACCTCTTATCCTAGTGCGACATCGGCAGTGTCCTGAATTCAGGGTATTCCTTGCTTGCCTGCCTAAAATTAAATATTTATTTGGAGGGCGTGTTATAATGCCTTAGCCACCGGCGAGAATCTTTTCAAGAGGCACCTTACTTCGAGCCCATCGTGTAAGATATGCGGTGAAAATGTTAAATCAATTGAACATATTCTTTTTCTCTACATGAAAGCTATTATCGTTTCATTTTCTTCTGAATTGGGTTTTAAATTGGACCCTGTGGGCTTCCCCGACTTTCTCTTATGATAGGACTCTTTATTTACATCTTTTGCTCATGATGATGGTATTGTTTCTAGATGTGCCTCTCTTTATTGGTGGATTTGGAACCAAATATGCGAGTTTGTGTTTAAACGGCTCAGAATCAGTGCCCTCATGGTTTGTCCAGGGCTATGGCGGAAGAATTTGATTTCAGGAAGGTTGCTCCCTCCCTTTAGGATTGGATTCCTCCTTCATGTGCTCGGGGTTGGTGCAAGCCATCCGCCTGGTGGTTAAGCTCAATTTTGATGCGGCCTGGGTTTCTGATTATGAAGCTTTGGCAATCGTGGTGGTTGCTCGTGACTTCAAAGGTCGCGTGTTACGAGGTTGGTGTTGATCCTTGGTGGCGGCCTTCTCCTTCTCAGCGGAAGTGTAGGCGATCCGTGGATCTTTTTTCCTTTAATATTTCTTGTGGTTGAAAAAATGTCATTACTGAATTTGACTATTTGTTTGTAATTTCGGCTCTTAACTCTAAGTCTTCCCCTAATCTATGCGAATTCCGTGTGGTTGTTTACGAAGTTTGGAAGCTTGTAGGCTCTTTTGATTTCATTTCTTTTGTTTGGGCTCCTAGGAGTTGCAATAGAGTTGCCCATTTTGTTGCTAGGAAGCATTTACTACATGACTGTAATCATAGACGGTGGACTAATCAACCCAGGGACCTATTTGATGTAACTCAAAGTGATATGTAATGAATTTTTTTGTAGCCTCTGGTCGGTTTCACTAATAAAAAAATATCTTGGGAGTATCAATAATTGAATGAATTGGTATGTCTCGAGCACAAAATTTCAAACAAAATAAATGGACGAAATAAATGCTGCACAAACAAATAGATTTGTATTTCTTTATTAGGAAATGGGTACAATATCTGTATATGTATACTAATTATAATTGTACGAAAATCTTGTGATTTGATCTCTACGAGACTTGATGAGTCCTTTGTCGATGGGTTAGACTTGGAAACTTGAAAGAGGGCACAGGGATTGATCTCAATAAAGTGACTTTTCTTAAATGTAGGGATCATAGCTTGATCTCTATCTTGAAGGATGATTCGGGTTTTGAAAATGGAAACTTGCAGGAGGACACGAGGCTTGATCACAATTAGGTGATTTTCTTTAAAATAGATTGCTCATGGCTTGATTTCCGTCTTAAAGTATGATTTGGTTTTTGACATGAAAAACTTGAAGGAGGGCACGAGGCCTGATCACGATTAGGTGATTTTCTTCAAAATAAAGGTCTTATGGCTTAATCTTTGTCTTAAAAGATTATTTGGTTTTTGATTTGTAAGGTAGAGGGCAAGAAGCTTAGTCTATTTAATTTTAATTTTAAGGCTTTGGAGATGAGAATTCAAGTAGGTCTTTTTTAGTTTATTCGCAGGAGGACAATTCCTCGAGGTCAGCATATTCCTCACCGAACTCAACTTAAGTTTCTTTATTTATCCTAAAATTGTATTTTTATTGCTTATTGATCGTCTATTAGTCCAATAATCTAAGTCATTTATGTATAATGAGCAATCACGACAAAATTGAATGTTGATTTCGTCATTCCTAGTACGTTGAGAAACTTGATACCCTTCCATGGAAATTTTGGAGTCCATTTTGCGCTTCTAAATAAAAAAAGTGTTTGAAGGGCCAAACGATGTTTCTAACAAAGGATATTAAACTTTGTAAGGAAAAGACATTTTTTATATTAACTTTTGGTAAGGTGAATAAAAACAGGTTGAACCTCAAGTAATATTGCCAAACAGTCTTTTTCACTTTAGTGAATTGAATGACCTTTAAGAACACCATGAGTATAAGTGGTAAAAATATATTATATCACGCTTGTAAATGACTAATCGAGATTTGCTAAATTAGATCATTTGAAGTTAAAAGATGAGGTTATCGAGAAGTTTCTCAAATATAAAATGGAAGTTAAACAATTAATAAAACTGGAAATCAAAGGGATTAGGATGGATATAGGTGATGTATATGGTAACACATTCATCGAGAGAGATTGAAAGGAAAATAAATGCTTATGGACATGATATCTTTTAGCTGAGTTTATGGAGGGAAACCCTGTTACGGTTGATACACACTTTAAGGGATCCAAATGTAAAAGGCTAGATAACATACCTTAATGTAAAGGGGTTACATTTCTAACTATCGTTACCTGGAACTATTGGGGTGTCTAACCAAAGTAGGGTTTTTTAATATATGTTTGACGACTGCATTGATCTTGATGATCATGTAACTAGTGCTTTCATGATAGAGGAAAATCCTAAAAACTTTGATGAGGTTATGAAGACATAAATGCACCATTTTTTTAAAGAGTTCACTAATAATGAGTTAGATTCAAATTATAAGTGGATACCAGTGAGCCTCCCTAAGGATTGATACCAAATCAAAAATATTGAATTATGATATTAAGGGAAAAACTATTATGGAACAACAAAAATGGATCCGAGGTTCCAAAATTGAAAATAAAGTTTATATGTTTGAAACTCCCTATGTGATCTTTTACAAACCCCGAAATTAGTGGCATCATAATTAGATTGTCCTTAGTCACGCATGAATTTGTTTATGGTTAACGTTTGAATGTGTGCATAATCATTTTGATTTGATGCTTAATTTTAGCACAAGTGTAAATGTTGCAAATGCTATAAAGTCCTTCTTAGGTTTATGTTTGATATGAAAGACCTATGTGAGGCCAATGTAATATTTGATGTGAAAATCTCTAGAACACTTGAGCAGTTTAATCCTAGACTATGTGAAAAAGTCCTTAGAGAGTTTAATCACTTTGATGATATTCTACAGGACTCTAAATGTTCACTTAAAGAGAAGAAAAAAAATGATATTGTGTCACAACTAAATAAGCTAATATGTTCCGCATCATTATGTTTTGATGGACAACACTCGTCATGATATATTATGTGTCTTTGGCAAACCTAGTTGTATACCCCTTGATCCAAATGATGAGCATTAAAGAGCTCTAATCAAACATTTAAGGTACTAGTGAAATACTATGGATTGAGGTTTATATTGTAAAAGACTCCCTCTTGTGTTAAAGGTATTTTGTGATGTCAGTTTGGTGTTTGGTATTCATGAGGACCATTCTAATAATGTTCAGGAGCTTAGGTTTGCTTATGGTGCCATATTGTGGATCCTTTTCTCAAACCTGCACTATTAAGCTAGCCTTTATGTCCAGGCTAGAAGGTATAAAATTTAAATGGCTTAGGAATGTAGAGTGAGACATTCCATTGTGGGGGGTTTTGTTGAGTACTCGAGAGCCTATGTGATATAGTGATTGACGATAATTTCTTGTGATTTTTGTGATTCCCCTGGTGTACTCTAGTTATTGCTAGCTCATATATATTGATTATGATGGAAATATTATTTTGATGATTATCTAAAGTAAGTGCGGATAGTTTGATGATAATAGCACTTAGCTCGAAAGCCCTGATGACGCGTGGGTTGCCTAAATTTGAATAATAAAAGGCACTTTGTGGATTATGGTCTTATATGAATTAACTAGTGGTGGTCTAGTAGTTGAGTTGAGAAAAATTATGTTTCACTCTTGTGGTGGTATGTGAAACTGATATTTTGCGGTATATAACTATTTTTGCCTATCGTGCATGTATGATGTTTATACTATATGTGTATTGAGGTGGACATGTGATATACTGATATATATATATGTGCTCCATTATTGTTTTAAACTCACTGTTGTTGAAGTTGGGAAGCTATGGAGCTGTTATTTAATAGCTCATTACAAATACCTCAATGTGGGGTGTAAGAGTAACTTGTGATTGATGTTGGTACTGACCAACTTAAGTACCGTTTTGCTTTACAATCAGTGCCGTGATGCCAATTGTGAGGGTTGAGTTTGATGCTAACTTACCCATAGTCTATGAAGTATGGTGTGAGCATTGCACACCTGATAGGTTTGGCAAGCTATGGGCATGTTGCCTTAGCCATGGTGTCGAAAGACACGTGATCTCACTCGCTCTTGATCAGGAGTGAGAGTACCTGATAGATCCTCCAATTGAGGGGCCTCTACGAAGGCAAGAGTGCACGCTTGTTAGAGAAGGAATATGTCGATGGGTCATCTAAAAGAAGGCAATAAGTGATACAACAAAAGGAATGGGGCATAAGCCTATATGTGTGTTCTAACCCTGATGGATACATGTCTCCTGAGTTAATCTTGGTGTTCAACGGATCAAACGAAGTCAGAGGTTGGGAAAATGTGATTAAGCCACCCAAGCCCCTTCCAAGTTAATGTTGTCTTGTGGCTTAAGGATCTGTAGAATTTGTCATGACATTAGGTTAAGCTTTATGCTCTTAATGTTATGCATAGCCTGCAGTGATGGTGTGGGGTAGCACACCTAATGGACTCATCACTAATGTCATGACGTGATGAGCTTAACACTCTTAATGATGTCCATAATCTTTTATAGTAGTGTGGGGCATCACACTTAATGGACTCACCTACATGATTGTCGGGGATAGAAAGTCCTTCTGTTGAGAGTAAGGGCTTACTCTCCAGAGCATCCCTGAGAATACTAGGTTTTGAAATTTTTTTTTTTTTTTTTTTTTTGAGGGATCTCATACATCCTAATCATTGAGTGTGTCTCAACTTTGAGAACCACATGAAGAGGTTAAGTATGCTTTTCACAATGACTGCTCATGATTCAAGACCTTGTTCATCAATAGGTGGTTGTGGGACATGCTTAGTCACTAGGTGTTACTTCAAGGCCAAAAGATATTGGCATCGTCAAGTGTGGGTCTCACTACTTTGTAAGACTCGTTCTTTCATTCCTTTACTCAAAATTGAACTATGTGGGGATTGTTGGAATTTGGGGGTAGTGTGCTTCAATTTTGACATATTGTGAAAACACTTCAATCCCATATAGGATATCTAGTGGAGGGAAGCCTTGTTTACACACACCTTTGTCATTGTACTTGATAAAGTCTTGTGCACCTAGAGTAGGCTTGGTAAGCCACACGAGTGCTAGGTGTGGTGTGGTGTGGACTTTTCCTAACATGGACTTTTATTTTTACTACCAATGTTTTTGTTTAAGTTGTTGTAAACGAACTCAATGTGAGTTCTTGTCTTCGGGTAGTACTCGAGGCTTTTGGCTTGACCTCGAGATGTCACTTAGTTGATCTGGAGGGTGCTACCTTGCCCTCCTCTGGGTAACAAGGCTCGAGGCTACGAGCTTGAGCTAAAGTATGCATTTTGACTTTGTCAATTACCGCTTTTTTTATAACCGTTCTTTGCTTTAACTGGAGCCGAATTTTTAGGCTCTTTCATATCTGCTACTTCCTTTATTGTAGTCGGATTCTAAGGCCATGATCTCGTCCTTAACGAGCAATCTTATACAAAATCCTTACCTTGATGGGTTGTTTAATACACATAAAAAACAAAAACAAAAAAAAAAAAAGAAATTTATAGATCTTCTTCTTCTCTATTTCATTTCTCTCCTCCATTACCAAGTAAGTTCGGGCATACTCCAACCCATTTTTCTGGAGTACACTATTGTCAGTGTTGTTTTAACCTTGGGAATCGGATTGCCGTTCATCACACTGTACCTCTGTGAGGGTATAAATGACTTAGGACAGTGGCTTCTCCAAGGCATGGCAATTCTTCAGTCAATTCTCTACTCTTCCCTTCATCTTATTCTGCCTTCGCTTATTTATGCCTATTGTTTTATTTACTTGTCAACTAAAGCTTGAGACTTCCGTTTCTCAAGCCTAGGTTCATTTTTGTTCATCCCAAATCTAACTCTTTTGAGTATAATCTTAATTATAGGAAAGAGTAGGGTTGAATACTATGGAGATAAAAGTCATTCATATCAAGATTGGATCTATACAAAGGTCAGTTTATTCCCCACTTAAACTCAATTTAAGTTTTTTGAGTTCTTTTTTTTATTCTGATATTGTATTGTGATTGCTCATTGACCCCATATTATTCCAATAACTCTTCCCACTCAATATTTTCTATATGTACAAGTATTTAAGGAACAGAAATAAAATTAAAACACTACCCAAAAATTTAACGTACCTAGATATTGTGAATCATAATCATAATCATACGTTCATTCCTTTGCCATCCACTTTTGTCTTTTAGTGCGTATAAACTATTTTATGATTCAACTAGCCAACAATAAAGTCGATACTTTTTTTTTTTTTTTTTTTAACACAACAGCGCCCAAAGGCCGATAAAGTTGATAGTTAGATTAAACAAATCAAGCAATTATAGGATTCTAGCACACTTTGGTACGTGTCCTAAGTTGGTCAACCATTAATTAAACAAAGAGAATAAAAGACAATGAATTGATTAACTATTAATATATTGATGAATTCGTATGGGCAACAACAGAGGTACAGGTGCCTGGAAGGATCGTAAGTCCATGGTCTGGGGTGCTTTTGAGGCATCGGAGGATCCGCTTCACAGCCTGCCAGTGACGAGACTTGGGAGCATGCATAAACTGAGAGACAAGGTTAACAGCATAACATATATCGGGACGAGTCATGGTGAGATATTGCAGTGCCCCAACCACACTGCGGTACTCCGTAGGGTCAGGTAATGCGTCACCGTCAATCAAGGACAGATGAACACGAGCTGGTAGAGGGGTTTTGATTGGTTTGGCATCTTGCATGTTGTGTTTGTGGAGAAGGTCGATGGTGTATCGATGTTGGGATAGAAACATGCCGGATTTTTTACGGTGAGCCTCAATTCCTAAGAAATAATGGAGTGGACCGAGGTCCTTCATGGCAAATTGGGTCGAGAGGGCATGGATAAGGGCATCAAGGGAGGAGGGATTGGATCCAGTGAGGATGATATAATCAACGTAAAGAAGAAGGCAAATGATGTCATTAGTTTTACGAAAGAGAAAGAGGAACGGGTCAGCTCGACAACAGGTAAAACCTAGGCTATAGAGAAAGGTGCTGAAGCGATGAAACCAAGCCCGAGGAGCTTGTTTTAGACCATATAGTGCCTTTTTAAGGCGACAGATATGCTTGGGAAATTTAGGGTGGATGAAACCCTTAGGTTGCTTCATGTAGACTTCTTCCGCAAGATGGCCATGTAGAAAAGCATTTTTAACATCAAGTTGTTTGATTTTCCACTTGTATGTGATAGCGAGGGTGAGAATAAATCGTATAGTGGATGGTTTGACCACCGGGCTCAAGGTCTCCTTGAAGTCAATGCCTTCACGTTGGTGAAAACCTTGAGCAATAAGGTGAGCTTTAAAGCGATCAACAGAGCCATCCACTTTATATTTAACTCGATATTTCCAAGTGCTACCTGCAACCTTGAGTTTGGGGTTGGGAGGAACAAGTTCCCAAGTGTTATTGAGTATTAAAGCATTGAATTCGTCCGCCATGGCCTCTTGCCATTTGGGATTTTTAATCGCTTGAGAGTAGCACGTAGGTTCCTGTATGACTGTTATTGAGGAAAGGGAGAGGGGATACCTCGATTTTCGAATACCATCCATGAGTCGAGTTCGCATTGGATGGACACTGGGGTTGTTGTGCTCTTCAGTTTGGTCTTGGTTCGGTTGGGTTGTTGTGCTGTGCAGGTCGGAGGGCTCGGTGGGGATGGGTGCTGCAGCACAGTGGGGTTGGGTGGTCGGGGTAGTGTTGGGTGAGATAGGGGGCAACTCGTTGTCTGGTACGGAATGGGTATGGACTAGGGGAGGACTTGGCGGTGCAGCGGGAGGGGCCGTGGGCTGATCAGTAGCCTTGTGGCCAACGCCAGTAGGGTCAAGACGAGGGCTGTCATGACCTGGTGTGGGCTGACTTGGGCTGTCGTGGGGATTCGTAGTCCTCGGAGTTGCGGGTGGCACATGTTGTATGCTTAGGTGTGGAGAACCCAAGCTACTGGTGACTATGAGGGGGAAGGGCAAGTCAACGATACGGTCTGTACTACCTGGGTCTGGGGTGCAAGACGGGTTGGCCAATTCAGCGTATGGGAAATGAGTTTCGTTGAATCGAACATGTCGATTTATATGAATTTTACTGGTTTGAGGGTCAAGGCAGCGATAGCCCTTGTAACGTGAGGCATAGCCTAAAACGATACAAGGTTTGGACCGTGGTGCTAATTTGTGAGGGGCACGGGGTGTGAGGTTAAGATAGCATGCACACCCAAAAAAACGAAAATTAGAGTAGGCCGGGATGCGTTGAAAAAGTTTTTCAAAAGGGGACAAGTTCTTGGGTACATGTGTAGGAAGGCGATTTATAATAAAACATGCAGTACAAGCAGCATCATCCCAAAAAGTATAAGGAAGGCGAGACTGAATAAGAAGCGTCCGTGCCATTTCAATAAGGTGCTGATGCTTTCGTTCTGCCACCCCATTTTGTTGTGGGGTATCAGTACATGACAGAAGAAAATGGATGCCGTGTTGATGGCACAGGGCCTGCATGCGACGATGGTCAAGTTCACGGCCACCATCACTTTGAAAAATTTTTATTTTTGTGGAAAATTGGTTTTCAACAAAGATTTTAAACTTTTCAAAGATTTCAAAGACTTCCGATTTTTGTTTCATAGGGTAGAGCCATGTAAACCGAGTATAGTCATCAATGAAGTTAACATAGTACTTATAGCATGAATTTGATGAAACAAGCGATTGCCATACATCTGAATGAATTAAATGCAAAGGTGTAGAAACAAAATGCAAAGCACGTTGAAAGGGTAGTCAATGAGACTTGCCCAAACTACAATCTTGACAAAAAGCAGTAAAACGTGAACTAGGTATAAGTTTACGAGAGCAAAGTACATCTAACATGGGGCGTCCTAGATGTCCTAAGCGCCGGTGCCAAAGATCTCCTGTTAAGGTTTGTGCCATAAGTCCAAGTGAGTGAGGCGAGAAGCTGTAAAGTGGCCCATTACTGCGAACTCGAAGCAGAGGTATCCCCGTAGCCTTGTCCTTGACACAGAAAAAATCAGAGTCAAATTCAACAGTGCATAGGTTATCATGACAAAGTCGTTTTATAGACAGGAGGTTGTGAGTTAGTTGGGATACTAACATTACATTGTTAAGGTGAAGTTGTCGTTTGTTAGTCTTTAAAGTTGTAGAACCCATATGAGTGATGGGGAGGAGAGCTCCATCCCCAACTAAAACTCGTTTTTGGCCATGATAGGGAAGAAGAGAGCGAAGCATACCTGAGTTGGGTGTCATATGGTTAGTGGCACCGGAGTCGGGGTACCAACTGTAGTCTTGTGAGTCTTGGACGGACATGGCAGCGAAAGAGTGAGACGGATCGGGATAGGAGGAAAAGTTGAGCCGGTGTGGGCATGAGACAGCATTATGACCAATTTGATTGCAGATCTGATGGATTTTAGGTCCAGGCCCAAGAATGCCATTGGGGTTGGGCGGAGCATTACCAGTCGGCCAAGAGTGGTGCGGTTGGGGTTGCGGGGCATGAGGTCCCGATTGATGTTGATGTTGTTGTTGGTGTCGCCCATTATGGTCCCCTCGATTGCCACGGCGACCTGTGTTGCGTCCTTTACCCTTACCACGTCCCCCACGACCTGAGTTGGGGTTAGATCCTTGAGAACCTGCATTTGAAGCAACAAAAGCATGTTGTTGATCGGAGGAGGGGCGACCCTGATAGCGAATCTAGGCGCTTTCCTCATTTAGAAGATCAGTTTTTTATTTTTCAAAAGAAGGGGTTGGTGAGGTGTTGCGAGTTAGAGTAGCGAAAGCAGCGTATTCCATTGGAAGTCCATATAGGGCATAATGAACTAGTTCTCGATTGGCTATTGGTGAGTCTATGGCAGCTAAGTCATCGGCGATCGACTTTAACTCAGAGAGATAGTTTTGCATAGTTTTGCCATCCTTTTTGAGATTTATAAGTTGGGATCTCAGATCAAATTCCTTAGCCAGCGAATGATCTCGAAATCTTTTGACAAGGGCATCCCACATAGCTTTTGATGTGGGTTCACGGACAATATCGTTTAGGAGGGAGCGAGATAGGGTAGCGGAAATGCAAGAGCGGAGGCTTAGATCAGTGCGGACCCAGTTTATATATTCAGGGTTGGGGAAGGAAGAGCAATTGTTGGTTGTTATATGGCTTGGGGGACACGGAAAAGTACCGTCTATGTAGTCCATAAGTTGATGGGAGATTAATAACATGTGAAATTGTTCTCGCCAAGTTGTATAATCAGTAGTGTGTTCTAATTTTGTGGTGATTATATTAGAGATACTAGATAAAGGGAGTAAGAGGGGAGTTGTAGTTGTGTTATTTAAATTAGGGTTGGAGTTAAATGGGAAGTTTGGGGTGACGCCGCCGCAGCCATGGGGCTGGACCGGCACACCACTTGGTACCTGGTGGCTGTATGGGGCGTCAGAAATCAGACCACCAGCAAGGGTGGTGTTGGTGCCACCACCAGTGGGGAAGCCGAGGGAGGGAAGGGCGAGAGAGCTATATGGGAGGGAGGTGTAACCAATAGAAGACCAGTGACCACCAATGAGCATGGTGGCACCGGCCATCGGCAGTGAGGGGAGAGGGGGGATGCCCGAGCCAAAAAAAATGAGAAAATTGTGGTCTCGTGGATGCCAACGAAGTACCGGGAATGGCGGCTTCGGCATTCCTTTGTCCATTGAGGAATAGACCTGAGGTTATACATACGATATGGGCAAAATCAGTCATAGCCACAGAAGATGTCACGTCCTGGTGGTTGACCAAGGAACCGGCATGAGGCGAGCCGGTCTCGGTCACCAGGGGAGTGGCGGCAACCCTTTGAGGTGCCGTGGGGGAGGGGGAAGAATTAGGGTCAGATGCCATAGCAAAACAATGAAAGGAAAAGAGAAGGTAGAATTAATTCAGAAAGAAAATAATAGTCAATCAAGATACTAATAACTCAAGTGAAAAACATGAATTTTAAAAAAAAAAAAGAGAAGAGAAGAGAGTCTCCTTTGGAGGCTCTGATATCATGTGAAAATAAGGCTATGACTCAATTGAATTGAATGATTGACAAAGAGAATTACATGCTCTATTTATAGAGCTGGAGACAAAAACATAAAGACAAAGGTGTCCTTCTAGTTTACATGAGAACTAAGGGCAAATCAGTAATAATGCAAACCCTAGATAAGATTGCCTAGGATGGAGGATACTATCCTCTAATACAAGATGAGCTTTCCTATAATGAAGGATATTATCCTCTAATATAAATGACTATTTGTCATTGTTTATTCGTCTGACATTTTGAGCAGATAATTGTTTAATCAATATTATAACAAATATTTTTGTCAATGAAACGCGTAATGCATGAAGAATGCGGACTGGATAGTAAATTAATACTCACATTATTATCAAACTGCATTATCTATATTAAATCTTATTTTATGTATAATCTTCTTTGAATCTAACCTTTGCCCTCCGACAAGAAATCATATCAAAGGGGATAACATAGAGCCGTTTGATGACTGCTTCAATTTGCTGTAGGGACTTTGTCCCACACTGGAGAAAATGGACTCCTGAATCATTTTATATACTACCCCTTTAACTTGACTTTGTAAAATTTTGTTGGCCTAATGTGGGCCTAGTGAGCGACGTTTGTGTTTACACCCCTGTTCGAGGAAGTTGGAACAATGTCATTTAAGGTTAATAGGACACGTGCTCAACACATGGAATCATGCCCGAGACCCAAAAGGATTGAGAACTAAAACGACGTCATCTAGATAATAGCTGCTTCAATAACTGAAGTTTCAAAAACATACCCGCTTGATGCGGCTGACTGAACTTACAAGCTTGAGCTCAAGGCACAGTTGACTGGAGCACTGCGGGAATTAACTACCCAAGCTCGAGATAGTTATTCAAAATGTGGATCAAAAGTGTGGGCCTCAAGTACATTCAAGCAAACAAGGACGAATGTGGGGAAGACTCTTTGACCTCAAGCGTGTGTGTCAGAACCTTTTCAAAGCCAGTTCAAGATCAGGAAGCATGGAGGCCGAGCGTGGGCATAAAAGTGGGCCAAACAAGAAGACAATACTTTATTTTGCAGCTTACAAATAAAAGAAACCCGCGAATGTGCAAATGGTCCTAGCACAAGTACATGAACTCTTCAATTTCGTCCTTTATAACACACCAGTGCTTTATCTTTTCCTTTTCTTTAGGAGTAGATGTAGTTATAGTTTCATTTACAGCCGAGTGCTTAGTTGTGGTGTACGAGAAGGTATCCCTGTCTACCATTGTTTGTGTTCCCAACACTTTTGACAAATGAAGTTTATCGTTGTTGGTCTAAGGATTTGATGGCCAAGCCCAGAGCTTGATTCTAATTGTCTTAGGTTGGTGACATGACTTAGTATATTAGGTGAGTTTAGATTTAGTCATGTTTTTAGAGCTTTGATGGCCAAGGATTTGTAGTTGATTGCATTAGTGCTAATCTGGCGAGCCAAATACTGTTAGCTTTATCTAAATCTTGTCATGCTCAAACTCATATTGGATTTGAGATAGAGTGTTCCAGGCCTAGAAAATTGGAGCAAGCTATGAACGGCTTGTCATCTATCATAACAACCTCATATTTGTCATGGTTCCAGAAAATTAATAGCCGGTGAAGTGAATATGGAATATAGTAATTGGCATGTAGCCAATCTCTCCCAAGTAAGCATTCTAACTTGAGATAGCATCCACCACAAAGAAGGTTGTTAGCATGCTCAGATTGCCAACACCAAATCAATCCGGATGACCCCTTCAGACTTCGCAATTGCTCTAGAAAAGCTACAAATTGCCACATTGGAAATTATCAAGTCATCTTAAGACTTACCAATAACCCCTTCACATTAATGAGGGTAAGATGTTGTTGGCCGCACCATTATCCACTAAGACCCTTTATTCACCAGGATGGCATCAAACTTGGCTGTGAGTTACAAGTGCTTAATGTGTTTTTTGGCTATACTAGGCCCATCAAACATCATCCTTATCATGTTAGAATGATCATTAGTTAATATGGATACTGTATATTCAACTTTGAAAGATGAGGGATCATGATTACCATGGTAGGCTGCTACTTTCGCAACCAGCTCCACCTCGAATACTTCATTCATCACCACTACATCCCCTTTGAGGCTATCTTGTGCCTCCTTTGCCCTGAATTCCAAGGGTAGAAAGGTTCCGACTTTGGCTTGTTTAGGTAAAGGCACAAACTGAATGTGGAGTTTCTCATCTATCTCCTTTTCAAGACGTTTGTTGACCTACATGTCTTGGTTTTAAGGCTAGTATTTACATTTAGCCTCTCAAGTATTAGACTCTTCCTTGGGCTTGAGGTAGTCTTCATATGGAAATCATTCTCTATATATGACAATGTCTAGTTAACCTTATCAGGGTGTTCCACTAAATTGATGCTAAGAGGACTATAGTCCTCACATAGCATTCTCATGGTCATAGACATCTCCAACAGGGTTCTTTGCTAGACAAGAGGCAAGCTAGGCTCTTTGTTGCCTTATCCCACAACAACTTTTTCTTTTTGGTTCTAGTAAGCTTGGAAGGGCCACCTTTCCCTTGTTCAGGTTGGTTCCTTCTCCACAAGTTACCAAAACGAATATCCAAGGGTTGCTATCCTAGTTGTCGTGGATCTTGTTGATTGCCCACTTCTATTAGATGGTATTTTTGCTTCCCCTTAGGGAGAATGGGTAAGTTCCATGAACCTCCTCGTGACCTCTTTCTTGGTGGCGAAGATTGTCCACCAATTCTTGTTAGGAGATATACCCATGTATATTTCTTCTTCCTTCATGAGAAGGATGGTTCCTTTCTCTAACTGCCTTTTAAGAAATTTTTTTTAAAGCAGCAAATTCATAAGTTGGGTGATCCATTGTAATGTGCCACTTGCATAACTCATTCCCTATTCAATAGAACTCTTTAGGAGCTTGAGTGCCCTGTGCTCTAGAAAGCTTCCAAATAAGGCATTGGCAACAACCATCCTTTTCTTATCTACATCCATCTTGTAAGGAGGTTTTGTGTTAGTTTGAGTATTGCAAATGTCTTAAGGCTTGACTGATCTATAACATTTACCTACATAGGACTAGGGAATGGGTATTTATCAACACCCATTTGCCCTTCTTCAAGGAAAATAAGTTCCATTGCCCCAGTGTTGTCCTGCACTATGTTCTTAAAGATAACACATTTCTTTGTTGAGTGGGTGAAGGAATCATGCTACTTACAGTAAATATTCCCTCTCAAGGAATTAGGGCTAGGTTTCATATTTTTCCTTTTGACTTTAAGTTTATTATTTTCCACGATCCAATAAAATATTATGTTAGGAGGTCAAATCAATAATTTTGCATCAGCGTGGGACTCGATATCAACATGCAAGCACCTTGATCCCATTAGAACTCTGAAGTTAAGTGTGGTTGGGCGAGAGCAGTGCCAAGATGGGTGACCTCTTGGGAAGTCCTCTTGTTGCACCCCTCAGGTTGAGGATTCTCAGAAACAACCTCCCTTTAGGGTAGCACCCTAAAGGCGGAAGGATACGTACATCCACCCCCCAGAACCTACTTAGACGGGAGCCCTTGGGGCGCTTGGAATGTTACTTTGTAGGACTTGATATCAAGAGTGCTATAAGATATGAACAAATCTAATAGAATGTTGCCAAATACATTGATATTAAATTGCCTCAATACTAGAAAGATACCTAATAAATATGCATAATATTCCAACCATTAGCAATTAAAACTAAGCATTAACAATAGAAATACGAAATCTTGACAGTGGACCACAACCAGCAATACTCATGATTAAAGAGTCTAATTCCTAGCAATGTCCATAAAAGAAGTAATGCAACACCTTGTCATCACCATATAATTTAGCTCATATCCAAGAATCTCCTATGATGTAAAATTCCAAGAGTGAAAATTCACACCCGCATTTCATATCGGAAAGGAATTCAACACCCTCTAATGTGAATGCGGAAGATTAGTCGAGCATGGTCCCTTATTATTGAGATTAACACTTCTATGGTGAATTGACAAGCAGGAATCACTCCATTGACATTTAAATTTGTAGAAATAAATCTTGATCAACACTATGCAACACCATGTGTCAAACACAATGACACTGTAATTGTAAAGACTAATAACACTATAAAGAAATTAGAAGAGGAATTGAGGTAAGGCTCATAATAGACAATCAATTATCATAATTTGGCATCAGGTTTTCCATTGCAATGCGAATTCGTAGTGTGATAAAGCTGTTCGAATTGGTATCCTGAAAAATCCAATCAATTAATTTTCAATATTAAACAAATAAAATTGTTTTATTTATTTATTATCCGATTGTGCTTTCGAGTTAAATATGCGTGTGATTGTTTTCTAAAACGTTCCATAAGATGGATTATACCAAGATGACAGGTCAGGTTTGGTTTAAATAGTCAATGAGATTGAATCGCATACATATTTAGATTAAACTAATGATATGTTGTCAAAGTCTATTCATAGTCAGTGATAAATTTGGATAACTTGTCTAATAAGACTATAATATGATAATTTTGATGACTTGTCTTAGTCATGTAGAAAGGGATCAAACTAGTGAATCTTACATACATTGGGTAACGGCATGAAGTGTAATGGGAACAATTGTTTTATGTGGAATCTATAGTCTTTAATGAGATAAAGATATCCCTTTAGTTGATTCATAAATATACGAATAGATTCTAGAAACTTTGGCCAGGGTTTTCCATATGTTGAACATTTGAGATTAATATGGAAATTGTTTTAGTATTATTGAATTATTCAAGAATGGCGAGTTGGAAACTACGGCGAGAGATGTAAGAAAAGTAACAAAAGTAGTTAAAGTTACTTTTGCTCACGGATATCTACTGGATGGGTTAATTGCCGCAATAACAGTTATTTGAAAAATTTTTGAGTAATATATTTAATTCTGGAGCGCAAATTCAGTTTTACTAAATAGTCATCCTTATTTAGTGGAATTAAGTTTTACTAAATAGTAATCAATTGTTATCATGAAATGATAATCACATTTGACCCATTTGGTGCTAGAGTTAGATTGTTATTGAGGTCTCTTCGCAAGCTTTAACTAGATTGTTATTGAGGCCTCTTCGCAAGCTTTAACTTAAGTTTAAAAATATTTCACAATATATTCATGATATGAATTATTTATTTATGAGACAAATAAATTTTCATGCTGAACAAATATGAGCTGAATATTTAATGCCAAAAATTATATCATGTTTTAACAAAAACAAAAAAGGGCGACAATTGCAAAGCAACATGTGCCTTTTAAATTGCCATGGCATCACCTAGCTCCACTATATACATATATATAGCTCAGTGTGTGTGTGTGTGTGTGGTGCATATATATATATATATATATATATATATATATATTACTGTGTGTGTGTGGTGGGGGGTGTGGGGGATTTTCTTAGGGTGTTTTTGCTATAATTATTTATCATATAATAAAATTAAGTTTAGGATTTTGGAACTTGGTTTTCTCTATGGTGAAAAACCATAAAATTGTTTTAATTATTTTTTAGCATAATTTTTCTGAAAAATTATTTTTCAAAAAGATTGGAAGCAAAATTTTATTTTCGAAATTTTCCCCAGTTAAATACTTTTGGGAGCACACACTCTCAGTGCTAGAGGAGATCATTGCGAAAAACACTTTGCGGTGTCAAGAATTCTTCTTCTAATTTCAGATCTTCGAGTAGGAATCGGGATTTGCACTTCAGGTATGTCTAAATTAAGTATTTGATATTTAATTTGTTTTTCCTTTATTTCATTTGTTCTATATACTATATTTATACTTGTTATATTTGATATTTTTGCTTTTCATATTATGAACCCATTAGAGTAAGATCTAGACCTAATTAATTAGGTCTGGGTTTTAGATTTAAAATTGAGAATTTTAAGTTGGTATTCCGCTGCACTCACTCTAGTCAATTTAGAAAAGGATTTTGAAATATGTTCCCAACAATTAGTATGAAAGCCAACTCTGAATACATTCATGATTGACATTAAAAATATTAAGTTTAATAAAATTAGAGTCTGTAGAATTACGAAAAATTGGTAATTTAATAAAAGGAAAAAAGGCAATTCTAACAATTGTTGTTAAAGAGTTTAATAGCAAGATTGACGGTTCATTAAAATTTACAATTTTAGATGAGTCATGATTCAATCAAGGAGTGTAATTCTAAATCGGATTTAATGAGATTAGATATTCAACGAGTTGAAAAATTTACATTATTAATCTAATGTGAGTAGATTATGAACCAAGATGCGAAATATTCAATTGTTAAATATTTTATGGTAATCCAAACCAAAAAATATGTGATAGGTTATGGTTTATGATCTAATGAGATTAAGATCGGTTTAATTACTTATTTAAATAATCTAAATAATAAATTAATAAAACAATTTTAGAGTTCGCTGGACACTTTCCAAATGCATTAATATTATTTTTTGTATTTTTATTATTTAAATAAATAAATAAATAATTAGAATGAGATTCTAATTAAGATTATGCCATAATCCTTTCTAAAAAAGTTCAGACAAAAGGTTTGATAATAGAATACTTATTAAAGTTTGTTCACATGTTTGATATTATTTAAATAAATTAAATATTATGTATATCGTGAATAAAATTAGAAAGCCATGTAAATATTCAACTTGGTGAATTCATCGAGCAGGAGAATATTTTCAAATAGGTCTAATATGATTAGCAAATTCAAAAGTTGAATTATTTGAAAGGAAAATTCTCATAGTATATCTAATGAGATTGGATTACATAGGTTAGATAATTAAAGGAACATAATTGGATTAGGATCTTATTTAATGGTTAAATAAAAAATTTAGAATGCATTTCTAGTATTGATTATAAGATAATCAAATTTAAAAGAAAGATCCGCCTTTGAAAATTTCAAATGGAAGTAAGGATCAGGAGCTGGCTCCTCACTGTCTCCATTGCTAGCCTGATAGTGTAGTGGATAGGCGCTACTCTTCGGAAGGGCGTTTGTTCGCAGAATATAGGGTTAGACTTCTTAATGATAGATAGAGGTACGGCAAAAATGAATGCGGTGTTGAGTATCTTTTTCATTGTACTAATGTATAGGGAATGGTATACACTTGGCTAGGATAATATAATATATTAATGTTAAGAAGCATTGTGATACTGTCTTAGAGACCGAGGAAGAAACGGTGAGTTAAACATGTTTGGAAAATATATTAATTGAGAATAGTTCTTACTTGACTAATTACTTGCTATGCCACCTCTCCCACAGTAACGGGTAGATAGGTTAGCTCATCATTGCACACATACAGAGAATGGTTAGGAGGATTCCATGGCTTGTTTGTTTGCTAAATTTATTAAAAGGTTTACAAGACTCAAAATATCGAGTGGGAGCAAACTTTTAAATGAATGCTCATGACCTTCCGTTACTAGGGATGGCAATGGAGCTAGTCACACCCGTGACCCGTGAGTACCCATCCCGTTTGGGGTGGGTACAGGTATAAGTGGGGCGGGCAGTGGGTACGGGTTAGGTGATGGGTACGGGTACGGGTACGGGTATAGTTTTGTACCTGCCTTGCCCTGCCCTACCTCATAGTCGCCATATTTGCTTCATTTTGTGCACAGTTAATCTTCAAATTAAAAAATACGTGTTTAAATTCAATATTCCAAATTGTTTATCAATATTATAAAAAATATAATTGCTTTTTAAAAATAGTATTAAATAACTAATATGAGCGAGTATAGATAATTGTTTTCTACGCACATTAGGGAGGTTATAGGGCAAGTAACGGATACTCGTTGGATACCCACTATAATGGGAGGGTAACGGATACCCACATATAATAGGGCGCATATGGGTATGGGTTTGTACTCACCGGGGTGGGTACGGGTATCCACTTCATACCCGTGACCGATACAAGTATAGGATTTGAGTGGCAGGTAAGAGTATGGAGGAGGCATCCCCCGTACCCTCCCCACCCCATTGCCATCCATATCCGTTACTGATCTAACAATATAGTAGGTGGGCGCGATTCCCCAAGGAGAGCGTCCATTTGCAGAATACAATAGATGTCCTAGGATGGGTGCTGCCACACCAACAGGAGTACTTCGTCGACTTGTATCGATGTCAAGGTAGCAGTGCACACTTGAGCAGGGTCTAGATTAGCTCCCCGAGGAACTCTATTGTATGACCTTAGAGGTTGATTAAAAAGTGGTGTGTTAAATATGTATAGTAAAGAGTTTATAAGAAAACATAATTATTGAGAAATGTTCTCACACTTCAGATATCTCAATTTGGCATCGCTTTGGGTTGCCATAGCATACATGTAAGTGTCAGATTATGAACTCTGAACTTTGATTGTTTGCTAAGAGTAAGAAAACTAATTTTTTATGTTATATGATTTGTTTATAGTTTTAATTTCAGAATGGTTGTTATATTTTTGCATTGTGATTTATACTGGTATATCTTACTTGTCTATTTCTTTATGCTCACTATAAAATGATATGTTTTAGTACAAGTACAGCACTAGGAGATGCTCCGAGTTTTCTAGGTTGCTGCTAGTATATCTACTAAGTTGAAAACAATGTTTAGAACGTTAGACTATACTAAAGAGTTAGTCAGATGCAACATTAGATATCGAATGTGTTCCAGTGTAAGATACTTGACTTGTTGACTATAGTAAGGACAATTAGATATCTGATAGAAGTGTTTGATTAGATAAACAGTAGCATAGCATGAGAACGGCTTATGAGAAAGATGATAGACGCACGATTGTGCTTAGATGATAGACAGTTTGAGAAAAGGTGTTATGAGAACTAAGGGAAGAGTTTACTTAGTGTAAACATCTATCTCAAAGATTAGGAACTCCTGAAGGGTAAATTAAAAATGAGTCAAAATAATTTTGTCTCTTTTATAATAGCACTGGACTTTAAAAAAGAATTGTCTAGGTACTTAGATACTGTTACGGCCAAGGCCGAAAGCCAACATGGCAGGGTATTTGATATCTTGTCTCCACTAGTTGTGACTAGTAGGTGGTTCACTAATGTTCTGCTAAATGAGTTTTCAGTAAGGGCATCAAGAGATAGTAGTTTTGTTTTGAGTAACTATCTTAATGTACCAGTTTTGTTAGAAATTTGATTTCTATTTGCAATTTACTTTAAAATAGTCTTTTGATTATTTTTTTTCAAAAATAGACAGATAGTGAAAAAAAATAAAGTGTTTATTTCAAAGAATACATTGGTAAATGTTTGATTTATTTTGATCAGGTCTATGTTAATGGAAATTTATTGGTGTAATACAAGCTAGCATGTGTAACCATATAAAAGAAGAATTTCCTGAAGACCATATTACTTTTAAGTGGTACTTGATCTTAGGTCACATTAATCTAGTATGATTTAAAGCTGGTTTGATTTGTCTTATGGGGTCATTAAATATTTAAATCATAATCGATATGAGAATCATGTTTGAATAAATTGTGACCAAATGGACCATTCAAAGTAAAGGCTATAGTGCCACTAAGCTTCTAAGAACTTGTTTATAAAATTTTCACGGACTACTAAAAGCTCAAGTGAGTAGAAGCAATTTGTGTTTCGTAAAATGTTTATGAATAACTACTCAATATATTGATATATGGATATATCTATGAAAGGTGAAGTCTTGAATCCTTTGAAAGGTTCAAATAACTAAAGAGTAAAGTTGGGATCAGTTAGAAAATTATATCAAGTCGCTTTGATTAGATTGAAGTGGTGATTTCAGGAGAATTCTTTTTTTTTTTTTTCTTATTACAAATTGTTGTAAAAAGGATTAATAATGTGTTACTAAATATGGTAAGATTCATCTGATGAGTCACATTTTCATATCAGAAGGTTGTTATGTAAAATTTTTTAGAAAGTGTTCTAAAAGTACATGAGATAACTTGTGTTAGATAGATTGTTAGTATGAGATATTGTGTCTCAACAGCATAATACAACTTATAGAGTAGATGATGTATTAGATACATAGTCAATGGATTATGGTCACACTTAGTAAATGAGAACTTTGGTGTAATGGCAGGACGGTCAGGTTCGCTTGATGGATTCATGTCTTCTATCTTAACAATTAAGCATGACGGTGAATCTGATTCTCTAAACTAATGAGACTTTTAAGTATAAAGATGCAAAGCAATAGGTTAGGGCAATGATAGTAAAGTTTGAATAATTGTATTTTAACTAAGTCTATGAACTTGTAGAGGTGTCAAAAGGCATTAAGTCTATTAGATTGGATCTGAATGGATCTCCAAGTATAAAGAGTTCATTGGACAAGAAGGTTGAGACCTTCTAGGCCAGATTGATGGCAGTGGGTTAACCCTATAGGAACGAATTGTCTTTGGATGAGACCTTCTAGCCAGATGTTATGGTTAAGTCAACAAGGATAGTCCATCCATTGCATCTCATTGTGATGAGGTATCGAAATGGAAATCAAGACAACATTCTCTGAATGGTCATCTTGAAAAGTTTATGTATATTATACAACCACAAGTTTGTTGCTGAGAGTCAGAAACATATAGTATGCAAACTAAGGAAGTCTATTTGTAAACTTAAATAAGCATCTTGTTCATTGAATAGTAAGTTCACTGATGGTTGTCAAGTCCTAGTGATTTGATTCAATGGTTAGTGAATCATGAGTGTACGTGTGACAGGAAAAGAAAGTGGTGGCTTTCTAATGTGTTGTACATAGAGGTGGCATTCTGCTCATTGAGAATGGTCTGGAATTGTCATGAGCTATCCAGTTAGTTTAAAATGAAAGAACCAAGTTGAACACTATGCTCTTAGGGTCAAGCATATGTGAGATTCAAAAGAAAGGATGTTGAGTTTATAATGGGTCATTTGTTTAGAAGGGGGTTTAGACTTTTGAAGTTAGAAATTCGTATTTACCGTTAATTGTGGGAGTCATTACATGGTGAAGAGTGAAGCGATCTTGTATTGCTTAGTTCACTATGGAAGTTAGGTACTTGAAAACTATAATATTGTTGAGTGGACTAGTTGACTTAGAAGGTTCCTAGTAGATCAAAGTTTGTGAGCAAAGGAATGAGATAGTGACAGATTTGGTTAAAGTTCATGGTCAAAGAGTTGATTGATCCCCAGGGAATAGTTATGCAATACAATGTCATTTAGGTTCAGGGCAAGTGGGAGATTATGGGAATTGATATCATAGAAAACCCAATTAGTTAGTTTTAAATTTTAAATAAATGAAATTGTTTTATTTATTTATTCTTTGATTGTGTTTTATAAGTCAAACATGCGTGTGATTGTTTTCTAAAATGTTCCTTGAGATAGATGTAGTACAAGATGGCATGTTAGGTTTAGTTTACGTGATCGATAAGATTGAACCCCAGATAGACTTAGATCAAACTAATAATATGCTGTCAAAGTATATTCGTTGTTGGTGATTAATTTGGACAACTTGTTTGATAAGACTATAATATGATACTTTTGATGTCTTGTCTTGGTCATGTGGATAGGGGACAAAGAGTATTATGTTGGTGTTGTTAATAAGATTGGAAAACTATGTAGGACCATCTGAATTAGTTATTTTGCTATCAAAATTATTTATTTTCTAAGACGATAACTCTAAATCCAAAAAACAGTTTGAAATCATGCATGGATTGTTTGTTGCTTTGATGTGCCGAAAGGATTAGTCAAAGTGCGTTGACTTGAATTTAATGTATGTTGGGTAACGGCATGAAGTGTGGCAGGAATAGTTTTTTGATGTGTAATCTATTAACAAGATAAAGATATCCCTTAGTTGATTCGCAAATATACGAATATATTCTAGAATCTTTGGCCAGAGTATTTCATATGTTTGACATTTAGAATTAATTCGCAAATTGTTTCTATATTATTGAATTGTTCGAAAAGGGAGAGTTGGGAACTATGGCGACAGATGTGAGAAAAGTAACGATGGTAGTCAAAGTTACTTTTGTTCACGGATATCTACTACAGGGGTAAATTGTTGCAATAATAATTATTTGAAAATTTCTTGAATGAATATATTTAATTCTATAGTGCAGTAAAACTTATCTAGTGGAATTAAGCTTTACTAAATGGCAATCAATTGTTATCATGAGACGATAATCAAATTTGACCCATTTGGAGCTAGAGTTAGATTGTCCCTAAGGTTCCTTCGCAAGCCTCAACATAAGCATCATTTGAAAATTTTTAGAAATGAATTCATGAGAGGAATTTCTTATCTATGAGACAAATATTTTAATGCTAAATAAATATTCATAAGATAAATATTGAATACGATAAAATTATGTCATATTTTAAACGAAAGCAAAAAAGGAGAAAATTGAAAAGGCAATTTGTCCCTTTGAAATTGCCATGACATCACCCAACTCCGCTTTTTCCTTATATATATATGGGTTGCCCTCGGGTGTTTTTGCTATGATGATTTCTTATCAATAATAAAATTAAGTTTAAGGTTTTGGGACTTGGTTTCCTGAAAACTCTAAAATTGTTTTTCGTCGTGGAACTACCAAACTCCATGATCCATGATCCTTGAGTTAGAAAAAATAAAAGAAAAGGAACTACCAAACTGAGGCTCTGTTTGTTTAGAGGAAAAACCATATTCCAGGAAGTGGTTTTCCTTTTTTTCATTGCCTAGCACGCATTTTGCTTATAGAAAAGGTTTTCTGATGGAAAATCTTTTCCCTCAAATGGGAGAAAATGACTTCCCTTTAAAACGGGGGGAGTCATCATTCCGAGTGACCCAATGAAGTTCGAAGGTATATATCAGTCTGAGTATGGATCCAAAATGAACTTGTGGGATAAGAACTGGATGGAGAATGATCAGTCAGCCCCAAATCCTTGTGTGAATTTTTTTGTTCCATTTGATTTTTTGTTTCTAACCTATATTTTATATTTAAAACATCTTTACTAATTCACATTATGGTGAATAATATAACTAGAAAATAATGTTGACATCAAGCTCAGTATCAAAAATATGTTTATAGATTACATTTTTTTCCAAAATACTTTTTTATTTATTTATGCATTTAAGGAAAATTATCACTGATGTACCCTGAGTTTTGACCATGTATACCTAGTACCATAACATTGCAATGCATACAATGGGGCACCTTGAAGTTTAAACATTTTGAAGTTTTAAAATTTTGTCAATTAGATGCCACTTATTGAAATTCAATAGATTTCCGATAGAAAATGCCGAAGTAGAACATCTGCATTGTCCTAATGTACTTGGTTCGATTCTTTCCAAAATTCATCAAGCCTTGATGTGTGGTACCTGAGTGATAAAATATTCAACTTCAACGTTATATAGATTGAAATTTCACGATGTGTGATAAATGCTGAAACCTTAGAGTACCTTAGTAATAATTTCACAATTACAAGAAGTCTAGATAATTTATTGTATTACTACTTATATTGTCCTATGATTGGGTATAAGATGATTGCTCTAAAACAAACAAGAAATAACAGAATGTAAGAACTTGTTTTTCCGTTGAAACAAACAACGGAAAAATTCAACGGGAATCGCATTTTCCATGGAAAAGGTTTTCCAGGGGAAGAGTACATCCCTCAAAACAAATGAAGCCTGAGAGACATATTTGACAAAAACACATATTTCATTAATAATGTTAAGGAGTACATGGCATATACAAAACAATACAAGCAAGTAATTTGTATGGCCAAATAAACTTTTTTACCAGGAAAAATCAAAGAGTTTAGTCCTAATTCTAGCTAAAGATTCCTTTATAGCTTACAGCTAGCTGGTTACTTCATTTAGTTGTTGGTCTAATGAGAGTGCCTCTTCCTGAAGGCCTTGGTTGCTCCTTTAAGCCTCTGCGGTAGCTTGCTAGAGCTCTCCAACTACTAAGCCTTGAGAGATATGCTACTGCCTGAGACAAGATAGTTGTCCCTTGAGATAACCCAATCTCTCCTCCAACTAATGAATTTCTTCCTCTAAGCCTTTGTTGTCTCGGGCATGTTGACTCTGGACTCTTTTGGCCGCTTCAAGTTCTTCAAACAAAAGCTACAGGCCTCCTAGGCTAGCTGATCGCCCCAGGTCTCTAATGGCATCTTGACAACGCTGTTTCTTTTGAAGGAATGATGGGACCTCTTGAGTTCACTTTCATAAACACCTTCTCTAGAGCCTCAAGATCTCTGACAATGGCTGAAGCCACCTTAGAATCTTCCCTTAGGGCATTCACTAGAGAAGTGGCTTCTTGGTAGGTGGCCTCTCGGTTAGAGCAAGGACAGGGAGGTGTGAAATTTCCCTCAATCTCTGAAGCCATGGAGATACTTGGTCCAACTGCTGGAAGGCCAATCTCCCACTTGCCCCTAAGTTCTCCAAGGGGGACGCCAACCTCTTTGAGATTGGGGGAGGATAAATCTTAGTGGTGTGACCTAAAAAGGGCAATGTCAGAAGGAGTTAGATTAAATCCTGACTTTAGAAATAAACCACAGTCTGAAAGGATTATTTTCACCTCTGAAACTTCAGTTAATGGGGCAGGGGGAACCTCTACTGACACTTCAACCACTGGAATGCCTTCCTTGAGGGGGGGTTTCTGAAAAGCAATGCTTATATGTTAGAACCAACTAATGGTTTGGACATCAAGGATTTAGAAGCCGGAGAATGAGATCATAGCTTCAAAGATCTCTCTAATGGTTATGAAGGATGTTCTCGAAAGAAGGTATGTAGTCTACACAAGTCCCTGCTTCAAAGGGGCTGGGAGTGAAGCTTCTTCAAGGGGTTCACTTATAATTTGCTCCGTAGCTGAAGTAGCCATGTCTCCTCCTTCTTTAATTCTTAAGCTCATTGATTCAGTTTTCCAAGGGAGCTCTAGCACAGGTTGTTGAGGTGGAGAGTCTAGAATCTCCATGACAACTGAAGTTGTTTCCTCTTATGGCTGTACATAGAAACAGCCTTGGCAAAAGATAAATTAAAGAAACACCAAATAAGAAAGACCAATACCTCTTATATAAGAAGTCTAGCTCCTCTTTCTCACTAACTATAAGATGGGTACTTCTTCTTCATCTTCTTCTTCTTCCTTTGCTACCTGCATTGCTCTAGTTGGGAGAGTAGAGAGGACATGTCTCTTGTTCCTTTTCTTTGAACCAGCAACTTTAAAGGCTAGCGGAGATATTCTTGGAGGGGACTTCTCTAGCAACATCCTTGTAAAACTCCTAGTCATAACGCTTCTAGTAGTTTTTTGAATAGCCGCAGCTGCAAAAGGAGCAAGGATCAGTCTTTGTTCATGCCATCTAAGAATAGAACTGAAGTAAATTTTAGGGATGAATGTTTACCTAATAGGGCCTTCTGTGGAGTCTGCATTATGATGACTAGCTGACCTCCTCTTGAGCTGGAACCTGTAAGCTCAAGTGAAGGGTTAAAATTTTACTTGGTGCCTTTGGCCTCCAAAGAGGACTAATAGGCTTGGAACCAAGCTGCAAAATGGGGTGTGGCACATGGGGAGTACCTGCAAACAACTGAGTACCCATAAAGTGATTTGACCTCTTAGTTGGACTCACGAAGGTCTTAACATTGGGAAAGCTAGATGGGGATCCTTTTAGCCCACCAAAGGTTTCTAGTCCTCAGATTTAGAAAAGGGACGTCTATGACCATTCGAAACTGCCTGGCAAGCAACTCAGTCCCGTAACTCTCCACACAAGGATGATTCTGGTGGTAGAAGGTGAGATCCTACGAGCATAAGATTGCCTATCAGGTCTAAGAGTTGATGTCCATAGGGACACCATGGTGAAGGTCCAGCTTCCTGAACCAACGAGGACCAAGATTCTTCTCTTTGAAGGGAGTCCATTAAGTCCTTTTCCTACCTCGAGGAGACATGAGTCTCTTAAAGAATTAGTCTAAGGATCATCCCAGGGGTAAAAGGACTTCACATCGAGCAAACTGCTCCATATAGCAAGAGACCCCCTCATATATGGGGACATAAGGACCTCTGGGGCAGAGTTTAGGAAAGTAGGCTCGGGCCCAATGTTAGACCAACCATAAGGGTCCTCCTATTTAGACAACATAGTTCTTGATTATGATGTCCCTAAAGCATCCATATTTTTGGGATAGAAAAATTGGTCCTAGAGCCAATGGACCATTACTAAAGGCTAGGTTAATCTCCATGGTCTTGAGGGACTTAAGGACTAAATTGGAGGAGTTAGCAAAGAAAAACTTGCTTAACCAAAACAAGTAAAAGCGCACCTCTTCTGTCCTAGACCCTTACCCAAAGTCATGTTTGTTTGTGACAAACATCTTGACAAAGGAGCCATAACCACTAGGCAGGTTGGTTATAGAGAAAGAAGAGGCAAAGGCTTCAGCCTCTGTGGAAATAAAAGAATCAAGAGGCAGCTGCTCTCCTCCTGGAGAAAGATCTATTAAGGCCACTATGTCCTGTAGAGTGATACCAGGAAACCCCTTAGGGAGGACAAAAACACTGTAATAGATGATCCAACAGCATTGAGTTCCGTTATAATGCGTAGTCATACCTGAGAGCAATCTTGGAAAGCTTGATTGCCTTGTGGATGCGAAGGTCTTCCATTTCTCTCCAAGGGTAAGAATCAATCTGTTTACCCATTTGGCATACCATTTCGTCATGAATGTCCATGTTTTAAATGGAGCCGCTTTTTTGCAAATGCGTCTACCTTCCCAAGATTAGCCTGCGAAAGCTGTACAAAGAAAATGAGATTCGTCATTATCAGGATACATGCCCTCAACACTGGGAACTTCATGAGAAGGGTCAAAAATGGGTCCTAGGTCACAGGGTGCAAAGGTTGAATAAGGATAATTCTCGATCATCCAAGAAAGATACTCCTTGATGTCATTAAGATGAAAAGGGCTTTGAAGCATTATTAGATACCAATAACTTGTCTGATTGAGCCAAATGCACCCAACTGCTCAATATGGCTGTCAGTCTGAGGAATGGGAGTAAAGACGACGTAAGAGATTTGAGCCATCATTGCTTGATTTGAAGAAATGTAAAGAACAGGGAGCAAATTAAGCAACAAAGATCAAAGGTTCAAGAACAGAGAGCAAGTGTTTTCTAAGCGCTTGATTATAGCAAAGAAAGAGCACATAAAGAGAAAGTGAGGATTCGATGCCCTCATTATCATACTTACAAATACGCGAGAAAGAAGATCAGACGTCAAACAGTGTTATCTCAAGCTCCCTATGGACCATGAGGGTCAAATCAAATAGATTTTTTACCCATTGTAAATTTGAATTTACAAATGGCTAAAAGGAGAGCATTGGTTTACATCCTTATTTCATAGGAGCTGGGATGACACCATTTTGGGCAAAGTGACACGTGCTTATGATGTGAGTTCCTCCTCAAGGAGAATTACACCTTTAGGTACTAATAACAGCGTCCGGGCCCAGCATCTTGAGAAGTTTATCACCCTAACAAGGGTATCAGCCACTCGAGGCTCGAGATGGTGGAAGGGTAAAGGGAGCTTGAGCTTAAGGGACTTCCAGGACAGTTGCAAGATAGGTGGTTTCTAAGCTCGAGACAATTACTTAGATTGCAATTTCAGATGTGTGGGCACCAAGCTTAATCCAAGAGAACATGGAGCATCTAAAAGAGACTTCAGCTGAAAATGCAGATGTGGGCTTCAAGAGATACGGTAGAGCACCAAATCAAAGGCACGTTAATTGAGCATTCATGCGCTCAAGGAGCTTGATGGCATGACGTGGAAAGAAAATGCTGTAGAAATAAGGGCAGCCGTTATTTAGTTTTTTCTATAAATAAGTGAATCTAAGGTAGTCCAAAGTAGTACACAAACTCATACAAACCTTCTTCAAGTTTTCTTCACAGAACACTTGTGCTTTTTACCAAGGAGTAAGTAACTTAGCTTAGTCTAGCATAGCGTAGATCATGTTGTACTTGCTTCTTTAGTAATACAGTGCTTCGGGCTTCAAGTATGTATTCTGTGTTTTAATCTGTTATTAAAATCGACAAGTTAAGAATTGAGGCTTTAGTTCAAGGCTTTGACAGCCAAGCCTTGACCTTAATTGCGTTGGTCTTGACACTACTGTCACTGCTAAATAAGTTAGGTGAACTTAGGTTTGCGCCATTGTTTAGGACTTTGACTGTAACGCCCCCAAACGTTAATACTGAATTGGCTTAAGTCAAAGGATGCTACACGACCGCACTATAACAAATCCCCTTATTATAGTACGAAGCCCGAATATTTCCAATCAAAGCCGTTCTTATATTATATAAAACATAGTCCCAAATACATCGAACTAACATATTAATACTAGTAGAGTGGAAGCTTAAAATTAAAACATCCTAGATAGTCTTTGATCTGCTACCACAAAATTTATTTATTATATAACTACGCAAGATAAACTAATTCTCGAGATAGTAAGCCGCTTCATCCTTCCTTCCTTCAAGAACATGCCATGGGTTACTAATCTGAAAAAATAAAAGAATTGGGTGAGCAAACAACACGCTCAGTAAGTATACTATACTCCCTACCCAGATCAGGCATATCATTAAAAATGGATAAAATCCCAATTAAAAACCAGTAAAATCGATTTATGAGAAAAATTCACATTATGGTAGCACATATCTCTTATTTACAAGAGCTATTTTTGTAAAACTTATAGGCGAAGCAAAAACTACGGCCGATATTATTCCTGCGACAGGGTCAAAATCGACGTTCACATTTCACATATTCGAACCAGTTCTAAGTCGACAAATCCGCTAGGATCAAACATAGATCTATGTGCTGGGTCACAGATCGACTTTCACATTTCATATTTCATATTCTATGGTCGATAGACCTCGAAGGGTCAACATAGTTATCGGTAAGCTTTTCTCATAAAAATTTTTCAATTTAAGTTAACAAGTTCACATCAATTTCTTTCACATAATCACAACTACCAATTCTTTCAAAATTTACGTATAAATCAACATATACAATTTCTGTCAAAACTCACATTTTTCAGCATCAACTCAATGTATAAATCAGTATAACTCAAATCACAAGAGTAGAAATCACATGGTTAACCAAGTACAAATGCCTAAACCTATTTTAACGAACTAACAAATTATTCAAATATAAGTCTTATCAAACCATGTAAAGTATATTTTTTTCATATTTTACAAACAAGTAGGGTGAGTAGTATACTTACCTTCACTAGCTTTAATCCAACAAATTTAGCTTCTAAGCCACCGGCGAAGTGGTGACGCCAGCGAGGTGGCCGGAGCGGTGCCGGTGTGGTGGCCGGAGTAGAATGACAGGAGAGAGGGTGAGTCATGAGGTGATAGAGAGAACCGAGAGGAGAGAGAGAGTTGTGGGGTGGTGGTGTGAGGTTGAGGGGTTGAGGGTTAGGGTATTTATAGGCCCCGAAGTTTAGATGGTACCATGGTGGTCGAATGATACCGTGGTGGTGGGAGGCGGCACCGAGGTCGAGCAGTACTAGCGTGAGTCAGGCGGTACCGGTGGTGCGCGGTGTCAACAAGGAGAGAGAAGAGAGCGAAAAGAGGAGAGGAGAGAAGGGACGCAGTACCGGTGGCCAGAGGTGGTACCGGCTTGGGTCAAGTCGAACGGTACCTACAAGAGCCGGGCGGCACCAGGGCGGGTGAGGCGGTGAGGAGAGAGAAGATGTGGTCAGTGAGAGGGAGAGAGCTGGAGAACCCCGGGGGTGGGGGGGGGAGTGGGGAAACAATTGTACTTTTAATTAATTTTTTTGTTTATTTTATCTTGTATTTATTTATTTATTATTATTACTTTTATATTTATTTATTTATTAAACCTAATCGATATAATAACGAGTTTTAACATAATTTAAATACTTTAAATTTCACATATCGTACTACCGAGCCTAATTTAATCAGGGTGGGTATTACTGTTAAGATCAAGATTAAATCTTGATCTTAACCTAAGATAAAGAGAGTATGGGATGAGAAAGAAGTGAAGGAGATGAGAAAATAGAGAGAGTTAGATGAGAGAAAGAAGGTTAATCTCAAAGAAATTGATTGATATTTTCATTGAATCCTCTTCCAATCCACAAGCCACTATTTAAAGGAACTAATTACAATGACCAAGACACATAAAACACCCACCCAAAAGCTACCGGCACCCTAACCAAACTAACAGAAATTGGCGCCAAAACTAATTCAAACCAACTAGCTGACCCGCCTTATTTCATTTTGAACAACAACTCGATAGAACATAACAATCCCCTCCTCTTAGAATTTTCTTGTCCTCAAGAATAAAAAGAAGAACATTGGCTCAACAAAAAATGTTTATCTTCCTAAGTGGTGAAAGATTTGTCCAAATTGCACCAGCTTACTCGAACTTGCTGTATGTTGGGAACATCGGTTCTTGCCTGCTTAACTTATACCACTACTGCTGGTTGCAGGATAAGGGAACCACTGGAACCCACCTCTGGAGTTACTAAAGAAGCCCCATGTCGTCGTTTAACCTGCTTCTTAAGAAGTGAAATGTGAAAAACAGGGATGAATATATGAATCGGGTGGAAGCTCTAGCTTGTAAGCCACCTTGCCAATCCTTTCCAAAACCTTGTAAGGTCCAAGGAATCATGCACAAAGCTTAACATTTCTCCTTACAGCTACTGTAGACTACCTATAAGGTTGTAGTTTCAAATATACCATATCACCCACTTCAAAATTTATGTCTACTCTCTTGCGGTCTGTGTACCACTTCATCCAAGCTTGTGCCTGACTGAGATTATGCTTTAAGAGCTACATAAGATGTTTCCTTTGCTGTAACAGTTCAGTCACCTCAACCACTTGTGTCTCCACTCCTTGCAACAACAATGGATTGGGTGGATTATACCCATACAATGCCTTGAAAGGTGTTGTGCCTAAAGAAGCATGGAAATGGGTATTATACCAAAATTCGTCAATGAGAGCCACCTACCCCACACCTTAGGATGGCTAAATACCATACTTCTATAGTATTGCTCAATGCATTGATTGACCCTCTCAGTCTGACCGTTGGTTTGAGGATGGTAAGATGAGCTAAGGGCCAAAGTTGTTCCTAATAGACCAAACAACTCCTTCCAAAAGCGACTTGTAAAGAGCTTGTCCCTATCTGAGATTATGGATTGAGGCAATCCATGGAGCTTGTAGATTTTATCAAGGAACACATGAGCCAACTTCTCTGCAGTCACCGGTCGAGCTAAAGCCATGAAATGACCAAATTTGGTGAACCGATCTACTACTACACAGATCACCCCTTTCCCTTCTGATTTAGGCAATCCCTCAATGAAATCCTTGCTTATATGCTGCCATACACCCTCTGGAACAGGTAAGGGTTGGACAAGACCTTGGTATCTATGATCACCAAGTTTAGTTTGTTGACAAACCTCACAGCCTTGCACAAAATCAAACACTTCCCTCTTCATACCAGGCCAATTGAAATGAATCTTCAGCCTTTGATACGATCCCTCTATGCCTGAATGACCACCCCATGAAGAATCATGGGCAGCACTGATAACCTGATGTCTAAGATCAGTAGAGATGCCAATGCACAGCTTTCCCTGGATTCTGATAATGCCTCGGTAACAGACACACCTGCACCAGTACTTAGATTAATCGGCTTGCTCACACTAGCAGCTGCTATACATTCTTGTGCAAAAGTATCATTCTCGTAGGACTGATGTACTTCTTCCATCCAACCAGGAGAAATCACAGAAATAGCCCCGAGAGAACCCTGCTCATAAACCTCAAACCTGTGTGATAGTGCATCAGCTGCTATGTTTTCCTTTCCTTTCCTTTCTTGTACTCAATATCATAATCAAGCCCAAGCATCTTCATCAACCCTTTTCTATGTATCCTTGTGACAATTTTCTGCTCTAACAAATGCTTGAGACTTTGGTGATCAGTCTTGATGATAAAATGATGCCCATCCAAGTAGTGCCTCTACCTATCCACTGCGAGCAAAATTGCAAGATACTCTTTTTCATATGTGGAAAGTGCTTGATGTTTCGCACTCAAAGCCTGACTAAGATAAGCTATAGGCCTCCCTCCTTGTGACAATACTGCCCCAACACCATTTCCACACGCATCAGTTTCTAACACAAAGCTTGAAGTAAAATCGGGCATGGCCAAAACAGGAGCTTTGCACATTGCTGCCTTAAGAGCTTCAAAAGCATTCTGGGCTTCCTCCAACCATCTGAAGGCATCTTTCTTCAACAAGTTTGTAAGTGGCTTGGCTATAGCTCCATACCCTGCTACAAACTTGCGATAATACCCTGTCAACCCCAAAAAACCCCTTAATTGCTTTAAGGTTACTGGAACAGGCCAATCTTTCATGGCTTGGACCTTTAAGGGGTCAGTGGAAACCCCATCACAAGAAATCACATGACCAAGGTACTCCAAATGAGTTTGAGCAAAAGAACATTTGGCCAACTTAGTATACAACTTGTGCTCATGCATGACCAAGAATACTTCCCTCAAATGCTTCAAATGCTCCTCGAATGTTGCACTGTAAACCAAGATGTCATCAAAGAAGACCAACACAAATTTTCTAAGAAATTGTTTGAAGACATCATTCATAAGAGCTTGGAATGTTGCCGGTGCGTTTGTCAAGCCAAATGGCCGGACTACAAACTCAAAGTGTCCATGGTGAGTCCGGAATGCTGTCTTGTACACATCTTGCTCATCCACTCTTATTTGATGATAGCCTTGCCGTAAATCCAGCTTGGAGAAGACATGGGCTCCATACAACTCATCTAACAAATCATCTATAACTGGTATAGGAAACTTGTCCTTGACAGTCATAGCATTAAGCCATCTATAATCAATACACATTTGAGCCGTGCCATCCTTCTTTTTGACAAGAATCACCGGAGAAGCAAAGGGGCTGTGACTAGGCCGTATGAAGTTGGTCTTGATCAAATCATCAATTGCTTCTCAATTTTCGATCTCTGAGCATGTGGATATCTATATGGTCTAAGCCTCACAGGTTCTGCATCGCCTTTGAGGGGGATAACATGGTCTAAACTCATTTTGGGACGTAGAGACTTGGGTACTTCGAACAGATCCTCAAGCTCATTGATCAAAACCTACACTTCTGGTTCGGTATTGCTCACCAATTCAGTAGGGGCTATAGCAAATAGCTGACCTAGCCATTGGAATGAGCATTTCTTGAATCCTTTCTTCATCCTGCTCCCTTTTGTGACCTGTATTTGGGCTTTTTCTACTATACCTTGCAAAGTCACTTTAGATCCTTGTATTTCAAAGGACACCGTGAGGTTAGCAAAATCAAACAACACCGAGCTGTAAGTTCTCATCCAATCGACCCCAAGCACCATATCACACCCTCCCAAAGGCAGAATTCTAAAGTCATAACCGAACTTGCAGTCTTGCATTACCCAATTGAACCCACGGCATTTGTTTTGAGTCATTACAGATTTCCCATCAACCACGGTAACAGCGAGGGGATGAGTTTTAATCACTTCATGACCCACTTTGTTAACCACTTTAGGATCAACAAAACTATGGGTGCTACCACTATCAATGAGGATGATGATAGAATTTTTACTTGCCTTTCCTCTGATTCGGATCGTGCTATGGGCACCATTTCCAGTCAAAGCTTTCATTGAAATTTCCACAGCAGCATCATCTGTGCTTCCTCAAGGTCCTGATCTGATTCAGCCACATCACCCTCAATTTCCTCGTCATCAGAATGTTCTCCAGCACTAACCCCCTCAGCAGACATAAGAAATTTTTGATTACACCTGTGGCCAAACTGATAAGGTTGATTACAACGGTAACACAACTTCTGCTGCTGCTTATCATCTGATCTGATGGTCCAAGATCTAGCAGACCCTTGTTGTTATTTAGAGCTGCTACTGCGAGGTCTGGAAGCATCACTTGAAGACAGAATTGTTGATTCATAATGCTTAGCTTTGGCATAAGCCATGGACAAGGTTATAGGATCAACGGCCTTAACCAAGTTTTTCACCTTTGTCCACTTATAAAGGCTGAAACATAATATGACTCAGAGGCCTGAATTTCAGTTATAATGCTGGCCCGGAGATTCTCAAACCTAGTCATATAATCTCTCACAGATGTCTCCTATTTCACCTTATTAAAGTTATCCACAATATCACTATCATCCTCATCACTAAACCGATCACACTATTCTTTTGCAAATTTAGTCCATGTGAGGGAGGGATTACTCTTCATCAAACTATAAAACCACACTTCATGATCACCAAGAAGGTACACAGCAGCGATTTGTACCTTTTCTGAATCATCAATATGGTAGAAGTGGAAGTAACGTTCACACCTCCTCAGCCAAGAATGAGGTTGCTTCCCATCAAAGGCATCAATCTTCACCCGAGGCTATCTTTGGCCACTACTTCTACTATTGGTTGTCTCCTCATTATTGCCAGAGCGTTGTTGATACCAATCATCAGGCGGTCTATCAATAGGATCCACATTCAATCCCCTAGGCCTGTGTGTATCCTCCACTTCAGTAGCTCGTACACCAGGTCCTGCATTCCAATTTGAAGGTCGAGACATCACATGCTCACTGCGACCCGGCCTCTCAATCACCTCATTCTCATGGTTTCAATCTGGAGCTCACATATCAACACCAGGATTAACCACTGGAGCGGAAACATTCTGTCTTATTTCATCAGGAGATCTGATTGGTTGATTTGTTTGAAGTGCGCTAGCCGGCAACAACGGTTCTGGAACAACAGGAGGATTTGGCCTCATATCTTGCTCTCGTATCTCTGTTAACTTCTCTTCCAGCAGCTGCCTCTACTGATCGAACCTCTCCTCCAATTCTTGTGATTGTCGCGAGACCTGATCAGCAATCTTAGGCTCTACCTGCTGAACCCGCTGATCGACCCTCACCTCAATTTGCTGAGGTAATGATTCAGTGAGAGCTTGCTTGAATTGAGCAAGCATTGTCTCCAACTTACTGTCCAATTGAGCATTTATAACCAAGTCTCGTCCTGCTGCATCACTGCTGCCAACAACCTCAGCATAGGAAGACTTAACAGCTGCCTTCGCAGCTGCTGATCTAGTACTAACACCACCGATCAAGGTAATTTCATTTGAATCCATTAATTTGAAAGCCAAACGAGGCTCTGATACCAATTGTTAAGATCGAGATTAAATCTTGATCTTAACCTAAGATAAAGAGAGTATGGGAAGAGAAAGAAGTGAAGGAGACGAGAAAATAGAGAGAGTTAGAGGAGAGAACGAAGGTTAATCTCAAAGAGATTGATTGATATTTTCATTGAATCCTCTTCCAATCCATAAGCCACTATTTAAAGGAACTAATTACAATGACCAAGACACACAAAACACCCGCCCAAAAGCTACCGGCACCCTAACCGAGCTAACAGAAATTGGCACCAAAACTAATTCAAACCAACTAGCTTACCCGCCTTATTACATTTTGAAAAACAACTCGATAGAACATAACAATTACATCCTCACCCCCTTAAACAAAAGTTTCGTCCTCGAAACTTACCTTTGTTTCCGAATAATTTCGGGTATTTGCTTCTCATGTCTTCATGATATCTCCCAAATTGCTTCTCTAAGAGTATGATTGCTCCATTGAATCTTGACATATGAGATCATCCTATGACTTAAATTTTTCTCTTTCCGATCGATTATGCGAACCGAATGTTCTTCATAAGTCTGGTCTTCTTGTACTTGCAATGGTTTGAGTCGTATCACGTGATAAGGGTTAGTAATATACTTCCTCAATTGAGAAACAAGGAAGACGTTATGTATTCTAGACAGTTCTGGTGGTAAGGCTACTTTATAAGCCAAGTCCCCAACTTTTACAAAAATCTCAAACGGTCCTACAAAGCGCGGGCTTAACTTACACCTTCTTCCAAACCTCATCACACCTTTAGTTGGAGATGCCTTTAGGTAAACATGTTCACCTATTGAAAACTCCAAAAGTCTTCTATGCTTACCGGCCCAACTTTTCTGCCTGTCTTGACTTATCTTCATTCTCTCTTTGATTAGCTTGACCTTTTTTCAGCATCTTGTACAATTTCAGGGCCTAACACCTCATTCTAGAACAACGGAGTTCTGCATCTTCACCCATACAAGACTTCATATGGTGCCATTCTAATACTAGAATGGTAGCTGTTGTTATAGGCAAACTCTACCAAACTCATTTAGTCATCCCAACTACCCCCAAAGTCTATATCACAGGCACTTAGCATGTCCTCCAATGTCTGAATAGTCCTCTCAGTCTGTCCATCTGTGTTAGGGTGGTAAGCGGCACTCAAACTTAGGTTAGCTCCCAAGGCTTTCTACAGACTCTCCCAAAAACTTGACACAAACCTCGGGTCTCAGTCAGAAATAATTTCAATTGGCACACCGTGCAACCGCATCACAACATCAATGTATAACTTTGCCAACTTATCTAGTGAAGCGTTAAATCTAATAGGAAGGAAATGTGAACTTTTCGTAAGTCTATCCGCAATGACCCAAATCGCATCATTCTTCCTAACCGTCCTAGGTAGACCAATGACAAAATCCTTAGAAATTCGATCCCACTTCCACTCGGGCACTTCCAATGACTATAGTAATCCACCAGGCTTTTGGTGTTCGGCCTTTACTTATTGATAGATCAAACATTTAGCCTCAAACTTAGCAATATCTCGCTTCATGTCTCTCCGCCAGAAGCAGCTTTTCAGATCTCGATACATCTTCGTGCCTCTAGGATGTACCGAATAGCAAGACCTGTGTGTTTCTCCCATGATATCCTTTTAATTACTGGATCACCACGTACACCTAATCTATCTCTAAAGTACAATGCCCCGTCATCATGCAGTAGAAAGTTTGATGATTCTCCATTGGACACCTTACTGTTCATCTTTATCAAAAAGGGGTCGTGTTGCTGTGTAGTCTTGATCTTCTCTAATAACAGCAGTTATGCAATTAGATTGGCTAAAACACCACCTTTTTTGTATCATGGATGCACACTTTAATTGCATTTCCTCCAAGTCTCTGAGTAGCTTCGGCTGAGAAGTGATCAGGGCAGTTAAGTTGCCCACCGACTTCCTGCTCAGTGCATCTGCAACTACCTTTGCTTTTCCGGGATAGTAATTAATGGTCACATCATAGTCCTTGATCAATTCCAATCATCTCCTCTGTCTCAAGTCCAACTCTTTCTGAGTAAACAAATATGTCAAGCTTTTGTGGTCTATGGATATCTTGTAAGATCCTCCATAAAGGTAATGTCTCAAGATTTTCAAAGTGAATATCATCGCCGCCAACTCCAAGTCATGCGTTGGATAATTCTTTTCATGAAGCTTTAATTGTTGAGACGCATAGGTTATCACCTTGTCATCTTGCATTAACACACAACCTAGCCCTTTCTTTGAAGCGTCACCGTAAATGATAAAGTTGCCCTCATCCGTAGGTTTGGCAAGTACAGGGGCGGATACTAACCTCTTCTTCAACTCTTGAACGCTTCCTTCACATTCATCTGTCCATTCCAACTTTAATCCTTTTTGAGTCAAACGAGTGAGAGGAAGTGCAATCTGCGAAAACCCCTTAATAAATCTTCTATAGTAACATGCCAGTCCAAAGAAGCTTCGAATCTCTGTTTCATTTGTAGGTGGATTCCATCCCAATACCGCTTCAACCTTTCTTGGGTCCACTGAGATCCCGTCATTGGATATCACATGGCCGCAGAATGCCACTCTATCAAGCCAAACTTCACACTTACTCAACTTGGCATACAACCGATGCTCAGGCAGGGTTTGCAATACCATCTTCAGATGTTCCTCGTCTCTTCCCTACTCTTAGAGTAGATTAGTATGTCATCTATGAATAGGACAACGAATCAATCTGGGTATTGTCGAAACACCCTGTTCATCAAATCCATAAAAGCAGCAGGTGCATCCGTCAACCCAAAAGGCATAACTAAGAATTCATAATGGCCATACCTGGTTCGAAAAGCAATCTTGGCCATGTCCTTCTCCTTGATCTTTAGTTGATGATAATCAGATCATAGGTCAATCTTAGAAAAGACCTTAGCACCTTGATGTTGATCGAACAAGTCATCAATTCGAGGCGAGGGGTACTTATTCTTAATAGTCACCTTATTCAATTCTCTGTAGTCAATGCACAACCTCATGCTGCCATTCTTCTTCTTCACGAACAATACTGGAGCACCCCATGGTGAGACACTTGGTCGGATTAATCCTTTATCTAACAATTTCTGGAGTTATACCTTTAATTTTTGTAGTTCAAACGGAGCCATTCTATAAGGAGCTTTGGATATGGGTCCACTACTAGGTGCTAGATCAATCTTAAACTCGATTTCCCTACTTGGAGGTAAACTATGCAAGTCTTCTGGAAAGACCTCCGGAAATTTTCGGACAATGGGAATACCAGCCAACTTCACGTTGTCCCTCCTACTGTCACACACATGGCAACAGAATCCTCGACATCCCTTTGTCAGGTACCTTCTAGCATTTAGCGCCGAAATCATCCTCATAGAAGTCTTAGAGCCTTTAATTCCTATACGAGGATTAAATCCATTCCCATGATAAGCAAACTCTGGTTGGTTAGGAATCTGAAACACTACCCTTTTTCCAAAACAGTCTAAATGTGCGTGATAAGAAGATAGCCAATTGATCCCTAAAATCACATTAAATTCCTCCATATCTAAGAGCATTAGGTCAGCCACTAATTTCATATCGCCTATCGTAATCACACAGTCCTCACACACAAGATCAGCAATCACATCATACCCCACTAGGGTTCTCACACAAAAGGGTTCATCTAGCAGTTTCGACACACAAGTCCAATTAAGGGCAAACTTCATAGCCAAAAAATAGTGGGAGGCCCCGGTGTCAAATAATACATGCGCATTAGTAGAATTGATAGAAAGGGTACCTGTCACCGCACGATCACTAGCAGTCTCGTCCTGCTGGATCATAGCAAAAACTCTACCGTTACCCTAAGGTCCCTATCTGTCGTTACTGGTTCTATTCTTTGTACCATTCTTGAGTGGAAAATTACGAGCTATGTGTCCTTTCTGCTTACACTCGAAGCACACTCCTAACTTTCTGTAGCATTCACCAGAATGTCCCTTACCACAGTGTTCGCATCTTTTGAATCTAGTGTTAAAGCTCTCTGGATTCTTTTGTACGAAACTTGTTGCCATTGCGGCCAAACCGGTTAGGCTTTCCTCCCTGAAATTTGCCGTATGATGGCCTTTTCTTGGCAGCATATTCCTGCCCCTCCAACTTCAAATCTGCTTCAACCTTTAAAGCACGTTGAAGGACCTCCTTGTATCTCTCGAAGATGACACTTGACAGACTTCACCTAATGCGAGGAGGCTATCCCCTTTCAAACCTGTTTGCTTTGCTTATCTCTAATGCCATGATGTTTGGGCTAAAACGTCCCAATTCATGAAACTTGTTAGCATATTGCAACACCGTCATCTGCTCTCCTTGTCTTAGCTCGTAGAATTCAATTTCTCTCGTCATTCTCAGCGCTTATGGGAAGAAGTGGTTGTAGAAGGTCTCCTTAAACTTCACCAAATCCAAAGGGTAAGTATCATTCTGATATACTACCTTGACGGTAGTCCACCAGGACTTCGCATTCTCCTTCAGAAATTGGGTGGCTGCTGGAACCTTATCATCGTCGACTTTTGACATTGCCTCAAACAAGGCCTCCGTCTCTCATATCCATTTTTCAACTTCTATAGGGTCATTTGCTCCTTCAAACTTTAGGGCCCTCAACTTTGACAACCTTTCGAAGGGAGTCTCTTCAATGTGTCAAGTGAGAGGAGGCGCAGCTTGAACTTGGTGTTGATGTTGCAAGAGATTAACCATGAGCTGATGCATTATTGCAACATCAAACGGATTAAAGGAATCACTTGAGCTCTGGCCGTTTTGACCAGTTGGTCTGTTCTGCGGTGGGACACGTTGCTCATCAGGGTGCTCCTCTTCTGTATCATTCTCCTATTCACTAAGGTGTACCTCGATTGGGGGTGGAACCCTGCTTTTTCCCTTCAGGGTTTTCTTTCTTTTCAGGGACGCCAATGTTTCGCTCATGTCACTCATTTTCACCTTCACTCAAATTACATAAGAAATCACGTTATTGAACAACTTTGAAATTACCAATTTAAATAGTCAACTATATTTCCTCAACACCGAAAACTTTGTTTCTCAATAATTAATAAGCCAAGTTTTCATTTTATCAGTTAAATTTTTCCAAGGTTCATAACCTAAGGCTCTCACTTTAACCCTAAATTTTTTTTTTAATATTTTTTTTTCCCAATAACCTAAGGCTCTCATCTTAACACCAAAATTTCTCAATATTCATAACCTAGTATTCAGATCTTTAAATTTCTCTAAAATTCATAAAGCGGGCTCTGATACCACTTTATGTAACGCCCCCAAACATTAATACCGAATAGGCTTAAGTCAAAGGGTTCCACATGGCCGTACTATAATGAATCCCCTTATTATAGTACGAAGCCCGAATATTTTTAATCAAAACCGTTCTTATATTATATAAAACATAGTCCCAAATACATCAAACTAGCATATTAATACTAGTAGAAAGGAAGCTTAAAATTACAACATCCTAGATAGTCTTTGATCTGCTACCACGAAATTTATTTATTATTTAACTACGCAAGATAAACTTATTCTCGAGATAGTAAGCCGCTTCATCATTCCGTCCTTCAGGAACTTGCCATGGGTTACTAATCTGTAAAAATAAATGAATTGAGTGAGCAAACAACACGCTCAGTAAGTACATTACACTCCCTACCCAAATCAGGCATATCATTAAAAATGGATAAAATCCCAAATAAAAGCCAGTAAAATCGATTTATCATAAAAATTCACATTATGGTAGCACATATCTCTTATTTACAAGGGCTCTTTTGGTAAAACTTATAAACGAAACCAAAACTACGGCGAGTATTATTCTCGTGATAGGGTCAGAAATCGACGTTCACATTTCATGTATTCGAACTGGTTCTAAGTCGACAGATCTGCTAGGATCAAACATAGATCTATGTGCCGGTATTATTCCCGTGACAGGGTATTTCGCATTCTATCGTCGATAGACCTCGAAGGGTCAACGTAGTTATCCGTAAGCTTTTCTTATAAAAATCTTTCAATTTAAATCACAAGTTCACAACAATTTCATTCACATAATCACAACTGCCAATTCTTTCAAAATTTAAGTATAAATCAACATATACAATTTCTGTCAAAACTTGCATATTTTAGCATCAACTCAAAGTATAAATCAGTATAACTCAAATTACAAGAGTAGAAATCACATGGCTAACCAAGTACAGATGCCTGAACCTATTTTAAAAACTAACAAATTATTCAAATATAAGTCTTATCAAACCATGTCAAGCATATTTTTTTCATATATTACAAACAAGTAGGGGGAGTAGTATACTTACCTTTACTAGCTTTAATCCAACAAATTTTGCTTAGAAGCCACCGGCGAAATGGTGACGTCGGTGAGGTGGCCGAAGCCGTACTGGCGTGTGGCCGGAGCGGTGCCGGTGTGGTGGCCGGAGTAGAACGACAGGAGAGAGGGTGAGTCGTGAGGTGATAGAGAGAACCGAGAGGAGAGAGAGAGTCGTGGGGTGGTGGTGTGAGGTTGAGGGGTTGAGGGTTAAGGGTATTTATAGGCTCCGAAGGTCAGACAGTACCGTGATGGTGGGAGACGGTATCGAGGTCGAGTAGTACCGGTGCGGGTCGGGCAGTACCGGTGGTGCGCAGTGTCTACGAGGAGAGAGAAGAGAGCGAAAAGAGGAGAAGAGGGACGGGACGCGGTACCGGTTGCCAGAGCCAATGTCAGCGTGGGTCAAGTTGAACGGTACCTGCGAGAGCTGGCCGGCACCGGTGCGAGTGAGGCTGTGAGGAGAGAGACGACGTGGTGAGTGAGAGGGAGAGAGCTGGGAGAACGTAGGGGTGGGGAAACAATTGTACTTTTAATTACTTTTTTTGTTTATTTTATCTTATATTTATTTGTTTATTATTATTCTTTTATATTTATTTATTTACTGAACCTAATTGATATAATAACGAGTTTTAACCTAATTTAAATACTCTAAATTTCACATATTATACTACCGAGCCTTATTTAATCAAACTGGGTATTACATTGACAGCCAAGGCATGATCTTGATTGCACTGATCATAATCGGGTGACCCAAGTACGGTATGCTCCATCTAATCTTCTCATGCCTTAACTTATTCGAGTTATTATAAGTCAAGGGTGCCAGGCCTAAAAATCTATAGATTCAAGCTTGTAAGTGGACTGCTGAGCTTTTGGATTTGTCTCCACCCCAATTCCTTACTTTTAAGTGTACGAGGAAATGTGACTATCGGCCCTGCTCCATCACTGTAATTACCAATTAAGTCAGGTCCATATGCCTTTAATTTTCTGTCCAAAATATATAAAAAAATCCAAAAAAAAAATATCTAAAAAGTTTTCTTAATTGAAGCATAAACAGAACTCACGAAATAACCGAAGTTAGATGTACCAAAACATCACAACCCTTTCTTCGAAAATAGTGAGTGGTTGAGGTCAAAGATTTGCCATCCGAATTTAGGCTCACTTCCTAGTCGCGGTGAGTCCATTTTGCACGTTTGTTTACATTTGTATTTATGGTGACCAAATCACACTTAATTAACAAACAAATATAGCAAACACACCCCCAAGGGAAGTCCCGTTCTTTAAGTAGACTAGGGATTTTTCCCCAAAGGCTCAATTGATCATGAGATTTGGGAATCCTAGGAGAAATCCAAAATACCATTTGATTGAACTACTGGAAACTAACTGAGATCCAGAACATCCAGCCCAACAGCCCTCAGGGGTTTGTTTTGGTAATGGATGGAGGACGGACCAGCCTAGATAGGGGAACAATGGATCTTTTCCAAACTTACTAGGACTAGGAAAAAAAAATAAAAAATAACCCTACTATGTAAGAGAATAACAAAGAGGAGAGTTATGTCGAATCTTAGTTGGTCAAAGATCCTACTAAAAAACACTCTAACCACAAAGGTATAGAAATTGGTGACCCAAAGCCTATGGATCTTGAGGATCCAAAAGGCAAAGTAAGCACGGGGGCCACAAAGGCTAGAAACGAGCCATGTAGGAAGCTCTAGAGATGGGCTAATCCCTCGTTTTCAGAAGGCAATGAGTCCTAGTGGGAAAAATTTTCCAAGGACTCGTACGCTTGGCAGGTATTCGATGATGAGAAGGAGTATAGCTCTCTCAGCGTTAATTTAGTGAAACCTCTTGACCGAGTCAACCCCGACATGGTTGGATATACACAATGGTTCCACAAAGAAGACTACCTCAAACCAATGGGGCAATCTAATGTTCAAGCGGCTGAATGTAAGGACCAGCCTTAAGAGTAGGACATTCAGATTGATAAGGGTCTGGAGAAAGAGATTAATTTAGAAGCTCCACATTCAGTTTGGATCACTTCTTAAACAAGCTAAAGTCAGAATAGCATTGCTTTTTCCCTTAGAGTTTATGGCAAAAGAGGCCCAAGATAGTCTGGAGGGAGATGTGGTGGCAGCATATGAGGTATCCTAAGTGGAGCTGATAGTTGAAGTGGCAGCCCTAATGGTACATCAAACACTTTATCTTTTAAAGTTAAGTCTCCAACATCCAAATTAACTGATGACCATCCTAACATAACGAAGATGATTTTTGATGGGCCTATTATAGCCAACAAGCATATTAAACCCTTATACATAGAGGCCAAGTTTGATGGCATTAGTGTGAATAGGTCTTAGTGGATAATGGTGCGATCTTCAGCATCTTGCCTTCATACATGCTAGAGGTAATTGGCTAGTCTTAAGATGACATGATAACTTCTGATGTAGAAATTTGTTCTCCTTATGTTGAAATTTGTTGCATTTTTTAGGCCACTACCAAGTCTGAAGGGGTCATCACGATTAAATTAACTGTTACCAAATTGAGCAAGCTAACAATCTTCTTTGCGGTGGATACTACCTCAAGTTATAATGCCCTACTTGGTAGAGATTGGCTGCATGCTAACTATTATATTCCATCTTTGCTTCACCAGTTATTGATTTTCTGAAACCATGACAAGTATGAGATTGTTATTGCAAATGACAGGCCATTCATGGTTTTCTCTTACTTTATTGAGGCAAAATTCCATGAGGACTAAGTTTGGGACCAATAATGGTGAGAAGGACCAGTCCTCACCAAGCCCAATAGGAAGATATGATAGCCACCCTCGAGAGCCCACTAACTGAGGTTGAAATAGACCCGGCTGAGGTGGAGTAAGATGACTTGAACTTATAAAGGGAGGCAAAGTCTTCCCAGTAAAGGCCTGAAGGGCCATTTCCTCAGCCATTGCAAAGCTAGTGGCTTGGTATGTCAAGGATCAGCTATGGGTTGAACAACCATTTACCTTAAGAGATGATTTTGAGATCCAGATGCTACACGAGAAAGAGTTAAAGTTGTCAAACTTGAGAGCAACACAATCCAAAATGAAGGACTAGAAAGCAAAGGTTCAAGACCCATTCTTTGAAGTTAACTTGGGCTGAGAAGAGGACCCAAGACCCACACATGTGAGTGCTTTGTTTTCTGAAGAGCAAAGGAAGAGTATGTAAACTTGCTCCATGAATTTAGGATTGCTTTGCCTGGAATCATCATGAGGTGCCTGGCCTGGAGAGAAAGGCGGCTGAGCATAAAATGCCCATTAAGCTAGGCTTAAGGGCCATTTCAGGTCTAGAGAAGGATGTCCTAAGAAGTTGTAAATTTGGTTAAAGAGCAAATTAATAGACCTTTGAAAGCCAAGTTCATCAGGACGGCTAGGAAAGAACAAAGTCTTCTCACCATTGCTAAGGCTCAAGTATGAAAAAACGCTTTAAGTGGAAGAAGCAACATTAGGCAGGCTTTAGGGCTATCAAAGATTATTTGATTAGGCCACCAGTGTTGATTCCACCCAAGCATGGGAAATAGTTGAAGATTTACTTTTTGCCTCTGCTAAATTCATTGGTTATTTTCTTGTATAAGACAATGAGCAAGGGTTTGAACATGTTGTGTTCTACCTGAGTCATTGCTTAAATGAGTGTGAAATAAAATATACTTACATTGAGAAATTGTGTCTATCATTGTACTATGCATTTGTAAAGTTGAGACATTACTGTCTCACATTCACTATTTATGTGGTTGCTGAAACAGATTTTCTCAAGTATATGCTAAATAGACCTTTGATGAGACGAAGATTAAAAAAGTGGAGCATTGCTCTACTGTAGTTTGAACTAGTATATGTGTCACAAAAGTTAGTAAAAGGTTAGGCCTTAGCAAACTTCTTAACTGATTATCCTAGTGTTCAAATAGAATCATCCCACGAGCAAGGAGAGATTTGATGGTGGGTATGGTCCTTTGGAAACCATATTTTGATGGATCAAGGACCAAGTCCAGTGATGGAGTGGAGATTGTTATTGAATCTCCCTCTAGGATCATCACCAAGCTTGCTACCATCCTTGTTGCTCCAATAATGGGGCAGAATATGAGGCTTTGATTATTGGCCTCGAGACCCTCCTAGAGATGCGAGTCCTGAGCGTAATTATAAGAGGGGATTCACAATTAATCTACCAAATCAAAGGGGACTTTCAATGTTTGAATGATACCTCAAACAAATATTTTCAATAGTGGAAGAACTATTGAAGACGTTTGATGAGGTTATGTCAGAGTATATATAGTGATAACAGAATAAGGCAGCCAATGACTTGGCCCAACTAGCCTATGAGTACAAACTACCCAAAACATGGTGTGAAGAATCCATGGTCATCACGACCAAGGTTCTAGACCCTGATCTTGAGATCAATGAGTCCTTCAGTTCGGAGAGCAAAGTGGTTGCAAGTCCTCCTTTGACTGCTTTGAGGCACGCCAAGCCCCCACTGAGCAAGGTGAGGATTGGAGGAAACCCTTAGTGGAGTACTTCAAAAACTCCATGATTTTTTCAAAGATAAAAAGATGAAAATGAGGCCTCATAGGTATCACCTCTATGATGGACATGAGGAATTGTAAAAAAAAAAAAAAAAAAGATGTCACTGAAGTACTTCTCAAGTTCCTGGACTTAGATGAAGCCATACTAGTCATAGTTAGGGCACATGATGGCATTTATGGATCCCATTTGGCTAGGAACAAGAAGCATAGTAATCAAAAAATGGCTATTATTGGCCAATTATAATGAATGACTGCATCAAGTATACCAAAGGGTGTAGAGCATGCTAGAGATATGGGCATGTCCTTAGGGTCCCTGCTTCTGAAATGCATGCCATGGTTAAGGCATAAACCTTTCATGGATGGGCAATGGATGTCATAGGGGAAATTAATAATCTCTCCTGCAACTATGTCATAGCTTGAAGGTGTTTTGCTGTTCAAATAGAATAAGGCGGGAATGTTGGTTGAGGCTTGGTTTAGGCGGTTGGTTCTTGATCTTGGGCGGCTAGATCAATTTAGTTTTGTGTCTAGATTCATTGTTTGAGCTTATATCTTGTAAGAGTATAAATAATTGTATTCTTGTAAGATTCATGCATTCAATGAAAATTACATTCATCTCTTTGAGATATTTTCTTTCTCTCATCTAAGTCTCTCTATATTTCTCATTTCCTTCACTTATCTTCTCATCTAACCTCTTCCTCACCTAGGTTATAGCCAAGATTCTACTTGGATTATAACATTTGGTATCAGAGCCAGGTTAGCTTCTAAATCAAACGCGATTTGATATCAAATATCTTTGATTACATTACAAATTGATTAGGAGTTCAATTTTGAATTCTTGATTGATTAATGTCAAGTTCTTGAGTATTTGATTAAGAACATGTTTGAAAATTACATTGAAACAAATAAAAAGAGGTTGCGTCTGGCGCAAATCTTCAGAGCTTGAATTCGTTGTTCAGAAGCTTTTGTTTGGCTCAGAATTTAGTGTAAACGTGCTAAGTGATCTCCATATTGAGATCAGATTCTGTTGTGATCAGAACTGTGAACAAAGTGCAGTATATTAATCATAATCTGGTTTTGCTTTTGGAGTACATTCAAGCTCAGAATGGTAAGTGTTCATAACAACTTGAGTTGTGTTAGTGTTGATTGAAGTTTAGCAAGATCAATTTCAGATTGCTATATTATCTCTGATAATTCAGATGAAGAAACTAAGCTTAATTCAATAATTAAAAGTATGGAGCTGAACAGAACTAAACAAATTGTTCATGATAACTTGAATCATCTTCTTACTTATCTTCAATTCATTAAAGTTATATTCAATAGTGGATTAGTGTTTTGAAGTCATAATTGCAGCTAAGTTTGAGTCTAATTTAGATTCATAGTTTGAATTATTCAAGTAAGCACGGCTGTTAGGGTTTGGTTCGAGTTCTCTTGATTCGTGATGTTCGGCAATTAGGGTTTGCACTCTGCGGCGATTGTTGAGCAGAAAACAAGCTATGCGAATTAGTGTTGATTCGAAATTGCACTATTGTTAAACTCGATCGTTGGATTTCTATGAAGCAAGGGTTTGACTTCAATAACTTTGTCAGCCGAGCTGTGGTTGCCATTCTGTGTGTGCGAAGATTCAAGATTCTTTGGCTGTGAATGTACGATTCTCATACTCTATTATACTACTCTATTCTCGGTTGTGAACCTCATGAAATTGATCTCGAACTAAGCTCCATTCTTGAGATCTTGTTAGTTTAATGTGTTGCTCTTGCAATCTAGTAGCTGAAGTTAATTAGAGTTGTGGACATCTCATTAAATCAAGCCTGAACTTCTGGAATTTGCACATGACCTCACTAGATTCTAATCAAGTGTTGTTAAAATGGTACAATACGCGATGCCAAGTTGGCTCAATCCAGCTTCGGTTCAAGTTGCTACACTTTTTGTCAAAGTATTGAAGTCTCTCTATCTTATAAATGAAGATGTTCTCCATCAAGTATTTAGGCCCTACGGACCTCTTGAAAGGATCAAGGTGGTATCAACTTCTTTCATTGAGGATACCGCTCACATTAGTTACTATACGAGAAGGAGTGCTGACTCAGCTTTCAACTCATTACACGGGAGAAACAACTTTGATGGATGTTGTGCTATTAACATAAGCTACCATAAGATGTGTGATAAAATGGAGGGTGAGCTTGAAGTGGTAGGACTTATTACTTGTCAAGCTAAGGAGGAGTTCCGTCCTACATTGGAAGCTAATCAACATTCACATCAGACATGTGAGCAAGACACATCTGGTGGTGCTGGAAACAACCTAAATCTAGAATGAGAAGAAAAAAAAACCTGGTTAATGAGGCAACTTTGTATTCAGACGATCAGATGAAAATGGTACAGGATCAGATTGAAGTGGTACAGCAGCAACATGATCTGAAAATGCAAAATAAGGTTGAGGTAACAGCAGAGTTTGATGTTGCAGCAGAGCAACATGTGTGTGATCCTTCACAGCTGCAAGAAGACGTTTTTACGGCTACAAATCATGTTCAAAGGGGACCATTTGATCCGGGAAAAGAAGAACTAACGGTTCCTTGGGAAAGTCAGCATAAAATGCAGCAGAAAATTGGTACTCAAAAAGAGCAAAACTGAACTGATTGTATTGAATCATTGTTGGAATCAGGTAAGCAGGATAAACTAGGCCTTGAGATTCAGAATAAGCTCATTAAGGAGGACCTCCAGCAGCTCGGTTGGGCAGTTTCCTTACTAATTCAGCACGACAGTGTTCCCTTGCAAGTGGAAGAGCCATTGAATATTGCAGCTAAGGAATGGCTAGTAGACATGGAAGTTATAAGTACCAGATTGTTTGTCATGATTGTAATTAGGATATGTTTAGTAGTATTAGTCTTAGATAATATTCTAGTAGAATGTCATGAATAAGTCACGGGTTGGCTCATTGGTTCGGTTAGTAGGCTTGGTTAGGTGCTTGTATTAGCTTTAGTATAAATAGGTTGTTCTTGGTTGTAAGATCATAAGGTTGATGAATATGAATTGATTTCTCTTCTTGTTCCTCCAAGTGCTCCCAAGTTCCTTGCTAGATATTTCTTTCTCAATCTTGACTTCTCTTCGCAATCTCAACATCTCATCTTGATATCTTCTTTTGACCTCTTCTTATCCTTCTTATCTCATCTTTAATCACTAAACCTCAATTGAATTCTATTGTTACACTTCTTGATCTCATTTCTTAATGTAAATTGCTATCAAAACCCTAGGTTTAGCTTATGATTCGTCAAAGAATCATAACAGTGGTATCAGAGCCTGATTTTTGCTTCCATTGGCCATTTAATACTGATATTTGAAGGTTGATTCAAGATTGAGCAAAATTTTGATCAAATCTATCAGCAAAGGACTGCAGGAGCGGCTGTCAGGTTGTTTCAGTCCAGAATTTAGTTCGGTTTGCATTGATTCAATTCAAAATTAGTTGAATCCTTGATTTAGCTAGATAAAGTGATCAAGTGTGTTGTGTTCTCAAGTATAATCGAGCTGACTGAAGCTTTAATCTCTTGCTGCGTTTAATCGTGCTGTCAGATCGAGTTAGGTTCTGTTGTGTTGATCGAGATTGTGATCCTTATCTTCAAATGGAGTTGCTGATTCATTTCTATTCGAGCTACACTCTGCAAACAAGATTTCAATTCTGAATTTTCTGTTATTGCGATTTGGTAGCTGAGTATTTGTGTTCAAGTTCAAGTTGGAAGATTTGTTGATTACTTTGGTCTTATAGCTGCATCCTAAGATCTGAAATGGATGATGTTCAAGTAAAACCTTCCAATGATGCTAGACTTTTGATCAAGGTCTTGAAGCCTCTTGACCACGTAGATGAGGATGTCCTTTACCAAGTATTTCGGCCTTATGGTTCTCTTGAAGGTATTAAAGTGGTTTTCATCTTCCATTAGTGAGGTTATTGCTCATATTAGTTATGATACGAGATGGAATGCTGATTTAGCCTTCAATTCTTTACATGGAAGAAACATATATGATGGATGTTGTGTGTTAGGCATCAGCTATCTCATGGCAGGTAATGACTTACAAGATAAGCTTGTGGTGGTAGAACCTACTAAGGGCCAAGCTAGGGAGGAAATAGTTGCAACTTTGGAAATGAATCAACAATTGTAGCCAAGAATTGAGCAGAAAACTCAGCAAATTGTTGGGCAAAAGATGTATGAAATGGATGAAGAAGCAATTCCAACAATTCATGACATTTTTGAGGCATCTAGGTCACAAGTTTCGTAGCTCTTTCACGAAATGTTAAGCAACAGCCAAGCAATACAGCAGCAAATATTTCTGGAATCTAATCAATGTCTTGCTGAATTGCACTCCAATATAGCAAGGAATGTGGAAGAACATCCAAATGAGCAAGTTCCTGATATGGTTTTGGAGGCTGCAGCTGTGAATCAAGGAATTAACATCAAACAAGGCAGTGAGAACCTTCATAAACTGGACTCAAGAGCTGATGAGGTGTTATTTAAAGCAGGAGACGCTTTAAAACAGGGTGAATGTCCTGCAGTGCAATCGAACATCTGAGTTCAGCTGAGAAATATTCAAGATCAGACCACATGGCAGTCCAAGGAGATGTTTGGATCTTTGAAAGTGCAAGATCAACTTCCAAAGTTGAATATTGCAGCATCATTTCAAGGTTATGTTGTAGATTTACAGCTTGATCAAGATAAGTTGAGGTACACGGGAGTGGAAATATTACCAATTCAGCAGCAAGGCTGGGACCTGGCAGCATTTAAATTTGTGATACCTGATTCTCCCGAAATGCAAGCAAGGGTGAAACCACATCTTAAATTTGGACTTGGTGTTCAATTAGCTGGTTTATTAGGAGGATACAAGGTTGGGTGTCACAATTGATCAATTGGAACTCAAGTGTCAAGGTGTATTGTATAAGTGGGAATGCACAAATCTGAATCCATATTGCTGCAGCACAAAAAATTGGAGGATATAGCTTGGAATTCAACTGCATAGAGGTTCTTGAAGGCATATCCAGGTCACACCATCTGTTTTTGCATTGAATCACCTGAATTAGCTGCAAATTTAAGCATTCCAGCATACAAAAATCAAGAATCATGCTGCAGAATCAGATTCTTCAATTCTGCTGCAATTTCAGTGTTTTTTTAAGCTTAATAAGAGTGTTCAAGTGTCTTTTTCGGTAATAAGATTCTTGAGGGCAAGAATCTCTTAAGGGGGAGGTGTTGTCATGATTGTAATTAGGATATGTTGAGTAGTATTTGTCTTAGATAATATTCTAGTAGAATGTCATGAATAAGTCTTGTTTTGGCTCATTGGTTCGGTTAGTAGGCTTGGTTAGGTGCTTGTATTAGCTTTAGTATAAATAGGTTGTTCTTGATTGTAAGATCATAAGGTTGATGAATATGAATTGATTTCTCTTCTTGTTCTTCCAAGTGCTGCCAAGTTCCTTGCTAGATATTTCTATCTCAATCTTAACTTCTCTTCTCAATCTCAACTTCTCATCTTGATATCTTCTTTTGACCTCTTCTTATCCGTCTTATCTCATCTTTAATCACTAAACCTCAATTGAATTCTATTGTTACACTTCTTAATCTCATTTCTTAATGTAAATTGCTATCAAAACCCTAGGTTTAGCCTATGATTCATCAAAGAATCATAACAAAATAACATTCATATATCCTTGTGGCCACAGATTACTTGATAAAGTAAGCTAAACCACATAAGAACATCAATTAATAAGATGTGATTGATTTCCTCAAACAGTACATCCTATGTAGGTTTGGAATCCCAGAAGCCATAAACGTGGACCAAGCTAAGAGTTTTAGTAGTTCTAAGGTTAAGGAGTTCACTAAAAGTTTCAACGTTGAGGTCTTGAACTTAACTCCTTATTATGCCCAAACAAAGGACCAGACAGAGTCATCTAGTAAGATTCTTAAGGCCAATATTGAGAAAATTAATGAAAACAATCCCAGGAGGTGATATGGGCTTTAGGGCTTAATTAATTGTTTAACGGATGCATTGTTGTTGGTAGTATTGTCGAACGTAATACTAAAAATACGTCGCTCTATTCCCCAACCGTGGACTGCCTTCATAATTGCACCCGTGATTATGTCGGCAATGTGGAGGTAATCTAAATTTGCAAAATGGATTATTCTTTTTTGAAGGGTGAAGGAGGAATCGATCCAGTGTGCTGTTACGCATAAGTAAGGCACACCAGGTTTCGACTTCCAAGTGTCGGACGTCAACGAGAACATGCTCACGTTCGTCCTAAAAAGATTAAAGGCCTCAGTTTTCATCCTTTGGTAATATTTAACGCGTCCCGCTTTAAGGTGTTCCTAGGAATCCTTACGATGGCGGGGTTCACCGATGTTTGGAGATACCTAATGAATCTAGGGTCTTTGCCGGTGCTAAAAGGTTGTTAGCTTCCAATTCAAAGATTAAAAGTTAACCTTGTAGAAGAAAGAGTTGAGATAAGAAGAGAAGTGAAAGGGGATAAGAAATAGAGAAGGAGATGAGAAGTAGAGAGAGAAATTCCAAAGGAAAATCTGTTGTTATTGATTGAATGCTGAAATTACATGTTTAGAGCTTATTTATACATGATTGGAAACATTGAATCAAGACAACTAACTCTAACCACCTCTTAACTTGCACTGGTGCCAAAACCAGCTAGCCGCCAGATTTGACTCACCAAGACCAACTAACGACCCCCCTTAGGCGCCAAACCATACCAACTAACATTTGAATACAAGCAAGCACAACAATGAAGCCAAAACCCGAAATACAACCAAAATTACAACTAGAATCTAAAGAATCATAGCATTCCCTCCCTCTTGAGAAGCTTTTGTCCTCAAGGAGTAAAATTAGGGAATTGGCTCTTCAAGAATGTGAGATTTTCCCAAGTCACAAAGCTCTTGTCCAAATTGCACCATTGCACCAATAATTCTTGCAAAGCACCATGTTCCATCTGCAATGCGCTCCGAGCCTTGATAGCAGCAGGTTGCAGCAGCAGAGTGCCATTAGTTCCTGCTTCTGGTGGCTCCCGTGAGATCTCAGCTCCCTTCTTGACCTGCTTTTTAAGTAAAGAGACATGGAACACCGGGTGAATGTAAGATTGAGGAGGTAAGTCAAGTTTGTATGCAACTTTGCCAATTTTCTCCAAAATCTTGTATGGGCCAAAGAAGCGAGCGCTTAGCTTGACATTTTTCCTGACAGCCAAAGAAGACTATTATAGGGTTGTAATTTGAGGTAGACCATATCACCAACTTCATAGTTTTTGTCTACCCTCTTTTTATCGGCATAAAACTTCATTCTTGCTTTAGCTTGTAAGAGATTGTCTTTAAGTAGTTGGGACATTTGCTTCCTCTGCTGCAAGTAATCAGCTGCTGCAGAAGCGGTTGGCATGGGTTGTTGCATCATGAATGGAGTAGGAGGGCTATAACCATACAATGCTTGGAAAGGAGTGATGCCAATAGATGCATGTACATGTGTGTTGAACCAAAATTCAGCTAGAGAGAGCCATCGGTTCCATTCTCTAGGCTGAGTGAAAACCATAATTCGAAGATATTGCTCAATACATTGGTTAACACGCTCAGTTTGCCCATCCGTTTGTGGATGATAAGATGAGCTAAGTGCCAACATAGTGCCCAATAACTTGAACAACTCCCTCCAAAAATTGCTTGTGAAGATTTTGTCCTGATCCAAAACAATGGATTGAGGCAACCCATGTAACTTGTATATGTTGTCAAGGAAGATTCTTGCTAATTTTTCAGCTGTAACAGGTCGGGTAAGTGCAATGAAGTGGCTATATTTGGTGAAACCATCCACGACCACCCATATGACTTCCTTGCCTTCGGACCTTGGCAATCCCTCAATGAAATCCATGCTAATATTGATCCATGCTCCCTTCAGAATGGGAAGGGGCTGAAGAAGAGCCTTGTAAAGATGATCTCCCAGCTTGGTTTTGTTGACATACCTCACAAGCCTTAACATACTCACTCACTGCCTTCTTCAAGCTTGGCCAACTAAAATAAGCTTTAATACTTTGATAAGTACCTTTTACACCGGCATGACCCCCCCAAGCTGCATCATGAGAGTCTTGAATAATTTGATTCCTCAATTCAGTTGCAGAGCCAATATACATTCTGCCATGAATTCTGATCAGACACTGCTGCACTGAAATACCAGCTTCATTATCGATCCTTCCTGCATCTTTCATAAAGTTAGCAGCCACACACTCTTGGGCAAAAGAATCACCTTCATATGACTTATAAACTTCTTCCATCCATGAAGGAATCACCACGGTTGTTGCACTGCAGAAACCTTGTTCAGCATCCTCAAATTTTCTGGATAAAGCATCGGCTGCAGCATTTTCCTTGCCTTTTCTGTACTCAATGACATAATCAAGGCCAAGCATCTTCATTAGACCCTTCTTTTGAATCCTCGTTACAATCTTTTGCTCAAGAAGGTGCTTGAGGCTTTGGTGATCCATTCGAATAATGAACTTGTGACCATCCAAGTAATGCCTCCATTTCTCAACAGCTAAAAGAATTGCTAAATATTCCTTCTCATATGTCGACATAGCTTGATGCTTGGGACTAAGGGCTTGACTCAAATAAGCAATTGGCCTTCCTTATTGGGAAAGAATAACCCCTATACCCGAAACGCTTGCATCTGTTTCCAGCACAAACCTTTCAGCAAAATTGGGCATTGCCAACACGGGTGCCACACACATAGCTGACTTGAGGGCCTCTAAGGCAGCCTGAGCCTTCTCTGACCATAAGAATGCATCTTTCTTTAGGAGTTCAGTTAAAGGTTTTGCAATGGAACCATACCCTTTAATGAACTTCCTATAATACCCGGTCAAACCCGAAATTTGAACATTAACTTGCATTGGAGAGGGAACCGATTGTGTGAGTGCTAACTTTGCAAAGCCTGCTGTAATTAACACCTCATCAGCACTTGAATCAAATTGTAGATAATGTTTGCTTCCTTAGGGAACTTTAGTGCTTTGCTCTCCAAAGCCACTTCTCACATAGTTTGTGTTGGGAAAAGAATGTGAATTTTGTTGGAAAATAAACTCTGATACCGACTATTGGGTTCACAGTTCTCAACCATGGTCACAACAATAGGCACCTAGAGTATGAGACCCTTCTCTCTACCTAAGCCTCCGGTCGGAGAGTCACGCTTCATGACACCTCACGTGCAAGAGTTCCCCTAATACCGGTTATTGGGATGAATTTCAAAAATTCTTCCTAAAGATAACGCAGTGGAACAGGTTTAGAATTCATAACTCTAAGCCTAAGGTTAATTTAAAATTCCTAATTTTAAATCTAATGACTTAAATTCATAATTTAAATCAACCGATCTAAATTCTTAATTTAGATCTACTGGCCGTTTACTCTAATACATTCATAACAATATATGAACTTAAACAGGTATAATAACGAATACTGTAAATAAATAGAAACGCGAAACTAAAAGATGAAGAAAGAAAAACATACCTGGAATTGCTCCAATAAAAGAAAAACCATAAAGAAAATAATTTTCTTCAAAATCGAGATCCCAAGACCTTATACGCAATAACCTCGAACTGCCCGGAGGGTGGGCTTAGAAAAATATTAAACTGGTTCTCTGAAAGAATTTCAGAAACCCCTAAAGAATTATTTTGAACTCAATCCCAAACCTCGGAATAAGCCCCTCTATTTATAGGAATATACCGGAGTGAAAAAATCTAATTTTAATCGAAAATGGATTCCTAGTTTAAGTCAAAATGAGTCGTTTTATTTAAAAATTAGCTCAAAATGCCGCGTTTTGTAACAGTTCAACCCACATCCTGAGCCTGTCACCGTGGCCCCATGTCGGCACGTGATTGGCTCATACCAGGGTACACGGATCTCCCCATGGGGCGCGTCGCGCGCTGGTAGGCTCATCCGCGAATACAAGGATCGCGACTGTTTTAACTCTGTTTTTGATTTTTTTGTTTTTTCCTTGTTTTTCACATATAAAAATTCATCTTATGAATTTTAATTTTTCAAAATTATTTTATTTTATAATTTTTAACTTTTATTCACTTCATGAATAATGTTTGGCAAAATTAATTTACCCATTGTATGGATAAATAATTCATCTCATGAATTTTTTAATATTTTTCTAATGGCAATAAATACAAAGGCTTGCGCAGGGACCTTAGGGACAATTTAAATCTAACTCCAAATGGGTTAAATTAAATCATCTCATGATATTAATTTAATTGCCATTTAATGAGAATTAATTTCAATAAATAAATCTCACTGCACTCCAGACTTAAATTATTTATTCGATATCTCCCCAATATACTGCATTGATAATAACCACCCCTCCACTAGATGTCCATGACAAAGGATAAATATAACCACTACCATTATCCATTCACAGCTTCTCCATTAGTTACCGACTTGTCCTTCACTGAATAATTCATTTATACTTGAACATATTTACAATATAAATTTCAAATGTCAAACACTTGGAAGACTTTGGCCAAAGTTTTCGAACTATTCAAATATTTGCGAATCAACTAAGGGGACATCTGTATCTCATAAGAAACTGTAGATTCCTTATTGAATACCTGATCCTTGTCACACTACACGCCGCTACCCAGTGTACGTGGGATTTTAGTCATTCGTTTAGACCTTACCTATAGTACATCAAAGTAACTAACGCTCCATGTACAAGTCTAGAATATCGTCAGGATTTAGAGTCATCGTTCAAACAGTACAACGTGAATCACTCATCTCCGATAGTAGTCTAGAAATAAGTAGCCCACATGGTCCAACTCAGTGTGTCAAACACACTAACCTAACACTCTTGGATCTCCATCCACATGACCAAGACAAGCCATCTAAAGTGTCATGTTATTGTCTTAACATACAAGTGGTCCAAACTTGTCTTCGACTACAAGTCTTTCAAACAACAATCCATATCATTTGTTCCAAGTCTATCTGTGGCTTAGTCTCATAAATCTCTTATAACAAACATGTAAATTGTAGTCTGAGGACTGCACCCATCTCATGGATGTCTCCCGAAAAAAAATCACATGCAGTATAAATGCTCAAATATACAAATTTAACTAGGAAACGACTGAGACTTCAATTTTATTTATTAATTAAAATAATATATCCAGAATAAATCTGGATTTCAGGACACTATTTCTAACAATCTCCCACTTATCCTAAATCCAATTTATGACAAAGGCCATACTCATCCCTTTTACGTTTGAACCAAAAATCTACTGAGCCACCCTTAGTGAGCACAATTACTCTATTGTGAAGTTAGAAATACAATACTGCTTGACATTTCCCTCACTAATGGCTCCCACTCGAAGGGAAAAGACATACTTAGACGTCGAACGTCTATCATATTTATCTGGCTGGAAGTCTTAAATCAGTATAACCAACTAGGACCAGCTCATCACCTTGAAAGATTAGCATAGGATCTCTAGTTCTTCTCAAGACCTAGAGAAAACATTTGACTGCCACTTAGTCCATTGGACCCAAATTAGACTAACACCTGCATACTATCCCATAGCATGGCAAACATCAAGTCACGTGCACAACATGGCATATCTAAGACTCCCACTGCCAAAGCATATGGAATATTCCTCAATTGCTCCTCCCCTTGAGGTGAACACTACTCAAAAAGGAGAGGGACTCCATGCTATACCTCGATAACGTCTTGTCAATATAAGTGGCTAGGGAAAAACCCAACATCCTACTATTACGACCTCGCAGAAACTTAATCCTAAGAGTAGAGCTGGCTTCTCCTATGTCTTTCATATTGAGCTATCACGACAACCAAGCCTTTACAGCTAATGACACCCTTACATCATTCTTAATGAGTAACATATAGTTGACATACAATACTAAGAAAGTCACTACTCTCTTTTAATATCATTTGTACACGCATGATTTGAGCAACCGATTGCACAAAACTAGAAGAATTAATTGCTTCATTGTGGCTAAAAGGATCAGATTCAATGCCATAGTCAACCACTAAGGCTCCCGCTATGAACCCATCAGGTGTCCTGACAATCCTCCCACCGCACCTAAGCTCTCATGTACCTGGAACATTCTCATTCCTATCAGTAGGTGCATCTAATGCATCCACTGTATCTTAAGTTGTGTCTAACTGTTTAGAATTATTGTCATTTTCCTTTAATACTATTTTTGTTTTTGTTTTTATAGCGTACTTACAAAATCCTTCTCTAAGTATTTTGCATTGTATTTACAAAAGACCTTTTAAATCAAAACTATAGAAAAAAATCGTCCTCGTTCCTTTTATTTGTAACACCATTCTACTACGGTGTAACTGGAGCAGAAAGCTGAGATCTCATCTCATTTTGCGGTTTAGAAATCCAAAAAAACAACTCACCCAAAAAATATTCACCACCTCGATCTAATCGAAGTGATTTAACTTGTTTACCTAATTGCTTTTAAAATTTAGCTTTGTACTCTTTGAACTTTTCAAAAGAGTCTGACTAATGTCTAATTAGGTAAACATATACATATCTTGAGTAATCATCACTAAACATGAATAAATACTCATGCCCACCTCTTACCTGAATATGTGTTGGTCCACATACATCTATGTGAACCAGCTCAAGTAAGCCACCAACCCGGTTGCCTTTACTCTTAAAGACAGAATTGGTCACCTTTCATTCTATGCAGAATTCGCAAACTGGTAATGACCTCAAGTCCAAAAACTCTATCAGTCCATCTTTCACCAGTCTTTGGATCCTGTTTGAATTAGTGTGACCTAAACGTTGGTGCCATGTGTAGGCAATATCACATTCAGGGTGTTTTCTTTTAGAAGACTGAACAAGTAAACTTACGTTAAATTCATTTAAACAATTACCATAGTTTTGATAAGGAAATAACATGAATAAACAATTCATTCATGTGCATTTGCAAATAAACAATTTATTTCTCATATCAAAATCTCCATTATCAAAATCAATTGAATAACAATTATTCATAAAACAAGACATAGAAATCAAATTCCTGTGCAGAGAAGGTTTAAATAATCAATCCTTTAAAACAAAACTCTTATCACTAAAGTCTAAGCTAACATCTCTTACACTTAAGACCACCATTATTGTACTGTCCCTAACCATCAGGTACAACACCCATCATGTAGCCTTTAGCCTAGCCTGAGCTCCTGTAACATATTATAGACTTGGTCAGTTGAACTTGAGTCCACACACCTGGAATCTGGTAAACTCACAACTACGCAAGACTCAAATCAGTTAGATATCAACATACCTTCACCAGATGACTTAGCAGTCTTTGTGGGAAGAGTAGCTAGGTACTTAGTATAGTTTCTTTTCCAGTGGCCTAGTTTTCTTGCAAAACAAACACTTTTCTTTTGTTGACTTCCTTATGGACTTCGTTGCTAAAATAACAACCTTGCCCTTTCCTTTCTTTCTAGTAGGTCCCTTGTGAGTAATAACTAAGTCTAACTTATTTTTTAAGGTAAAGTAATTTGGTTCAGTAAGTGCATTATGTATTTAAAAACAAGCAAAGTTCGCCAGCCCTATTCATATAAAATATTGTAAATGCAAACATATATGTAATTGTCTAACCAGAGTCATGTATAATGCAGTGATATATATGTTCTTTCAATTTAGCATATACAATAAGTCGAATATCCACCAAACTGTACTATCATGCATACAATACCGAAACACACCACTCCCTACTCCCAAGCAGCAGGGTCGTACGAAGCTAGTTCAGGTGAGAACTATTTTCAATTAACCTGTTTTTCTAGTAACTCTTACTAAATATGATTAACTCACCACTTTACTTTAGTCTCTAATATGATACAAAAGAGCTCCTCGGGGAGGCTAATGCATCACGCTAGTCAAGTGTAAACCATTACCTAAACCTCCATACAAATACACGAAATACTCCACGATAGCGTGGTCGCATCGCTTCTTTGCACTTTGGTTTATCCTAAAGAAATCTAACCCTATAATCTGCAAATCGACATCCTTCGCAGGGAGGTCTATCGATCTACTATACTGCTAGACCGATAATGGAGACCGTAAGGTTACAACAATTGAAAACTCGCTCCCACTTGATTTTTATAACTAGTGGTTTTTAATTAACTTGCATTTACAACCTGGATTATCTCATAATCCCTTTAGAATCTCATTCCAAGATTAACCAAAATTAATTAATTTATTTATTTAAAATTCTATCGTTTTACAGTATAGATTATCTCATAATCTTACATTAGAATCTCATTCTAAAATCCAATCAATAAAATTAATTAATTAATTTTAATTAAAACAATATCAATATTTAATTTAGATTATCACATAATCTACTTTTTAAAATTCTAATTTCAAAATTAAATGAAAATAATTTTATTTAAAACCAATAGCGATTTTGTGCTTAGAGTATCCCATAGTCTATTTTAGAATTTTATTCTAAAAATTAAATAAGCTTAGACTATCCAATAGTCTAGTTTAGAATCTTATTCTAAAATTTAATTAACAAAATTTAACTTTTATTTTAAAATAAAGTTAACTTAGACTATCCTATTGTCTATTTCAGAATCTTATTCTAAAATAACTTCAAATAACTTTTATTTAAAATACTCTGATTTACTACTTAAATTATCTCATAATATAATTTAGAATCTCATTCTAAAAGAAAATTAATTAATAAAATAATTAATTAATAACTGTTAGGCAAATCAGTAAATAAATAATATATTTTTTTGTATATATTTTTTTAAAATATCCGACGCTGACAAAAGCGTTAAAATTTTTTTTAAATTTTAAAATTCAAATATTTAATTTTAAAATAAATTGAATTTAATTTCATTAAATCAATTTTATCCGATTTCGTATAAAATAATTAAATCTAATCTCATTAGATCAACTTTATCCAAATTTATAAAAATATTTGAATCTAATCCTATTATATCAAATTTGTCCGATTTTGTAAATCATGACTGAGAACGTACAATCTCATTATACGAACAACACAATCGCAAATTTATGGGTTGTTCCGAATTAACGATTAATTCATTAAGGATTCAAACAATTTAAATCCTCAAAATAAATAACCTAGTTAACTATTAACTCTTTTAACCGATTTAAACAATTTAAATCAATAATTTAAAACAATCTAATTAACAATTTATTACTTTAATGATTCAAACATTTTAAATCACAAATACAAATAATCGTCTGAATTTAATCATTGATTTAAAAAATTTAAATCGAACCGTCAAATTAAACTAACTTTCCTTCTTAATAAAATCTCTATTTTATTAAATCGCAAATCTATTTATTTTGATATTATTATACCTAGTTATGTATATTATGAATGTAATCAGAGGCTGACTCTGATACCAATTGTTGGGAAAAGAATATGAATTTTGTTGGAAAATAAACTCTGATGCCGACTATTGGGTTCACAGTTCTCAACCATGGTCACAACAATAGGCACCTATTAGAGCACTTAGAGTATGAAACCCTTCTTTCTACCTAAGCCTCCGGTCGGAGAGTCACGCTTTATAACACCTCACGTGCGAGAGTTCCCCGGAATAGGTTTATCTCTATAAACCTTTTGCACTAATACTGGTTATTGGGATGAATTTCAAAAATTTTCCCTAAAGATTACGCGGCGGAACAGGTTTAGAATTCATAACTCTAAGCCTAGGGTTGATTTAAAATTCCTAATTTTAAATCTACTGACTTAAATTCATAATTTAAATCAATCGATCTAAATTCTTAATTTAGATCTACAGGCCGTTTACTCTAATACATTCATAACAATACATAAACTTAAACAGGTATAATAACGAATACTGTAAATAAATAGAAAAGAGAAACTAAAAGAAGAAGGAAAGAAAAACATACCTGAAATTGCTCCAATAAAAGAAAAACCACAAAGAAAATAATTTTCTTCAAAATCGAGACCCCGAGACCTTCTACGCAATGACCTTGAACTGCCCGGAGGGTGGGCTTCGAAAAATATTAAACTGGGTCTCCGAAACAATTTCAGAAACCCTAAAGAATTATTTTGAACTCAATCCCAAACCTCGAAATAAGCTCCTCTATTTGTAAGAATATACCGGAGCGAAAAAATCTAATTTTAATCAAAAAAGGATTCCCAGTTTAAGTCACAACACGTCGTTTTATTTAAAAATCAGCTCAAAATGCGGCGTTTTGTAACAGTTCAACCCGCGTCCTCAACTCGTCGCCGTGTGCCACGTGTCGGCACGTGATTGGCTCATACCGGGGTACACGGATCTCCCCATGGGGTGTCGCGCGCTGGTTGGCCCATCCGCTAATACGCGGATGGAGACTGTTTTAACTGCGTTTATGATTTTTTTTTTCTTTATTTTTCACATGTAAAAATTCATCTTATGAATTTTAAATTTCCAAAATTATTTTATTTTATAATTTTTAACTTTTATTCATCTTATGATTAATGTTTGGCAAAATTAATTTACCCATCGTATGGATAAATAATTCATCTCATGAATTCTTTAATATTTTTCTAATGGCAATAAATACAGAGGCTTGTGCAGGGACCTCAGAGACAATTTAAATATAGTTCCAAATGGGTTAAATTAAATCATCTCATGATATTAATTTAATTACCATTTAATGGGACTTAATTCCACTAAATAAATCTCACTGCACTCCAGACTTAAATTATTTATTCGATATCTCTCTAATATACTGTATTGATGACAACAACTCCTCCACTAGATTTCTATGACAAAGGATAAATATAATCACTACTATTATCCTTCTCACAGCTTCTCCATTAGTTACTGACTCGCCCTTTATTGAATAATTCATTTATACTTGAACATATTCACAGTATAAATTTCAAATATCAAACACTTGGAATACTTTGGCCAAAGTTTCCAAACTATTCAAATATTTGCGAATCAACTAAGGGGACATCTGTATCTCATAAGAGACTGTCGACTCCCTATTGAATACCTGATCTTTGTCACACTTCACGCCGCTACCCAGTGTACGCGGGATTTCAGTTATTCGTTTAGACCTTACTTATAGTACACCAAAGTAACTAATGCTCCATGCACAAGTCCAGAATACCCTCAGAATTTAGAGTCGTCGATCAAAACAGTACAACGTGAATCACTCATCTCCGATAGTAGTCTAGAAATAAGTAACCCACATGGTCTAACTCAGTGTGTCAAACACACTAACCTAACACTTTTGGATTTCCATCCACATGACCAAGACAAGCCATCTAAAGTGTCATGTTATAGTCTTAACATACAAGTGGTCCAAACTTGTCTTCGACTACGAGTCTTACAAACAACAATCCATATCATTTATTCCAAGTCTATCTGTGGCTTAGTCTCATAAACCACTTAGAACAAATATGTAAATTGTAGTCTGAGGACTGCACCCATCTCATGGATGTCTCCCGAAAGAAAATCACATGCAGTATAAATGCTCAAATACACAAATTTAACTAGGAAACGACTGGGACTTTAATTTTATTTATTAATTAAAATAATATATCTAAAATAAATCTGGATTTCAAGACATTGTTCCTAACAGTTTGCTTAGATTATTGCTCAGCAACAATTGAATGTAATTGATGACTTTCACTGCTTTGTAAGACCTGGTTGTGCTGTTCTTCAATTTCTTTTCCAGCAACCTTTGAACTATCAGCTTGAGCTTGTTCATAATGTTGATAATTCTCACCTTCTTGTGCAATTTGAGGTTGAGATTGAGAAGAACTCTGAAACTTATTAAGATCTTGCTTCATGACCATTAGAAGTTGCACAATATGATCATAACACCTCAAAAGTTCTTCCATTTTTATATCAATTAGCTAATACTTCTGAACAATTTAGCACAATTTCCTTGATAAACACGTCCAGAACAGACTTGATATAATCAGCAAGCTTAATCGCAGCAGCAAAGGATTCAATCCTAGCTTCATCTCTTGATCAATGCCTAAATTTGTTTGTCGTTGTTCTAAATCAAGGCCTAAGAAATGCAGATCCAAATCAGGAGTAAAACTGCAGCACTTTGGCTTTGTTTGTTTCAAGGAAAAATCACATTCTAGGAAGTGGTTTTCCCCTTTTTCATTATTTGGCACGCCATTAGCTCACGGTAAAGGTTTTCCGGAAAACCTTTTCCCTCAAACGAGGGAAAATGACTTCCCTTTTAAAATAGGGGAAGTCGTGATTTTAAGTGATTCAAAAACCTTCACGGTTATCATTATGCAAATCAAGATCGAATCAAAATAGACCAGACTGCACTGTAAACATTTAATGTCAATATCGGATAAGAATTAGACTAAATAATTAAAAGTAGCTTCGATATTACTTTGTTATTGTTGCAATAGGACAACTTTAATCAAGTTGAATTGTTACATAATATTATAGAAGGAAATTATTTAGGTAATATTTTAGCATTTATTATATAGGTTATGTGATATTTCAGTAATATAAAGTAATATACCCTGAAGTTTAAAAATTTTCTTTTAAATCAGGTATCTTTTACTAAAATTTAGTATATTTTAAATGAAAACAGCAATCTATATGTATCCTATATCATAATATAATAATTTCTTTTGTCCAAAAATGGTAATATGACACATTTTTTGATAATATATAAGTAATTTTTCTTAGAATGTGGACAATCTTTAGATAATATGATTATTTATACTACATCAATTTTTTGGCAGAAATTACCCGAATTTTAATGAAAATTCACCAGATTCTGACACAGTATATACACAAGTCGTAAAATTTCTTATCTCATGACACCTCATTGTATATAATAAAATAACAAAGTATTTACATAATAAATGCTCAAATTTTAGAATACCGAAGAAATAATTTTCCTAATTTATACAGCTTTGATAGTTAACTTTTTATTTTGTTACTTTATATATGTTATATAATTACTTATGTTGTCCTATAAAAAGATATAAAATGATTGGTGAAAAATATTTGTTTAAAAGATTTACAAAGACATCACAATGGGGAATTAAGTTTTCCTTTGAAACAAACAACGGAAAACCCCACTCAGAATTTATATTTCCTTGGAAAACCTTTTTCGAAGAAAAATCAATTCCTAGATTCTACTTTTCCGTCAAAACAAACGGAGCCCTAAACTTCGATCAACTATTTAGAATCAACATCAGCATGATTTGATTCAGTAAAGCACCAGCTCCAATTCTTGATCTGCTTAAGTCAAAACAGAATTCTGCACAAGCTCAAGTTCTAAACTCGCAGCACCAAAAAACCGAATCTGATCAATGAATCAGTGAAGTCCCAGTTCAATGTTACTGTAGCAACTAAATAACTACTAAACCTTAGGCACATAATTCTTGATCACTTTGAAAATATCAGCAACAGTAACTGATTTGTTTTTTTTTTTTTTTTGACAATTTGCACTCAATTTTCTTGATCAAACACAACTTGATCAAGAATTGACATCAATTAACTTGATTTGGAAGCAAATCAAGGCTCTGATACCAATTGTTATGATTCAAGCTCAACTTGAATCATAACCTAGGGTTTGGTTAAGGATTTACACTTAGAAAGTGAAATCAAATAAGAACTAAGAGAATTTAGGTAGAGAATTGAAAATTAGATATGAGATTCAAGTAGACACTTGAAGATAAGAAGTCAAGGTTGAGAGAAGAAAAGAGATAGAGAGCATTGAAACTCAAAGAGAGAGATCGATCAATTCATCATTCATCCATATATCAACGTTACATGAGAAGTACCCCTACTTATACTAAGTATCACTAATGATGGCTAAGATGAAATACATTGAACCTAGACACATGACTTAACCGACTAAGACAAACATAGCCGCCACTCTTGACCTCATATGACTAACACATTGACCAAGATCAACTAACTGACCACCAAGGGCAAGTACTAAAGCAACTAAAGCTATTACATGGCTACAAAAGTACTAAATTGACTCATTACTAATTACTTACCTATATCTAGAATCATAACAATGTATTCGGTTGGTCAAATGGGATGTATGGTTCAAAGCTTGGTTTACCATTTTTGTTCTAATTAACTGGGACGTATCTTCACTATGTGGGGGTTCAATCGAAAGGCACCCTCATTGATGCACAATAAGGCTTCCTGTCATTTTGAGATGTTGTAATATGAGAATGATTGTATTTTAAAAGTGGTGGGGGAATGTTGATGTATTTTCAAAATAGAGTGCTTAATAAAGTGTTTGGAATTCGTTCCATACTTGTTTTAAGTGTATTTGGCTTGAATAGGGTGTGTGTCGACACACGGATCCTGTAGAACCAAGTCAAGGCATTTATGTGTCGAAACACAAGTCTTCAAAACTATGTGTGTCAAAGTGTGTGTCGACACAAAACTTCCAACACACAATCTTTCAATACCTCGTGTGTCGAAGCAAGTGTCAACACTCACTTCGAGACACAGGGTTTGTGTGTCGACACACAGCTTCGACACAAGGCAATTTTCACCGTTCGTGCGGTTTTTTCTGGTATTGTTTGTTGGTTTGCATTATTCTTGGGACATCTTCTAAGCCTCTTCTTCTATAAATATTCCACTTATTGTTGGAAGAACTTTACATCAAAGGATTTACATAAAGATTGTGGTGAATTGCAACAAAGTATTGTGAAAGTCTTGAAAAGTGTGTGCAACTTCGTTTTCTTGCATCTCTTTCTATTCCTCCTCATACACATCCTCACTTCATATTTTTGGTTGCTGTTGTATCCTGAAACTATTTCATGACGCCGAAATAAGTCTTTAAGTAAAGTGATCACACAAACCTTAACATCTGAGATCTTTGGTTACCCGGTTCATAAGGATTTTCTCTAGCATTTGTGGTTGATGAGCGAACTCAATCCATCTCAGGTAATTCGCAGCGGATCATCTTACGGTTTAGGAGATTTAGGCGCTTCTAGAAAATAAATCTCAAGGCAGCTCTCCTCTTTCGCCCAATATCACTTGTAACGATTTTCAATTAATAACATCAGTGAATCACAATATTAAAAACAAGTATGCATTATGGCCAATTTGCATTTTCTCTTTCATTTTTTAAAGTACTCTGCTTGTGTATGACAATCAATAGAGTAATTTATAGGATTAACTAGCACTTACATTTGACAAACCATAAGTACTGTGAATACAAAAAGTAGGCAACCAATGTGGAGGAATGACAAATATGTTATCCTTAACTCCACTTTCAATAAGAGGATTCATGAAATTGTGACTCCAATATTGTGGTGGTACAGAAGTGAATTGGGTTAAGACGCATCCTATATGACGTACTTTACATAGAACTCAAAAAAAGTACTAAAAGAAAAAAGAAAAAAATATATGACCAAGACACTAGAATTCATTCTGGTTTTCATCCTTCAATCTTCTGCTTTGCTCATCATTATGTACACCATACATCTAAACTGGATTATCCAATCTGCAAGAAAAAGGTGGTTGTTGATCCAAACTCGAACGGGAGAGTACAAGACCAGTGAAGGTTTAAGTGTTAAACAAAATAGTACCAAATGGGTTCATATTTGAACCAAAGTAGTCAGTACGGTCTAAGTTTCTATTCAAGCAATATTTCGAAAATTTCTATTACTTGAAACTAGAACCAAAACTAGATGAACCTGATTGAAGACCAATAACTCTCCCATTCAAGGAAAGAGGGCTGCAGCGAATAACATGGTTTAATCCGTGGTTTTAGTCTGAATGGTATTTGAACACATGCACCTCATTGTGCTAGGATGTGGCAAAATGTTCAGTTGCTGTTCTCTCAACATGATCCAAAAGTATCCCATAAATCTTGTTCCTCACCCTCCCACAAGTTTCAACCACATTCTCTTCCATTTTAGACCCGTCATTGTTTCCCCTTTCTTGATAACTACGAGCGCCATTACACTCATCTATCAACGATTCCGAGTCTCTGCTACCAATTACATCAAGCAAGTTATTTACCCCCTTAATCTGGCACATTATCTGGGCTATATCAGTGTCGGGATCGGCCTTGGAGACAGTTTTCCCTGAAGACCCATCTAGGATTTTCTCAAGGAAATCAAGAAACCAAACTTGGCATTCATTTTGTAGCAAATCAGCTAAGTTTGAGGCACTATTTACCGTGCTTCCCCTTGTCCAAAATGGCACGGTTTCCTTGTCAATTTCAGGGATTTCAGTTAACTTTGCTAGCTTTCTAGCATCCCCTGCACTCTTTGATATATTGTTGTGGCCTCCCCTGCATGATTTCTTTGCTCTTTTTGCGTTATCATTTAATGAAATGGGCTTCGAGAAATCAGAAAATGGAGGGAGATCTGATGCTACAAGTGCATTGATCCAGGAAGACGCAGTTTTCTTGCGTTCAATGGCAAGTTTAAGGGTTTCTTGTATAGAATTTCCCTTGCTAAAATCAAAGTCTGGTGTGCCTAATGGGCTGATGGTTGTCAAGGATCGGATGATTCGTTTGGTGTCTGCTATGTTCTCTTGTAGATTCAGAAACTTCTCAACTGATGGCTCATGCCGATCATCTTTGCTCTCTTTATGGAATGTTGAGAATGTGCTGCAAAAAATGGGAAAAGAACATTTAGCTGTTCAAGGTTTTTATGAGTAATAAGTTACTGCATGTGCAAGGTAATGAAGACTAGAAGCAAGGCTTGGTCTAGTGGTAATGATCACCAAGGGGCCTAAGATCCACCCAAAATCGAAAGTGGTAAAATACCCCATTCCTTGCCTACCAGTGCATTAAAAAAAAAAAATTACTAATAAAAATAAATAAACAAACAAAACAAAAAAAAAAAAAAAAAAAAAAACCCCAAACTAATGACCTTTTTATGCAGATATCCTTACGAGGGATGAAATCTATTAAAGTGTATTGAAGCCAATGATTGTAAGAATATTCATGTGAATTTTTAAAACATACAGGTTTTACATAAAGGTTTTAGGTTATCGTATATTTGATTCTTGGAAACTTGCTAACATTAGGGACCGTTCTATTTTGGGTTGACCCTTTGGAAGCAACCTCTTTACAGAATAACACCTTGTAGGGATAAAGTGCGTGTATCTTACCTTCTTTAAACTCTATTTTGGCGGGAGTCTCTTTGAGATATTGCGAGATGCTTCTTCTAAAATTCAACATAGTAGTAATAGCCAATGATGTAACATTTGATATCACATCATTCCCGATGTGATTCTACGGTGTGCACTGAAAGTTCTACTCGGTGAAAGAAGCATATCCAACTTGTTCTTCATTTGAGCGCATTTTAGATTCCAATCCGCACTATTTCTCCAAATACAAATACTATTTCATGTATGGTGTTGAGAACTTCGTAGTGAATATAGTTACAATGTCTCACATTGGAGTTATGAAGGCAACGAGTTCAGCATATAAATTTAGTGGGCTTTTGCACCTAATGTCAATTGGTTTTAAAATAAAACCTCACTTGAATATATATGTGGACCTCATATGTACCAATTCCACAGGTTAGACTATGTCCCAGTGAAATTTTATGTTGTATCAGAGTAGGTCGAGATTCTCTACTCCAATTTTTGTCCTCCCACTTGTTACCTGTCATCGTAGCTGGACTTAACAAAAAGAAGCATATGCTTTCCTATGGAAAAATTAAGGACGCGAGAAATATCAAAATGTCAAATAAACTCACATGTAAGGAGGAGTGTCGAGAACTTCACATGTGTGTATAGTTAAAATTGTTCCACAAATAGAGTTGTGAGGCAGAAGATATCAATATATAATTCCAGTGGGTTACTCCACCTAATATCAATTGCTTTCTGAATGGAACCACACTTCAATTTATATGTGAATCTCACATATATCTACTCCATGTACGAGTTTGTCCCAGTAAAATTTTAAATGTGCTATCCAATGATCAAAATATTTTATGTCACCTTTCTATACCAACATTTTGTGTACGTCTCCCAGGAGTATGTTATAATTCTAATAGTTGAGGCATGTGAAATATTGTAAGTAATATAAGTCTTAGATAATATTCTAGTAGCATAAGTGAAGTAAGGTCATGTATTAGTGTCCTTCACTGCAACAAAAATGAGCTATTGATATACAAAGTTAGGGACACTTTGATTTAAGTGTAGAAGGCTTGAGAACAAATTTTGTTTAACTAGCTATAGTGACATTTTGCATGATAAACTTTTTGTGTGTTAATTTTTAAAACTAAACCCAAAAAGGTCCAACAAATTAGCCACTAATTAAAATCAAGTTTCTATTTGAAGCCCATCACTGTGATGGCCCATTTTGGTCCATTTAAGCAAAATCCCTAATTAATTCAATTCAATCTCACACACACACATTCTCTCTCTCATTCTTATTTCTCTCTGTTCAAGTTGCTTCCAGTCTGCTTCTCCATTCGAGGTATTCAATGTTCGTCTCTTTCGGCTCTCTATTGCCTTAATCGATTTCTTGTTGATCATCATACTTTTATCTTTCAATTTTAGCTAATATTTTCATCTATCCTCAGCGTTGATTTTATTTATGTTCTCAATTGTTCGATTTTGTTGGAGAAGAGTCTTTTTGAGGTCTTTTGAAGAATCCTTGGTGTGTACTGATAAATGTTTGTGGTTTTATGATATCATTGATTGAAACCTAGTAGCTTTTTGATTCTATTTATCTTAGGCTTCATAGTTAACACTTTGGTGAAGATGATGCCTTCTATTACAACTAGATCTACAATTTTCATTAATAGGTATAAATCATTGCCGAGTTGTACGTTTTGAATCTACATTGAGACTGTATGTTACTAATTTACAATGAGATCAAAATTTTAGTATGAGTATATTTTAGATTTTAGGTTAATTCTTGAGTTTTTAATGTGTTGATGGTAGTTGCTTGATCTTTAATATTAAAGATTTTGCCAAAAGAATGAAAAAAAGAAATTAAATGAAATTAGTGAGAAAAGGATGTAGACAAATGTGTAAGTATTTAAGTAATTAGTGAGAAAAGGATGTAGAAAAATGTGTAAGTATTTAAGTCTTTTATTTATTGAATGTACAATTTGGATGCTAATAGAATGAAAAATTAAAAAGATTAAAAAGATTTTGCCAAAAGAATGAAAAAACTACTAAATGTACCGAATTTGGATGCTATATTGTGATTCTCTCGTTTTCTCTCTCTACTTGAATTGCTTTTGATTTTTGATTCTTCATATTACATTTGATGTTGTTAATTAGATGTTGATTGCTTTGCATTTATGCAATTTTGGTGCTGATTTTGCATCAGATTTTGTGATAGAGATTATATGATTGAATGTATAGTAGTGTTGTAGGTTCAACTAAAGGAAACAGAAAAATTTTATTTAGATTTTGTGGAAGATGCTTAAAATGCTACACTTAGAAACCCAATTTTAGCTTTTTTAAAGTTAGATTCGCATTTGAAACCTGAATCAGGCTTAAGAGAAATGTGCTTCAACCAACGGTTGAAGAAATTGGACAAAAGATTATCTCTTTTGTAGGATAATTCAATTTTTTAGCGTTATTCAGTGACTTGTGGGCTAATTGTGCTAATAAGAGACTTTAATATCGGACTTAATTTTCTTAATCTTATCCACTAGAGTCCTTAGAGAGTGAAATGCAGAACTCCATATTGTCGGTTAATTCTAAGTATTAACATTGTTTAAAAATTTTATACTCCGTTGTTAAATTCATGAAATTTCAATAAATTTCTACATATTTAATTTGTTCTTTTACCCTCTTTATGTTCTCTATCCATCAAAAATCATATTTTCCGTAGCATGGATGATATACAATTGAAAAAATGGAGCTATTTCCCTTGAGCTTTGTTAACTTCCTTGTGATGTCGCTTATTCGTTGGACTGTAAACAGTGGCGTATTTATGTTGAGTCCTTGATCAATTCGCTTGGTTGTATTAGGATGTAGCTGTAAACATGGTGGGTTAGGGTTTTAGTAAATAGAGGGTTTTGAATTGCAAGGTATCTTTGATCTACTATACTTGCACTTCCTTATTTGGCTTGTTCTCTTGAGGACAGAAAGATCTATTCTTTTTCTAATAGCATAGTGGACTGAAAAAAGATTGGAACTTGAAAGTTCTGTAGGGCTTGAGAAAAAGAAAATGTGAAAAAGAAATAAAATAAAAATGGAAAAGAGTAAAAAGATGAGAGGAAAATTGTTTTGGATTTCTTTCTTTTTTCATCTTTTCTATTTATGCACATGCAGCATAAATGACAAAGTTTAAACATCTCAATGTCATTAGAAGTGAAGGAGATCAGAGTCAATCACAAAAAACTTGATCCTTTGGGAAGCAGTTCAAAGGTGTCATCCTAAAATGTGGACTTTATTTGTTTCTTTGGTATAAATATATAACGCATTCACCTTTCTTGTCTTTTGTATATGGATACAGTCTATAAAGAAACGTCAACATGTTAATGGACAACAAACTCAATCCCCGTCACAATTGCATCATACACAGCCAAAGGATCAATATCCTTTGCATCCTATACCTAATGTTTATCAATCCTGTGCGGATGATGAGGAACAAGATATAGTGGTTAATATTCAAGGTAATAACTTTTCTTTCTTGTCATTGTACATTTAGCTAGGAATTCACTTGCTATAATTTATATCTTTTTATTAGTTAAGTCCTTTTGAATATATAATTTACCTCCAATCAGGAGGCAGTTTTTGGTGCTTCTGACTACTAATTGAAAGGCATGGAACTAAAGTGCCTGAAAAGAAAAAGAAAACAGAGAGGCCTGCATCTTAGCTCACAAGTGTATGGGACAAATGAAACTTGGTAAATTGGTAGAAAAATGCGAGTTGGTGGGTTAGGCAAGGTCACTAAGGAAAGAAAGATTCCATTCTCACCAATAATCCCACTCCCACATCAGTCTCTCTTAGTAGCTGAAGTAGGTATACCATTTTGATTGCATCAACTCTAACTTTGCTATCAAGTATCAATCAATGATAACCATTCTCAAACCCAACCCCATACTTGTGTAGTATCATTGCTAAGGTCACTCAGCTAAGTTACCTGTTGGTGTGAAAATGGATTGAACTGTTGTCACTAGGAGACAGTTTGATATGTCCTGTCCTTGGCTAATTTTCTAACATAAATTCCAATGTTATTAAATGAGTTGGACCCTAAAAAGTTATCTATGACATAGCCGGGTCATCATCTATATGATCACAACCATGTCAACTAGAAGTAACCTATGTATGATTGATTGTGCAATGGTTTTATAATGCCATTTGGCGAGATGAAGTGTTTGATGGTTTTTGACATTGCCAAATAAATAGGCGGCGACGGGATATATTGTGAAAAAATTTTCCTAGCACACATTTGGAATTTACTTCCCGGACATAAAATTGTAGTGGACAATAATAAGCACGGACGGCCAATTGGTAGCGAAGGAGGTGTTCTCGGTCACTTTTTGGGTACAATTGCAAAAATGGGGCAATTTGTTCACTAGCACTTAAAGACTGGAGGTTGATAAAAAAAACTCTAATGGGTCACTCATACTAGAAGAGGTGTTGATAATGCTTGAAATAAACTTTATCAAAGAGAGTTCATTTTTTTTTTTTTTTAAAATAAAAGGTGTAATTTGTAAGTAATGTATCTATTCTGCTTTGGATATTTTTTAAAGGCAAAATTTTTATTTTCCTCCAATATGGACAAATGGATTTTGAAATCAATTTCATCAAAGTGGAAGAACTACAGGGCTGATCTGAAGGCGCAATATTATGATGAATTTGCAAGCTTGACGAGTTTATATAACATGAAGATTACAGAAGTTGTTTTCAACGATCAATGGGTTTGCCTTGTAAATTTTTGGAGATCGCAGGAAGGAAAAGTAATTTATGTTCTTGAGAGTTGCTTTGTTGATTTCTTTTTAATGTTTGTGCATGTTTTCATTTTTTGTGATATACTATATAGTCTTAGTAAGAGGAACAAGAGAAGTCGTTCCTTTGTGAGTACCCCTCACACTGCCAGAACAAAGAGTTCTGCACGTGTAGCTGAAGAAACGGTAAATTTTTGTCATTACACATCTTTTTCGTTTTGAAAGACAAATATTTTATTGTGCATTATTTGAATTTATTGAAGAAAAACAATTGTTTGATTTCGTAGAACTTTTGACTAATCAAGTGTCTTTTCTTCACTAACTCTATTTAGTTGCTTTTTTTTTCCCTCTATTTTCAGAGGCAAAAGCATCCAAAGAAGAAAGCGCCACATCGGGCTGAAGTTTACTTGGAATGCCATAAACATGAAAAGGACGTAGAGAAATGTGCAAGTTTTCAAGTCTATTCATTTATATCATTTTATCAAAATAATAGTTAATATTTTTTAGGTTAAAGTTAGAGAAAACCTTACAAAGCAAAGGACATTGGTTGAAAATTCAAATGTAAATACCACTTAGAAAGGAGATGCTCTTGATGAGGCTTTAGGCAAGGACAAGTGCAGTCAAGTACGAAGCATGGGATTAGGCCCCACTCCTACACAGGTCACTAATGGAATATAGTTCATTTTTTATATTTCAGTATTTATGGGAGGAGACTTTGCTTTGTATCATTTTTTTAGATATACTATGAATTAGGATATTTTACCTATCCCTAATAGGTGTTTGGACCTTCGTCCTCATGATGCTTTGATGGTTTGAGGATGACATCAACGGAAGAAACCATTGTTGAAGAGAATATGCGTCGAATGAGTGGCAATGTTGAAAAAATATTGCAGTGCATGGAGAATATGAAAGAGAGACTGGATAATCGAGAGAGAATGATCAAAAAGTTGAAGCAAAAATTATGAGAATATGCAATGAGGTGGTTTCTACTTATTTCAAGCTTAACTTGAGTTCTCTATTTTAATGTTTACTTACTATTTAAATTCGATATTATTGTTCTTTATATTCAACAGAGTGTAGCTTGCCCACTAAATAGGACATAATTGATACAGGTTTTCACTATAATTATATTATCAACAGTTTTTTTTCTTTTTTTCAATTTTTGCTTAGTTTTTAGAGTCTTACTTTTTGTCGTCAATTTATCTATTGTGTAGGGAAAGGCTTCTGCATTCATGCTTTATTACATTTTTCAAGGTAAACTTCTCTTATAACCTCTAAAGCGTTCATATTTCATGCCATCTTAAGAAACAAATACCACTATTATTTGGTCGGCGACCCAACAACAAAAATTAAAAAGGCACTTGCCATTCAGATTCCAATGAGGAAAATTCTAAAATTTTGTTGAGCATATGCCATTTCAGCACAAACCTGAGTGAAAATTTGACTGCATTTTTATTTAGACAAATGTTTGCATGATGATTTAGAGGATATGATTATATAGCCTTTTGAATGAGTGAACTAAACTCGTTGATTGAAGTTTACCATAGACTATTCATTGATTACTGATGTTAATTCCACTGTTATTAGGTCGGACACGTGCCTTTTATAGGTTAATGAATAAATTAGTTGGTTGTGGGAGTTATGTTGCTTTTGACCAAACTGCTTGTATGTGTGTGGGTTTTGTGTTTATATCTCAAATTTTGCTTGCAAGTTGATTGCTGTCCTATTTGCAAGTTGATGTTAACAATAGAGTGTTAGAAACATCTCTTATAGTATGGAGGGGAGGGGGACCTAGTGGGGATAGGGGAGCAAGTTGATGACATTGAGGAGAGAGAGAGAGAGAGAGAGAGAGAGAGAGAGTGGGGTTATGTGTGTGTATTTTCTGGTAAAGTTCAACCTCCCTAATCGTCTGTTGTTTCCTCTTTATATGCTCCTTTTTTAAGGATTATTTTTCCGGAAATAGCCTTTTTACAAGGTAACACCTTACAAGAGTAAAACATCGTATATATTATTCTCCCAAACTTGACAATGGCGGGAGTTTCTTTGGGGCACTAGGTGGTGGTGGTGGTGGTGGTTGTTGTTGCCGTATGCTCCTCAAAGTTGTTTTGTTTCTTATAACTAAAATTTGAATTAGTTTATATGTTATTTTTTTGTTTAAATACATAGCGTATAGAGTTTTTGTTTAAATACATTGCTTATTGCTGTTTATTTGTGCTATTATCCATGGTATTTAAGAGCAGGCCTTATTAGATGACACTCAAAGCAAGTGCGGATTGATCTTGTTTCATGTGACCCATTCTCTATGGATGCGTTACATAAGCAAAATTGCAATCTTTGTACACGAATTCATTGTATGAACATGATTTGTGGAATAAAATAATATGTGTACTTTCAAGTTGTACTTATTTTGATATCATATATTGATTAATGGGTCTTAAATTTGTAAAAAAATTGAATTTTACAAAAAAATAGTATATGCTCTTGTAGTTTGTTTATTTGTCCTCCGGGGATCGGCGATGCTAAAAGGTATTGTTAAATTAGAATGGAGTTTAGATACATTAAATACCGCCCCAAAATAGTGTCGCAGTTTAGGCACGCCTATTTATCCCTATACCATCACTTCTTAAAAGTGTCGCTATAACCTTAGCTACACAGCCAACTGCGACACTAGTATAAGTGTCGCTGAAGGGGTCAGGTACACTTTTAAGTGTAACAAGAGTTAGAATTTGGTGTTGCTATAGACGTATTCCCTTGTAGTGCTTGAGGCTATTAGTTGTATCCTTGGTCAATCTTGGCGGCTAGGTTAGGTAAGTCGATTGTAGGGACTTGTCTAGATGCAATGTACTTGTCCTTGCCGCTATTAGCTTAGATTGTTATAAGTAGTAGAGTCTTGTATTGTAATCTTCATAACTTTCATGAATACAAAATATCTTTGGAGATTAGTCTTGCTCTCATCTAACCCTCTCTCTATTTCTCATCTCCCTTCGCTTCTTTCTCATCTCAAATTCTACTATCCCCTAGGTTAACTTCAAGATTGATCTTAAAGATTAACAATTGGTAATAGAGCCAGGTTTGGCTTCCTAATCAAGCGTAATTTGATATCAAATATCCTTGATCGCATTGCCAATTGATTAGGAGTTCAATTTTTGATTATTGATTGAGAAGCTGCGATTACTATCTAATTTGAGCTAATTTTGCATTGATGTTTGAAGATTAGCATTTGACCTAGTTGCATTTACTTCAATTAGGTTAAGGTTGTATTGAATCAAGCACGGTGGAAGAACTCTAAGTGATTTGGTACAAAGTCTCATTGATCCAACTAAGGACAAGTGATCAAGACTTCTGTTCAAGCTTACGGTTCTACTAGTCAGAGTTTGGTTCAAGAACTCAGATTATTTGCTGAATTATCTTCTGATTGAGTATTGAATCATGATTTACAACACGAGCTTAGTTGTTGGAGCTGGAGGTGCTGTTGTGGTTAGTTCAGTTCAGCAAGAACGGGTTGCTCGAGTTCAGCATTACCAGCAGCAACTCACACAAGGTTACAAGCTTACATTGCACCGTTCACAACAGCAGTATGTGTAAAGACAACTACAAATTCAGTAAAAAATTCAGAGTGATGTTGAGTTTCAGCCTTGGCGCAGTACAAGAACAAAGAGGAGCTAATCTGAATTCTTTTGCAAATTCTGCCGAGTTGGAATAGATTCGAGCTTGAATGTTGAAGATGCGAGGTAGATTGATGTAGAGCCAGTTCATTTACTTGTTCGTGATGGATTGATTGGGGTAGTAGATGCTGAGCTTGTTGTGTTGGAGACTGAATCGAAGCAATTGAGCTTGAATTGATCTAAGGATGATGAGTTAAATGGTAAATCAGATCGCTTAGGTTGGAATCTAATTAATGTTGAACAAGTTCCTGCTGATTGGTCAAGTCAAGCAATATCAAGTGCTTTCCAATCTGAAATAGAAGCAGCACAACCTGGAATTTGATATCTAAGACCTGATTTGAGTGCAATCCATTCAGAATTGGAAGTGACACATCCAGAGGTACAACTTGTTGAATCAAATTCCAGAGCGGTAATCAAATCTAAGGTACGAATTGAGGTTTTGAGCATAAGGAAGTTGAGAGTTAAGTTCACATCTCAGCTTAACAAGTATATTAACTTGATCGTTCATTTAAATTAAAAAAAGTGTTACTTAAGAAAGTTGATTAGAGCAATGGAAAGGCCAATCGTAGTTTATGAAGGAAATGCTCCGGATTTCTTACAACTTGAAGCAAACAAGGAAGTTCTTGGTAGATTATTTGAGATCAAGGAAGTTTGGAATGAAGCAGTCGAAGGTGTTAATCGTATTCATTGATAGGCTCGGAGCAAGTTTTTGGATCCAAAGAAGTATTAAGAGGGCCAAGAAAGGATACAAGTATAGCAACCAAGGCACAAGTTCAGCATTATGACAAGAAGATTGTGCAGCACATCCTTCAAATACAGAACAAACAGCTGTTAATCTTGGTGCTGATGCTATTATTTGTTATTTTCAATGTCGTACTTCGGTTTTAGTTTCAAATTCAGCATTAGAACTAATGTTAAGTCAGATGCAAGAGCGGTTTGCAGCAATACAACATTCTCAACAGGAGAAATGGGATCATAAACTGAAAGAATTGGATGAGAAGATGAATCAACATTTCCAACAATTACAGCTGCAAATAAATGGCCTATAAGAACAACTTGATATTCAACTTCCTCAAGGGGAAGCAAGTCCTCAAGTGGAAGTGATACGTGGGGACATTGATCAAGACCCAAAGGTAGCGTCTCATCTTTCAAATCCAGTTTTGAGTTCATGTATAGAGGTAGATACTATGTTGAAAAGGAACACAGTAAGTTTGGATTCCGCTCTATAAATTCTAATGCAAGTGTAAAGGAGAAGACATTTGCTCAAGTGGAAGTGGCACCTTCACAAAATCGGCAAGTGGAATGGCATCAGATGGGATCTGCAGCAGTAAAGGGTGTTTCTGTGCAACATACTCAAGTGTTGTCACGAGGTTTTGATAGAAAAGCTCAAGCCAAGTGCACTCAAGTGGTTAATAGAGTAGCGAATCAGACTTGTTGGGGACCTTTTGATCCAGGGAAGGAGTTTAGAGAGGCGTTTGGTAGTAAACAAGAACAAATGAGGTGTAATTGTGCTAAGAATGATGAATCTGGTGACAATCGTGATCAATTAGGCTGGAATTTAGCCAATCTTGAACAAACGGCTCTTGGAATATTAGGTATTTCCTGAGCATCTTGAAGTGAGGATGTAATTGGAGCACCTCATTCTCGAATTGGAGCATTACAATCTGAATGCTTGATGCAAGAATTGCATACTGCAATTCAGTGGTGTTATGTAGGCAGTGTAGTGAGAAATGGAATGCTGGTCTTGAAGTCCACCGCAAGTTCTTGTGCTATACGTAAGCTAGGCTCTCTTAAGTGGAATGAGGTGAAGACGAAGTGTGCAAAGTGGGTTGATCTAGGTGTACTTAGTGTACTTCCTGCAGTACAACCCAATGTTAGACCTCCGGAATACTTGTTGTTACCTTCTTTACTGCGTAGTGGCAATAGGGAGCAAGTTGTTGAGGCCAACCGAACTGAATTCTATAATGCAGGTGCATTGGTAAACAAGTTAGATGAGCAACCTCTCTCTTGGAGTCTCAAGAGTGGAATAGGTCAGCTCTTAGGTTGTTACAAGGTGAAAAGTAAGAGGAGAAATTTTCCGGGAAGATTTTGTGATGAGGCAAAACAGATTTTAAAGGTGCTTTGTATAGGATTATCAAGGAGTTGGGATCCTGAGTTGGATGCTTTGGTTGGTCAAGCCAAAAGTAAAGAACATCTTCCTCACATTCAAGCCAATGTAAGGGCCCCTGAAACTTTGAAACCTGAGTCTTTGAAATCTCTTTCACAAACACAAGAGGATGATGATGAGTATAGTCAAATGAGTACATTCCGTGGTTACATACAAGTGGAGGCAGTTGAACAGTGTGTTAGCCATCACCAAAATTCCTTAATTGAAGAATTCAGCAAAAGATTAAGATCAGTTCAAGCTGAAATTAGTAAATACCTCAGCAGAGGGGTCGAGAACAGATCAGTTCTTGCTCAAGAGATGTTCATAGCTGTTTTGATATTCTGGTTGTTTCATAGGTTGATGTATTTCGCAGTCATACTTAAGCTCATTGATAGGGGATCAAAGTTTGCTCAAGCAAAGACCAGATTGGTGGCTTGAAGAACATGGAATACAAGGTCTCTTGAATCAACTTAGCTGCAGCATATCAACTGAATGCAGGAAATTGAAAGAGGTTCAGACAAGAGCTAAAGTCTTGGTGAACAATCAAGAAATTGTGAGCTGCAGGTAGAGGGCAATCATTTGGGCTACTTGGAGAGTTCAAATTGTGATAGTAATTCCTTGGAGTTCAACCATGGCTTTTAAGAACTTAGTTTGTTGGAGCAAAGTTCCAGGCTTGCAAGCCAACGTTTCAATTGTTCAAGAAACTGAGTTGGAATGTTGCAGTGGGAAGCAATGTGTTAAGTGTTTTTTTTGCACCCTCTTTATGTTTGGCAAGGCAAGAAAGTGGAAGCTTGTATTGAAGATAGCAAGGATCAAAGTCGATTTATGGCTGATTGTCCAAGAGTTTTGGAAAAAGAGGCAGAGACTTCCTTACCATCCATGATCAAACTTGACACGCAACAAGCGGAATTCAAAGAAGCTATTGTTGGTCCATGGAATATCTCATGGCTTTCATTGGTAGCAGCATTTGGGAACATTGAGTGGTCAATTGAATGTGCAAGCTGGGCCTTTATAAGCCTTAGAAACCTGAGAACAGCTGAAAGCTTCTCTCTGAACAGAATAAGAGCTGGGTTCTATATGAGTAGTAGTAGCAAAGCTATGGGGTTTTGCATAATTCGATCATTGAAGTTCAAGATAAGGGCTGTAGTTCCTAAATTTCATGGGTCTCAGCTGCAGTATTCAGGGTCTGCAGTGCTTAATAACTTGAGGAAGTGGATGTGTGCTTGCGTTAGTTGTAGCAAGAGGTTCTCAAGAGTGGATGTTGGTGCTTGGCTGATTTGGTTTGGTTTGGTTTGGGCAGACCTCCGGAAGAGTACCTGACATCCAAATGCAAAAAATATGGGTAGAAACAAGAGACATATTCAAATGTACATCATTGACAGTAGTACGCTAACAAAATGTAAAAAGTTCCAATTGCATTTCAGATTCAGGTCTAAGGAGTAATTTTTCAGATGTACTCACTGCATCACAAGCTCTCTGCAGCTGCAAGCTTCAGCCAAGGGGTTCAGAACATTCAGCTTTCTTCTATAGCAACAAGTGTTCTTCAAAGTCTCAACTCTTAACTAAGATTCTTGAGGATAAGAATCTCTTAAGGGGGGAGTATTGTTATGATTCTAATAGTTGGGGCATGTGAAAGATTGTAATTAGTATAAGTCTTAGATAATATTCAAGTAGCATAAGTGAAGTAAGGTCATGTATTAGTGTCCTTGAGGTTATTAGTTGTATTCTTGGTCAATCTTGGCAGCTAGGTTAGGTAAGTCGGCTGTAGGGACTTGTCTAGATGCAATGTACTTGTCCTTGCCGCCATTAGCTTAGATTGTTATAAGTAGTGGAGTCTTGTATTGTAATCTTCATAACTTTGATGAATACAAAATTTCTTTGGATATTATTCTCTCTCTCATCTAACCCACGGTCAATAAGCTATTAGCTTTAGCAAGATTGATATCCTAGTGTCAAGCCACTTTCCCAACAAATGGTATTAGAGTCGTGTTGCCCGCTTAATATTTGTGTTTTGATGGAAGATACTATACGTGTGATTAAATGATAAATATATTTTCAAATAATTTTATAACTTGGAAACCAAGAATGAAGGCCATTTTTTGTTATAAAGCAAGAGTCAAAAAAAAAAAAAAAAAAAAAAAAAAGGTTTTTGCAAGGAGGAGAAGAAGAAAGCAGATCATAATACAACCATCGTTAATGCTAGTGATGAGCTTTATTCTATTGGTGACAATGGTTGTCTCAGTCTTTCTTGTGAGGATTGCAATTGGGTAATTGATATCAGTGCCTCTTACAATCTGAACTTGCAGGGTAATTACTTGGCATCCTATAATAGTGGAGAATTTGGCCATGTCAAGATGAGAAGTGATAGCTCATGTAAAATGGTGGGCGTTGGCAATGTTTTTTTAGAGACTGAAAATGGTTCCAGGTAGACGTTGAGAAAAATGCCAAACATTTTCCTGACCTCTGGCTCAATTTAATTTTGGTCGACATACTCGATGATGATGGATCTCCACCCAATTTTGGTGAAGGAAAGTGGAAATGGCTTGAAGAAAAAATTAGATATTCTTTATGTGATGCAAATTAAATTATGCAAAGAGAAGGTCAACGTTATCAATGAATCTTTTGTAGAGTTGTGGCATAAGAACCTATGTCACATGAGTGAAAAGGGTATGCAAATGTTGGCTAGAAAGAAAATCTTCATCAGCTACAGGGTATACATCTCAAAAGTTGTGTTCTTACATATTGGTAAGCAATGTAGAGTTGCATTTCACAGAAATCCTTCATCAAGAAGAATGATAAGTAATATGGCGGTGCATTGTACTTCAGAACCTTTATCAAAAGAGGCATGGACTATTTTGTTGAGAAGTAAATATCATGTGCTGGAGTCATTCAAGGACTTCCATGTCAATGTGGAAAAACAACGGTACACAACTCAAGCATGTTAGGGTTGAAATAAACAGTGAGCAGTGGGGGTCATTTGAAGAATATTTTTGAAGGCACTAAATCAGACTCAAGAGGATAATGTCAAAACCTTTTTAGTAGAACGGCTTGTGGAATGAATGAATAACCATTGAAGTAAGAATCGGGTGTATGCTCTCTCATTCAAAAAAATTACGTGTCTCGTTTTGGAGAAAATCTCTAAAGATTTTGGTATTTAATCAATAAGTGTTCTTCAACCCCTCTTGATGGTGATGTAGCAAAGAGGGCATGGTGAGGGAAATATGTATCTTATGAGCACCCTAGAGCATGCCATTTGTACACATTTCCAAAGACATTAATGGAAAGTCCAAGTAGTGTATCTTTTAGGGGCATCTGGATGAAAATTTTGGGTACCAATTATGTGATATGATTTCTAAGAATGTTATCAAAAGTAGAGATATTCTTTCTTGGATAATTAGACAATAGAAAATGTTGACAAGACCACAACGGTGAATTCAGATCCACTTCTTTCTGTTGTGATTGATGGTGGTGACCATGAGGGAGGGAGATCTACATGATCATACCGTCGGTATTGATGTGCCTACTAGTTATAGTCTTATTGATATTGAGCCTTCATTAGCCTTCAACTCTAACCTTATCAAGCGAGTATGTGATGTTCAATTAGGGGTGTAGTTGAGCCGAGCCAAGCTTGAGCCTACCAGGATCAAGGCTTGGCTTGTTCGTACTAAGCTCGGCTCGGGATCAGCTTGAAGCTCGCCGAGCTCAGAAAGTTCAAGCTCGAGCTCGGCTCTTGAAAGTTCGGACTTAGCTAAGCTTGATCTAAGCTCAATGAACTTCAAATTAAGCTTGCAATATTTCAGCTCATTTAAGCTCAATCTTGGCTCCTTTAGGCTCAAATTTGACTTCATTGGGCATATTTAATCAAATATATTATGTTAGAAAAAACTCGAGCTCGAACTTCACTAGGCTCAGGTTAGGCTCGATAAACAAAATGACCTAGTCGGGCTCACTTTTCGAGCTTTATGATGAACCTGCTCGGCTCATTTATACCCATATGTTCCATGATGGATGCGAGCCACAATCTAATTAAAAGGCTATGATAGATATAAACCAAGGCATGTGGTTCATAGCCATTTGTTTTTATCCCTATATGAAAACCACACATATGAGTTGGTTAGATTACCTAATAGTAACAAATCCTTCGACAACGATAACAACAACAAACCTAGTGCCTCAAGGGCTTTCGTCAATGCGGGGTTTAGGGCGCTTTTGGGGGGGGGGGGGGGGGGGGGGGGGGGGGGGGGGATGTATGCAGCCTTACCTCTTCAGGGTGCTATCCTAAAGGGAGGCTGTGTCTGAGAACCTCCAACCTAAAAAGTCCTTCAAGAACAAGTGGGTATATAGGTTGAAAACGAATGATATATAGTAGCACATGACCAAGGTACATGCATGGTTTCTTGTTAAAGGATTTGGCTAGAAAACATAATTCATTTCAAGAAAATCTTCTCTTCAATTGTAATAATATCTTCAATTCGAGTTACAGTTGGCCTAGTGGCTCGAATGGTTTTGGAGAAGAACACTTGGTGTGTCTATAGAAGAAAACCCTGTATGGACTCAAATAGGCTCTCTTTCAATGGTACTATGTGTTTGAGCCATTCATGGAGGATCATGGCTTCAACAAAACTTCGCAGATCATTGTGTATTTGAGAAGAAATATGTTAAGGCTGATTTTCTTATCCTCCTGTTATATATCGATAGTATGTTGATTGTCGGTAGGGACACAATGAGATTGTCAGCAAGTCCTGGGACCAATAAAGCACATACTTGATATGAAGATCATCCATAAAAGGGCAGGAAAGAGGTTATGGTTGTCACAAAAAAGGTACATTGAGAAGCTCTTGGAAAGATTCAATATGCATATGGAAAAACTAGTGTGTTCTCGTCTTGCTAGGCATTTTATGTTGAGTTTTACCAAGTTCCCTGAAAATGAGAAAGAAAACAAAGAAATGATGAAAGTACCTTATGCACAAGTTCCGCTTAATGTATGCCGTGGTGTGTACACCCCCAGATATTGATCAAGCTGTTTAGGTGGTGAGCCAGTTCCTTTCTCGTCTAGACATAGAACATGGATTAGTTGTAAAGTGGATGCTTAGATATTTTCATGGTACTTCAAAAATATGTTTGTGTTTGGAAGGAGTGAAACTTGTGTTAGAGGGATACATAAATGCATATATGGATGGTGATGTCAATTCGAGGAAGTGCAATTGAGGCTATATGATGACTTTTGAAGGCGAAGTCATGTGGTGGCAGTCAAAATTGTAAAAGTGCTTTGGGTTATCAACTACCAAGACAAAATACAAAGCCATTGTTCAAGCCCACAAGAATGTCTCATAGATGAAAAAATTCCTAGAGAAATTAGGCTCAAAGTATGAGGATTGACTTTAGAGTAACTTTGTCAAAGAATGTCAGTTTTCACTCTGGAACGAGGCATGTCGACATACGGCACCATTGGATTCATCATATGGTAGAGTCTCCATTAGTACAGCTGGAAAAAGTCCATTCTAATAGGAATAGCTCAGACATGGTGATACGTACTATATCTGTGGACAAGCACAAAGCATGTTGAGGAAACTCATGTTTGATAGCGCCCCAACTAAGTTGGGAGCGGGAGAATTATTGGGTGGAAATCCTCCTTAGTGGGGTCCAGTTGATAGTCTAAAAAAAGTGGAGAAAAGATGAGATGAAAGGAAAGCCAATTTTCTTATTGCGTTGGAAAAACACGTATTTGATTTGGTAAAAGGTACAATGTGGCTCTTTATAAGTTGGGGGAACTAGGCAAGAAGCAAGCAAAAAAAATCAAAATATTTATACTTGTGAGCTTTAAAGTAATAGTGAAAAGTGGGAAGATGATTAAAGGCATGCATTATGGAATTTGATACCCGAAAATTATAAATTGTTAGAGTGCTATCCTGTTTGGGTGTTCCCTTTGACATTATTATAATTCGCCGATATTGGCGAGTTTGTTCCTTTCTAACCATTTTTTTACGGGTGAGTATCATTGTTGTAGATTAGTGTTGATATCTCCCTGGTTCTGACTAGGGACAACTTGGGTGCATCCCATTATCATTATGATATATGAGCTATACCAAACCTAGGGTACCAATGGCAACTGGGGTTTTCTACTTAAATTGAGGCTCCGTTTATTTCAAGAGAAGTAGTTTTCCCCCGGAATACATTTTCCTTAGGAATAGGTTTTCCAAGGAAAATCAAATTCCGATTAATATTTTTCCTTGTTTGTTTCGGCGGAAAACATGTTCTCGTCTTATAATATTGCTTCTTTATTGTAAAAATAATCTTATATCAATCATACTATAAATTGTTATAAGATAATACAAAGCAATGAATAAGTTATATAGGCTTCTTTTGAGTGTTAAGAAGTTATCACTTAGGGCCCTAAAATTTGACCATTTATTACCCAGATAACCTACATATTTCGAAATATACAATCGGGCCCCTTGATGTTTCAAAATTTTATCATCCAAATACCAAGCTTGGTGAATTTTTATCAAAATCTAATTGATTTTCACCATAGAGCGTTGATGTGGTACATAATTATAATAATATATATGATTATATCAATGCTTTTAACAAAAATTCAGCAGATTACAAAAAATATTTACTGAGTCATGATGGAATATATCTGTATATTAGTGAAATAATGTGTCATATTACGATTGACGTATACCCCAAAACTTTTTAAAACACTTGAAATGTTAACTTTCTTTCTTTTACAAAAGAAAACATTTTCCTTATTTGGGAGGAAAAACTTTTCCTCAAGAAAACGTTTTCCGTCAAAAACTTGGCGCCAAACAACGGAAAGTAGGAAAACCATTTCCAAAAATATCATTTTCCTTCGAAACAAACGGAGCTTGGTATCTCCTTTATTTCCTGTTCTTGGCTTGTTTTATGTGTCCATCTTAACGCGTATAGTCGAATAGGTTATTAAATTCCATAGGATTAATATCTTAATATCTAGCCTAATTTTCGGACAAAGCATTCGAAAATATCCATACTCTTTCATCCGCACCACTAAAATGAAAGGTTGTAGAAGTTCACCTCAGTTATTAATAATTGGGTTAGTTGAGAACAAGTTACACTTCATTATGTCATATGATAGTACATTGAAAACAAGTATATCTAAAAGGTAATCATTTTAAAATTCAAGGTAGTAAAACAAGAGCAAATTCAGTTAAACTATAATTTTGGTACCTTAAGGATTTGATCAGTCTCTCTGCAGCGGCTGCCTCTTGTAAAGATCCTGTAGCAGCACGCATGGCTGCATCTCTTTGCCTTACTACTTCCTGCAGCGTTGTACGTGTTAGATTTTTCTTTTCATATATATGATACTAGCTTAAAAAGGTCAATCCATGTTTTTGGGTCCTAAACTTCAGTAATGTACTACATTGCTTTGCCCTTTTTTCACTTGGAACTATAAATATTATTGAATTATATCAATTGTAAGAAAACATGAGATTTGGATATTGATAAAATGGCATTCCTTAATGGTCTAGCTTCATATTAGAGCTAGCCCGTAAATCATAAAGCATTGTTAAGAAAAGAAAAGATATATTAAAAATAATATATAAATATTATTGGATAACGCATTATATTTGGGGATCTAGGGCAATGTACGTGAAATACATCTAATGGGCCCCCTCAATCTTTTTTGGGGACTAGTATGCAAATTAGATTTGTGACAGTGAAAAAAATTAGTGGATAGTCCATTGGCTACTTTAGGAGTATCTTAGCATGCCAAGATAAGAGATTGGGACCTAGGAACACACATAGTGCATTACAGGCTGCATGGTTTCTAGACATCCACCCCAATCAGCATCAACAGAGGTAGAGAGCTAGTGTAGGGGCCTGGTCTAATGCTCAAACTGTGATAATGAGTGTATTTGACGTACTGTACAATGTGCTTATCATTTGGGAATAATATGACTGGGACCATGTCTGAATTAGGAATACAAATTTAACTACATAACATCTATCAAAGCAAGTCATGGTTAAATACTGGAGATCTCCTATTGCACATTGGTACTCAGTGGTAAACAAATAGTTCTCCATTAGTGAGAGATAGTTGTGTTTGGATCATGATGGGTGTTTGGACCGGTTTTTCTTCAAGCATGTCATATTTGGCTGGAAGGTCAAGAGCATATGTTTGTCAACTGGGATAAATCCCCTCAGTGCTATGGTTTACCCCAATGCCTAAGATGTAATCACAGGGGTTGAAGGTCTTTCATTGTCAATTTTGAAGGTAGGTTCATGATGAATAATTGTAAAAGACTTCGGTTAGTTCCTCTCAATATGATATCATAAACATAAACAAGGGATATCTTATTGTGGTATGACCTCTGACTAAGAAATGAGCTAAACCAATGGAACCATGCACTTGGTGGTTGTTTAAGGCAATAGAGACCCTTGCAAAGGCGACATATATGGTTGCGATACTTAGGGTGAACGAATTCTTAGGGTTGTTTTATGTAGACTTCCTGAGCGAGGTAGCCATGTAAGAATGCATTTTTTACATCAAATAGGCGAGTGGCCCCTGAGTGAAGAAATGCTAAATCTAAAATGAAACACTTACTAGTATGTTTAATGTTATGATCCTAGATAAAACTTGGATCATAAACTTGAGATATAAGACTAAGGGATAAGAAAAAAGTGAAAGAGATGAGAATTAGAGAGAAAATTAGGGTTAAGAGAGAGAATAAGATCAATTTCATTTGAATGAATCCTCCATTACATGATTGAAGCTTATTTATACTCAAAATTCGGACGGCTAGCTAAAACAAAGTAAAACAAGCTAAAAACCAACAACAAGCACTTTTCTCGCCAAAACACCCAACTGACTACCCGCTAAAACTGAATTTGAATTGAAATGAGGATTTAACATCAAGAATCAACTAAAAATGCATAAAAATCCTTCATGGTAGATATGTTTATGAATAAGGGACTTCAGTTCTTCTTCCATGGTTTCTTGGTATTATGGGTTGTTAACAGCTTGTGAAAAACAGGTAGCCTCCTAAGCAACCTAATTGTGGAAAGGGACAGAATGTGTTGGGACTTGTGAATACTAGCCTTTAATTGAGTGCACACGAGATGATATTGTTGGAATTGGTGTCCTGGAAAACCCAATTAGTTAGTTTTAAATATTAAACAAATAAAATTATTTTATTTATTTATTGTTTGATTAGGTTTTATGAGTCAAATATGAGTGTAGTTGTTTTCTAAAACGTTCCATGAGATGGACGTAGTCCAAGATGGCATGTCATGTTTGGTTTAAGCGGTCATTGAGACTGAACCCCGGATAGACTTAGATTGAACTTATGTTGTCAAAGTATGTTCATAGTCGGAGATAAGTTTGGACAACTTGCCTAATAAGACTATAATATGATATTTTTGATGACTTATCTTGGTTATATAAATATAGATCTAAGAGTATTATGTTGGTTTTGTCAATAAAATTGGAATACTTAGCAGGACCACCTGCTTTATTTATTTCTAAACTGCAATAAAAAAATAATTAATTATATGAGACGATAACGCTAAATCAAAGAAATAGTTTGAACTTGCACATGGATCATTCATTGCTTTGATGTACTAAAATGATTAGTCACAGCACATTGACGTAAAACTTACTTGCGTTGGGTAACTACATGAAGTGTAGCGGGAATAGGTGTTTTACTTGGAATCTATAGTCTCTTACGAGATAACAATGTCCCCTTAGTTGATTTACAAGCATACGAACATATTCTAGAATCTTGAGCCAAAGCATTTCATATGTTTGACGTTTGAAATTAGTATAGAAATTATTTTTTGTATTATTGAATTGTTCGAGAAGGGTGAGTGGGAAACTATGGTGAAAGATGTGAGAAAAATAACGATAGTAGTTAAGATTTCTTTTTTTGCTGATGAATGTCTAATAAAGGAGTTGAATGTCATAACAAAAGTTACTGGAAAAATTCTTAAGTGAATATATTTAATTCTTGAATGTAGTAAACTTATTTAGTGGAATTAAGTTTTATTAAATAATAATCAATTATTATCATGAGATGATAATCAAATTTGACCTATTTGGAGCTAGAGTTAGTCTCTTTGAGGTCCATTCGCAAGCCTCAACTTGTAAGCATCATTTGAAAATATCTAAATGATTTCATAAGATGAATTATTTATTTATATGATAAATAAAGTTTTGTGCCAACCAAATATGCATGGGATTTCTAATTAAAAGGGGGAAAAAAAAGCATGAGATGAATATATAATATGATAAATTATGTCGTGTTTGAAACCAAAAAAAAAAAGGGAAAAGAAAATACAAAAACGTGTGCTCTTAAATCTGCTGGGGTGACGTCATGAGTGATGTCACTAGCTGAACCTTTTGGTTTAATACACATTTTATACGCGTGCTTAGGGGCTGAGTTTTTGTTTATAAATACGTATATTTATCTTGATAAATTTAAGGATTGAAGGGTTTTGGAACTTGGTTTTCTACCACGATGAAAACCCTAAAATTTGTTTTTAAAGGTTTTCCAAATTTATTGTTTAGCATAATTTTTCGAAAAGATTGAAAGAAAAATTTTTGTTTATGAAAATTTTCCTAAGGTTAATATTTTTGGGAGTCCATACTCCCAGTGCTAGAAAAGGTTAATGCAAAGAAGACATTAAGGTGTCAAGTGGTCTTCTTGTAATTTCAAATCTTGCAGTCGAAATCAGGATTCACGCTTTAGGCATATTTGTAGTTAAATATTTGATATTTAATTTGTTTTCCTTTACTTCGTTTACTCTGCATACCATGATTACACTTGTCTTATTCGATATTTTTTTCGTTTCATATTATGAGCCTATTAGAGTAAGGCCTAGATCTAATTAAATAGTTTAATTAGGTAAGAGCTTTAACTTTAAAATTAAGAATTTTAAATTCATTTTTCGCTGCGCTTGCTCAAGGAAATATTATTGAGATATTCTCAATAATTGTATAAGAGCCAACTCTTAATACGTTCATGATTGACATTAAAAATATCAGCTTTGATATAATAGGAGTATATAAAATTACAAAAATATGGAATTGATAATTTCATTAAAGGAAAAGGTGAATCTAAAAATTGTTGTTAAAGAGTTTAATCACAAGATTGAATGTTCATTAAAGTTTTAAGTTGTTTAAAATTTTATGAGTGATGATTCAATCAAGGAACATTCATGGACTTGTATGGATGTTGGGGTAGTGGTATATACTTGACTAGGGGGCTACATTAGCCTCCCCGAAGAGCACTTTTGTATGACATTAGAGACTGAAGGAAGTGTGGCATGTTAAATATGTTTAGTAAGAGCTTACAAGAAAATATATTTATTGAGAAAAGTTCTCACTCTTCTGATATCGCTCGTTGTGATATAATATGTCTTAGTGCATGTGGAGTACTAATAGATGCTCAGAGTTCTCTAGTTTGCTGCTAGTATATCTACCAAGTTGAAAAGAACGTTAGGAACGTTAAACTACACTAATGAGTTAGTTGGATGCAACATTCGGACATTAGATGTCGAATTTGTTCTAGTATGAGATACTTGCCTTGTTGACTATAGTATAGATGATCAAATACTTGAAAGAAGTTTTGATTAGAGAACTGGTAGCATGAGAATAGCTTATGAGAAAGATGAGGGACGCACAATTGTGTTAAGAAAGTTCAGTTCAAGAGCGTGTCATATGATGATTGTTTATTTTATTGAACTGGATCTTTTATGCAAATACTGATAGCCAATCTCAATTGGATATGATCTTGTCTAGCCTATGAAGGTCTTTCAATCAGTTTAGATAGATACATTGAATAATAGAGATTACTCATTGTTTGAACATATGAAAGTACAATATGTTAGAAAAGGTGCCATGAGAATAATAGCTTTGTATCCTAAGCGCTTAGATACTATTGTTGCCAAGACTTGAAAACCTACATGATAAGGTATTTGATATCATGTCTTCTCTAGTTATGACTAGTAGGTAGCTCACTAGTGTTCTGATGAATGGGCTTTCAATAAGAGCACTAAGAGATAGTAGTTTAAGTCAATGAGTGTAGTTTTTTATTATGAGTAACTATCTTAATATACTTTAGAAATTTGATTTCTATCCATTAATTGTTTCAAAAAAGTTTTTCAGTTATTTTTTAGAAAAATAGACTGATAGTCAAGTAAATAAATTGTTTATTTAAAGGGTAAATTGGTAACTTACTTTTGATTAGAACTATGTTAATGGAAATTTATTCGTCTAATACAAGCTAGGGTATGTAACTATATAAAAGAAGAGTTTCATGAATACCATGTAGCTTTTAAATGGCACTTGATCTTAGGTAGAATTAATTTAATATGATTTAGAACTAGTTTGATTTGTCTTATGGGAGCATTAAATACTAAAATGATAACCAGTATGTGAATCATGTTGGAACTAATGGTGACAGAAAGAGCCCTTAAGAGTAAATGCAGTAGAGTCACTAAGCTGCTATAACTTGCTCATAAAATGTTTATGGACTACTAAAAGTTCAAGTGAGGACAAGCGAATATCATTTCATAAAATGTTTATGAATAACTACTCAATTAGTTGATATATGGATATACCTATGAAGGTTGAACTCTAGAATCCTTTAAAAAGTTCAAGGAATTAAAGACTAAAGTTAGAATCGGTTAAGTAATTATATCAAGTCACTTTGATTTGATCGAAGTGGAGGATTTCAGGAGAATTCTTTTTTTTTTTCTTACTGTAAAGAGTTATAGAAAGGATCAATAATGTGTTATTGAATATGGTAAGATTCATGTGATAAGTCACATCTACTTATCAAAAGATTTGTTATTTATAAGGTTTGAGAAAGTGTTCTAAAAGTACAGCAGATAGCTTCTGTTGGGTAGATTGACAGTATGCAATACTATGTCTCTATAGCTTGATACAATTTATAGTGTAGATGATGTATCAGATATATCTTCAACCAGGTCAATGTCACACTAAATGCGTGAGAGCTCTGGGGTAGTAAGAGGATGGACATGGTCAACTGACGGATTCAGGTCTTTAGACTTAACAGTTAGGCATGATGGTGAATCTAATCCTTTAGACTACAATGAAACTCTTAAGTATAAAGATTCAGACCAATTGGTCAAGGCAATACAAGTTAGTTAAAGTATTTGTATTTTAACTAAGTCTGGGAACTTGTAGAGGTGCCGAAAGACATTAAGTCTATTAGATTAGATCTAAATGGACATACAAGAATAAAGAGTTAAGTGGGTAAGAAGGTTGAGGCCTTCAAGGCTAGATTGATAGCAGTGGGTTATAACCTATAAGAAGGAGTCATCTTTGATGAGACCTTCTAGCCATATGTTATGCTTAAGTCCATATCCGTTGTATCTCGTTATGATGAGATATGAAAAATAGAAGTCAAGAGGACATTCGTTGAATGGTCATCTTGAAAAAAGTTACGTATATGATACAACCAGAAGAATTTGTTGCCAAAAGTTAGGAGCATATAGTATGCAAATTGAGAAAGCCTTCTTGTAGACTTAAATAAGCATTTTGTTCATTGAATAGTAGATTGGATGACAAGTCCAAGAGATTTAATCAATGGTTAGTGAACAATGAGAGTACATGTGACATGGCTTCAGAGTAAAGACTTTCTAAATGTTGCATATGGATGGGATTCTTCTCATTAAGAATGGTGTAGAATTATCATGAGTTGTTAAGGTTTAATTGTCCAGTTAGTTTACATTGAAAGAACCAAGATGAGCACATTATGTTCTTAGGGTCAAACTTTAGCAAGGATATAAAAATTGATGTTAAATTTATCATGGGTTGTTTGCTTTAAAAGGGAGTTTAGATTTTTAATGACAGAATTCATGTTTGCCCTTGTAGTGGAAGTCATTAGATGGTTAAGAGTGAAGCAGTCTTGTATTGCTTGCTTCACTATGGAAGTTAGGTACCTGAAAGCTATGAAGTTGTTGAGTAGACTAGTTAATTCAAAAGGTTCTTAAAAGATGAAAGCATGTGAGCGAAAGAATTGGACAGTCAAAGGTCGGTACTAAGGTTAATAGTCAAAGAATTGACAAATCCCAAGGGGGCAATGCAAGGCTAATTGGGTTTAGGACAAGTAGAAGATTATTGGAATTGGTGTCCTGAAAAACTCAATTAGTTAGTTTTAAATATTAAATAAATAAAATTATTTTATTTATTTATTGTCCGATTATATTTTACGAGTCAAATATGCACATGATTGTTTTCTAAAACATGCCATGACATGGATGAAGTCCAAGATGACAAGTCAAATTTGGCTTAAGTGACCAACGAGATTGAACCACAGATAGACTTAGATCAAACAAGTGATATGTTATCTAAGTAAGCTCGTAGTCGGTGATAAGTTTGGACTACTTGTTTGATAAGACTATAACATGATACTTTTGATGACTTGTCTTGGTCATGTGGATGTGGAACTAAGAGTATTATGTCAGTGTTGTCAATAAGATTGTACACTGAGTAGGAGCACCTGAATTATTTGTTTCTTAATTGCTATCAGAAATAATTAATTATGTAGGACGATAACTATAAATTCATGAAATAGTCTGAACTTGCGCATGAATTGTTTGTTGCTTTGATGTGCTAAAAGGACTAGTCACTGTGCGTTGATTTAAATCTTATGTTGCGTTAGATAACTGCATGAAGTGTAGCGAGAACAGGCGTTTTATGTGGAATCTATAATCTCTTGTGAGATAAAGATATATCCTTAGTTGATTCATAAGCATACAAACAGATTACAGATTATTTGGCCAAAGTGTTCTATATGTTTGATATTCGGAAGTACAGAAATTGTTTTTTGTACTATTGAATTGTTCGAGAAGGGAGAAACGGGATCTATGGTGAAAGATGTCAGAAAAATAATGATAGTAGTTAATGTTGTTTTTGTTCATACATATCTAATAGAGAGGTTGACTGCCATAATAAAAGTTATTTAAAAATTATTGAGTGAATATATTTAATTCTAGACTGCAGTAAAGCTTATGTAGTGGAATTAAGTCTTACTAAATGTCAATCAATTGTTATCAAAAGATAATAATCAGATTTGAACCATTTTGGAACTAGAGTTAGATTGTTCATGAGGTCCCTTTGCAAGCCTTAGCTTAAGTATCATTTAGAAATATTTAAAAACGATTTCATGGGATGATTATTTATTTATGAGATAAATAATTTCTTATGCTAAACAAATATTCATGAGATAAAATGTAATACAATAAATTATATTTTGTTTAAACCAAAAAAATAAAAAATCAAAACGCAAAAACATGTGCCTTTAAGTCTGCTAGGGTGACATCATGAACGATGTCACTAGCAGAATCTTTTTGGTTTAATGCATCTTTTATACGTGTGTTTAGGGCCTGGAGTTTTGTTTACAAATACGTATATTTATCATGAGAAATTTAAGGATTAAAGGATTTTGGAACTTAATTTTCTTCCACGATAAAAACTCTACAAATTGTTTTTAGAAGTTTTCTATAGTTATTGTTTAGCATAATTTTTTGGCAAAATTATTCTTCGGAAGGATTGAAAGGAAATTTTTGTTTTGAAATTTTTTTTAAGTTAAATATTTTTAGGAGCCCATACTTCAGGTGCTAGAATAAGTCATTGTGAAGAAAACCTTGAGATATCAAGGGATCTTCTTGTAATTTCATGTCTTCAAGTCGGAATCGGGATTCACACTTCAGATATGTTTTTAATTAAATAATTGATATTTAATTTGTTTTCCTTTATTTCCTTTTTTCTACATTCCATGATTGCACTTATTTTATTCAATGTTTTTCGTTTGTCATATTATGAACCTATTAGAATACGATCTAGATTTAATTAAATAGTTTAATTAGGCCAGAGCTTTATAAATTTAAATTCGTTTTTCATTACACTTGCTTGAGGAAATATTCTTGAAATATTCTCAATAGATATTTAGTGGACCGGGCTTTGTGGGCTCCACAGAGGGGAGGGTGCAAGTAAGAGGGGTTGAAGCCCCAGTCACGATTTTAAGATAGGGAATCGACCTTCGTGATAGGCTTGTAGGCATTGCAGGATTGAGCTAGTGTGGGGTCAGGAGCACAAATTGATCGTGTTAGGCAAGGTGGCATGATAGGAGGGCATGTTCCTTGATGATTTAGGGGAATGGCTGAGGGTGCAATGGAGCTAGGGAAGGTAGCACCTAGAAGAAGAGTGGAAGCTTCAAGGGTGGAGGTGCTCAGACCCTGTTGGTTGGGGGATAGGCCACGATAGGGAATGCGCTGGACATCTATCCTACACCTGTGGAGGGAGTGGAAGGACTAGGTTGAGTGATAACAAGAGGAATAATTGAATTAGATTATGATGTAGTTGTGATAGGTGTACAGTTAGGTTGGAAATTGAGTTGGGGAAATAAATTTGAACCAAAGTGAAAACGACCCCTTCTGTGGATACAAGCAGTTATAGGATCATAGCATTGGTACCCTTCGTATCATTTACCAAAGAAAAATGCAAGGTATGGGGCAATGTATGAGTCACACATGGTATGATACTTGGGTAATATATACACCCAAAGACATGAAATTGATACCAGGAAGTGGTTTGAAAAGTCTTTTGAGAAGGTGAAAGGTTTTGCAAATTTGGAGTTAGCAATTGGTCAATGGTATAGAACAGTTTGCTAGCGGTGTCAATGAAGACCAACTTGGCAAACAATTTGCAAAAATTGTGTCCTTAACATCACTTATATGTCGATGATTAGGCTCTACCACACCATTTTATTGTGCAATATTAGAAAATGATGGACGGAAGTGTATTCCATCACTTTAACAAAGCGCACTCATGCATCGGTTGTCAAATTCATGACCTCCATCAATTTGAAATCATTTAATTTTACAATCAAATTGATCTTCAACATATTTTTAAAGATTGCAAAAACTTTCAGGAGATGTTTTAAAATTGTAAAAACATTTAAAAGCATTGTCTTTTCAAGGCGTCACAAAAAGCTAGGGATGGAAATGGGCGGATAAAACCCGTTACCTTGCGGGCACCTTCCTCATTTGAAGCGGGTATGGATATAAGGTTTGTTGGTAGAGGGCATGGGGTGGGTGTACCCACCCCCTACCTCCCACGAGTATGGAGCATATAAGGGTATAGTTTTGTACCCGCCTGTCCCTGCCTCGCCCTACCTTATACCCATTGCACTCGCTTGGTTAACTTTAACTAAAATTACATGTTTAAAATTAATTATCTAAATTATTTATTAATGTTATAAAAAAAATAAAATTAAATTTTTAAAATTGTATTTAATAATTAATATTGGTGGGCATTGATAATTATTTTATACGCACATCAGGGTAGGTATGGGGCGGGTAACTCATTGGATGCCTGCGGGCATGGGAATGGGTTTATACCTGTCAAGACGAATATGAGTATAAATTTGGATGGTGGATACAAGTATGGAGAAGACACCCCCTGTACTTACCTTGCTCTATTGTCATCCCTACATAAAGCAAGGTAAATCTAGAAAAGCCAACAAAGATTTAGATAGGAGGGGATTGCCAAACATAGAAGTGGATAAGCTTTGAAGGTCAACCAGTGGCATGTTCAACACCAACCAAAGGCACTTGATGCGATTTTTCTAAACAACATGCGTTGCAATTATTAAGCGAAGAGGAGAAAACACAAATCAATATTGCTTTTTAAGATATACAAAACACTATATCCTAACATTTCTAAGCACCTATGCCAAATGTCAGCTGAAACTGTCCAATCAACAAGTCTAGTCATTGAGGTGACAAGCCATATAGAAGTCCATTACCATTTATCTAAAGTAACAGTGTTCCCTGGACCTTGTCCTTAGCTCATAAAGAATTACAGTCAAATTCAATAATGTAGTTGTTGTCACTAAATAATTGCTCAGCACAAAGTAAAATTAGCATGGGATTTCGTACTAGTAAAGCATATGGATGCGTAAGAGTGTGTATGTTGGTGCGTAGAGTAGAGAAGCCCACATGAGTTACATGATGTAGAGAACGATTTCTAACTATGCTAGACCTAGAACCATTGAAAGGAGGGAGATCGGAAGAATACTTGACTTTCTTGTTGGGAAATTTAGATTATCCCTATCGGGGTACCAGGTACTTTTGGCTGGTTCACTCACAGAAAAGGTGAAGAAAGAATGATAAAGCTCGAATTAGGCATAGGGATTTTGCATTAAGAGGCAAGATGGCTCGAGTGTGGAAAAATCTAACAAACCATTGATCTGTATCGAAGTGTATTATTATTTATCTAGGGAGAGAAATTACCTTTATCCAAAGAACGCAAGTATGGTGGGAGAGCATCGTTATTGGACGGACTGTTGGTGTTGGTGTTGGTGTTGTTGGTTGTGATTGATAATTCTAATTTTTATATTCACTTTTCATATGATTTTAGGCTTATTTATGAATTATCTTGCACTTAATCTCAAAGGATATTGCTCATTTTAGTGTTTTTTTTCCCCTTTAATGTAGAGAGAGAGAGAGAGAGAGCAATATATGACTTTTAAGGTTGAAATGGACCATGAAATGAACTCAAGCCCAAGCTCTAGATCCACGAAAAAGGAAGAAATTCCAATTAAATTATTAATTGGAACCAAGCATGCTACAAGGGAAGTTCCTACTAAAATGGAAGGGAGGAAAGGGATATAGAGGATTGGATAAAGGCACTATCGTTTGATTTTTGGAAATTGGCTACAAATTAGTGTCTTTATTCACATAAACTTTAAAATCTTTAAGCAACAAATACACCAAGGTGGATGGCTATAAGGGCATGAAAAGATAAACCATAACCAATTGATAGTGTTTTTTTGGTAAGTGGGCTTTTATGCATGTAACAATTAGAAACTCTAGACAAAGGCTATAAATAGAAAGCAAAGGGGACATGAGAAGGACGATTATAGAACAACGTCAGCAGCTAGGGCGTAGAGATTGAAGATTCGAGAAGCAAGTAAGGAGAGGAAATATGAGAACGGCAAAGGGAGAAGATTGGTTTAGTTCTTCCACAAATTACTGAGTTCCTTCCAATTCTATGTCTGTTTTTATGTTTTCTCTTCCTTGAATTCTGTCTTCTTTAGTTTTTCCATGAACTAATATACTTTTTTCAAGGCTACGATGTAGCCATAATTGTAAGATATGATTTTTTTCTAGTTTAAAGTATTCGTTGTTTGTTTACTCCAATGTTGAACTGTTCGTTATAGTTCTTCAGGTTTTTCGAGTACTTGATCACCGTTAAAAATTTTTAAACATTCATAATGAGTCTAAAAGGAGACTTTGGTGATTGCAAAAGTCACAAATGCAATAAAGTGAATGAAGGATAGAGATATGTTAACACGATTTGTGTGCTCTTATATGTGAAAACTAAATACTTCAAAACTCTTTTCTTATTTAAATTCATGGAAGATATTGATGGATTAATAGGTAAAAGAGTATACTATAAATATTGCTTGAGAAAGAATATATGGTAAACTTGGATTTTCCACTTTTATCATGGATAAGCAACTTGAATATCGAGAACTAGGAGCGATATCGATGCAACTAGGTGAAATCGGATCCCCTTGGATTTTAACTCAATCAAATTCACGCTTGAATTCTTTTCCTAATCTTTAGTTTTCTTTAATTTTCACATACCCTTTGGGAACGATTCTTAACTCACTCTTTACCCGACTTATTCTACTTGATAAGCATTGCATGAGCATCAAGTTTTTGGGGCCATTATTGGGGATTGTTTTTGTTGATTGATATTGATTCCAATTAGTTCTAGTACTATTTTGGACATGAATTACTTTTTCATTTATAATTAGTAATTTAATATCTTATTATTAGATTTAGATTTTATTTCTTTAGTAATTAGGCTCTTTTAATTATATATATTTAGTATAATTTTATATTAGGCGTTTGAATTATTATGTTTTATTAGGTTTAGCCGTTAAACTGTTTCACGCCCTGAAAAAGGTCCGATCGATTGGAACCTATCGCCATTCAATGGGCATCAATCAGCACTTTGGAATCTCACGCCTAACAAGGATCCTTTGATGGGCTTACGGCCGATCGGTCGATGATTCATCTATCACAAAACTTATGCATTGTTTATTTGTTTTTTTGTCCTTTTTTGTTTCGTTTAGTTTTTATATATATATTTTGCTTGTTCCATATGTTAACATCATGGGGAGGAGACATCACTCCCATTGATCTTGAGATTGCGAAAACACTTCGAAAAATCAAGAAAAAGAAGCAAATTGAAGTCATGGTGGATCAATGCGAAGAAAGAAGATCATTCTGGAATGCAGTTCCATCTGTTAGTGGATGCACCTCTAGCCTTAAGTTTCCATCCATTAAAGCTAATAATTTCAAAATAAATCCGACCATAATACAAGTGATCCAATAAACAATTTAATTTTGTGGGTTGCCTAGTGAGGATCCTGACTTGAAACTTTTTAGAGCTATGTCATACCTTCAAGCATAATGGTGTCACAGATGATGTCATTCACTTGAGGTTGCTTCCATTCTTAGTAGGGGCCAAAGCCAAAGGGTGGTTAATGTTATTACCTCCAGGTATTACCACCACATGGGACCGATTGGCCCAAAAGTTTCCTATTAAATTTTTTCCACTGACCAAATATGCTCAAAGAAGAGTGACATTATCTCTTTTGTGAAATACGACATGGTAGCACTGTATAAGGCATTAGAATGGTCCAAGTAGTTTTTGGAGAGTTGTCCACACCACGGTTTACTGGCATGGATGTAAGTCCAAATGTTTTACAATGGTTTGGTATCCAACACTGAAATAATAGCGGATGCAGTTGATGAAGGAGAATTGATCAAATATATAGCTGAAGAGGCTTATGAGTTCCTAGAAGTGATGGCTAGCAACAATTACATTAGGGCTCAAGACCTAGCTCCACCAAAGGGAACAATAGGAGTACATGAAGTTGATGCATTCACAATGATTACCGCTCAGCCTTCCCAAATTCAAAAATGATTGGATATTATGAATGTCAACGATGTTCAAACTCCTACTCCAATATGTAAATTTTGTAAAAGGAACTATGCTAGGGTGGAGTGCTAAGCGTTAAATACCTTTGCCTCATCAGGTTGTGAACAAGCAAATTACGTGTAGAATCGTGAATGAGCTCAACACAACCCTTACTCTGCACTTACAATCCGAGATGGAGTGATGAACCGAACTTCTCCTAGAATAATCAAGAAGGCCCTTTTGCCATCCAATCATCCCCCTCAAGAAAGGAAACCTCATAGAAGAGATTTTGGGAAGTTCATGTGTGAAATGCCGAATTTCATGTAAGAAACTTGGGCGAACTTTAAGAACTAAAAAGCCTCCGTCGGGAATCTTGAAACTCAAATAGGGCAAATTGCAGAACAACTTTTTGAGAGGCCTCAAGGCTCCCTATCTAGCAATATTGTGATAAACCTGAGAGAGCAAGTGAAGGCCATAGCATTGTGAAGTGGAAAAACTATGGAAGGACCACCTCATGAAGCCATCGCCTAGCAAATTGAAACTATCCTAATCAAAACTAACCCTATAATGACCGAACCCATTACATCAAAACTTGAACATGAAGATGAGATCAATCGCCGAGGGGAGACCGAGCCAAAGATAATTGAGCCTAAGCCTTACAAACCAAAGGTCACTTTTCTTAAGCAATTAATGAAGCAAAAAGGGGACGAAAATTTTGGTTAAGTTTTTGGAAATCTTCAAAAAATTGCATATTAAGGTCCCTTTTCTTATATGTTGGAACAAATGCAAAATACGCAAAGTTCATGAGAGAGATCCTGTCCAATAAGAGGAAGCTAAGAGAGTTCAAGACTGTGATGTTGATTAAATAGTGTAGCACTATACTACAAAAGAAATTACCTCTTAAGCTTAAGGATATAGAGAGTTCTATTATTACTTGCACCATTGTGACTTTTACTTTCAATAGATTTTTATATGACCTAGTTGCAAGTATAAATTTAGTTCTAATCTATGTTCTCAAGAAGCTTGTGATTTTAGAGGTGAAACCTACCACAGTTTCACTACAATTGGTAGATCGGTCCATCAAATATCCATGAGGGGTGATAGAGGATGTATTACTAAAAGTTAACAAGTTCATCACTCCAACCGATCTCGTAGTACTTGACATAAGAAGTGGATCAGAGATACCTCTCATTCTAGGACGATCGTTCCTTGCTATGGGAGGGACCTTTTTTAAAATTCAACAAGGGAAACTCATTCTGAGATACAAGATTAACAAGTCACTTTCAGTATTTTAAATGCCATGATATTTCAAGCTAACACTAATTTGTGCTTTAAATTGATGGTTTAGATGATTCCGTGCCTCCTTCATACCCATACTCATCACTCAAATCTATACCCTTAGCTGCCCCATTACCCGTCGCGGGAATAAAGGGGGTACCCATACCCATCGCGGGTATAAAAGGGGTACTTATACTCACCTTGGAAGGAACAAACCTATATCCATGCCCACCTCATTACCCATGTTATCTAATGGATATCTGTTACTTGCCCCCCCCATATGGGTTCCGAACAATTAATCATAACTGCCCATATTAATTATTTAATACTATGTTAAAGAATTCAATTATATTTTGTTATAACATTGATAAATAATTCATGTAATTGAATTTAAGCATGTATTTTTGACTTGAAAATTAATTAGATACAAAAAGAGTTGGCGTGGTGGGTATAAGGTCGGTTGGAGTGAGTATGGAGTGAGGTGGGGCTAGTACGACACTATAAATGCACTGGCCATATACTCATGGTGAATATGGGGTGAGTACACCCATCCCGTACTCCCTACGCAGCTCACGTATACCCATTAGGGTAAGTACCAGCGGGCAATGGGTTTTACTTACTTAATTGCCATCCCTATCAGAGACGCTGGAGCATGAGGATGCATTAGTTAGGGAACATGTGATATACTTAGAAGAATGTGAGCTGTACATTTTGCACCACCAAGTGGGAGTAGAAGCTCTCTGTTTGGTTGAGTCTCAACTAAAAGTAGAGGAGGATGAGCCTCCCAAGATCAAGCTCAAATCATTGCCACCTCATCTCATGCATGCTTATCTTGGTGATTCTAACACTTTCTCTATTATTAATATTCCTTATTTGAGTGATGTTGAACATAAATGGTTGCTTCGAGTTCTAAGAGAGCACAAATCAGCTTTTAGATGGAAAATTTCATATATCAATGGGACTAGCACTTCGTGTTACATGCACATGATCCTCATAGATGATAGCTCCAAGCCTATCGTGCGACCTCAACACCATTTCAACCCTTTTATGAATGAGGTGCTGGAGGCAGATCCTTGGGATTCGCAATATTTTTTGAGGTTCTTTCCTTCATATCATCGGGGATGGGCTAGATACGACCCTATGGATAGACTCTTGGTTGCTTGCGACCACATTTCGGTGCACTTTCCTACCCGCTCGCCTACCTCGTCTGGATTTGTATGGGACTCCAGAGTCTCAGCTACTATTGAGGGTGATCAATGGAGATTTTTACAAGGTTCTTTAGAGCTTTATCTGATCTGGGATATGGTTGACTTTAGTCCTTAGGCTAGTGTTGCAGATTGCATCTAGTGGTTGGGTGACCCTTCGGGGAGATTCACCATGAAGTCCGCTTGGGAGATGATTCTCAGTAAGAAAGAGAGGATAATTCCAAGGATCATTTGCTTCGTTGTAGCTTCACATCCTAAGGAACTCTTTTCTTCTCTGGCTTGCCTCTAATGAGCGGTTGTGGACTTGAGACATAATTCTATGGCATCGAGCTCAACATGTTCTAAGCATATGTGTTCTACGTGGTTCTGACAGTGAGACTCACGAGCAGCTCTTGTTTTGCTTGCTCCATCTGTGCTTCCATCTAGAGTCCAGTAACTTTGCACACATCTGTTCATTGGCTTGCTCTTCCGTGGCATGATCTCGTTCCTTGGGCTATCTGGCACCTTAAGGGATGTGAGATTGACAATGTCATAGTTTGTCTCTGCCTTTTCTTGACTATGTACATCCTTTGGCATGAGTGCAACCTCATGATTCAGCATATGCCAGTCCAGGTCGATTGAGGCCATGAGAGAGGAGATCACGGGTTTGGGTTGGAGCCAGGTGCTTGCTGCTTCATCTTTCATGGGTACTCAGTGCCGTGCCTCTTTGCTTAGGCAATGGGATCTTGAGGTTTGGCCCATTTATCATCGTTGCCTTTATAGCTTTTGCTATTGTGTTTTGCTTTTGTTTGAGGACATTTACTCTTAATTTTAGTTCTTCATCGTAGGCTTCAATCGTGCCTTGGAATATTGCCCCCTTGTAGATTGAACATATATATATTTTTTTATTCATCTATTTTATCTCACCGACTTACCAAAATAACAAAAAGATGCGAAGATCATTTATCCCATCTCTAATAGCTCTTGGAAAAGTCTAGTACATTACTAAAGAAGGGGGAATAACTACGGTGAAAAATGATAGCAACAAGCCTATTCATACTAGGACTGTCATAGTGAAAAATGATGAATCTAATTTTATATGCACTTTTCACGCAATTTTAAACTCATTTATTAACTATCTTTCACTTGATCTCAATGGATATTGCTCAATTTTACATTGTTTGCCCTTTATGTAGCAAAAGAGAAAATTTTGACTTTTTGAGGCTAAAATGGACCACAAATTCAACTCAATCCCAAGCATGAGACCAAAGATAAAATAAAAAGAGCCTAATTAAATAATTAACTGGACCTTGAAAGGGCTGTTGGGACGTCCAAAATAGGACAAGAGAAGAAGAGAGGGAAAAAGAAGATTGAATTAGGTCGTTTGCTTGTAATTTAGGAAACTTTAGTTGTATTTTTGATTCCTTGATTCATGTATCATTTTAACTAGAACTCAAAGACCAAAGGTTAAGCAGACAAGGCAAGATTTTGGTGGAAAATTACAAAGGGATGGCCAGGTTGATTTTTGGTTACTCTTGGAAAGATTTTATGTAAAATATCTTCTTCTATTGTATGGCTCACATGCAAACCCTCATTGGAGGCTATACATACATAAAGAGGGGTTAAGGAATGTGAATCATGTGTTTTTAGGCAATTGTTAGGAGTGAGGAAGGACAGGAGAAAGCGAGAAAAGAAAGCACGACAAAGGATAAAAAGAGAAGATCAGCTTGGACTCTTCCATGGATTGTCGAGTTCTTTCAATCTCTATGTCTTTTATTATGTTTTCTTCATTGAGTTTTTTTCCCCTGGTGTGGCAATGAACTAAATTCTTCTATACAAGGCTACAATGTAGCTGTAGTTGTAAGATATGCACTTTTGTAGTTCAAAGTATTCTATATTTTTATTCCATTGTTGAAGTGTTTATTATTGTTCTTCATTCATTTTGAGAGCTTGATCACCATTCAAAAGATACAATGATTCACAATGAGTCCAAGAGGAAATTTATGATGATTGTTAAAGTGATAAACACCATAAATTAAGCGAACGCTAGAGATAGGCCAACACGATTTGTATGGTCTTGTGTGTGAAAATCAACGATCTTCATAAGTCTTTTATTATTTAAATTCATGCAAGAGATTGATGAGTTACTAGGTAAAGGAGCATGCCAAATATTTCTCGAGAGAGAATACATAGTGAAATAGGATTTTTGGCCATCAATATGGATAAACTATTTGAATATCGAGAATTAGAAGTTGTATTGATGCAACTCGTTGAAATCTTATGCCTCGAGCTTAAATCACATCTAGATCAGTGAGATTGTTAGTTTATACTTACTTTATTATGTGTATTCTAATCCTCAGATTCGGTTGTCCAAATATAATTAGAACTAGAAATTTTGGTATTTGATGGATAGGACAATCTTCGTGTAAACGATACTCTACTCACTCTTTATTACTTGATTACTTGCTAAGCAAAACAAGCATCAATAACTGTGGTGAAAAATGGTAACAAGAGCTCCTTCCTACTAGGATTGCAACAGGTTAGAGGGTGTGCAGAGGCTATCAAAAGCTTAATGATGCCACCCGAAAAAACCATTTTCTCTTACTTTTTATGATCAAATTTCATAAAGACTTGGAGGTCATGCTTGCTATTATTTCCTTGATGGCTATTTGGGATATAATCAAATTGCCATAGCACCTGAGACTCAAGGATAGACCACTTTCACTGGTTCATATGGTACCTTTTCTTAGAGGAGGTTCCTTTTGGTTTCTGTAATGCTCCGGCCACTTTTAAACAGTCATGATGGCAATGTTTAGCAATGTGGTGGAGGAATTTGTAGAAGTATTCATGGAAGACTTTTTAGTTTTTGGTTCCTCTTTTGACAATTGTTTGACTAATTTAAGTATGGTCTTGCAGCAATTTATGGACACTTACCTTATTTTGAAATGGGAGAAGTGCCATTTTATGGAACAAGAAGGAAATGTTTAGGTCACAAGGTTTCAGCGAAAGAAATTGAAGTTGATCGTGCCAAAACCGAAGTGGTAGAACACCTACCGCCCCAACCCACATCAAGGTTGCTCAGAGTTTCTTAAGACATGCCGGTTTCAATAAGAGATTTGTTAGGGATATTACTAGGATTACTAAGCCTCTTTGTAAATTGTTGATGAAGGATTTCCCTTTTAGCTCGGGATGGCAATGAGGTGAGGCAGGTACATGGGAATCTCCTCCATACTCGTACCCACCACCCGTTTCAGTACCCATACCCACTCCATTACCTATCACAAGTATAAAATGCATACCGATACCAGCCCTGGTGGGCATAAACTCATATTCGTACTTGCTCCACTATGCGTGGATATCCAACAGGTTTTTAATACTCACCTTGTACCCAACATAATGCGGGTACCATGCAATTATTCATTAACTCTTGAATGAATTATTTAATACATTTTTTTAGATTTGAATTATATATTTCTATAATATTGAAAGATAAATAAGGTAATTAAATTTATGTTCATTTTTTTGTTAATTAAAAGCTAATTAGATACAAACTGGAGGGCATATAAGGTGCATGGGGAGGTACTGAGCGGGTTTGGTGCAGGGTGGGGCGGTACAACATTATATCCATACCCAATGCATACCCGTGGCAGGTACGGACATGTGTACCCTACTTGTATCCACCACCCGCCTTTGTTTCACTGATACTCAACCTAAATTGGGTGGGTACCTGCGAGTAACGGGTTTTCCCCACCCCATTGTCATCCCCACTATTAACTTCGATGGTGATTGTATAAATTCTCTTCAAACATCAAAAGAAAAACTAGAGTCGCACCCATCATTGTAGCGCCCGATTAGGCCATACCTCCTAATTTAATGCGTGACGCTAGTGATTGCATCGTGGGGACTATTTTAGAGGAAACAAAGAACAAAATTTTTCATGTGATATACTATAATTGAAAGGCATTAACTAATGTACATGTTAATTATGCTACTATTGAGGAAGAATTACTAGCAGTTGTTTTTGCTTTTGATAACTTTCTTCTTATTTGCTAGATTCCAAGGTTGTTGTTTACATTGATCACTCCACCTTTAGGCACCACTTTGCTAAATAGGATGCCAAATCATGACTGATTAGTTGGATTTTGTTGCTTCAAGAGTTTAGATATGGAAATTTAGGACAAAAAGGGACAAAAAATGTCATGAAGGATCATTTGTCATGCCTTGACTGAGAGGATGAAGGATCCTCTATGAATGAGAAGTTCCCAAATGAGTGTTTGACGATGATAGGAAAATTCCTATTTATCCATGGCAAGCTGATGTAGTTTAACTATTTGTTTGCTTAGGAATTACCTAAGTAATGATGTATCATCAAAAGATGAAGTTCTTTGCTGATTTGCAGCAATAGTTTTGGTAAAAACCACTCTTATACAAGTATTGTGCATATCAAATTATTTGAAGAAATGTACTAGAAGAAGAGATGGAGGACATTCTACATTATTATCACTTGATAGAGGCCAACGGAATGGGGACCATAGTAGAAGTGTTACAATATGGATTTTATTGGCCCACACTATCTAAGGATCCTTTTCAATTTGTTAGCAATTGTGATAGGTCAAAGAGTTGGAAATATCTCTAAGAGACATGAAATGCTTCTAAGCAACTTTCTAATGGTTAAATTTTTTATGTTTGGGGGATTTATTTCATGGGTCCTTTTCCTTTATGATTTTCTAACAAATTTCTTTTGGTGGCTATAGAGTATGTGTCCAAATGTGGTGAAGCCTTCGTATTTCCGACCAATGATGCTATAGTTAAAGTAATTTTTGTAGGAAGAAACATTTTTGGATCGCCAACTTAGAGCTTTGTTGAGTATGTATGAAATCACTCTTCATGTGAGCGCTCCATGCCATCCTCAAACAAGTAGACAAGTGAAAGTTTCAAATAGAATCGAAAGGCATTCTAGAGAAGACAGTTAGTACTTCTAGGAAGAACTTGTCAAAATTTTTGATGATGGGTTGTGGGCATATAAGATGGCATTCAAGACACTAATTGGGATGTCTCCTTACTGGTTAGTGTTTGGAAAGCATGCCATTTACTAGTGCAAAACATAGGAATATTGGGCCGTAAAGACACTGAATTTCAATCTTGAAGCTGCAAGAGAGAAGAGGATGTTACATATAAATGAAATTGATGAGTTTTGAAATGAAGCCTATGAGAATGCTCGAAGTTACTCGGATCGAAGAAAGAGGTGGCACTATAGACACATTTTGAATAAGGAATTCAGGGTGGGTAAAAAAGTTTTACTTTTAACTCACAATTATGACTTTTTCCTTAAAAATTGTGTTCTACGAGGTTGGGGCCCTTTGTGGTGACTCGTGTCTTTCTTTATAATAGTGTTGAGGTCCACCATGATAAGATGAGCACCTTCAAGGTTATTGGTCAGAGATTTAAGTCGTACGAGTTCAACCCTCAAAAGATCTCCATCCTTCTCAATTATCCCAAATGATCCTTACTAAAAATCTAGCTAATGACTATAATTTAAAGTGCTTCTTCGGAGGCAACCCAAGTTTTCTATACTTTCCTAATTTTATTTTATTTCTTTTCTTCAAATTATTTCTTATGTTGGACTATGTTTTTTGACTATGTTTCCAAATACGTTTGAAGGTTGAAGTAGGCACTTCAAGATTTCATCATCAAGCCTCAACCTTCAAACCAGACGAGTATTTCTCACCTCTTGTTTCATTCTTTTTGTTTCTTTTAACATTGGGTTATTTTTTAAATGGGAGCCGGGGGGGGGGGGGGGGGGGGGGGGGGGGGTGCTGGCTGGGGGGGATTTTTAAGCAAAATTTTCAAAATTTTGAAGTCCAGAAACAACTTAGTTTTTCTAGCCTAGTTTTATTTATCTTTAAAGTCGGCTTAAGTGCCTTCTAAAGTTTGGAGTCTTTGTATTAGGATGTGAATAGTGTCAGTGAACAATAATAGTTTTGTTTTCTTTTAAGGTTTTTTTTTAAGTTTTTCCATTTTTACTTATTCACATTTAAAGTTGCACCATGGTTGTGCCTATGACTCTAGCTTCATGGTTTCTAGGAAAATTTATTACATTTCTTAGCTTGTTTACTTTGATTACTCTTGAATAACTTAAGTATCATGCATTTTTGTGATCTAGATGCAACATATTATTTACTCTAAGGCATTATCCTGATAAAACCATTGTGTTTGTTTTCATTAGTTGACATGGCTGTTTTGTCTTTTCTTTGATTGAGATTGTCGTTTTTGAATAGATTGCAAATGGTACAAGAAAAGAGTGAACCATGCACAATGAAAAAGGGAAAACCAAAATAATAAAAAAGTGACTACGAGGGGTATACCAAGCACTTAAAAAGAGATAATTTCATGAATGTAGCTTTCAATTTTTTGTCTAGGGCATACTTATTAATTCTTGTTTGTAAATGGAAAGAATAATGTCTCCTGTTTGGTTCAAATTCCATGACTTAGGAAGAATGAAGGAAACTTAATTTGCTTAATCAACATTTGAATTCTTCCTCCTAGGCAATTGAAGGATTTTTTTTTTTTTTTCCTATGAGTGGTTGTTTTGCTTTTAAATCCTTAAATCATGAATCTATGTTTTTCTTTTCCAATAAGAATAAACTTATTGAGAAGAGTAACTAATTTCCTAGAAGCATGAAAGCTTAATGTTTTCTGATAGCCTTGCTCGAGGACTACCAAGATTTAAGTTTGAGGGTATTGTTTGATAAGGCTAATTTTATATGTACTTTCTATATGATTTAGATTTCTTAACTACATTGCACTTACTCTCAATATATGTAGCTCATTTTAGCACATTTTGCCTTTAATACAGAAAAGGATGTATGACTTTGCAGGGTAAAATGGATCACAAAATCAACTCAAGCCAAAGCCTAAGACCCATGAAAAATGAAGAAAGTCCAATTAAATCATCAATTGGACCCAAACATGCCAAGAAGGAAGTCCATATTAAGATGGAAAAGAGCGAAGGGATAAAGAGGATTGGATAAAGGCATTATTCTTTGATTTTTGAAAATTGGTTGTAAATTATTGTTATTATTCATGTAAAACATTATCTTGTAATCTAAAAGACTTTAATCATGGGAAAAAGTGAGATCTTTAGGCAAACAATACTCCAAGATTGATGGCCAGGAGGGCATGAGAGGATAAACCATGAGTAATTGGATAGAGCTTGTTGGTAAGTAGGGATTTTATGCACCTAACATTTACAAACCCGAGAAAGCCCATAAAAATAGAGCAAGGCAAAGACATGCAAGAGGATTAGAAGACAATAGCAATAGCTAAGGCATAGAGAGATTCGACAAGCAATCAAGGAGAGGAAATACACGAAGGGTGAAAAGAGAATATTAGCTCAGTTCTTCTAAAAATTACTTACTTCTTTTTGACTCTAGGTCTCTTTATATGTTTACTGTTTCTTTTCATTTTGTTTTTCTTAGTTTAGTCATGACCTAATTTACTTTTTTTCAAGGCAATGATGTAGCTGTAGTATTAAGATAAAACTTTGTTATTCTAGTGTTAAAGTGTTAATTGTTGTTCTTCATACTTTTTGAGTGCTTGATCATGATTAAACTTTTCTAATGATCCATAATGAGTCCGAGAGGAGATTTATGGTGATTGCTAAAGCAAGAAACACCATAAATTCAGTGAAACGCAAGAGATGTGCTAATGTGATTTGTGTGGTATTATATGTGAAAACCAACCAAAGATCATGAAAACTCTTTTATTATTTAAATTCATGCAAGAGATAGATGGATTAATAGGTAAAAGAATATGCTAAATATTGCTTGAGAGAGAATATATAGTAAATTAGGGTTTTCGGCCTTCAACATGGATAAACAACTTGAATACCGAGAACTAGAGGTTGTATCGGTGCGACTAGAATTATTGATCTTTTCCTAATATTTAGTTTTCATTAAATTTTTGCATTCAAAATTCCAAGACACGGTCATTTGAATAGAATTAGAACTAACAAATTTTGGTACTCAATTAATAACAATCTTAATTAGTGGGAATAATACTTAATTCATTCTTTAAAACTTGATATGAATTGGTATACTTACTATGCGTTGCAGGAGCACCAATGACCATAGTCTTTAATTCTCGGGTGGAGATTGACGAGTTGATAGAAGCTGGATTAGTGATACTAGATTTAAGACGAGAACAATAAAGGCCATGGTTCTATTGTCCTTATGGAGAAGGGGAAAATTGAGTCTTGGGATCACACTGTTTCACTAGAGAATGGTCATAGGAATCTTTCATAATTGGATCCAGTATTCCTTTGAAAGAGGGTACTAAATTACATGACTTTATAGGAAAGAGTTAGTATTGTCCTTGATAGATTTAAGAAGAGAAGGATAGAGGCCATGGTTCTATTGTTTTTGTGAAGAAGGGAAAATTGAGTGTTGGGATTAAATTGTTTCGCTAGAGAGTGGTCACAGGAATCTTTCACAATTGCATCCAACATTCTTTTGGAGGAGGATATTAGATTAGCAATACTAGATTTAAGACGAGACCGATAGAGGCCATGGTTCAATTGTCCTTGTGGATAAGGGAAAATTGAGTCTTGGGATCAAATTGTTTTGCTAGAGAATGGTCACAGGAATCTTTCGCAATTGCGTCCAGTATTCCTTTGGAAGAGGGTGCTAAATTACATGACTTTACAAGAAACGGTTATAATGATTCAAGATTAGATACACTGATCTATGAAAGCCTATGCCTAGTATTTAGTTATGGCCCATATGTTCCATAAGGAATACGCAGTGAAGAGCAGGGGGTGAATTGTCAACATAGTCCAAGATCTCGTTGAGACAATTGTCATTCTTATTTTCTCACACCAAGTGGGTCTGATATTCAAGTTTGATAGTTACAAATTTTATTGTATTAAATGTAGAGATTAAGGTGGGCAAAGGCATGAGTGGTGTAATAGGTGGCATGCCATACCCATGCCTTGTAGAGAGCGCCCCAGCTATAGCAGTAGCGTTGGTAGTGTGATCCGAGGGGAAAATTAAGGTGCCTGTTGATGCAGTCACACAATAGGAAGAAATCTAACGTGCATTAAAGGGCTAATGAACCTAGCTATGACTTTAGGTTGGAAGTGACGACATGGGTGTCATCGCCCTCTACCCTAGCAAGTGCACGATGGACACAGTGGCCATAGATGGGGCAAGAGTTGGTTAAGGCATATGACAAAGGGGAATCGATAACATTTTATATGGGAAGAGGCGAACCAGATGGAGAAGATGTCGTTGGGGCGCTGGTTGTTGATGCGTTGATCACTACCTAAAGGAGAATTTAAGGTTCAGGCTATTGAAAAATGGGGATGGGAAGAGGGAAATGATTATAAGAGTTTTGGTCTTACTTTGAGAACATATGAAGTAGTAAGAATGAGAGGAACAACCAGTAGGTATTGGTTGTGGATTTTCCGTATTTGTAGACAAAGTGATGCACCCGCCGTCTCACTATTGGCAGATCAATAAAGGCTGCATGGCATCACCATGGTGGGAGGCTTGGCAAAGAAGGCTGTACGAGATGGTGCAGCCCCACGTTCCTAGATTGGCGGGTCTCATGGCAGGGTAGTAGCCGTTAGGAGTTAGTTGTCATGACCCCGACCATATTTTGGATATAGGATGATTTAGTATTAATAATTCAATGATGTAATATGTAGCTAAAGGCCATGTATTAGCTTGTAATAGCCTTACTCTTGCTTAATGTTGGTTAGTTAGGTTAGTTGGTCAAGGTGTTAGTTGTCTAAGGTCAAGGTTGGCGGCTGAGCATTGGTAAGTCAGTTAGTTTGTGTCCTAGCACAATGCATCTTAGTTAGCTGCCATTAGTCTTAGCTTAGTATAAGTTGGATAGCTTCTTTTGTACTCTTCATTATTGATGAATGAAAACATTTGATTTCTCTCTCTCATTTAAACTCTCTCTATATTTCCCATCCCTTTTCACTTCGTCCTCATCTCGTATTCTACTATCACTAGGTTATGACTTGAGTTTGATCTTAGATCATGACAATTGGTATCAGAGCCATGATTTGATTCCAAATCAAGCTTAAATTGATATTAAGTTCCTTGATCACATTACAATTGATTAGGAGTTCAATTTCTGGATTCTTGATTGAGAAGCTTGCAGTTACTAGCTGAATTCAGCTACGTCTTTGCTGCATTTTGATGATTTGCATTTGATTTAGTTGAATTTACTTCAATTAAATTGAGTTTGTATTGAATCAAGCCTGATTTATAGTAGGAATCAAGCTGTTGGAGCTGGTGTAGTTATGGTTGATGCGTTGCAGCAGGAGCAAGTAGCTCGTGTTCAAAAATAATTATAGCAGCTCTCGCAAGACTTTAACCTTACCTTACCACGATCACAACCGCAATACTTGCAAAGGCAGCTGCAGATTTTTGGAATACAAGAGCAAGGTAGTGAGAAGGCGAGATCTCAGACGATCACAGTGCAAGAGCAAGGGTTTAGATAAAGAAAAGTAAATCAAGACTCAATCGCATACTCAGCTGCTTTTGGACAGAACTCAAGCTTGAAGGTTATGTGGGATAGGTTATTGAAGATCAGATGCAAGTGAGTGTGCGAGAGGGAAGGATGTGGAGATGTGGTGCTGAGGATTCTAAGTCTAGTGACAATGGAGTACATTTGAGTTGGAATCCAACTAATACCAGACAAGAAGCTGATGGAAATGAGTTAATTCAGAAGTCTAAATGAGAATTTCATCAAGCTGCACCGAAGTTCTTCCAGCTTCTGGATGATTTTATTATGACAGCAAGATCAAATGCATTATAATCTAAAATAGGTGCATTCCAACCTGAAATTTAAGCATCACAACCTTAAGTGCAAGATGTAGAATCACATGTGCAAATCGAGATCCTAAGCATAAAGAAGTTGAGAGTTAAGTTCACATCTCTGCTTAAGAATGGGACCCGCTTGATCATTCACTTAAATCTTAAGAAGTGTTATTCAAGCAAGAAGATAAGAGCAATGGAGAGACCAATCTTTGTTTATCAGGGTAGTACACTGGATCTCTTGCTTCTTGAGAGGAATGTTCATGTTCTTGCAAGGTTATACAAGACCAAGAAGTTGCATTTAAGACAGCCTAAATATGTTATATTGTCAATTGATAGACATAAAGCATCTTCTTAGATAAAAAGGATGATGAAGAAGGCAAGGAATGGATACAAATCTAGCAGCCAAGGCACAAGTTTGGCAATAAATCAAGCAAATTGCACTGCAGAGCTTCCAAACACTGAACAGGTTGCTGCTATTGATGGTGTCCATACTGCTGCTATTGATGGTGTCCATACTACTGCTAGTTCTAATAATGAAGCTAGAACCAGGACCGATGCAAATCCATTGAAGAAAATGGAGTTTCAGATGCAGTAAAGGGTTGCAGCAATGCGGCGTTCAATAGAGGAGGAATTGAATGAATTGAATAAGAAGTTTAATCAGTGTTTCCAACAAAAGCAATTGCAGCTTGATGACTCACAAGAGCAGCTCAATAGACTACTCACTTAAGTGGAATCAAGTTCTCAAGTGGAATCAAGCTCATGTGCTAGATACGAGCTTGGCTCACTTAAGTGGTCTGAGATGAATTGGATGGGTGCTAAGTAGGATGATTCAGGTGTTCTTCCAGTAGTGTTGTTACTTTCCTCATTACAAAGTGGTGACCGGAAGCAAGTTGTTGAGCCCAACAGTGCTGAATTCAGCAGCATAGATGCATTGGTCAACAAGTTAAATGAGCAATCTCACTTTTGGAGCCTTAAGGGTGGAGTAAATCAGCCCATAAGTAGCTACAAGGTGAAGTATAAGGAGTGGAAGTTCCCAAGGAGAGGATATAGGAGCAATCAAGGGAAAATCTTTTGGATTTTGTGATGAGGCAAAACAGATTTTGATGGCTCCTTATGCTGAATTAACAAGGTGTTTGGATCAAGAGTTAGATGCTTGGGTTGGTCAAGCTAAAAGTCAAGAACATCTTCCTCAAATAAAAGCCAATATAAGGCCACCTGAATCCTTGAAATTTATTTCACAAGTGCAAGAGGATGATGATAAGTATTGTCAATTAATTATAGTTCAAGGTTACATACAAGTTAAGGTAATTGATCAGCTTGTTAGCAATCATCAAAATGCTTTAATTAAAGAAATGAGCAAGAGATCAAGATCAATTCTAGCTGAAAGAAGTGTGCAGCTCAGCAGAGAAATCAAGAACAGATCTGTCCTTGATCTTGAGATGTTCAAAGGTGTCTTGTTGTTCCAGTGGTTTCATGGGCTGGAGTGTTTTGCATTCGTTCTTGTGCTCATTGAGAAGGGATTAGAGTTTTTTCATTTGAATCAAGTTAGCTGCAGATAATCATATGTGCGCAGAAGCCAAAAAGGAATTCAAACAAGAGCAGAAGACTTTGTGAAAAATTTGGAAAGTGTGTACTGCAGGCTGAAAGTAGTTAGTGTGGCCGCCTTGATGGTTCAAACCATGAAGGAATCTCCTTGGAGTTCCACCATGATACTTGAGAACTTATCTTGGTGGAGAAAAGTTCAGATATTCTAGGCCAAAGTTTTAATTGCTCAAGAATCTACGATGGAATGTTGCACCGGGAAGCAATTTGCTAGGTGTTTTTTGTGCACTCTCTTTATGTCTTGGCTAGTAAAGGAAGTGAAAGTATGTAGTGAGGATGACAAGGATCAAAGTCAAGTTATGGTTGAATGTGCAAAAGTTCGGGAAAAGCGAGTTGAGACTTCCATAATTCGATGTTCCAACATAAGGTGCAGCTAGCAGATTTCACAGAAGCTGATGTGTGTCCAGTGTTTAGCTCATTGGACTCATTGGAAGCGGTATCTAAGGATGCTAATATGATAAGGGGACGTGTTGGCAGGATCCTTGGAAGCATTGAGAACTTGAAAACAATTGAAAGTCTCTTCCTAAGCAGGACAATAAATGGGTTCTGCAAGATTAACAGCAGCATAGCACTTGGATTTTGCATGCTTAGAAAGTTGAAGTTCATGTTAGGGGCTGTAATTCTTAGGTCTCAGCTGCTTCTTTCAAGGTCATCAGTGTACAACAAATGCGAGATTTTGATATTGGCTGTAATTAGGGAACAACAAGAGGTCATCAGAGGACAACAATTGATAGCTCAAAAGGATGGGACTAAACCGGTTTTGGAAGCCTATGAGGTTGATCACATTGTTAGTAATTCAGGCATTTGTGCAGTAAGTTGGGAAGCTTTTAAGTGGAAGATAAAGATTATTACTCATGTCATGATCATGGTACTTTAGATTGGCATTAAGCAAGCTAAAGATTTCTTTATGAAACCTTACAATTGGGAGGATATCTGCAGGTTGTTCCCTCATAATGCAGTAGCAAGAGCTACAACAGCAATAACAGCTTGGCTCTAGCATGAAATAAGCGTGTTACAAGCTACAGTTTAGACTCAAATCCAAGGGTTCAAATTCCAGATGTACACACAGCATCAACATGCTCTTTGGCTGCAAATTTCATCAAGGGGGTTCATCAAATTTAGTTCCTACGTTAACAACAACAAGGGTTCTTCAAAGTCTCAACTCTCTCATAAGATTCTTGAGAACAAGAATCTCTTTTGGGGGGGGGGGGGGGGGAAGTATTATCATGACCCGACTATATTTGAAATATAGGATGATTTAATATTAATAATTTAATGATGCAGTAAGTAGCTAAAGGTCATGTATTAGCATGTAATAGCCTTACTCTTGCTTAATGCTGGTTAGTTAGGTTAGTTGGTCAAGGTGTTAGTTGTCTGACGTCAAGGTTGGTGGCTGAGCATTGGTAAGTCTGTTAGTGTGTGTCCTAGTACAATGCATCTTAGTTAGCTGCCATTAGTCTTAGCTTAGTATAATTTGGATAGCTTCTTTTGTACTATTCATTATTGATGAATGAAAACATTTGATTTCTCTCTCTCATCTAAACTCTCTCTCTATTTCTCATCTATTTTCACTTCTTCCTCATCTCATATTCTACTATCCCTAGGTCATGACTCAAGTTTGATCTCGGATCATGACAATGGTCTTAGCAATACTAGTAGCTAGCAAGGAAGGGAGATACGGGCAACCTTGGTGGTTCTGTCTTGGTGGATCATCGGTTGGTGGATGCAGAGGCACGGAGTTGTAGATTGAACGCGGTGAAGATAGATATTGACTTGGATTAGGACTAGTTTAAATTTTAGATTTATCTTTTATCGTTTATATTTATCTCTTAGTGTTTTATTTTGGATCAACAAGCTCCTCTATATATACATGGGGAAATCTAGGGTTTGGCTATTCAATTTTCCAGATTTTTATGAGTTATTTTGAGTTTTCTTGTTCTTGGGTTGTGAGAATCGAGCTTTATTTCCTCTTTCTTTTTATTAGTGAGTTAATAAAATTAAAAGGAAGGCCATTGAACCTTCCCGTTCTCTTAAATCTTCCATTACACCCTACATTAGTTGGTATCAGAGCTCAAAACGGTGTCAAAGAGAAGTTTAAGGAGTTAAAAGAGAAATTTCGGCAAATCGCACTTTGCTTGATTCAATTGGGGGAAAATTCCGATCATGAACCGGGAACCCAGCCCCAACGCCCATCAACACCGGGTGCTGATGACGATACGGATGAGAGCTTTCAGAATCAGTTTTCGGATGCTGAGCTACAGAACCGAAGGCAGAGGAGAGCTTGGCCTTTTACCGGTGACATCAACGATTTTGACAATAGGAGGTGGTATCCGGTCTCTAGATTGAAGTACTAAAGTTTGACAGAGGAGGACACCCAAAGGATTTCTGTGACTGGTTGGCGGTAGTGGAGGAGGTCCTTGAGTTCAAGGATGTCCCAAAGAGGAAACAGGAGCCATTAGTCACAACCTAGCTTTGGAGAAGGGCAATCACTTGGGGGCAGCAATTGAAGTATTCACGGCTTCGATAAGGAAGGGCAAGAGTTGAGACGTGAGAGAAGATGAAGAAGCACATGAGCAGTGCTTTCCTACCTCACAATCATGCCAAGATCAAGTATTATTGCCTTACGACAGGATTCTCGTACCATTGAGGAGTACACGGTGAAATTCTACGCCTTCGTCGCCAGGAATGACTTGGCGGAATCGTAGAGCAGCCGTCAGATTGATATATTGGTGGGTTGAAGAAGTCGATACAGGAGGAGTTGAACATGTTCGACGTCTTATCGGTCTCGGAAGCAAGCCAAAGGGTAATGATGTTTAGAAGCAGCAGAGACGACATCAAGTTGGCGGCATTCGAAACATCCAGGATAGTGGGTGTGACCAAGTACTACAAATCAACTCATATATGCAAGGGAAGTCTGTTACCGCCAATCTTGGGAAGGATTTTGTGGGTAGCTCTAGAACCCGTTGCTTCAGGTGTGAAGAGATGGGACACCATGCTGCTGAGTGCAGTAAAGGTGACAGACCGGGCAAGGGTTTTTACATCGAGATGATGGCTGGGTTATTGCGATAGAGGCTAGCGACGAGTTAGCGCCACAAGAGAAGAAAGTAGTTGCTTGCGATGAGGGCTGTCTACTTGTGGTTAGGCGTACATGCTTCACGCCAAGATAAGAACAGGAAGGCTATTGGCTGAGGAGTAGCATCTTCCAAACGACATGCACTATTGGCGAGAGGATATGCCACCTAGTGATTGATTCGAGAAGTTGCAAGAATGTCATCTCCGAAAAAGCCTTGCAAAGGCTTGGGTTGAAGATGGAGGATCACCCAAACCCATATAAGTAGTTTTGGCTTAAGAAAAGAAACAGGTAATCGTCTCAAAATGATGCATAGTTTTCTTTTTCATTGGGTCAAAATATCGGGACGAGGTGTCGTGTGACATGGTAGCCATGGATGCTTGTCATCTGCTGTTAGGACAACCATGGAAATTTGATAGAGGTGCCATCCATGGCAAATGACGAAACACTTATAGCTTCGTGTTGAAGGGCATAAGGATAATCCTATTGCCTAAAAAGGATGAAGCACCACGACCAGAGGAAGACAAGGGTCCGAAGCCATATGTTAGAACCTTACTAGCCAAAAATTTTGACGGGAAAAAGGAAATAGCCATGTCGACAGGGGAAATATTCCTTGCTATGGAGGTAAAAGAGGTGAAAGAGATACCGAGAGCTGAGTTGGCGGTAAGGACAACCCCATGGTGGAAGAGACAGATACCAGGAGGAGAGTTTTCGAGTTGACTCCAACACAAGGTAAGTCATGAGATGCTTTCGGGTTCGAGGCTTCTGGGATTCATGGCACTATTGCCACTAAATAGGGATGAGACATGGCGAAAGGACGTTGAAGGTATGTCCATCATTATGGGACTTGGGATCTCTAGCACATTCACAAGAATGGTTCAAGCGATTCGATGGCCAATTTGAGCACAAATTCTTTCCAATCCGGGAGGATGATGCCATTCACATTTTAGCAAAACAAGTTACAACTCGTATATTGGTAGAAGAGATCAACAAAACGAACCGGGGGAAGCATGGCGGAAAGGAGCTTAACAAGCTTGGCGGATGAAGAGAGGAAGCTCTACTTGGCAAGAGTAACCAAGAAGATCCCACGGCGAATTTGAGAGCAAATTCTGTCCAACCTGGAGTGGATGATGTAGCTACAATCCCACTATTGGCGGGTCAATACAGGCTAGACGGCGTCGCCATGGCAGGAGGCTTGGTAGGGCAAGCTATACAGGATGGTGTAGCCCCACGTTCAAGATTGGCGGATCTCATGGCAGGGAGTTAGACGTGAGGAGTTGGTCTTGGCGGGACTAGTAGCTAGCAAGGAAGGGAGATACGGGCAACCTTGTTGGTTCCATCTTGGCGGCATCACCTGTTGGCGGATACAGAGACAAGGAGTTGCAAATTGAACACGGTGAAGATAGAGATTGACTTAGATTAGGATTAGTTTAAATTTCATATTTATCTTTTATCATTTATATTTATCTCGTAGTATTTTATTTTGGATCAAAAAGTTCTATATATATATATATATATATATATATATATATATATATATATATATATATATATACGTGAGGGAATCTAGGATTTAGCTATTCAATTTTTCAAATTTTTATGAGTTATTGTGACTTCTCGTTTCTCAGATTGTAAGAATCGAGCTTTATTTCCTCTTTTTTTTTATTAGTCAGTTAATAAAATTAAAGAGAAGACCATTAAACCTTTCCGTTCTCCTATTCCACTGCGCGTTGCATCACAAAGCATATACGATGTAATTACAATGTTATCCTTGTACATGTATGGAAAGAGATAGGGAAGATAATATAAAAACATGATGGGATGATATGTAATATTTTGGGAATTTGGGGAGATACGCGTGAGATAATACTAGTAGCAAGATATAAAAGAGACTTTAGAAAAAAAATTGCGGTAAATGTGTGAAATTTGGTTGGACACGGGCCTAGGTCTTGACAAGTGTTTGAGGTCCATATGTTAAATAAAATAAGTACTGAGCAAGTTAAATTATACTACAACTCAAATATATGATGCTGTTACCATACTCTTACCATCTTATGACGAATTCTCGAAGGTGTAAAATATTTTAAGACTTTTTATTATTTGAATATTTGAATCACGGCTTTTAGAACATTTTTATGGTAATAACCACAATATGAATAATTGAAAAATGGAATTGGAGCATCGGTTTAAAGGGTCTTTGTTTAGGATGACACTAACAAGGTTGAGGTTTTAAGACACAAAGTTCTAGGTTCATGTTAGGACACACCCATATCATCCAAAACCTAAATCAATTTAACATGCAACCAAAAATGGGTATGGAAGAAAAAAAGATACTGATATTTACTTGGTTCGATAGAAGCTTACAAACATTTTTCACAAATTTAAGGAAGGTTACAAAAGAATAACTCAGAGCAGGAAGAACTCACATAATAGTAGTGTAGCCTATATGTAAAACCCACGTAATACAAAAAAAGTAGGGTCAAAGCCTAAATTGGGTGGCCATCTTTTCCTACTTGAAGATGGCCTATTCAATACTTGTACGAGGCACCATATATAAGCCCAGCATTTCAAATCTCCATCAGAAACAATAAGAAAGAAATAGAAACATGCTTTTACGTGAACATACCTTGCCAAGTTGCACCAGGTTGGGGGGAAGATTTTTCCATGGTATTCTTATATCTAAACATCTCTTCTTTAGGTCTACTTGTTTCCATGTTGCTTCCTCACACACCTTTGCTGGCAGCAAAACATGACTTGTACAGAAGCATTTATGTGTTGATTTGGTCCCTTCACCCTTTTCTGGAGGTGGTGTTGGTTTTGAGTTTGAATTTTCATCAAAGCGTACTTGATGAGGATATCGATTTGGTGAAGCCTTTCAACAAAGTACAATATGAGAAATAACCAACTCGAATTGTGAATCCAAACATCAAAGAAATATATGTGAATAATGAAGGATTAATTTTGAAGATTATCTTCTTAGATTGAATAATTAAATTGATACATAGAGTTTTCTTTTTTTTAATTTAACTATATCATCATTATCTAATTTCAAGTACAACTGTGATGGCTTTCCTCCTGACAATAAAGTTAGTTTGATAGTAGATAGTGTAAACAATCATGTGAATCCCCATTTGATTGGATATAAAATTCTATTTTTTTAGTAATGTGATTATATAAAAAGGAAAACGTATTGTAGATATGCAATGACTTACTAAATCAACTTACCCATCAAAACATATAGATAGCTTTAAATTTATTGGAACGATTTTATCTTACAAAAGGCATAATCCTCAACTTAAGCAATGATATGCTCTTTTAAATTGATGTACATAGTGATCAATTTATTTCTTGACCAACCAATAGTATATGATAAAATCGAGATCCTTGAAAATATCAATAATAGTAGAAATTTAAGGGAAATAAGTGGATTGTCAAGACACGTACATTAGCACTATGTGAACAATTTGTTGGCCTTATTTCACTTTTAGGAACAATAGAGAAACATTTTCTCCGTATACCGTTCCAACTCCTCCTTTTGGAAGATGAACTCGATGCAGGGCTATCAGAATCGCTTTGTTTCTCAACCGGGACGGACAGAGCCTTATGGAGTCCTCTAACGACATTAGAGGAGGCTTTCTTCTCTGAGATGCATTCCTTGTCAATGCAGTTAAAATCTGCATACTCATGACAGTGAATCCTAGAGATGCTCAATGAACGACAATGCCTATTATTTTTCTTCTTACGACCATTAACCTTAGCTTTCGAAGACTCTGGATCGATACCCTTAAATACGGTTGCCAAATTTGTACCGCTAAAAATATCGACAGGTGTCCCTAAACAAGGATGCCAACCAGGGATTGGTGTCACCCCTTTAAGAATTGGGATAGAAGGGGATGCCTCAATTTTGTCAACATGTATGAATTGCCCTAGTTTTAGGTTGTTGCAAAGGATCAAATCGTCCATTTCTTGTGGGAGCGACACGTACATTGCATGGGTATAATCAGAAACTTTTAGGTAAAATCCTTTATTAGGCCATAGATCACCTTCCACAGTCACCGGAACTATGCTTCTCACTTGCAATAAAGCCGGTTTTCGATTCTCTAATGATTGTGAATCCTCATAGTTAGCATCCATTTCCTCTAGGAGTTTCAAGAGAACCCCTGGTCGTAACGATGCCATTTTCATAGCGTCGAAATCAAGGAAGAAAATGATAAAACAATAACAATGATCTAAGTCCTTTTATCTAAAATACATAATCAAAAGTATTGTGACGGATGAAGAATAATGCATAGACAATGTCAAGATGGGATTCCTGTTTTCTTCATAAATGGGAGAAATATGGGTTTTCTTGTTTTGTTTAATGAGAAAAATTTGTGAACAAAAAAAAAAAAAAAAAAAAAATTCATGGTCAATGAAATGTTATTTGTTTGTTTTCCATAATTGGAAAGATGGAATGATTAGGAGTGCGTGGAAGGGGGGAAATGGATGGCAATGGTTGGAGTTATGCTACTTTTCAGCATATAACCACAAAACCATGACTATGTGTTGGGTTGTTAGATGCCGATTCTAATCTATGCAAAATAAGATTAAAAATGTCCGGAAATGAAGGGATAAATATATTACATAAATATGGGGAGGTCACTAGATGTTATATAGTCTAACTATCATGTCATTTCGCAATTTTCTTCCGCCTCCTTTCTTCCATAGCTGATAATCACACTTTAAAATTATTAATAAAATGATTAGGAAAAAACTAAAAAGCGTCCAACAGAAAAAAGAAGTTGAACACTTAAAATACCAAAAATTCAAAAAGACAAAAAAAAAAAAAAAATCAAGTAAAATAATTAATATCTCGGGAAAAAATAAATGAGAATGATATAGAATACATTTAAATCTTATAAAAAAAATTTTAAATCCCCAAAAGAAATTTTGATTGAAAAGAGTTTCTTATATATATATATATATATAAATAAGAAGATTGATATTATAGAAACAAATATTAAAATTCTTCAAATAAACTATTACTTAAAATATAAACCGTTTATTTAAATATATTTAAAAATCACGAAGTCACTAAAAGTATTTTAAACATTTTTGCTAAAAGTAATTTAAAATTTTTCCTAAAAATATTTTAAAAAGCTATTAAAGATATTTATAAACACATTTTCTCCCAAGTACCCAAAAAAAAAAAAGATTAAGTTTATTAAAAATGCTAAAAATTATCAAAAAATTTGAGATTAACAACTAGCTAATCTACCTATTATTTTAACAAAATTTATTGGCATTAAAATGTATTACTATAAGGAATTTTGTTTATTAATTTTTATGGGTATATTATTGACAATAATATACCTTTTAAATTTAAATGACAAATTTTTTCCCTAGTGTATAAGATTTGTCCTTTTCTCATTTATCTCATAAAATCCTAGACGCCAGTTGCATTCTATATATTAATGTGTAATCTATAACAGTCTACAATATTGTGGGTATCATATTTTACCATGTTTGTACTACTATTATACTCACATATTGTATTTTGTACTCGTGGTATATATACCTCTCAAAACTCTTTGAGAGGATATGTATTTTCTGAAATCAACATGGTATTGGAGCACCTTTATCTAGAATCCTAAAACAAAAAACAGAAAGTTAAACTATGTGAAACACAATGATCTAAGCACTTCCACTGCCAATCACAACAGTACAATTGCCGCTAATCACACCACCGACGACCCAACACCTCCTAGCACTCCAGTCATTGGCGTACACCCACCTCAAGCACCGCTATGATTTTCTTCCTCAAACATCACGACTACTCCTGTTTCCAATGGTGGCTTCGTCGTCTCCACCGCCACCGGCTCTCTCACTGCCCCGAACTTTGCCTCCCTTTGGTCATCTTCTCCGCTGCTGATCCAGGGACAAATACTAGTAACCCTAGTCCCATAACCGTCCCAAATTATAGCAGTTACTCCAACATCTTCGTCCAAAACCCTAACTTGTCTCTCCCCCACCTGCCTGCCGCACCTAGAGATGTTCGTGGTTTGGTTAACCGTATCGAAGAGTATTTCGGTTCTGTTATTCGTAACCAAAATATACAAAAATCTCTAGCCATTACCTTTACTGAAACAAACAATTAACCGCTTTTCGGTATGATGTAGCCCCGCCTTTGAATTTGGCAGATGGCTTGGCGGGAGGGTCTTGGCGAGCTAGATAAGATGGCGAGAAGGGAGACGTATGGCAGAAGGTTGGGGAGTTAGAGTTTAACATTTATTAAGATGGCTTAGATTAGTTATTTATCTTTGTATATTTTAGTCTTTTATTTCAGTAAGATCACATGAATTATTAAACAAAGCACATGGATGGCGATCTCAACCATTGATCTTAATTAGGGATTTAATTTGAATTTTGTATTAGTTTGAGTCTAATTAGAAAAGCTCCTCTATTTAAAGAGGGGGATAGTTAGAATTTTATTCATTGAATTGTTTTTCTTGATTATTCTAATGAGTTGTTAGCTGTTTCTATTCTCAGGTGTGAGAATTAGAACATACTTTGTTTTTCTCTTGTTTTGTATTATTTGCGTAATAAGAATTAAGGTTCCCGTTCCTAAATTTTCCATTTACGCGTTACATCAATTGGTATAAGAGCTTATAATGACTTCTGAGATGGCATGTGGGCGACAGAGGTACACAGCCATCGTAGATTTTTTTGATCGTGATGTTTAACAAAAGACCGAGAAGACATTAGAGGACTTGAAAGAGAGATTCTGGCGAATCGAGTAGTGTTTGGTTCAATTGGGAGTGAGTCCCAATCGTACACAGATGGCTCAGCCTGAAAACCCACCGGTAGGGGGTGCCGAGGAAGAAACGGACTAGAATTTCCATGAGCCGCATCCAAAGGATAAGATCATGGGCGAAACGTGGGAGAGGCTCAAGCGATTACTAGAGCTTCTGATTGTTTCGGTGATCATGGGTGGGAGCCTGGGTTTTAGGAAGAATTTTCGGAGTTTGAAGGTGATGGCGTCATAGTGGCAGAAGAGGCTGAGGACGAGCTAGCGTCGCTAGGCGAAGAGGAGGTAGCGGGTGAGGAAGGTCACCTGCTATAGGTCAGGCAAATTAGCTTCATGCTTGAGGAAGCAGAAGGAGATTAATGGCTTTGACACAACATCTTCTAGACAACATGTACAATTCGCGAGAGGGTATGCCGTCTAGTCATCGACTTCGAGAGTTGTGAGAACGCCATCTCCGAGGAAGCCGTCCAGAAGCTAGGGTTGATGACAGAGGAGCATCTGAACCCTTACAAGATGTCATGGCTCGAGAGAAAAGACTAGATGACCATTTCAAAACAATGCCCAGTTAAATTCTCTATTGGGTTGAACCATCGAGATGGAGTATGGTGCGATGTTGTTGCCATGGATGTGTATCACCCGCTATTAGGATGACCTTGGCAATATGATAGAGGTACTATACATGATGGGAGAAAGCACACGTAGCTTTATCTTTGACTAAACAAAGATCATCTTGTTGCCCAAGAAAGATGAAGCACTATGTGTGTCGAAGACCGAAGACCCAAAGGCAGAATCTAGAGCCATGTTCGCCAACACAGTTGGCGAGTTAGAGATGGCATCTACACCGATAGGCGACATCAAGAGAGAACCTATCTGTGATGAGCCAACTTATCTTGATTTGTCTTCTCTTCCTATCTTTGATGAACCCACATATGGTGAGCCCATCCATGAAGGGGAGGAAGTGCTAGATGAGAAGGGAAGCCTATAAGAGGAGGAGGTTTGTCCATAAGGGTTGGCATATTATTTACTGCCAACACAGAGGATTCATACCGAGTGGATTGAGTTTCAGAATCTACCTTACCAAGATGGCCCCATTGCCGAGTGAGCCTTACGAAGCATGAGGATGTCAGACGCCAAGTTTGGAGACTACATGCTAGGAGTTACGTCCAAGTGAGTAAGAAGGGCAAATCAGCTGTCCTAATGCAAACAAAGGACGGGACTTGGCGGATATGCTTTGACAACAGAACCATCAACACGATAACGAATTCAATGGTGTCTAGCAAGCAGGGTTTGAAGAGCTGATACAACCCGAATCAATTTCTACTAGAAGGTGAGGAAGATTAAGTTCAAAATCCAATGGGGGAACTTGAAGGGTATAAGCATGACAATCCTGCCAACATTTGTGTCAGACTGGAATATACACTTTATGTGCTATTCTTAGAGCAATTGTTGAAGATGGCGAGTAATCTAGTTGTTGGCGACAATGATGCAACCTTTGACTTGGTGAGAATCATCTGGAAGCATCGTTGGTGAATTCGAGGGCAAATTCTCTCCAAGCCAAAGAGGATGATGCAGTCGACATCTTGGGTAGATGGGCTACAACCCATGCCCCGGTGGGTCAGGTCTGCTATCCACGATTGGGTGAGCCTTACGAGATGGAGCTTGGCAAGAGGGAGAAAAGGCGTGAGGGGACATAGCTTGGCGGAAACAACCCATGTGATCAGTCAACGAGTTCGAGGACGCATTATCTCCAACCCAGAGAGAAAGATACAGTTCCGCCTTCGTATTTGGCAAACAGCTTGATGGGAGGGTCCTGGCGAGCTGGCTAAGATGGCGAGAAGGGAGATGCGCGGGAGAAGGCTGAGGAGTTAGAGTTTAACATTAATTAGGATAGCTTAGATTAGTTATTTATCTCTGTAAATTTTTGCCTTTTATTTTAGTTTACTAGATGGAGCACACACGGATGGCGATTTGAACTGTTGATCATAATTAAGGATTTAATTTAAAATTTATATTAGTTTGAGTCTAGTTAGGAAAGCTCATTTATTTAAATAGAGAGATAGTTAGGGTTTTATTCATTGAATTTTTTCTGGGTTATTTTCACGAGTTGTTAGCTCTTTCTATTCTTGGGTGTGGGCATTAGAACAGTCTTCATTTTCCTCTTGTTCTTTGTTGTTTTTGTAATAAGAATTGATGGAAGGCTGTTGAATCTTCCCGTTCCTAAATTTTTCACTTGTGCGATACATCATGGTAATTCTGTAATTCAGTTTGGTAAAACCGGTTAACCAATAACTGAATAGAAAATGCATATAAGATGTAAAAACTTCATCAGATATGCAAAAAAATTATTGATGAATTTCTAAAACAATAGGAAAAATCAACAAGAATGAATTACCTGTGATAATTAAAGAATGATAGACATCAAGCATATAAGATAGTTTTTATCTGTATGACTTGAATACCGATTTTTAATTAATAAGAGATTGAAGCATGAACAAGGAGGGCACGGAATTTCAATTTTCACTTGGCTGGTTAGTTTTTGATAGGGTTTAATTTATTATTTAACTTTTTAAAAATTTTAATTTATTAGAAAAACTAAAGTAATGACAATTATTATAGGTGGGAAAATGACAGATTTATTGAAACTCAAATGTTAAATAATTATTATAAGAAGAATTGCACTCAATATTGAATCAACTTATATTGATTTATTTTATGTTTAAAATATACATGTTTCTTGTGTTTCAGTATTTTGATTAACGGGAATGAACAAAATCATTAATCGTTACTGTCCCGAAATACCCCAAAATTTATCGGTTAGGTTAAGCATGTTGGAAATTTGGATCGGTTAACCGCATTTTTGGGTTAGTATTTCGGTATTTCGATTATCGCTTTTTTTGAACACCCCTAGCAGCACCACTTTCAGTATTGCAAATTTTTTGATGAGGCTACCACCCATGGCTGGCCATTCTTTCTTCTATTCTTGTCCACCTCTTTTGATTCTCTTCAAAGCAATAAGCCCATGTTTCTCAATACCCTCTACCCCTTTTGCCTCACTTCAACCCTCAGCCATGCGCCCATCTTTCTCAAATAACTTCTCCAATTTCATTCCCTGGTATGAACACCACTCAACCTTACAACTATGTCTGTTCTTTCCAATTCTTCTACACCACCTATGCCTTCCATGGTGGGTGCCATTTCTTCTTCTAATATTACAACCTTGTTGACGCATAAATTGGATTCCGCCAATTATATGTACTGGTAGTCTTAATTTGTTCCCTACTTGATACTATTTACACCCTAGTTTCAAAAGGGCTGGGACGACACCGTTTTGAACAAAGTGCTACGTGCTTAACACATGAGACCTCCCTTGAGGGGAATCAAGCCTTTAGGTGTTCAAGTAATAGCGTCTCGAGCCTAATGTCCTGAAGAGATGATCACCCTGACAAGGGTATCAACCACTTGAGGACTCGAGATGGTTGAATGGTAAAAGAAGATCGAGTTCATGGGACTTCCAAGAAGGCTACAAGATAGGTCCTTTCTAGGCCTGAGTGGTTATGCGGAGTGCAATCTCAGATACTTGGGCACTAAGCTTAATCCAAGAGGACGTGGGGTTTCTAGAAGGGACTTCCGCTAAGATTATGGATGTGTGCACCAAGGATTTCCCTCCAATACTGAATTCAGGACACGTTCATTGAAGATTTGCTTGAGCAAAGAAGAAGCTTAGTGGCCAGATGTGGGTGAAGTTGCCATAGAAATAGGAGCAGCCAATATTTTTTATTTTCTATAAATAAGGGACTCTGCATCAGTTTAATACAGTGCACACACTCAATACAAAACTTGGAGTCTAGCTGTACGAACAATGTGCCCCTTGGGTTGCTGGACCTTCGAATAAGAGTTTTTCTCCATCCTCAAGGGATCTCAACGCCAATGTGCCAGTGTTACCTATCCCTAAGATAGGGGGAAAAACCGTTCATACCCTCCTCAGGTAGTAAAGGTAACGCTGAGGCCGACTCAAAGCCTTGAAGTAGGAATGCAAGGCAGGCACCCACTCCTGGGAACCGGCCTCTCCTTCCTAAACCTCTCCATAGCTATCTACTGGGGGGTATTTGAACCACCCACTTCTTTAAGACCATGACTTGGGGACTGATCAAGCAACGGTGAACCAACAGCCTGCTAATATTAGTGTGATCCCAAGCATGCTGTATAATCTAGGTCCTATTGGGACATACTTCATGGCCAACCAACCACATAGCCATATTGATCAGGGGGTTACCCCTGGTTTTGGGATCAACATCCATTCCCACACTTGATTGTGATGGGTGCTCAGGGGTATCCTGCATATCCTTCTCGAGATACTTACCCACTTGGGGGTCAATGGCAAGCGCATAATCATGTGAAACATACCCCTCTAAGACTAACTAGATGCTCTTATCAAGCATACGTATGGGCCAGGTCTTAGAAGGGTGAATAGACCCTTGTACAATAAACTTTATCCCGACTATATAGACAGGGACTACCCTTTTTCTCGAGGATATAAAATCCCCCAATTTACTTTTTTCTCAAGGGAAGGGACTATGTTTGCCCTCGAGCACTTAGTAAGATTTAATTGCAGGGAAGCGGCTGACAATAAGTATCTTAAGCTTAGGTTGTTCCCCAGCTCCTAAACTGGGACCGCTTTTGAGTGGTGTAGTAGCCTGCCACCTAATTCCATCTATTCTTGGGATGACATGGCAAGGCAATTTTAGGCCCAGTTTCCGAGAATGGAATTAGGAACTTCCATCTCTGACTTGGCTCAGATGAGAAAAAGCTATGCGAATATGTGGAAGATTACATTAACGGTTCAAGAGAGCCAGGTCAAAGTGTATAGTAGCCCTTCCTAAAGTTTACACCAAGCTAGCCTTAAATGGCTTGGATATTGAATTTAGGAAGAAATTTGAAGGCTCTAACTTCACGACGCTCCTACAGCTGGCATACTATGTCACTAGATACGAGTCTGTCTTGAAAGAAGAAACCTTGAAAAAAAATAGCGTGTATGGGACTTATGTACATGATCTAATCAAAGAGGATGAAGATCCTCCTTATGAGATTGACATTGTTGAATACGTCAAGGGACCTGTTATGGTTTGCAATCCTTTGGTTAACAAATGTCGAAGCAAGAAAGTGTTATCAACCCCAAGACTTGAGAAAGTGCTCATTTGACCTCTCAAGAATCGATGTAATATTTGATTGGCTTGAGGCAAATGAAAAACTCAAGATCAGGGATAAACATAGAATACCCGATCCGAACTCCAATTAGGGGAAGGTATAATGTAAATGGAATGATTTGTTGACCCATTGAAAAAGAACTTCGTCATCTTCAGGAACGTGGTTTAGGATGCCATAGAAGCAATGGAAATAATCTTCTCAGGAGAAGGACGGGTGGGTGTTGACTAAGGCCCCTTTCCTAGTCCTATCCAAGTCAATATAATCGAGGCAGTAAAGCCTCATGATTCCCAGAACAGCCAAAATAATGGCAACTCTTTATGCAAGACGGACATGGGCAAATATAGGTTGATCGTGGCCAATGCTTTGTCCGATAGATTGCTGGAATCTTGAGCGCTTAGTTTCCCCAAAGTTGCGTTGAGAATGCTAGAGGATTACTACAAGTGGCACATCATGGTTGAACATTGAACACACAGTTGCATTATGTTTAGAAAGTTTGAAAAAAAGCAATTAGAAGAGGGCATTGTTCTTCTCTTTAAGGAAGAAGAGTAGCCATGGGTATCCGAGCTAATGACCACGGGTAGATAGCCTTCACTTCCATGAACCGCACCTCACACATGACCTCTACGGAAGTTGTGGTCACAAGTTAGTGTCAGAAATGAAGAAGTTGAGTCTTTACCCAAAGAAGAAACCAGATCATAATGAGAACTTGGCATCTAAAGAAAAACCCGAATTACCACCTATTAGATGTGGACACTAGTTAGGCACCACAACATTTAGGACACCAACTTGTTGGCATCCGATTTGGTAATGTTTGGAGGAAACATCACCTTGGACAAGGGGAGGTTAGTCCCTCTAACCTTACCAGAACTTGAAAGAGAAGGCAGTTGCGAAAGAAGGCAGCAGAGGACTTTGCCTGATACTTGCTTGACTAGGCTCTTTTAAGAGGACACAAGAGTACTTAAGGGCAAGCAAACTGAGGTGGAATAGAATAACCCAGTTGAAGCGGTTCATCCTTCGGAACCATATCACATCCCGGAGCAATCGAAAAGATTCTGGAGCATCTTCGGGGTTAGATGGATGTTGAGGATCCAATGGCCGAGTCTAGGCCTTTACTACTACTGGTAAGGGGTAGACACACAAGAAGCTCGAGAACTGGGTTGGCCTCTCATCCTCTGAAGGGCAAGAGTCCAGGTGGGATTAGCTTGTGAAGAATTCCCTAGTTTAAGGAGCAACTTAGGTGAGGAGTGGTACTCCCCTTTTAGAATCATCTTAATGGAACCTTTAGTCCATGTTAGCCCAACAAGGTTTGATATAGGGAATGACTTCCATGAAGAGGACTCTCAAACCTTAAGGTTTGATCTAAAGAATCAGCCTCTAGAGCAGGAGACGCCAACGAATGGCATAGCTTGACAACAAGATCAGGATACATCCATGGTTTACAACCCCGAAAAGGGAACATACCACGGGATCCAGATACTATTTCAAATGCTCCAAGAAAACGTTGATGTTAGAACTGCATTACTCATTCCTTTGGAGTTCATGGCAGCTGACACTTAAGAAGGCCTCGAGGGAGACGTTGTAGCATCCGACGAGGATCCTTAAGTGGAGCTTTTGGCTGAGGTAGAAGCCACCAAAGGTAACCCTAACCCCTTTCCTTTTAAATTTAATAACCCAACATTCAAATCACCTAATGAATCACCTAACATAGCATGATGTTTCATAGGCCTAATACCACCAATAAACACATCAAGCCCCTACACATCAATATCAAAATTGATGGAATTTCGGTGAATAGGGTATTGGTGGATAATGGTATGGCCATCAACGTTCGACCTGCATATATGTTCGGGGTCATGGGTAAATCTTGAGATGGTCTAATTACTTTGGATGTTGCAATTTGTGGCTTTTTTGGAGCTACCACTAAATCTGAAGGGTCATCCTGACTGACTTAATAGTTGGTCAAGGAACAGATCGAAAGGCTCTTAAAGACCGAGTTTATCAAGGCCGCCAAGTACGTCAAATGGCTGGCAAATATTGTTGCCATCATTAAAAAGAATGACAAAATCAGGGTCTGTATTGACTTCAGGGATTTGAATGCAGCCACCTCCAAAGACGATACCCAATTCCTATCATTCTTGTGCTCATTGACTCAGCCTCGAGGCATGAAGTCTTGTCCTTCATGGATGGCTACTGTGACCACTACCAAGTTATGATTGCTTTAGAGGATACCCATAAGACGGAATTTAGGTTCCTAGTTAATAGGGACATTTAAGTAGGTGGCTATGCCATTTGGTTTGAAGAACGCTGGTCTCACCTACAAAAGAGCCATGAACATGATCTTTCATGATCTCATTAGCAAGACCATGGAAGTCTACATAGATCATCTCATGGTCAAATCAAAAACCCAAGTTCAACACTTAGAAGACTTGAGGGGCTCGTTCCTTAGAATGAGGGCCCATAACCTCAAGAGGAATCCATTAAAGTGTGCTTTTGACCTTCGTGCTGGAAACTTTCTGGGTTTTTTGGTGCACTAAAGGAGCATTGAGGTGGATATTAATAATACCAAGGCCATCCAACAGACCAAACCACATTCAAATAAAAAGAAGCTTCTACGTTTGCTAGGGCAGGTTAATTTCCTAAGACTTTTTATCTCAAATGTCGTACGAGAAACGAAAGTCTTCTCTCCACTATGGAGGTCAAATCCAAGAAGGACTTCAAGTGAGAGTATCCACATCGAGCAGTCTTCGAGTCTATCAAAGAGCACTTGATTAGGCCCATGACCACTAAAGTAGGGCAAATCTTTGAAAATCTATGTCTCTACTTCTGAGGAGCTTGTTGGTTGTTTTCTTGTACAAGACAATGAGTAAGGGTTGGAATCGGCTGTGTTCTACCTTTTCCGTCACGTAACTGAATGTGAAATAAAATACTTCTCGATTTGATAATTATGTCTATCATTATTCTACGCATCAGTAAAATTAAGACATTACTTCTTGTGATTTACTATACATGTAGTTGCTTAGACAAATGTCCTTAAATGCATGCTAGATATACCATTTATGAGGGCAAGGTTGAACAAGTTGCGTATGGCTCTGCTTTAGTTTGAGTTGGTTTTCATATCACAAAAGTCGGTAAAGAACCAAGCCTTAGCAGATGTTTAGCTGACCACCTAAGCATTAATATTGGCTTGGACTATGAGCCAGACCAACTCTTGGTAGTGGAAACGGTTCCTTGGAAGTTATTCTTCGATGGATCAAGGACCATTTCAAGTGTTGGAGTTCAAATTGTAATAGAATCTCATGCTAGGATCATCACTAAATTAGTTGCTACTTTAGTTGGTAAATATTCCTACAATGTGGCGGAGTACGAGGAATCGATAATCGACCTACAAACTCTCTTAAGAATACAAGTCCTTAATGGTATCATCAAGGGAGATTCACAATTGGTAATTTGTTAAGTAAAAGGGGAATTTTAATATTTGAGCGATACCTTGAATCGATACTTATCAATGATACAAAAGCTGTTGAGTAAATCCAATGGTGTGCAATTGGAACATGTTCTTAGGGAACGAAACAAGACAGTAAATGACTTGGCTCAGTTAGCATCAGGGTACAAATTGCCCAAGACTTGGTGCGAAGAAGCCATGGTCATTTAAACCAAAGTTTTACACCATGACCTTGACTCTTTCAGTCTTGAGAGTGAAGCAGTGCCAAGTGAATACTTGGAATGCTTTGAAACCCATCAAACTGTCCTGAGTCAATGTGAGGACTAGAGGAAGCCTCCAATGGATTACTTCAAGAACCCTCAAGACTATATTAAGAATAGAAAGATGAAGACTCATAGATTCCATCTTGATGATGAATCTAGAGAATTATATAAAAGGGATGCTAGAGGATTGCTTCTCAAGTGCCTTGGCTTGGACAAAGCAATGCTAATAAATGTAGGAGCACATGAGCATATCTGTGGATCCCATCTAGCTGGCAATAAAATGTACCAGTTCATCAAACTTTATGGCTATTACTGGCCATCAATGATGGATGTCTGCATAAAGTATGCCAAGGAGTGCAATGCATGCTAAAGACATGGCTATGTGCCCAGAGTTCCTGCAGCTGAAATGCATGCTATTTTCAAACCCTAGCCATTTAGAGACTAGGCAATAGACATCACAGGATCCTTTCTAGCAAATAGCACTCTCACTTTCTCATGGCCATAGATTATTTCAAAAAGTGGGTGGAGGCTAAGCCAAATAGGAACATCACTCGGCAAGACATGATTGATTTTATCAAAGAATACATCCAATGCAGGTTTGGTATCCCAAAAACCATTAATGTGGACCAAGCTAGAGTGTTCAATGGAGCTGAAATTAAGGAGTTTACCAAGAGTTTCAAAATAGAAATCTTAAACTCAACCCTTGACTACGCTAAATCTAATGGCCAGGTAGATTCAACTAATAAGATTCTAAAGACCAATATTGAAAAGATGATTGAAGACAATCCCAAAAAAGTAGCATGAATTTCTACTGGATGCCCTTTGGACTTGCAGGACGTCCAAACGAGATGCAATTAGGAGAACTCCCATCCATTCGATGTATGGCCATGATGTCACACTCCTAATGGAGGTAATGGTTTAGTCTATTAAACTAGCTGATCAAGGGAGATTTTCTCAACTTGAGTATGATCAGGCTACGAATGACAAACTAACTAAATTAGACTAAGTCAAGATTACTATTCTTCACAAGTTTGAAACGTAGAAGAAGAGGGTGGCCACAGGCTACAACAAATGGGTGAAGCCTAGGTCTCTTGACTTAGGAGATATAGTTTGTAAAGTGGTTTTACCCATTGGCCAAAAAGATCATGTCTTCTGGAAATGGTCCCCAAACTGGGAGGGCCCATTTATAGCCATTAAGGTGTTTGGAGATAATGCTTACTTTCTCCAAGATCTAGATGGAAGAACTCACCCAAGGGCTATTAATGGAAGGTTCCTAAAAAATATGTGCTATCAATCTGGGATTCTAATAAGGAAGTCCTTAAGTATAGATTCCCGGACCTATGGGATCAATTCCAGTGTCAATGTCTTGAGGAGCAATCTCATGGTCCTTAAGTTGAAATAAAAAGAAAAGAAAAGGATCAACCAATCTGAGAGATGTATTAAAAAAATGCTTATTTTATTAATATTGTCAAAGAATACATGATTCACCTACAAAAAAAGGAGGGGGGGGGGGTGTTTTTGGAGTGAATAACTTATACTACCAAACCCTCTTCACAAGAAATAAAAATCAAAAGAGTTGAGTCCTAATCCTCACTATAGATTCCTCTGGACAGTTAGCTAGTTATTGCATTCAACTCATGATCCAAGGAGAGAGCTTCTTCTTGAATGGCTTGGTTATTCCTCTGAGCCGCCATGGCGGCCTCTTCAAGTCTTTCAACTACTGAACCTTAAGAAAGATGTTGGTGTCTCAAGAAGAGTAGCTCTTCCTTAAGGAGACTTAACCTCTTATCTAAGCGATGGATCTCCTCTTCCAGACTTTTGATCCCTTGAGCCTGATGGTCTTGGATCCTTCTTGCTGCTTGGAACTGTTCAAACAATAGATGTAAGCCTCCTAGGCCAACTGAACACCCTAAGTTTCTAATGGCATCTTGGCAATGTCATTTTCTTTGAAGAAGGGCTAGGACCTCTTTTTTAACTTCAGGAGCACCTCCTTAAGAACTTCAAGTTCCCTGGAAATAGAAGGAGCCACCTTTGGATCTTCATTCAAGGATCTTATCAAGGATATGGCCTGTTGAAAAATGGCCCCCTTAACTAGAGCCAAAACATGGAGACGCATGATCTCTGTCAACCATTGAAGTTTGAGAGATTCTTGGTCTAGTTTCTAGAAAGTTAATTAGGCACTTGCTCTAAACATCTCTAGAGGAGAAAACGTTCCTCTTATCCTTAGGGGAGGAATGGCTCTAGGAGAAGTGAACTGCAAAAGGTTAACAATTAAAAGAGTTAGGAAAGATTTTGACTCTGGATGACAACCAAGGTTAAAAGAAATGCCTTTACCTCTAGGACCGTAGTTTGAGGCAAAGAACAGGCTTCAATTGGCATTGCTGCTATCAGAGCTTCTAATGGTACATCCATTATTGAAGTTTTCAGTACGTATCTCAACTGTAGGAAATGTTGCTGGCTCTTTAGCTGTTGATACACCTGCTTCCAGAGGAACTTCTTGAGAATAAGGCTTGCATGTTACAAACAAATATGGTTTGAAACATTAAGAATTTGGAAACCAAATAAGGTCTTTACCTTCAGTAATCTCTTCAGTATAAATTGAGCCTCCCGAGGGTAGAAAGGGAGCTTGTATAAGACTCTAGCCCGAGTTAGTTAGGAAGGAGATTTCTTCATAAGGGTAACTCATGATTGGCTCTATAACTAAGTTAGCCACATCACCTTCTTTTTCAGTACTTGAGCTCAACGATGCAGTGTCCTGATGGGGCTCTAGTGTAATTTCTTGAGGTGGAGAAATCTGGTATCTCAACAATATATGAAGCTGGCCCTTCATGTGTGTGTAAAAGGTCATGTTAGAGGCTGCTTTAACAAAGATGAGCGAGAACACCAATTGAGAATAGCCAATACCTCCAATACAGGGAGTTTGGCTTTTCTTTTTCTCGCCAATTGTGAGATAGGTACCTCTTCTACTTTTGCTGCTGCAGCAGGAAGAGTTAGGGGAGCAACTTCCTTCTTTCTCTTTTTTAAGCCACCAACCTCAAGGGCTGGTGAAGAGGTTCCTGGAGGGGACTTTTGTAGCAATATTTGAGTAAAATTTGAAGTCCTAGCAGTACTAGGGGTTGCATGGGCAAATGCTAAAAAAGTCAAGAATAGAGATCAGTCTTATTCAAGCCACTAAAATAAGACAAAAGCATACTTTAGAGGTGGTTATTTACCTGATTGCGCCTTTTGCAGGGTTCGCCTGATGTTGATGGGATGGCTTCTTCTCGAGCTTGGACCTGCAAGCTTAGACAATGGCATGAAACCCTACTTGGCGCCTCTAGCTTCCAAGGAGGACCAATAGGCTCGGAACCAAGCTACAAAACATGGTGTGGCATACGGGATGTACCTACAAACAACAGGATACACATAAAGGGATTTCACCTCTTGGTTCATTCACGAATCTCTCTGAGCTGGATAGGTTAGATGGAGGACCTTATAGCCCAACAAAGGTTTTTGGTTCATAGACTAGGAAAAGGGATGTCTTGGACCTTACCAAATTACCTGACAAACAATCCAGGTCTATTCTTTTCTACACCACAATGAGTCTAGTGATGGAATAATTTAGGGGCATAAGATTACTTGCCAGATTTGGGAATTGATGACCACAGAGACATCATGATGAAGGTCTAGTTTCCTAAACCAAAGTGAAACAAGATTCCTCTCCTTGAAAGGAGTCCATTGAGTCCCCTTCCTACCCTATGGAGACATTAGTTTCTCAAGGCATTGGTCAAAGGACCATCCTAAGGGTAGTTGGACCTCACGATATACAAAGTACTCTCCAAAGTAGGAAACCTCCTCACCCGTGAGAGCATAGGGGCCCCTGGGGCAGAGCTCAAGAAAATAGACTTAGGCCCAAATCTAGACCAGCCACAAGGGTCCACCTATTTACACAACATAGTTATTGGCTATGATGTCGCTAAGTTATCCATATACTTGGGCCAAGAACAATAGTCCTAAGGCCAATGGACCAGTGCAAAGAATACATTTATATCCATGGTCTTTAAAAGCTTCAAGAGTGAGTTGGAGGAGTTACTGAAGAAAAACTTGTTTAACCAAAACAAGTAAAAACATGCCTCTTCTCTTCTTAAACCGTGCCCAAATCATATTAATAAAGGACTCATGATCCCTGGACAAATCGGTTATGGGGAACAAAGATGCAAAAGCTTCAGCCTCATTAGGAAAAAAAAATTTAATCAAGAGGAAAATCCTCTCTTTCTGGCAAAAGACTTGTTAAGGCTGCTATGTCTTCCAAGGTAAAGCCAAGAAATCCCTCAGGAAGGACCAAAGCATTGTAACATATGTTCCAACAGCAAGTGAGTGCTGTCGTAATAGGGTAATCATACCTGAAAGCGATGGTGGAGAGTTTAATGGCTTCGTAAATATGAAGATGCTTCCAGTTTTTTTTCGTGGGACACCATTAGATTATCCACCCACTCATTGTATCGATTTGTCAAGAAAGTCCATCTTTTAAAGGGCAACGCTTCCTTTAAGATGCATCTTCCTCCTCAAGAATAACCTGCAGAAACTGTGTGAAGCATAGGAGATTTGTCAATTGTTATGATTTAAGATCAATGTATGATCATAACCTAAGAAAGAGTGTAAGAGATCAGGAAGAAGTGAGATTAAAATGAGAAAATAGAGAAAAATAAGATGAGAATTAGGTAGAATTTGAGTAGAGAGAAGAAGAAGACAATTTCATTATCATAGAATGAACCTTACAAGAGAAGTTAACAACTTACTTATACTAATCACTCTCCTAAGTTGGTTAAAACAAGAAACAATGCACCTAGACTAACTACGAACTAACATATCCGCTTACACTTTACCTAGACTTGACTGAAACTAACACTTAACCAACCTACTTAACACCAACTACCAATTACGGCTGATTATATTAAAAGGAGTACTAATTTGACTAATCTAATGATTTAAACTACTCTATTACAACCTTGATTATAACCTTGACTTATTAGTACTCAATTCCATATGCCCCATCTTCTACAATCATGACATCGATATCTAGAAAAAGTCCTTGAAGACTTGGAGCATATCGGTATGGGTCAAAGATAGGTCCCATGGCATAAGACGAGAAAGAAGAAGAAGGATCATTCTATGATAACCAAGAAAGATCCTTTTCCATCTTCTTCTTGAATTCTTTACAACCTGCTGTAGTAATGACTTCAAATTTCTCCTCTGTGCACAGTAACATCAAAACAGCTTTGAACATCTTTGGATCAATGACTGGTCTGTTCCTGATTCCCTTGTTGAGCTACATAATTATATCTGCTGGAAATGATCTTGATTGCTCACTAATTTCTCAATAGAAACATTTTGGTGATTGCTATTAAGCTGATCAATTTTCTCAACTTGTATGTTACCTTGAACCACTCTTAAACGATAATGCCCATCACAATCCTTTTCGGAATTAGCTTGTTGCTTCCAAGGCAAACTTGTTTCTTTCCCATGAACATTCCCTTGCAGTTGGAATATAGACCCAAAGGATTCAGGAGGCACTACATTGGCTTGTATTCTTGGAATATACCCTTTACTCTTAGCATTACTAGCACAAGCATCTAACTCTTGTCCCAACTTCCTTGTTAATTTAGTGCTAGAAGGAGTCAAAATCAGTTTGGACCCCTCTCGAAACCCCAAGATTTTTCCTTGGTTGAACCTACATCTTATCCTTTGTAACTTCCTCTCTTTATGCTTCACTTTGGAGCTACTTTTGAGCTAAATTCTTCCACTACTTTGGCTCTAAGAATGAGTTTGTTTAGCCAATTTGTCTACCCACACAACTTTACTGCTAAATTCCTCTTTGCTGAACCTAACAGCTAACTCCAATTCCTTTTAATCAGGGAGCCTGTTGTTAGTGTTCTTAGTTGAATAAACATCAGCTCCACTCAGTTGATCCTGCACCTTGATCGAATTATGCAAATCTCTCAGTTGAAATGAATATGCTACTAGCATTGGAGAAGTAACAGAATGTGGCTTGGTGGAATTTGTGTGGACTGTAGTGAAGACACCCTGATTTCTTAATGAATTTGTGTCTTTGCTGATTGAATTTCATGCCCATTTGATTGTCCTTTTGATCCATAAACAAGCCCCAAGTCTATCTATTAACCAGATCACCATCCTAGGCAGCCTTGATTTCATATTCTAGGGCATGTAAGGCTTGTCCAAAGTCACTTTATTTGCCTTGAAGAGAAGAAAATCCAGTACCCTTCCTTTGTAAGTGAAGATTGTGTTATGATTCAAATTCAATTTGAATCATAACCTAGGGTTTGGATAGGTGATCACACTAGAAAGTAAGATCTAGATATGAATAAAGAAAGAATTAAAGAATTAAGATGAGACTGAAGTAGATTTAGAAGAGATTGAAAGAGAATTTAGAAGAGAAATCTACAGAATTGAGAGAGTGTTAAGAGGTAGAGAGCATTGAGCTCAAAGAGAGAGAGAATAAGTTCATTTCATCACATTCAAAATACAAGAGATGAACTAATATTTATACTAAACTAAGATGCGTTGTTTCTAGCTAAGAGCTAAACCACCTCTAGAAGCAGCAGCTACCACCTTTGACCTCCTATGACCGACATTGACCATCCAAGACCACCATAGCACTAACAACAACTAAGCAACATTTAAACAGCAATTAATACATGACAATACTAAAGACTAATTACTACTTATTACAATATCGAATTACTAATACTAAATCCACCTATATCAATTGTAGTTAGGTCATCCACCACCCCCGCCCTTTAAAGATTCTTGTCCTCAACAATCTAAGAGAGAAGAGCCTTTACTGTTGCAGAAATGTTGCGGCTGGTGACCCTTGCTGTTGCAGCTTATACCTCAGGAGGTCTCCCACTATCTTACCTCATCAACCATATGTTTTCACGAGCTAAACAGCACCCCCTTTTCAATCCAAATTCCACTTTTCCAGGATCACAAGGCCTCCTTTGAGCCTGATTTGTAATCGTGATACCAACCATATCTTGAAAGTACCATGCTTGCAGCTCATTAATGCATAAGCTAAATTGATTGTGTGGATGAGTAGCTTCTTCATGAACCACATAGTAGAATTCTGCATCATGAATTTGCTTTGCTACAGTGTCCTCCAATGCCACTGATGGAACAATAGCTTGTAAAGTAGCAGCTATATCACTTGAGTTTTACGCCACTTCTTGATCAAAAATTTGCTGCATTTTATGCTCAAAGTGTTGTTGGTGCTGCTGACCAACAATCATATATCAAAAGTTTGAGTGTGCACTGAATCCTTTGCTACTGCAGTAGTAACAACCTCTTTCCCCTCTGATCTAGCTATATGTTGTTGTACAGATGCAAAATTTGCTACTAGAACTTGCATTTCTTTAGGTTCTACTGTTGAAATTTTTAGATCAACCTCAGAAACTGATTCACTTTGTTGATAATTCTCACATTCTTATGCAATTTGTTGTTTAGATTGAGAGGAATTTTGGAGTTTTTGAAGGTCTTGCTTCCTGACTAGTAGAAGTTGCACAACATGATCACAACACCCCAAAATTTCTTCCACTCTGACAATTCTTCAATAGCAACCGATGTACAGACTTGCTGAGCAAATTCAAACTTCATTCTGCTGCTGGACACTTCAAGGCCTCAACTCAATTCTGCATAACAGAATCTTGAGCTAAATACAACTATATCGCAGCAACTCAGCATCTAAAATATTTTGTTCAACACAATTCTAGACAAACAATTCAAATGCAATCTGGTTTGAGTTCAATGTTAATGCAGCCGGACCGATCTCAAATGTGGCTGGATCTAATGCTAAGCCAACAAGTTCAATACAGATGCAGCTAATTCTGAATACAAATCCAGTTGGACCAATGAATCAATAGCACAAGTAACACGAATCAGCTATGAGATCACCGTAGCAGCAGCTTTTGATGTCAAATTCAGCACATTGTGATCCAAGGTAGCTAAAGCTTGAATGAAGTATGGATTCTGAACTGTTGTGCTGCAGCTAACTTCAAGCCTTGCACTGAATTTTCAGTTAACGAGTCTTGTGATAAAGCTCAACCTGTTCAAGAATGATTTTGAACTGATTCAATTCTTCTGCTGCACTGCGAACCGCACAAATCTCATCTGAATTTTTTTCTTTTTAAACTCAATTCTTGATCAAATGCCACCGAATTAAGAACTTGATATGAAATTTAACTTGATTTGGCAGCAAATTAAGGCTCTGATACCAATTGTTATGATTCAAATTCAATTTGAATCATAGCCTGGGTTTTTGATAGGTGATCACACTAGAAAGCAAGATATAGATATGAATCAAGAAAGAATTAAAGAATTAAGATGAGATTGAAGTAGATTGAGAAGAGATTGAAAGAGAATTGAGAAGAGAAATCTATAGAATTGAGAGAGTGTTTAGAGGTAGAGAGTATTGAGCTCAAAGAGAGAGAAAGAATCAATTCATTTCATCACATTCAAAATACAAGAGATGAATTAATACTTATACTAAACTAATATGCGTTGTATCTAGCTAAGGGCTAAACTGCCTCTACGAGCAGCGGCTGTCGCCTTTGACCACCTATGACCGACATTGGCCACCCAAGACCACCATAACTAAACAACATCTAAACAGCAACTAATACATGACAATACTAAAGACTAATTACTAATTATTACAATATTGAAACACTAATTCTAAATCCACCTATATCAATTATAGTCGGGTCATAACAGATTGGCCTTCCCATCATTCTTAATCTCTTTCTTGAATAGCGTTTCTTATGATTAAGGTGAATTACCAAACTGATTTCAACACAATGCCACAATATGAACTTCACTCATAACATTCTGATGCTCAAAAGTTTAATGGACACTTGCAATTTCTTTGCTGCAACAATCGGTGGCTCCACCTCTTGCTCAACAGATTGATAGGCTCCAATTCTATCTTGAGATGTGGCTAACCTTGCAGCAATGAGCTCCTTAACCGCTACCAAACCAGGAATATGTGAATTCACATTACTATGTTTGATGTTGACATTCTTCCTCGGTGATGTTGGAGCTGCAAACTTCAAATTCAATTCAGGAACTTGTATTTGCTTCATCTCATCCAGCTCAAACTGAAATTTTGCATCATCAACCTATTTCACTGCTGTAAATTCCATATTCAAACTAACTCCAACACTGTCAGATACATTCTGGTTGATAGCCTGCTTATATTCCTAATGTGAGTGTTGATTAACTTACAAATATAGCGCAAAACTCCTCCTTCCCTTGATGAAAAGGCCTTAGTTTCACTTGATTTGTTTTTTTTTTTTTTTTTTCCAATCACTTGTGTGCTCTTGGCTTGTGGTTTCAAATTAATCACATTTGTTTGTAAATTTGAAAGCTGAACAGAATTCCAATCCACCATTAGCATTCACATCTCCTATAGATCGACTTTCTTAAGCTGTAAATCTAACACACATGCTTAGAAATGTTCTTTCTCCTTCAACTTATGGTGTTCATCTTGCATCCTTGAAGGGTTAATCACTTCCTTGAGCTGCCTCCTTCCTGTTCTTCTTATATGATTCATATTGGCTTCACTTTTCTTGCAACTCAAATGCAACTTGAGCACACGATTTTGCTGAGGTAGTTACTTCAATCTTAGCTATCTCTTGTTCCTTACTTCAATCGAAGACTTAAATTTCGTTGCTTTAATACTCTTTTGCTTTAATTCATCTTGAGCATGTTGTATTGCTGCAGCATTAACCTAAACCAATGCCGCAACATTCTGCTTGTTAGCTTGTTCTTGCATCTCTGAAGGCTATGATTGGATCTTCTCTTGTGATTGCTGCATACTCTCCAATGTCACCATCATGTCATGAAGTATGCGTATCACCCTCTGACCCGACTCTTGGAATGCATCTCTAGCCATGGCTGCCTTAATTGGATGCAAAATTAGCAAGTTTGAGTGCACTTCAGCTAGCTAATGTAAGATCAATGGATATGAATGCAACTTTAGCCAATTAGTTTAGTAATGTAGCATAATTTGATTCAAGAACTGAAGCACAATAGTTGATTCAAAGTTATTGCAGCTAGATTGAACACAAATTAAGCAAGCTCAACACAAGATTAGCAAATTCTTAGCCAAATTCGAAACACTGAAATCTTGATCAAATACAATCTGATCAAGGGCTTGATATGAAACAAACTTAATCTGATGCCAATTCAATCAAATTGAATGTAATTCAACTCAATTGGAAGCAAATTCACAAGCTCTAATACCAATTGCTATGAGTCAGAATAAATCTTGGATAATAACCTAGGAAAGAGAGTACGAGATGAGGAAGAAGTGAGATTAAGATGAGAAAATAGGGAAAAATAAGATGAGAATTAGTGAGAATTTGAGTAAAGAGAAGAAGAAGAAGACAATTTCATTATCATAGAATGAATCCTACAAGAGAAGTTAACCACTTACTTGTACTAATCACTCCCCTAAGTTGGTTAAAACAAGAAGCAATGCACCTAACTTACTATCAACCGACATCCCCCTTACACTTCACCTAGACATGACTTAAACTGACACTTAACCAACCTACTTGACACCAACTACCAATTACGGCTGATTATACTAAAAGGAGTACTAATTTAACTACTCCAATGATTTAAACTACTCTATTACAACCTTGATTACAACTTTGACATATTACTTCTTAATTCCATATGCCCCGTCTTCTAGAATAAAAAGTCTTTAAAGACTTGGAGCATATCAGGATGGGTCAAAGATAGGCCCCAGGGCATAAGATGAGAAAGAACAAGAAGGATCATTCTATGATAACCAAGAAAGTCCTTATCAATGGTGTTAAGAACGATTGGGATCTGAAGCACATCAAAGGCTTCAAAATGTTTGATTGAAGTAGATGCTTCAATTGCTCAATTGGGCCATCAACCTGAGCAATGGGGGCAGAATTAGCAAATGAGATTTGGGCCATTGTTAGATAAGAGGAAGTGAAGGATGGAAAGTAGAATTGGATCAAGCTTTAGAGATTCAAGAACAAACACAAGAATCTAGAAGAGTGCTTGAAAGAGAGAGAACATAGCAGAAAAGTGAAAATTTCGAGCCCCAATTGTCATACTAGTAGACCCGCGAGAAGAACAAGCAATGCACAGTTTCTCTCAAGCTCCCTTTAGCCATTGAGGGTCAACTTAAACAGATTTTTTGCCTGTTGTAAATTTGAATTTACCAACAACTAAAAAGGGCATTTGTTTACACCCTAATTTCGAAAGGGCTAAGAGGAGGCCGTTTTGAGCAAAGTGCCATGTGCTTAACACACAAGGCCTCCCTCGAACACGAACCAAGCCTTTAGGTGCTGAATTAACGACTTCTCGAGCTCAGTATCCAGAAGAGATGATCACCCTGACAAGGGTATCAATCATTCAAGGTCTTGAGATGGATCAAGGGTAAAAGTGAAAGAATTATATGCCCTTTAGAGCCAACCTCCTAGTATTTAGAGTTGAGTTTTGTCCTACGAACTTGTGATTTTGGATTATTTTATGGGTCTTTTACTTTAGTGGCATTGTGCTCTTTATCATGTTTACTTTATTTTTATTGCTTCAATGTTGCATTAATATGGTTAAGCCCAAAAGATAAATGTAATGGGATTGGCATTGTGAGGTTAGTCACAATAATGAGAGCCAATGCCCTGATAGAATTGTCCTTAAATATTCTTGGTCTTAGGATCCCTGAGAATGGGCATTGGTTGATCCAGATAGAACAACACACAGTGTGACCATCTCTATTTGATAAGAGCTAGTTGATATCATAATTGCTCATGTGGAGACACCAAGGCACATGTGTGGGTGAATATGGAAGATTTATTCACTAGATAGACCCACTTAAGAACACCTACATGGATTGGCTAAACCAAACTGTTAATAGGTAGTTCTTAGGGAGGCCATTATGTAAGCAGGTTCTTTTGACCTAAGTTCACTATAGTGGCTTGTGAGCAACTCACTATACTTTGATTTTAGGCTTCTTGCTCTTGAGAGGGCTTGCAGAACTGAGACTGGGCATACTCAAGCACTCGTGAAATTAATAGTGAAGCTTGAGGAATATATCACTCCTTGTAGTAGGAGAGAGGCTCTATGAATCATCATACATACAAACTCTCAAAGTCCTTGGCCAAGGTAGGTTGAAAATAAGAGAAGCATCTCTTGATTGGTCCTAAAAGAGTAACTGTGATGGTATGAGTCATAGCAGAAACCTATTAGGGATTTGATAGTTATCCATACCCTAGGGTTATCCGGAGCATATTGTGATAGAAGGAACGATCTTGCACAAAATTGCTATCAAACATGTTTTATAATGGCAGTAGTTCACTCATGTCATCCGGTCATCAGGATGCCTTGCTAGAGGCCAACTTCGATGAGTGGATGCTTGTGACATATAATGTTACTTGAGCAATTGGTTCAAAGGAGTTTGACCAGGTGCTTTTGATTAGATATTTCTCTAGTCATATATCCACTTGACATCGAACCCATAGGCCTTGCACATACAATGAGATCAATGTAATATAGTGGAGGTGTTATTTAAGATAGAATATAGATTGTATTTGAAATAAAAGGATTAATAATTCTAACTCCACATAGGGTGAAGTTAATGTGGTCTTGCTAGCACATGATTATGTTTAAGACAACTACAATAAAAATGAAATTCAAAGTGTTGCTTATGAAGTCATAAGGGTAGTATGAAAAATATTAATAATTACAGTAATTGTATAATTAATTATTATTTCATAATTAGGCTAAGGGATAATAGGTTTAAGTTAATTTAAATAGGATTTAAATTATGACATAAAGTTAAGATGAAGGTATTTTAAAAGAAGAAAAAGTAAAATATGTGTTAAGTTGTAACAGCTACAGTAACTCTACACTACGCCACAATTCACGTATTGCTACAGTGTTGTTGCTACGCTACCACAGCTACAGTACGTGTGTCTTAGGTGTATACACAGTTTTGACCTTTACTCGTGTGTGTATGTATATATATATATATATATTTGAGGCTAGCCTATTTTTGTTAAATAGAAAACAAGGAAAAAAAATATTTTTCTTTCAAAATATTTTAGCAAGATATTTTTCCAAGCCTACAATCATAACTAAATTATAAGAGAATTATTTCTGAAATATTTTTCCATTCATAATCCTCTCATTGCCAGGATCTAAGGTGTTAGTTTAGATATGTTGATTCATTGATGCATTCACCTGTAAAGGTTTCATACTTTCAAAACTCTTTATTCGTATTTTAAAGCTCGTTTCACCAGGTAATATTCTAGACCTAATTTATATAATTTAATATGCGCGAATTGATACATTAAGGAGTGAAATTTTATCATTTCCACTGCGTTATTATGCTTAAAAATTGTTCAAAACTTAGATTCGCTCCCTTCAATTAGTATCAGAGCAGGTTCACATATAGATCTAGCTTGTTAATTGATGACCATGATGTTTTAACTGTTAATTGATGATCATGATGTTTTAATTGTTAAAATAATCTATTTTGTAAATAATTGTTATTTCATATTTGAAAACTTTATGCAAGTTGTTGCGTTCATGTAAATATGATGTTTCTTAATCATTGAATTTTTATGGAAAAATAATATTGGATAATTGATAGAAAGTCAGGTTATTTCAGATTGACAAAATTATGGATTTCAGATTGCTGAAAAATCACTTTGTGGAATGCGCCCTAATTGTTACAATTTGAAAAACCTGTTAATATAGATATTAACATTTATCATGATATAAAAGAAATCTGATAAATTAATTGTTTAATAGGTGTTGAGGGTATATCAAGATTTGTTTTATATGGTTAATATTAGATATTAATTCTTGAGATAAAAATGTTTATCGCTTTGTTTAGAATTTGAGCCTAAATAAAATTCAAATTGCAATGAATATGCATATTAAATTTCCCATTAACTAGTATACGGATAAATGGTTTTCGGGCATTAATTATTAAAATTTATACATATTGATGTATGGAACATGAATTTATACATATTGATGTATGTTATTTAACTATGACGTTAAGCGTACTTAGGCGAGAGTAGTACCAGGATGGGTAACCTTCTGGGAAATGCTCACCCCTCAGGTTGGGAGTATTCGGAAACAGCCTCTCTTCAGGGTAGGACCCTGAAAGGGGAAAATTGCATACCCCCTCCCTCCCAAAGATCTTGCTTAAGCGGGAGCCCTTGAGGCAGTGCGAATGTTGTTTGCTAAAGGTGTATGTTATTTAAAGTGATACATGTGATAAAGCAACATACAACATTCCCAAGGACTCCTGCCTAAACAAGGTCTGGACGACAGAGTGGCACCTTGAAGGGAGGCTGTTTTCGAGAACCCCTAACCAGCGGATTGCAATACGGGGACTTCTCGAGAGGTCACTCATCATGGTACTACACTCGCCTAAGCACGTTTAACTTTAGAGTTCTAATGGGACCCGGTGCTTGCATGTTGGTACCCTCTTAGGTTTAAAATGATACATCTGATGTATATGCTTATTTAGCCTCTTAAAGGCTCATAGCCATTAAGTAGTTATGTCTTATATTTATTAGATGTATAAGGTTATAAATTATTTATGATCATTACATGAGACGTAGAACTATGCATATATGCCATATGTAAGGACATCCTACTAAGCATACGTAACTTTGATGAGACCAACTTTATTTATGAGATTAATAAAACACATTTGAAAGGAAATATTCCCCTTGGTAATATTAAGTTGTTAAATAATGATAATATATGACCTTCCCACTGTGGTAGACTAAGGCATTCAATCTAAGGGGACATGGGCGCAGTCTGCCATCCGGATGGTCCATGTATATATATAATTTTTTTTTTAAGGATTGTTTGGTGTTGCCTATTACATAGTAGATGATCAACAAAGTGATTGCAAAGGGAGAGATTACAGTGGGCAATGGAGCAAATGTTGTTGTCTTAGCTGTAAGGACATATTCCTTAATTTTTCCTAGTGAAAAGATGTTAACTCTGAGGAATTGTTGTTATGTTCCAAGTTTTGTTAAGAATATTATTTCGATTTCTGTATTAGATGGAGATGGTTATACTATTTCTATTAAGAACAATTGTTATACAATTTTTTATGATAATGACTATATTTTGACTGGAAAATTATCGTTCGGAGCTTATGTTTTACCACTTGTCAAACCAACCTTGCATGTTTCTAATGACCATAAAAGGAAGAGCAGTGACAAAAGTATGAAGACATATCTTTCCCACCGTGGACTTGGTCATATTAATGAGACTGGGATAAGCAAGTTGATTAAAGATGGATATCTTGACATGAATGATTATGAATCATATCCAACATGCGAATCTTGTCTACTAGGTAAAATGACCAAAGCCCCATTTACATGAAGTAGAGAAAGGGCTGCAGACTTGTTAGCATTGGTACATAATGATGTATGTGGACCTTTGACCTAACAAGCCAGAGGAGGATTTTCATATTTTATTACCTTGACTAGTGATATGCCTAGATATGGGTTTCTGTTTCATATGAGACACAAATCTGGAGTTTTTGAAATGTTTAAGAGCTTTCGTAATGAAGTAGAAAAACAAACTGGCAAGTAATTAAAGCCCTTCGATCGGATCGAGGAGGTGAGTACCTTAGTCAAGAGTTTGATTGTCATCTTGAAGAAAATCGTATTCTTGCTCAGTGGACTCCTCCTAGAACTCCTCAATATAATGGAGTATTTGAAAGGAGGAATCGAACCCTTCTAGATATGGTAAGATCCATGATGGGTTTTACTGCTCTACTTATTTCTTTCTAGGGTTATGTCGTTGACATAGGTGATTATTTGTTAAACAAGGCTCCCACGAAAGCAATCTCTAAGACACCATATGAGATATGGAAGGGACGTAGGCCTAAATGGCCCATGTTAGGGTATGAGGATGCCCGACATAACTTAAGAGGCCAAAGTCAGACAAGCTTGGAGCTAGATCTGCTGAATGTAGGTTTGTAGGATATCCTAAGGAAACAAGAGAAAGAGTTCTTATAAGAAGGCACACATGGAGGCAAGGCAGAACTTGATGAGATTCAAGAGACCTAAGAACCTACAATGGGTTAGGTACAAGAGTTGAAACCAGAACCAAAAGTACACAAGTAATGGAGAAGGTCCCATAGGGTACCATGTCAACCTCAAAGGTATGGCATGATCGTGCAGGATGATTGAATAGACATGGTAGATCATGGAGATGAAGATTCGACTACTTATTAAGAGGCTATACAGGGTTCTGACTCTAAGTAGTGGCTGGATGCCACGGAATCGGAAATGGAATCCATGAGGGTTAACAAAGTATGGATTTTGATTGAACCCTCACCGAACATTAAACCCATAGGGTGTAAGTGGGTTTTCAAGAAGAAAAAAAGGAGCGGACGGCCAAGTAGAAACCTACAAGGCTCGTCTTGTTGCTATGGCATATCGTCGAAAATAAGGTGTTGACTATGACGAAACATTTTCCTTTGCAGCAAGGCTCAAGTCCATTCAAATTATGCTTGCTATAACTATATACTATGATTATAAAATTTGGCAAATGGATGTCAAAACAGCCTTTCTGAAAGGGGATTTAGAAGAGGATGTGTATATGACACAGCCTAAAGGCTTTACCACACCTGATAATCATCATCGAGTATGCAAGCATCAAAAGTCCATACATGGACTAAAGCAAGCTTTGAGGAGTTGGAATATTCGCTTTAATAATACTATTGAAAGGTTTGATTTTCTTAGAAGCGAAGATGAACCCTGCGTGTACAAAAGGTTCAGTGGGAGTACTGTGACATTCTTAGTATTATATGTGGATGACATTCTCCTGATCGGAAATGACATCCCTACACTTCAAAATATGAAGCTTTGGCTATCTAATAGTTTCTCCATCAAGCACTTGGGAGAAGCATCCTTTTTTTTTTTTTTTTGGCATAAGGCTCTATAGAGATAGAACAAGAAGGATGATTGGATTGTCCCAATCCATGTACATAGATAACCCATTTAAAAGGTATTGCATGGAAAATGCCAAGCAATATTTCCTGCCCATAGGAAGTGGAATTGTTCTCAGTCAAAAGGATTGTCCTCATACTACAGAAGAGAGAGGATGCATGATTAGGATTTCCTATGCATCTGCAATCGGAGCCATCATGTACACCATGACATGTACGAGACCAATTGTGGCTTATGGACATAGAGTGACAAGAAGATATTAGGCTGACCCTGGTGAGGCTCACTAGAGAGTGCTCAAGACCATACTTAAGTATTTAAGAAATACTAAAAACCAGTTTTTAGTGTTCAGAGATTTTGAATTAAAGCTTGAGGGCTTCATAAATGCTGGCTTTCAATTGGATAAAGACGATAGCAAATCAACCTCGGAGTATGTTTTCACCTTAAATGGTGAAGTTGTTAGTTGGAAAAGTTCCAAACAATGTACGTTTGCTGATTCAGTAGTAGAGGCTGAATACATCGCAGCTAGCAAGGCTGCTAAGGAAGCCGTTTTGATGAAAAGTTTATCACTGAGTTAGGACTGGTCCCTTCTATTGAGGGACCTATACCCTTATTTTTTGATAACATAGGAGCCATAGCCAGTTTAAGGAGCCAAGATCACATCATAAGTCCAAACACGTCCTATGTCGCTACCACCTCATTCGAGAGATCGTTGACAGAGGAGATATAACAATAATAAAGGTGGATGGAAAGGAAAATATAGCAAATCCATTTACCAAGGATTGAAGGAGTTTGATCAACACAAGCATAGATTAGGTTTAAGTTTTGTCCTATGAACTTGTCATTTTGGATTATTTAATGGATATTTTGTTTCATTGGCATTTTGTTCTTATCATGTTTAATTTATTATTATTACTTCATTGTTGCATTAACATGGTAAAGCCCAAAGGATAAATGTAAAGGGATTGGCATTGTGAGGTTAGTCACAATAATGAGAGCCCAGGGCCTGATAGCATTGGCCTTAAATGTTCTTGGTCATAGGGTCGGCATTGGTGTATCCAGATAGATCAATACACAGTGTGACTGGCTCTATTTGATAGAAAGTCGTTGATCTCATAATTTCTCATGTAAAGACACCAAGGCACATGTGTGGGTGCATATGGAAGATATGTTCACTAGATAGGCCCACTTGAGAACACTTACATGGATTGACCAAACCAAACTGTCAATAGGTAGTTCTTAGGGTGGAAATTGTATAAGTAGGTTCCTTTGACCTATGTTCACCAGAATGTCTTATGAGGCACTCACTGAACTTTAACTCTGGGCTTCTTGCTCCTGAGAGGGCTTGTAGAACTGAGATTGAGTATAGTCAAGTACTTGTGAAGTCGACGAGTGAAGCTTGAGGAACCTTTCACTCCTGATGGTAAGAGAGATGCTCTATGAATCATTACACATACAAACTCTCAAAGTCCTTGGCCAAGGTAGATGGACAATAAGAGAAGAGTCTCTTGATTGATCCTAAGGGTGATTGTGATGGTATGAGTCGTAGGGAAATCCTATTAGAGATTTTACAGTTATCCATACCCTAGTACTACCCAGAGCATATTGTGATGGAAGGAGCGATCTTGTACAAAAATTGCTATCCAACAGGTTTTATAATGGCATTGGTTCATAGTTCATTCATGTCATCCGGTCGTCAGGACGCCTTGCTAGAGGCTCGCTTCGATTAGTGGATGCTCGTGACTTATGATGTTATTTGAGCAATTGGTTCAAAGGAGTTTGACCAGGTGCCTTCGATTCGATATTTATCTAGTCATATATCCACTTAACATTGAACCCATGGGTCTTGCACATACAACGCAATCGACTTAATATAGTGGAGTTTTTATTTAAGTTAGAATATAGATTCTACTCAGAATAAAACGATTAATAATTCTAACTCTACATGGGATAAATTGAAAGTAGTCTTGCTAGTACATGATGTTCAATTAGAGGAAAAATAAAATTCAAAGTATTGCTTATAAAGTTATAAAGGTAACAAGGAAAACATTAACACTTACTGTAATTGTTAAATTTATTATTATTTTTTAATTAGTTTAAGAGATCATGGGTTTAAGCTAATTTAAAAAGAATTTAAATTATGACATAAAGTTATTAGTATAAAGATATTTTAGAAAAAAAAAAAAAAAAAAAACCGTGTTGTGGGTGCATGTTGTTAACAACTACCGCAAGTCTGCACTAATGCTACAGTACGCGTATTGCCACAGTGTGGTTGCTACAGTACCTAAGCTACAGTTGCGTTTGTAACTGTGTTTGCGGTTTTGACCTGCACTTGTATATATATATATATATATATATATATATATATATATATATATATATATATTTTGTTGCCTATATATATTTGAGGCTAGCAATTTTCGACGCACAGAAAAAAAGGAAAAAATTATTTTTTTTTCTAAATATTTTAGCTAGATAATTTTCAAAGCCTACAATCAAAACTAAACTATAAGAAAATTATTTCTAAAATATTAACCATAATCCTCTCGTTAGCGGTGGCCGTGGGCCGGGTCGGGCCGGGCCCGAGGGCTTCCAGGGCCGGGACCGGCCCGGGACCAGGCCCGGGCCCGCTACAGTGCGGGCGGGCCGGTCTGGGCCGGCCTTTTTAACTAAATTAAAAAATACATAGTCGTTTTGTACTAAAATTATTGTAATTCATTGATAAATAATATGAGATACAAATATATTTCTTTCCAAGTATACATGTTCAAAAAAATAATACTAAATATATATAATAAATAAAATACAATATACAACAAGTAATTATCAAAAAAATATCAGTAAATAAATAACGTATCAAATACAAATACAAAGTTGGGGCCTAATATTTAAAAATATAAATTTATTTATCAAAAAATATAAAGTTTGACATATGAAGTATGCGGTCATCTTTTGACGTAAATATTTGAAAGTAAATAATTAACATACAAAAGTCTTGAATCTTGATATCAGTCATATCGGGGGGTTTCTACGCCATCATTTGACGTATCAGTTGTGCGGTCGTCTTCTTCATCGCTCGATGAATCCATCTTCATTCTCTATTGATCTCTTGCCTCAGCTAGCAGCCAATCCTTCAAACACACGGACATCTCCAAGCTCGACGGCGATAACTTCGCCCTCTTCGTTCCATGCAACCTGCCACCAAGACTGAAAGCACACTCCGATGCTACTGAAGACACCGGACAACTTAGTATATCACGTGCCATGGTGGAAAGCACGGGATACTGGGTTTGGTTTGTGTTCCACCATTGTAACAAATCAAAATTCGGGTTGCCCGGCGGCCCGAAAATATGGACCATCGGTGTCCGCAAATAATAATCTAACTCGTCACATGATGTGAGGGCTGCTGTGGGCGTAAATTGCTCCAACAATTTTCACGAATATGACGTGTGTGAACTACTTCCACTAGATGTGGAAGATCCTACTGCAGCAGTACTAGGATTATTGGACGCTAATTGACGGGAATATTGAGAAAATAAACTATGCAAGTCGTTATTGACATCGGCAATGAAAGTGTCGATATTAAAAGAAGGATTCAAATACGTGAAAAAATGTTGGCAAAACAAGTTGAAACCTGAGCGTTTACAATAAGGGTCTAAAATAGTAGCAAAGCAGTAAGTAAGAGGTAGTTTAGAAAAATATTGGCAAGCTTTTCTTTCATTGCCACAATCGATCAGAACAAAATGGGATTGGATTGATTATCCACCATCCAATTTACAATATCAAGCAATGTTGATATTGCTTGAGGCATGGTAGGATAGTAGCAGTCCGAAAAAAATGTTGTCGCGTCTTTAAACATGCTAAAAAATTTACAAATTTCATCTATTGTCTTTCAATGTATACCGTCCAGGTTGTAATCGCGCCATTCTACACTATTTTCCTGGGCGAATTCCATCAGAGCGTCTTTGTATGGTAGAATGCGCTCTAACATTACTACCGTAGACGACCACCTAGTCTTGGAGTCTAATTTAAATTGTTTATATTCTATGTTATGCAACATACATACATTTTCAAATCTTTTTTTCCTAGCGACGGATGCTTTAATTGATATTATTACAGATCTTAAGGTGGCAAGGGATGCGTCTATAAGATCTAAACCATCCATTACCATTAAATGCAAAATGTGACAGATGCAACAAATATGAAAACACTTCCCACCCAACATGGGTCTCATTTTCCTAATTAAATGTGCTATGGATGCAGTGTTATTGGAAGCATTGTCAAACGTAATACTGAAGATACGTTGTTCTATGCCCCAATCGCGGACTGCCGATATAATCGCACCCGTAATTACCTCGGCAGTATGGGGGCAATCTAAAAGCCCAAAATGAATTATTCTCTTCTGGATGATGAAGGATTCATCGGTCCAGTGTGCCGTTATGCACATATAAGGTTGCCCGGGTTTGGACGTCCATACGTCCGACGTCAACGAGAACATGCTCGTGTTCATCGCAAAAAGTGTATGTATCCCAATTTTAAGATTGTGGTACAACGTAAAAGCGTCCCACTTTACGGTGTTCCGAGGAATCCTCACAATTGCGGGGTTCACATTTCGTTGGAGGTAGTCGACGAAATGTGGGTTTTCGCCGGTACTAAAAGGCCTTTCACTCAAAATTATATATTTAGCTAGCCCCCTACGGTTGCTCTCCTGAGAGAACCTAAAATTAGCAAGTGCACCGGTCACTTGCTGTACTAAACGTTGTTGGCTCTTTTCCGAAAATTTCTCGGGGTGGCACCTAAGTATATGTCTATTTAGTGTGCCCGTCCCACTGCCGGGTTGATGGCTAAAATTCTTAGGTGGGTCACATAATTTACAGGTTGCTTTATTAGTTGTCTTATTAAGGGTAAAGTGCTTCCATACCCCCCTAGTTGTACGCCTACTAGTCAAGGTACTAGTTTCAGGCTGGGCATCTGTGGTGGGGGTGGGTTCCTCATCAGTTTGTGAGTCTCCAACCCCACCACTACCTGACTTATGATAATCTTGTGGTTGTGAAAAGTTATAATCTATGCTATCATCAGGGTATTGGGGTGTTGGGTCTGGTTGTATAGAAGCTCGTTCTTCAGTATCAAGTAAGACAATTCTAGTCCTTTTTGGGATTCTGGGTGGCCGAGAAGAGCTAGAACTAGCACGACCGGCTCCAGATGATGAAGAGTTGTGTGCCATATTAGTATAAATGATTATTATTTATAAAATAAAAATAGTAATGCAAATTAAATAACTAAAATTGCGAATCAAAAAAAATTACGATACTAAAATTACCCAAATGAGAGAACAATGAAATTCACACTTCAGCCAAATACTTTACGAACTTCGAACTTTAGAGCACAATTTTGCAATTAGCAAATTAGAGAAGATGGGAGATGATGAATGTATAGAGAGAGAAGAGAGAATTGAAGATTTTGTGAGAAAATGAGTGAGGGAGGTTTAAGTATTTATAGAAAAAAATATATATAATTTTTTTTTTTTTTTTTTTTTTTTTGTAAAAAAGGAGCCGTTGGCTCAAGAGCCAACGGCTCTTTAATTAAAAGAAAAGAGCCGTTGGCTCTTTTGGGCCGGGCCGGGTCCAAGCCCTAAAACAAACAGGCCTGAGGCCCTGCCCGGGGGACCTCGGGCCTGTGCCCGGCCCGGCCCGGCCCGCTACAGTACCGTGCCAAGATCTAAAGTGTTACTTCAGATAGATGATTCGTTAGTGCATTCACCTTCGTACTTTCAAAACTATTAATTTGTATTTTAAAGCTTAGTGCACCAGGTGACATTCTAGACCTAATTTTATATAATTTAATTATGCATGAAATGATCCTTTAGGAAGTGAAATTTTATTATTTCCGTTGCGATTTTAAGCTTAAAAATTGTTTAAAACTTTGATTTGCTCCCTTCAAAAAGGAGCTCGAGTTCAAGGAACTACCAAGAAGGCAGCATGACAGGAGCTCTCCAGGCTCAAGGTGGTCACTTGGTGCGCAATCTCTGATACTTGGGCAATCTTAATCCAAGAGAATGTAGAGTTTCTAGAAGGGACATTTGCTAAGATTACGGACGTGGGCACCAATGATTTCCCCCAATACTAAATTCAAGACGCGTTTATTAAAGATTTGCGCATGCAAAGATGAATCTTAGCGGCCAAACATAGGTGAAGTTTCCGCAGAAATAGGAGCAGCCCGTTAGTTTTTTTTCTGTAAATAAAGGACTTTGCGCAAGTCCAAAGTAGTACACACACTCAATATTAAAATTCTTCATGTTTTCTTTGCAACATAGTTGTGCTTTTTCTTAGGAGTAGCATAACTTAGCATAGCTAAGATTAACTACTGTACTTGCTTCATTAGTAATACAGTCACTTAGGTTCTAGGTATGAACTTCTTATTTTAGTCGATTCACAAATTTTGACGAGTTGAGAATTGAGGCTTTAGTTTAAGGCCTTGCTGGCCAACACTTGACCTTGATTGCGCTGGTCTTAACACTATTATCACTACTTAATAAGTCACGTAAACTTAGGTTAACGCCATTGTTTAGGGCTTTGACGGTCAAGGCTTGACCTTGAATGCATTGGTCTTAACTCAGTGACTTGAATGCCGTTCGCTCCACCTTAAAACTTGTCAGACCTTAACGCATACGAGTTATTATAAGTCAAGGGTGCTTGGCTTAAAAACCTAATTGGCTCGTGCTTGTAAGTGGACTGCTGAGCTCTTGGATTTGTCTCCGTCCCAGTTTTTGACATTTAAGTGTACAAGGAAAGGTGTTTGTGGGCCCTACTTCGTCACTATAACTCCCACTCAAATTAGATCCATATTCTTTCATTTTTGGTCAACACGTACATACAAAAAATCCACAGAAATACTTAACAAAAGTCTTCTGAGTTGAAGCATAAGCAGAACTCACAGTATTACCGAAGTTAGATACACAAACGTATCACAACCTTTTCTTCGAAAATGGTGTGTGGTTGAGATCAAAAACATGATTCATAATTAGGCTCACTCCCTAGTCACAGTGAGTCCCTTTTTTCACGTTTGTTTTGTTTAACATTTTATGGTGACTACATCACACTTAACTGCAAAGGGGAAAAAAAAAAAAAAAAAAAGCAAACAGATACATCAAGATTTGGTGGGTCTCATTGATGGCTCTCTTCCTTGTTCTACGCAGTATATTTACTTAGACAGTGGTCAACTTTTAGTTAATCTGGCGTTTTCTCAATGGGTCATAGCCAATTTGGGCTTCGTGTGGTGCTTAATGCTACAGTGTCTCCAAAATTTTTCAACATGTACATAAACTTCCAACCTATCATGATGCCTTCTTATCATTGGAACATAGGTCTATTGATAGTTCCACTGTGAATGAATTATCATTGAAAACGCAACTAACTGCCACTAAAATGCATCCTGATGAGTCTATGGAAACTTACTTAAGAAGGGTTAAGGCTCTTTGTTATCAGCTTGCTGATATACATTGTCCTACTGCTACAAAGGACCTCATTTGCCATATTTTCATAGTCTTCTAAAGGAATATGAACATTTGATGATACACTCGCTCATTCTAATATGGAGTTGACTTTTGAAATCTTGGGGTTTAATTTGTTGCAGAAAGAAGGGAAACTTGCCCTTCCCTAATCCATTGATCAGTCTCTTGGAACTCAGCAGACTTAGGCCGTTGTTGCCTCAAAGTCTTTTTTCCGTGGGGGATGTCATGGGAATAATCATCGCCATGGTAGAGGAAATTAGTCACGTACGAGTAATCATGGAGGAGGCTGTGGTGACCGCCCACTTTCCCATTGCGTGCAAATCGAATCAATGCTTGTGGTGGTTTAGCTCTCTCTGCACCTAATAATGCTCCCAAACATCTGCTACCACCTTTGTCTCAGGATGGCATTATAGTCTTTCTTCTTGCCTGAACATACTGCCTTATAGTGTCACAACCTATTCAATCGTAATTACCACACTGATGATGTACCTTGCACCTTTCCTACTGTGTCATTTGGTGAGGGGGCTAACTTGGAATGGTACCCCAATTCAAGTGCTACCTCCCACATGACACCGAATGAAGGTATGCTGTGTAATTTTGTTCCATATTCAGGCTCTAAACAAGTTCTAGTTGGAAGTGATGACTTGCTTGATATAACTCATATGGGTACCATAGATTTAGAACCCCACATAAAACTTTGGACTTGTGTGATGTTCTACACGTGCCTACTTTAACCCACAACCTATTGTTCGTTTGTCATTTATGTTCTGATAATTAACTTTGATGCTTCTTTTGTTTCTGTCAAGGAAAAGCTAATGGGAAACTTGATTCTCAAGGCTAAAACGGATGGTTCTCTGTAGCCAATAAATACTTGTTTGGTGGCTTCACGTGTCTTCTCAAATCTCCTTCATAAGCGTCTAGGTTATCCTGTTTCTAGAATTATATCTCCTCTTGTTAATTGTCAGCTTGTTTCTAATAGTGTTTACCATTTTCTTTGTCCACACATTGTACTACTGAAACCATTGTATTTAATACTTCCGATGTTTGTTCTTCTATTGATGTTTTAATTCATAGATATTGATATTAGGTTATTTTTGTGGATGATTATTCTAGATGTACATGGTTATTTCCTATAAAATACAAATCTGAGGTCTTTACTTGTTTCAAAACCCTAAAAGCATAGGCTGAAACTCTTTTACAATGAAAGATTCACATTTTTCAAAGTGAAGAAGGCAAGGAATGTGATTAAAATCCATTTCATGATTACTTTGTGGAATGTGGCATTCAATTTAGCATGTCTTGTTCTAAAACTAAACAACAAAATGGAGTAGCTGAGCGCCAACAATCTCATCTAAGTCAAATGGCTTGCACTATGCTCCTCCATGCTCGTATGCCTCCAAAATGTTAAGTTGATTCGGCGTATAAGTCGGGCTTTTGATTAACCGACTACCTGCTCCACTTTTCTATATCTATCTCCCTTTGAAATGTTCTTCCAGAGAGTTCCAACTACATTCTATTTCGTGCATTCGGTTCAGAGTGTTATCCTAATTTATCACCGCATGTTTCCAATAAATTTTTTCCGTAGTACAAAAAGTGTGTCTTCATCAAGTGCGGTCTTAATTATAAGGGGTACCGTTGTTTAGATCCTCTTACCGATCGGGTTTATAATATTCATCATGTTATATTCACTAAATCATCCTTTCCATACTCTAGTCTTCCACCAATAGTCATGCACAACACGGCTACTTCAAGTACTCCAGTCATCCGACCTCTGTATTTTTAGTTTTTTTCCCTTCTTAATAGTATCGAAAATGCTTGACATACTTCCTCAAGCCCTGGAAATCCACCATCTCCCATCTAGGCAGTGTGCATTACTGTTGACAGTCCTATTGACAATGCTGCAACTGCCATTCCAAGGATGTGCACTATCAACAACACTATTGACAATGCTATTGATAGCACAACCAAGCTATAGGTGGCTGCAAGCCCTACAAAGAAACCAGTTGCAGGGGCTGTGCCACTTGATAGCACCCTACACTTCTCGTCCCTGTAGACCTGACCGTGCCTTTATTAACCCATCTCTTTTGACCAACTCTCATCCTATCAAAATCCGTTTTAAAACTGGCATTCACAAACCCAAACACATCCTATCCTTATCCCACCAAACCTTATCTATGAACCCAATTACTTATACTCAAGCAAGTAAGGACCCCAATTGGTGTGCTGCCGTGCTTGAAGAGTATCAAGCTTTGATTTGAAATGATACATGGAATTGAGTCCTTATTATGCGTCTCAAAATATATTAAGTTGTAAATGGGTTTACAAAAAGATCTTTCATGCTGACGGTAAACTGGAGCACTATAAAGAGCGACTTGTGACACAGGGTTACCGTCAACAACCTGGTGTTGATTTCTTAGAAAACTTTATCCCTATTCTATAATTTGTCTTGTACATTGTATTTCTCTTTCGTATGATTGGCTTGTTCGTCAGCTTGATATTAAAAATGCGTTCTTGAATGGCTATTTGTCCAAGGTTGTGTATATGAAGCAACCCCCGAGTTTTGTTCATCCTTCTTTTTCAGGTCATGGGTGCAAAGTTCCCTTTCCTTATACGGTGTTGAGAAGGCACCGAAAGATTCACTCTTACAAAATAGGGCTACGCCAATGGCTCAAAACTATTGATGTAGACTCAAAACCGTTGTCAGAGGTCTATGGGAAAGGTTTTTGAACAATTTAATACGAGGCTATTGTTGTAGCCTATGGCAACGGGTTTTTGCACAATAGCAACAACATAGGAACCATTGTAGTAGAGCTATCAATGGCAACAGTTTTTGGCTTCCATATGAAAACGGTTGTGTTTATTTTAGGCAATAGTTTTTTTTATTAAAATGCCTATAGCAACGGTTTTTCTTGAAATTACTTCGGTTTTTAAGTACATATTGTAGCATTTTTATCATAAACTATAGCAATTCTGGATACCTTTTACAACTTTTTTCCCCCATATAGCAATAGTCTCTATGAGTAATATTCTATGGCAACGCCTTTTTACTATTAAACACAATGATTTGGGATATGTATTACAATGATCTTTTTTCCTATGGTAATAGTTCTTCAGCAAAAAAGCCAATGATTTGGAAAACATATTGCAACAATTTAGTACTTATAACAACCGTTCCATATATGTTTATAATATTTTATTGTAATAAAATTCGGGGTCCAGTATACCTATTTCAAACAACAAATATGGCAAATTTGATTTTCGAAACAAGAAGTATTCAACTTCATCCATTGACAAAATAATTACTACATACCAACTGTCAACAAAATAACATCAATCAAGTCAAATATAAAGCCCAATTAGTTAAACACGACAACCTATCAAAGCACAAAATAGCCTAACACACTCCATTGTTACTAACAAAAGTACGGACGACCTAACACTTTTGAGGATAACTACACAATAATCAGAAAACATGCTCAACATCATCTTCATCATCATCTACCTCCCACAAGAAAATATTAAATCCTAAGCATAAAGTTAAGAACAACACTTAGTAAAGGACACATTCCGTCTTTATATTGATATCAAGATAATATTCACGGAAAAGCCCAATATAAAATCCAATTTAAAAACACAACTATCCACCAAGGCAAAAAATAACTTAATATAAAATACAATTATGATTGGCAAATGTATGCACCACATAAAATGGGTGGGCAAAACGTTTACTACCAACCCCATAACTTAATAGGATTCCACTGCCATCACGGGCCCTTCAATAATCAAAAAACATTAAATCTTAAGCTCAAAGTTAAGAGCAACATTTAGTAACGAACGCATTCCGTCTTTATGTTGACATCAAGATAATATTCACAGATAAAGTTCAATATAAAACTCAATTTAAAAAACACAATTATCCACCAAGGTAGAACATAACTTAATACAAAATTTAGTTGCCATTGGCAAATGTATGCACCACATAAAATGGAGGCCCCAAGCGTTTACTATCAACCTCATAACTCGATATAATTCCACTGCCATCGCGGACCCTTCATCGACCAAAACCATTCATACCAACCCTAACTCTCCTCCCCTCACATTAATGCACAAGAAAACCATGAGACCTTCAAATCTTGCTAGAGAAAGGAAACCAAACATAAAAGGCAGTTCAAAATGTAACAAATGCATAAAAAGTTAAAAGTTAATGAGGATATATATTTTTAAAAACACATGTTAAGTTAATAAACTTATGTCAATGCATTCACAAATAAGTTTATAGTATCTCATGTAACCACCAATAATGTTCCTTAACAAGAAATTTGACTAACAGTATTCCCCTAAAAATCACATGGTAACTATAAATCTCTATTATAAACTCTTAATTCATTACTTACATAATGAATAAGAAAGAACCCAACTTAATATATTATATTCCTAGTTTAATCTATCTTTGAACCAAACATGAATGGTTAAATTGATTTGACCATTTAATAATAACTAGAAAATGAGAGTTGAATGATAGAAATAGACATTATCAAGTGTGAACCGGTGCACTGAATAACATTAAAGAGTCTTAAAGAGTTTACTAAAACATGGATAGCAACTATATAAGAAATTAGAAAATGATGCTACAAAAGGGGTACTAAATCTTCCATGGAGAATAGAATAATTAAACTTAAGAACATCATAGCAACAAATCTTGAGCCACATTCCAATGAACTTAGAAAATCTTTAAAAAAAAAAAAAAAAATCTTCAACAACATGAACATAAGTCATATTGTATCTCATTTATCATGCGGTCTCTAATCTCCATTTGACGCCCATGTTTCTCACGCATTCTCTAGCCCAAATATATAAAGTAGACTACAATACTAAACAAATATATGCACTGAACAAATTGAAGCACACATTTCTCACACATTCTCTAGCCTAAATACATAAAGTAGACCACAGTACCCAAACATGAGTCATATTGTATTTCATTATCACTTGGTCTCTAATCTCTAATTGAAGCACACATTTCTAAAGCATTCTCTAGCCTAAATATATAAAGTATACCATAATACCCAAACAAGTTTCATAAAATGCTAAAGAACCGAAGCACTTTTCTCAGTTGATCAACATAATTCCCAAAACTGAAAGCACAGTCCATCAGAAATATCACAAAATCTCAAGCCACATGACCTTAAGAGGGGGAGAAGTGGAAACATAAATAAAAGAAGCACACCTAATTTTGTCAAGGCTTTCTAGCACCAAATGAAGAAGCACCATTTTGATAAGGAGCACTAGTAGCATCGCCAGGTGACTCAACTAATCGTTATAGCACTTCAGGTCCAAGATTACTTAAGCCCGGGACAATGGCTCCAAGCTTAGATATGAGCTTCTTCGAAACTTCTTTTGTAACATCAGCTTTGAGTTCTACTTTGTAGCATCCACTTTAGAAGGAACTTGTATGTCACCCACTTTGGACTTTTCTTTAACGTCCCTTTGACAAACAACCCTCCCATAAAGACGGAATCAATCGAGATGTTCATCAATCACAACTTTAGCAAAGGCATCCCTATTCTTGGCATTTACATCATCCCCAACATTGATCTTGTCTTGTTGCGACTGAACTTCACCCTACATAAGTGTACAAATGAATGAAGAGTCAAACAACATAAGATATCAGTCATTAACTTATTGATAAATCAATTTTGTGATGGTGCTCCACACATCATCTTTGTATTCTCTACCAGGTCTTCTTTTGCGCCCTAGGACCAACATTTTTGCTCATGGAGGAGGTTGCTTATCTAGATCAACTTGTTACTACAAATGGCAATAAAGTAAGAAGTGTAATAAAATATTAGTCTTCTGTAATTGTAAGAGTGGCCAAAGATGGAAATAACAGTTCGAAAACTCTTTTACCAATCCATAATTTATACATGCAAAGCTTTTTCTCCCAGCTACGTGCCTATATTTCTGCATAAGCGAATTACTACTGTTGACTACAGCTACATTCTAAAAAACACATTTGAGAAAACATGTCATAAATACACTTACAATAAATATATAGTGAAAACATGTTCTTTCTAATATATATAAATACCTGGGCTACTTGGGTATTCCATCACCTAAAGAGAGCTCTCATTTGATAATTAGGGACAACTCTTCTAGGGCGGTTAACCACCTGGTTGCATTGTCCTCATACTTGTCAAAATGATCTTGCTTCAGGTTATGTTTCTATGACGTCCATGCAGAATTCATGGATTGTAGCACCCAGTTGCGACTCTATGGTTGAATTGCGTACTTTTTCAGCAAAATTAATATGATGCGTCAAGATAAGTATTAGTTAATTAAGATAGTAAACAATTAAAAATTGTACCTCAACATAGTCCAATATAGATTGCTTGGGTACTTTACTCCAATGGGTATGATTCAATGGGAAAATGTTAGGATCTCGGCCCAACGTTCCCAAAAAGCTACTAAATTCATCAGTAATTTTATCTTGTGGACCAATGACTTGGTTATGTCCATTCAGAAATATGGGAACTCTATCCGTTGATGATCAAACATGAACATGTTTCATTAGTGGGCCCTTTATGCTTCTTGATATGGGAGGAGGGATCTATATATATAGACAAAAAATATTATTCAACAATGTATTTAACAATTTGATTAATTTGCAACTTTTTTATTTAATCAACAGATGCACCTTCACTATTTTGAGGATTGCATTCGCTGCCCACAAAAGACAAATTTTGTGGTTCTGCTGGGATCCTTGTTCTCATCTTTTAGAAGCTTAACTTGGCTAGTTTTCAAGTTCTCAGGATCTTTTACTGCGATGCAATCTTTGTTCTTGTGGTTGAGAGGCTTGGCTTGGCTGATTTCCAACTTCTTGTGATCTTTGACATTGATGAGTTCCTTTTGATTTTTGTTTAGACACTTGGTGTTGGGATCTTTTGCTAACTTGAACTTTAGTTAATAGAGTCCTCCTTACTGTTGATTGAAGCTCTTATGCTTCAAGATTTGTTTCTTCATTTTCAGAACTAAAATCACCATTTTCATGACCAAATACATTTTTTTAAAATCATTTTTAGCACTGAAAGCATCTTGTTTAGCAATGAAATCATCAATTCTAGCACTAAAATCATCATTTCAGCATTGCATTCTTCATTTCTAGCAAAATCATCCTTAACTTCAACCATTTCTAAAGCTTTAAGTTGTTTATTTGGTTTTGTCTCATTAACCTTTGTTCTTGTTGCTTTTTCCTCAATAGTATGGCTATATTCCAGCAAACATGGCTTCTCGTTTTTGTTTCCTCTTTGGGGTTTATTTCTTTCTCCATTGAGTGTGTTTCTTTCATTCATTATTTCTAACGTGAAAAATCAAGCATAATGCATTGAAAACATTAGAATTTCAACTTTCAAATATATGTTAAGTGTGAGGAAGAAGAGAAGATGATATTTGTAAAATCAAAAATTAAAACTTTAATCAATTTTAGCATATTTAATAAATAGACTAAATGCAATTAACACACTGATCAGAATAGATGGAATCATTAGCATTGCCCCAGTCAGTGTCATCATAATCTGATTCGTAGTCAGAATCACTGTAATCTAAGCCATCCTAATCTGAGTCATCTTCTTCCTCTTCTTCATCCTCTTCCTCATCTTCCTCAATTTTCCCACCTTCATCATGTCCATTATCTAAAATATTGGTTGTTATCTCAATGATTGTTGTAGGTGTGTCATTTCTAGCCCAATTAACATCATAATCTCCAATTGCTACAAGATTAAAATCATCTAAATCACGTCTAAGAGTATCATCTGACGTTTGAATATTTGTGTTCGCTTCTAGCTCCATATCAATTTCTCTTGAAACCCTTCTGATGACATAATGGACACCTTCTTCAATTGGATCTTCCATGTAGTTAACTTGATTCACATGAGATGCAAGAACAAAAGGCCCATCTCTGCACTGCAACTTCTTAAAATTGACACAAATAAGCCCGTATACATCATTTTCTATATGAAACTAGTCACTGTTATGAATAGTGTCTTGAAAATCAAAATTTGTCTTGTAAATATTATTTCACTAATGAATAAAATTATAGTTCCAGTAGTTTCCTTATTAAATTTGTGCACGCGAACATATATAAGGAGGAACATACCCAATGCCTCAAGGGCTCCCGCCTACGCAGGGTCTGGGGGGGCCGGATGTACGCAGCCTTTCCCCTTCAGGGTGTTAACCGAAAGAGATGTTGTTTCTCAGTGCCCCCAACCTGAGGTGAGGACTTCCCAGGAGGTCACCCATCCTGGTACTACTCTCGCCCAAGAACACTTAACTTCGGAGTTCTAATGGGATCCGGTGACGGCGTGTTGGTGCCCTCTTCGGTCACGTGAACATATATATTGCATGTAATTTTCTTTTCGTAACATCCATGAGATGGGTGTCCGGCTACAATTTACATGTTAGTTCTAAGTAGTTTATGTGATTAACCCACAAATAGACATGGAGCAAAGGTTACGGATTGTTGTTTGAAAAACTCATAGTCATAGACAAGTTTGGACCACTTGCATGCCAAGACTATAACGTGATACTTTAGATGACTAGTCTTGATCATATAAATAGTGATCCAAAAGTGTTAGGTTGGTATATTTAATTAGATTGAGACACTAAGTTGGACCATGTGAGTTGCGTGTTTCTAGACAACTACAGGAGATGAGTGATTTATGTTGTACTATTTGAATGACGACTCAAATCCTGATAGTATTCGGGACTTGTGCATGGAACGTTAGTTACTTTGGTGTACTATAAGTAAGGTCTAGACAAATGACTAAACTCCCACGTACACTGCATAGTGGTGTAAATTATGACAAAGATCAATATTCAATATGGAATCTACAGTCTCTTATGAAACATAGATGTCCCCTTAGTTGATTTGAATGATTCGGAATCTTTGGCGAAAGTGTTCCAGGTGTTTGACATTTGTAATTTATAATTTGAATATGTTCAAGTATAAATAAAATATTCGAAAAAGGACGAGTTGTAAGCTAATAGAAAAACTGTGAGAAAAATAATAATAGTAGTTATATTTATTTTTGGTCATGGACATCTAATAGAGGGTTATTGTCATCAATATAGTCTATTTGGAAATTATCGATTAAATGGTTAAAGTCTAGAGTGAAACGAGATTTATTTATTAGAATTAAACCCCATTAAATGGTAATTAAATTTTATCAAGAGACGGTAACTAATTTAAGCTAGAGCTAAATTTCCATCTGAAAAAATATTAAAGAATTCATAAGATCAATTATTTATTCATGAGATAAGTACATTTAAATTTTTCAAACATTATTTAAGGGATGAGTAAAAATTAAAAATTATAAAATAAAATAATTTTTTGAAATTAAAGTTCATAAGATTAATTTTTACATGTGAAAAAACATAGCAAAACAAAACAAAAAAAAAATCAAAATTGTAAAAACACGACACCAATCTGCGTAAGGTAGCCAATCACTGCCCAAGGGGGAGATCCTCGTCGCCCGGGGCGGACCAATAGCGTACCGCCATTTTGCACGTGGTGAAAAGGTTGATTGCATGCAGGTGAAATGTTGCATTTTGGTTGAATTTTTATACGAACCGATGCATTTTGCAACTAACCTGCGAGTTCCACATCAAAAAATTGGAATTTTTCTGATATCCAACTATAAATAGGGGTATTGATTTCATGGTTTGGCATCAAGTTAAAATTAAAGGTTTCTGAAAGTGTTTGACTTTTGGAGATTTAATTAGAGCAAAAATTTTCTGTTAAAATTTTTCTTTCTACGGTTTAATATTTTTCGGAGTCCATTCTTTGGCCATTTTGAGGTCAATGCATAGAAGGCAGCCGGGTCTCTGTTTTCTCAACTTTCTTGGAGTTATTTATTATTCTAGTTTTCTAATTTTGGAGCAATTCGAGGTACTCCATATTTATTTATTTTTTTTTTTTTTTGCTTTTCTATTTGTTTATAGTTTTCTTATTATACTAGTTATAATTCATGTTACTATTATGAATGTATTAGAGTAGAGGCCTTTAAGTTTTAATCTGTAGATTTAAAATTAGAAAATGTTACTATTATAAATGTATTAGTGTAGAGGCCTTTAGATTTAAATCTTGGAATTTTAAATCAACTTTAGGTTCAAAATTAGGAATTTTGAACCTTTCCGCTACACTAGTTCAATAAACTAAGGAATAAAATTTTGAAATTCGTCCCAACAATTGGTATTAGAGCCAGGCTATGATTACATTCACAACATACAAGAATAGGCATAATAAAATCAAAATAAATAGACTTGCGATTAAATAAAACGAGGATTTCATTAAGAAGGAAACATTTTTTTAAAGTGAAGGTTTAAATTGTTTAAATTATTAATGAATTAATAGTTAATTCATATATGTCAATGCACATTAATTAAAGTTTGCATTCATTTTTCGTTCACAAGATGAGATTGTGCACTCTTAATCAAGACTACAAAATTGGTAAAATTGATCTAATGAGATTAGATTATATTATATTTTTAATTATTTTAATTAAAAAATAAAATAAAAGTTTTAAAATAAAGTCCGTGATGACGTTGGCGATGACATGGCAATGATGTGCCCCTGGCGTGGCAATGGCGCAGTATTTTTTAATTTTGATTTTTTTTAAATCGCAGTACTATTTTACATTAAAAATTTAATATTATTAATTAATTTAATTTTATTTAGAATGAGATTCTAAGTTGCAAGTCGGTATTGTTTTAAATAAAAAGTTTCAATTAATTAATTTTATTAGATAATTTTATTTTTTGAATGAGATTCTAAAGGAGATTAGGAGATAATCTAAATTGTAAATGCAAGTTAATTAAAGCCACCAGTTCATAAAAATCAAGTGGGAGCGAGATTCAATTGTTTAAACTTCATAGCCTCCATTACCCATCTAACTGTGTAGTAGATCGATAGACCTCCGAGCGGAGGATGTTTGTTTGCATTTTACAGGGTTAGACTTTTATTAGGATAAACTAAAGTTCAAAGAAGCGATGCGACCACACTGCTGTGGAGTATTACGTGTATGTGCATGGAGGTTTAGGTAATGGTTTACACTTTACTAGCATGATACATTAGCCTCCCAGAGGAGCTCTGTTGTATTATGTTACAGACTAAAGGTAAAATGGTGAGTCAACCGTGTTTAGTAAGAGTTACAACAAAACCTGTTAATTGAGAACTGTTCTCACCCAAGCTAATTTCGTACTACCCCGCTGCCCGGGAGTAAGGAGTTGTGTGTTTCGATCATCATGGCATGCATGATAGTATAGTTTTGTGGATACCTGACTTATTATGTTTGCTAAAATAAAAGAACAGATATCTTTGCATTGTACATAAATCATATTGGATAGTTATTCAAATGTTTGCATTTGTAGTGTTTTGAAATGGATATGGCTAGTGAATTTCAGTTGATTATAATGCATAATGTACTCGCTGGACCAAATTAGTTTGCCTGTAAAAACAAGTAAGACTTAGTTATTATACACAAGGGTTTTGGGATTTTTCTCACTGAAGTTTGTCCACCAATGCCCACAATTAATTGCACAGCTACTGAAAAAGAGCATTAGGAACACTGGCATAGACCAATTGGTTAGCCAAGTGCTATATATGGACCTCGGTTCCAGAAGTACTCAAGCGTCAGATGCTTGAGAAGCAAACAGCAGCTGAGATGATTGAACATTTAGGAGAAATGTTCGAGAAGCAATATAAAGCAAGGAGGCAAGAACTCATAAAGAAGTTGCTCAACATGAGGATGTCCGAAGGAATATAAGTTTAGGAACACATCATAAATTTGATGGCATGTTTTTCTGAACTAGAAATCATCGGAGCTGAGTTTAAGAGTCAAACTAAACAGGATATCATCCTTAGTTCATTGTCCAGCTCATTCATTCAGGTCAGGCTAATTTTTTTTCCTAAACAATAAAACCTATCCACTGCCTAAACTAATGAAAAAGTTGCAAGCAATAGAGGACATGATGTAGGCCATGAGGAGTGCGCATGAATTGGGGATGAGTAATAGTCAGCAAGTCAAAGAAAAGCATTGCCTTTGCGGAGAATTGGACCATGTGAAAAGGGGTTGCACTAAGGAATTAGTTGCACTTCCTGCAAAGATTGGTAAGCCATCTGGTGAAGATATGTCGATATCTCACCTAGTTGATTCTTGCATAGTTGGAAGACCACTGAATTCCTGGTGTGTGGACTCAAGTTCAATTGGCTATGTCTGTAATATGTTATAGGGGCTTAGGTTAACCAGGAGGCTGCATGATGAGCAACTGTACTAGAAGATTGGAGACGGTACAAGAGTAGCGGTCTTAAGAGTAAGAGATGTTAGCTTAGTATTTAGTGGTAGAGTTTTGGATTTAATGGATTGTTTATTTGTACCTGCATTACGCAGGAATTTGATTTCTAAGTCTCGATTAGCAGATAATGGTTATACAGTTAATTTTGGTTCTGAATATGTTATTATGCTAAATAAATTGTTTATTTGCAAAGCTACATGTGTGGATGGATTATTTATGTTGTTTTCCTACCAAACTCCCATATTTGTTTAAATGAATCTATGACAAGCACACTTGTTCAATCTCCTAAAAGAAAACACCCTAAAAGGGATAATGCCTATACATGGCACTAACGTTTAGGTCACATTAATTCGAACAGGATCCAAAGACTAGTAAAAGATCAACTAATAGAACCTTTGGACTTGAAGTCATTACAAGTCTATGAATCCTGCATAGAAGGAAAGATGACCAAGTCTGTCTTTAAGAGTAAAGGCAACTGGGTTGGTGACTTACTTGAGTTAGTTCACACAGATGTATGGGAACCAATGAATGTTCAGGCAAGAGTTTGGTATGAGTATTTCATCACGTTTACTTATGATTACTCAAGATATGGATCTGTTTACCTAATGAGACATATGTCTGACCCTTTTTTTGAAAAGTTCGTAGAGTACAAAGGTGAAGTTGAAAAGCAATTAGGAAAACAAGTTAAGTCGATTTGATCAGATTAAGGTGGTGTGGATATCTTTCAAGTGAGTTTCAGGATTTTCTAACTGCAAATGGGATAAGATCTCAGCTATCTGCTCTGAGTACACCCTAGTTGAATGGCGTTGCAGAAAAAAGGAATATGACATTGTTAGAGATGGTAAGGTCCATGACGAGTCATGCTACTTTACCAATCTCTTTTCGAGGCTATGTCTTGGAGGCAGTAGCATATCTTTTGAACTTAATTTCATCTAAGTTAGCTCCTAAAACACCTGTGGAGTTATGGACCGGGTGAGAGCCAAGTCTGGGACACCTTCGTGTTCGAGGGTGCCCAGCACATGTGTTGAAAAGAATCCTGACAAGTTGGAATTAAGGGCGAAGGTGTGCATTCTTGTTGGTTATCCCAAGGGAACAAGGGGTGATATTTTCTATAGGCCTTCTGATCAAAAAGCATTTGTAAGTGCAAATGTGAAATATTTAGAGGAGGATTTTGTAGTGGACTATAAAAGCAAAAGCAAAGTAGTGTTAGAGGAATTAAAAATAATGCTAATTCTAAACAGCTAGACACAACATGGGACACGGTGAATGCATTAGATGCACCTACGGATGAGGTCGAGAATGTACTAGGTACACGAGAGCCTAGGCACAGTAATAGGATTGTCAGGGCACCTGACAGGTTCATGGCGGGAGCCTTAATGGTTGACTGTGACATTGAATTTGATCCTCTCAGCTATAATGAGGTAATTAAAGACAATGATGCTAACCAACGGGTCTTAGCAATGAAATCTGAGATACGATCTATGTATTCTAATTAGGTCTAGGATTTGTGGAGTCGCCTACTAGCATTAAGCCCGTCAGATGTAAATGTGTCTACAAGAGGAAAAGAGAGTTGGACAGGAAGGTAGAGATCATCAAGGCAAGGTTGTTTGCTAAGGGTTTTACCCAAAAGGAAGGAATCGATTATGACGAGATCTTCTCACCAGTACCATGCTAAAGTCAATAAAGATGTTCCTACCCAATGCAAGCTCATTATGATTATGAGATTTGGCAAATGGATGTCAAAATGGCCTTTCGGTTGTCTTGAAGAAGAAATCTATATGGTGCAATCAGACGGTTTCATTGGCAAAAATTAGGAGCATATGGTATGCAAACTGAAGAAGTCCATATATGGATTGAAGCAAGCATCTCGCTCATGGAATATCAGATTTAATGAAGTGATTAAGTCTTATAATTTTGTGCAACTGGTTAATGAACCACACATGTACAAATGACATCAAGACGAAGTAGTGACTTTCTTAGTATTGTATGTCAATGATATGCTACTCATTTGGAATGATAATGGGGTGTTATTAGCTGTAAAGTATTAGTTGTCAAGTCAGTTCGATATGAAGGACTTAGGAGAAGCCAGCTATATTTGTAGGATCAAGCTTTTGTAAGATCGTAAGAGTAGGACGTTGGGACTTTCTCAAGCCACTTATATTGAAAAGATGTTGTCAAGGCATCACATGGAGGATTATAAGAAAGGGCTTTTGCCTTTCAGACATGGAGTCCCTCTTTCTTTGGAGCAGTATCCTTAGACACCTCAAGAGAAGGAGCAGATAAGGAATGTTCCATACGCATTGGCTGTAAGAAGCCTCATATACGCCATGCTGTGCACGAGACTAGATATCTGCTATTATGTTGGTATCGTAAGTAGGTATCAGTCTATCCCGGGTCCGATGCAATGGGTGGTAGTGAAGCATATTCTCAAGTACTTAAAAAGAACTAGAGATTATTTACTAATCTTTTAAACTGACAAGCTGGTTCTAGTTGGTTATACTGATTTAGACTTCTAGTCAGCTAGAGATGCCAGACGATCAACGTCTAGATATCTCTTTGCCCTTGGGGGAGGAGCCATTAGTTGGAGGAGTGCCAAGTAATCTTGCATTGCTGACTCCAACATGGAAGCTGAATATGTTGCAACTTTAGAAGCTACAAAAGACACTTGATGGCTCAGAAAGTTCCAGATAAATATGGACAATAACCCCCTAGATACTTTTACTAAAAAGACATTTGACTAAAACATAGAAGGATTGGGTATAAACTGTATAGTAATTTGGATTTAAGACAAGTGGGAGATTGTTAGGAATAGTGTCTTAAAAATAAAAAATTTTCATGTAAATGTTATTTTATTAATGAACAAAATTGAAGTTCCAATCATTTCCTTGTTAAATTTGTGTAAGCGAGCACATATATTGCTTTTGATTTTTTTTTTTAGTAACATCTATAAGATGGATGTAATCCTCATACTACAATTTAGATGTTTGTTCTAAGTGATTTATGAGATTAACCCATATATAGACTTAGAACAAATGGTATGGATTGTTGTTTGAAAAACTCGTTGTCAAAGACAAGTTTGGACCACTTATATGCTAAGACTATAACGTGATGCTTTATATGACTTGTCTTGGTCATGTGGATGATGTGTTTAATTAGAGTGATACTGAGTTGGACCACGTGAGTTGCTTGTTTCTAAACTACTTTAGGAGATGAGTGATTTATATTGTACTCTTTGAACAACGACTCTAAATCTTGAGAGTAGTCTGTACTTGTACGCATGGAACGTTAATTGCTTTGGTGTTTGATAAATAAGGTCTAGACAAATGACTAAATTACCACGTACACTAGGTTGTGGCATGAAGTGTGACAAGGATTAGGTATTCAATGCAGAATCTACAGTCTCTTATGAGATACATATGCCCCCTTAGTTGATTCATGAGTGTTTGAATGATTTGGAATCTTTGGCCAAAGTATTTCTGATGTTTGACATTTAGAATTTATATTGTGAGTATATTCAAGTATAAATGAATTATTCAAAAAAGGACAAGTCGGGAACTAATGGAAAAGCTGTGAGAAAAATAATGATAGTAGTTATAATTATTTTTAGTCATGGACATCTAGTGGAGGGGTTGTTATCATCAATACAATTTATTTGAGAATTGTCGAATAAATAGTTTAAGTCTATAATGCAATGAGATTTATTTAGTAGAATTAAGTCCTATTAAATGACAATTAAACTTTATCATGAGATGCTAATTAATTTAACCCATTTGAAAATAGATTTAAATTGTCCATATGATCCCTACACAAACTTCTATTTTTGATGCCATAAAAAAATATTAATAAATTAATGGGATGAATTTTTTTATTAAAGAGATCAGTAAACTAATATTTGCTAAATATTATTCATCAGATAAATAAAAAGTAAAAATTATAAAATAAAATAATTTTTTAAAATTAAAATTCATACGATAAATTTTTACATATGGAAAAATAGAGCCAAAAAAAAAAAAAAAAAATCCAAACTTGCAAAAACACGGCAACAATCCACGTATAATGCAGCCAGCCAATCAGTGCGCGACACGTGGCCTGCCCAAGGGGGAGATTTGCGTGCCCGGGGCAGACCAATCGCATGCTGCCACGTGGCACGCAGTGACAAGCATGACTGCATGAGGGTGAAAAGTTGCTTTTTGGTTGTATTTTAATTTGAAATGATGCATTTTGCCATTAACCTCTGCCTCCCGCATCTAAAAATTGGAATTTTTTCATTCCAGCATCCTATTATAATTAGGGGTATTGATTTCATGGGTTGGCATCAATTGAAAATTAAAGGTTTCTGAAAGTGTTGATTTTCGGATATCTAATTACAGAGAAAATTTTCTCCTGAAAATTTTCTTTCTACAGTTTGATATTTTTTGGAGCCCACTATTCTGGCGATTTAAGGTTATTGTGTAGAAAGCAGCTGGGTCTTGGTTTTCTCAGCTTTCTTGGAGTCATTTATTATTCAGGTTTCTTATTTTGAAGCAATTTAAAGTACTCTTCTTTCCTTCTCTTTTAAGTTTTTTGTTTTTCTATTATTTGCAGTTTTCTTAGTATACTAGTTATACCTCATGTTATTATTATGAATGGATTAGAGTAGAGGCCTTTAGATTTTAATTAGGAATTTAAATCTATACATTAAAAATTAGAAATTTTAAATCGACTTTAGGTTTAAAATTAGGAATTTAAAACCCTTTAACTGCAGTAGTTTAGTAAACTAATGGAAAATTTTTGAAATTCGTCACAACAGTCACACCTAAATAATACGACACTAAATTCAGCGTAACAATCAATTTCAATGATCTCCGTATTGTTCCATAATAGGTCACACTATCATCAACGGGATCACAATTTTTATAGCTCGCAAAACTTGAGGTCAAAGCACTGACAATTACTCTACTATTTTATGTTTTGTGTCTTGCATTATGCCCTATAGTGTTAAACCTATACCAGTTCACAAAATGTCCTATATATCTTTACTGTCAGATTCGGACTGTTAGCTAGCCAATGGATATAGTCTGGCACCACATCAACGTTTATCTTATCTTTAAACGATTCTTCGAATTCCTTTTTGTGACTTTGAGCTTGATTGCATTTTGTGTTTTTGCCTCTACCCCCCTTGGGATAACTCTTTAACAAGTTCTTATACTGGCTGGAAAAAACGGAAAAATAAAAGGGATAATTTACATCATTAGCATAATACTGCAATAGTACCAATACAAAATATTAAAATTGATGTTTATATAGCATTGCCAAATGTACTGCTCCACTATGTCATTGTCGAAATTGAATGGAGTGTAGTTATGCACCATGCTTTTAATGCGAGCTTCTTAAATAGCCACTTTACCTTACATTTTTTATGTCCTCCTACAAGATAGTCTATCATTGGGAAAATGGGCATTGAACTCAACACTTTCTCTCTCTTCTTATTTCTTTTTAAATGTTGTCTTCACGTATCTTTTGTAAAAATTCAAGCATTCCTCTACCAAGTAACCTAAGAGCCTTATGGTCAACTCCTATTATGCACATATGACTTCAATTTACAAAGTTCTCTCTCAACATCAAACACATATTGGCAAAAAATAGGTTCGCTAAGTCTTAATTCGTCTACCAAATGATTGGGTAAATGTACCATTATATCAAAGAATGCCGGCAAGCAAAATATTTCAAGTTGATACAATATCTCTTTGATCTCATTTTGTACATGATCAAGCTCTTCAAGCTTCACAACTTTACTACGCATACATCTAAAGAAAGCTGCCAATCTAATCAATGCAACTGAAACAGGCTTATGTAATAACTTTCTGTCTGTTATAGGGATCAAGTCTTACAAGATCACATGAGCATCATGACTTCTGTAACCTAAAATCATCCTCACATCAATATGTACACATCACCCTATATCTGATGCATAACCATAAGACAACTTCTTGTCAGAAAAAATAAAAATAAAAAGACACCATAAGACAAAATTGCGTATTTCAACACATGAAAGAAATTACTTTTCTCCTCTTTATTCAATGAGAAGCAAGCTGGATTGGACTTACCATGTCGACCATCTAAACTAGTCTTTCAATGTAAGTCACTTTTTATCTCCATCTCTTTGAGGCAAAATGCGCCTTAAGGTTATCCTTTGTCTTACCTAGAATATATAACAAGATGCCAAGCATAGTATCACACATATTTTCTCAATGTGCATCGCATCCAAGTTATGACAAAGGGAATTATGTTTCCAGTAAGGCAAATCAAAGAAAATTTATCTCTTCTTCCAAGGGCTAGACACAAACTGTTGTTTTTGCTTCTTCTTACTCTTTCTAAGATTTTTCTTCTCTACTTCTTTCTTTTTTTCAAATACATGATTCGATGAAGGCATCTCTTCCAAAATTTCACTTCCTTCCAATGCACTATGAGCAACTATGTGCTCTATTTTACCATTACAAGAAGTTGCATTCTTCCTCCTAGGATGGTTATGGTCCAAAAACTTCCTATGCCCTCAAAATCACACCTTTTTTCTATGAGGCAAACATTCGAAACAAGTCTGATAATTGCAATAACAGCACGCCAAGTATCCCTTAATGGACCATCCCACAAACATTGCATATGCCAACAAGTCATTGATCGTCCACATTAGAGCTGCACGCATATGAAAGGACTGTTTCCCAAAAGCATCATAAGTCTCTAAACCAACTTCCCATAAATCTTTTAGTTCTTCAATTAATGGTTGCAAGTATATATCAATAACATTTCTAGGAGATTTTGGACCTTGAATCAACAAAAAGAGCATGAAAAGTTCGTCATTCATGCACATCCAATGGGGTACATTATAGTTCATGAGCATCACAAACCATGTGCTATGATTAATGCTCACGATCAGATATGGATTAAATCCATCACTAGCTAACCCTAACCTGACATAAGGATCACGTGCACAGTTTGGATGCAATTCTTCAAAGTCCTTCCAAGCTTGGCCATCAGCTGGATGCCTTAAGATCCCATCCTTAAGGTAGTTAGTGTGATGCCATCTCAGGGACTTGGCTATTTCAAAACACAGAAATAACCTTTGAAGCCTAGGTTTTAGTGGAAAGTGCCATAAGACCTTTGCAGGAATTTTATGAGGTTCTGCAAGATTGTTGTGGTGTTTCCCACCACACTTTTCATCCATTTTCCACCTAGAAGAACCACAAACATGATATGATATTTCCACTTCATACCCCTTCCAATACAACATACAAATCATTTGAGCATGCATGTATCTTTTTGTAATTAAGACCCAAATCTCTAATTGTGTTTCTGGCATCAGTAAAGGATTTAGGAAAATTAGCATTTGGAACCAATTCCTTCAAAAAATCCAAAAGGTCATCAAGAGCCACATTCCTCAACCCATGTTGGCTTTTGAAAAGAAACAACCTAATGGTGCAAGAAAGTTTGGAAAATTTTTCACATTCAGGGTATCATTCCACTTACCCTTTTCTGATAAATTGTAAAATTTCATGGCATCCTCAACCATCCCGTCTAAGATTCCTTGATCCTAATCATAATCACTAGCTATATGGACAAATCTATCATGTAATAACTCTTCAACATCAAAAGGGAAAAATGTATCATTAACATCATCTAACTCATTATCCCTATTATTGGACGAAGAACCATTCCTATGGAAATGTTGCCCATTCTTTGCTACAAAACCATTGGCAATGAGATGATCATAGACCTCATTTTTTGTTCCCCAAAATCTAAAAACACACTCATTACACGGGCAACAAAGTTGCCTCTATTTTCCTTTCTCTTGACCTTTAGAAGCAAACTCACTAGTCAAAAATTCATTTAGTCGTATGTTAAATTCATCTGTCCATCTGGGAAGATACATCCAACTATTAGTTGAAGCAGCCATACGTATACCGGGAATGAGGACAATGCATTAGGATAGAGTTTTAATACTTTTTACTAGCAAGAAAAACATTTAATTTAAAAAAAACACAATAGAGTACAATGTAAAAACATGAATGTGTGGACGAGAGGATTATGGGGGACAACCTAGTACCAAAAGCGAGAAAGGGAAATCGAATCTATATTAATACAACCCATGTCCCAAAATTCAACAACAATGAACATAAAGAGAATTATAATAATCATATATTAATATGCAAATACATGAAAACAAACATAACAAGTACTACTTCAGCCACATGGTCAAGAGATGAATTTCTCATGTAGTTGCAAATTATTTGTCTAAAATGGTAAATTTCAACCACAAATCACTAAAAGTGAATTTTTGTACCATGACCATTCACAAATCATGAACCCAATTTTGGCTAATAATTAACAAATATGGCGTGGCACCTAAACATCCTCACAAATCAAAGTTGCAAGGACAAATAAAAGAAAATTGAGGAAAAATAAAAAAACCAAAAATTAGGGTAAGCGCAAATGAAGTTAAGCCACAAAACACGAAAATTGCAAGCTATTCATGCCCATTTTAAGTTATTTTCCATGAAAATATTCACATAATCAAATTACGGCAAACCCAAATGAACTTAAACCGCAACATACGCAAAATGGAGAAGCTATTCATGTCCGTTTTAGGTTATTTACCATGAAAATATGCACAAAATCAATTTAGGATAAACTCAAATGAACTTAAACCTCAACACATGAAAATCGCTAAGCTATTAATGTCCATTTTAGGTCATTCACCATGCAAATATACACGAAATCAATTTAGGGCAAACATAAATGAACTTAAACCGCAACAAATGAAAATTGCAGATCTATCATGTCCACTTTAAGTTATTTACCATGAAAATATGCACGGAATAAAATTAGGGCAAATTCAAATGAACTTAAACAAAAACACACAAAAATGGAGAAGTTGTTCATGTCCACTTTAAGTTATTTACCATGAAAATATGCACCAAATCAATTTAGGGCAAACTTAAACGAACTTAAACGTCAACTCACAAAAATGGAGAAGTTGTTCATGTCCATTTTAAGTTATTTACTTTGAAAATATGCACCAAATCAAATCAAGATAAACTCATATTAATTTAAACCTCAACTCACAAAAATTGCAGAACTATTCATGTCCATTTTAGGTTATTTACCATGAAAATATGCATGAAATAAAATCAGGAAAGCAAATGAACTTAAACCGCAACATACGAAAATTGCAAAGCTATTCATGTCCATTTTGGGTTATTTATCATGAAAATATACACGAAATCAATTTACAGCAAACACAAATAAGCTTAAACCACAATACACAAAAATTGCAAACCTATTTATGTCCATTTTGAGTTATTTACCATGAAAATGTGTGCGGAATCAGATTAGAGCAAACTCAAATGAACATAAACTACAACACACGAAAATGTAGAAGCTATTCATATCATTTTAGGTTATTTACAATGAAAATACACATGACATTAGATTAGGGCAAACTCAAATCAACTTGAACCACAACACATGAAAATGGAGAAGAAATTAAGTCATTGACCTTAAAAATGGAGACTGGAGAAGAGAGTGATGAAAATTGAATGAAAATAGAACAAAGTGAAGGGAAGCTTACTAGGAGGAGTTGAGATTGTGAAGCGAAGAAGAGAGTGATGCGAAGGAGAAGGAACGACAGCTAAGAGAGAATGAAATGTAGAGGAGAAAATGAAGAGTGATGAAAGGGTTGGGATCAGGTGCTGTGGGGATTCCACAGCTAAAAATGCTATGGCCCCACATGCACGGAGGAGAGAGAGAGCAGTTGAAGATTTTTTTATTTTTTATTTTTTAATTTTTAAGATATAATTATTTTTTAAATTATTAAATTTAAATTATTTATATAAATATATATCTAATTAATAAATAGTTAAACTACAAAAAAATTTAAAATTTAAAAATCTTCCACCCCTCTCTCTCTCTCTTGCGTGCATGTGGGACTGTGGGGCCGCAGCATATTTAGCTGTGGAATCCCCATGGCACCTGATCCCAAATCATGATGAAACTGCCTTTTGGATTATTAATATTTACCTTAACATTTCTTTTTACCAATTTTAACTTAGTACTAAGTTTGTTATTGAAATTTTGGTGGCAAAATTTTATAAATTTGGCGGCATACTATTCAGATTTTATTTACCTCCTCTACTACATCTTTTGCAATGTAGTTTGTGATGAGTAAAATCTCAAAACTTACAACGGGCAATCATTACTGTCACAAATTATGTACGATTTCATAATTTCCCGAGAATTGATATTTCCAATCATAATTGCTCTACAATTTGCCACGGTTTTTACTGTCTGTCGTGACAAGTATCGAATTGAGTTAACCATTGGGTACCAATCAAGTTGAGTATTAAACCACTCGACTCATACTCATTTATTAGTTACGTACATATTATTTTTTGCTCAATGGAATTCGAAATAAGATATAAATATGGAGGAGATAATAGCTCAAATAGAAATTAGAGAGAGTACCAAAAAGAACTTTTACCATAACAAATTTGGAAGGAAAAAAAAAGGGCATCTAACTTCAAATATTTTGACATTGTAACCATAAGATTATATAACTATTGTCAATCGTTGCAATGAGTGTCGTTTTAAAAAACAGTTGTGGCAACCCGTTGCCATATGTAATTGTGTGCAACAGTTACACTTTCGTTAGTTGTCCTTATGCAACGGCTTTAGAACTGTTGCATTACTTATGCAACGATTTTTGAACCGTTGCAAATCAACCGTTGCCATAGGCCTGTTTTGTAGTGGTTTCGGTTTCAACGCCTAAGTTATTTTTTACTTGGCATGGGGTTCTTTTTCTTCTTGAGTTGATTCCTCTTTGTTCATTTTGACTTCTATTGTTATATTCTGATGACATTCTTTTGTTGTAGTTTCGGTTTCAACGCCTAAGTAGTGAGGATGCCTTATCCTCTTTTATAGCTTGACTTGCTGCAATATTTACCACGACAAATCTGGGTTTCATCTATGTCCGAATGAGTATTTAGAGGACTTATTGGCTAAGTTTTGTTGCATGCGGTTGATTCTACTCAAACACCTTCACTGACGAGGGCCTTACCCAACCCCACTAATGATGCCCCTCTTTTTGACCCTACTACCTATCGAAGTACACTCTATTATTTGACTTTGACTAGACCATAAATTTCTTGCTCTGTCAGCTTAAGCATTGCTCTATGGTCGTTCATTTGTTATTAGGCCTATCTATCATTATCCAAAAGGTAATCTTCAGCTTAACCTTCATCTTTGTCCTTGTTCTTTATCTTGTCTCATTGCATACACTGATGTTGACTTTGGGGGTCCGGTTATGCTATTTCCTTGGGACGAATTTGATGGCTTTGTGTGCACGTGAAGTAACATAATGTTTGCTCGTTCTAGTACTGAGTTAGAGTATCTTTCTGTGGCCAATGCTGCTGCGAAAACATATTGGTTAAGACAGTTGCTTAATGAACTCGGTGTGTTTCTTTATGCTTCCATTACTATTTTTTTGTGACAACATTAGTGCCCCATATTCGTCTACGAAGCATGTTTTGTATCATCGTATGAAGCAGTGGATTTTTTATTTTGTTCATGAAAAGGTTGTTGCTGGTTATATCATTGTTCGGTACGTTCCCTCACAGTTGCAGATTGCTGGCATTTTCACAATGGGTTTATCATTCAAACGCTTTCATGAACTTCATTACAATCTTGCCTTGGGTGCCCCTCCCCCAATTTAGATTGAGAGGGGATGTTAATATGTATTCTGTAACAGTGTAGAGTATTGTCTGTATTGTATTTTAGCATGTTTGTACTATTATTGTACTCAAATATTATTTTTCATACTCGTGGTATATATAGCCCTCAATTCTCCTTAAGAGGGTTTATTTATCAGGAACTAAGGCACCTGATCCCATTAGAATCCCAAAGTTAAGCATGCTTGGACGAGAGTAATGCTAAGATGGGTGACCTCCTCGAAAGTCCTCATGTTGACAACCCTATAAGGTTGGGGGTCCTCGAAAACAACTTCTTGGCAGGGTTAGACCTTGAAGGGGCAAGGTTGGGTACATCCATCCCTTCCAGACCCCGCTTATGCAGGAACCATTGAAGCACTGGTCTGTTGTTGTTGTTGTTTTTGTCTACAACAAAGGTGTGGGAAAAAAATTAATTTCAAGTAGTAATTACCTTTTAAATTTAGATGGACTTTTTTTTTTATTATATAATGTTTATCGTTTTTTTCATTTATCTTTTAATCATAGTAGATGTCCAAGTTGCATTGTGTCCTACAACATAGCTCTGCGGAATAAATTAATTTCAAACAATAATTCTTCAAAATTATCTACGTTATAGTGAAATTTGATCTTGCATCATACGAGGAATGACTAGTATGTATCTTATATGTTAGTTTCAAGTTGCCCCATCCTCCAAAAATTTGCAAAAACCAAAAGAAAAAAAATTTTAATTGTCGTGTAGAGTTTTAAAAAAAAAATTAAATAAAAAAGAACTACCGCAACTGCTGGGTGATTTTCTAAAAAGGCACGTTTGGTAATTTGTAGTCCCAAAATAGCACATGAAAATTTAAACTTACCAAAATAGCATACAAAAATTCAAAATTACCAAAATAGTATACCCAGTCAACATCACATATGGCAAAAAGAGGACATATGCAAGGGCAAAATGGTCAAATTTTTTTTAATTTCCAGTTACGTTAAATGACCATTTTGCCCTTATATTTGTGTCCATTTTGCCATGTGCACTGCTGACTAGGCGTGCTATTTTGATAATTTTAAATTTTCGCATGCTATTTTAATAATTTTAAATTTTTGCGTGCTATTTTGGGAATAAAAATTATCAAACTAGGTGTTTTGGAAAATCATTGCTCCTACTCTATGTCATGGTGGAGTCAAAAATAATTAAATATTAAAAATTAAATTAAAGATTAAAAATTAACCATAACTTGGCAGTTACATAAAAAAAGAAGGGAAAAAAAGCATAACTCGGCGGGCAATTACAAATTTTCACTACTGTCTATGATCAATTTTTTGCTTGTTTTGCATTTCTCCAAAAAATCTTAACTTTAAAAAGCTTTACCTAGTAAATAGATTTAGCTTCAAACTTGTGGAGTCCTAAATTTATGTTCTTTTAAAAATTAATAGTCATCCCAAAAAATTTCATTTCAATATCACTCAAATATCTCGTTTCTCGAACAATTAGAAACATATATCAAGAATCTTTTTTTAGAGCGCGACAAATTATTTGCTACAATTGGGGAATGCCAAAGTTGAATAACCAATGCTATTAACAATTCTCCTATACCCGATGACAAACTTGCTGCCAACATCCTCTATTTTGCCATAGTAGGAGAGGGATCACTTGCTTTGGTAGAATAATTTTTGGCTGACGACATCTTATGGACATTGGTGCCAACAAGTGTGTCGGTAACTTCACTTACTATATTTTACCTTTTGTACTTCTTTTCACTAACGACCTTTTTTGGGCATATGCCACCAACTTACTGTCTCCGCACTTAACTAATTACGAGCAAAACATATATTTGTTTTTAAGTAAAGTACAGGTAAATATATAAATACAAAGTTTATAGAATTCCTTGATTGCGGCATAGGATCTTGACTTGTCCTATAGCCTTGTTAGAGCACCTTTAGAATTAAAGTATCAACTTAGAGGATTACCAAAATCTAATAGGTTTCGACCACACCAAAACCAAGAGTCTATATGGTGACTCGGGAGAGAACTTAAAGCAGGGAGAGAGAAGGTAACTAATACAAGTATTTGCTGTTATGTTTGCTAGTTCTGAGTAGCCTATATTTATGCGTAGATAAAAATGCCCTCCTCTCAACCGCTCACCTTTATATTAGGGAGAGTGCCATTACTCAAGTGGGATATATCCCATAATATCTCATCTATGAGATATTATGGGATTGTGGCTGACCAATTATCTAACATCTACCACTTAGCCACTATCTTCATACAAGTGATGGAACATGTGACCAAACGATACAAAGAATAATGGAGTGTATTGTGTTAAGCCACCAACTAACTAACATAATACCTAAAAAACACATAAGTAGGTTCGAAATACCCTAAACCAGTTGACATAAAAAAGAATATAGCATCATTGATCCCTTAAACTAATTAGCTAAATTCACACAACTTTGATTACATCACAACTGATGTGACAAAATCGCCTAAGCAGTTCAGGTAACAAGGAAAAAGCTTTGCCCTGGTCTAATTTTGTTCCGAAATTTTTCCTAAATTAAATATTTTGGGAGCCACACTCCGCTGCTAAAAAAGGTTAATGCGAAGAAGGCCGTAAGGTGTCAAGAATTTTTTTACCAATTTTGGATCTTCAAGTTAGAGTTTAGATTTGGGCTTCACGTGTGTCTAAATTAAGTATTTGGTTTTTAAGTTGTTTTTTCCTTTATATCATTTACAGTACGTACCATATTTAAACTTGTTTTATTCGATATTTTTTGATTGTCATGTTATAAGCCTAATAGAATAGGATCTAAGTCTAATTAAATAGCATAATTAGATAAGGGCATTAGATTTAAAATTAAAAACTAAATTATTTTTGCCCTGCACCTGCTCTAGTCATTATGGAAAAATTTTTGAAATACATTCCTAATATAGTCTACATTGGTACCCTTTGGGACTTGGAACCATGTCATGAATTTGGAAACTAGAGCTGCTACTTTAGTATAATCTTTCTGAAAAATAATTTTTTAGAAAAATTATGCTAACCAATTATTTAGAAAACCTCGAAAATAATTTTAAGGCTTTCACAATGGGAAATCTAGGTTCCAAAACCTAAAATTATTAATTAATTTTCCATAGCTAAGACATCATTTAAATAGAGCTCAAGAGGCGCTGACGTCATCCTGGCATCGGCCCCCTTTCCATATGGGGATGCTGACGTCAGCTGATGTCAGCGTCCACTAATTTCCTTTTTTTTTTTTTTTTAAATTTTGTGTATGGGAGCATGCACTGCACACGCCAACCAATAGTATATACTCCCAAGCGAGCAGCCGAGCCGAGCACCCCCTTGTTCAAACTCGAGTTCGATAAGGCTTATCGAGCTCGAGTTCGAGCCGAGCTCTTATCGAGCATTTTTAACTCTTGTTCGAACTTGGTTCGATAAGAATATAGTGTGTTCAATATTCGGCTCGGCTCGGCTCGTTAGGCTTATCGAGCTGAGTCGAGCTCGTTATCGAGTCGATTCGAGCTTGTTATTGAATCGAGTCGAGCTCATTATCGAGCCCAATCGAGTTTAAAACCGAGCCAAGCTTGCAATGGAGTCGAGCTCATTAACGAGGTGAGCTTTTTAAGTTATTATCAAACCATTTTTGAGCTAATACCAACTGTTATCAAGCTCATAACGAGCCTTTAATGAGCTGATATCAAGCCCTTATCAAACTGTTCGTGAACATTAGCGAGCTGAGCACCCCCTTGTTCGAACTCGGCTCGTTAAGCTTATCGAGCGTACTCGAACTTGGTTCGATAAGCTATCAAGCCCTCCTAATGAACACGAATGACTCCTAATTGATTTTGAACACGAGTAGTTCATCGAACGCTCTGTTCGTTTACACCCCTATGTGCAGGGCTGCATGTGTGGTTTTCTCCCTCTCCTTTTTCTTTTTGTTTCGTTTGAAACACCATATAATTTATCATATTAAATATTCATCTCATGAATATTAATTTAGCATAAAACCTATTTATCTCATAAATAAATAATTCATCCCATGAATTAATTTCAAATATTTTGAAATAGTGCTTAAGTTGAGGCTTGCGGAAGGACCTTGAGGACAATTTAACTCAAGCTCTAAATGGGTCAAATCTGATTATCATCTTATTATAATAATTGATTACCATTTCATAAAACTTAATTCCATGGAATAAGATTTACTACCCTCTAGAATTAAATATATTCACTCAAGAATTTTTCAAATAATTTTATTATAATAATTAACCCCTCTATTAGATGCTCGTGAGAAGAAAACAAGTTTAACCACTACCATTATTTTTCTCACATCTACCACTCCTAACTCGCCCTTCTCGAACAATTCGTCACATAAAAACAATTTTCATATTAATTCCAAATGTAAACCATATGGAATATTCAAGCCAAAGATTTTAGAATATATTCATGTGTTTCCAAATCAACTAAGGGAACATCTTATATTTTAGATTCTTAGTAAAATATCCATTCCTGCCACACTTCATGCAATCACCAAATGACATAAGATCCTGGATATTTACGTTAACCTCATCATTTTAGACATCAAAGTAATTAACATTCCATGCACGAGTCCAGACTATTTCCCGGATTTAGAGTTGACGCCTTGCAAAATTAATTATTTCTGATAGCAGTTAAAGAAACTACTAATTTAGGTGGTTCTACTCAGTGTTCCAATCTTATTGAAAACACCAACATAGTGCTCTTGGATCCCTACCCTCATGACCAAGACAAGTTATCAAAAGTATCATATTATAGTCTTATTAGACAAGTTGTCCAGACTTATCACCAACTACGAGCATACTTTGACAACATGTCATTTGTTTATAAGTCATTCAGTGGTTCAATCTCGTTGACCACTTAAACCAAACCTAACATGTCATCTTGGACTATATCCATCTCTTGGAACGTTTTAGAAAATAATCACAGGCATGTTTGACTCGTAAAACATAATCAGATAATAAAAAATAAAACAATTTTGCTTAATTAATATTTAAAACTAACTAATAGGGATTTTCTAGGACACCCATCCCAACAATCTCCTACTTGTCCTAAAACTCAAATATGCCCGCATTGCATAACTATTTGCATAACTATTGCCTACGAATCTGTCAACTCTTGAACCAATACTAATATGTCATTATTCTTTTGCTCATATGCTTTTATGTACTTGGTAGGGGAGTTCAAATACCGGTCTGGAATGAAAAATCGAACCGGTCCAGGCTGATTCAATTTTAGTTCGGTCCTCGATTCTAATGTTGACCTTATTTTGGATTTCGGTCCGGTCCGGTCCGGTCTAAACCCAAAAAACCCGATACCGGACCGAAAACTCGAATTATGTTGTTGGGCCTCCTAGTTCTTTTATTAGATTATAAGTAGACTACCTAGACTTATAAAATTTTGGCCTAAATTAGTTTAAAAATAGCCCATAAACACATATATTAACTTATCTTAAACTATTGTATTATGTATATTATTATGACTTATGTGCATAACTATTTCAAGTTAATTTATGAAGAATTTTGTGGGTTATTAGTGGAGAATTGAGAAATATGGATCAAATCTAAGGGGCCAAATTATTATGGCCAGGTTTAGTAAATATAATTTGTTATGAACCGTTGAATTTGGGGATAATCATTTAATATTTCTATAGTTTCTATTATTTCTATTGTTTACTTTTTATTCTTTCCTTTTTTTCCTATTAGATGCTTTTAAAGTTGTCCAAAATTGACAAAGTGTGCTGTGAACTATTATTAGAAAAAATAAGAAATGATAATTGGTTCAAATCGATCCGATCTGGTCATGTCCATGCAGTAACCGGTCTGGTCTTAGACCGGATTAGATAATTTCGGTCCGGCCTTCTGTCTTCAAAAGAGGCCAGTTTCGTTCTTCTGTCCGATCTGGGTTTGGATTGATAAACATTCTTACTACTAGGAATCTTCTGAGTCAACTAGTCTACTTAACAACTCCCTAGCTGTCAAGTACCTGACTGCCATAATGAAGTAAGCAATACTCCATCTTAATAACTCCCACTACAAGGGTAAACAGGAATTTCTAATGTCAAACGTCTAAACTCCCGTTTAAAACAAACCACCCGTGATAAACCTAACATCCTTTTCTTTTGAATCTCTGCAAAGCATGATCCTAAGAACACAGTTGGCTTATCTTAGGTCTTTTGCCTTTAACTGACTGAATAATTAAACCTTAACAGCTTATAACAATTCTACACCATTCTTAAATAGTAAAATGTTATGTATATGACATTGAGAAAGTTTCTACTTTCTTGTTTTGTCACTTGTACACTAATGGTTCACTAACCATTGACTCAAATCCCTAGGACTTGATTAACCGTTATTGAATCTACTATTCAATGAATAAGATGCTTATTTAAGTCTACAAATAGACTAGCTTAGTTTACATACTATATGCTCCTAACTCTTGGCAATAAATTTGGTTGGTTGTATCATATACATATCCTTGCAAGATAACCATTCAGAGAACATCGTCTTGATTTCCACTTTCTTGTATCTCATCATTTGAAACATAATGGATGAGAGTACACTTATGGACTTAAGCATAGAATCTGGCTAGAGGGCCTCATCAAAAACGATTCCTTCCTATAGGATATTAGCTATTTGCCACAAATCTAGCCTTGAAGGTCTCTACCTTCATGTCCACTCAACTCTATATACTTGTAGATCCATTCAAATCCTATCTAATGCACTTAATGTCTTTCGACACCCACTACAAGTTCTCAGACTTAGTTAAAATACAATTACTTTAACTTAACTTTTTTTGCCCTAGCCCAATGGTTTGCATCTTTATAATTAAGAGTTTCATTGTAGTATAAAGGATTAGATTCATTATCATTCTTAACTATTAAGATTGAAAATATGAATCCGTCAAGTGACCCTAACCAATCTCCCACTACACCAAAGCTCTTATGTAGTTAGTGTGACAATAACCTAATTGAAAATATATATAGTGTATCATTTACACTATAAGTTGTATTAAGCAGTATAAACACAGTATTTTATACTATTAATCTAACGTAAGCTATTTGTTGTAGCAAATCTTTTGATATGTAAACGTGACTCATCATATGAATCTTATCATATTCAAAAACCACATTATTGATCCTTTCTATAACTCTTTGTAATAACGATAATTCTTCTGAACCCACCACTTTGATCGAATCAAAGTAACTGATATAATTACCTAACTTATTCCAACTTAAATGTTTAACTCTTTGAAACTTTTAAAGAATTTCAAGACTTTAATCTTCATATGCATATCAATATATCAACTTACCAAGTTGTCATTCATAAACATTTTATGAAATACTTATTGCTTCTGCTCGCTTGAACTTTTAGCAGTCCATAAACATTTAATAAACAAGTCCTAGGACCTTAGTGTTTCTATTGCCTTTACTATTAAAGGCATCTTCTGTCACCATTAATTCGAACATGATTCCTATACCGGTAATCATTCAAGTGCTTAATGATCACATAAAACATATCAAACCATTTTTGAATCATATTAGATTAACGTGACATAAGATTAAGAATCACTGAAAATCTATATGGTTTCCTAAAATTCTTCTTTTATATAGTTACATAGCCTAGCTTGTATTAGAGTAATGAATCGCCATTGATGTAGTTTTGATCAAAATAAGTCAACTATCTACTAATGTACCTTTTTAAATAAACATTTTATTTATATAACTATCTTTCTATTTTTCTAAAAAATAACTGGAATACTATTTCAAAAATAGTGAACGGAAACCAAATTTCTAAAGTACATTAAACTAGTTACTCAAATACCAAACTACATTGCTTCACTTAATCTACTATCTCTTGATACCCTTACTAAAACCTATTCACTAGTATACAAGTGAATTATCTACTAGTCATAACCAAAGGAGACAGGACATCATACACTTTGTCATGTTGGTTTTCGGTCTCGGCAACAATAGTATCTATGTACCTAGTCAATTCCTTCCAAGTTTAAATGTCAAGTGCTTTTGTAAAAGAGACAAAACTATTTTGACTCATGTCTTATTTTACCCTCTTGAGGTTCCTAATTCCTGAGATAGATGCTTACTCTAAGTGGACTCTTCTCTTAGTTTTCAGGACTCCTTTTTCTCATAAACTGTTCTCATTCTACTAGTTCTTTGATCAAACACTTCTCTCAGGTATCTTATCACATCTACTATAGTTGAACTTTCGAGTATCTAATATTAGAAGATGTTCGTCATTTAATGTCTGAATTTTGCAACTAACTCTTTAGTCTAGTTTAAAAGTTTAACATTCCTAATGCTTTTTTTTTTTCAACTTAATAAATTTACTAGTTGCAATCCAAAGAACCCTGAGCATCTCCTTATGCTCAACATGTACTAAGACATACCATATTACAACGAACAAAATAGAACAGACAAGACATACCAGTATTGATCACAATGCATAATTTAACAACCAATCTGAAAATAAAAACTATAAAAATTAGTCGTATAACATTCAAAATTACTTTCGTACTTTTGGGCAAACAATCAAAGTTCGCAGTTCATATTCCGACAGTTACATGTAAGCTGTGGAGACCCAACCAAAACTGCCCAAAACTCCTCGATGGCGGGGTCAAATTGAGACATCAGAAGGGTGAGAAAATTTCTCAATAAATATGTTTTCTTGTAAATTATTTACTAAACATATTAAACACACCATAGTTTCCTTCGCCTCTGAGATCCTACAACATGGCTCCTTGGGGAGGTCAATGCAAACCTTAGTCAAGTGTATACCATTGTCTAAACATCCATACAAGTGCTCTACTAACTCCATGGCCGCGTGGTCGTGCTCAATTGCTTGTATTTTACTTCCACCTAACGGAAGTTTGACCTTATAGTCCGCGAATTAACATCCTCCTTGGGAGGTAATGCAACCCGCTATACTTGTTAGACCTAGTAATGGAGGCTATGAACATTCACTTAGAAGCTCGCTCCCACTCGATATTTTGAGTATTGTAAACTTTCCAATAATTTTAGCAAACAAATAAAGTATGCATCCACCTAACCATTCTCTGTATGTGCAACGATGAGCTGACCAATCTACCCTTTATAATGGGAGAAGCATAACAAGTAATTAGTCAAATGAGATTTATTCTCAATTAAAATGATTCCTAAACATATTTAACTCCCATTTCTTCATTGGTATTTAAGACAGTATCATAATGTTCTATAGTAAACTATAATACCATCCTAGTTAAGTGTATACCATTATCTAGACATTAATACAAGTAAATAGGATACTCCATGGTGGCGTGGTGCTACTCAATTTTCCTGTACCTTTATCTATCATGAAGAAGTCTAATCCTATGTCCCATGAACAAATGCCGTTCTCTAAGAGTAGCGCCTATCCACTATATTATTAGATTGACAATGGAGCTCGTGAGAAATCAACTCCTGATCCTCGCTCCCACTTAAAATTTTTAATGGGGGATCCTTCTTTTAAATTTGATTATCTCATAAATAATATTAGAATTACATTCAAAATCTTACTTAACAATTGAATAGGACCCTAATTGTTTATAGTTCAAAAAAAAAAAAAAAGCAAAAAATCAACATAATTCGCCCAGTAAGGGTAAAATCAACATAATTCGGCCAGTTAGGTGCAAAACCAACACAATTCGCCCGGTAAGGGTAAAATTAATTCACTTAGTCAAGAGCAAAACCAACACAATTCGCCCAGTAGGGGTAAAATCAACACAATTTGCCCAATAGGGGCAAAATCAACACAATTTGCCTAGTAGGGGCAAAATCAACACAATTCGCCCAGTAATGAGCAAAATCAACACAATTCGCTCAGGAAGGAGCAAAATCAACACAATTCACACAGTAGGGGTAAAATCAACACAATTTACCCAGTAGGAGCAAAACCAACACAATTCGTACAATAAAGGTAAAATCAATATAATTCGCCCAATAAGGGTAAAATAAGCATAATTCGCCCAGCAAAGGTAAAATCAACATAATTCGCTTAGTAAGACCAAAACCAAGACAATTCGCCCAGTAAGGATAAAATCAATATAATACGCCCAGTAAGGGCAAAATCAACATAATTCACCCAGTAAGGAGCAAAACCAACACAATTCACCCAGCAAGGGCAAAATCAACATAATTTACCCAGTAAAGGGAAAAATCAATATAATTCGCCTAGATACGAATAAAACAACACAATTCATCCACTTTAATCCCTTTAAAATATATCCAAAAGAAAGATAAAGACAAACAAAAGAAAACTTATCTTACAAGGAAAGAAAGGATACTTGTCCCCTCACCCATACCACATATAACACCTAAGTTCCACTACATGAATACTATAAAAGAAAAGAAGATTGTGACAAGGAAGACAAGTAAAACAAAAGGGGAAGCAGGGGATCTCTATAATCCTTAAAGTAGCTTCATTTTAGCTTCTTCCAAACTGCCTACTAAACACAACAAACATAATTAGCGTCGATTGTGGGAAATAAACATCACCAAATTGTCAAGATCCCTACATCCCCCAACTCAAGATGACGAAACAGAACAAATTTCAAAAAGTCAACTCCGAATAATACAAAATGTTTTAGAACCGCTTATGGAAAAATTGGCGGGACAAGAGCCCGAAAACAACCCGGACCCTAAAAACGCAAGGTCAATAGGCATTGGGCATAATTATGCCCACGAATCCCGACAAAAAGAAAGGCCGGAAAGGGGAAGAGCTCATCCTTATTATGAACTCGAACGTAACAATAAAAAATTCGGAAAATATGCAAATGGACCTTGGTAGCTTGGAGGATGAATCCACAACGAATGTCAATATCGGACACAGAGATCGGTCAGACCATATTCACTCCCCGGAAGAGACCAAGATTTACTCGATTCCTGAAGTTTCGGGTACGTATTCTCCCTTTTCACTAAGAATTCTATCTTTTCGAGCGGAAAAAGTCAAAGTTCCCAACATAGACCTTTTCAACGGATCTCAAGATTCGGAGGACCATCTGTCAAGCTTTAAGTCCAGAATGTACATACAAAATGCTTTGGAAGAAGCATGGTGTAAATGTTTTCCGGCCACTTTAAAAGGAGTAGCCCAACCCTGGTTTTCTTTCCTACCACTTGGTTTAATCAACTGTTTTGCACAGTTGGTCGAGCACTTCTCTAAGCACTTCGTAGGCAACAAAAAAGAAGACAGCCATGCAACTAATGCAGCTGCAACAAAAAAATTTTGAATCTTTAAGGGATTACGTTAGGCGATGTGCTAAGGAAATGATAGATGTATCAGGATTAGTGGATGAAATCGCGATTGGCGCCTTTAAAAATGTGTTAATTTAGATTTTTAATTTTTCCTAGCTAAAAAACAACCAAAACTACCAATGAATTATGGGGTAAAGCCAATAAGTATATAAGTATATTTCAGCTTAGGATGTTATGAACATAGCTGGAAGAATAGGGCTAGGAGTTATTGGAAAACAGCAGGAGAGAGCAGAGGCATCTCACTTGACAAAGCTAAGGGCATCCGAGATGACTTCAAAACCAAAAATACAAGTACTGAGGCCTACAGGACATTTTGCTGATGAAATACAGAGAAAGTTGGCGCATCGACCTTTTCCTTTTAAAAGGTCACCTTATGGGCCAAAAACACCCATCAACCCACAAGCTAAATCCAAGTGGTGAAACTATCACCAATTCTATGGCCATACAACCGACGAATGTTGAGCCATAACAAAAGAAACCCCATATGGTGAGGCACGGGTGGTAAATTCCGGTGTGCCACCAATGGAACCAAATAGTAAGGGTTTGGACAGTAACACTTGCCATGATATGGAGTGAAAAGAATTCGACTCTTGGTCTAGATTACCTTCGGTGAAGAAACTCTTAGTGATGTTTATGTTCCACACAATGATCCTCTAGTCATTTCTCTCGAAATTGGACAGCATTGTGTGCACTGACTATTGGTCGATCAAGGGAGTGCAGTAAACGTACTTCTCTACCAATGCTTTGAACAAATGGAAATATCAGACAATGAAATCTCCCTAGTTCATTACCACATAGTGGGCTTCACAGGAGAAGAAGTTAAGCCATTAGGAGCAATTACCATGGACATCATATTCCGAGGATAAGGGGCTGCGAAGGAAACTAGAGTGGAATTTCTAGTTATAGACTTACCCTCTCCTATCAATACAATACTTGGTTGACCTGCCGTAAACTGCACAAGGGTCCTAGTTTCTCCTATCACCTCTTGATGAAGTTTGAATTAGACAACGCAGAAATAATGGCTATTCCGAGAAATTAAAAAGTTACGCGCAAATGTTACTATGCTTCTTTGAGAGACAATGGCTGTGAAGTCTTGTCTAAGTGGATACAGAAAAACATAGCCTTTCAAGAGAAGGTAAGCCAAAAATTTCGAACCAAGACTTGGGGAGGCAAGAAGAAGTGGAAATTGTAAAGGGGAAAACTGTGAAATCAGGGTATTGCTTACCAGATGAGTTAAAAGAAAGAATTAACCTTGCTATTAAGACAATACCGAGATGTCTTTGCATATAACGCTGATAAAATGACAGGAATTAAACAAGACGTTATGGTCCAGAAATTAAATGTCCTGGCAGGGAACTCTCCTATAAAAAAAAAAAAAAAAAGAAACTTTTGCATCGAAAGAGGTTAGGCGATTAAGAAGATGTGAATAAATTGTTACGACCAGGGTTTATAAGAGAGGTAAGATACCCCAAATGGTTGGCTAATGTGGTATTAGTAACGAAAGCAAATGGAACTTGGCGAATGTGCATAAATTTTATAGACCTAAATAAATTCTATCCAAAAGACTCTTATCCCCTTCCCAAAATTAACCAGCTAGTAGATTCCACAGCGGGAAATGATTTGTTTAATTTTATGGATGTTTGCTTGGGTTATCCCCACATAAAAATGGACCTGCAAGATAAGAAGAAGACAACATTCATCACTAATGAGGGCACACAATGTTACAAAGTCATGCCCTTTGGCCCAAAAAAATCTGGCATGACATATCAACGGTTGGTTAACAAGATATAAGCACAACAAATTGGTTGTAAAATGGAGGTCTACATTGATAACATGATTGTCAAATCACGCTCCAAGGAAAGCCATAGGAAGGACTTACAGGAGACTTTGCAAACCTTGCGACAATATCAAAGGAAGTTCAACCCCAATAAATGGTCTTTTGGCATGCCCGAGGGGAAATTCCTAGGTTTCATTGTCAGTGTGAAGGGAATCAAAGCCAACCCAGTGAAGTTAAAAGGTATTCAGGAAATGGGAACTCCAAAAATGGTTAACGACATACAACAACTTAGAGGACGATTAGCGTTGCTTAATAGATTCATCAGCAAGTTGACTGAAAAAGCACTCCTGTTCTTTCGAGCGTTGTGAAAGAAAAGGAGTGAGTTATGGGACGAGGAATGCGAGCAAGCCTTCCAACATGTCAAAGGACATATTGCACGCCTTTCCTCTATGGATGAACCAAATCTAGGGAAGATCCTAATTTTTTATGCAGCATCCTCGAGAAAGACCATTAGCACGGTCTTGGCAGCTAACTGCCCGAAAGGGCAGATCCTGGTATATTTTGTTAGCCAAATATTGCAGGAGGCCGAATTAAAGATACCCTCTGTTGGAAAAACTAGTAAATGAAAGGAAAGGAACATACCCGGTGCCTCAAGGGCTCCCGCCTACGCAGGGTCTGAAGGGGCGGATGTAGGCAACCTTCCCCCTTTAAGATGTTAACCTGAAGAGAGGTTGTTTCCCAATGTTGGAAAAACTAGTGTTTGCAATTATATTGGCCCAAAGGAAACTCTGAACTTATTTCCAAGCATGTACTATAAATGTACTAACGGACCAACCCGTTAAGAAACTACTATGAAAGCTAGAGTGTTCAGGATGATTATTAGCATAGGCAATGGAGCCATCAGAATACGACCTGCACTATCTACCCCAAACCGCTATAAAGGCGTAAGCTCTAGCAGACTTCCTTGCTGAATGCAACTTTGACACATAGCAAAACCCCGGACAAGAAGATGTTACCAAGGAGAAGAAGGAATAGATCAAGGTAAATGGAGATACGAGGTTAAAGAGCCCAACATAATTAGATACCTTCGAATGTTTCAAGAATTGGCTATGAGCTTTGTAAAAATATAAGTGACGTATATTGACAGGGATAGTAATCGTATAGCAGATGAGCTGAGCAAATTGGCTAGCTTTCATCAGGAGGCTTCCGAAGACACTGAAGTGCTAGTCAAATAGATATATCCCCAAACTTCCGTGGACGAGGCCGTGTAGAGAATGCACCACATTGGAATGCCATACAGTTGGATCCAACCAACAATCGAATACATTTTCCTTGCAAACCAAGCCTCGAATCCTCTTAAAGCCAAAAAACTGAGATGTCAAGCTTCTCGATTGTGCTCATAGAAGATCAACTTTATAAATGGTCCTATTCACATCCCTTACTTGATTGTGTAGAAAAAGACAACGGGCGTGAAATTCTGGAAGAAATTCACGAAGGCAAATGTTGAGGAAATATAGGAGCACACGCACTCGCAAATAGAACCCTTCGAGTAGGATATGTTTGGCCTACCTTAAAAAAAAGACGCTAAGGATTTGGGGTGCCATTACAAGGCTTGCCAACGATTTGCTTCGATTTTCCATGCGCCTATCACTACTTTGCAGACATTTGTTAGTCCGCTACACTTCGCCCAATGGGGGGATTGATATATTATGTGCCTTGCCCATAGCCTTTGGACAAAGGAAATTGGTAATAGAAGCCATTTATTACTTCACTAAATGGGTGAAAGCAGAACCAGCGGCAAAGATAACAGACTAGGCAGCGCAGCGCTTCCTTTTGAAAAACTTTATCACTCGATTTAGGGTGCCTAAAATAATCATGGCAAATAATGGATCCTAATTTAGCTCAATAAGGTTTCAGACGTACTACGAAGAACTGGGCATCAGTCTTCATTTTTTTGTAATAGCTCATCTATAAAGTAATGGACAGATCGAAGCAGCTAACAAGGAAATAATGAAAGGCACTAAAAAAAAAAAAAAACTAGACAAAGCAAAAGGCTTATGGGTTTAAGAACTGCCCAGTATACTATGGTCCTACTAAATCACTGCAAAAAGGGCGACTGGAGAGACTCCTTTTATGTTAACATATGGAGTAGAAGCTATCCTATCGGTGGAAGTGGAAAACCCTACGTTTTGTATAAAATACTATCATCCAAAGGAGAACACCGCCCTAATAGAAAACTATTTAAACCTGAAAAAAGAAGTTCGATCAGAGGCTTTATTATGCATCGTGGCACAAAAGTAGGTGATGGCAAGATATTTCAACCGAAAAGTCAAGCTGCAACAATTTTAGGTGGATGATTTCATCTTACAAAGCCTCAAGAAAGGGAACAAAATTCAGAAAACTCACGTCCAATTGGGAGGGTCCTTACAAAGGTATCCGAGTCTCAACAGAAGGAAGTTATCAGTTATGCCGCCTAGATGGAACCGAAATACCAAGAAGTTGGAATGCTTAGAATCTCAAGAAATACTATCTGTAGCCGTGCAATGGCTTTTTGTTTTGCTATCGTGTAATGGGCTTTCTTTTTGTACAATCTTATGTTAGTTGTCTTGTATATTTGTAAATAGACGTTGAATAAACGTGGCATCATTTATGTAACATATGAAAGGCTTTTCGTTCATTAGTGCCAAAAATAAAATCCAGATGGGGTCGTTGGTAATAAAAAGCAAAAGAGAAAAAGGAGGGAAAGGGTGAAGAGATCAGAATACCCATTCACCTGTAAAAGGTGCGACCATTCACCAGTTAATAGTACAACCATATGCCTGCTAAAAGTACAAACATACATTCTCACCTATTAAAAGTGGCACTCAACCATATAATTTCACCTCTTAAGAAAGCCATCACACATTTTTACTAGTTTAGGCAAAATTCAAAAGAAGGGTATTACTATACCTTTTCATTCGCCAAACGTAATAATAGCCATTCTTGCTTGGTAATTAAGTGTAGAATCATACAAGTTCATTCACCGAACAAAAGTGCAACCACCCCTTTTTGATGCACAAACGACTTCCATATACTATCATACAAAATTACAACTATGCACATCCCTATGTCTTACAATCAATAGAAGGATCACATTGCCAGAAAGAAAAGACAAGAACCTAGATGCTATGAAACCTATGCGCGTGAATGGGAATTACCCCCGACAGGAGGAGAGGCATCCCTCGAAGATAACTCCACGTTAATCTCACTAGTAATTTGAGATATTAAAGAATTTATCATGGGTGCAGTGAAATTAGGACCGCCTTCACAATGTTTCTGGGATAAACGAGTAAAGGCTGAATCCATGCCTACCCAAGAGGAGTCACTTTGCGCAATATGAAACTTAGAGCTAGACTTAAAGTCAGCAATAGACTCTTCATGAGCACGAAGAAATGCGGCTCGAAGGTCATTAACCTATGCATCCTTACTACGTATCTCTCCTGCCTGATGATGACTTTCAACCCGCACATCATCTAGTGTTTTTGAAGCTGTTCTACCTTGCAATGTAGGTCCTCCTGTTGCCTTAAGGATGTGCTCTGAAAAGTCCAAAATTCTTCATGAAGGCTTTGATAATGGGACGTAGCACTTGCATAAGACATGGCCACCTGGCACAAATGACTAAAAACACCAAGGCACTGCAAAAACAAGCCACGTAAGCACGCATGGAATAAGTAATAATGCACAAAACAAATCAAAAATAAAGAAATAAAAAGAGAGAGAAGAAGGAAAAGCAAAGCGAGCTATCACCTCGGACACAGTAAATGAGCTATGAGGGCAAACAGTACCGGGGGAAAAAAACCTTCAAAAACTCTAAGCAAAGACTCAAAATATGTAATAGGACGGGAAACGTGAAAGTATCTCTGTCATGGGCGAAAGTTTTGGTTGTAGCAAAATCCCTCATAGGAGGAGCGGGAGGAGGTGGTAGCAGATGGCTAACAGTGGGAATATCCAGCGCAGTGAGGTCCTGGACCGACTTAGAACATGCACGAACGTTCCACCCCTCAAGGTGTGGGTCCAGCTGGGCCTGAGGAACAACGCTACACACACAAGGGCGCATGGAGCCTTCCCTCCCGGAGGCCTGTTGCGAGGTGTAGAGAGAGAGAGGGACCTCTGGGAGGGGTTTTTATCGGCTGCTCGGCAGAGGCGCCCATATTGGTTCTATCGGAACTGCCCGGGGATGAACTGGGAACCACATAATGAGCAATATCCAAATTATCAACCTCTTTAGCTTCATTAAAAGCAACATATTATGACAGAAGTTAGAAGCGATAAACATTCACTGCCATGTAAAGAAAATAAAGTTACCTGTAAATTATGTCAATAAGAGATATTAAAAGGCAAAAATTTGGCATAAGTGTACTTGGTAAAGGCTTTTCACTAAGCCTAGCCTTCACTAGCACTATCTCTTTTCTAAGTAGTGTAGAGGTAGCTACAAAACGGTCCCTGTCAGAGTTCTCCCCAAAATAATTAATGACCGCCCAGTCTTCTGGGGCCAATTCTTCAAGGCGTAGCTTAAGAGTGTGGGTCAATTTATGCCCCATCACTGGGTACCTAGGAACAGTAGGCAGTCGGACCTATATGAACTTGTTCAACCAATTCTCAAGGTTGGAAGGATTGTCCTTAACAAAATGACAACCTCCGCAACTTTCAAAAGAAAAGGTACTTTGGCTCTTTTTAACTTTAAACAGAAAGTTAAAGGCCTTCTTGGAAACCTGGAAGCCATTAACGATACCGACAATTAAAAATAAATACACATTCCGAAAACCATTAAGGGTCACTTGGTCGGGACACATAGTACATCGCTCCAACAAGTTAGATGCAAAGAGTGGAAGTGAAAATCTAAGTCCAGCACTCAAAGACTTTAGTGTTACGGCAAAACAATCATGTCGGAGGGGAAATAACAAGATATCATTTTCCCTTGGAGCCCATATTTCATATTCTACAGGGAAATAATATTTTTCAAAGAAGGGTGATCTGTTCTTCACTCAAATAGCGCTAGGCAAATCGCTTAAAAGGTTTCACTTCTAGAATATGTGGAAATTGTGCTCATATTCCAGCCTCATTAAAAGTTATAACCATAGAAGCAAGATTGGACACAGGTTTGGAGGTAAAAGGTCAATTATCAGCTTGATCCCCTCGACTCGCACTCCGAGTCCTACTTCTACCGATAACCATTTTTAATTTGCATTAAAGTTATCCTAATAATTATAATGTAAAAGAAGAACACATATGCAGAATGGAGGCAACGCTGCTCCCTTGGGTCACACAGGGAAGCTAGAGGCAATGCAGTGAATGCTTCCTAGTTCACAAGAGATAATATATCTTCTAACCTATTGGAAACTGCGGGATTACTTAGAGCACGTTTATAATAGGAGGAGATACGGCTATTTGCCCCTGAATGCATTTTCACATATAAAGTCACCTTAACCACACAAAAAAAAAAAAAAATATTTGCTCATTTGCAAATTAAACTAATAGAAGCAAATCCCATTTTAACCAAAGTTGTGTAAGCTAAAATCATTAACACCAGCAAGCTAATACAATTTGACAAAGGAAAAGGTGTATGACACGTTAGGGCAAAAGAAGCAAGTTAACAAATTATAATTTAACAAAAGTAGTGTAAGCTAAGACATTAATACCAGCAAACTAGCATAGTTTGACAAACGAAAGGGTGTATGACACGTTAGGGCAAACAGAGCAAGTTAACAAATTACATTTTAACCAAAGTTGTATGAGCTAAAACATTAATACCAGCAAACTAGAATAGTTTGACAAAGGAAAAGGCATGTATGACCTACTAAGACAAGCAATGCCACGGTAATATAAGGAAGATAAATTTATCTATAAAGTTTTTTGGTTAAACTAAGTTAGAGTCAAAATTAGAACTTGAAGTCCTATTGCATACAATACAAATATAATGCAAAAAAGAACAAAAGTAGCCATGTACATTTGAAATAAACATATCACTTATATAAGATACATTTTACAAACAAAATAAAATCACTCATCCATTCCATGAACTTAAATGAGAATTCTATGCAAATTTTAAGTAATGAATATGAATAAGATAAAAACAAAATCGATAATATTCCAAAATAATCATATACAATCATATACTTTTTTTAACTATAAATGTGTCATGAATCTTGTACTTAGAATAATGCTTAGTTGATATGTGTGATATGTGTGTTCTCTAACTTCCCTCTGGCAACTCCACCAGAAAGCTCTTCTATCGAAGATTCGAACAGCTTTGCCTTGGCATAAGCTTGGGACAACATTAATGGATTGAAAACCTTAACCAAATTTTTGATTTTAGGTTTCAAGCCAATAATGAAACTTGCGATGTAGTATGTTTCTGTTGCAGAAGGATTCACGATCATCATTTAAGCCCTTAAATGCTCAAACTAGGTCGTATACTCTTTAACACTACCCACTTGAACTAACTTGCTGAATTTATCCACAGCATCGCTTAATTCATCCTCCCCAAACCGCTCATACAATTCATACACAAAATATGGCCAGGAAAGATTTGGTTTACTCAAAAGTAAGCTATGGAGACATACTTCCTCATCACCATCCAAGTACTGGCAACCTTTTCTACATTAGGTATCTCATAGTATTTAAAAAAAGTTCACATTTTCTAACCCAAGATTTAGGGTAAGAACCATCAAAGTTACTAATTTCAATCTTAGCTATTTGTAGGAAGTTTTACGATTCAAATACACCCAATCTCCTTGGACTGTTTGTCTATTAGACAAAGGAATAAGGGGTTCTGGAGGACGATCACTGGGGGGAATTGGTCAATCATGCTCAGCTCCTCCCTTCCTGCTAACCTTTTCCTCCATTCTAGCCATCTGATTTTGCAACTGCTTAGCAAATTGTGCAAATGGCCCACTGCAATCACCAAATCCCGCAACTGTTATTGAATTTGGTTCAACTGATCTGCTCGATCTTGGCTATCAGAAGCTCTTTCTGCAGCTTTAGCCATGTCATTTTGCTTCTTCATAGCCAACTTTACATGTAAATTTGCCTAGGAATTAAGCTCTGATACCAATTGTTAAGATCAAATATCTTAATTAGGCTAAGATAAGAAGAGAATATGGGATGAGAGAGAATAAGAGGGATGAGAAGAGAAAGAATTGACTTTGATTATCATTTTCCAAGATGATCCAAATCAACCTACAACTAAATATTTAAACCACCTTTCACTCCAAAACTAACTAGCCCTCCAGCCACTTTTGCCACCAAAGTTTACAACAGAACTAAGCACAACACAAATCATGACAAAATGCTCTCCGTGAATTGCACGAAGTAACCCTAGTACTTACCATTAGATTAAAGCTTGTGTGTCAATAAAAGTCATGTTATGAAATATTAAATAATTATTAAATATTAAACTTTTCTTATCGATTGTTAAATCACCAAGAGAAAGTTATAGCATACAGCTACATAAAATAAATAAAAATAGAGGTACATATAGAGATATAACTCTTTTCGAGTAATGATGATTAAGGTTTAAGTATATGTATAAACTAATAATAAATATAAGTTTAGATAATTTGAAATTAATCTGCTTAAAAAATACAAATGTTACAAAATAATTATTGTGTGTGTATATATATATATATATATATATATAAAACAAAACAGGTCAAATTCAACTTATAATTATTTTTGAGTAGGATGATTATTTACTTTTTCAATTGTAATTCAAGCGAAAAAGAAATATTATTGGATTAAGGTTTTGATATTTTGTGTTTTGGTGATTATTTAATATCTTTATTTTTACTTTAAATGAATGACAAATTTCATTAGATTAAACTTTTATGTGTATATTAAATATTAATTTATCATCTATTTTGAATATATTATATTTTTTGTACACATATTTTGACCAAAAAAAGTTTTGTGTATAGATAAAAGTATAGTATTTGGCTTTAAAAATTAATTTTTACAAAAATAGAGTATGGATAAAGTTAATAGTACTTTAGATGATTATTAATATATTTAAAAACAAACTGAAACAAATATAAATTTAGATAAATTAAATTTTAATATGACTTTTTAAAAGAAAACGCCTTTAAAAATTTTAGTGGTTACCAAAAAAAAAAAAAAAAATGTATTAAGATATAGAAAATAATAACCACGAAACATAATGTCAAAATTATGAATATAATTCTTTGTCAGTATATGTAATTATTTCTTTTTAGTCTTAAATTTAAGCTAATAATAAACAAAAATTGTTATATGAAAGATTCTTTTTTTAATTTTTGCCAAACACCAAGGGAGAACTTTCATTGAACCGGAAACCAAAAGAATACAAATTACAAGGAATTTACACCTAGAGCTACACTCCTACACTTGGCCACCCAACGCTACCAAGCCTTGTAGAGAAATATAAATGATTCCAAACTAGTGCAATTATGTTACTAACTACTGAAAACTCCTAAATTGATCATTAAACAACCTATAATTACGCTCATTCCATTTGCTAAAAACCATAGTAGCCAACACTATTCAACGAATCCGACTAATCCATCTTCTATCTTGGCCCAAGAGCCATTCCAATCAATAAGACTCCTTAAATCAGAAATAAAGGACATTCTAAAATGACCAGCATTAATTTTCCACACAGACCTTGAAAACGGGCATTCAAAGAAAATGTGAAGGATCGCCTTTGCTTTAGATTTGCAAAGCACACATTAGCTCGGAAGAGCCCAACCTTTATTTATACATATATATCGGATTTTAGGAGTCGGAAGAGCCCATTCTTTATATGAAAGTTCTGTGTGTAACTAAATATTAAATAATCATCTATATTAAATATTAAATTTTTTTGGTAAATTAAATATTGAATAATCCCTTATATTAAATGTTAAGTTTTGTGTGTAACTTTTGTTTATAAAAAAAATTAAAGTGTTCAGTTATATAAAATAATAAAATAATTTTGATAAAAATAGGGATACAATTCTTTTTGAATACCCTAATGATATGGGAGAGCTGTTAAGCCCTAAGGCACTCTTTTCACTCTGGAACAATAGGCCAACAACAATAACAACAACCCAGTGCCTCAATGGGCTCCCGCACAGGCAGGGTCTAGGGGGGTAAATGTATGCAGCATTCTCCCTTTCGGGGCTGTCCAGAAGGGAGGTTGTTTCCTAGGATCCACAATTTGAAAAGCTTGTCACTCTGGAACAATAGGGATACAATTATTTTTGAATATAGATTATTATTTTAATTTTTAATTTTAAGCTTAAAATTTTATTAATGTTTTATGTGTATAAATATTCTTTGAAAATTATATTGTATTTTTTGAATAATAAAGCAACCATGTATTGCACAGGGTTTCTATACTCTTAAAGAAGCCCCCCACCCCCTCCTCTTCTCTAGAATTGCTATATTTCCTCATTCTAAATTTTTAAGAGGCTTAGACTTTTAATTGAAGAAAAATATAATTTCCTCATTCTTAAGGACCGCTAGCCATATCTATGATAAAACAACCGATAGTCATATATTGTAGGGAAAAAACTGCCAACAGTATATCCACTACTCTAATACTCCCCACTACTTCGGTAAATCATGGATCAAAGTCTTGCGGTAGAGTTTAACAAGTGGAGTATCATCAAACGTTTTATCTTATGTAATCTATATTTCAACAACAATTTTATCCGTTAATTGATTTTGAAAATATATATCACAAATCAAGTTAGATTACTATGATTAGGCCAATTTTCTCAACCAATATAATTAGGTTCGAATCATATTCTATTTCTATTTACATTTCCCTTTTACATATGTGATTGCATGAATGTATCAATTTTGTTACAATGTGTAGTACTATTTCACAGAAATTTACCTTTTCTTATTTTTATCATGTTTATAGTCCGCCTCGTTTGTTCTGTTGTTTGCGGTGTTCTGCTAATGAGATAAACACCTAAATTTTTTAGAGGTATATTACTCTACCAATAGAATCGGGAGTCACCGACCAAAAACTCGCTGCATGGGTTTTGGGAAGACACGCCTAACCATAAGTTACTTCAAAAGAAGGAAAAAAAAAAAAAAAAAAAACCAAAGAGAGAGAGAAAAAAAGAGAGAGAAGAAAAGACTTGACGGTCCATTTCTAGGGGTAATTTGTTAGGGATCATAATTCCCATAATTATTCTCACTAATCCTATTAGATATGTAATGTTTTGAGCAAGATTAGGGCAAAACGTTTTACACTTACTTACGAATATGAAGACTTCAATGGTGAAGACTCTAGCTAGAACCGCTATAATAATATCATTATATGAGGATTCTGCTTTCTTGAGTTCCTTCTCAGATGTGTTTAGAAAATATTTTTCATGACTAATTCATGCAACCATATGCCTAATTGAATCTTTCCTGCTTTCAACTAGTTTTAATTGAGTCGTGCTCCAAGACAAGCAAGGTTTTGGATTGGAGATGTGATGTGCCTCGTATTTTATATATCTTGGAACGCATTATTGATGTATTTAGGTTTGGAACGCATCGGAACAAGGACATCTTGAAAAACGGCTCAAAACAGGCTCAAATGGACAAATTTGGAGTCTATGTTGAGAACCTGACCACGTGTGAAACGGACCTACCAATCAGGTTAGCATTTAATAGGAAAAAGTCTTTCCTAGGCAAGCGAATCGATGGATCATACATTTTGGCAATTGGTCAAGTTTAAAACAAGCAAAAGATTAAAAAAAAAAAAAAAAAAAGAGCATTTATGACCCAAAAATATCCCATTCCATTGATGACACCACTGCGATCATGTAGATGTCTTTGCAAGCTTTGATTATATATATAATTTAGCATGTAACTCTTTATGGTTAAAAAGTTACGTGTGTTTTAAGTGAACTGTGCGGCCTTGTACCGTGATGCACCGATCGATCAGAATTGATGCGGCGTGCCACTGAGGCAAGCCGTCTCTATATAAAGGGGAGGGGAGACATAAAATTTTTGTCTATTTTTCTCTTATCATCTTTCCCCAAGCCACCAAGAGAGACCAGGATTTTCTTGAAGGCTAAGGCACAAATGGACAAAGTACTAGGGATCAAAGCATGAGTCACGACAACATCAATCGAGAGAGTTGAGTTTCTCTTTGTTTTTCTCTTTAGATTTTGTGATGTATAAAACTCTCATGAACGAGTAGACTCTTAGTTTGGGGATGAAAGACGGGTAGCCGTCCGCATTCGAAATTTATAGTTCATTTATGATAATGACTTTTGTTATACATTTTCCGAACCCTTGTGGGGAGTTCTATAATTTATACTTTTTTTTTTAATGTTCGTGTAGAAATGATTTATCTTGTGCTTATAACCTAGACCATAGTATAACATGTTTTTACTAGTGGCTAGGGTTGAGGTTGTACCTAGTCCTGAGCGCAATCTTTTATACAGAGTAATACTAAATTAGGAGTGACAAAAAAATTGTTAATGCTATTAAGATAATTCATGCTACACTTAGAGTGATAAGATTGGTTATGCGTTCAGGCTAGTTTATTACCTTTAGCCCTAACTAAGTGTTAATCCAGGTTCAACATGAAATTAAGTGTGATAAAGGAAATTAGTAGTGCTATTGGGATAATCCGCGCTACACTTAGAGTGATAAGATGGGTTATGCCCTTATGCTAGTTCATTACCATAAGCCTTAGTTTAATATTAATCTAAGTTTAAAGCTTGTAGTATGAATTCCAAAAAGATACTATTGCGATGAAATATAATGAAAGGATCCGGTTTAGGCTAACCTAAATTCATACCCTAAAGTATCCCTGATTAATGGACAATTTACTTTACTTTCAATTTCATTTAGTTAACCAATCATGTTTCAAACAAAAAACCGATTCCTTGAGGATACGACACCCATATACCCGCCCTAGCTACGATGAACTCATAAACTTACGAGTACACGATTTTAAAACACTTTTAAAACTGCACGAGATACATAAGCGTGCAAAACCGGCCCCGTTATTATTTTTTCATATCATTGTTTAGACTAATTTATTAAATATACGTCACCTTTTGGAATAAAAATATTATTTCAAAAAATTTGTAACTAAACAATTAATGCACTAAACCTTAGGATACTAGTGTGTAATTTACACCAAATTATAATATACAATTATATTTTAGTAAATAATATGTACTTGAGTTTCTGGCGTACCATAGGCATTTGGCTAGTTTTATGCTTCTATATAGTTATATGAATTTATATTCCCCGCCGTGCACCGTTGTCCATTCTCGGGCGCATAGTTAAATTATTGAAAAATTACATGGGTATATATTTTATGTACCATAGGTTTGTTGTGTTAATATATATATATATAGGTTGGTTAACCTCTAGATTAATAGGTATCATATTTTTCACATTTTTGGGGTTTAAGGGTGTGGGTTTACCTCCATTGACCAATTCATCAACATTAGTTGAGAACTTCTAACAATTTTTCAGTCTATGGATCTATTTTCAGATCCTTGAAATCTGTTCTTCTAAATTGTTCATCCATTTAGATCCTTGGCATCTCAATTCTTTGGCTATTCGATTTTTGAGCTCTGAACTTATATTGACAGCCATGGCACCTCTTTTGTACAGGTCAAGAGGTTATCCTAGCTCTGATACCATTGATACAGAAGAATTAGGAAGGATCTATATCCTTCAAAATTCAAGGTAAATCCAATAGAGAGAGATTGAGAGGGAGAGAAAGAATCAAGAAGGGAGAAAGAGAGATTATCATTATCTATATTCATCCATGTCTATAATTAACTTTCAATCCTCTATTTATATAACACATACTTGTCTAACAACCTTAACAACTCAACCCAACTAACTCACTCTTGCAAAATTAATAGAACTAACTATTATTTCCTTTAAAACTATAATTGCGTCTTGTGATAAGCTTGCTTAGTTCCAAGTCTTCAATTATCTTGTATCACGTATTGATGTGCCTCATTTTTACATACTCTATTTCTCATTCCTGCAACATATTAGACTTTTACATGTGTGTTTTGTTGTAATCTAGGCACATTTACACTTGGAATGCATCAAAGCAAACAAAGGTTGAAAAGTGGCAAAATCAGGCATAACTTAGGCATATTTGATGAGTATTTTGAGAAACCCAACCATGTATGCAAAAGCAGTACTCATCGGGTTGCAATTTGGTAAAGCAAATACATCTCCTAGCATTTTGGGGTTCAATCAACCTATTGGCACGAAAAAACTGATCGATTGGCATCCCACAATAGGACGGACCATACAATGAGCTAGCTAATCAATTGGCTAACAGTGCCGATCAATCGACAGCCTGTAGTAGGCTAGCCAATCAATTGGCACGATACATGCAGCGCGACCCCTAAGTCACGTTGTAGGCACAAAATAAAGAGGGGGAGACCTTAATTTTGGATCTTCTTGCTTCGTCTCTTGTTCTCCTTTTCTTCTCGAAGCCACTACGAGATTCAAGGGATTCTCAAGCACTGAAGTGCATGCGGTCGGAATGCTGGGAGGATCAAAGCTTGGATCAATGTCAGCGAAAATTGAGGGAGTCTCCATTTTCCTAGTTTTATTTCATTACTTCTTTCTTTCGAATTTAACGATGTGCAAAACTCTCATGGAGGACTAGAAGCTTTTATTTTAGGGATGAATGATGGGTTGGCGTCCATATCCCAAATTTGTATTTTACTTTGATGATGATTTAGTTATGTTATTTTCACACCCTGTGGAAAGTATTCATGATTGCTTCCTATTTCTTTGTATGTGCTTGTAGGCATTTTTAGATCTCCAACTTTTTGGCAATTCATCTTGTGCTTGTAGCCTAACATAACATATTTTCATATGTGGTCAGGATTGAAGTTGTATCCAACCTTAAACACAATTTTTTATACAAGTTAATATTGAATTGGGAGCGACAAAGGAATCAAGTAGCGCTAATGAGATAACTTATGCTACACTTAGGTTGATAAGATAGGTTATGCCTTTAGACTAATTCATTATCCTAAGCTGTAATTTAATTATTAACCTTGGCTTAGAGCTTGTAGTCTACAACAATAACAACAACAACAGAAGACCCAGTGCCTTAAGGGCTCCCACAGAAGCGGGGTCTGGGGGGTTGATGTACGCATCCTTCTCCCTTCAGGGCTCCCGCAGAGCTTGTAGCCTAAGCCCTTTAAATGATTGTCATATGTCAAATATAATGATAGGATATGAGTTAAGTACCCTAAAGTCATTCTCTAAACTAACCTTAATTGAATTGACATCTCTTTTTGTTCTTTTAACTGCTCTAATTTTGTTAGTTGCTCACTCAACCAATGAAAAACCCAATCAACTTACTCATTAATAACTGAATTCAACTTAACTCTAATTCCTCGAGGAAATGACACCCATGTACCCTACTAAGCAACGACAATTTCGTAGGCTTGGGAGTACGCTGTTTTAAAACACATTTTAAAAAACATCAAGTTTTTGGCGCCATTACCAGGGAATCGGCAGGCTAAGTAGATTTACGCATTAACGACTTCTTTTTTATGTGATTTCATTTTTTGTGTTTATTGCTTTTATTTGACTCTTGGGCTATGGTCAAAGTGAATTCAACTCTCTTTTTGTATTGTATGCACATTAAATGCTCACTCAATCCAGAACTGTTTCCTTAAGTTCCGGAAATTGAGTTGGCTCCATCTACTTTGAGGCAATGTGAAGTGAGTGCAAATACGCCGGAAACCATGGCCAACGATACATAGCACACGATTGGGGACCACTTTATCCCCCAAACATACGTCGCTCCTGCCGGAGTTGCGTTACCTGCCGTGGATAATGCCAACTTCGCACTTGAGCTTGGGATAATCCACATGCTTCCCTCTTTTTATGGGAAGCCGATTGAGAGCCTATATAAGCACGTTGATGCGTTGCTTGAAAGTCGTGAAACTTGCCACTATCAATGTGCCTTGACCTATGCTGTTAGACTATGTCTTTTCCAGTTTTAGTTAAAAGATGTAGCTAAGAGGTGGTTTCAATCCTTTCCAAGGATTAAATCATCACTTAGAATGACCTCCAATAATGCTTCCTGGTTTAAATTTTTTTCTAAAGCCAGAATGATGGCTATTAGACACGCGATAAATAGTTTTGAACAAAAGGACCAAGAATAATTTCATGAAAATTGGGACAAATTTAAGGAACTCCTTAGAAATTGTCGCCACCACGGGTCACCCGTGTGGGCTCTTGTTCGAAGTTTCTATGATGGTCTCTTAGCTTCTAACAAGTGGATTGTTAATGCTTTGTGTCAGGGTGCATTTAACCAACAAGATGAGAACGAGGCTTGGACGCTATTGGGCACCTCAGCGAACACTCCCTCAACCAAATCTCTTTTGCAAGGGCGGTTAGAGAGAGCACACGTGACGTCTACGAAGTGGCAGCTAACGATGATGTTAATCTGAGATTGGATACCCCAATAGGAGAATGGACTAGATTCTAAATTTACATGTAAAACCTACTAATATGCACCCAGTTAATGCGGTTGAATCATCATCAGGTGGTACTACTCCGTGCGGCATTTGTTCGAGTGAGGATCACTCTTTGTTTGACTGTTTATATGCGTCACAATTTCTCGAATATGTGCAGGACCAGGTTTAAGTAGCACAAGGGTATTCATAAAACAACAACCCGTTATCTAACACCTACAATCCTGAGTGGCGCAATCATTTGAACTTCTCGTGGAAGCAAGATCCCAATCAGAGCCAAGCCATGAGGCAACCAGCGCCAAGATTCGTAGGTAATGCACACCCTCCCATGTTTCAAAGAGGATAAAGGTATGGCTCTTCTTTTAACCCTCCAACTATGAATGCTAACCTTCCACCCCAACATCCGAGGTATGCCTCTCAATTTAAGGAGCGTATGCTCCGCTTTGTGGAGAAAAAACCAATAGTTGGTTCAATCCCATTCACAGTCTATCTCTAAGCTAGAGAACCAACTGGGATAATTGGATCAAGCGATGCGTAGGAGATAGGAAGGGAGGTTACCCTCCCAACCTCTTGCAAATCCTAGGGGAGCAACTAGTTCTAAACTTAGCTAGGTCACTCACGAGCAGGATAAGATTGTTTTGGTTTCTGGTGAGGGTAATTTGAGAGAGGTAGAGGTAGAAGTTCAGCAGGACGGTCTGACGTCACCCTCCACTACTGAGAGGGATGGAGCACAAGCACCTTTGTTGGATTCACCACATGAACTTGTCATCCCTTTACCTTTGGCTCTTTCAAGACCAAAGGATAAAAAGGAACGAAGAGGGCTGAGCCATTGGATTTGTTTAAGGATGTCAAAATTAACTTTCCATTGATTGACACCATTAAACAGGTTCCAAAGTATGTGAAGTTCCTCAAGGACCTATGCGTTAGGAAGAAGAGAGCGCAATGTCACGGGATGGTTTTTGACACACTTGTCAAGCCCGTGTGCCACTTAACTTCACTCCGAAAGTCCCTCGCTAAGTCAGCCTACCCGATAACCCAGAGGTTATGTTTATGCTGAAATAATATAATGCAAAAGTAATTAACACAAGGAAAGTGTGTAGAAGGCAAGGGAAAATATTAGTGACACAAGTAGGATTCACACGTTTAAGTATTTGGAACAACAGAGAGAGAGATTGGATTAATTGGGTTGATCATCGTCACCCTTGGCACTGCCATGCCATCTTTATTTATACTCAAGCATATTTACAAATAAAGGAATACAACTCTTCATAAAGGGACACTACTCTATGCACATACATCCCACACGGTTGGGACACAACTCCTTGTGTCAACCGTGTGCATGTATCTTATTCTAGGTACATTGAATGAATCTATCCTAAGTACATGTACCCACATGAACCATGTGCCATGCTAGGGACGCGCCTCTTCCTTTAGGGACGTGTCTCTATATGAAAACCATGTCCATGTGTATACACTTACAAGAATCCTACTTCTATATGGAGGGGACATGTCCTCTCCCAAAGAGCCGTGTACAATGAACCAAGTCAAGTTTCACTGGACACATCTCTAAGTGTCAAGTACATGCCTCCATGGAAGGGACGTGACCCCTCATGAGGCCCGCGCACTTTGACCATGCCAAGGACACAAGGAACGCGTCTCTTCATGCCAAGGGACACGTCTCTCCCACATACACGCATCTAACAAAGGAAGGGCCATGTCCATTCCCAAAGGCCCGTGTGCATGGACCTTGTCAAGGCCCCATGGGACACGTCCTTTGCGCCAAGGGACATGACTCTTCATACATACATGAACCCAAACTCAAAACACACGCATGAATATTCTTGAAGGCACTAGCACGTCCTAGGACCTTCTAGAATATTCCTAAGTACAAGGCCTACTTAAGTAAAAATCCTACTAAGATAGGCGATCCGTGACAGCTAGCTCATGTCCCTAGGAAGGTCTGGCTCATTAAGAAAGTGAGCATCATTTTAGATTTGGGCATCCCGCCCAAATGTAGATATCCAGGGGCTTTTATAATCCCATGTGTCATAGGAAAGAGCTACACCAGTCGAACTCTTTGGATTTAGGTGCGAGCTCTCTCCATATTTAATTTTTCAAGAATCAGATATTGGAGATCTTAAACCGACTGGTGTTACACTCTAGTTGGCTGATAGATCAGAGTGTTTACCTAGAGGGATGCTGGAATATGTATTTCAAGGGTTGACAAGTTCGTCTTCCCCGTTAACTTTATTGTGCTAGACATGGACTTTACTCCTCATATGAGGAACCACACCCATTATTTTAGGCCGACTATTTTTAGCAATGGCCGATGTTGTCATTCACTGTAAGACTGGGGTGTTGGAGGTTTCATATGGAAACCTTAAGGTTAAATTGAATGTATTAAATGCAGTTAAGTTCCTAGAGATGAGGACGATTTTTATTGCTTTATGGTTGACGCGATTGACCCTTTGGTTGAGCAATGTTCATCTAACTTGATTAGAGGGGATGACTTGTCTGATTTGCTTAGTCTAACTGATTTTGATGTTGATACTAATGATTTTTTTGATGTATAAGATGTTTTGGGTATTGAGGCTAGGGGTATGATTTTCGAACCCCTAACTGGCCTCCGTAGTGAGCTACTAAATCATCGATTGAGTGTCCACCGAAGTTGGAGCTCAAACCTCTTCTGGCCGCATTAAAATATGTATTTCATGCACATAATGACACCCTTCCTGTGATTATTGCATCTGGCGTGAATGGGACACAAGAGTCCAGGTTGTTAGTTGTCCTACAGAACCATAAACAAGCCATTAGGTGGTCTGTCACTGACTTGAGAGGAATTAAACTCTCTATATACATGCATAGGATACATTTAAAGGACAATGTTAAGCCTTCTAGGCAGATGCCAGGAAGGCTTAACCCAAATATAAGAGAGGTGGTTAAAAAAGAGGTCATGAAGCAGTTAGATGCGGGTATTATATACCTGATTTCTGTTAGTCCTTGGGTCAGTCTAGTCTATGTGGTTTCTAAGAAGTCAGAAATCATAGTTGTTATAAATGCACAAGGAGATCTATCTCCTACGCGTACCACTAGATGGTGGAGAGTATGCATTGACTATCATAAGTTAAACTCTATAACGCGTTAGGATCATTTCTCCTTACCCTTTTTGGACCAATTTTTAGATAAAGTAGTAGGACTAGCCCACTATTGCTTTCTGGATGGTTATCAGAGTATAATCAAGTCCTAATTCACCTTGAGGATCAAGAGTAAACAACGTTTACCCGTTCCTTTAGTACGTTCGCATATAGAAAGATGCCCTTCGATTTGTGCAATGCACCAGCTACTTTCCAGTGATGTATGATGTCCATCTTTTCTAACATGCTAGACTATTATCTGGAAGTGTTTATGGATGATGTTTCTATGTTTGGACATCTATTGATGCATGTCTTGCTCATTTGGATCTTGTTTTGCAACATTGTGAGGAGTACAATCTGGTGCTTAGTTAGGGGAAGAGCCATTTCATAGTTCAGCAGGGCATAGTGTTAGGACATGTGGTATGCAAAGCGGGCATCACTATAAACAAGGCCAAGGTAGATTTAATTTCTAACCCTCCTCCACCGACCTTAGCAAAGGAAGTTTTCTCTTTCCTTGGCCATGCTGGTTTTTACAAGCTCTTTATCACCAAATTTAGTAAAATTGCTAAACCTCTATTCAATTGCTTGCTAATGATGTGCCCTTTATTTTTGATGATGAGTGTTGAGCTGGTTTTACTGAGTTAAAAACCTTTTTATCTACAACTCAAATAATCCAACCACCCAACTGCTCATTGCCATTTGAGATTGTGTGCGACGCTTCAAATTATGTTATAGGAGTTGTGCTCAGTCAGCAAAAGGATTGAAAACCTGTCGTATTTTACTATGCTAGCAGATCCTTGGATGAGGCTCAGAAGAACTACACCACCACGGAAACAGAGTTGCTAGTTATAGTTTTTGCACTTGACAAGTTTCGACCTTGTGTTTTAGGCTCCAGGGTCATACTCTTTTCTAACCATGCTGCCATTCGATTCCTTCTTAAACAAAGCCTAGGTTAATTCATTAGGTTTTAGTACTCCGGGAATTTAACTTAGAGATTAGGGATAAGAAAGGTTCAGATAATGTATTGGTCGATCAGCTTTCGAGGACTATGCTTCCATCTGATTCCACTACTGGCCCTATTAATGACTGTTTTTCTGATGAATAGTTATATGATATTGCAGGTAGTAGACCCCCGTGGTATGCGCACATCATAAACTACTTGGCAACGAGAAAGGCTCCTACACACTGGCCGAACCACACCGGTGATCATTTTTTCTCACAAGTGAAGCATTTCTTCTGGGACGCTCCAGATTGGTTTAAAGTATGTTCTGATCAGGTAATATGCCACTATGTCCTAGAAATTGAGCAGGAGAGTACATTGAAGTTTTGTCATAGTCTAGCTTGTGGGGGGCAATTTAGGGCACGACGCAGTGTTTCGAAAGTTCTACAAAGTGGCTTCTTTTGGATGACTCTTTTTCCGGACTCTCATGATCTTTGTAGGGCATGAGATTGATGTCAACGCACCGGCGCCCTTACAAAATGTGGTGAGATGCCTTAACACCCAATCTTGATTTGTGAAACTTTTGACATTTGGGGCATTGACTTCATGGGATCTTTTCCTAACTCACATGGGTTTCTCTTTATTGTAGTGGATATTGATTAGTCGAAGTAGGTTGAGGCTATCGCGACTAGGATGAACGACCACAAGGTGGTTGTTCAATTTGTTAAAGATAATATTTTCTCACGTTGTGGTGTTCCTAGAGCAAAAGATAATATTTTCTCAAGTTGTGGTGTTCTTAGAGCCATAATTGGAGGGATGAACTTTACTCATCGTTTGGTTGAGGCAGTTCTTCAAAAGTACTCAATCACTCATAAATTGGCTGCTTCTTATCACCCTCAATCCAGCAGTCAAGTTGAGGTTTCAAGTAGAGAAACAAAGTCTATCGTTGTAAAGACCGTTAAACGGGACCGCAAGGATTAGTCTTTAAGTCTGAACGACACTCTTTGGGCTTATCGTACAGCATTCAAGACTCCAATTGACATGTCTCCCTATCACTAAGTCTTTGGGAAGGTGTGCCACTTGCCAGCAGAGCTTGAGCACTGTGTATACTGGGTCATGAAATAGTTCAATCATGACACACACAACATCGGGTTGCATCGATGACTTCAACTCAGCTAGTTGGATGAGATGCGGTACGAGCAATGTGAAAATGCCAAGCTTTACAAAGAAAAACCAAAGCTTTTCATGACAAATGAATTTCTTGAAAAACTTTGAAGCTGGACAGAGAGTATGGCTTTATAACTCAAAACTTCGGTTCTTTCACAACAAGCGATGCTCTCGATGGGACAGACCTTTGAAGTGGTCCAAGCATACCCTACCAGGGCAATTGAGATCCGAGACCTCAACAATGGCCAACTTCTCATTGTTAATTGCCATTGTCTAAAGCATGTTGTTAGGTTAGGGGATCCTCTTCACGAGTTTAAGGAAATTCACCTTGAGGACCCAACTTCACGATCAGTCTAGTTTTGTAGTCCACACTGCATCTAGTTGATGATGTTAAACTTGGCGCTTTGGGAGGCAACAGAATTTTTCTGTCATTTCATAATTTTTGTTTTCTTTTAAAAAAATTTCACAAAAAAAGGGGATGTTTTTCTTAAAACTATTTTGTTTGGGGGGGGGGGGGGGGGGGGGGGGGGGGGCGCACATTGTCCTTATTACTTCCTTGGCAGGCGTCTAGTACAAACTCCGATTGATAGGCTAAAAGGCTCAATTGATCGGGGGGCCTCTATTGGAGTGCCTAGTGTGCTCCAACGCTCGATCGATCGCGGGGTCCCAGATGGTTCATATCCCCCATGGATTGGATATTTCCCTTGATCGATGGGGTGCTTACTACATAACCACCCCCCCCCCCCCCCCCCCCCCCCCCCCCCCCCCCCCCGATTTTCTCTCCCGCACCATTACTTTCTTCTTTCCCTCGCCCTAAACCTAACCCGAGCACCACGTCGCTTTCCCTGGCCCTGCGGGTGTCATCACCACCACTCTCTCTCCTTCTTCTTCAACTCTAGTCAAGGTATTTCTTTCCACCTGTTTTTTTTAACTTTTTACCTTTTGTAACTTTAGAGAGAGATATTTTCAGAGTTTTTCATGAGTTCTTGACTACATTTGTCCTAATTATGAACAAAGTTAGGGTCCCTTTAAATATGTAATTTTTTATGTCTTTGTTCATAAATCTTGTTCGAATAGGGGTTAAAGTGGCCAGATCTAGAGCTTTCATGTCGTTATTTGTTGTATTATTGGTTATTTGGGGTTGTTGTGTGAATGATTTAAGAATTTGGTATCATTTGCTCATCTTATGTTTTTCCTTCAATGTTCACTTGAGTTGTTCATGCTTTAGGGTTACTAGGCTCCTTTTTACTATTTTCTTTTGACTTCAGTTTATAATTTCTTTTATGGCTTATTATTAATTTAGATTTTCTTACAATTTTTACTTTGTTTATTTTTTAGGGGTAGATTCAAAGTTTACTTTCTCAAATTTTTTTTTTTGTTTTTTTTTTTTTTTGGGCCACTTTATTGTCTTTAATTTAATTTTTAAGGTTAGTTTTACTTGCTTTTACTTCATTGTTTCTATTTCATTTTTTTTGGGAGCTTTTTTTCCATTTCTTTTGTGTTAATTTGATTTTACTTATTCAGGTCATGGCTCGTACTAAGAAAAGTCACCGTGAAGAGCAAAGTAGCAGCTCTCACACGACAAACCTTGACGCCCGCAACCGAGCAGCGTCAATAGTAGGGGAAATAGTGTTTACTGATGACATATGGGGAGAACCAAATGGTGCTTGAGCACTTATGTTTTGTATTAACGTGGGTTTCACTTACCTTCTCAGTAGGTAGTTAGAGGGTGACCCTATTTTTCCCTCACTAGTGCTAGTATTTTATTCATATCATAATCTAAACCATGAAGAGGGCCCCATGGTCACCATCCGCCACAAATGCATCACTTTTAATCATAATGATGTGGCCGAGGCTATTAGTGCCCCGTTTATTTTCGAAGACGCCATGTGGGCTCCCCTCGAAAACCCATCAAACGCCATGACCATCATAACTTAGATGTGTTGCGGTCATTTTGCACCAAAGCGAGTCACCACCACTATCCGCTCTGCCCTTCCACCGTACATGTGGCTCCTAAACTCCATCATTAAATCCAACTTGTGACCTGCGGGCCATGTGCAGAAGTGAAGGGCACCTATTCTCGAACTTCTTTGGAGGTTCTACAGGGGTACTTAGATTGACATTGAGGCAGTTTTCTTTGAGAGCTTTGTCGCGGTTTGCCTTCGCCTTGCTCACTTCACTATTGGGAATGGCACTTTGTTCTTTGCTGTCCTATTACGAGACTTCTACAGCGGGCTTGGGTTTGGATTCCAACTGCACCAGATAGGAATTATGCCCCACTTCTTACCTATGAACCGTCCCAGCTTAGGAAAACCTACCTATCCCTCACTCCACCCGAGGCATGAGGGGTGGGCGACAAACAGGAGGAGGATATTGAACAAGCAGGCGATCCCGCTCATGTGGACACCCTAAGGAGAGGACTGCACACCCCCTCCCCCCCCCCCACCCCTACCGGTCTCGAAGCCATACCACCATATTTGACGGCCAGTATGGACCATCTTCGTCACATTGAGTTTAAGATAGATGAACTTTGGAGATGGCAAACCGGTGGCTCCCCACCACACTTCCTCCCTCCCAGATTTCTTTTGTTTCTCTTGTACTAAACACTTGTTCATTATATATGATTAATCTTATTAAAAATTTTGGTTAGTATGTTGTCTTCTATGCCTTCTTTTGTAGCTTGTTATTTCTGCTTTTCCTTTTTGGCTTTGCTCACTAGTCATAGCTAAATATGCCATACCTCAGGTCTTTTCTTTCCTTTCCTTACTTGTAATTACTTCTGTTCATTTGCATTGAGGACAACACATGGTTTGGGTTCGGGGATGGCATGTATGGGCTCAACTTTTGTTTGTTCTTTTAGCTTAATTTTGCATAAATTAGCTAAGTTTTTTGCATGAATGGCCGTAGAGTTTTTTGTGACTTTTCTTAAAGATCAAATTTGAGATGTACTGTGATGATTAGAATATTTATGTAACAAGATTATTCATAGATCTTACTTTTGAATCTATATTTTTGTCTTTTAACTAGTTAGAGAGATTACTGCTTTTCACCCTTAATCTTATTACATGTCCTACTTTTTAAGTTGTAATAGCGAAAATAATTTTAGAAATTTGAATCCACCATTTTACTTCTAAGAATGTTGAAATCAATTTTTTATCTCTTTATCTTGAGCAATTCTATTAAAAAAAAAAGGCACCAATGATTGTTCAATTAGGAAAGTACCTGTGACTTGTTGGTTCTTATAGCCCTTATGTCTCTAATGAGTAAGCCCATAGAGGGGCCTTAACACCTAGTATCCTGAGCCAACTAGGTTGCGAGCTGCTGGATGAAAGCTCGTTACACGAGCCACTGGGAAAGCTTAAGAAGAATCAACTTCTTATGTCACTTTAATAAGCACCAATGCATAAATGGAATGAAATATCTTTAAGGTATGTGCTAGTAACAACTTAGGTTGTGAATTCCTTTAACTCAAGCTATTTGGTCCAAGGAGTACTCTTCACTCGGTGCCTTGAGCCAAATGGATCGGGAGTCATCGGCTAAAAACGCGTTACATGGGTCCCAGAGAGACATGCCTGACTATAAGTTACTTAAAAAAAAAAAAAGAAAAGAAAAGAAAAGAAAAGGAACAGAAGAAAACAAGATAGAAAAGAGAAGCCTTTTGATTTTACTATTGATTAGAGGTGAATTGTTAGTATAACTGATTTCTTTGATTATTCTCTGTATTCATCTTAAATTTGGGGGGTTTGAAATAAGAAAAAGGGGAGAGAAGTTCTAAGCTCACTCAATAATAAAGAGACCAGAATCACAAAAACTTTAGTCGGATCCTGTGTAATAATAACATTACATAAAGATTCTCTACTCTTACGTACATCTTCAAATATGATCGGAAATATTTTTCACAAGTTATTCTTGCCACTACATGCCCGATTGAAATTTTCCATCTTTAGATAGTTTAAGTTGAATCTTGCTTGAGGACAAGCGAGGTATGGGTTTGAGGATGTTGATATGCCTCATTTTCACACAATTTATTTCTCAGTCCTACAATATATTCGATTTTTATATGTGTGTTTTGTTATAATCTAGGCTCATTTATACTTGGAATGCATCGAAGCAAACAAAGTTTTAAAAGTGGCAAAATCAGGCATCACTTAGGCATATTTAAAAACTATTCTGAGAAATCGGACCACGTGTGCAAAAGGACTCATTGGGTTGCAATTCTGTAAACTAAATACAACTCATAGCACTTTGGGGCTCAATCGAACTATCGGCATGGAAAAACCAATCAACAGCAGCCCACAGTAGGACGGATCTTATAGTGAGGGAGCTGATCGATCGGCTAATAGTGCTGATCAATTCGCAGCCTACAGTAGTGCAGCCAATCGATCGGCACGGTGCGTACAGTGCGACTCTTAGGTCATGCCACAAGTATACATAAAGAGGGGGAGAACTTAATTTAAAATCTTCTTGCCTTGTCTCTTCTCCACCTCTCCTTCCTGAAGCTGCTAAGAGATTCAAAGGATTCTCAAATGCCGAAGCACATGCGATCAAGGTGCTGGGAGGATCAAAGCTTGGATCAACATCAATGCAAATTGAGGGAGTCCCTGTTTCCTAGTTTTATTTCATTATTTCTTTCTTTCAAAATTAATGATGTGTAAAACTCCAATGGAGGAGTAGACGCTTTTAGTTTAGGGATGAAGGACGGGTAGATGTCAATATCCCATAATTGTATTTTACTTTGACGAAGATTTAGTTATGTTATTTTCACACCCTTGTGGGGAATTATTCATGATTGCTTAGTATTTCTTTGCATGTTCTTGTAGCCATGTTTATATCTCCAACTTTGTAGCAACTCATTTTGTGGTTGTAGCTTAGACCAAAAAATAACATATTTTCACAGATGATCAGGTTGAGATTGTACCCAACCCTAAACACAATCTTTTATACAAGTTGATATTGAATTAGGAGTGACAAAGGAATTAAGTAATACTAATGATGGGATACAAGTTAAGCTACCCTGAATTCATTCTCTAAACTAACCCCAATCAAACTAACACCATTTTTTCTATTTTAATTGCTCTAGTTTTGTTAATTGCTTACTTAACCAAAAAAAAAAAAAAAAAAAAAACCACAATCAACTCACTTATTAATAATTGAATTCGACTTAACACTGATTCCTCATGGATACGAAACGTGTATATCCGACTAAGCTACGACAATCTTATACGTTTGCGAGTACGTAGTTTCAAAACACATTTTAAAACCCATCAAGTTTTTGGCGCTATTGCCAGGAAATTGGTAGGCTAAGTAGATTTAGGTATTACCCAGTTCTTATTTTGTGTTTTCTTTTTTTTTTTTTTTGTGTTTATTTCTTTTGTTTGACACTTGAGTTGTGGTCAAAGTGAATTCAACTCGCTTTTCATATTATATGCAAGGTAGACACTCACTCAATCTAAAACTATTTCCTTATGTTTAATAAATTGAGCTGGCTCTATATACCTTGAGGCAATACAAAGCAAGTGCGAATACACCGAAAACCGTGGCCAATGATGCACCGTACGTGATTGGGGGCCACTTTATTCCCAAAATTTACGTCGCTTCCACAGGAGTTGCGTTGCCCGTCGTGGGTAACTCCAACTTCGAACTTAAGCCAGGGGTGTTTTACACAATCGACCGAATCAATCTAGGCAAAAAAGTTCTTATAACCATCCCATGGATCAGATGGGTTATCTGATCGATCAGGTTGTTTTCGAATTTCTGTTATTAGCGGCTTCGTTTCTTTTTTTTTTTCTCTTTTTTTTTTTGTTGTAATTCTTCTCTTCCCTTTTCAATAAATACATTTGGGAAACCATTGTATCACACACTTCACAACATCAATGAAAATTGCATTTGATTTTATTTTCAATCCTCTCTCCCATAATTCTCTTCTTTCTCTTCCTTAATTCTCCCTCAAACTCTCACTCTTTTTTTTTTCCCCTTTGCTGTCCATCATTGCTGTTTTCTTGCGCTAAAATTGAGCCCCCATACTTGGGTACACGACAGGATCGTAATATTTATACTTAAATTTTTATGTAATACTAACTTGACTCTTAAAAATTATGAATAAACTAGTAAAAAGTATAAATATTCGTGTAACATATTTTATGTAGCATAAGTAGTGAATTGAATAGTATGGATAATCAATTACAGTGACCGAATTAATTGATACTAACGAAACCCCGTGCACGGTTGTTTCATTATTCATAAAATACAATATTTATAATTTCAAACAAATATTCATACATATAAAACTTAATATCCGATATAGATTATTATTCAATATTTAATGTATACATAAAATTCTATATAACAATATTTATCATCTTATCAGTAGCTTAAATTTAAAATTAAAACAATCAAAAATAAATATTTATATATATTAAAAAAGAATTATACCACTAATTGTAAACTTATTTTTTTTTATTACTTTATATAGCTTATTACAAAAGTTTTTTCGACAATCACTGCAATTTATTTAAAGGCATTTTCTTAAAAAGTTCATACTAAACTTTTATGCACTTTATATTTGTTATTAGGTTGTACTTAAAATTTAAAAATTAATTAATAATCATCTATAATCATCTTTTCCAATCAATATTTTCATATTTTTTTTAATTTTTCTCTTATTATGTTCAATCTACCTTTATCCTATTCACATAAAACGATTTAGATATTTTTCAATGCTAGATTTTCTTCAATTTCTAATCAATATTTGCTAATTTTTTTTACTTTTCTATATTTCTCTTATCATGTTCAATGTACTTGTACACAATTCATACTAAAATTATTATTCTTTAAAGATATTTTAATAACTATTTTAATTACTTTAATTTACTTGATTTTTTTTAATTTCTTAATTCTAAGCAAGTCAATTGTATCATTTTTTTGTTAAAGGAATGGCTATTATATGAATTTTTTCTTTATAATATTCATTTATTCTAGAATCTGGTACCGAAGATTCTAATCTTTGATGGATGGGGAGACAAATTATGGGATAATATTTAAACAAATATGCAGAGGGATACAGCAACAACAGTCCCAGTGCCTTGCGGCTCCCACAGAACGTAGGTTCGGGGGGGGGGGGGGTGACGTACGCAGCCTTACCTCTTCCGGCAGGAAAGGAGACTGTTTTCGGGGACCCCCAACCTGAAGTAGTTAAGTGCCTGCGGATAAACCACCAATCAATAACATGCATATAGAGGAAAAAGTAGAAGAAGGAGAGAAGAAGGAGAAGGAGAAGAAGAAGAAGGAGAATGGGCATGATCAGGGACTAAGCTAGCCTAAAAGTGCTACACTAGAGGTTATGCTTGCCTAAGGATCTTAGACTACCAACCACTCCCACACTACTCTACTCTGCCATCTCCACTACCCTAATACTAGCCCTCCAATGTGTCCTATCTGAGGCCATCTTCTCTCTCAGGTTTAGGTGGGTTAGGTCTTGACGAATCGTCTCCAGCCAACTCTTCTTTGGTCTGCCCCTCCCTCTTCTACTTATCGCTGTGTTGAGCTGTTCACACATCCTGACTGGGGCTGAAGTCGGTCTTCTGCTGACATGTCCAAACCATCTTAGGCGGTGCTCCCTCAATTTATCCTCGATCGAGGCCACACTCAGCTTACCTCGTATCACATCATTCCTAATCGTATCCTTTCTTGTGTGGCCACACATCCATCGTAGCATCCTCATCTCTGCCACCTTCATCCACTGTGTCTGATTTTGTTTCATTGGTCGACACTCTGCTCCATATAGCATAGCCGGTCTTACTACCATCTTATAGTATTTTCCCTTTAACTTTAGCTGGAACTTTCTATCACACAGCACCCCGGATGCTATCCTCCACTTCTGCCAGCCTACTTTAATCATGTTGCTGACATCCTCATCCACTTCACCATTCTGGTGCATCATAGATCCCAGATATTTGAAGCTCTCCTTACTTGATACGGCTTCTGCTCCAATCTTAACCTCCTCGGTGCTGGTCGTGGTGGAACGGTTGAATTTGAATTCCACATACTCGGTCTTAGATCTGCTAATCCTTCAACCCCTCGATTCTAGTGCACCTCTCCATAGCTCCAGCTTCTCGTTTATGTCCACACGGGATTCCCCTACCAGAACTATGTCATCTGCAAAAAGCACATGCAAAAAATAATTCACAAAATAAGTAGCATTACACATTGAATATAAGAAATATAGTAGACTTACCATGCCAGTTCTACTTTAAATGTCAAATTTATTAAATAAGGGAAGAGACGAAAAGAATGAGAAAGGGCAAAAAAAAAAAAAAAAAAAATCTAGGATAAGGCGGCATAAAGTAAAAGGAAAATATGAACTCCCCATATAATCATGGAGGTTTTGGAAGGGAAATGGGGAGATAAATTATGGGGACAATTTTTATGCAACTATGTAGAGAGATGCATCTATTCCCTAACAATTTTTAAACATAAATTATGGTATCAAGTTTGGATGGACTATTCCCTAACACAAACGACTCTCCTCTTCTTTGCGCAGCATCTCCAAGCTATTCATGGGGAAGCAGATGCATCTGTAGGCAAGTAGCGCCCTTTAAAGGGTGGATTTTTTTGACCAGACGATACCCTGAATGGGTAAATGGGCAGATGGTGGCTTATGGCAAAAAATGGAAGCAACTTCGCATCCACGAAGCCATCAAGCTCTGAACCATTGCCCTCATGTATGATTTTCCCGTTAGTAGTAACCAGCTGCTGGAATGCCTATTATAACACTTATATGTCCCCTAAAGGGCGCTTAGGAATCACCTTAGAGGACATAGTGGCCCTAACAGTTCATTCGGCGAGGGGAGAAAAGTTGCCTCCTTTTTCTCCATTACTGATTTAGCTGAAGGTTATGAGACTTTTTTTTAAAAAGTTTGTAATAGAAGCTCATGACTTTGAGCAAGGTTCTAGAAAAGAGGAGGTATGCTTCTACTTGTGTTGGTTGAACAAGTTTTTCTTTGCTAACTCTTCTAATTCAGTTCTCAAGTTCCTTAAAACCATGGCCATCAATCTTGCTTTCAGTAGTGGCCCTTTATCCATGGGCCAGTTGTTTTTTGCTCAAGTGTGTGGCTATCTTAGAGACATTATAGCTAAAAACTATAATGTTCGTATAGATGGTCCCTTATAGCTGGTCCAATTATGGGCCCAAGCCTATTTTCTTGAGTTATGCCCTCGAGGCCCCTATGCTCCCACAGGAGAGGGGGATTCTTGTTTTGCTGGGTGTTTTGCTTACTGTGAAGTTCAATTCCCTCTGAAATGGTCATTTGACTAGTGCCTTAAGCCTTTATTGTCCCCTCGAAGCTGTCAAGGGACACAACGGACTCCCTGCAAGAGGAGGAATCTTAGTCCTGAATGGTTTCGGAAACTAGACCTGCACAATGAGGTCTGAGCAGACATCAACTCCTAAACCTGGCAAGCAATCTTCGGCCCCCGAGATTTGTTCTTTTATCACCAAACACATCCTGGGTTGAAGAACTATAGGCCTGGGTTGTTTGCCAGGCAATTTGGTATGGTCCGGAATGTTCTTTTTCCTAATCTAAGGACCAAGAACCTCTAGCGGACCAGGAGCATTTGTCTTAAGCTTAATTAGCTTCTAAAGCTTCGTGCCCTAAACCAGGAAACTAGGTTCCTTTATGGATACCCTGTGGCTTGTAGGTACACCCCATGTGCCACACCACATTTTTCATCTTGGTATTAAGCCTTTGGTCCTCATTGGAGGCAAGAGGCGCCAGGCAACATTTTACGCTTCCTCTTGAGATTGCAGGTCCTAGTTCCATGAGAAGCTAGCCAGCTTTTCCCAGGCCTACCCCACAGAAAACACAATCAGGTAGTTTCACCACTCTTGAAGTATGCTTCAATTTGCTAATTGTTGTCATAAGGCTAGACCCTTGTATCTTTATTTCCAAAGCAACTGTTTAGGCGACTACCAAAGGTGCCAAAACTAGAAGCTTCACTCAAATGCTTCTCGAGAAATCACCCCTAGGTGCTTCCTCATCAACCTTTAGAGTTGACAGCTCTAGAAAGTGGAAGAAAGATGACGCGCCTCCAACACTTCCTTCGGTAATAGAAGGAGAACAAGAATAAGAGGAAATACCCCTTCCACAATTAATGAGAAGGAAAAGAAGAACCAGGCTCCCTGTAGCTGAGGTATTCATCTTTCTTAATTGGTATTTTCATTTACTTTCTTAAAGTAGTCTCCTAATACGGCCTTCAATAGTCACAGGAAGAACCAACTCCCTATATCATTGAGATTCCAAAGTCTCCATCTCAAGAGGCAGTCTTAGAGCCCCCTCAAGACATTGACTCGATAAGTTCAAGTGCTGGAGACATAAGAGATAACAATGGAGCCAATCTTTAGTTTTCCTTCTAAAGAGGCAACCCTTCCAGCCACTCTATTTCAGGGCCTTATTCAGGCTCCATTCCTTCTTCTAGGAGAACCAATTTTATGGAGGAACCCCCTGAAGGTATAGACTTATCTGACCTTTACATCTTTGATGTCTTGAAACATATTTTGGTTCTAACATGCAAGTGTCAATACTCAGGAACTTCCCTTGGGGAAGGCATAATGCCAACATCAACTAAACTGGCTGCAAAAACATTAGTGGCGGGAACCTCATGAGCAAGTCCATCAGAAACCCCTCTAGTAGCAACACCTTCGGTACCTCAGAGTGAGGCCTCAGAGGTCAAGGGACTTCTTTTTGAACTTTGGTTGTTTTCCAAAGTCAAAGCCTTGACTAATTTGGCCAATCCTTTTCCAGATTACTCCTCCTAGGGCTACTTCCACATCAAGACTAGAGGAAGTGGCTTCTCCATTGGAGAAATTTGGCGCAAGCGGAAGACTAGACTTCCAACAGGTAGATCGGAAGTCTCCCATGCATCAAAGGCTAAGGGAGATCGTACACTTCCCTGTTCTAACCCTGGTGGAGGGAGCTATTTTTAAGAAGTTCCCGCCCTCCGTCAAGAGGAGCTTCTTTCCTTGAGGGAATGACCCACCTCTCAAGGTTCAGTTGTAGGTGGCCTTGAAGAAGCCCTCGCGGAAGCGAAAAAGGAAGAGTCAAGATGCTCAAGAGGAAGCTCTCTCCTTAGATCTCGAGCTTAATGGTGCCACCATCCAGGTATCCTCAATTGAGGAGTCCTCAGTGAGGATTAGGGCTAGAATCTTTTGATTTTGTCTTTGTAAAAAGACTTTGGCTTTCACAAGCTGCTCTTTTGTAATATTTTTAAGCCATGCAATCTCCTAACCTCAATGAAATACGAATTGCATTCATTCAATACGTCTTCAATTTGATGGTTCATTTTTCTTTTATTTTACTTTTCCTAGGAATCTTGAGATTGATCCTCCAAGCATTCATATTGAAACTGAGCCCATAACTCTAGAAATCTAAACTTAAGGACTTCCTTGTTAGAATCCCAGATGGATCGCATATATTTATTTAGGATCCTTCCATTATTGGGCCTTGTATGAGTTCTCCCATCTAAGTCTTGAAGTAAATAAGCATTTCCCTCAAATAATTCAATGACTCTAAATGGGCCTTCCCAATTTGGGAACCACTTACAAAAGACGCAGTCTTTTTGGCCAATGGGCAAGATCACCTTCCAAACCAAATCCCCCAAGTCAAAAGAACTAGGTTTGACCCTTTTGTTGTAGGTTTCGGCAATTCTTTTCTTCTGAGTTTCCAACTTGGGCAAAGCATCAAGCCTGACTTGGTTTAGACTAGTGAGTTCATCCATCATGGACTACGCATATGTAAGTTTAGAGAATTTCATTCGATGCACTAATCTAATAGATTGAATTGTTACCTCCATAGGCAATGCTGCATCATTGGCCATATGTTAAATGGAAAGGAGTCGTACCAATTGCATCTCTTTTAGAGGTTTTGCAAGCCTACAGGGCATCTAATAGTAATTCATGCCACCTTCTGGGATTGCCCTCCATGATCTTCACAATGTTAGCTTTCAGAATCTTATTAGTTGATTCTACCTGGCCATTAGCTTGAACCTAATAAGGCGTTGAGTTCAAGATTTCTATATAGAAACTCTTCGTAAACTCCTTTACCTTTGCTCTGTTAAAGACTCTAGCTTGGTCTACTGTGATAGTCTCCAAAATGCCAAACCTACACATGATATATTCCATGATAAAATTAATCAAATCATGCTGATTGATATCCCTATATGGTTGAGCCCCCACCCATTTGGTGAATTAATCAGTGGCCACAAGGACATAAGAGTGTTGTTTGCTAGATAGAGAGTTAATGTATCCTATGATATCCATTGCCCAGCCTCTAGATGGCTAAGGTTTGACAATGGCATACATCTCAGCAGCAGGGACTTTGGGTACATGCCCATGCCTTTGGCTTGCCCTGCATCCTTTGGCATCTTTAATGCAATCCTCCATCATGGATGTCAAATAGTAGCCATAACGCCTAATGAGCCAGTGCATTTTATTGCCAGCTAGATGGGATCCACATATACCCTCATGGGCTCCTACCATTACTAGCATTGCTTCGTCCAAGTCAAGGCGCTGGAGAAGCACTCCATTAACGTCCCATTTGTATAATTCTCCAAGCTCACAATCTAAGTGGAATCTATGAGCTCTCATTTTCATCTTCCTGTCCCTAATGTAACTTTGCCAATTATTGAAGCAATCCATCAACGGCTTCCTCCAGTCCTCTTGTTGACTTAAGACAGCTTGATGTGCCTTATAGTACTCCAAACATTTATTTGGCACACCCACTGAGGACTCAGTATACTTGATCTCATGATCTAAAACCTTAGTCTTAATGACCATAGTCTCTTCACACCAATCTCTAGGTAATTCATATCCAAATGCCAACTAAGTCAAGTCATTAGCTGCCTTATTTTGTTCCCTAGGGATGTGCTCGAATTGTATTTCATTGAATTTAGTCAACAGTTTACGTACAATTGACAAATATCGATTTGAGGTATCACTAAGACACTGGAACTCCCCATTACTCGGCAAATTACCAATTGTGAACCCCCCTTAATAAGGACATTGAGGACTTGCATTCCTATAAGACTATGAAGGCCAATTATTAGAGCCTCATATTCAGCCATGTTATTGGAGCATCTGCCCACCAAGGTGACAACCAACTTAGTGATGATTCCCTTAGAGGATTCTATAACAATTCCCACTCCAGCACTAGAATTGGTCCTCGATCTATTGAAGCACAGTTTCCAATGAATGAGTTCGACCACGAGAAGGTGTTCTTACTCATTGGCTAAGCCAGTTTGAATATTTGGATGGTCAGCTATTTAGTCCGCTAGGGCTTGGCCCTTTACTAACTTTTGTGATAAATATACCCGCTCAAATTGAAGTAAAGCTACACTCCACTTGTTTAACCTTCCTCTCAAAAATGGTCTATCTAACATATATTTAAGGACATATGTCTCGGCTACCACATATATAGTAAACGCCAAGAAATAATGTCTTAATTTTGCTAATGCGTTGACAAATGGTAGAAATAGTTTTTCAATTGAGGAATACTTTATTTCACATTCATTTAGGAAACGGCTAAGGTAGAACACAACTTGTTCAGAACCTTGCTCATTGTTCTGTACAAGAAAACAACCAATAGATTCCTTTGACGCAGAGACGTAGATTTCAAAAGGCTTGCTTGCTTTGGTGGTCGTAGTACTGGCGGCCTAATTAAGTAGTCCTTGATGGCCTAGAATGATTTTTGATGTGGCTCCTCCCACTTGAAGTCCTTCTCAAACTTGAGGTTCAGCAGTGAAGAGAAGACCTTGGTTTTTCCTGTGACATTCGAGATAAAATGTCTTAGGAAGTTATCCTACCTTACAAAGTGTTGAAGCTCTTTTTTGCTTGAAGGCGGCTTGACCAGTTGGATAGCTTAGTCTTATTAATATCCACCTCGATGCCCCTCTGATGTGCCAGAAAACCCAGAAATTTTTCAGCTCACACACTAAAAGTGCATTTGAATGGATTCATCTTAAGGTTGTGAGCCCTCATTCTAAGGAATGCACTCCTCAAATCTTATAAGTGTTTAATTAGGGATTTTGATTCAATAACAATATCATCTATATAGACTTCCATGGTCTATCCAGTGAGGTCAAAAAAATCAAGTTCATGGCTCTTTAGTAGGTGGCACTAGCATTCTTCAAACCAAAGGGCATATCCACCCATTCAAAAGTCCCTATTGACCCAAGACATATGAATGTTGTCTTGTGGGTGTCCTCCATGGAAATTATGACCTGGTAGTACCCACAGTAGCCATCCATGAAGGACAAAACCTCATTCCTCGAGGCTGAGTCAATGAGCACATCAGCAATAGGCATAGGATATTCATCCTTTAGGGTGGCTGCATTCAGATCTCTAAAATCATTACAGACCCTGATTTTGCCATTCTTTTTATTGACGGGGATGACATTAGCTAGCCACTCAATATACCCAATAGTTCTGATGAATTTGGCCTTCAGGAATCTTTCAGTTTCTTCCTTGACCTAATCTATGACCACTTGAGACATCCTTCTCTGGCCCTGAATGATGGGCTTTGAGTCTGATTTGATTGGAAGCCTATGCTCCACCGCTTTTCTTTTTAAGCTAGACATCTCATTATGATCCCAAACAAAGCAAATCTTGAATTCACAAAGCAAAGTCAAGTACTGCTCTTTCCGCTCCTTAGAGAGCAGAGCACTGAGATAGGTAGGTCTTGGGTCCTTTGTTGAGCCAAAGTTGACCTCGAAGAGAAGGTCTTCAACTTCAGCCCTTAGATCCTCTATTTTGGTTGGTGTTGCTCTTAAAACATAGAGCTCTAATTCCTTTTCTTGCGTTCCATGGATTTGAAGACCATGAAATGGTTGCTCAGTGCAAGACGCAACGAACCTTGCTAATGCTGAGGAAATGGCCTCTCTGGCCATTACTTGGAGCTCTTGGTGCCTCCATATTGAGATTCTAGAGTCCCTTGGGAGTCCTCTTTGTCAAGAAGGGCCCTCATGTATCCCCAAAAGTCAGAATTTTCGGACTCGACATCCGCTTAACCAACCTCAGCTTTGGTTAATGGGTTGTCAAGGATGGATATCGTGCCTTATTGTTGGGCTGATTGTGAAGTGGCCCTCCTGACGTCTAGGGGTCCCACATCATCTTCATAGAATTTTTCCTCAACATAGTTAGAACAAGCCACAAAAGGCCTGTTATCTACCAAAATAACTTGATACTTGTCATGGTTCCAGAAGATTAACAACTGGTGAAGTGAGGATGGAATACAATAATTGGCATGTAGCCAATCCCTACCAAGTAAAGCATTATACTCGAGTTAGTTTCCACCACAAAGAAAGTTGTTAGCTTACTTAAGCCGCCAACAATTAAGTCAATGGGGATAACTCCTTCAAATTTTGTGGTAGCTCCAAAAAGCCACAGATTACTGCATCTGAGGTGATTAAGTCTTCTCTAGACTTACCAATGACCCCCAACATATATGAAGGCAAGACATTGATGGCCAGCCCATTATCCACCAAGACCCTGTTTATCAAAATACCATCAAATTTGGCCTTGATATATAGGCGTTTGATGTGCTTATTGGTGGTATTGGATCCATCAAACATCATCTTCATTATGTCAGGTGGATCATCACGCAATTTGGATGTTGGAGCATTAACTCAAAAAAGATAAAGGGTCAAGTGTACCTTTACCTGCTGCTACTTCAGCCTGAGCTCGACTTAAGGCTCTTCATCTGATGCTATCACATCACCCTAGAGACCTTCTTAGGCATCAGCTACCATGAATTCCAGCGCAAGGACTAGGGCAGTTCTGACATCCACCTTTCCAGACAATTTCCTGAATTGAATTTGGATCCCTTAGTCTGCTTCCTTCTCAAGGCTATCGACCATGGGTGTATCCTATCTTTGTTGTTGCGAAACATTGTTAATTGGCATGTCCGATTCTTGAGGTTGTTGACTATGATCAAGCTTTGAAGTTAGAGGCTCCTCCACAGGCTAGGGAAGTCTTCTTCGTGGAAGTTGTTGGCTTCAAAGCTATTTATATTGTAATTTTCATAACAATAACTATTTAGTGAGTCATACTATTTAAATTATTCTAATCATGTTTCTAAGTCACTCATAAGAAAACTAGGAAAATCAAAATTAATCATGTTGATACAAAGCTTTCTAAGATGATGAATCAAGAGGAAAAGAGATCAAAGTTGAAGAGAAGATTCATCCAAATTGAAGAAAGCATGATCCGAGTTTGAGCATCTTAATGTTATTTATTTTCATTGTCCAGGACTTAGGATCGGGATATATCAATTGGGTCAAAGTCTCAATATTGATATGTGATGCTCTAACAAAAATGTTTTTTAAATATTTTTTAAATTTGATTTCCAATTTTTTTTGAAAAATATTCAACTAAATTTAAGCAAATCTAATTTATCAATTAAAATATTCTTTCAAGACTGGTATTTTAAAAAAAGTATGATCAAATAAAATAAGATAAAATTTAAATGGGTGATAATTCAGCTTCATTTAATCAATCATTCATGATTAAGGCAAACTATTGGAAATTAATTCAAAATTTTAGCTAGTATGGAAATGATTTAATCAATCAATTTATGCTAAATTATTCCATCAATCAAGCTAATTGATCAAAAACGTGCAAATCCACCTAGGCATGCTAAGTCAAGTGTAAACCATTACCTAGATATTCATATAAGTCCACAATTGCTCCAGGGCAGCATGGTCGCATCCGCTTTCTCGCACTTCAACTTCTTCTTTTGGATGTTTAACCTTGCATTCCGCAAATCGACATGCTCCTTAGGGAATAATACCGACCTACCATACCATTGGACAAGTTTAATTGAGACTGTGAGAATTCAACTTTTGAACCTCGCTCTTACTTCATTCTAAGGAATTAGTGTATTTTACGTTATCTCTTATTATATCATCATCTATATTATAATCTAATTTGAATAATTAAATTACAACCCTAATCAAATTAGGATCATTTAAATCATTCATCCTTTTTAGTCACGTTATTAAACTCCTTTTAATAACCTCACTAGAAGCCTTTGGGAAGACTTAAATTAATTTATAAACACCTCTAGAAAATAGATTATTATATAATCTATTTCAATATATCATTCTAAAATAAATTTTTTCCATTTGTTGATGACGTCAATGTGTTTGGGAGACATTCCATGGAGGCTGAAGCTCATGCCTTCAGTTTCGATACACAAAAACTTACGAGCAGCCATTAGAGTGGAGAAAAGTGAGGTGCATAATGCTAAGCAAAGACATATTCGCCTTAGACATTGTGTCATGAATTGATAGAGGATAACATAATTGCACTCGAGTTTATAAGGTGTGAGAAGAATCTGGAAGATCCTCTTACAAAAGGCCTTTTAAAAAAGGAGATATATTATGCAATAGAAAGTAATTCTCGAGTATTATGGCATAGCATGTTGGCATATACTGATCTTGTTAGCTACCCGTATCGAGAGTAATTCTCGAGTTCAATGGGTCAAACGTGTTGGCCTAAAGGCCATTTACATTGCAATTATGATGATAACAATCATTTAGTGAGTCGTTGTATTTAATTGTTCTAATCTTGTTTGAAAATAACTCAAGACAAAGCTACAAAAAATCAAAATATATCATGTTGATAGAAGCTTTCCAAGATGACTGATCAAGACGAAAACAATTAAAGTTGAAGAAAAGATTCATCCAAAAGTCAAGAGAATAAGATCTGAGTCCAGGAACTTCAAGTTGTTTATTTTTATATTAAGACTTAGGATTGAGATACATCAATTGAGTCAAATCTCAATAATGATATGTGATGCTCTAACAAAAATATTTTTAAAATATTTTGATATTTTGATTTCCAAATTTTATTTTGAAAACACTAAATTCAAATTCAAGCCAAATAAATTTTCCAATAAAAATATTTTATAAATTGGTATTATGGAAAGCATGTCCAAAAATAACAAAATCAAAAATTTTATTACGGTGATGTTTTAACTTGATTAGAAAATCATTCAGTCAAATAAATAAGCCAAACATGAAAATTAATTTAAAAACTAACCCAAATACGGTAAATCAATAAAGCTAAATGGTGAAAATCATTCAAATTTGCCTAGACGTGCTGAGTGTCAACACACATAAGGGATGTGTCAATACCCAGACATACAAGAGCCAAAGTAGGCTACTGTGTGTCAACACACAGCCATGCAATGGTTCCAAACGGCTACGTTTGATTTGAATTCTTTCCTGATCTTTTCTTAAACATTGCATACGTCCCTAAGCCCTTCATTTGCCTATAGATAGGGGCTTGAATGCATTGTTTTTAATCATCCAATTCTTTCTAAGAATTCTTGATTAAAAGCTCGTGTTCTCTTATTGTGCTTTACCGTTTTAATTTTGAGTTTTTCTTAAAGTTTTATTGAGCACCACTAGTTCTATTTATTGTTGCATATTTGAGCTTAATTGGTATATCTTTAGCTTTGGCTAAGCTTGATTTATTGTCAAGTCACTCTTGCATAGAGTGAGAAATTCATTGCATCATTTCATTTTATTGTACAGGTAAGATCCTGAGCCTATTGTTACAGAAGGGTCAATTGTAAAAGGTTGGGTCTTAAGCCTACAAAAGGACCAGTTGTAAATGTAGGGTCTTTAGCCTAAGTACCAAAAGACCGAACGCAAAGGTTGGATACTGAGCCTAGGTTTTAAAAAGGATCATCAATTCGAGTGAAAGGCACAAGTGACAACCAATAGTCACTTAAGGATTGGGCCAGCTTCCAAGTTAGAAGTGAGCTACTATAAAAATCGTTGTATGTAGTCAAGAGGTTGGTTATAGGGGCGACTTCTTCTTGCCTTTATTTTATACTTCATATTCATCGTTTATCTTTCAATTTAACTTTTGGTTCTTAATGTTTAAATTTTTATTTGATCATGAAAGAACTTAACTCACCTTCCACCTAGGTTGCTTTTTGGGCCTTCAACTTGTATGAGTGCTAGCACTTTTTTTTTGGTCTAACAACCTTAGTGTGACCCTTATGGCACCCTTTGCACTTATTTTGGTGAGATTCAACCAACCGACAAGCCTCCTTTTTTTACGGTAAGAATTTTTGCTTCTGGAAACTGTTATGATTTGAGAATTCAAGGATCGAGTTGTTTTGGGTTAAGCTGCTGCTGTGCTGTTATAGTTGATTCTTTTGCTGAAATAATGTGTTAACCTTCGTTACTACATTGTAATAAGCTAGTAGCTGCGTTGTATTGGCATTAGTTGTTGCATTGTATTGTCCTAAGCTGCTGAAATGTAATAAGCTGCAGAGGTACCTGCAGCAGGGGGTTGGTAGTTGCTGTTAGGATGGTCTTGGCACCAAAATATCTTAGTGGTAGTTAGTGTTAGTTAGTGGGAGATATTTTCTAAATGTTCTAGATCATTCCTTGCTTAAGTCGGTTACTTAGGGGTGTCTAGATTCGATGTCTTGTATTGTATATAAATAAGGGTGATCAAGTGTAAATCTGATCATTCAATCATTTTACAACAAAATATCTCATTTGAGATTAAACTTCTCTCTCTCATCTAACTCTCTCTATTTCTCATCCCTAATTCTCTAATTTCTTATCTCAATTCCTTCTTTCTCATCTCATACTCTCAATCTATCCAAATTTACTTAGTGTATGCTTGTGATCCAATCCCGAGCATAACAATTGGTATCAGAGCCTCGTTTGGCTTCCAATTGAGTGCATAATCAAAAGAAATTTAAAAAAAAAATCAGAAAAAGGGGGAGATTGTTGGCCATTTAGATTGAAATTTTTATGATAACAATCATTTAGTGAGTTATTATATTTAATTGTTCTAATCTTGTTTGAAAATGGCTCATAAAAAAACTACAAAAAATTAAGAGAGATCATGTGATACGAAGCTTCTCAAGACGATGGATCAAGAGGAAAATGATCAAAGTTGAAGAAAAGATTTATCCACAATCAAAAGAACGAGATCCAAGTCCAAGCGCTTCAAGTTGTTTATTTTTATGTTTTAGAACTTAGGATCGGAATATATCAATTGAGTTATATCTCAATAATGATATGTGATGCTCTGACAAAAATATTTTTAACATGTTGAAATTTTGATTTACAAATCTTATTTTGAAAACACTCAATTGAAATTCAAGCCAACTAAATTTTTAATAAAAATATTTTATAAATTGGTATTATGAAAAGCATGCCTAAAAATAACAAGATCAAAAATTTTATTAGGGTGATGTTTTAGCTTGATTAGAAAATCATTCATTCAAATAAATAAGCAAAACATGGAAATTAATTCAAAAACTAAGCTAAATATAGTAAATCAATCAAGCAAAATGATTAAATCATTCAAATCCACCTAGCCATGCTGAGCATCGACACATAGACATATTTGTGTCAACACGCAGTCTTCCAAGGGCTCCAAACAGTTACTTTTTATTTGAAATCTTTCCTAATCTTTTTCTAAACATTTCAAATGTCCCTAAGCACTTCATTTGCCTATAAATAGGGCTTGAATGCATTGGTTTTAATCATTCAATTCTTTCTGAGTATTCTTGACTTAAAGCTCTTGTTCGCTTATTGTGCTTGAACATTTTAATTTTGAGTTTTTCTTAAAGTTTTCTTGATCATCATTATTCCTCTCTATTGTTGATTTTTTTAGCTTAATTGGCATATCCTTGGCTTTGGCTAAACTTGATTTATTCTTAAATCACTCTTGAATAGAATGAGAATTTCATTGCATCATTTCACTTATTATAAACGTTGGATCCTGAGCCTGCTGTTACAAAAGGGAATTATAAGAGGTTGGATCTTGAACTTATGTACAAAAAGGCAGATTGTAGATATTGGATCTTGAATCTATGTACGGAAGACCGATTGTAATGGCCAGATCCTGAGCCTAAGTTTTAAAAAGGATCATCAAGCTTAGTGAAAAGCTTCAATGATAGAGTAGTCGCTTGAGGAGTGGACTAGCTTCACAGTTGGAAGTGAACCATTACAAAAATCGTTGTGTATCATTTTTCTTCTTGCCTTTATTTTTATATTTCATAATCATCGTTTATCATTCAATTTAGATTTTGGTTCTTAATGTTTAAATTTTCATTTTATTGCGAAGGAACCTAATTCATCTTCTTCTTAGGTTTCTCTTTGTGTTAGGAACGTATTTCAAAAAATTTTCCCTAAACGACTAGAGGGGACGCGATAGAAAACCAATATAAAATTATTTAATTAGACCTATATCTTACTCTCAGGCCCATTGGACAGGCTCTTTACAACATAGCACTATCATGTTGAGGGTCCTCGGAAACAGTCTCTCGTTAGGATCTTACCCTAATGGGGTAAGGTTACATACATCCTACCCCTCCCAAACCCTACGCAAGCGAGAGCCCTTGTAGCACTGGGTATAATGATGATAATGATGATGATGAATTCAATTTAAACGTTTTCAATCAGTGCTTAAGTTAAGGCTTGCGGAGGGACCTCGGGGACAATCTAACTCTAACTTCAAACGGGTCAAATCTGATTATCATATCATGATAACAATTGACTGCCCTTTAATAAAATTTAATTCAACTAAATAAGTTTTACTTCACTCTAGAATTAAATATATTCACTCAAGAATTTTGCAAATAATTCTATTATTATTGCTGCAATTAACCCCTTTATTAGATATCCGGGAGCAAAATCAACTTTAACTACCATCTTTCTCACATCTGTCGGCATAGTTACCAACTCGCCCTTCTCAAATAATTCATAATACATAAACAACTTTTGTACTAATTCAAATGTCAAACATGTGGAATACTCTGGCCAAAGATTCTAGAATTTGTTAGTATATTTGAGAATCAACTGAGTTGACATCTTTCAATGTAGATCCCTAATAAAATATCCATTCCTGCCGCACATCATGCAATTGCCCAACAACGTAAGATCTTGGTTATTCAATTTCAACCTCATCATTTTGGGCATCAAAGCAAATAATATTCCACGCACGAGTTCAGACTATTTTTCGAATTTAGAGTTATTGAGGCACTAGGTCTGTTGTGATTTTATGTTATAGAATTAATTATTTCTTATAGCAGTTAAAAAAGCAACTAATTCAAGTGGTCCTGCTCAGTGTTCCAATCTTATTGGAAACACCAACATAATACTCTTGTATCTCTATCCACATGACCAAGACAAGTTAGCAAAAGTATCATATTATAGCCTTATAAAACAAGTTGTCCAAACTCATCACCAACTACAAACATACTTTGACAACATGTCACTAATTTGATCTAAGTCTTTTCGTGGTTCAATCTTATTGACAACTTAAACCAAACCTAACACATCATTTTGGACAATGTCCATCTCATGGAACATTTTAGAAAAACAATTCACACACATGTTTAACTCATAAAATATAATCAAACAATAAATAAATAAAATAATTTTATTTATTTAATATTTAGAACTAGCTAATTGGGTTTTTCTCGGATACCTATTCCAACAATCTCTCGCTTGTCCTTAAACCCAAATATTATGCATTGCATAACTATCCCCT